>CM043318.1:80098520-81338520 GCA_023736055.1 Quercus glauca | reverse complement strand
CATGTTTCCTTCCCAGTTATGGTGAAAAGTTCAAAATGAACAATTGGAAGTCACTTTTCCAACCAAATAACGCACGCTAAAAGGCTCTTGCATCTCAAAATGGCCATTGAAGGTGCATAATTCTCTTGCTTGATGATTTTATGTTAACAACAAGGTGATAAATTAAACATTATTGGGGTTAGCTTTTTGTTTGGCTGTCGAGAAAGTTAAGGAAAAACATAAACTGTTTCCAACATGAAATATAATACTTTATTTTTCTCCTGGCAATTACTACATGTAGTAGATTATGGTGAAATACACTTTTTCTTATAAAATTTGTAGCAAATGGTGTTTGCTTGGCCTTCTAAGTATTTGTATGATGTTCTCTATCAATTTTGTTTACATAACTTTCTATCGATGAATTAATAGAGAAATTGAAAAATGAATTGAAGCTTAAGCAAGGGTTTAACCCAAAAGTAATTTTTTGTTCAACTTTTTTGTTTTCCTGTATTTAATAAAATTGAGAATTAGTAGCCTCATAATCATTATACAATTGGAGGATAGCTCATATTCTTTAAATTTGTTTTTCTACTATCTATTTGATTGTTAAATTGGTATCGATCGTGCTTTATGAAAATTTGAAAATCTAGATACAAGGAATGTATTCATTTTGAAGTGGAAGTTGAATTCAATCTTGAATGTATTCAATTTTGTGTAGCTCCAACTAAAAAATTGTGGTAAGTTTTAATTTCAAGTGAAATTTGATCAATATTAATGTCAAAAATGTATTCTTGCACAATTAGTTAACCCGTGCACATTCTACCATGTCACTTCCCTTTTTTATTTTATTTTTAGAAACAAACACACACACATAAAAGAGAGGAAAATGGGTTGTATTGTGTCTTTTCCCATTTGGGTGCAAGTTTATTGAGCAAATTCATATTATTATTATGTTTTAATTTCCACATTATCACCCATTATCTATCTACTAGCCTTTGAGCAAGCGCTCACGAGCGTGCTTAGAGGTTCTTCTATTTTTTTGGGAAAAAATTAATAATTTGCATCTATTATAATTTGATATTACTAGATTTTCTAATCACAAAATACCTAAAGGTGTGATGAGTATTATTGTTTGGAACGGATTTTTTTTTTTTTTTTGTTCCAAAATACCCCTACAACCTACGTTTAATTAGAGGCAAAACTTGGTAAAAATGCTTCTTTAACTCCCACTAAAACATTGTCTACAAAAGAGGACCGCTCTCCTAATGGTTTTCAAATTGTTTTATCCATTTATTAAAAAGATTAAAATTAAAATTAAAATAAACACAAGTTTCATGTACCAATAAATAAATAAAAAACACACACACACACATATGTTGTTATTGTGCACAAAAAAAAAAAAAAAAAAAAAAAAAAAAAAAACTATATACTCACATTTTAGTCACACACAACTCCAAACTTCTACCCAGCAATTTTAAATATCCCCATTGTCATTACACAATTATTAAGCACCTTTTTTTTTTTTTTTAATTTTTTAACCCCACGTTTTAGGGTATTGGATATAAACAAAAATTATCCTTATTTTCCTATCTTTATCACTACTTTGGATGATTGTCTTTTTTCTTTTTTTTCTTTTTTCAATTTTTAAAAATAAAATGTTTGAATTAAAAAAAAAAACACAATTTTCTTTGTAAAAACACATATGCCTTACTGATAAAAAATTTATAAAAAAAAAAAAAGAAAAAAAATGCCCGTACACAAATTTGAGACACAAACTCCATATTTCTACCCAGCAGTTTTAAATTCCCCCCTTATCATTAACCGGTTTTTTTTTTCTTTTTTTTCTTTTTTTTTAGGGAAGCATTATCATTAAGCAGTTAAGATCACATTGCTTTTGTTTTTTGGCTAAACATATATATATATATATATATATATATATATATATATATATATTTTAGAAGCCAGTTAAACATATATTTCAAGTTTCTAAGTTATCATCCAAATTAAAAACTCCTCAATTTTAGCTACAAATTTTACCATTCCAATAATTTCTCCCCACTATCAACCATTACTTGATCGGTTATTCAATCAGCCCACTACAAAAGCAGTTAACCAAAATCACAATACTTAGCCCTACCTCTAGATCACATATAAAATTCTTTCTTTTTTTTTTTTTTTTTTTTTTTTTTTTTTTTTTTTTTTTTTCGATTGTAGAAGGTGCCTTCAATGTTGAAGAGGGGTATTGCACCTCCAGATTACAAATAAATTGATTTTTAAGGTTGTAGAAAGCGCCTTGAAAGTGTGAAGAGGGGTACTACGTAGGAGGTATGTGTTTTTCAATGAATATAACTAATATTTGAATTTTACATAAATATTTACCCGTGATATGTATTCTTTCATTCTTTGTGATAATTTCTATTTTTCTTGATCAAGGTCACTAAAGTTTTACAGTCACTATAGAAATAGATATAGCAAAGAGAAACTCTCTTTACAAAAACAAAAGATTTTTTCTAATTGTTCCTGCTCAAAAAAAAAAAAAAAGCTTTTCTATCTGATCAAAGGTATCTTAATGTACATGGCTCATTTCTTTTTTCTTTTTTTAATAAAGAAATAAACTATCTTCTAACACTTTTATTTTAATCACCATCACTGACCATTTGTAAAATTTGATGAGGATTACACATTTTGTAGATGGTTTTTGGTGAATTTGGGTAGATTACTTTTGTTAACCCTTATTCAAGGTTACTTTTGTTAATCCTTATTCTAATTATAATGACTTTGAAGTGTTTTTCTTTATTTTCATATTTCCTTATCATTATCCTTTTTTTTTTTTTTTTTTCTGTATGATATGCGTTTGTTCGTTAAAGCTAACTCATTACCTTAAAGAAATGGAATATGTATTGCTTTTCTTTGAATACAATATTGCAGTATGTAAAACTTTGTTTATTAAAAAAAAAAAACTTTGATTACAATATTACCGTAAGTAAAACCTTTTTTTTTTTTTTTTATAAATAACTGTGCAATTTGGATAAGTATTAAACTATGTTACTCTACTATTAACCAAAAAAGATGAACATATGGAATATTTATTGCTTTTCTTTGAATACAATATTGCAGTATGTAGAACTTTGATTACAATATTGCCGCACGTAAAACTTTGTTTTTTTTTTTTTTTATTAATAACTGTGCAATTTGGATAAGTATTAAACTGTGTTACTCTACTATTAACCAAAAAATATGAACATATTAATTATATTGCAATCTTAATCAATGAAAAAAAATAGTATTAAATTTGACAAACTATTCAATTTGGATAAGATTGCAATATAATTAATATGTTTATAGATTACTTAGAGAAAGTAGTTATATTTAATCCTTACTCTAATTTTTTTTTTTTTTTTTTTGGTCTTTTTTTAAGGGTGACATATCAACAATTTTGTTGAATTGCATAGTGAGCACATTGGATGAGTTTGGGTGAGACACTTTACAAAAATTATTGTATGATTCCAAGCTCACATAAAGTGGTCGTCATCTATCAAGTGGTTGTTAATGACTCCTTTTTGTATATAAGAAAAACTATTTATCCTACCTATGCTTATATTTATCAATTTGTGTAATTATATGTTGGATTCAATTTATTGTTTTTTGAAATATTAATGTACAGTTTAGCTTTATTTTTCTCAATCACATCTCTTCCATATGAAATTAATTAATTATCCCTAACAATTTTCATGCCTTTCACTACAACTTCTTTTCATTTTTTTCAAGAAAAAACATTTTAAAAATTAAATGAAATTATTGCTCGCGTGAGAGACTTCCCATAATCACAATCTTATTAAATTATTTAAATTAAAATTATTTAATTTTTTTAGACATTTGAAACTTTTGTTATGGATGCGGACTTAATGGCTACATATTATGACTAAGTGGCTACCTTTTAGGATTTAAAAAAAAAAAAAAGCATCGAGCACGCGCATATTATGACAAAGTGGCTACCTTTTAGGATTTAAAAACAAAAAAACAAAAAATAAAAACTAGCCTTTGAGCATGCGCTCACGCGCGTGCTCAAAGGCTCTTCTTTTTTTTTTTTTTTTGGTAAGGGTTAATTTAAAGCATCCATTATAATTTTGGATCACTACATTTTCCAATTACAAAAAAAAAACTTAAGGGTGTGATGAAAAATTATTTCACCACACATGATACTCATCACACCCCTAGTTTTTTTTTTTTTTTTTTTTTGTTATTAGAAAATGCAGTGATCCAAAATTATAATGGATACTCTAAATTAACTCTTATCCAAAAAAAAGATGAGCCTCTGAGCGCACGCGTGAGCGCGTGCTCAGAGGCTAGTGTATATATATATATGTGTGTGTGTGTGTGTGTGTGTGTGTGTGTGTGTGATTAATTTGAATCCACCACTTAAATTAGTTATTTACCCACCAAGTAACAATCTATTATATAAGATTTATTGTAAAAAAATTGTATATATAGCATTTTTTTTTTAAGAATAAAAAAAAATGTCAAAATATTAAATGTTGCATATATAGCCTTTTTTTTAAGTAAAAAAAAAAAATGTCAAAACAAGCTAACAAGTGTCCTTAGGGCAATTGTTAACAACCATTTTAGGAAAGTTTTGAGACTACTTTTTTGAAAAATAAAAAAAAAAAAACTGTCAAAATATTAATTACTTTTTTTCCTAATAAAAACTTTATTTAAATAGATTATTAACCATTACACTAAGAATATCTGTTAGCATTTCTCATAAACAAAAGCATATGTTTAGAAAGAGTTATATAATTAGCAGTGCTCCTTTTGACTAGAGCAGAGCGTGCTGCCCTGTGTTGTGCACCCTTTTTCATTTTTTTATTTTATCCATCGGTTAGATTTTATTTTGTTGAGATGTAGAGTTGTTGCTTAAAGATGTGTACAATTTTCCATGATAGATAGATGTTAAAAAAATAAAGCTATGACACAATATTTTTATAACAAATTATGCATGGTAGGTTGTTACAAATTATTATTGATGAATAAAACATAATTTTAGTCTTATAGATTTAAATTAGAATTAATAGCAATTAACTATCTATAAATTATTGTAAAAATATTATGTACATAACATTTCTTTAAAAAGAAATATTATAAACTTATAATAACGAAAATGACAAGGAAGTTTCCTGAATATAACAAAGATGGGAAAGATATGACCATTGACCACACAACTTGTAGTCCAACTCATACACAAATACATTGGAACCGTGTGCACTATACCAGTTGAAATGCTTATATATGTCATAAATGATAAGAGGGAATCACATTTAGACCAGCGGTGCTACCCTCCTAGCTTTTTTATTTAATTTTTTTTTCTTTTTTTATCATATGGCATGTATAGTTATTTTTTTATAGTATAAAGGAAAATTATTATAGTATCGATATAATTTAAATTTAAATTTAAACTTTCAAAGTTACACTTAAATCCTTAAAGAAAATTTCTACTTAATAAACAGGTGGTGTTACTATATCAAAGACATCAATCATCTTAAGAAACAGTGTTAACTCATCCACAAATCCCTAGTATTTAGAAGTGAGCTTGTCCCTCCATGTTGTCATTAAAATTAACTAAAAAAAATTAATATAAATTTTTTTTATTGAGCTTAATAATGATTATGTTTTCTTAACTACAAAAATCTTATACTTTATAATTGAAAAGTATATCATTTCTCTTTTTTTTTTTTCGTTAATTACTAATTTCAATTATTTGAAAAAAAAATTAAGTAGAGGCTAATCACGATGGTCTCTCTCTCTCTCTCTCTCTCTCTCTCTCTCTCTCTGAACATACGATCAAGTAGTTTCAACAGAGCACTTTCATATCAAATTGTTTGGTTTTTCATTTTCTCAAAATTATATTTCTCACATTATCATAGTCATGTTCATCAATTTTTTCCATATATATATATTAAGTGTTACATAAGATATGAGAACATAATTTTTTTTTTTTTTTTTTTTTGAGGAAACAGTAATACTTATTAGAAAGGTTAGGCCTCAGGCTACTACTACAAAAGTTAGACTCTTTTATAGTAGTACTCTGGTTATGTAATGTATTATAAGTCTGTTTAAAAAACTCTATATTGTTAAATATACTATTATTATTAGCAACGCGATGTGTTATACCATGTTGTGTATGCTAGAGTGGATGCGGAAGGTGAAGCATAGAATAGGAACACTGAGAACACGAGGGTTACGTGGTTCAACCTTGACGGCCTACATCCACGGAGGAATCCCTTAAGGGCTACATCTTTATTATATGAGAGTGTAGTACAATAACCTGTGTTATAATGAACCCTAACATGAGTATATATAGGCGACTAAACCCTAGACTAATAGA
Source organism: Quercus glauca (assembly GCA_023736055.1). Taxonomy (NCBI): domain Eukaryota; kingdom Viridiplantae; phylum Streptophyta; class Magnoliopsida; order Fagales; family Fagaceae; genus Quercus; species Quercus glauca. Next base: position 81,332,159 of record CM043318.1, on the reverse strand, counting down.
CTTCTAGTACAAGTAGGAGACTTAGCTTGCACACAAAGTAGAATTAGGCTTGGGCCTATTACATTGGGCTAATATGACTAATATATATCTCTAACATATATATTGCTAACATAATTTGTTCATGTAAGAGAATAGTAAGACTCCTGCTTTGGTTTAGTTTTAACTTTTAGTTTTTATGTACAGATTTTTAAAATTTTACTTTTTAAAATTTTTCCAAAGTACAAGTATATTTTTAGCACATTTTCAGCAAAAAATTTTCAGGAAAAAACTGAATAAACTGTTACCAAATGGACACTTAATTAGAATCTAGATAAATTATTATGAAATTTAATACAAATTCAATCCTAGATAATTTTTAGGATTTAAAAGAATAACGAGTTACATTTTCATAGATTATTAAGTCGAAATTCATAAACAATTATTGGGTCTTTTTTTAATTTATATTTTGTTTTTAATTTTGAATATTGGATTTATCTTCCATATATTAATTTATTTAAGAATCTTCTTTATATAATTCTCATTTTTAAATGGTATATTTTTTTTCTTTTATTCTTTGACCTCCCAAAGTTAAAATATTAGTCCTGGCACTAATTAACCTCTAGTGGGCACTAATATATGTGAAGAATTTGCGAAAAGGCAATGAACTAATTAGTTCATTGACCAGAAAGCAATCTAGTGGGGACTTCAAAAGAACTTTGGTGCATGAGCTATAAAGGGCTTAGGAAATTAGTGTATATCAGTGCCTGTTTGTGTGAATCATAGCCAAATTACTAAAGACAGAAATGAGGATGTCAGAGAGGACTAGTGAGTTGAAAGAGCGTGGAAACGCGTTAAGGGTCTATTACGCAAATTCAGAGTCCGTAAAGCTCGAGTGGTAGCACAAAGGGTCATTGGTGGCAAATTCCCGAGGTTAGTCTCAACTCTCAAATTTTTCTTTCTTTAATAGTTCGACAGTTGGGTAGAGTCAAAGAAGTGTCAACTAGTTGTGTAATACCCGAAGAAGAAAAAAAAAAAAAAAAAAAAAAAAAAAAAAAAAAGAGGACTTTACAAGAGGAGTATTTAAGTAAATTTTTTTGTGGAGTCAATTTTATAATTAATATTATTAAGGGGGGCTTTTAGAAAATAAGGTTGAAACTCTAGTTATATATATAATATAATTAAGCGTATATTGACAGATATTTTGAGAGCTGAGACTACCCAAAATACTATAATTCCAAATAAAGCCTAGATTGATAAAGAATGAGATTTTTAGGTTCTTACCTCATTCTATGGTGATGAGTAACAATTTTTAGAGATGATACAATGGTGACCTCATAGTCATGCAATGGAAGCGTGATAAATTGATTCAACTTTGGATGAATTCAGAGGACTGAACCGACCCCCCCCCCCCCCCCAAAAAAAAGGACTTTACAAGAGGAGTATTTAAGTAAATCTTTTTGTGGGGTTAATTTTATAATTATTATTACGAAGTGGGTTTTTAGAAAATAAGGTTGAAACCCTAATTATATATAATCTAATTAAACGTATAATGACAGATATTTTGAGAGATGAGACTATCCAAAATACTCAAGTAGAGAAGGATTAACTACACACTTAAGGTAAAAACCTAAGAATCTCATTCTTTATCAATCTTTACTCAAGTAGACAAAAAAATTTGTACAAGTTAATACAAATGCTCTTAATTCTTGATAAGATAAATTTCTCCTGCTTCACCATCTTTTTGTGGGGTATTGTATTTAAGTAAATCTTTTTGTGGGGTCAATTTTATAATTAATATTATGAAGAGGGTTTTTAGAAAATAAAGTTGAAACCCTAACTATATATAATCTAATTAAGTGTATAATGACAGATATTTTAAGAGATGAGACTACCCATAATACTCAAGTAGAGAAGAATTAACTGCACACTTGAGGTAAGAACCTAAAAATCTCATTCTTTATCAATCCTTACTCAAGTAGACAAAAAATTTTGTACAAGTTAATATAAATGCTCTTAATTCTTCATAAGATATATTTCTCCCGCTTCACCATCTTTGCTTTATTATTTAAATTTAGTCATTATGGTTGGAAACTTGAATATCTTTTATAGGTGAAAAGGTGACTGGTTTCCTAGTTCAGCTTAGTGTCAATTTGGGAATAGCTTATTTAGCTAAAACTGAAAACTTTTTACTGAAAGTACTGTAAATAAATTTACACTAACACTATTCATTTTACATTTACTTTTTTATTCTATCTTTATGTATCTTGAAGTTAAAGGAAGAAAGTGAACGGTTGTTGTTGTGCGTGAAGAAAGAGAAACAATTAAAAAAATCAATAAAAATTTATATTTTAATAGAAATTCTATTGTGAGATGTTTTGAAAAGTGGGTATACAAAATGAAAAAAAAAAAAGTTCTTTTATTAAAAAAGATAAAAAAAAAAAAAAAAAATTGTACAAGTTAATACAAATGCTCTTAATTCTTGATAAGATACATTTCTCTCGCTTCACCATCTTTGCTTTATTATTTAAATTTAGTCATTATGGTTGGAAAATTGAATATCTTTTATAGGTGAAAAGGTGACTGGTTTCCTAATTCAGCTTAGTGTCAATTTGAGAACAGTTTATTTAGTTGAAACTGAAAATTTTTTGCTGAAAATACTGTAGATAAAGGTAGAAGTTAGCTGAATAGTACAATATAATTCATGAATAGTACCAAAAAGTGCAATAAAACCCATGAATAGTAACAAAAATGCTAAAATTGCAAATAAGCTGAAATTTTCAGCTTATTCCAAACACACTTAATCAAAAAATTCTATGGATATGACAAAATCTCATATAATTTTTGTAACACGTACTTGTTTTGATTTGTTGTGTGTCTAAGTATAATGTTTTTTATTTTATTTTATTTTGACCTATGATGGATTGACACCTCATTTGTAAAAATATGACCAACTTTATCTCAACTTTGTGTCTTCATGTGATGCAAGGTTTCAAAAGGTATAAGAATATATGTTATCGACCTCTCTACAACAAATGCAACCTAAGACATTGAGATTATTAGTGGGAGGATTTTTTTAAGTCAATTGGCCAAGACCGTTTATATGATCAACTCATAAATAACGTTACACAGAGCTGAAGGGTCTTTGAATCCGATTATCACTTATGGAATTTTCACCTTAGGAATTTAAGTGATATATGTATGATTAATGAATGATAGCAATCCACCCAATTTTAAGTATGACAACATAACTCTTGTAACATCATTGCCAATTATAGTCCAATAACTTTGATAAAATATAACAAAATAAAATAAAAAGAGGAGGCATGCATATATACTGTCCGGGCCTAGGGCTCTAAGTGAAGCCATTTGTTTTAGAGCAACCTTAATCATCACATATGAAGTGAACTCATTGAGTCACTGGTTAAGTCTACGTTGATCTCTGCTGTCATTACACAGTTTACTCTCTATGTATCTTGGTTGAAATTGCTTGGGCTAGACGACTCAAAGAATAGTTGGTAATAGTAAAACCGAAAATGCTATCATCATCTCTCAAACCCTAATATAGAGTAGCTTTACTTTGAACTTTGAAAATACCGCATATTCTGGTCATCCCCTTGAAGCCACAACAGTCTTGCTAGTTTAGAATTATGTCATTTACTTCCTTCTCCGACAAACCGTCAGAACTCGTGTCTTAAGAATGCGTACCGTCTCTTAATCTCCACCACTCAATACATGCGTGTTGAAGAGGCATGGTCTTCCTTTCCTTGCATGCAGTTTCCTTCCTAACACTTTCCAAAATTCCTTTTACTCCACAGTCGCAATTATTTTCAGCATATCTTCACCTTCTCATTCAATTGGAACATAGCGCATGCATGCCATCAAAATTATGCTCCCATATATGCATGCTGACTTTATTATAGTTTCCTCACACCCATGCATGATCCAACATCGACCCACATATTTCCTCAAAACAAAACAAAATGGTTACCGTATCATTCCACCACATCTTAATCTTTCAAACCGGCTTTTATCCAGCAATGTTAAAGGATTAGGAACACAGAATGCAGTTTGTATTTTTCTCCCACTATAATAATGGTGCAACTGCTTGCTTCTTCCGCACCAGTCCCTCTCCACCTCTCCCTCGGCTTCTTGGGAAGCTCTACGTTCATAGTGGCAGATTCTGGGATTGTACTGACCAGTTAAACTTCTTGCTAGATTCAGTTTGGCCCACTATGCTATTAGAATTTGAAATCTCTTTCAGCACTCAGCGTGGGTTTTCTTGGGCCCATAACTTGAATATAGTGGGCTTACAGGCTGAGATAAACCATACTTGGCCCACCACTGTGCTCATTGAGTAGTGCTAGAGTCACCGAAATTTTTACTCTCAACTGAGATGGGAGTAAAAAACCTCTGGAATGTTAAATTTTTTGGGGGGAAAAAAAGTCTAAGAACATAAAAATTTTCACAACTTTTTACCAAAATTGTGATGTGATAGTGTGATTGTGAAGAAAAAAATAATGGGCCCATATGTAAGTGACAGTTAACCACTCATAATTTGCTATGTTAGAATTATGACAAAAAAAATTTTGAAATTATTTGTAGTCCTATAACTACTCATTTTTTAGTGCCATATATTTTTCCAGTTTATGCATAAAAGGCCGTTCCTCTAAAAAATGTGATGGGTCGCTTTTAGCTTAACGATTTGGGCTCAACCTTAGAGTGGCTTTGTCTATGACTATGAGGTCATGGATGGGTTTGAGCTTTCTTAAAGAATGGGCTGGTTGGCTCTCTCTATGTTTACCTTTTTCAGTTCATGGTAAATATACGCTCTTGGACTTTATTCCCAGCGTCAATCTCAACTACGTGTCATCTAAGTTTTTAATTTTTGTAATAAGTGAATTAGAAAGTGTAAAAATTAAAGAGTTTAAATCTAATTAAATTCTAAATTAGAATCCAATTGAAATCCAATTTTTTGCAACGTGCCCATCTAAGCTTTTAATTTTTGTAGCAAATAAATTATTAGGTGTAAAAATCAAAGTGTCTAAAACTAATTAAATTCTAAATCATATATATATATATATATATATATACATATATAATGAGAAACCATTACATATTTTAAAAATGTGTAGTTTAAAAAAAGTGTAAACTAATACCATATATAATTTGAACATCTTCTAAAAAAAAAGTATAATTTGAACTATATAATTATAATTATTTTTAATTGTACCTGTGCATATGCAGGGGGTTACACACTAATGGATAACTAATAGAAGGAACTAAGATATTTTCCATCTTAATTGATGGATTTCTTCACATGACGTGAATGCATAGTTTAAAAGCATAAAATTTAGTCCTCAGTTGGCTCTCAATGTTAGAAATACTGAATCGTAGTATTGTATTTCATGAAGAATGAATATACATGCGATGCCTTTATATAGGAGGCATATGTGTGTGGTACAAGTAAGCATATGTGTGCGGTACAAGTAAGCATATGTGTGCGGTACAAGTAAAGTGTAGTACAAGTATAAATGTGCTATACAAGTAAACTAGCTGGGCCTAAAGCCCATAACATAATATACATTAACAGCCCCCCTCAAACTCAAGGTGGATGTGAGACCAATTTGAGGTTGTCAACCAAAGTACGAAGGCGTCCCTTAGGATGTGACTTGGTGAAGATATCTGCAAGTTGATCTTTAGAGGAGACTGAGATCAGCTTGAGAGCACCATGGACAAGATGAAAACGGATAAAATGACAATCGATCTCGATGTGTTTAGTCCGTTCATGGAAGACATCATTGTGAGCAATATGAATAGCACTCTGGTTGTCACAATAAAGAGGAGTAGCAGAGGATGTAGACACACCTAAGTCTTTGAGAAGCCAGCGTAGCCAAAGGAGCTCAGATGTGGTATCAGCAAGGGCACGATATTCTGCTTCAGTACTGGAGCGGGCCACATAAGTTTGTTTCTTACTTCGCCAAGAAATCAGAGAAGAACCAAGAAGAAAGCAATAACCAGTGGTGGACCTGCGATCAGTGGGGTCTCCTGCCCAATCAGCATCAGAAAATGCACGGAGAGTAAGAGGAGACTGAGCAGAGTAGAAAAGACCATGGAAGAGAGTGCCCTTTAAGTATCGAAGAATGCGCAGAACAGCAGCATAGTGAGTCGATCGTGGAGCAGACAGATACTGGCTCACCTGATGAACAGCATAGGAAATGTCTGGACGAGTGACAGTGAGATAAACCAAGCTGCCAACCAAGCGTCTGTAAAGAGAGGGATTAGTCAATGATTTCCCCCCCGAGGGAGTCAGGTGCGCATTAAGCTCAACTGGAGTGTCAACAGTCTTGCTATTAGTAAGTCCAGCGCGAGACAAGAGTTCAGAGGCATACTTGGCTTGAGTAATATAAAGTCCATCTGTAGAATGAGTGATTTCAAGACCCAAGAAGTAGCTGAGATGTCCAAGATCTTTCATTTCAAATTGCTGACTGAGAAAAGCCTTGAGTTCTTGAATGCCACTGAAGTCATCACTAGCGCGAGACAAGAGTTCAGAGGCATACTTGGCTTGAGTAATATAAAGTCCATCTGTAGAATGAGTGATTTCAAGACCCAAGAAGTAGCTGAGATGTCCAAGATCTTTCATTTCAAATTGCTGACTGAGAAAAGCCTTGAGTTCTTGAATGCCACTGAGGTCATCACTAGTTATGATCATATCATCCACATATAGGAGAAGTAAAATAGTGCCTTTGTCAGTGCGACGAAGAAATAAGGCAGAATCATAGTGACTGGCCATGTAACCCAAGTGAGAGATGGTAGAGCTGAATTTGGCAAACCAAGCTCGTGGAGCTTGTTTAAGGCCATAAAGTGCACGTCGAAGGTGACAAACCTTGTTTGAGTCAACAGAGAGACCAGGAGGAGGTTGCATATACACTTCTTCACTTAAATCCCCATTAAGAAATGCATTTTTGACATCCATCTGAAAAAGGTCCCATTTACTGGCAGCAGCAACAGCTAAGAGGGCACGAACAGATGAGATACGAGCAACCGGAGCAAAGGTCTCTTCATAATCAATCCCATACTCTTGTGTAAAACCTTTTGCAACAAGACGAGCTTTGTAGCGCTCAATGGACCCATCAGAGCGAGTCTTGATCTTGTAAATCCACTTACAACCAACCACAGATTTCCCAGGAGGAAGTGTCACCAAATCCCAAGTATGGTTTTTAGATAATGCATCAAGTTCCTCTTTCATTGCAATCTGCCATAAAGGGTCAGTGGAAGCCTCACGATAGGTGTGAGGCTCGTGTAGTGTAGCAAGAGCAGTGTAACAATGATAGTCAAGTAAATGTGCAGGAATAGATCTTACTCGAGTTGAGTGACGAGGTGGAATGTCTTGTGCAAGATCTTCAGGCGGAGCAGGAGCAGGAGATCCAAGCTCAGGATTGGGGTTGGGTAGCTCGTTTTCAACCTGTCCATCTTCCACCTGTTCATTAAAAGGTGAACTAGGAAAGGGATCAATGATATCTGGTGGTTGGACAGAGAAGTCTACAGCAACAGAATCAGGAGCAACTACAGGAAGATCAGGAGCAGTTACAGAAGGAATATGTGCCTCATCTGGAAAAAGGTCTAAGACAGAGGAGGAAGACAAGGAAGCATTAAAATGAGAGAGCTCGACAAAGAGGCGATGTTCCCAAAAGACAACATTACGGGAGATACGAAGACGATGAGAGACAGGATCATAACACCTATACCCTTTTTGAGTTTCGCCATAGCCAAGAAAACAACAAAGCCTTGACCGAGGCTCAAGTTTGTTATGCTCATGTGGTTGAAGAAGAACGAAACAAGCAGAACCGAAGGAGCGAAGGTGGTGATAGTCTGGAGGTGACCCAAAAAGGCGCTCATATGGAGTTTGATTTTGGATAACAGGACTCGGAATGCGATTAATAGTATGAACAGCATAAAGAGCAGCTTCACCCCAAAAAGGAGAAGGAACTTTAGCAGAGAGAAGGAGAGCACGAACAGTGTCAAGAATATGACGAAGTTTTCGTTCGGCTCTACCATTTTGCTGAGAGGTACCTGGACAAGTTAGTTGATGAACAGTGCCATAGGAATGCAAAACAGCTTGGAAAGCATATTGAGTGTATTCAAGAGCATTATCAGATCAAAAAATTTTGATGCGTCTGGAAAACTGAGTTTCAACCATTTTTGAAAAATTAGAATATATTTCTAATAATTCAGAACGATATTTCATATTAAAAATCCAGCTATAGCGAGAGTAGTCATCAACAAAGACAACAAAATATCTAGACCCACCAATACTAGAGACAGAGGAAGGCCCCCAAACATCAGAATGAATAAGGTCAAAGATATCAGTGGATATGGATTCACTAATATTGAAAGGCAAAGCTAGTTGTTTTCCTAATTGACATGAAACACAATCAAAATTTTCTGTAGACACTGAACCTAACAAACCTCTAGAAGCCAATTGTTGTACCCGAGAGGAAGATGCATGACCAAGGCGAGCATGCCAAAGTGCAAGGGAAGGAGTGGAAGAAACTGCAGCAGCTGCCGCAATAGAAACAGGAGCGACAAGTGGAAGACGAAGGTTGTCCACGGGAAACATACGCCCAACTCTGGGACCGGTCCCAAGCTCTTGTCCCGTCCTAGGATCCTGCACAATGCACCCAGAGTAATCAAAGGTAATACGATAACCCAACTCAGCTAATTGTCCCACAGAAAATAAATTATAAGAAAGGTCAGGAACATTAAAGACTCCAGGAACCGAGAGGTTAGAGGTTGAAATTGAACCTATATTATGACCAGACATTGTGGAACCATTTGCTGTGCGAATATTAAGAGGGTGCGGTGCAGGTTTAAGGTCAGAAAATAAGGACGAGTGAGGTGTCATGTGATTGCAACAAGCAGAATCCATAAGCCAAGAGGTAGGAGACATACCAGATAAAGTTGAGAGAGAAGAGGAAGAAGATGCATTACCAACCACACGTATGACATTGGCGATGATACTTATAAGGTCATCTCTGGAAATGGAGAAAGTGGATCCAGAAGACTTAGACTATGCAGAGACAGGAGGCATTGGTTGGACACTCTCAGTGTTAGCAACAGTAGCAGCAGAAATTGAAACAACTGATGTGTTGCGATGATAGCAAGTCTCAATATTGTGGCCAAAACGTTTGCAAAAATTGCAAAAACGTTTGATGGATTGGCAGTGACGATTGTTGCAATAAGAAGAAGATCTGTCCTTATTCTTCATTTAGAAGCAAAATATGCAAAAATGGACCGCAAAAATGAAATCTACGCGAAAAACTGGGTAAGGAGCACCTGGACTGAAAAAGTCAACCCCTGAAAAGTCAACGGTCAAAGTCAACGGTCAACGGCCCAGTCAAAGTCAACGATCAACGGCAGTCAACGGTCAGCGTAGATGACGTCAGCAGGATGACGTGGCGCTGACGTCAGCAGGTGACTGGATGCTGACGTAAGCTAGGGCTGACGTGGCACTGATGACGTCACGGGTGATGTCAGCCTTACCTGAGGATGGCGCGTGCGGCGCGTGTGGCGCGTGTGGCATAGTCGCAGAATCTTCAAGCGGCGCGTGACGGCGCGTGGGCACTCCGATGACTGCGAGGCTTTCACCAAAAGGTAGATCGTTCCAAGACGATCTCAGTGATACCCCCAGAAGTATGATCGGAGCAATATTCGAGGCGGGATGACACGTGCAGTAATCTTGTGCGGTGTTGGACTCCTTAATGATAGCGGCTGCAGGTCCGGAACCCGAAGACAACGCTTAGAAGACGTCGGGGGTTCAACGGCGAGAGGCTGCGGCGACTGGTGTGATAGCGGAAGCGATGTTGAGAGTCGAGTAACACCAATAAAGATAAGACTGCTAAGAAAAGGTCAGAGCAGTGGCTCTGATACCATGTTAGAAATACTGAATCGTAGTATTGTATTTCATGAAGAATGAATATACATGCGATGCCTTTATATAGGAGGCATATGTGTGCGGTACAAGTAAGCATATGTGTGCGGTACAAGTAAAGTGTAGTACAAGTATAAATGTGCTATACAAGTAAACTAGCTGGGCCTAAAGCCCATAACATAATATACATTAACACTCAATATGGCTTAAAGTTACAAGTCATAGGCATGCACAGCAAAACAATCTTGTTCTCAAATTTTGAAACAAAATGATTCCGTTGTCATCCATTTGAAAGAAATCCATTAATTGGAGCAGAAAATATAATTGCTTTTTCTATGAGAGAGAGAGAGAGAGGGAGAGGGAGAGGAACACAAACAAAGTGACATTTTTATTGGTAAAGTATAACAAATTGAAATGGAGCTCTGTTTTATATTTATGCACACCTTTCTTTCGCAAATATATCCGCTAATTCTATAAATCGTTTATGAAGATACAAATTTTAAATGAACACAACCCTGGCAAAGGTTTGAAAAAAAAAAAAAAAAAAACAATGGAGAAATAGGCCCAAGTCTAATTATATATCTCTAACAGAAACGAAAACATGCATGAGTAAAGTAGCATTATTCATTGAATGTATTTTCCTCTCTTTTGTGTTGTTATCATCCCCCGTCTCTTCTGGTTATTTGATACATCCAAATTATCCAATATCCATTTTGATGTGCATGGCACCTAGGTGCATGGCGTAATTTGATTTATATGCCATGAGGGATCAAGAAATGATCTCGTATTACGATTCAAAGTTTCAAACAATATCTTAATTAAAGACTCTTTCACAATAATTTCATAGGTGCGCACTCTAAAGTATTTGTGTTTTGCTTTTTTCGCTAGTGCAAGTGAGCTCGGTATTATTCCTTCCACCCCAAGTCATGTCGTCTTCGTATTTTTGATTCCATCACTGATTAACCTACTCCAACTGAAGAATCAAAGCAAAAATGTGTCCCCATTTGACACACACCCTATAAACACATGGATCTTCTTTACAGCCTTGTGCATATATTGCTTGTCACTTGCAACCAAAATGGAGATTCAGACTCATTGGGCAAATTATTCTCAAATCCTTGCCAATGTTCTTTTCATTTCAGGAGCACTTACATCAGTGTCACTGGCTTCAATCTTTCTGCCACATTTTCTTGGTTGGTTATTTCTCATCATATGGGCTTTTCTGCCAATTATAACTGCACGCCACTTTCTTATGTTTACTTGCAGGTGGATTTGCCTAAGAATATCGAGGTAATTTACTCCATTAGTAACATTTCAAGCAGACTCATGGGACGCATCACAGTGCAGTAAAGAAGTTTACCTATGTGATATTAGGCTATTAGGGATGGTCTTATTATAGTTTTAGATGATAAAATATTGTATGTATTTAGTCATTGTATTATACTAATCTTTCATTCTTGTATGTCTTGTAATCTTGTATTGTACTATGTTTGGAGGTCCACTAACTAAGTAGGTTCTAATCTGAATGTAAAGTCTCCCTGAATTTATGTACCATATGGATCCATGCATTATAACAATGCCCTTTAAGAGACCATTAGGTCTAAAATCTAAATGAAATATATATAAGTTTCATGCTATAACATTTTTTTTTTTTTGATAAACATGCTATAACACATGAACCAAAATTTGCTAGAATGTGCAAATCATATAACGTAGCCTTTGATAGTTGACACTTAATTGAAACCGCACAACACAAATATACAAGTGTTTGAAAACCATTATTAGGTCACGTTATCTCTCGTTTGTAATTTATAATTGGTTCATGAAATCATCTCAACTATAATATTTTTGACTAATGATGGGCCAATATTTTTTAACTTTGATAGTATTGATACTTCTACTACTTCATTATTAACAGGAAAAAAATTAAAAAGCTACTTTGATAACGGGAACCATGGTACATTGTACTTGCACTATTTGATGTATCAAAAGGACTCTATTGGAAACTTCAATCACATCCGAACCAGTGAAGACAAGCTCTCGTTCAAAGACTCTTCCACTCTAGGTAGTAGGTACCAAGAGTTACAGAACTTAGTTTTGAATTGGGGCTCTTTGTTATTGAAGCAAAAGGCTTTTTTGACTTGGGATGAATAAAAGTCGGGAGCTAATTTTGTAATGGAGCTTTTAGCAACCTTGAATGGATGGAATACTACCCCAAATTAATTGTTTAGTCAAAAACTAAACTATGATTTGCTCAAATTATGGACCGATCCTTTTGGAAACAGAATAGGGGTCTCCTTTTCGCCACAGACCCTTCAGATAATGCAAGAATGTTGTTCAAGAAGAATGGGGAACGAAGATAGGGCTCCTGCGCTTTACACCTAATGGGTAAACTCCGTTAAGTCAAAGGAAGACTAGAACAGACTTTATTATTTCACATTTATTGTTCACTCCGTACATTCAATTTTCTAATTTCACGAGTGATATACAAATGTTTTATTGATGTTCAAGCTTGAAAAAAAAAAGTGATATGGGTGATACGTACTGATGATGTACATTAATGAGTGTGACAGAATTAATATCCATAATAAAACAATTTTTGGACAACAAGAAAAGGAAATTGTTGGTTTATTTTGACCCCCATATACTCAAATTGTTTAACCTAATTAATTAACAAAGTTGATACTAAGATTTATTATTCAAATCTAGGTTAAACACAAACAATTATATCACAATAGCAAAAAAAAAAAAAAAAAAAGACAAGCGATATGATGACTTTGAAAAAGCTACCTTTTATAGTACTTATTCATATGACTACATGCAATTCCGAATTTATGAACTCTTCTATCTGAATTTGTTGCACACAAACACTCTCGTTTGTGACTTTGAAATCCCACTCAAACTTTAGATTATCAGTGGGAAATTAATAAGTGGGGGCCCAACAAGTGGGAATTTAATATTTTAAATGGGAGGTATAGTAATGCCAGCTCTAATACCAGTTAAATTACCGATTGTCCTAAAAGCTAAAGCTGTTAGGAAATTGTGAATTTAATCACTTAACCATAAATCTAACAGTTGTAAATTACAACTTTACAATTTCCCTTAAATTTTGACCAATCCTATAAAAAGACAAAGAAACAAAAGACTCGTAGTTGTCAATAGGAAATTAATAGGAAGTTTGTACTTAAAATAGGGTGATCTTTATTGTAAAAGTCTTTATAAATGCATGTTTAAGTATTACAAAGGGGACAACCAAAGATAGCTATTACATCTCACGTTTAAGTATTGCAAAGGGGATGATCAAAGCTAGCTATTACATCTCTGTACACCACAAACCCACCACTTGATTCAAATATTAGCTAGTCACTCATGGCTCCGCCTTGCGGACGCCAAAGGAGGTGGTCGAGGGCAGTAAAGATGACCTTTTACTTGTCCTTTCTCATACCAATGTCATTAGCTGGAAATAGAAACACTAACACCATATTTGGTAAAAAAACAAAAACTGGAGATTCAGCAGCAATTAAAGCGCCTTAACAAGCCCGCTCTTAAATCCATCAAGGTTATTAATCACTTCATTTAACATGTTTGTGTTCAATATAGTATTTTCTGCTTTAGACTTAGAAGAGTCATTCACTTTTGTGGGTTATGTTGTCTACATGACTCCCATGTACAATAGCAATGTAATTTTATTACAACACTAAGAATTTAGACTAATATCTATGTGAGTGATGAGAAAATGTATCTGATACGGAGCCCGGATGGAGATATAATCGTCTGCGTAGATATCTACAAGCAGCCAGCTTTTGATCATCCTTTGTTAAAAAATCACACAATTCAGGTAACTAGTTTAATTAACTAAATTTCATTTGGTATCACAAATAATCTGATACTTATTGTATGTGTGGTATGGACCGGGTTTGCATTGGTATCTATGCCAAATGCAATAGATGAGACCAAGTTCTTCCCCAGAAGGGTTTTCATTTGATGAAATCAACGACGTCTCTTCAAACTCCGAGCCCGAATTTACTCAGCCATGGCACTTGAACGGAAGGTGCCCAGAAGAAACTATTCCCATAACACGAACTAAAGAAGATTTATTAAGGGCAGGCTCTGTAGCAAATTTTGGAAGGAAAAAATACCATACCATCCCTAATGCTCAGAGTAATCTTAATCGAACTCTCCATGAGGTACAACTTAATTTTTAACCAATATTATTAATAGGTTTGAGCTCAATGGTATCTACTATAATGAAGGATGCAAATCGACATTCATAACCTTTTTTTTTCTGGTTGAGCTTCTAGCATGCAACTCTTCGTGAGTATGGAGATTAGTATTTTGGAATGATGGCAGAGATGAACCTGTGGAACCCCCATACCCAGGAAGTATTTGAGTTTAGCTTATCTCAATTTTGGATGCTAAATGGTGCATATGGTCAAGATCTTGATACCATTGAAGCCGGCGCGATGGTATATAATTTCTTCATCATCTTTTCTTATGGGCGCATGCTAAATAATTAATTACTAATAATTTTTCATTTTTTTACAAAATTATTTTGTGTGGAAAACCAGGTTTCCGAAAGTCTATATGGAGATAAAAACACTAGAATCTTCCTATATTGGACTGTACGTGTTTTAATATTTGACTTCCCTGCCAGCACTAGCCATGTTTACATATACTATTTCTTTTTTGAAAGCGTCTTTTTTTTAATCATGGCTACAGCCTACAGGATGATGCATATCAAAGAACAGGTTGCTATAATCTGAAGTGCCCTGGCTTTGTTCAACTCGACAACCAGATTGCGATGGGTGCAAGAGTCACCCCTTATTCCGAGTATGATGGTAACCAATTTGCACTCAAGTTCTATGTTTGGAAGGTATAGTACAATATTTCAATTTAATTACTTTATTAAATAATTCTAATTTTTGGATAGACATATATGATCATATCATTTATATGTACTTTTTTTTCCTCAAGAAAAATTCACATTAACAAATGTTATAGATATGTTTGAAATTCTTCTAATTTTAGTTGTAACAGTGTATGTTTTAAATTATTTTTTCCCGGTTTATGTATTTTTATAAGCAACTTTTTAAATTTAAAGTTTTTTTTTTTATGCGAAATTTCTTTTTACCTAATTTATATTTTAAGACGGTGAATTTAAGCTGTTGTTCTACACAAAAAGATTCATTTGTTTTCTCTTTCATTAGTCTTTATACCTTTATTTATCATTCAAAATATTACAAACTGATTTGCATGACATGTGCAATGGGGTAGGACGTTTATGCAAGGTTAGAGAATGCTTACAAGCTAGGGGAATGTTAATTGAAAACTTATGTCCCCATTGTACCAGGTGTTCAGAATCCATCCTCCACGCTCTCCGGGACTGCAATATACTCAAGGCATTATGGTACCAGTTGGGCATCAGCTGCCATGATAATGTCTTTTACTCTACTAACCTTCAAGATTGGATTATGGCTAATTGTAGAGACAAGGGGATTCGAAGCGCAGGTCAAGCTCCTTGGAATCAAATATTTATGTTTGCTATATGGATGATTTGGAAGGGCAGAAACCAGCTGGTATTTGAGAACAAGAATCTCAAAACTAGCCTAGCCATGGACATCAATCAATGAACGGTTTTAGACCCCTTAAAAACAACCAGATTGCGTAGCCTAGATTAATTAGCCAAGTTGTTACTTAGTCAAATTAAACAATTCTAGGTTAAAACAATCAAATAATCATATCATGCATATAAAACATATAAAGCAGCGGAAATAATAAAGAACACAAGATATGATCACCCAGGAAACCACACGGAAAAACCTGGGGAGGATTTTACCCACCGATCCTCAAGGCAAACCGGAATTCACTATGAAAGAATTGAAGTTCTTACAAAAGGACTACAAGCTCCCCGCTCGACTTCCTAATGCTACCAACCAGTAAAATTTCCTGACACGACCACGCGCAGGCTCCGAGTCCACGGACTACTTCTTTCTTGAATTCCTCAATCAGCTACAAGCTCCCCGCTTGTTTTTCTTTAAAGTTCCAATGGCAGCAACCTTGTTGATCATCAAGATGTTGAAATAATCTCAACCTTGAAAACCCTAAGTTTATGTAAAGGAAAGCTCCTCAAAGATCTCACAAGAGATTCACATAAACAGCAATATGAGCAACAAAGACTTAGAGAGGTTTGGGTACAAAACCCTAAAAATAAAAGAAGGCACAAGAGGCACTCTAATCTCTCTCTCTAAAGTCTCAAAAAACGTTCTAGGAAATATAAGAGTTTTACTTGAACCCCAAGACGTTTAAATAGAGTTTGGGCTGAGTTGGAATTCTGCAGAAAAACGTTCTGGCCAACTTTCGATCGATCGAGTGTAATTTTCGATCGATCGAGCCAGGCCGAAAGTTACAAATACTTCTGCAGCCACTCGATTCCAACTTTACAATAATTAATCAACTTTGAGCAAGCCTAAACAAGACTAAATACATTGTTTTGATCATGGTTTGCCAACATTACAAATTAGAGTTCTAAATACATAAAATCCTAAGACCTTAGAACCTAACAATCAACGTGCTCTAGAATATTTTCACTGTGTTGGTAAACCTTTGGTGGCCATTCGTAAAACACTAAAGCAAGTGAGGTGGGAAAAACCTTGCTATGGTTGGGTGAAACTAAATACTGATGGCTCATCCTTGGGGAGTCCGGGCTTGGCTGGTGGTGGAGGTCTCTTACGAGATGCGAATGGCAACTGGCTGGGGGGCTTTGCTAGGAGAATTGGTACAGCAAATAGCTTCACCGCTGAGCTGTGGGCATTTAGAGATGGTCTCCTTTTATGTCAGCAGAGTAATATCCAAGCTGTGGTTATTGAACTAGACGTTAGAGCTATTGTGGATGTCTTCAATCATCAAGCTAGGGCCAACACTGTTGTGTCTTCAATTATGGATGACTGCAGAATTTTAGCTTCTCAAATCCCTCAAATGAGCATTAGACACATCTACAGGGAAGCGAACAGAAGTGCAGATTGGCTTGCTAACTTAGGCCGCATGTTAGGTTCTGTTTTTGAATTTTTTACTGATCCGCCTGTGGATCTTATTCCTTTGTTGGAGGCTGATTGCAGTGGTTTGTATTGCTCTAGGCTTTGTTCTGAACCTGTGTTCTCTGTTTAGTGTTTAATGAATTCCGATTTCTACCAAAAAAAAAAAAAAGACTGGTGGTTGAAAATTAATAACAGAGACTTTGGATATTGGCCATCTTCCATATTCTTGATCCTGTCTGATAGTGCTTCAAGAGTTGATTGGGGAGGAGAGGTGATAAATTTTAATTTAAATGGGCAGCACACCACAACACAAATGGGCAGTGGCCATTTCGCAGAAGAAGGGCCCCACAAGGCTAGTTTCTTCAAAAATCTCAATGTCATTGATGGTTCACAAATTCTCAGGGGTCCTCGGGACACTACGACATACATGACGAAACCCAATTGCTATAATATCCTAGATTATGGAGGCTTGTTTTATTTTGGTGGTCCGGGTAGAAACCCCAATTGTCCATGATCATTTAGATTATTGTTTCAAAATAAAGGAGAAAGAGGGAAATGTAACAAGAGGGGAATTATTTTCTTCTTCTCTCCATGTCACGCCAAATGTACCCTCAAGCCGTATGTCATATAAAACTCTCTGATTCATTAATATAAAATAAAAAGTTATTCTATGGAGTAGTTAAAATTTGAAATTATGTAATTTAATATAGTGGAAGTTAAGATTGTATGGTATAGTATATATACACATGCTTTCCTCCATTCCAAACAAAGAATTCTCGTCCTCTTCTCCATTCATTCTACCTTCCTTGGTGTGCTTTGAGAGTGTGTGTCTCTTCCATTATATGTGGTGTATTAGTGTTTGGGAATGTGATTATGTAAAGACCCATCAACTTCAAAAACATGGTATCAAAGCTAGTAGATTCGTGGTGAGAACGACATTTTTCCAACTAGATGGCAACATTTTAATTTTTATGGGTTACCATTTTTTTTTTTTTAATATAATTGGAATATCTAAATGAAGGTGTTTCTCAAAGGGTTATATAAGTTGTGAAATTCAAGTACCATAAATCAATTGGGATGTGGAATTTGATGAAGAATGCATATGGAATTGGAGCACCCAAAAAGAAGAAAAATATCTTCTTTTTTTTCCATTTATTTAATGAAGATGAGCATATGAATAAAGTTCTAGATGAGCTTCCACTCCACCTTCTTCACTAGCATCCCTTATTTGTGAATGTCCATCTTCAAGATCATCACTAGAAGGATTCTAGTGAAAGACTAAGGAAATTGGGAATTTTCAAGAATATCTATGAGGCAATGGAGAATATAGATGATATCACTCTCTTTCTAATAACTTGTGCAAGATTTGAAATAGAAAAAAAAAAAAATATATATATATATATATATATATATATATTATAAAAGGTTACTGGACGTTTATTTGAACTCTCACTTTAGTTTTCTAGTTTCAAAATTCATTGTTACTGATGATGCAAAAAATCCTCGGTTGAACTCCTCATCTATATAGATGGACGACATTAACACAACAGCCATGAGATCCTGCAAAAAAGGATAAGGTTCTCAAAGCATACCGGTGTGGTGTGTGCCAAAGGGCCTTCAACGAGCTAGTCAGTAAGATCAGAGCTTAACTATACAAAGTAATTGCTATTTGGCTAGAGAATTGTAATGCATATGTTGTACAAGATTTGCGTACCTTTATTCTAGTTGTTTGTGCCTTTTTATAGGCCTTTGTCCCTCTTTATGGGGAAAAATGCTAACCTTAATGGTCTCCGTTGGGAATAAATGTTAGGGCATTGTAGGATTTAATGTCCTTCTGCTCGTTGGTCCGTCTGTTACGCTTTTGCTTGTCTCTCAGGTGAGCTGTTGCCCATGTTATTTATGGGAAGCTCTTTTAATGCTGACTACTTACGTTCATGTGGGCATAAGCGCTCGTGACGATTCTTTCAAGGTTTCCCCCAAAATTCGTGGTGTCGATGCCTTGTAGTGGCCGACTACCCATTGCAGTGACGCTTAATCCTTATGCGAGCTTTGAGCTCAGATGCTGTGAAATGAGGGTGAAAAGGGTACCTCTAGTGTGTGACTTGAATTGAGTCAATTTTAACCTATAATTACCAAGGTAAGTGAAGTCACCACCAATCATTGGGTTTTTTCTAAAGTATGATTGGTCACCTAACTCTATTTGATTTTATTACCAATCCTAGCCTAAGAAAAAAGTTGTTTTTCCTAATCTAATACGGACGAGTAAAAAATCTTGATTCTTGAGTTTGAAAATACGATTACGTGCAGGGAAGGTGTTAGGCACCCCGCAATGCCTGTTTGGAGACAATCCTTTGTATTTGTAAAATCTTAATTTGCAGACATTGGCAATTAAAACAAGCTATTGGCATTAGCTCTCGAGGCTTCAAAGAATTGGGCTTCGAGGTTTGATTTTGGAAGGGTGTGATCTCTATCAATGTTTAACTAGTACATTTGGAATTATTGCCAAATTTCCATAATGAAAATCCAGCAACATCTCTCCTTATTTTTATGGAGAAAATCTGGTAGCATTTTGCCTCTAGTGCGTTATAGCACACAAAATGCTATCCTCACTAAGCTTTCGCTGTAAGAATACGGCAACAAAGGTGCCCATTTTCATGGAGAAAATTCAGTAGAGTTTCGTGTTTGGTGTGCTATGGCGCACCGGCAGAGTTTCGTGGCTATGTATACGACGTGCATTAGCATGTTCGAACGAGGGAAAGCTAAAGCTCACCAAAGCATCAAGCATGTTGATGCATGTCGCATATACGGGGAAACCGATGTCACTAGCTGACATGGAGCGGCCCAAGCAAGGTACAAGAAAGATAAAGCACACATGCCTACATCCAAAGAATATGGCCCAACAAGGTATAAGAAAGATAAAATATACATTGACATACCCTAGGAATGCGACCTAAGCAAGATACAAAGAGAGCAACCCTAACCTAGATACATGATTCTAAAGAAAAAGGCTGAGAGAGGGAAAGAGATAACTACATGGAGAGACTAAGCCTCCTAATCTACTGAACATTGCCCTTTTTGGGCTTGCTTTCTTGCCCTTCTTAACTTGCATTTTAGAAATTGCACCCTCACTTCAACAAAGGAACACAAAGCCAGCTGACAGGCAAAAGAGATAACAAAGAAACAAAGAAAGCACAAAGGGGGAAACAAGCATGTTATCTATGGGGGGGGGGGGGGGGGGGGAGGGCTTGGGCTCAGAAAATCATTACTGACCCATTTAACTTAGGCCCAAGATCGGCCCGAGTAGCCAAAACCAACCCATAAGTTAGAAATGGACCTCGAACTCGGTTGGACTGAGGTCAGCCCAGCAACACGTGTATTGGGACAAAGAAATTATCATTCGAGGGAATCCTATAACGCTTGGCCTACTACCGATTGATGAGGTGGTGGGAAATCGATGAAGAAGTGATTAAACTAAAGTTGGTTGCTAAGAGTTGTTAGTGCCTTTGGGGAACTTCCTACTGAATGCTATTTGGCATCTAGAACAAGTTTTAAAAGAATACTTAGAAGGCATGATGATTCCTTGGGATTCTTGCGAAAGTGGAGATGCATGAAAACTAGTAAAACAATAATAATTAGTGCCCCACTAAGGAGACACTATATAAGGGAAGAGAAGGCAAACAAGAAAGGTTTGTTGGAAAAACTAGGAAAAAGGGGGAAACACTAGGAAAAGAGTGAAAACACAGAGAGAAGGAGTGTGAGTAAAGAGGGAAGAAGAAGAACTACCAGAGGGTAAGGTTTGTAGGTCCAAAAGTTCACAAAAAAGATCTAATTTGGACTATCTAGTTGGTGTTTGGAGCCCTACCCATAGGACTGTTAGGAAGCCCTACTCGTAGGACTCTTAAAGCTCCTCCAAAAGTCTTAAATCTGCCCCAGTATCATATTGAGAGCACCTAAAGGCTTGGCCTTCTTCTAGTCCTTATGGACGTCATGTAGATCACTGATCTCACTAATTGCTCATTTAATGCCTCAACAGAATTGGCTGCTACTCATGTTTGAGATAGGGTATCTGGGACCCTTGGTAGCTTCCATAGAGGAAATTAGTCGACATTATTGGAGTAGACAACTCAGGTCGTGCTTCTCTTGCTTGATATTTGATAGGCCGAAGCAAATTCCTAAAAAGGAAATTCAAAAGAACAAATGTTAGCTAGGAATCTTGGCCCTAAAAGGATCAGACAAAATTGGATATACCTAGGCCTTCCTCCAATAAAGTGGCCTCATGCATCCTTTTAATTGTCCATTCTCATGTTCAAAATAGGTATCTCATGTTGATTGAATGAAATGTTGCATCCACAAGGTAACCTAAAGTAGGTTTATTTCAATCTTCAACTCCTTGGAGTGAGTTCTTGAATGAGCTACTGATGGCTGGTGTATTTAGAAATGGTTCTACAAGTTTCTATCATGACCCCAACTCAAGTGAATTTGGAGAACATGGATGACCCATCGGCCTCATGGAAATAGTCCCATGTGGGATTTGCATAGCAATTCATGACGCTTTCCTGACCATCGGCTTCATCCCTTTTTTACATGAGAGAAGAATCGAGAAAAATTATGCCCTTGTATGGCATTTTTCCGATTCTTCGTCCATCTAAACGGCCTCTTGAATATTCTTAATGGAGACGAGCCAAGATTTGCTTGGTCTCTCTAAGCCTAGCACTGGCAATACATTCTCTTTAAAGGAGATCTTGATCCCACAAAAGTATTTAGACTGGGCCTAGCTTCAACATCCTCCCTATTATTAGGGTTTCTTGAGAATCTCGTGCAACCGGTTGACAACATCAACTAGATCTTGGGAGTGAAGTTAGGGTCCCTTAAGAAGCACTATATAAGTTAGGGTCCCTTAAGAAGTTAGGGTCCCTTGGGAAGTATGAGAAAGCTTCTGGGCAGAAAATAAATGCAAACAAAACCACAATTTTCTTTGGCTGTAATGTGACTGAGTTGGCCAAACATCAAGTGCAAAATCTATTGGGTGTTTCGGAAATAAAGGAATATGAGAAATACTTGGGTTTGCCTGCGGTTGTGGGGAGAAACAAAAGAGCAAGTCTAAATCATATAAAAGACCGCGTGTGGGGAAAGCTTCAAGGTTGGAAAGGAAAACTTTTATCTCAAGCCGGGAAGGAAGTTTTGCTCAAAGCCGTGGTCCAGGCCATTCCAACTTTTGCCATGAGTTGCTTTCATCTTCCGGTTGGCCTTTATCAAGATATTGAGATGCTTGTTCGTAGATTTTGGTGGGGTCAAAGAGGGGATCGTCGCAAAATTCATTGGAAGAAATGGGAAGTGTTATGTAAATCCAAATAAGAGGGCAGTATGGGTTTTAAAGATTTATGCAAGTTCAATGAGGCATTTTTGGCTAAACAATATGGAGGTTGGTTCATGATAGGAACTCGCTATTTTATAAGGTGTTTAAAGCCAAGTATTTTCCTCATGGGTCCATTTTTGAAGCTACTGCATCTTCAGGGTCCTATGCATGGCAAAGCATTATGAAATCAAGACATCTGATTAGAGCTGGAGCAAGATGGAGAATAGGAGATGGGCAGCACATTAGAATTTTCTCTGATAAGTGGTTGCCTTATGGTGATGGAGTTATTTCTTCCTCTTCCGGTGTGCTCCATTCAAAAGCTACTGTTTCTGAACTCATTAATCAGTCATCGGGTTGGTGGAATACCCAATTGATTGATCGCTACTTTCATCCTCCTGATGCAGCTCGGATTAAAGCTCTTCCTCTCTGCTCAACTCCACAGCCCGATGTGTTGATTTGGCCTCTCGAATAGTCAGGGAAGTATTCAGTTAAAACAGGGTACAGAGTGTTGTGTGATTCCTAAGATTTTGCGGAATATTCGTCTCAAGCTAGCACTGATGATAGGAGTTTCTGGAAGAAGCTTTGGAAAATTCAGGTACCGGGTAAAATTAAACACTTCCTTTGGAAGGCCTGCACAAACTCCTTAGCAACAAAAGAGAACCTGTTTAAACGCAAAATTCTCACTGAAACAACCTATACCAGGTGCTCAAGTGCCTCTAAAGATGTCCTCCACTCATTATGGAGTTGTATCGGTCTCAATGAGGTATGGGAGAAGGACTTTGGCTGGATTTTCAGAACTGGGTTGGTCTTTACTTCATTTAGGAACCTGGTAGAACTTGTCTTCGCAAAACCGGAGAAAGTAGCTCTGTTTGCTACAATTGCGTGGTTTGTTTGGTATCACAGAAACAAAACCAGATTAAATGAAAACAACAAGCCGTTGGACCAGATTGCAGATTTTGCACGCGAGTATCTCTGTGGTTGTAAGTCTCTGTTTTATAAGTTCCCCCCTATTCGTAAAGCTTCCCTTAGGAGATGGAGTCTGCCAGCATGAGAAAGTTGGAAGATTAATTTCGATGGGGCTATGTTTAATGAATCTGACGAAGCTAGGATTGGGGTGATTGCTCGCAATTCTAAAGGCGAGGTGAAGGCCACTTTTGCGGAAAAGATAAAAAAAGCCACCATCAGTGGAAGCTTTGGAGTTGCTGGCTGCACGAAGAGCTTCACTTTTTGCTCAGGAACTTAGTCTTGACAAGGTACTCTTGAAGGGGACTCGAAGCTGGTGATGAGACCCCTCCAATGGGGCGGTTGGGACTTTGCTTCGGGTGGTCATCTTATCCGAGACATTTTTTGTATTGTAAACTCCTTTATGAGTACATCTTTCTCTCATGTTTGTAGGCCAGGTAATGCGGTAGCCCATGCCCTAACCCAGAGAGCGAGACTTAGTTTTCCTATCTCTATCTGGTGGGAGTCCTATCCAACTGACATTGCATCTTTTGTATTTGCTGATTTTCAGTCTTTGATTAATTAAAGTCATCAGTTCTTTCTAAAAAAAAAAAAAAAAAGCACTATAAGTAAAGATTGGCTACATATCAGCTTGATCTCGAGAGCCCACCATCGGGTCTTAATTCCTATGCTTGGAAGTAATGTCAAGGAAGTTCCATAGTTTTTTTCAAAATAGTACTGAAAAGGAAATCCCTTTAAGATGAATAACCCAAATCTTTTCCTAAGATCATTTGTCTTCAACTTGTGATTAACAAGACTCGACAAAGTTCTCCTTACAAGGCACGAAGCCCAATAAAAACTATCTCAGTATAGGGGCGTGCCAGACCTAATTCATCTATCTCTTACCCCCTTAGGTTCGATGCGACCTCTTGGTTAAGATTTTGTGAGTTTCGGTGTGCGTGCCCAAAGGGCTAATTCTGAAAGTCCATTCTTCAATGCTAAGAATAGTCGAATCCATACTAGGCATAAAATCATCTTGACAAGCGGTAGAAGGGTTAGACACCCTTAAGAGTTTATGCCATTGATAGCCATTTCAAAATAACTAACTCCAAAGACTTTGCTAACATCTATCTTGATGGTATGGCTCAACTAGCTTGGATTGCAAAAGACCAATCAAGGGTCTTCTTGGTAGGACTAGCCATTTCAGTCTATCACTTGAAGTGTGACACACAGGAGGACATCTCCCTAAGCTTCTTGCTCTTCAGACTATCTTTGGTTCATCCCCTTAGGGTTATAAGATTGGCAAAAGCCATGGACTTGGGTCCTATTGATCTTCTTGTAGGCTGGAGCCTTAGACATTTCTGGGAATGTCTCGATCATCTCATTTTCCAGTTCTAAAAAATGCACTCAGTTGCCCCTTTCTCTTTTCATCTTTGAGCACTTCTTTTGAAAGTTTCCCCATCCACTTCTTCCATTTTCTATCAACTGGAATGTCAAGGAGCTACCATAATGTCGAGACAATGATGGTACCAGAATTTAATAGCAATTCATGCTCATTCCTTTCTAGTTTCAAATGCCATGTAGCAGTGGGTTCAACCAAATCGTTTTGAAGAGCCCATACATGAACCAAGACTTTGGTTTGTAACTAGATGACAGAAACCGGTTCCCATTTTTCAATCCACCAAAGAACATTAGCTTTTAACTGAAATGGTTCATTGCTTCTATTCAATATTCTACTTACTCTTCATTCTTGCCACATCTCTTTTGTGCAAGCTTGGAGATGTAAGGACCTTAAATTTCCCGCATTTTGCCTCATACCTTGAGAAAGAATGGGATAGCAAGGAGTTGGGATTACAATTGAGATATTTTCATGGTGGAAACAAGAAACCAAAGCCCATGTTAGTTTTAAGCCCAAATGCTTTAAGCATGCTCTCACTTCATTTTGCAATTAAAGGGGAGAAGTTCCATGATTTGGACTTCTTGTCATTGAATGGATTTCTAAAGTGATGCAAAACTTAACATAACCTCTTACGGCAAGCAACTGAACATTTGCATAGATTTTGAAAATTCTTGGGATGAACCCCTTTTTCACAATGAAAATTTTAAGGTACAACACCATGTCCTTTTTGGGAAAAATTTGGCACGATTTGTATAGCAAAGGTTTTTGCAATGATCAACGTAAATACAAAGCTCTCTCTATGATACAATATTCACAATGATCCTTGGACTAGAGATCAATTTTGATACAAAGGCCTTTAATACAAGGAAAACAATGCTTGATCCCTTTGGCAATTTTGAAGAAAAACTTGGCCTCTTGCCTGTCTCTATGGAGAGATCCGGTTGCTTATCACCCAATTTATCATCTGTACAATTAGGTGAAAGATATTATAAGGTGCATGCATGCCCTCATAGGGTCGGGGACCCTTTTGGGACCGTCCCTCCTAAGGTTTCTCAATGTTATGCAAGCAGGCAAAGATCATACCTTCATTTGAGAATTGTTCCCTTGCAATCAAAATGCTTAAGGACATACTCCTATCATTTATAGAAATTTGGCTTAAACTTGCTTGAGCGAGTTTTTATCATGGTAAGTTTCTATACTGATGCAGAATTAATGCATAAGCTTGGCAAGTAGTTGGAACTTTCATATCATGCTTGAAATTGCATAATTGCCCCTTTTCTTTTGATTTACAAATAAAAGCAATGCTTTACAAGACTTTGGCTTTTTACAATGCTCCCAAAACGTGGGCTATATACAATGGATCCAATAGTGGGCCTTTTACAATATATGGAAATTCAAATTTGCATAATGTAGAGGCTTCATTCTAGATAGGCTCACCTTCGGAAGAAGATCTTGAACTCTTGGCAGTGTCCTCCTTGATGCAGAGTTCTGGCTACTAGCCATAAATTTTATCTATACACATTTACAAGATGGAGTCATTAGTGTATGCATGCATGCCCTTGTAGGGTTGGAAACCCTTAGGGTTTGGGTATGATCTAATGTGTAAGCAACGTGGTTGCTTTTCCCTAGGGGTTAATCACAGATGTTGTGTAAGCAAGATGGATAGAACCTGAAGTAGAGCATAACTCTTTGACGTAAACAAAAAGGGCAAATTTGCAAACGAAAACTGGACACTTTCCCCTTGACTAGTTTTGAAAGCAATCCTAAGAAGGATATCCTACCCTAGGCTTGGATGTTCACTTGGCTTTGGGTCTTCCTAGTCCTCACGGGATTTGACTTAGCCTAGGCCAACTATATGAGACACAACTTAACTGGTAAGTTGGTCCTATTCTTAGAAGGGACCTCGATCATCTAATCCTTCCCTTCATGGAAGTTGTGGGATAGAGCAGATCAAGGGGGGCCATTTCAACTACTCTTGTCCACCCATGGACCTAGAAGTGCCTACAAGTCGGCACCTAATAACTATCTAAGGTATGCGCATCTAGTATTCACCTTCAACGCTAAGCCTAGGTTCGACCTAATATAAGGGGTGATGTCATGCATTTTGAAATGAAAGGGGAAAGACTTTCCAAGAACAACAGATATATGAACAAATAAAGGTGTAGCAGAAATTAAATCTTACTACCCTAGGTTCGCACATGTGAAGGAAAGCTATAATGCATGCTAAGAAAAGCTGCAATGCATGCTAAGGAAAGCAGGAAAGCTTCACACATATGAAAATACCTTAAAGCTGATTTTTGGAAAACCATTTGAAAACATTTTTGAAAAATATTTTTGAATTTTGAAAATAGTTTACTAAGGATATAGTAAAAGCATTTTTCAAAAGAAAGCCCCGAAGTCTAATGCCAATTTCAATGTTTTTGAAAGCCAATGTCCAAAGATTAAGATTTCATCAAAAGCTCTAAAGGCTAAACTCTCTTAAGTATCCTCAGTGGAGTCGCCAGTCTGTCGATGCCTCATAGCAATTCGACCACCCATCGCAGTGACGCTCACATGCACTTTAAACAAGTGCAAGCTCTTGAGCTCAGGTGCTGTGGATGAGGGTTTTACCTCTGGTGTGTGACCGAAAAAGGAGACAATTTTAATTGAGTTGCCAAAGGTAAGTGAAGTCGCCACCAATCATTTGGTTTTTTCTGAGGTGCGATTAGTCACCTGACTTTATTTGATTTTATTACCAATCATAGGCTAAGAAAAGGTCGTTTTTCCTAATATAATGTGGATGGGTGAAAAATCTTAATTCTTGAGTTGGGAAGTCTAGTTACATGTGAGGAAAGTATTAGGTACCCACAATGCCTATCCATAAACAGTCCTTTGTTTTGGTAAAATCTTGATTTAAAGACATTAGCAATTAAAAACGAGCTATTGGCATTAGCTTTCAGGGCTTTAATCGAATTGGGCTTTGAGATTTAGTTTCAAAAAGGGTGTGGTCTCAATCGATACTTCCCTATGGTGTTTGGAATCGGTGCCAAATTTCCACGATGAAAATTCGGCAGCTTTTTGCCTAATTTTCGTGGCGAAAATTCAGCAACGCTTCGCCTCAAGTGCATCAGAACACACAAAATACTATTCTCACCAAGCTTTCACTGTGAGAATATAGCAATGGAGGTGCCCTATTTTCACAGCAAAAATCTAGCAGAGTTTCGTATTTGGTGCGCTATGGCGCACTAGCAGGGTTTCATGCCTATGTATATGACACGTGCCAACATGCTCGTGCTAGGATTAGCCGGAGCCCTTCAAAGCATCAAGCATATTAATGCGTGTCACATACATGGGGAAACCAATGTCACTTGGTGACATGGATCGGGATAGTCACACCACGATGATTGTGCACACAATATAGCGTAAGTATGCACCTACAGCAAATGCCTTAGGCATATACCCACACTACAAGGTCAAGAGCACTCATGGCTAAAGAGGGTAGCTTATGTAGCCACGAAAGTTCATCATACAAAGTACACGATCACCCATATAAAAGCATATATAGATATACATACATCATGCACAATGCTATCACATAGAGCAGGAAAATAAACAAACATTGCCAACGTTCCAAGGGTATGGCCCAACAAGTTACAGGAAATGTAAAACAGACATTGCCATACCCAGGGAACGTGGCCCAAGCAAGGAGCAAGAAAAATAAAAGCTACAAGGAGAAGGGCAACCCTAATATATGCTCTAGAGAAGAGGCTGAGAGAGAGAGAGAGAGAGAGATGTAACCACTCATGGATGCTAGGCCTCCTAATCTACTGAACATTGCCCTTTGTGGGCTTGCATCTTCTTGCTTACATCCTTACCCTTGTTGATTGCGCCTAGGAGGTCACACCCTTGCTCTAAGTTTCCATGCTCTGAGCATGTACATTCAATGACAAAGGAAACAAGCTAGGAGACAAGCAAAGAAACAACTAGAAGGAAAGCATGCTAAAGGACAAAATATTAAAGAGAGCCAAGCGGGGGGCAAACAAAAATGTTATTAAACAAAATAGGGTGTCTTAGGATAATAATGTAGGTTTGGATCAGGTTTGCATAGTTCCATGAGATTGGAGCATGGATTACACACAGACTTATGCATGAACTTGTAGGCAAGCATGCAAAAAAATGCAAAGAAGCAAAGAAGGCCAAATGGGTAGCACAAAGCAAGCAAGGTAAGCATAACATCGCATGGAGTGGAGAAAGGGTATGCATCAAGCAAACAGACATCACGGGGATGTATTCTCACAAGTAGTCACATCTAAACAAGCCACAAGAAGGACAGATGCAACCACACAAGCAAGTGGTCCTAAAGACCAACAAGCACAAGCCATCATAGGGAAAAAAGCATGGCAAAGCCTAGATCTAGACAGGCAAACATGGATACAAAGCATAGAAGCAAGCAAGCATACACATGCATAAAGGAAATGATCCAAACCCTTTGATATAGGCCTAAGTGTATGGATGTAGGCCTAGACCAAAAGATCTAGATTTAAACCCTACCTAAAGGGCCAAAACACAAGAAAAAGGAATAACAAGAAATTAAAAAAAAAAAAAAAGATTTAGAAGCACATGGCATAGCAATCAACATGTAGATCTAGACACATGAACACAGCATGGAGCACACAAAGATATAGATCTAAGCATAAACATGGCAAGAAGCTCATAAACAAGTAGATCTAAGCATAAACATGGCAAGGAGCACATAAACATGTGGATCTAAGCACAAACATAGTATTTAGGCATATCCTAGCCTAAGAAGGCTAGGCAAACATCATCAAAGTAATAAAACATGATAAAAAGTAAGAAGACATGCTAGGAAAGCTATAAAACATGCTAGGAAGTAACATAAAGTAAGAGATATATTATGGAAAGAAATAAAGCATATTACAAAGTAAGATAAAGCAAATGGTGTAGATAGTAGCTAAAAAGCTACATCTACACCCTTAAAACCTCAAATCCAAGGTCCTAAGACCAAGGAGAGGAAAAAGAGTGCAAGAACACTACCTCTTTATTGTTGAGAAAAGAGAGAAATCAAAGGTTTTTTGATGTGTTTAGGAGAGGATTTAGAGAGGAAAAGAGAGAGAATATGCTAAGAAAAGTGCTCCAAAATGCCTAAAATCCATTCTTTTTGAAATTTGAGGGTCTGGGGGGTTAAATAGAGGATTGGAAAACTTCCCAAGGCTTGACACACCTTTAAGGTGTGCCGGGTTGGGCTGGTGGCCCTTTAGTGGCCGCTAGGTGAAAACTACTGACGTTAACAATTTTGTCCTTTTCCTCCAGCTTTTCAATTTTGACTTCGATCTAATATTTGAAGGCCTTACCAAACTTCAATTGAGCTGATCTTGGTGTCCCTGGAAAGAACTAGATGTCTAGTTTTCATAACACTAAATAAATTAAAAATCCAATGGTTAGATCAAAAGTTATGGCCTCGAGAAGCAAGCTGATGCGCCTAGCACAGTTTTCAAGATATCTCAACTGTTTTAATTCCGATTTTGACCCATGAATAGTCGTTGAAAGGGAATTCAATAATCTTTGCAATAACACTGGTGCCAACCCATTTCAATGGTCGGATCAAAATTAGAGTTTTTGGTACCTTTAGGAGTCAACCTCGAGTCAAAGTTGACAAAAATCTCCAAGTAGCTCAGGTTTTATGTAGAAGCATGAAAAATGCTGTTTTGGGATGATTTTGACCAATTTGACTTTCGGTCAACCTAGTATTGACCAAGGGCATTTTGGTCATTTTGACCTAAAATGGCACTTTGGGTGCTCCGATGCCCAAACGAGTTATACCATGTCAATCTAGATGTTTCCGTGGCCCCATGGAAAAAAATTATTATTTTTTTAGAGTTTTTAGGATCTGACATGAAAATTAAGGGCAGACAAAATACGATATCTACAATGGTTATTTTTTAATTTTTTTTTTTTTAAAAAAAAACATTTCATTCCCCATATATATACGTACATCAGGCACAAGTTAATTCATAACAGGTTCAAAAATTATCACATTCAAGTTGACAAATGTTATTCCTTTTACACTTCTAAATTGGAACCCAAGATTTACAATGTCAACACTATTATTAGTTACTAGGGGCATTTCAATGCAAAGAAATAATTGAATCAAAGACAAAAATAATGGCTATAACAGCAAGAAATAGTTTCATTTTTCAATCTACAAAGAATTATGGCAATGCAGATCACAAGACCGAATATCCAAACTTATCAAAAGAGAGAGAAAATAATATTAAAAAAAAAAAAAGAAGAAAGAAAGATTGCAACTAAAAAAGGTTCAATTTTTTTTTTTTTTTTTTGAGGAAAAAAAAGTTCAAATTAATATGTATGCAGATTTATTACTTTTTGGTTTGAGAGAAGGCTTCGTGTTTAAATTGTGTCTTTTTAATTAAATAAATGTATTATTCCCCATATAGATGTGGCACGTAGGCACAAGTTGGTACATAACAAATACTATTCCTTTTTCACTTATAAATTGGATCCCAAGATTTACTATGTCAACATTGTTGGACTAACCCCAGTATGGAAGATTCCGTGTTTGTAAAAGCTCCATTTTTTCTAGTGGATTATAAATGTAAACAAAACTTTTTTTTTTTTGAGAATCAAAACTTAATAACATTATACAAAAAATGATGTGCAGATATAATACACAAGGTTTTGAAACCCGGACCGGACTGTACGGTCCGACTGGAAAAACCTTGAACCGCCCATTTTTGCGGTTCTTTTAGCCTCAAGAACCGCAATATAGGAAAAAAGCAGGGAACCATTCGAACCACGGTCAGACCACACGGTTTTGAGAACCATGATCAAACCGCTTCTCACGGTTCCCTTTGAATCTAAACCTAAAAAAATTAAAAATTAAAAAAAAAAAAAAAAAACAAACAAACACAAAAAAAAAATAAAAATAAAAAATAAAAACAACTGCTGGGAGTACATCATGTCTTCAAAAACTCTGCCACTGCCATCTCCAGAGAAACACAGCATGCCTTTATGTTTCTTCTTCTTCTCTCTTCAGAGCACATCACGCAACTCCCTCTCTTCAGAAACTCTTCTCTTGGGTGAAGCAAGATTTAAATTCTGGCTTTATTCCCCGCTGGTGATGTGTGTGTGACCAGGTGAGAGTATGAGAGAACGAGAATGAGAAAGAGAGAGAGAGCTAGAGATAAAGAAAGAAAAATAAAAGCGGAGAGGAGGACACACTCTCTGGAGGAAGAGTCTAGAAAAATAAAAACAAGATGAGACTAGAGGGGTTGGGAAGAGAAAAAAAAAAAAAAAAGAAAAAGAAAAGGAAAAGAAACGTATGGATGCAAGGAAAGAAAGGAAAAAGAATAAAAAGAATACAAAATCACAATTAAATGTTACTACAATATTTCACAATAAATTTTAAGTAACAGATTGTTATTAGTTAATATTAGTGAGTAAAAAAATAATTTCAATAGTGGGTTCAAATTAGAACTAGTAACAATTTTTCACATAAATTTTGTTGTGAAAGTATTGCTAAAAATGTTGTAGACTTCTTCACTGCTTCCGGAGACTTCTTTGCTGCTGGGTGCTTTAGTGTCACTATCAACTACTAACATATAGTGCTTGCTTGCTGTCAAGCACTTCCTTCTTGGGTTTTGATTTTTTTTTTTTTTTAATTCATAATAAATGGTGAACAATGCTATTCAAATGGGATTGGGAAAAAAAAAATGATGGGCAGTCAAATGGGCTTGGCCATGAGCAAATAAACTCATTTGTCTCTTAACTATTTTATTGGGTTTCATAAAATAAAAATTATTGGGTACTAAAGTGTGCTTTGTCATGACTTAAAAATAATTTAGAAACTCAATAGCTATTTTTTTTTTTAGAATTTAATAATTTTTATTTGTATTATGAAAGTTATGTTATAAAAAATACTATCTATATTTGTTTTGGACTATTTTAGTTAATTTTTCTATTTTTTTATTAATTTAATGTTTTTATATATATTTAAAATAATTATTAAATTAATTATGACATCATCACGGTTCGACCCTGGTTTGACCTCGGTTCGATAACAAAAACCTTGAACATCTCCCTTTTACGGTTCAATGAATAGTCCGAGTCTGAAAACCTTGATAATACATTAAAGCTAATATTATTGTTGTCGTGGGCTTGGGAACCTACATACAAAGAAGGAGCTTGGTGTTTTTGTCCAGGCAAAAAATCCCTCTGTCTTGTTCTTAGCCGAAATTTGGTTGTATGAAGCAAGGATTAAAAAATTTAAAAAAAAATAATAAAAAAAAAGAGACTAATTTTTTGTTGAAATGAATAACAGAGGTGGAGGTTAGCTTTATACAGGAAGAATTCCATTGTTGTTGATGTTGATACTTTCTCAAAAAAATCACATTGATGCTATTGTCAACAAAGGGAAGGAGGAAGCATGGAGGTTGACTGGTTTTTATGGGGAACCTATGACCCACAAGAGGTTTAAGTCATGGAATTTACTTCAACAACTCATCAACCAAATGTCTCTCCCTTGGATTTGTGCTGGGGATTTCAATGAATTACTCAAAAGTTCTAAAAAATTGAAAGGTAGTACGAGAGGACAATCTCAAATGTAGTTATTTAGAGATGTCATTGATGAATGTGG
Source organism: Quercus glauca (assembly GCA_023736055.1). NCBI lineage: Eukaryota > Viridiplantae > Streptophyta > Magnoliopsida > Fagales > Fagaceae > Quercus > Quercus glauca. The sequence continues at coordinate 81,298,868 of CM043318.1, read as the reverse complement.
ATACCTTGATCTAGGTTTTATAGGCCGCCAATTTACTTGGCAAAAGCACTTTGCAGATGGTCATTCTGTATAGGAAAGATTGGATAGGGCCTTTGCTAATAATGATTGGTTTCTCAAATTCACTAGAACTAAGGAGCATCATCTCAATGCTAACTCTTCTGATCATTGTCCACTTTGGATAATACCAGACGGGTTAGATCATCCCAGTATTTCTAAACCATTTAGATTTGAGGAGACGTGGCCCTCCGACAAGGGTTGTACAAAGATTGTGAAAGCTGTTTGGTTGTCACCTGACTGTCTTGATCCTTCTAAGCAAGCTGTCAAGCTGAAGATTGAGAAATGTAGTAAGGAATTGAGCAGGTGGAGCTGAAAAAATTTTGGGGATATTAGACGGGTGGTGGAGACAAAAAAGAGACAGCTTGCTGAGGCCAAGAAGAAAGCCCAACACCCTGGTATTAATTTTTGAGTTTGAGAATTAAATATTGAACTTACTAACCTTCTGGATAAGGACACATAGATGTGGTCTCAACATTCCAAATCCTTATGGGCTACCCATGGAGATTAAAATTCTATGTATTTCCACAGTCGAGCAACTCAGAGACACCATAAGAATACTATCCCCAAAATCAGTGATTCATCAGGACAATGGTGCTTGAATTCCGTAGATGTGGCCTATGAAGCACGGACACGGCGCCAGAGGAGCCGCACCAGTGTCCGACGCGGCGCGACGCGGCGACGCGTAAGGGACACCGCTGACCGCGCGTCGTGCCGCGTCGGGCCGCGTCCTGCCACGTGGTTTCCCTGACTCGTGCCAACTCGGCTTCGACGCGCGCCGATTCGCGCCAATTCGGACCGAATCGGATCATATAGGCCGAATATCTGTGTGTTTCGCCGGAAAAAGGAAATCGGCTGGTGAAAAAAAGAAAAAGAAAAAAGGAAATCGGCCGGAAAAAGGAAACCAAAAATACCTACCTACGGATTTCATCGGCTTAACCCCTTTCTTCTTCTTCTTCTTCTTTTTTGCATCTTCGCCTTCTTCTTCTTTTTTTCGCAAGCGTTGTTCTGTTTCTTTTCTTTTATAAGCTTTGTTTTGTTTTTTATTTTTTGAAAAGGATTGTTAAATGTTTGGTCAGAGAGGCTATTTTGTTTTGTGTGCCTCTCACGTGAGCCATATCTCCCCCACCTTCTTTCTTTCTTTCTTTCTTTTTTTTTTTTTTTTTTTTTTTTGGGTTACATCGAGCCACTGAACCACTACCACTAAGCCTTTGATAGGCTTTATTTTGTACAGAATATTATTATTATTATTATTATTATATAAGTTCTCTATTATTATTATTATATAAAAAAGCATGCTTAGCAATATATAAAATATATAAATAAAAATATTTTTAATAAATTTTTAATTGCCGAGTCCCGCCACACCCGCACCCACCTTTTTTAAAAATTGTCGAATCTCGCACCCGTACCCGCACCCGCACCCGAGTCTCAAAACGCACCGGTGCTTCATAGGATGTGGCAGCAGTTATCCTTAACTATTATTTAAATCTTTTCTGCTCAGAACCAATCCAACAACCTAAAGAAATAGTCATCCATGGTATCATTACTGCAGAAATGAATGACCAACTCTCAACACAATTCTTGGCTTAGGAGGTTCAAAAAACAATTAATCAAATGGCCCCTCTTAAAGCCCCAGGTCTAGATGGTATGCCCTCTATCTTTTTCTAAAATTACTGGAATTTAATTGGGAATGATATCACTCAGTCTATTCTTCAATTCCTAAACACTGCTTCTCTACCTCCACATCTTAACCATAATTTTGTTAATTTAATTCTTAAGGTTAAATGCTCTGAATCTGTTTCTAAATACCAACCCATCAATTTATGTAATGTGTTGTATAAAATCTTTTTGAAGGTTTTAACTAATAGGCTCAAAATAATTATGCATAAAATCATTACAGAGCACCAGAGTGCTTTCACAAAAAGTAGACTTATCTCTGATAATATTTTAGTTGCTTTTGAATCTTTACATAGTATGCAGAACCACAATGGAAAAGATGACTTTGTGGCTGTTAAACCAAACATGAACAAAGCCTATGAGAGTGGATTGGGTATATTTGAAAGCAGTGATGAGGAAGTTGGGGTTCTGTGGCCAGTGGATCAAATTAATGATGCTTTATGTTACTACAGTCACCTACTCAATTCTTATAAAAGGTTAATCTAAGGGTATGATCCATCCCTCTACAGGTATCTGCCAAGGAGACCCTTTCACCCCTTTCCTATTTCTCGTGTACTAAAGTTCTACATGGACTTATTTCCCAAGTTGTTGCAACAGGGGATATTCGAGGTTATTCTTTATGCAGGAATGGTCCATGGCTAACTCATCTCCTTTTTGCAAATGACAGGCTTCTTTTTTGCAAAGCCACTAAGTAGGAGTGTCAAAAAATGTGATCAAACCTTGAGTCTGTTGGCCAAGACCTTTTAATTTATAAGATCAGCTTATAGATAACGTTACACAGAACTGAAAGGTCTCTGAATTCCTTTATCAGTTATAGAATTTTCACCTTAGGAATTTAGTGATATATGTATGATTAATGGATGATAGCAATCTACCCAAATTTAAGCATGACTACGTAACTCTTGTAACATCATTGCCAATTAAATTTGAATAACTTTGATAAATAAATAAAAAATAAAATAAAAGAGGAGGCATGCATGTATAATGTCCAAGCCTAGGACTTTAAATGGAGCTATCTGTTTTAGAGCAACCTCCATCTCATATGAAGGAACTCACTGATTAAGTCTATGTTGATCTCTACTGTCATTTCACAGTTTACTCCCTATATAGCTTGGTTGAAATTGCTTGAGCTAGACACCTCAAAGAATCGTTGGTAAATGGTAATAGTCCAGTAGAAAACCAAAAATGATATCACCATCTCTCAACCCTATTATAGAATTATGCCATTGGCGTCGAGTAGCTTTACTTTGAAATTTGAAAATACCGCATTGTATAGAAGGAAAATTCCCAACCTATTACAAGCTGACACATCATACTACCAAGTTCATAAAGTACGACCAATTACAAAGCGCCACGTACTGCTATTAGGTTTTGCTATCACTATTCAGAAACCAACAGAAATTTGCCAAGTGTCATTGAAATAAGGACATAAAATGCATGCAAAAACCAATCACACATCAGCGCATGTAAGCAATGACATAAGCAGCCCGGCGCATGTAAGCAATGACACAGGCAGTCTAATCGGGTACTGACATGTGTCACCTTGAAAATCAAAACATTTCGGCCAATCAAAAGATGCCACGTGTCTAGAGAAAAAGTCTTAAAGCTCCTCCAATTAGACTATGACACATGTCACCAATCAAACTTCGCCACGTATTGCTCACCCACCCCCAAACTCTTAAAAATAGAAGCCTTCCTAAGGCATTTAGACACACCAAGACATCTAGAGCACAAGCAGTGTCAAAAAAGATTCAGAAGCACTCAAAAGTATAAAAGCTCTGCAGGAATCAAGCCTCAAAGCCTTCAAGAACTTCAAGAACTTCAACCTCAAAATCGAAGAATATTCAAAGCAGAACCATCCAAACTATCTACCTAGATCTTAAAGTTTGCTGGAATCAATCTCAAAAGCCTCCAGAAACCTCAACAAATCATAAATCAGCGAAGCTCTATGGATTCAAGCCTCTAAAACACAAAAGAACTTCCACCACAAACCTTCGAAGATGAAGAACGCACGAAGAACATGAAGAACAAAGAATTTCTAACAAGCTCATAGCCAAAGATTCATTGTAATTCTATTTCAAGGATCTTCGATCCATCCTTCAACCAAATTGAAGGATATTTGATGTTCGAGTCAAAATCACATTATTACAATTCCAATCAACAAGTCTTTCAAGGAAATCGAATAAGAGGATCACTTTTTTGTATTTTCAGATAATTTTACCACATATTCATCAATACAAATTCGTATTTGTGAAACTATTTTACTTGTTTGGCTTATTTCAAACTAGAAATTTAGTCATTTACAAATCCTGGCATGCCCAGTGGGACATCTCTACCTCTCATCTCTTTCTCCTTCAAAAGAAAATAAATTTGATATCATTTTGCTACCAACTCCGATGGCCTCTAGCAAGAGTTTCCGAAAACCTGCAATTAATGCTTCCATTGCAAATGATTATGTAGGCCCAATCACTCGCAATCGATCCAAAGCTCTCGATCGACCTCAACCCCAACCAACCAAAGAAAGCAAGATTCATACTATCATCTCTCTGGACTTTCTTGCAAATAAGAAAGTTGCCATTAAGGATTCATTTGTCTCGAAAGGTTTAGAGATTGATAATGAATTATCCATATCAAAGACCTTTTCTATCAACTCTTCACCCGTGATGAGAAACTTAAGGAATGAAGTACCTTTGTTCCATCCTGTTTCACTATTTTCTCCATCATTTCTAGAGGTCATGCTAGTGATGATGACTGACACCTCTACCATGAAAGAAAAGATGATAGAAATGGAACAAAAAGTCACCTTCCTCACAAAGACACTTGAAGATAGGGATGTCAAAATTGCAACCCTGATGAAGAAGCTGGAGGTACAAGATTCGGGCGAATCAAGTCTTGACCCTGAGCACCAACCTGGCTTTACCTTGAAAGGAGCAAAATGCTAGGGTTGATAAAGGAAAAGGAGTTGAAGACGCTTCTCAATACGGACATTCCACCTCAATGGCCTCATTATCTATCCAACAACTGCAAGACATGATAACAAATACCATTCAAGCACAGTATAGGGGTTCTTCCACTAGTTCCCTCATATATTCAAAACCCTACACAAAGCGCATCGACAACATGAGAATGCCTAATGGGTACCAACCTCCTAAGTTCCTACAATTCTATGGGAAGGGCAATCCAAATGACGTGAACACATAGTTAAAAAAAAAACAAAAAAAAAAAAAAAAGTCCTCACCCCTTTATTGGCTCTCTATATGGCTTAAATTTACATGGCAAAGGCAACAAAACAATCTTGTTCTCAAATTTTGAAACAAAATGAAAATTGTTCCATTTTCACCCATTTAAAAGGAATCCGTTAATTTGAGCTGAAAATATATTTGCTTTTTCTATGAGAGAAAGGGAGAAAGAGAGGAACACCAACAAAGTGGCATTTTCATTGGTAAACTACAAGAAATTGAAAATGAGCTTTGTTTTATCATTTTATGCACTACTTTCTTTTGCAAATATATTCTCTAATTCTATAAATTGTTTGTGAAAATTCAAATGAACACAACCCTGACAAAGAATTGAAAAAAAACAAGAGAGAGAGAGAGAGAAACAAAAACACATGAACAAATTAGTAGCATTTCCACGGAATGTATTTTCCTTTCATTTGTTTTGTCATCATCCCCTCTCTCTTCTGGTTAACTGGTACGTCCAATAATCCATTTTGATGTGCATGACACCTAGGTGCATGGTGTAAGGGGTCAAGAATTGAAATCCTATATTGGATTCAAACAAATATCTTAATTAAAGACTCTTTCACAAAAATTTTCAAGATGTGCACTCTAAAACGTTTGTGTTTTGCCTTTTGTGCTAGTGAAAGTGAACACGGGATAAGTCATGCCGGCTTCGTATTCTTGATCCCATCACTGATTAAACTACTCCAACAAAAGGATCAAAGCAAAAATGTGTTCCCATTTGACACACTCCCTATAAACACATGAATCTTCTTTACAGATTTGTGCATATATTGCTTGTCACTTGCAACCAAGAAGGAGATTCGGACTCATTGGGCAAGTTACTCTCAAATCCTTGCCAATGTTCTTTTCATTTCAGGAGCACTTGCATCAGTGTCACTGGCTTCAATCTTTCTGCCACAATTTCTTGGCTGGTTATTTCTCATCATATGGGCTTTTCTGCCTATTATTATTGCAAACCACTTTCTTATGTTTACATACAGGTGGATTTTCCTAATAAGAATTATGGAGGCAATTTACTCCATACGTAACTTAATGTTCAAGATGGGTATGGAACACCCTTGAATGTTTTGACCCCAAGATACAAATTATCAATTCAAGCTTAAAATCAAACGATTAACGTGCGGAACATGAACATAAGCTAAATACATAATTGATAAACAGTCTAAGCCAATTATAATCACATCCACAGCAGAAAATAAAAGGCAAAGATAAAGGAAAGAGAGATGCAAACACAAGGACAACACACGATGTGTTATCGAAGAGGAAACCGAAGCCCTTGGCGTAAAATCTCTCCGCCGCCCTTCAAGCGGTCAATAATCCACTAGAAAATGTAGTTGGGATACATGAACAGCAATAGACCCTCCAAGCCTAATCTACCCGATGTACCTAAGCCCTCCAAGCTTCTTGCTACAATGAGGTTGCGCCGAACCTTTTTCTTCTCTAGCTTACCGGATTCCGCTATAGCCCATAGCATCAACCAATGTGAATTGGTTCCTTCCTAACTGCTTCCCAAAGCACCAAATAAACATTCTCACAGATATGGGTATGGTGAGAAAAGGATTTGGTCAAAAACCTCTCAAAGGTATAACAATTAAGAGGAAGAGAGTAGAGGAATTTGTAGAGTCTCTAAGGTAAAGATTGTGGATGAATCAATCTTGTTTTTCTCTAGGGTTTCTCTTACAAAATTCTCTCTGGAAGCTCTCTACATTTGGTGGGTATAAGGGTCTATATATAGTAGGGTGAGAAAGGAATGCGAAGAGTCAGTTTTTCCCAAACAGGGCTGATTGGCGGCTTGGCCTCGCGACTGATCTGAGTCGCGAGTTCAAGCCGCGAGATAATGGCCTGGCCAGCCTGGGACTTTTGTTCTGTAGTGCGACAGCTGGCACGACCCTTCAGCTCCCCTGTGTGCATCTCACATGCCTGCAGTTGGCAGCTTGCCAATCGCGAGTCAGCTGCGAGTCCTAGCCGCGAATCTCTGCCTTCTTGCACATACTTGAGCTTTTCTTCACATCTTCTCACACACTACCCTTACAATAATCCCACCTAAATACAGGGCTACTAAATGCTGAATTACAAGCAAATTGGCACAGAATAAAGCCAACAAGATGGTTGATTAAATTTAACCTTACAGTAGCATTTCAAGTAGACTCATGGGACACATAACAGTGCAGCAAAGAAGTTTGTCTATGTGATATTAGGCTATAAGGGAGGGTGTAGACATCAAAATTTTTATGATGTATTTACAACCATCCAATTGATCATGATCGAATATTTTTTTTATCAAATTAATTTCCAATTGATGATGTGGACAATATCATCAAATGAAATCAAGCCATGAGACAACATTAAATGGAGAAAGCCATACAACAACGTCAAAAGAAAAGACTCATATGGAAGATTCTTATAAAATGGAAAACCAAATTAAATTCATAATTCATAATTAACTCTCAATAAATACTGAGAGAAAATTCCAAATCACATGCTATTAAATTGCCTATAAATAGAGGCTTCTCATATGAGAAAATGAGACAAAGAAATAGAGAGAAAAAAAATGCTGCTGACATTTTACCAAAATAAAGAGTCATCTCTAAGTCCAAAGGGCACCCCTGCTCCCTCAAATCAAAGTAGCGAGGGATTTTCCTTCTATTTTGTTCGAGATCAAGCCAATGGCCCTCGACTTCAAATCAATTACATCCCTACACATCCAACTTGGAGACATCAAGGCACAATTCAAGATCAAGCGTCATAGCCCATGGATCATAAAGTTTCTTAGAGATTGAATCAGAGGAGTTTTATTGTATTCTTTCATTGTAAAAAGTCATACAGAGGATTGTACTCACATATATACAAATCAATATAAATTGATAACTTGTTACACTATTTCGTGACTGTGTGATTTATCTTTTTACGAATTTTGTATGTACAAAGGGTCTTATATATTATAGTTTTAGTTGAATAGTACATCTTTAGTAATTGTATTATACTAGTCCTTCGTGCTTGTATATCTTGTAAACTTGTATTGTACTATGTTTGGAGGTCCACTAGCTAAGTAAGTTCTAATCTGAATGTAAAGTCTCCTTGAATTTTTGTAGCATATATATGTATTCATGCAATATAACAATGCCCTTTAAGGGACAATTAGGTCTAAAATCTAAATGAAATATATATAAGTTTCATGCTATAACATTTTTTTTATAAACATGCTATAACATATTGAACCAAAAGTTGCTAGAATGTGCAAATCATATAACATAGAGTTTGATATATATTATATAGTTGAAACTTAATTGAAACAGCACAACACAAATATACAAGTATTTGAAAACCATTAAGTCATGTTATCCCTGGTATGTAATTTATAATTGGTTCATCGTGAAATCATCTCAACTATAATTTGACTAATAATGGGCCAATATCTTTAAACTTCGATAGTATGGATACTTACTACTACATTATTATTAACAGGAAAAAATAAAAAGTTACTTTGATAACGGGAACTCATAGCTATTGTTGTATCAAAAGGACTCTGTATTGGCAACTTCAATCACATAATGAGAATAGAAAAACAGAGAAGAAGAAGTAGAAATATGCTTATGGAATTGAGAGAGATAGAGAATGAGAGAGAGAGAATTTCTGAAAATCTCTGTGATTTTTCTATTGAATTAATTGAATTAGAAACTGTACAGAACCCTATATTTATACTGACTGAATGAAGAAAACTAATTTCCTAATTATACGCTAGGCAGTTACAGAGGAGTTACATTAGCTACTGCACGTGTATCACCCACGTGTAAATGATAAATAACTAATACAATCTAAACTACAAGTCACTTAGTTGCTCATGTTGTTTTGCACATCATTTTGCACATCACTTCACTTTGCTTCATCTTGCTGGCACTTCACTGTTGCATCACTGCCTTCTTGTGTCACTGCTGCTCTAACCTTGCCTTTGACTTTAATATCTTTACATCCCCCCTCAAGGTTAGCACCAGATCCATGTATATTAATTATGCTCATTTTGTCAAGCAAATAAGCTAATTGTTGAGCATTGAGGGCTTTTGTAAGTAAATCTGCCAACTGAGTATAAGTGGGAGTATAAAACAGCTTGATCATTCTATCTTGCACCTTATCTCTAACCAAATGACAGTCTATCTCAATATGCTTCGTTCATTCATGAAACACAGGATTCTCCCCTATATAAATTGCAGCCTGATTATCACAGTAAAGCAAGGCTGGTTGTGGGTGATAGACCTCAAGATCCTTTAACAAAGCAATCAACCAAGTTATCTCACAAACTGTCACAGCCATGGCCCTATACTCAGCCTCTGCAGAAGATCTGGAAACAATGGACTGCTTTTTAGACTTCCATGAAATCAAAGAATCACCTAGGAAGATACAATAGCTTGTTGTTGATCTTCTAGTGTCCACACATGCTGCCCAATCAGCATCAGTGTACCCTTTTAAATGGAAATCAGACTTTGAGGACAATAAGATTCCTTGTCCAGGACAGCCCTTAATATACTGTAGCACCTTGTAAGCTGCATCCAAATGGGGTTTTCTAGGCTTAGACATAAATTGGCTAAGCTTATGCACTGAATATGTCAGGTCTGGTCTTGTAATAGTAAGATATAACAATCTACCAACTAGTCTTCTATAGATTCCAGGATCTTGCAGCAACTGTCCTTGATATTTGCTTAGTTTTAAACTTTGATCCATTGGAATTTTGCAAGGCTTACAAGCTGTCATCCCTGCATCTTTAAGTATGTCAAGAGCATACTTTCTTTGACACAAGGTTATCCCCTTTTCTGATCTAGCAACTTCAAGTCCAAGAAAAAATTTCAGACTTCCAAGATCTTTAAGCTTGAATTTCTGATCTAGGAACACTTTAAGTTCTTCCACAGCCTTGATATCATTGCTGGCTATTAGAATGTCATCAACATAGACTAATAAAGCCAAAAATGAATTCTGAGACTTTTTGATGAACAAAGAGTAGTCTGATTTTGACTGTTTGAAGCCATGTTGCAGTATGGTGGAAGAAAACTTAGAGTACCACTGCCTAGAAGCTTGCTTAAGCCCATATAAGGACTTATTGAGCTTGCATACCAGTCCCCCCTTGCAGTGAAACCCCTGTGGAAGCTGCATATATACATCCTCATGCAAGTCACCATGGAGGAAGGCGTTATTGACATCAAGTTGAGTCAAATGCCAACCCCTAACAGCAGCAACAGATAGCAAAGTCTTGACAGTAGTCATTTTTGCAACAGGGGAGAAAGTTTCAGTAAAGTCTAGACCCTCCTGCTGAGTAAATCCTTTAGCAACCAGACGTGCTTTGTACCTCTCAACACTGCCATCTGATTTGTATTTCACTCGATAAACCCACTTACAACCCACTGCCTTCTTATGAGGAGGCAAAGAAGTAAGAGTCCAAGTATGGTTAGACTCTAAGGCAGCAATTTCTGCATCCATAGCTGCTTGCCATTTAGGATTTTGGACAGCCTCAAAATAAGACTTGGGTTCAGGAATGGTAGAAATAAGGGAACAAAATTTGGTATAAGATGGGGACAATTTAGAAGTAGACAGATAAGAAGACAAAGGATATTTTGTACCTGATGTTGGAGAAGAAGAACCTGACTGTATGGAGGAATGGAGATGGGCAGATTGATCACAACGAACTGAGCTGCATTTGTAAGATTGCAGATAGGCAGGGGGCTTAGACACTCTGTGAGATCTTCTTAAAGATGAGGGAATAGGAGCAACATCTAAAATGGGAACAATGTCTGCAACTGCAGAAGGGATACTAAGAGGAATACTAGAAGTAGGCATAGAAGTAACCTCAGTTGGTAACTGAGATTCTGGGACAGAAAGAGAGGGAACAACATCAGGAAAAGAATCAGAAATAATAGGCATATCTGCAGATGGAAGAGCAGAATCTTGGGCATGAATAGGATTAGAATGAGGAAAGGACATCAAAGGCTCATGAGGTGAAGCCACGGAAGGAAACAAATGAGGTAAAGGTATATTGGAATGAGAAAAAGAGGAATAAGGGTTTGAAACAAAAGGAAAAACAGTTTCATAAAAGATCACATCCCTTAAGATGAAAACCCTTTTGGTGAACAAGTTAAGAAGCTTGTAACCTTTAACACCAAAAGGGTATCCAAGAAAAACACATGGAACTGACCTAGGATCAAATTTAGACCGATGATGAACTAAAGTTGAAGCAAAACAAAGGCATCCAAAAACTTTGAGATGTTCATAGGAAGGAGGTTTGTCATAAAGCTTCTCAAAAGGTGACTTATTATTCAAAATAGGGGAAGGTAATCTATTAATGATATGTACAGCAGTTAATACACACTCACCCCAAAGATAAAGAGGGACATTGGATTGAAATTTTAAAGCCCTAGCCATGCTCAATATATGTTGGTGTTTCCTCTCCACAACTGAATTTTGTTGTGGAGTGGCTACACAAGAATGCTGATGTATAATACCATTAGCAGAAAAGAAGTCTTTCAAGAAAAATTCAGGGGCATTATCAGTTCTAAAAACTTGGATTTTAGTGTGAAACTGAGTACAGATCATATTGTAAAAGGAAATAAGTAAAGGTCTGGTTTCTGATTTACTTTTCATGAGATAGACCCAAGTTGATCTAATGGCATCATCAACAAGGGTCAGAAAATATCTGTAACCTTCTTGAGTAGGCTTTACAAAAGGACCCCAAACATCACAATGAACAATGTCAAAAGCATTATGAGAAATATGATTGAAAAATGGAAAGGGAAGCTTTTTCTGTTTAGCAATAGGACAAAGAATACAATTTTTATTGCTTTGGAACTGAATTACATCAGGGAAATGATTGTGCAATGCACTGAGCTTATTATCAGAAACATGCCCAAGTCTAAGGTGCCAAAGATATGATTTAGAAACAACTGGAATGCTAGAAACAGAATGAACAAGGGAATTGAAAACAGACTGCAAAATGGAAGGAGCCCCTGACAAAGATGTGCAATCTGATGGAGCTTGCAGCAAGTAAAGATTGTTGTGCAATTTACCCACTCCAATCGTTTTCCGACATGCCAGGTCCTGTATGAAACACAAATTTGAAAGGAAAACAAAGCAACATGATAGGGATTTTGTTAATTTGCTGACAGAGATAAGATTGAATGAAAAGGAAGGAACACAAAGGACATTTTCAAGAACTAAGGTAGAGGTTATTTGAATTGTTCCTATGTGAGTGACAGTAACTTTCTCACCATTAGGTAATTGAACAAAGGTAGAACTAGAATTAGTAATCTTGGTGAACAAAGAAATAGAATGAATTATATGATCTGTGGCCCCTGTATCAAGGACCCAAGTCTCACCATTGAAGGCAGTCATATTCACAGGATTAACAGCAAACACAGAATGTTGCATGCTTAAGCACATATTTTCTTGAAACAAATTACAAGAAGTACCTGATGCAGCACTAAGATTGATTGCAGAATTAGCTGAATGAACACCTTCACATGAACCAGAAGCAAAAGCATGGGTATTGAGCAAAGAGATCAGTTGTTGACACTGCTCAGAGGAAAAAGGAAAATTTCCACTGCATAGATCCGCAGACTGAGATTGGGATTGATCACCCTCAAGACTGATCTGGTTTGCCATTGGAATCTTTCCCTTTTGCTTGTAACCAGGTGGAAAGCCAACCAGCTTATAACACTTCTCCTTAATGTGACCAAGCTTGCCACAATAACTGCACATAGGCCTTCCTTTCCCAGTGTTGCCTTTGAAATTCTTGCTAGTATTACCATAGCCATGAGTAAAGCTTTGACTTTTAACAGCAAGAGCAGTCGTTTCAATTGATGAACCCAAATTGAAACCCAAGGATCTTTGCCTCTCTTCTTGAATCACCAGAGAGAAAGCCTTATCTATTGAAGGAGTGGGTTCCATCATGAGAATTTGAGTTCGTACTTGAGAATAAACGTCATTCAATCCATTGAGAAACTGCATCAGTGAATCTTGATGCTGAAGAGTGGTGATCTTGTCATTAACACCACAAATGCAATTACCACAAGAACAGCAAGGCAGAGGTCTAAAATTCAGTAATTGATCCCACGATGCTTGAAGCCCTGTGAAATATGTAGTGACTGTTGAATCACCTTGCATCACAGTAGAAATCTGCTTCTGCAGCTGCGAAATGCGTGGTCCATTAGCTTGAGAAAAACGATTTCTGAGTGTATTCCAAACCTCAAGAGCTGTGTTCCTATAAATCACACTAGCTGTGATATGAGGTGAAACACAATTCAAGATCCAAGAGGAAATCATTGAATTGCACTTAGACCATGCCTTCTTCTCCAACGGAGTGACTGCCATTGAAGCAATGATTGATCCATCAACAAAACCGAGTTTGCTTTTAGCATCCAAGGCCATCTTCATAGCTCGAGACCAGGTAGGATAATTGTCCTCTGTTAATGGCTACGGAACCAAGATCGCACCAGGTGATTCACCATGGTGCAAAAAGAATGGACTACGAGGATCCTCCATCGGTGTAAGCTCACGCTGTGAGGTTGAAGATGAAGCTTGCTGAGGAATGGACTCCATTGAAATGGATTCAGGCTCTGATACCATATGAGAATAGAAAAACAGAGAAGAAGAAGTAGAAATATGCTTATGGAATTGAGAGAGATAGAGAATGAGAGAGAGAGAATTTCTGAAAATCTCTTTGATTTTTCTATTGAATTAATTGAATTCGAAACTGTACAGAACCCTATATTTATACTGACTGAATGAAGAAAACTAATTTCCTAATTATACGCTAGGCAGTTACAGAGGAGTTACATTAGCTACTGCACGTGTATCACCCACGTGTAAATGATAAATAACTAATACAATCTAAACTACAAGTCATTTAGTTGCTCATGTCGTTTTGCACATCATTTTGCACATCACTTCACTTTGCTTCATCTTGCTGGCACTTCACTGTTGCATCACTGCCTTCTTGTGTCACTGCTGCTCTAACCTTGCCTTTGACTTTAATATCTTTACACACATCTTAACACGTGAAGACAAGATCTCGTTCAAAGACTCTCCCACTCCAGGTAGTAGGTACACAAAAATTACAAAATTTAATTAGTCTTGAATTGGGACGCATTGTTATTGAAGCCAAAGGCCTTTTGTAGACTTTTTTTTGAGAATGGCCTTCTGTAGACTTGGGATGAATAAAAGTCAGGAGCTAATTTTGTAATGGAGCTTTTAGCAACCTTGAATGGATGGAATACTACCCACATTGTATAGTAAAAAACTAAACTATTATTTTCTCAAATTATAAACTAGACTATTATTTGCTCAAATTATGGACTGAACCTTTTGGAAACAGAATGGGGGCCTCCTTTTCGTCACAGGCCCTTCAGATAATGTAATAACGAAATGATTGAACACTTGCCTAGAATGGAAGACTGTTGTTCAAGAAGCATGGGAATGAAGATAGAGCTCCTACACTTTCAACCTAATGAGTAAACTACGTGAAGTCAAAAGGAAAATTAGAATGGACAATATTGTTTCACATTTATTGTACTTCCACAATACAATGTTCATAATTATACGAGCGAAATACACATATTTTATTATGTCCATGCAAGCTTAAAAAAATGATATGGATGATATGTAGAAATGATGTACAAATGAGCGTGACAGAATTAATACCCGGAATAAAATAGTTTTTAGATTGCTAGAAAAGGAAATTTCCTTTTAAGAAAGCATAATTACAAAACTTACAAGACAACCTACACTCACTAGAAGACCTAAAACAAAAAACTAGAAAAAGGTATATAGTGTTTCAACTACATGAATGAGACACACAACAACATGTAGGCTTCATTGGTGTGCGAGACTTACAAGTTTTGAGGGGCTCGTTACATACACTTGAAATACAATATGCCTTTTCCTTTCAAAGAATGAAACTAATAATGTGGGCACAAAAGTCTAGAAGTGACTATCCTAAATGAAAACATTAATACCATGTAATTTCAAGTAGTGGTTAAAAAAAGAAGGATGATAATAAGACAGAAGTGTTTAACTCAAAGGGCATTTGGCCGAACAAAGGTGGACATTGAGGAGTAGTGCTTCCAAAACCACTTCATTCACCTATTCATACAACCTAACAGTATGGAGGTCACAACAATACAAAAACAACTTAAAGAGGTCCTTAACCTTATAGAAGAAAAAAAAAAAGTAATGTTGGAAAAACCCCTTTTTAATGAAAAAGTAGTGCAAGTAGCCTTTCAACTAGCGTCTCTAAAACCCATTGGATATGATGGCCTACCTGTGGCATTCTATCAAAAGTTTTGGTTCATGCTTAAGTTGAATGTCATCTCAATGGTGCGAGCCCTCTTTCAACCAAGTTTCTACTTAAGGGTCTATTTGGAATGAAGGGAAAAAAAGAGAGGAGAGAAGGTAGTCGGAAAATCTCCGCTCCTCTCTCCCCTTCTACCTCCATCCAAATATAATGTAAATCCTTAAATATGGTTTATAACCCTAGTAGTAGTACTTAAACTATCGGCTTCCAAAGAACTGTCACATTTTCTACCAATAAATTTTTACAATGTCTCTTATAAAATCATCTAAAAAAATACTTGCCAATAGACTTAAGCCCATCATGGACAAATTGATTACCAACTTCTACAATGTCTTCATAGCAAATAACTCCCAAGATCATCTTAGCCCATCAAATCTTTAAAAACCTATAGAAGTGGGGAAAAAAGAAAAGAACAAAAGAAAGTGGGAGTATTGGGGTCTTGAAACTAAACATGAATAAAATATATAATAGAATTAGTTTGAATCTCTTAAGGGTTGTCCCACAAATAACGGGGTTTAATTTAACAACAAAAGGGTTAAGCTTAAGCATGTTATGTAATGTGTGACAGTTCACAGTAATTTCCTACCATCCTAATAAATAGAAGTCTTTCAAAATTCAAACCTTTTCAAAGTTACTAGGAGATTGAGACGAGAAGACCATTTTCCTCTAATTTTGTAATTTGTTCCTTCTTTTGTGCAAATGTCTTATCCTATTCGTTTTTTTTTTTTTTTTTTTGAGAGAGATATCCTATTCCTTTTTTTAACTAGTAGAGGAGAGACGACAACAAAAAAAACTAGGGAATTGATTATGTAGTGTCTATTTGGAACAGTTTATTTAGTTGAAACTGAAAACTTTTTGCTGAAAATATCATAAACAAAGCTAAAAAATAATTGAAATAGTATAGTGTGACCAATAAATAATATCAAAAAGTGCAATTAGACCCATGAAAAGTAACAAAAATAAACTAAAAAGTAAAATAAAAATAAAAAAAACTAATTTTTTAAACCAATACCATACGTACACTTATTATTATTTTAATCTAGGAAGATCCGGTCCTCCTTTTTTATAGTCACCTAGCAATCCAAAAAGAAGGAACATTTGGGTGGCATTTTGGAATATAACATAAATCCAAGGACTCACTAGAAATATATATATATATATATATATATTTTTTTTTTTTTTTTTTTTTTGAGAAGTAGAAATATATATATTTGATAAATTAAAATCCATAAAAACCAAAAAGTGAGGTGGGGCATATCACATATGTTCTATTATTGCTGTAGCCAAGCCATCCCCATCCACACCATTCATTCATTGGATTCATATTTTAAGCTATATAATTTCCACTTCAACGCCCATCCATTCTGATATTTTTCCACCACGAAAACGCAAACCAAGAAGATCAACAACAACAACAAAGAAAGAAGAACCTCAAAACATCGACCTTTAGGCCTTCAATCCAAAACCCAGGTCTCTCTTTCTCTCTCTTTTAATAATTTTGTTGATTCTTTCTAATCCTACAAGCTCCACCTTCCAAAAGAAGCTTTAAGGGAAAAAAAAAAAACCCATAAAGTATTATATATGTGTGTGTGTGTTTATTTTATTTGTTGTTAATATTATATGTTGATTGGTAGAAACAGTGTTATTGATTTTTTTTTCTGAGCTATGCCCATTATCACTGTTTATTTTGAGCTCACGTGGAATCTCAAAGTTTTATCTGTCAAAGAAAGTACCAATGTCAATGAAAAAAGGTGATAAAATGAATGAATTGAATGAGATCAAGTTTTGTTTATGCTCAAGGCTTTATTTTGGTTTCTGGGTATTCAGTAACTGGATTTGAATGTGAGAGTTCAAGACCCATGACCCATTTGGTGCCCTATAATATTAATATATTATTAGTTGCAATTAGGGGAAAAAGGAAAATATGTTAAATTGAGTGCTCTGATATTGGGTTGGTGTCCTTGTGTCCTAAGATTGGGGAGACAAGGTGAAGCCGTGACGGGCCTAGGCCCGGAATGTAGGAACATAAGAATACTCTGTGATCGATTGAGATTGAGACATTTGCAATCTTGACCTTAGATTGTTATGAGTGAATGAATTTATATGCTTTTCTGTGTAGAATTGAGGCTATAAGCTGTGGGTAGTTTGGTGAGACAATGTTGTAATATGGTGCAATAATTCGTAGATTCTCTGGTTACTTTTTGATGTTTGTGCGTTTAGGAATAAACCCTTTTGAGGATGATTGTAGATCTTTTTCTGTGAATATATATATATATATACACACACATATATGTATGTATGTATGTATGTATGTATGTATTTGTTTGTGTGTTTGTAAAATCATTATTTATAGAGGTTTTTTTTTTGGGGGTATTTTGTTTCTGATACAGGTGGTTGGCCAGGATGACCCCTGTTTGCCCTTTTGTCAAAGCTGCTCGTCCAGACGAGATGAGTTCCAAAAAACCAGGAGAAAATCTGAATAAGCATCAGACCGAGACTGAGATCAAGACAAAGAAGGATGCTAGTGACTCTGCCACTGCTTCTCCAAAGTGCCCCTTTGGATTTGATTCCCAAAAGAAGGATGCAAATGACTCTGCTGCCGCTTCTCCGAAGTGCCCCTTTGGATTTGATTCCCAAAAGAAGGATTCGAATGACTCCGCCATTGCTTCTCCGAAGTGCCCCTTAGGATATGATTCCCAATCGTTTAAGATAGGCCCCCTCAGCTGTATGGTCTGCCATGCACTTCTTTTTGAAAGCAGCAAATGTGTGCCTTGTTCTCATGTATATTGCAAGTAAGCTAAAAATGGAAAGTTACATTTAGATTTATTTTCCTTTAATGAATCTTATACATTTATCCTTTTATCTTTTTTTCCCCCTCGTTCTGATATTATTCTTAATTTTCTAATAAAAATTTTACTGAAATCAGAGCATGTATATCACGCTTTAAGGACTGTCCACTATGTGGAGCTGATATTGAAAAGGTAGAAGCTGATTCAAATCTTCAGAGCATGGTTGATCGCTTCATTGAAGGTCATGCTAGAATCAAAAGGTTTCATGTTGGTACAGACAAAGAGGAAGTAGTAGGTGAGAATAAACCAGTCATATATGAAGATGTGTCTTTGGAGAGAGGTGCTTTCTTGGTACAACAAGCTATGAGGGTGAGTGTTTCTTGCTTTCATTTTGTTGCTAAGTTTTCCATTGTTATTTATGTAGATGATTAAGTTAGGGCAAGCCCTTTTAAATTATCAATTAATATCAATAATGGTAATGAAAAGAAAATTATTTTTTGAAATATTTGATACTTATACAGTAAGGAACTTCTTACTTCTTAAAATCAAACAAGATCCAAAAGTATTCAATGCATATAGTTTTTCTTCTATTTCAGTAGGCTGATGACTTTCCATTTGTAGGCATTTCGAGCCCAGAATGTAGAAAGTGCCAAATCAAGACTCACTCTATGTGCAGAAGACATTCGAGATCAGTTAGAAAGAATGGGCAACACATCAGAGCTTTGTTCTCAGCTCGGAGCAGTTCTGGGCATGCTTGGTGACTGCTGGTTTGTCCTTGATCTATACCTCCTCAGCTTTAGTATTGCATATATCGTTTTTTCTGTTATGGGTTTACACACTAAAATATTGTGGTATTGGTCAACATTAGCATACTTGAATCAAGCTTACCTGCAGCATGGGAAGTGTTTGAGACTAAAAACAATTATATGTTTTGCACAACAATGAGATTTTCAGTAATTTCTCCATGAAGGTGATGAATAGGAACTGATATGTATACATAGAGGGATCATGCTACAGTACACCCCTTTTTTTCTGTGTGCATGTACCCTGTATTTGCTTTGTGGGGTTCAGATAAGTCAAGATTAGGTAGGTATGGTAAATAAATAAAAAAAAGAGAGTAAAGTATCTACTGTAGACATAGAGACATGGTAAATGACTGAATTGGTCAAAGCTTCCTTTCCAGCTTCGGTAGCTTGAGAAGTTCCTATCCTCAATTCAACTAAGACCTATTCCCCATTAAATTGGGGTCAGCTATGCATTCTTCTCAACTAATTAGAATCAACTAGAAACCTGTTACTTAGAATTCATACTCTCCTTTGTATAATTATATTGGACTGGAAGACCAATATAATTTCTACAATTATAATCTTTAGTGGAGCATAATATTTGAGTACATTTTAGATGCTCTAACTTGTTGAAGTTGACCATTAACTGTCAAGGTTAAGGGCATTGCATATTTATGAGCTGCTCGGAATTGTTGGAAAAAAATGATACAAGCAGCTATAAAACGAAACAAGAGAAGAAAAGATTTGTCATGATAACCGTTTGACAGATGGACTCTTACAAATTGTTGAATAGCCTTCGTAGAGACCATTTCTCTCTCTGGATGAGGGAAGTCAATTGGATGAAATGTGCATTGAAAAACCATAGAAAGATAAAATGGTTGTCTGAAGACTGATCCAACAATGAGAAAGAAAGGAATTGAGTAATAATTGCTTTCTAATGTCCTATTGTGAACTGAAACAGAATTTGATATGCACCTTTTACAGGGGGTCTTACAGAACTGTCACATTATCACATACATTGATGTTTACTTTATCTAAAGATAAAAAAGTTTGAGGCTGCTAGGCACTTTGTGCTGAACCTTTCTGAAGTCATGAGAAATGAGTTTGGCTAGGTGACCTTGTATTTTCCTTTTGGGGTTCTGATAATATACACAAGGAGACTGCTTTTCCTTTTAGTCCACTGGAATAGGATTAAACTTTGGGTTCACTCAAGAATCTAGTCCTTATCATCTCTAAAAACCCTAATCCCTAGTGAAAGTGGGATGGAACAATTGAATTTTTTTATGTCGGTGAGCTTGATATATATTGTTCACCCACTTCCTAATAGCTTAAGCATTTGATGCTGATGGTTTTAGATATGGTAGTAGAGCTAGGTTGTCTATGAGGTCCTTGATTTAAGTGTTGATGGCCCTCTTTTTATTAGTTTCTCTGTTATGCATGTGCAAGTCCCATGGTTGGTTCAATATGGATGGGCATAAATGTGAGGGGGTGTTAACATTATTGCATTCCTTATTTGGAGTCATGCATCACAAACATAACACAAACAATGCAGCAGGATGAGTGCCACTTCTGCATATTTGGTGGTTGCACCCATACACTACACCTCATCTCCAATAAAGGTTCTCAATCCTTTTTCCATACCAGTAGACCCAGAGGCCATTGGTAACACAAAAGTTGTCTATGCTTAATAGTACAATTTTGACTATTGCATTTAGCTTTCAAAAACTAACATTTTGTAAGCTGATTTATTACTGGAGCATCGTCTGAACTGTGCTTATGTTTTATTTATATAGTGAAGATATCTATTGATGTCCTAGTGGCTTTTAAACTTTGCGTCTCCTTTCTGCAATTACAATCTTCTTGAAGAAATTAACTGGAATTCTATTTATAATTTATGAATCATAGACACTTGAAACTCCTTGATGTGTCTAAGTCGAACATGAACACTCTAGGGACACTCCAGTGACACACGTATGCGCTTTTTTAAGCCGTATATATTGTGATAAATGAGATGAAGTTCATATAATAACTTCACCATATCTTCATGTAATTTTACTCTGTTGATGCTTTTTATTTTTATTTTAAATAAAAAATTAATGTAATATATACCTAAAATATAGATTTATTTATTAATTAGTTAATTGTCATATGCCTGCCATATCGTATCCAAATTTTGAAGAAATACCTTGTTGCCATGTCTGTATCATATCATTCTCATATTCCATGTCCATTTCCATACTTCCAAGTTTATATTTTTTTCCCCCTGATAAATAAACATTTTGTAAAGAAGAAATGGGCATAGCCCACTTTCTAACTTTCATGTGAGGCTTACATATTAAAATAATAATAACAAAGTGGATAATCTCACTGCAATTGATACAATCTGTGGAGAATTCAAGAAATAAAGAGCTGCTATGACAGCCAGAGAGAGGAAAAACAAACCAGATCCATGGGAGAGAGCTTTAAGGGCATTTTCAACTCAACATCAAACATAAAAACGACTCATCAATTGCTCTGTATGTGTGGGCATGCATGTGCAAGTGTGTGTGTTAACTCACTGTCTTCATGATGTCTTCCTATAAGATGGATCTTGATTCCTGATGTTTTTGTTGGGGTCATGATAAGTTGATTTTCACTTATTGTATTTATTGCAGTCGAGCACTGGGAGATGCTGGGTCTGCAGTCTCTTATTTTGAAGAGAGCGTTGAATTTCTTTTAAAATTGCCAAAGGATGATCTGGAGGTTTGCATAACAACCTTTATTGTGTAATATTGGCATTATATTTATCACTTTACCATGCTTGTGCTAATTATTGTTGATTTTTTTTTATGGTGTCCTCAACAGATTACACATACACTTTCAGTTTCACTTAATAAAATTGGAGATCTGAAATATTATGATGGAGACCTACAAGCTGCAAGGAATTACTATTTTCGGTCTCTAAATGTTCGTCGTGATGCCATCAAGCATCATTCAAATGTTCCATCCCAGGTCTGCAACCACTTTGAGCCTATCTCACTTACAATCAATGTATAGTTTGACCTCAGTTACTAATTTAATTGTGAAACAAATATCTTGTCAAGTTCTGGAGTGAAATCTATGGATTATAGCAAGCAATTGCTGACCTGCTGAAGTGAAAACTATTAGTCTCAATGGGATATTGTTATAGATGTTTTCATCCACTGGCAAAGAATGCAGAGATTTGTTTGGAGGGAGGTCCTTTGGCTTATAAGAAGTATCTTGAGTTTTTCCTCTGAAGAAAGGGTTAGCCTTTCACGTAATTTTTTGTGTTATTGGTCAGTGCTTGCTTGGTTTGAACTGACTGGTAAATGAGGACTCAGGTTTTCTGGAGGAATAATCAATGCCAAAGCCCTTTTGGAACTTGGCCTTTTTTTTTTCCTTTTTTGCTAAATGCCCTTCTGGAATTTGTCCAGTTGTAGGCAAGTATAATTAGGATTTACCATCTCCTTCCTAAAACAACTACGCTGGATGTGATGATAATGCAAGTTTCTGCAGCATATTTGGTGAGAGTAGAGGTGGGTGGAGATAGCCCTGGCTTGTGGCATGAGGAGTGTAAGAATTTAGAGTGTGGCCTTTGTTAGAATAGGAAATATCTCACTCTTTCCCCAATTTGGTGGTGGAAGCTTTACTATAGTGGTTGATTTCATTTTACATCATCTTTAACTGTAAATGGTGAAGTGGTTTATTCTATTCTATCAGTCTTTGTTAAATGTAGTGGATTAGGTAGTGTGTCTTGCACATATTTGATGTGGAGTAGTTTACTTTTGGATCTAAAATTGATTGAATTTGGTGGGGCAAGGTTAAAGAATGCTAAAGTAGGAGACTGCAAGATTCTAAAAAAAAAATAAAAAAACAAAAAATTCCTGCACAAAATACTGTTAGAAGTTTTATATTGATTTGGTTTTTCCCATTTATGTTTTTACCAGCCTAAACTTTTATGCTTTTGTTGTTTGTTATTCCCTTATTACGTGTTAAACTAATAAGCCTTCTTCTGTTAGACGTACATACGTACATACATTCTCTCTCTTTCTCTCTCTCTCTCTCTCTCTCTCTCTCTCTCTTGTGTTCACAATTTGTTTTCAACATGAACACTGTTAAGTTTTTTTTTTTTTTTTTGGGTTATCCTTCACAGATTTACTTCTCTGTAAAACTGCAATTTTAGATTGAATCCTTTGATATTGCAAAGTTGAAATTGTCTCTACCAAAATTATTTCAGTTTCTGCATTTTGCTTCATGCAAATTTGAAAATCGTTGCTTATTATGATTACAGATCCTCGATGTTGCTGTTTCCCTCGCAAAAGTTGCGGATGTGGACAGGAGTGTAGGAAATGAGGATGTGGCAATTGGTGGATTTCAAGAAGCTATAAAATTGTTGGAATCTTTGACATTGAACTCTGAAGACAGCAGGCTTGAGCAACGGGTAAGGTTCCCTTCTTGACTTTGTTATGTAGTTAGTTTGGATCCTGAAAAGGTTATTTACATACTGTTTCCACTTTGCAGCGACTTTCAGTGCTTGGGTTCCTTAACAACCAACTTGCAGAGAAACAACCAGAAACAACTCTTTGAGGTCAGGTCCCCCTCAAACTAATGAAAATAAAAAATAAAAAACACTTAAAATAAAGTAGCTGTATCTGTATCCCCGAGAGCTTACGTTTGTACTAGATAAGCTCAGTTTAGCGAAAGCATTCCCCTGAAGATTAAGAGCTTTCATAGTAAAGATTATACATTCCTAGAGCACAATGTGGCTGGTGATGCAATGCAGATTACCTTATTCTAAGTAGCAAGATCAGTTTGTGTGTCTGGATCCATTCTTTATTGCCCTTGAAGTGATTCCTGGTTATGTTAGCTTGGATCCTCTTCTCTGAACCCCTTGATGCTATTTCTCTTTTTCTTTTTTTTGGTGTACAAGGACCAGTTTACTGGGATCTTCCCCTGTAAGTGAGTTTGATTGTAAGCTTCATTGTACAATTCTAATAAACTATAAAAATAAACTAGATGTACATATTAACTTTGTGAACTTGAAATTGGCTGTCATGTAAAAGCAAAAATATGGTATCAACTATCAACACATAGCCTTGACACTTGATTGTAGTCAAAATGATGACACAAGATCTCTGTGTGAGGCTACAATAATTGCTTTAAGTAAGTCACCACTAACTCCAAAAGGCAGGGGCATTTATTCTGTCATTATCTTAACCAAATTTTTGGAATTGGAACCAAATCGTATGACGCAAAAAGAGCATGTTTGGCAAGTGGATGCAGTTAGTGCATTTGAAAGCATTCATAATTGTAACTGTTTAGTGAATGTAATGCAATTACTCTTATTTTTTTATAAGTAATGCTAATACTTTTTGCAGAACAGAAAAGGTGATGAATCATCTTGTTATATTTATGCCTGAAAATCGTCATACTAGATTCTAGATGTACATTATTTGAGCTTAAAAAATGTTTAAGAAAACTACGGATTTCATCAACCCAAAGGTGAAGGCTGATGAAGTTCATCTTAGCAGTAAAGTGTTGAACAAACCAAATTTTTGATAGAAACCACATGGCATAATTGCCTATATTGAAGATATTATGGTCTAAGAAATCGACACTCTCATTGTAGGCCCATGATCCAAGTATTTATCAAGCAAAGTAATCTTGTTTTTTATTTGCAGTACAAATTGAGTGTTTCCCAAATCCAGCAGCCTAATGATATGGAGACAAGACGGAGACATGTTTGGATTTAGACTGGTTATTCTTATTAACAATTCATTGAACAATAGAGTGTGTTTTTGCATGCAAAGTTGTCACACAACAACCATGATTCCTTGCCGAGATTCGTCATAAAGTCACTACTCAAAGTCATAGTTAAGAAGCTGTTCACATCTACATGGATTAAAAGGTTGATTTTTGATGGAGCTGGTATCATATACTTGCAAAATTTGTTCATTCGTCAAAGAAACCAATACAAAAGAAGAAGCCAGGAATAAAGATGTAGATTCATTAAACTAAATAACACGTAAAGGAGAAGAAAATAATGGGGAGAGAGAGAGAGAATAAAGGGAAATAAAGAAGAAAATTTCACGTGCCTGTAGTGTTGAGGCATGTAAGGCTTCTTCTTCCTCTACTCTTTTACAAAAGAAGAGACTTGGTTACTTGCATTTCAAGTCTATGAATTGCCTTTTTCATCAACATGAGAAATACTGAAAAAGAAATGGTAGGCATCTATTCAATTGAGAATTCTTTTGTTTTGTTTTGTTTTTTCTTTTTCTTTTTATATGAAAGTGAAGTTGAGGAAGCATTGTTCCAAAGGAATAGAAGCACTAAATATTAATTTATTCAAAAGCAAATTGAGTTTGAGGACTTCTCTATCTCTCTTACTATAGGTGACACAAAGCCTACTATCCTTCTCTTATAGTAGTAGTAATAAAGCTAGCAATTGCCTCAATCAAGAATTTTTCCACAAAAAATAAAATAAAATAAAAAATCTAAAAAATGTCCGATTTAGTTATTAAGTAATGAACTAATCATTCACTAAAAAAAATGTCAACTTTATAATCATAGTAATTATTGCTTCTATCTCCGGTTTCCCACTCTCTAGTCTCTATACCTTATCTTTCACAATTGCTTATCCTATACTCCCATATCTAACTTGTACTTAATCAAAACTAGTAGAGAAAAATGCATGTTTCAAAGGAGGCATCATGGCCTATATTTGCCCCTAAAAAGAAGGTAGAGGAAGAATGAAAAGAGAAGAAGTATCAGCCTCTGAAAATTCTTTTTTTAATTATTGATTTTTTTGATAGGACCCTGAAAATTCCTTAGTTGGCGGGTCAAATGTATATAGACTTGGTCACTAGGGGCCCTACAGTAGGGGTGGTACACACTAACAATAATTACAAATTTATAATGCATGTAGGTGAAACATAGAATAAACAAATAAAGAAAAGAAAAGACAGACAAAAGAATAATCAAATAAGCTTTTACACTTCATGATCAAGTTTCCTTCATGGCGTGTGAGTTTAACGAAAAAAAAGTTTCCTTCAACTAAAAGCCTTCACTTTCAAAACAGGGCCTACAAATATGTGGTTGCATGAGCAAGTCCTTTTCATTCACTTATGTAGAAACACAAAACACACTTCACTCCTTATCCCATCTTCAATGGCTTCCCTTCTGCAAATCTTCCATTTCCTATCTATAACTTGCCTTCTCTTCTGTGGTGTTGCTACATCAAATAAAATTCCCAAGGTAAATTTCGAATTGGGTTTGCATCAAAATTATAGTTTTTGCTTCACTTTTATGCTTGGTTGCTAATAAAATCAAAAATGGAGTGGTCTTTGCATTAAGCTCTTCGAACTTAATTATATGGCAGTTCACATTTTTTTTTTTTTTTTTGGGTACCTTGCTAGTTATATGGTAGTTGACAATTCAATATGTTCATTAATTGTGATCTCTACCTGTAAAATTTTGTTGTGTTTCTTGGCAGCCTTATGTCGTTTACATGGGAAGTTCATCATCAAATAATGATGAACATGTTCAAGCTGCTGAGTCAGCTCATTTGCAATTATTGTCCTCCATTATTCCAAGGTTGTCATCAATCATCAATCATCATAATCTTTGTCATCTGTTATATGTATATGACATTTCTTTGTCTCATTAGTCTAACTAGTTATTAACTTTTTTCTTTCTTTTGAGGCAGCGAAGAGAGTGGGAGAATATCATTAATCCACCATTATAATCATGCTTTCAAAGGGTTCTGTGCCATGCTTACTGAGACTGAAGCTTCTATATTATCTGGTAATTACTCATTCTAACTTTTTTTTTTAATAAATATTTTTCCCGCTTTTTATATTCTTTGGTTAATACAAAAAGGCATCTTTGGGTTTGTATTTTGTATAACTTAGTACTATAAAGTATAAAGAAAAAAAAAAAGCAACAAAGGTTCTGATAGTAATTTGGTAAAAGGACCTGTATAATTTCTCTAATGATAAATGCATCTCATTCCAGAGTTATTTAGAAGAAGATAATTGAATGTCATAGGCTAAGATTTCAATGGACTTAAAATTTGGAAAATAAATGGGCAAAAAAAAAAAAAAAAAAAAAAAAAAAAAAAAAACCTTGTGAAAGAGACATTCATACTTGAGCAAAACTTTGTGCATTTTTTTTTTTTACTGAAAATTTGATTCTTTTTTCTTTTTTTTAATCCTTAAATTGAACTAAATTCTAAATAGATTTGAATTGGAATTGTGAAAGCAGGCCAAAGTAATATAGTATCAGTCTTCCCTGATTCTGTTCTTGAACTCCACACTACACGTTCCTGGGATTTCTTGGCAGCAGAGTCAGGCGTACGAGCAAGCCCAAGATATAATAAGCATGTACCAAGTGATGTTATAATTGGGATGGTAGACACAGGTAAGTTTCATTTGCTTTCAAATTAACCACTTCATTTAAGGAACATAAATAAATAACCATCAAATGGGGTGAGAAAAAAGCCTTTTTTTTTTCCTGTGGATGATTGGGTTTGATTTCATAGATCCAAATTAGTGACTTCTGTTTTACGACTTGTTGCCCCTAAGTAATTATACTGTGTGTATTGAAACATCCATCATTTGTTGATGTTGAAAATTGAAATTATAAGTTGTATAATCATTTTTCCAAAAGACCAAAAGAAAACGTGTGACACAATACTTTGAAGTGCTTATTTTCATAAGAGGAAGAAAAATTAGTGCGTAACTAGAGGGTTAGCCGACAATGGAGTTGCCAAAATTGACCCAAAATGTGTGTGTGTGTATATATATATATATATTCATTTTAAATAATAATAATAATAAACATATATTGAAAAGAGATTAAAATAATGTGGTGTCTTAAAAAAGAAGTTCTTAACTCGAAGACCAATTTAATTTTTGAAGTCAAAGAAGTTCTTAAGTCAAAGCTACATATTTGCAGATTATTGTTGTTCTACTCAAGCTTAGCTCAAGATTGGCTCATAAGAATCAGAACAATCCATTACTTGGCTCAAAATATAATTAAATGAAAATTCCACAACATTGCTTAATTTTTTTTTTTTTTTTTTAAACATGCTACTTAAAATGTTTAACATTAACTATTATTTATTATTTAGAGAATTTGTACTAAAGAATTTACATAAATTCATTGGAACTTGTTTAGCACTAACTGTAATTTGTTTACACAAATTAAAAATGTATATATTAGAATGATAACAACAACAAAAATTTAGACTTCTAGAAACTCTGACAACATTATAATAAGTTAACAAATAGTTAAAAAGTTTCATTTTATATTATATCTAGTTGTTATCCCGTACAATGCACAAGGAAGTTCGATAAAAAAATATTTATATATGATACATAATTTATCAGAATTTTTTTTAGAGAAGATCAAATATAAGTTAATAAGAGAAAGTTTGATAAAAAAAAAAAAATAATTATAAATGATACTTAGTAATTAATAAATAATATTTAATTTTAAATAAAAAAAATTGTAGGAAATAAAATGCATAATTTAATTAGAAATTTTTTTTAGCAAGATCAAGTCTAATTTAATAATTCGTTTATTGTTGGGTTCCATAATTCAAAAAGGCGGTGATTTTTTAATCTTTTTTTATTAAAAAAAAATTTGAGAATTAGATGTTGATTAATCTAGTTAATTTAGATAAACATATTTAACACAATTTGTAACTCTAAAAGCATTAGTTTCATGTGAAAAAATGTGGACTGTCAAAAGGTTTTGTTGTTATGTGGCCTACATTTGATTAATTTACATTTGCTGTTGAAAACTATATCTTTTCTACTAGAGAATCCTAGGTTAACCCTAGACTAACTCATGGTTAGTTTGTTTGATCTACAAGTATATGGATCTACAATTAATTTGGACCTTTTGGGTCATAATATCTCTAACTATATATATACACACACACACACACACAATGCTTCACTTTCTTTCTTTTTTTCTAGTCTTAACATCTCTAGACTATGGATAATTACTGGTTTAATACAAAAAAATTAAACTGAAATATTCATCTTTGTATGTGAATGTGTTCTCAAGGGATATGGCCGGAGTCTCCAAGCTTCAATGATAAGGGAATTGGAAAAATTCCTGCAAGATGGAAAGGAGTTTGCATGGAGGGACCTGACTTCAAGAAATCCAATTGTAATAGGTAAATCATACGTTCTCTTATTCAATCAACCAACGAGTAGTCAAGGTTGCTCTCTCATTGTGTTTTCCTATTCATTCAATGACTTCCAATAAATTTAGGGCGGCAAAACAGCTAGTCAAAAGTGTTATAAATACTTGTCAAAAAATGAATTCAGCATATATGTACATGGGATTGTGACAGAATTTTCATGAGACTTGTTTCAATCACTTAATGAGCCATGTTGTTAAAGTACATGTGGATGATAATATTATTGACTTGTACTGGGTTGGAGGGCATTCCTTGAAAACTGTCTAGTGTATGGCTCAAAAAAGAACTGTTGCAAAAATGCATGATATGAGAAAGAAAGAGAGCACAATACTTGAATTTATCTTGCCTATTTATTTATGAAAATCCATTGGTGAGACACTATGCTTTTTGGCTACATTATAGGAAGTTAATAGGAGCAAGATACTACAACATTCCACTGGCGTCCAATGAAAACAAGGCCAGTCCAACTAAAGCCACTGGCTCACCGAGGGATTTTGAAGGCCATGGGACTCATACTGCATCTACAGCAGCTGGTGCCTCAGTTGTCAACGCTAGTTATTATGGCTTAGCAAGAGGCACTGCAAGGGGCGGCTCTCCTTCAGTTAGGATTGCAGGCTACAAGGCATGCTCAGAAGAAGGATGCATGAGTTCTACCATATTGAAGGCCATTGATGATGCAATTAAAGATGGAGTAGACATAATATCAATTTCCATTGGGATGAACTCAATATTTCAATCTGATTACTTAACTGACCCCATAGCCATTGGTGCATTTCATGCAGAGCAAATGGGGGTCCTGGTTGTTTGTTCTGCAGGGAACGAAGGTCCTGATCCTTACACCATTGTTAATACGGCTCCATGGATCTTTACCGTTGCAGCTTCTAATATTGATAGGGATTTTAAGTCTACTGTGCTTCTTGGAAATGGGAAAACTTATCAAGTAAGATATTTTTATGAAATATTCAAGCTTATCATGCTTCATCTTTTGTTATTTGTTGCGATCTAACTTTTTGTTTCATTTACGTTTTCCTAGGGATCTGCCATTAGTCTCTCAAACCTCACCAATGCAAAGACATATCCACTTGTTTTTGGAAATGATGTTGCTGGTAGTTATGTCCCTATGTTTGAAGCGAGGTACTTGTGGATCATTATTCTGTCTGTCTTTTTGATTGAATATACACTTTTAAAATATCAAATTGCCAAACAAGATTTATTATATTGCCAACCTCAAATAATTAGAAGCCAAAACCACAACTAATATAATTCCACTCTTCTGCTCTACTGCTTCTCTTAAGAACAACCGTAAATGCAATGACAATTGCAATTGTAATCCCTTCAAAATGGTCTTCTTTTTTTGCCATCATCCTGTGAATTACAAGTCCTCTTCATATTAAACTGCAGAAATTGTCGTCCAGGATCTTTAGATCCAAAGAAAACTGCAGGCAAGATAGTTGTTTGCGTTGACGATGACCCAACTATTTCAAGGCGAATCAAGAAACTAGTGGTACAAGATGCAAAAGCGATAGGGATGATTTTGATCAGTGAGATTCAGAGAGGTGTATCATTTGATTCAGGCACTTTCCCATTTACAGAAGTTGGCAATGTTGAAGGATTACAGATTCTTAAATACATTAATTCTACCAAGTAAGCATTTTACTAGATTTATTTATTCCATACATGAGTATATTTTTTATTTAATTTTATTTTGTTCTTCTCCATCTTGCTCTCTTTTCTTTCTTTTTCACTCCACGTGATCATTTTTCAAGCTCTTTATTTGGCTTGTCTATATACCATGGAGTTTAATTTAAAACTTACAAAAGTTTCTACCAATATGAATTGTACAGTTTAAATGCTATATTCAATATTTAAGGGATGCATCTTGTAGATGCCATACTTGAAATTCAATATTGGAGCATTCCTCAAGGAAGCATCTAAAAATAAAATTAAGGTCTTTCAATCTAAATTTTTACTCAATGTGTCTAGAAAATCCCAAATCCCTATGATCTAAATATCCCAACAATAATGTCATTCAATGTCCATCCCAGAATATGTTGAAATGGACTCAAGCACTTTCATTCTATTCCCCTATGATAGGAATCCAAGAGCAACAATCCTTCCAACAATAGAAGTTCCAAGATCTAAACCTGCACCTGTTGTTGCATATTTTTCAGCCAGAGGTCCTTCACCCCTTACGGAAAACATCTTAAAGGTAATTTTATTTTTTGCACAACTTACAATATATAAATATAGATGCTTCTGTTCAAATCTATGTCACATAATGTACAGTCTCATTCTAGCCAACATATTTATATGTGCGCATTCAGCATGCATTCATGCATATTTAACATAATGTGCTAGCATACTTTTCTTACATTAACCATAGTCTAATGTTAATTTTGATAGTGCAGCCTGATATAATGGCTCCAGGAGTGGCCATTTTAGCTGCCACAATTCCAGAAAGAGAACCTGGGAATGTTCCAATAGGTATGAAGCCATCCCAATTTGGCATAAAATCTGGAACATCAATGGCTTGCCCACATGTAGCAGGCGCAGCTTCACTGGTTATGTCAGTGCATAGTGGATGGACTCCTTCCATAATCAAATCAGCACTTATGACAACAGGTATTTTTTTTTAATGTTGGTAATTTACCAAGATTCTCCTTTGCAATTATCAAACTTAATATTTTTGGTAGTATTGCTTTAATTCGAGTGCATAACTAAGCTCAATGACATTATTAACAGAAATTTGCATTTAAAGGTCTGTAATGTTCCTTCAACAAGATTTTGAAATAGTGCTAATAAATATAATTTAAGACAATGAATCTAGGAGTCACAACATGTTTCACAATTGTTGATATGTCAATTTGTTAATAATAAACAATAAATTAGCGTTAGTGGTAAGTCTATATGAAAATAGATAATAATTTGCCAATTTAGCAGCTGTGAGAAATGTTATGTTTGTAGCATTACTGATTTAAGAAATCAAAAAGTTCATCAAATCCATGAGAGCTGCTTTGCTTCAAGGCAATCTGACATCACTAAGTTAGTTTATATTTCAGAATATGCCAAGTTAGATAAAAATGCTCATAAAAAGTGGTGGTTTCATTAATTTGTTCTTTTTGTTACTTTGCAGCAAGCTTGTATAATAATATGAGGAAACCTTTGACAAACAATTCAAATAAATCAGCAAATCCACATGAGATGGGGGTTGGAGAATTAAGTCCACTCAAAGCTCTCAATCCAGGATTGGTCTTTGAAACCACAACACAAGATTATCTTCAATTCCTTTGTCATTTTGGTTATTCACAGAAGACAATAAGATCTATGTCAAACACTAACTTCAACTGTCCAAAGAACCCCACTGAGGAACTCATCTCAAATATCAACTACCCATCTATCTCTATAGGCATACTTAGTAGACATCATCAAACTGCCAAAACAATACAAAGAACTGTGACCAATGTGGGACTCTCAAATACCACATACATTGCTAAGGTGCAGGCTCCTATGGGATTAGTGGTCAATGTGTTTCCTAGGAAGCTTGTGTTTTTCAAGGGTGTGACAAGGTTGTCTTACAAAGTCTCATTCTTTGGCAAGGAAGCTCCTAGTGGTTACAATACTGGGTCTATTACATGGCGCGATGGTCGACATTCTGTCCGGACAGTGTTCACAGTGAATGTTGAATAATTAGCAAGTACTACTCAAAGAAAATAAAATTTTGAAAAAAATTAGTATATTTTGAAATGATTTTTCTTTCAGGTATGCATTATCTATTTTTTGGTGAGTTCATATTTATTACATCAATACAATAATAGAGTTGGATGTGTTACAGGGAGGATGTTGGATTGCATTAGAT
Organism: Quercus glauca; assembly: GCA_023736055.1. Classification (NCBI taxonomy): domain Eukaryota; kingdom Viridiplantae; phylum Streptophyta; class Magnoliopsida; order Fagales; family Fagaceae; genus Quercus; species Quercus glauca. Next base: position 81,265,916 of record CM043318.1, on the reverse strand, counting down.
TAACAAATGCATAAATTGTTTTGGAGGGGACTTCATTGCCAAGAATGGAAGATCGTGGTATTTCTAAAGGAGCGTTTAGGGTTCAAATCCATCATCCTCCAATTATCAAAATATATATAAAAATAATAATAATTAAAAAAAAAAAGTTCACTTTATTGTTTTAAGAAGCTCAATGGATATAAAAATAAAAATTATGCTCCACACCAGAATGTTTGAAGACAGATATGAAACTAAGTTATTTGATAGTAAATTATAATATGTTAAACTAAGTTATAAGCAGTAATAAGTTTTGATTTTGATGCTTCAAAATCAAGATAAACTATTCAGTTTCCTCTCTCCCTAATATCGAATTATTTAAATAAAAAAAAAAAATCAAGATCATCTTCTTTGCTTCTTTTTTTCTCTCCTCGAGAAGAGGGTGGGGGGGACTTTTTTTTTTTTTTTTCCCAGTGAGAAGGAGGGGTAGGATGGAGGGGGACTTACGAGGTCGAGCTGTATGGGAGCTGGACCTCCCAATTTGGACAGTTGACAGCCCAAAATTCTAAGGAAAATGGGCTTGAATCTTGATAGTTACCAAATTGAAAAGAAAAGAAATTGGTCCTTTTCTCCCACATAGTATGTTGTAAGTTGAGAGTGATTGGGACCTTTTTTTTTTTGGGTACAGGGTGAATTGGACTTATAATAATATGAAGAGTTACCAGCAAAAAAAAAAATCAGAATACTCATTTTGAGGTGGATTTGAAACTAATATCATACTCAGCATACATGCAAAGAAATTAGTCTTAGACATTAGTCATTGCATTGAAAGCCCCGCAAGAGTTCACAAGAACATTAGTCTTTGCAGTACACAAGAACACCAAAAGTCTTGAGATTTGAGTGCATTGTAACTAAGCTAAGCTCAAACCTATATAAGGCATCGTGATTCTTTAAATTAAATAGATAATTATAATAAATAATTTAATAAGAAGTAGACTGTAGAAGAAGATGAGGCGTCACAGTTAACCAGCCAAATTGGTATTGCAACATTGTTTGTGATGACTATTCATGTAATAAATTCAGTACCTTTTCTATATTTGTTTGTTATTTCCAAACTTTAAATGGATGGATGTAGACCAGTGAGGGTAAAAAAACAAAGTAATTTTTTTTTTGAGAAACTACAAAAAAACACAAAGTAATTTATTCAGTGCTTTTGGAGTACAACAACATAAAGCTATATACCATCTTCTCACGTGAATAGTGTAATTCGCTAATTAAAGTCAAGAGGAGGAAGAAACACATTATTAAACTCTGATAGTATTCAATAATTTTTCTTAAAAGTCTCATATTGTAATCCTATCCAGAAGGATTGGAAAATAATTTCATATTATCTTGTTGCAATTTGGTGTGAAGGTTTACATTCGTCCACTTCATTCCATGAATCACAACCATATGAAATGATTGTGAAGTCTCACATGCCTCCATTGGACACCTCCGATTACAATTTATGCCACCAGAAAAATGGTGTCTTTATGGACATTTTAAAATTTTTTTTTGGCCATACTTCTTTATACTACCCTAAAGGTGCCAAGGTGCATCTTCACTGGCCATTCATTCTATATATCACCTAATATACACATATATTATAATTCGATAATGGGAAAATGGAAAATTTGAACCTTAGATATCTTTATTGAAAATACCAAAAAATATTAATTGAGTTACAAAGTCCCTAGTTTTTCTTCACTTGTTGTAAAATACTGTAAATGAAATAGATTTCGCCACGTTCTATAGTCCTTGGTAGTGGGCCAGTGGCCCATTAAGTGTAGAGTTCAATGTTCGGGCAGATGATGAAGAAGAAATTCCACTCTTTCCTTCTAAGTAAGATTTCTATCCTCATGAAATGGCCATCCACACATTGACATAAAATATGAAAAGCAATTAGAAGGGTGGTAAAGACTAGATAAGCCACAATCATTGCTCTATTTGGGTCTCCATCTGTGTCATATGATTCAACAATCTCATAATAGTCCCAAATACATTTGTGTAACTCTTTGTCAATGTTACATTGTTTGATAACCTATTGTTATGTTTTTAATAAATTTACTATTGGATTATATGTCTCCATATACCTTCCATGTTTACAAAAGGTTCAAGAATTAATTCAACATGGTATGGTTGACCAGGATGGGTTTTGGGTTAGCTCACCCTTGTTATCGCGATCCTTTGTCCAAACCATTATAGCATTTGTGTCGCCCAAGGCCAACTAAAAGAGTAGTGGATAAAAAATAAAATCAACTAAACCTATAAAACTCAATTAGTTTTGAATCTTTGCTCTCAGTAGATCAACAAAATTAACCATAAGATGATCAGAGATCTATAAATATCATTTATAAAATGCTTAAATTGTTTACAATTTTTTAATTTAAAATTTACAAAATATAAGTATATGAATTGAATGGTAACTAACACATTGATTAACATGAATTTTGATGTGTAGGTTAAAAACAAAGAGAATGCCCCACTATGAGAACTCCAAAATATTTAATCCCATAAAAATCTAATAAATGGTGTAACATTAAAGAAGAGACATATAAGTTCTATATGATCCTAAGTCCTAACATTCCCCTTACCACTGCGCACTCTTGGTGTGGTAGTCACTTTACAAGTATAAGTGCTTGTGAGGTATTGGGGGTGAGGACCGAGATTCAAATCTCTAAAAGGGAGTATCACACACATATGCACTTAAATTAGGCTAAAGTAGAATTTCTATCTTGTATATAAAAAAATAAAAATAAAAAAACCTAACACCCCCCCCCCCCCTTCCTCTGCTCTACAAATACACACACACATGAATTAATTTTAGAATAATCCTAGCTAACTTGATACATTTAATTAGATTATTGATAAGATAAATGAATACGTGTGAATTTTACAAATATAAAAAGGATAGGATGAAATTCTTACAATTTAATAGAATTTAAGACAATTTTGGTATATAAAATATTTAATGTAGTTGAATTTCAAAATTCATTACATTCTTCTTTAAAAAAATAAATAAATAAATAAATAAAAGAAGAAGGATTTGTAAGGGTTTTTTTTTTTTTTTTTTTCATGCATCAATAATTTAGGTTAGGGAATTGAAGTTTGAACCCTAGATATTTCCGTTGGAAATATCAGGAAATACCAACTAATTGAGTTACAAGGCTCTTGACAATTTGAGAAGGATTTTTGGATACCAAACTAACTCACTAAAATTCCTAATTCAAGTAAATTATGAGTTATTCAAACATATAATCATGAGATATCATAATGAAAACACTAAAAATAAATAAATAAAACACCTGCTTCTATATTTCTACCTAACATGTCATGAGCATATGCATGTTCTTAATAATGGAAAAGCCAAATTATATAGAAAAATTAGCCAAAAAATGAAGAGAAATATTTTAGGCTCTCTCTCTCTCTCTCTCTCAATAATATTTCTATCATTATTTTTTTGCAAGTGTGATAACCAATTTGTTAGGGAAAATTGGAATCATAACCATAATATTGGCACCAACCACGCATAATTTTTATGGCTTTAATAATAATAATGTATATAATAATGTGTGTATATATATATAGATATATATTGATTCAATATATAGTCTTTGTTCCATTATAATAACTTTTTATTATTAAATTAGGATATCAATTAGTTTTTGGTATATGTAAGATTCAAATCCAATTCTATATTTAATGACAAGAAACTTTACAATATGAGCTAACTGGAATCTAGACTTTTAAATATAGACATAATAATTTGACTCTTAAAAAAGAGGGTTAAAAAACAATTCAATTCTTATTGGATTGATATGGATCAGATTCCTCATCATTTCATAATTCTAGTTTGAGAGTCTTTTGTTATGCAATAGTTTTTCTTTTTCCCATTCATTCAGTAAAATGGGTTACATCCTATCAATGATTTTAGGGTTAGATATAATCATTCACCCAATACTATACTAGTGTATTTGAAATATGCACCTCAAACTTTAAAATTTTGCATTTAATACCGTAGTTTGTTGTTAATTTCCAAATTTCACTCCAACTTCTAACTTAGTGAAAAAATAATAGGTTAGTGGGAAACTAATCAACCATGCAACCTAAACTATGAGAACATTTGCAATGTGCATCTTAAATTATAAAAGTATTTATAATTTGCACCATAAACTATAAGACTATTTGCAATTTACATTGTTAATGCGGACCCTAATTTAAATGGGTGGGTGGAAATAAAAAATCATTTTTAAATTAGGGTGTTGGTTTTCAAAATATTGAAGTTTAGGGTGAAATTGCAAACAACCCCTTTACTTTAGGGTGAATAGTTACAATAAAGTGATTAACTCTGTACTTTACATGGAAACTAGCTTGTAACTAATGACGCATTTAAGAATAATTGTAATTAGATACATATGGATTCTAAAAAAAGAGGAAAGAAAAAAAAAAAGAATAAAAAGAGATTTTTTTTTTTTTTTTTGAGAATAAAAAATAAAAAGAGATACATATGGAATTCTCAATCTAAGTTTAATTCTTTCTCAAAAAAAAAAAAAAAAAAAAAATTCTAAGTTTAATACTATTAATGTTCATTTCAGAATTTTTTACTACTCTTGAGAAAAGCAGTACTCTTTGACAACTCTTGAAAAAACCATTACAAGGATATAATATAGTACAGTATGCAAATTTCTCATTATTCAATACTTTATTTCTTTAAGAGAAAAATAAGGCAGTGTTTGACCTATTTGTAATTTTTTATTGCAATAATAAAGTTAGGGATAAAATAAAAAATTTATAGCATCCCCAAATTAGCCTACCAACTTACACATTGGCTCACCACAATCTACAGTTTATTTTTTAAAATAGCCAGCATGTGAGGAAGTAAGCTAACATGAAAATGTTGTGAATCTTTGTTATGTCCCCAAAAGGACTCTTTTTATAATACAATGAAATTTGTTTATTTATTTGTTTTAAATTCAGTCAGGATAAAAATTTATTAAAAATACACAACTAGTTTTTTGGAGCATGGTAATTTTTATTTATTTATTAAAATTTATACTTGAATTGAATGATAAGTTTTTGTGTCAAGAGTTTTGTAACTCAATGACATTATCTAATGTTTTCAATAAAAATATCCATAATTTGAATCTCTCTTCCCCCAATTAAAAATGTATAAAAAAGATAAAAAGTTTTTGTAAGACCATCTAGGTAGTTTCAAGTAGGTTGGAAATAGTTTCAAATGACTAATAGTAAATTGAAGTTTATTGGAATATTGGTTGGAAATAATTTTCTAAAAATTTAAAGTAAAATTTTAATATATATTGGAACATAATTGGACTTAAGTTTTAAAGAGAACTTGAAGTAGTTATAAATTAGTGGTACAATTGGTACAAAATTGGATTAGCTTTATTAAAATACATGACCCTAAATTTAAATAAATCAATTTAGTTTTTATCGAGCTTTCAATAGACCATGTCATGTAAAAGCTTCTTCAATCCTATTAGCATCTCATCAACATATTGAGTGTGTCAAGCATACTAAGCATAACAATCAATAGTTTCTATGTATTTGTTTGGAAATTGCTTATTTTTGGTAACTTATTTACATAATTTAAGAAAAAAAAATTAAAAACTAAATTATTTAAAAAAATCTAAAAATTAGATGATTTGACATAAAGTTGAGAAAAAAAAAAAAAAAAAAAAAAAAACAGAATGAGACCTGCAAAAAGTGCATAAAAAAAAATTATAATCCAATGCCAAATGCATACATACAATTTGATAATTTTTCAAACTTTGAGTGTTATAAATTACAACATATTAATTCTACTAAAACCATTGCGCACCTTTGGTGCGGTGGTCACTCCACAAGTATAAGTGTTTGTGGGGCATGGTGGACAAGAGCCGGAGTTCAAGTCTCTAAAAAGAAACTTCACACACATATACACTTAGATTAGGCTAAAATAGAATTTCTATCTTGTATAAAAAAATAAAAAAAATAAAAATCTACCAAAAAATACACACTCTTAATGCAGTGGTCACTCCACAACTATAAGTGTTTGCGGGGTATGGGGGGCAAAGGTTGAAGTTCAAATCTCTAAGAGGAAACTTCACACACATATACACTTAGATTAGACTTAAGTAGAATTTCTATCTTGTATAAAAAATAAAATAAAAATAAAAATCTACCAAAAAATAAAAAACTTATAACATTTTGTTTTGAGCTACTTAAAACTTTTTATTTTTTTTTATTTTTTTTTTAATTTTACAAACGAAGGTATCCAAACCTTTTAAGTATTTGACTATTCCCTTAAGTACAAGCAATCCCTCTGTCCCGTACACTTATAACATATTTTTTATACTATATTTATCAACCAATTTTACCCCCTCCCAAATAAAAAAAATAAAAATAAAATAAAATAAAAACTTTTCCACCTGCAATTTTCTTGGTGCTTCCCTAATTGAAGTTAGGGGAAAAAGAAAAAACAGAAAATAAAAAAACGTACTGTACATCCCTTAACAAATTTTGGCCTGTCAAATAACATTTCAAATCCAAGTCCCACTAATTATCAAATGCCGCTGGAAATAAAGAAGACAAAATGTGAGAGGAGGCAGAGAGAGGGAAGTGTTGCTGAAATTTTTGGGGAAGAAATGAACTATAATAAGGAGCTGAGCAATGGTACTATTAAGGATTTAAGACGATTTGACAATGCACTAAGTCACTTTATTTACCAAATTGCCCCTGAAAATTAGTTTTAAATTTATGAAAACACAAAATTTTTGTTTCAATTTTCATGGTCCAAACTCAAATTTTTGAATTTTGAATGATAGAAACAACATTCAAAAACCAAGTCAAACAATCTTTTCTGTGTGAATCCCACGATATTTGAATTATGAGTGATGGAAACTAAATTATATAGCTAAGTTTTCATTACATCCAAATAGGCTCTAAGTAATTCAAACAATGTAATTGACACTTCTCTTTTTTTTTTCAAAAAAAGAAAGAAACAAAAAAGCACTCCATTAAATAACAACAACAGTATATGTACTTCCTAACATATTTTAGTGAGTTTTGAAGTTGGTCTCTATAAGAGAGGGTAGAGACATTGGAACGACACTTGGACAAAGAAGGCGAATAAGATTCCTAAACGCACTGTCTTTTTCTCTTACAACATGCTTGTTCACGAAAGCGAATAATTTTTTTTTTAAATAGTTTTTTGGAGTTATTTATGTCCTCAACTATTATCCCATATTTCAAAATGTTCCAAAATCCTTAAAAATGTTTTATTTTAATCCTTATGTTTTAAGCTTGTGTAAAAAAAGAGTTCCTACAATTAAAATTTAGATTCGAGTTACCCCTCTCCCACTAGTGACATGTTGGTCTTTCTTCTTCTTCTTTTTTTCATTATAAATGAAGTCTTAGCTTGGATTGGTTAAGGGCTACTAACAATTAATTGGGACCTTTTGTTTTTATTTGGAGTTTGGAGTATTTGGCTCCTCAGGAACAATGTTTGCTTCCAGAAGACTAAATCTAATCCTGTGCTAAGCAAAGTCATTACCCAAGCTGGTTGTGGTGGTGTCATTAGAGATGTGTTGAGTAATTCCGTTCAAGGTTTTTCTAGAAATATAGGTGTTACTTCCAGTTTTTGGGCTGAGTTGTAGGCTCTAAGGAAAGGTTTACTCCTTTATAAAAATCTCTAACTCTCTTCAATTGAAGTTGAATTGGATGCTAAATTTGTTATTGATCTTTTCTCCAATATGAAGAACATTAATGGTCCTCCTAATTCCCTCCTTGATGATTATAGAGGTTGTTGGCTATCTAGATTCCCCACCTGAAGATAACTCATTGCTATAGGGAAGCTAATAGATGTGTGCTAATGCTTTATCTAGAGTTGGTGCTATTCAAGTTTTGGACTTTGTTATTTACAATACTTTCACTCCTTTTTTTTGGAGGAGGTGTTTTGTTTTGATTTTTCCAGTCTGTACCTTAATAAGCTTTGTCCTGCATCCTCTTCATTTTCTTTGTCATTTTATTTATTTATTTATTTTATAGAAAAAAGTAAGTAAATAAAAAAAAAACAAATAAACAAATTTTAAAAATAAAATTAAAAAAAATCAAAGAAGGAAAGAGATTGGATATTCAAATATATATATATATATATATATATATATAGACACACTTCTTTTATTTATGTTTAAAGGTTGAGAAAATGAAAATAGCAATTAATGACCTGCAATTTTGACACAGAACTTTTTTATTTATTTTTTATTTTTCTTGAATGACTTTTGACATAACTTTAAAAGTACCAAAATAAAACGTAGATAAGGATCATTTTAAAAAATGAAAAAGTTTGACTCAAATATGCATGAAGTTATGTGGTAATTGAAGAGAAAGACTCTCCGTACATAATTTTAGTTACAATAGTCATGCACTTTGTTTAAATAATACATATAAATAGTTTTATATTTTAATATGAAATACGTTGAGAGAGACATGTCCTAACTGAATTTGGCACCAAACTTTGTCATTTCAAAAGTAGAAAACCCAAGTTACTAGTTTTTTTTTGTGAGAATCCCAAAGTTACTAGTTTTTAATATGAAACACGTTGAGAGAGACATGTTTCAACTAAATTTTGGAACCAAACTTTGTCATTTCAAAAGTAGAAAACCCAAGTTACTGGTTTTTTTTTTTTTTTTTGAGAATCCCAAAGTTACTAGTTAGGACTAAACAAATGTGTGATTATTTTTTTAATATTTTTAGGCTTGGGGGTAAAACCGTAAAAGAAAACGAATAAGGTTCTCAAAGACACGTAACCAAGAAAAGATTTAAGGCACGGGAAAAAGAAATTCAGACAAAAGAAATTCCTAGATGGCATTAAGTAAAATGGCATGGCAAGGCTAAGCTTAAGCACAGAGAAAGACAGCAACTTTGACAGACAAAGCTGCCCCTTTCTCTTTCTCTTCATTTCTCAAACTTTGTCTTCTCTTCTTCTTCTTCTGTATTTCTGTCTCTCCACTTCACAAAAGCCCCCACCAACAATTAGTCAACTTTTCAACTTCCCAAAAGGTAACGATCGCTCTTACTCTCTCAAACTTTTGTTTCAAGTTTGAAGCTTTTTTTTTTGATCCGATGATTATGTTCAATTTCAAGCCCGTGTAACACATGCACATGCATCTACTTCTTACTCTTATGAGTTTTATTTTGCTAAAAAACTGTGATTTGTTTTCAACAATGTGTACATAACCTTAATGTTGGTGTTGGTACTGTTTGTTCACAGAAGTTGCAGCTTTTAGGCTCAGACTTCTATGCTAATATGAAATAGAGAGTTGGGTGTTCTTTAGATTTTGGAGAAGTGGGGGGTATTTACTACTTTTGTGAGGGTATATAGTGTTGTTTGGTTAAAAGGGGTTGTAATGGAAGAAGGGTAAGGTTGTGAAAATGGAGTTAAGAATTGTATAAAGTCTTTAGTTTTTGTGTAAAAAGGAAAAGGAAGAAGTGGGTATTTGTTAGATTTGGAGGATAGAGTTGCGGAACTTGAATATTGTGTTGTTGTTGTTTGGTTGAAGAGGGTTTTGTTGTAATGGAAGGAGGGTCAGGTTTCAACTCTGTTCCTCCTTCGAACTCTTTTGATAAGTCTAGAGTTTTGGATGTGAAGCCTCTGCGTAGATTGAAACCAGTTTTCCCCAATGGTCCTCAAACTCCTCCCTTTGTGTGTGCTTCACCCCATGGCCCTTTCCCTTCTCAGTTTACACCGTTTTACCCATTTTGTGGGCTCCAAGGATCTCAAACCTCATCTGATAACCAGCAGAATCAAACCCCAATGCCAATGGGTCCTAATCCAACTCCTCTTCGGGCATTTCGAAGCTTGCAAGCGGCAGAATTCTCAGGTGCCTTTAATGGAGACACTGAGCCGTCAACAGGTGGGGATGGTGATGGGTTAAGAATGAATGAAGATGGGTATATTGAAGGTCAAAAACGCACAGGACCTAACTTGCGTGGCTCCAACTCGTCCCAAAAGAAGACGAGGAAAAATAAAGACCCTGGTTCTTCACGCCGTCCTGCTGCTACCAAAATGTCTCTTCCAACTATTGTTGTTACTGTTAGTCAAAGCGAACGGGATGATGGTAACAGGGAGGTGGTTAATCATGTGCTTATGACATTTGATGCGCTCCGGAGAAGGCTCAGCCAAATTGAAGATGCCAAGGAACAGACCACTGGGATTATCAAGCGTTCAGATTTAAAAGCCTCAAATATTTTGATGACCAGTGGCTTTCGAACAAACATGAAGAAGAGGATTGGAGTTGTACCTGGAGTTGAGGTTGGGGACATCTTCTTTTTTCGTATGGAGTTGTGTTTGGTGGGATTACATGCTCAGTCTATGGGTGGAATTGATTCTCTGGTTGTCAAGGGTGATCTGGAAGAAGAACCTGTGGCTGTGAGCATTGTTTCATCGGGAGGATATGATGATGATGCAGAGGATAGGGATGTTCTGATTTATAGTGGTCAGGGTGGCAATTTTGGTAAGAGAGACAAACAAGCAGCTGACCAGAAGCTTGAAAGAGGTAATCTTGCTCTCGAGAGAAGCTTGAGGCGGGGCAACGATGTACGTGTCATTCGGGGTCTGAAAGATGTTGTTAGTCCTTCATCAAAGGTCTATGTATATGATGGCCTTTATAAAATACAAGAGTCATGGATTGAGAGCAAATCTGGTTGCAATATATTCAAGTACAAATTGGTGAGGATGCCAGGGCAGCCTGATGCCTTTGCTGTTTGGAAATCAATTCAGAAGTGGAAGGAAGGTTTTTCGTCAAGGGTAGGACTTATTCTTCCAGACCTCACTTCTGGGGCTGAAAGTACACCTGTTTCACTTGTAAATGATATTGATGAAGAGAAGGGCCCTGCTTATTTCACTTATTTTCCCACTCTCAAGTACTCAAAATCATTCAACTTAGCACAGCCTTCTTTTGGCTGCAATTGCCATAATGCATGCCAACCAGGTGATTCTAACTGCTCTTGCGTGACCAAAAATGGAGGTAAATTTCCATATACTACCAATGGTATTCTCGTGAGCCGGAAGCCTTTGATATATGAATGTGGTCCCACCTGTCCTTGCTTTCCTAACTGTAAAAACCGAGTATCGCAGACTGGTTTGAAAGTCCACTTGGAAGTATTTAAGACAGTGGATAAGGGTTGGGGCCTCCGGTCATGGGACCCTATTCGTTGCGGTACTTTTATATGTGAGTATGCAGGTGAAGCTATTGACAAAGGTAAGGCAAAGCAGGGTGGGGAGGAAGGTGAAAATGATGAGTATGTTTTTGATACATCCCGTGTTTATGGTTCTTTCAAGTGGAATTATGAATCTGGATTGTTGGAGGGAGAAAGTTCTAATGAATCTAATGAGGAATACAAACTTCCATCTGACCTAGTCATAAGTGCCAAGAATGTTGGAAATGTAGCACGATTTATGAATCATAGTTGCTCGCCAAATGTTTTCTGGCAACCAGTTTTTTATGAACACAATAGTCAATCCTTTCTACACATTGCATTTTTTGCAATTAGACATATCCCCCCTATGACAGAGTTGACTTTTGATTACGGGATTGCTGGCTCAGATGAGGTTGAGGGTAACAGTGCACTCAATAGGAAAAAGAAATGCTTATGCGGATCATCAAACTGCCGCGGTTATTTTGCTTAATATTTTAAGGTTTGCATACCAGCAGACAAGCATGGTGCCAGCAAATATGGTCCTGGATAGAAGGTTTGAAATCTCCCTCATATGTACATGTTTTGTGACTGCTAGCAAATATTTAAACTTTTAAGCTCCTTATATTTTTATTTTTCTAAATGACATGTTTGTATATCTTCGTTCCATATGTTGATTATTGTGTTTTATATTAAAAACTTGTGTGTTCTAAATTTAGAAGTAAATGGGAACTAAGGTAAGAAGGCATTTAACATTTCCCGAATCTCAAATTTGAAGGATTTCTGAGTTGTAAGTTTGCATAGTTTTCTGCCTAATTTCTTTGGTTATAGACTTAAATTTCCTTAGATATTCTTTGTAATGGTGTGAGGTCCCTTATGCTGAAGAAAGCTACTTAATGTATATCCTTGAGGTGATCTTAGATAGAGAAGCCCATGAGCTTTAGCTCAAATGTCACCTCCTCCCCTTGTAGCAAGGTGGAGGGTGAGTTTATGGGTTCAAGAGTCAAGACCCATCAGGTGTAACTTACCAATAAAAAGTATTGTTTTCTGGACAAACAAATAACTGCTTTTGTTTGATGATAAATTGAACGAAATGTAGAATAGTCAATGTTTGTGCATTGCTGTTACTGAGGAAAACTAACCACCAATCAAGCCTTTGTTTTGATTGATTTTTTAAAGATAAATTTTAACAGTAATTTTTGGCTAAAGTGCAAAACATGCTCCTAAATTTGGGGGTCTTTTGATTTTGCCCCCTAAAGTTTCAAAATTTTGATTTGACCCCTTAACGTTAGGGGGTCATTTTGATTGGCAGCCTCTCTGTCCATCTTTTTGGTTGACCGTTAAGTGCCCCCTAAGCTTGTTACCTATGCTAGTTTGTGCAATGAAATAATGAGAAGTAAACTATGTAATTAAATAAATTAAAATAATTCCTAAAATCTACAGTAATATACAAATAATTTATTTTATAAAAAAAAAAAGAATAAAAAAAGAATAAAAGATAGAGAAGCTCAGGCAAGATCTCTGATGGAAGGACACTGACATTGATTTTTCTACGGTGAAGCTGGAATCCACTGTCTCCTGTCTCTTTCTCTCTGGGCTGTTTCATTATCACAATGCTCATCAAGGAATCTAGACATAACAAAACCCTCTTTGGTAGTATTAGTTTCTCAAAGTCAATATTGGACTAAGGAGGATATAAATATGGACTTTAGGGATTGGTGTGTTAATCCGGGATGAACAAGGGAGAGTGGTGGCGGCAATGAGCAAAAACTTGCAGGTTCCTTTAGGAGCATTGGAGGTTGAAGCAAAAGCTGTGGAAATGGCTGTAATCTTTGTTTGAGACATCGGCATTCAGAACATTATTGTTGAAAGTGACTCATTGGTTGTTTACTTGGCTCTACAAAAGGAAGCAGACGTATCACCTGCAATTGATAACATCATACCTGGAATGCTTATGCAGTTGCAATACTTCCATAAAACTGAAGTGAGGCACACACGATGGAGGGGAATAAGGCAGCACATGGTTTAGCCTGATATACCCAATTTGTGGATGATTTTGTAACTGGATGGAGGAAACTCCAACCATCATGGACTCTGAAGTGATTTCAGATGTAACCCAGTTTTCTCATTTTTGATGTGAAAAAGAATCACTGGTTTCTGATAAAAATAAAAAATAAAAAAGAAGTGCTCGATCTCTTAGCCCATAGCTGTACTCTGCCTAAACAAGGGAAATCTTGTGACACCTCAGATAGGAAAATAACAAATCCAAGTCCGGGACTGACTCCAGAATCTGATTAGAGGAGAACAAAGAAGTAGCTTGGCTATACCACTCTCTCATCCTCTCCTTTCTCACTTAGGCAATTTTTCAATAACTTTGTGGCATTCCTAATTGGTTTAGGCTTTGTTCCCTGTTATCTAATCTGGGCCTTCATTGTTTTTTGATATAGAAGCCATTTCCTCATCTGGGTTTTTCTTCTTGTTTTGTTATTTAGAAGCTCTTTCTTGGATTCTTTTGTTTTGGGGGCTATGAGGAAGAGGGAGAGAGAGAACCCTTGCAGGGTTTGCTCGATTTAGAAGGGGCTCAGCCCTTTCACAAAAGAGAGCAAAAGTTCCTGTTGTCATGATAGGGGTGGAGTGGGTACTATCACTAATATGAAGAAGAGGTCTGTGGCATTTGTGGTCACCAGATTCCGGCTTTGTCAAAGAAAACTTCGATTCGTGCTGACCTGTTGCTAATAAACTTTCTGGCCTCATATGAGAATGGAGAACTGGAGCATTTCTTTTCCATCGGAGATCTTTCCTGAGTTTCTCTATCTTTTTTATTTTTTATTTTTATTTTAGGATTTATTTTAATGCATTTAATTACATGGTTTATGTGGCATCATTTCATTTGACCAACTAGCATAGGTAACTGGCTGACGTGGTACTTAACGGATACATCAGCAAAAAATGGACATAGGGGCTGCCTTAGGGGGTTGGATCAAAATTTTGAGACTTTAGGGGACAAAATCCAAAGGCCCCCAAACTTTAGGGTTGTGTTTTGCACTTTAGCCGTAATTTTTTGTCATACAATCTGTTTTCCACCTGTAAAGAAAAACGTATGGATTTTTTTATTTTGCCTTTGATTGCCAACTATGTTGCATTTAGGTTTGAGTGGTTGATACTTTATATTGATATCTGTTCTTTCCATGCTTGAACAATAGGCAAGCTCTAAAGATTAATTTATAGTTGTTCTATTTTGATTGACAATATCTCATGTAAGATAGCTGGCTGCTTTCACTGTATGTTTTTTCAATGCAAATAATAGAGGAATAATTCATGCACTTTACTAGTGTCTGCGTTCAAGATGCCTATTAGTCCTCTTCAGTTAATTCCATAATTTGGCTTTGGGGTAGTTTTTTAAAAGTGCGATTTTGAGAGACAATATGCATGTGCGTGCTGCCACGGCCACCTGGGGGTTTGCTGATTTTACTTGTGCTTCTCTGTTTTGGAGGGTTTAGACAAATTTTTTTTTTTTTGATAAGTAGGGTTTAGCCAAAGTTGGGCTGCTATAACTTATCATTTCTTAATAGCCTTCACAGTCTTGGGGTCTTTGAGGTTAGGTTCTTTTGGTTGTGCCATTACCTTATGGACAATAGAAGAAGAAATAAACCAACATATTCGACAGTTTGACGATCTGAGGGTGGTAAATTTATCTCTTATTCACAGAAACTGACGCAGGATAAAACCAAAAATGATGGAAAACCCAAATTAAAGAACATATAAATAAAAATAACTTAAGAATCAGAACCTAAGCTTTCTTGGAATCACCATCAAGTACTCAGAGACTAAGTAGGTTTGACTGGAATCAGCACCAAGCTACTGTACAATAGCACACTGTATAATAGCATGTTTATACAGACTAAGTAGGATTTCTGGAATCAGCACCAAGCTATTGTACAATAGCACACTGTATAATAGCATGTTTATACAGACTCCTAGGTCTAAACCCTATCTTTATTGACTTGGGTGAAAGCCATTACTGAATTTCAAAATTAACCCTTTTGATGAATGGTTAATTTTTTAATTCCATAATTGGGTTTTACACTACTTGATTCTCAAAAAAATAAAAAATAAAAAATAAAGGGAACAAATAATAATTGGGCTTTACTAAAATAACAATTTACCAAAAGGGTTGTTTCGTAATTCAATAATTGGGAAAAATAATCTTGACTCTGGGAGATTAAATAAGGTAATGTAAACTTAATTAACTAATAAGACCTAAATTAAAATCCAATGTAAAAATTGTTAAAATACAATTGACATCTACAAAAATAAATAATTCAAATTAAAATACAATTATCTTTGTGCTTCATACATCAGACACACTCTTCCCACTTGGTTGCCTCTTGAAAGGCATGAACTTGATTTGGGAACATTGGTAAAATAATACTTGGGGATTGGTAGTATGAAACTGCTATCTCTTCCTGTTTTGGTAGTTTGGGGATCTAGTTAGTATCTTGTTCCTTGCAATCAATTCTGCCTTCCAAAATTTTGAAGGTTCTGTTCTTATTCATAGTGTTATTGAAGAATTCTCAAGCATTGTTAAACAAATGTTGCTCTGAACCCTTTGGTAGTTGGAGATGCTAGCTTATGATTTTGGATATCAGTCTCTCTCTCTCTCTGTGTTAGACAGCTAAATTGAGGGGATTCTCTTCCTAAATATAGAAGTTGACACCTGAATTTTCTTGAGAAACTATATTTGTTATAGATTTTATTCACAAGGGATTAGAGTAAACTCATTTGTTCATACTTTCCAGTATTTGCACTGAATGTTTTCATAAGACCTTACTTGGTATGATAAACTGAAATTGATCACAGTCCTGCACATTATTAATTGATTACATGTTCTCATGTTTGTTCTGGTAGTATGGTGACATATGTACTTATGCTTATTCCTGTTGTTGAGTTTTCATTATTTCATCTTGATTTTAGAGTTTTTGTTTTGGGAGGAAAGAGAAAAAAAAAAGGGGGGTGGGGGGGGGGGGGGGGGGGTTTGAATAAAAAAATAAAATTTTGGTCTTACATGTCTTCCTCTTTTAGTGAATTTTTAACTGACAATCTCTGATGTGTTGCCATGGGTTATTTAACTTGGTAGCAATGTTTTTGTTGTTTGTAAGCATATGATACAAGCCACATTCATGCTAAAAAACTTTAGGCACATGGAAAATATTCAATAGTGTGACTTCCAAACGTGGAGTTTAGAGTCTTTAGACTTGAACTTTTAAGATGATTTGCCACATATGCCTCTTTAACAGTTATTTTTGTCTATAGGATAAAAAAGTTCATATAAAATAAAGTGCACTAAGAGGACAGACCTAATTGAAAGGAGGCAGAAAACTATAGGCATATAATGCTGGAACTGAACACACCTTTGAATATGATAGAATTGTGTTTCTACTTCTCATCCAATGCCCTGTGCACCTTTGCACAAGGTGGGATCACAGTTTTTCTACTTTTCTTTAGAACTTTAATGGATTGGTTGGCTGCATTGCAGAACCAATCATTTTTATCTTTTCTTGATTTCTTAGATTCTTGTAATTTTTGTTCTTGATTGTTTCAACCCTTGTACACTCCCTGTTTACTAGGGTGTTCCCCTTTTTTTTTTACATCAATAAACTTATTACTTATCAAAAAAAACCTTTGAAACCTACTACTATTTTTTCTTATATAAAATTTTTAATTATTTTTATTTTTCACTTTAACCATATCCGTTCTTACATAAATAAACACGTAGGTATATACCTACTTATATATTTTATATGTATGTACCTTTATTTATTTTTCCGTAGAAACCACATCCAAATCTAACAAAATAAACAAGATAAAAAACCTAAGAGAATGCAAAATCAAAAGAAACCAAATCCAACAAACAACCTATCAATGTGTATTTTGTTTGAAATTGAATACAAAGTCACTTTAAATTGCACTTAAAACTACCTGAATTGAAGATACATGTAAGTGATAAATGTAATACTAGGTTATTTGTAAATTTGATGAATTCAAAAGTATCTTACATTGAAAATGATTTTCATTGAATTTAAGTCCTTAATAACAAGAACAATCAAGCCTTAGTTCAAAATTTTTTTGGGTTAGCTATGGATCCTCAACAAATTGTTTTCCACCATTCTATTCCTTCCAAAGTCATACTCTCTATTACTTTCTTAATTGAAATGTCCTTAATTACTTTTACTAATGTTACTTTTTTTTTTTTTTTCTTCTTTTTTTGGCTTCGCAACTTTCTCATTGGTGCATTCACAGCTCTCTTTTGAACATAACCAAACAATTTCCAGCAACAATCTCTCATCATTTTCATTAAAAAAGGAGAGAGAGAGAGTAAAGGTCTAGGGCTACTTTAAGAGTTCCTTACGAATACCCTTACGTTACAATAAAATGACAAGAGGTAGCTCTAATGGACTTGATACAAGGTTGTGTAAGCTAAATGTTAATAAGACAGTAGTTAAGCGGGCATAAAATATGTTGTACTTGCACCGTAGGCATGACTCATGAGTCCCCTTTCCCAGCTAGAAGAGGAAGAAATGATTATAGGGCTGTGGAGCTTAGAAGTTAGAATAAAATTCCAAAGCTGAAGTATATGCATATCAGGTTGCATTCTAGAAATGTTTACATATTTTATTGGGTTAAAATGATTAGACCCTTTGTAATTTGAGACGCTCCAATTTTTACCATCTTACTAGGTTTCTTGTGGTTGAATGTTTATTAACTTGCTCAGTTTGATTGTTGATTGGAACTAAGTATTGATCATTGACTTGTTTTTTCATCCGTCAGTATGGGCAATCTTAATTTTTGTGACCAGTTTTTGTTGAATATATTACAATGGTTTACTTTATTCTCCTTTTGTTTGTCAAACGGTTTTGTTTTTACTCTTATATGTGCTTCCACTTTTATCATGTAACAGGCACACCAACAAGGATTAAATACCGCGTCTGTTGGGAGCCAGTTCCGTCCAAAGTGCCTCTTAGATGGCCACACATTTTCCATTACTGTGACCAAGCTTAGCTGCTAGATTGTATGCTGTAAACAGTACTCCCCACTTGGAATAGTGGTGTTTTGCTATCTTGTGTATGACTAAATGGTAAAGTTATTGGTTCTTGTAGTATTAAAGAATGGCCATGGCTGTCACCTTGAATGCTTTTGTAGCAGTAATTTGCATTTGTAACCATGTGTTGTGACAGAATTCTATTGTTGACTTTTGTAGCTGTATTAGCAGTGCAAGCTCATGATGTTGTCCTAAAACTCTTCTAATTTTTTTGTGAAAGCAGGGAAGGAATCTGTCTATAATCCGTATACTGATTGGAGTTAAATCTAACACTAATGCTAGGCACAACACACTTTCACAAATATTTTTTTAGGAATGTTGATGTTGGAATTTGTAATTGGAGCAATATCATTTCATGTGGGTCAACCACTTGCATTACCACTTACATCATTGCATGGTTAGCATAAAAATCTATTAATAATTTATTTGTTTTAAGTAAGCTAAACCTGTGCATTTATAGATTAGATGATTAGTGACATTTGATTGATATAAAATTTGGAGTTCATAATAATAATATATATAAAAATTAAAATAATGGTAAAATTGGCAAAATATTAATCTAGTGTGGGTGTAACTGAACTAGTACAAAATAGGTATATTCAACTGTGCCTCACCGGCAGGGAAATGTCCTGCCCATTTGTTAGCTCAACATGCCCAAAAGGTTGAGAGCTTGGTAGTCTGGCTGGAGGAATGCCCCAGTCAAGTGGCACATGCGTGTGCAAAAGATGTATCTTTACTACAACGTATCGTATAAAAAGTTTGAGTATTTCCCATCAAAAAAAAAAAAAAAAAAAAAAACTGTGCCTCACCCCTAGTTGAAGGACCATAATTTGTTGGTCTGGTTCAACAAATTTAAAATCATATCAAGAATTTTGGGTATCGTGCTAAAAGACAACGTTTAGAGAGAGAGAGAGAGAGAGAGAGAGAGAGAGAAGGCTAACAAGTCCAATTCCAACTCCAATAAGTCTAATCAATTTTATTAGTAAAATTTTACAACACCAATTCATGTTGTCGAATTCAAGAAATTGATGACAACCTTCATTCTCAATTGGCTATGAGGACCATGCATTAAGATATTCTTAGTTTTTAATTAATTCCACCATAATATCCCTAAAATTCTATTCATTTGTCTTTTAAATAAGTAGATTGGATTTTCAAAGCTCACCAGTTTTTAATTAATTCCACCATAGTGTCCCAAAAATTCTATTCATTTGTTTTCTAAATGAGTAGATTGATTTTTGAAAGCTCATCAATAATTTAAACGTGGGTAATTCTTTGTACCCCAAAAAAGGAGTACAGTACTTACTAGTAGGCAACCTATCCATCACTTTCTTGATGTTTATCATTTTCTAATTAACATTAATGTGTGTGATTTATATTGATATATTAATTAGTTAATTAATTAAGTATTTAATTAATTAATTATTTCTTTATTTAATTATACATATTTATATATTTTATAAGTTATGCTTTTTAACAATTCAGTGCGTTAGCTTAGTGGCAATACAGTTATGTTCTTGCCAAGCACCCTGGCTCGAGTCCTAACACTTAGAATTTAAGTTTTTTGGATATCAATTTCATATTAGTATAGGTTTGGTTGATTTGGCATGGATTTTGTTGTTGTTGTTTTTTTTTTTTTTTTTTTTTGGTATTTTCATGAGTTTTGATTGGATTTTTAAGTGGTAGGTTCAAACCCTAAAAAAAATCTAATTGTGATTTTTATTTTTCCAACTAGTCTAGATTCTTTATGTTAATACTTACATATCATTCATGTTGGGTGGGCTATGTTTGGTTTCTGAAATATTGGAGTAATGTAATGTAACGTAAAGGGAACTAGTTAGTTAGTTACTAGTAGTAGATTCATTTACTCAGAAACTTCCTCTTTTTTTTCTTTTTTCTTTTTTCTTTTTTAAATTTAATTTTACTGCATTTTCTCAGAATTTTAACGGACCACAGTTTGCTGTAGTAGATCTTGGATTCAAATTTTATTTTTGTTCCTTTGTTTCATTAATTATTAATTAATTAATTAATTATGTTAAAAATAACAGATGTTTTGATAATATTTTGCTTAAACTGACCTAGGGTATTGCACAAAGTGCAATAATTCTAATCTCAACCTTTGATTTAATCCAACGGTTGTAAATAATTGCGACGTCATCGATCCGTGTCTCACCTGGTGTTGGGCCATATCTTTCTTTCTTCTCCTCTCTTCTCCTCCTTCTTTCTATTGTCTTTAGATTCACCAAATCCAAATTTCAAAAATTTTCACTCTTCCACCAAATCTTGCTGCATGCGTCGAATCTCCATGACCATGGCTACAACTGGAAGCCTCCGAGGCTACATGACCACCACCGGCAGTGCTTACCGGTCTGACCTTCTCCTCTCTTAGTGTCTCTCTGTTTTGCTCGTTCTCTCAAGTTCAGCTGTGGCCAAGCTTTTGCTTGCCCCAACACCACCATCTGTAGCAGTGCTTCTCAGCAGCGTCACCAACGCTGGTGGCCGTTGGGTCCCCTCTCTTTCTCCTTAATTTATTTTCTCTTCTATTTTTTTTTTCTTTTCTCTTTTAGTTTGCCTTTTAGACATGACCAAAACCCATAGTATCAATGTGAAATTGGAATTTCTAAACTTACACATGGGAATTTCAATAATAATTCAAAGTCTCAATCATAGATAAAAAATAAAAATTAAAAGCATACATACAGCAACAAATACATTTCTCAATAGTAACAAATTCCAATTTCAGAAATTATTATTAAGCTAAGAAGCATAGTAATGTTTCAATGAAAGAAAATAAGAAAGTCATAATCTTTAGTGCCTATAAATGAAAGAAAATGATGATCATTGGTAAAGAAATCAAGGGAAGAAAAATAAAATTCATAAACCTAATATCAAAATGTTTAAATGGCAAAGCCAAGAGACCCATACATACAGCAACCTACAAGTATGCCACTTTTCATGTAATCACAGTACATTCCGCCATACCCAAAAAAACTCAACCCAAGCAAAATCACCAGAATTTACACGCATCAAGAAAACCCAATATCAAACTAATCAAAACTAAAACAAAATAGGAACCATGGGTTTCGATCGTGTCTAAAAAGCAAACAAAATATATTAAGGAGAAAGAAAAGGGACCCGACAGCCACTAGTGTTGGTGACGTCGATGAGAAACACCGCCAGAGATAGTGGTGTTGGGGCAAGCAGAAGCTTGGCCATGGTTGGACTTGAGAGAACGAGAAAACAAAGAGACCTTGAGAGAGAAGGTCCAACCAACAAGCACCGCTAGTGATGGTCGTGTAGGCCTCGGAGGCTTCTAGATGTAGCCATGGTCATGGAGATTCGACGTGTACAACAAGGTTTGGTGGAAGAGTGAAAATTTTTAAAATTTGGATTTGGTGAATCTAAAGACAATACCATGGTTTTAAAAACCGAACTGGACCTGCCAGTCTTACCGGTTTAACCAGGAACCGAACATTAATTCGGTCCAGTTATGACTAAAAACCGAAAAATAGAAAAAGTCGAAATTAATTGAAAACTAGACGGTTGAACCGTAAAACCGAAAACCGGTGTGGTTGAACCGGTTATTGGCCATACCAAAGTCATTTCGGTTGTACCAGAGAAAAATCCAGATTTTGGCCAGTAAATCTAAACCGGCTGGTGAAGAAAAAAAAAAGGAAAAACTTTATCGTTGCTTGACACCACAGATCCGGTCATCAACTTATCACCGATCTTAGAGTTCTCTACTTTTTCTTCTTGGCCTCACGTTGCTGGTACTGCTGCTTCGTCCTCTTCTTCTTCTCTTCCTTTTTTTAGTTTTCTCTTTATCTTCCTTTCTCTTTTTTTATGATCTACCCCTACCCCACGAGAGTTGATTAGTTTTTTACTAATTGACACACTTTTTAAGGGACTGACATCGGTTTAAACTATGAAGGTTCAACAAATAGTGTGAAAACTTGAATGGAACAAAGTTGATTTCCAAACTAGTTTGGAGAGAAATTCTTCAAGCTTCTCATATATTTCTTTTTTGGGTTTGAATTTTGAAAATCTAACTGTTGAATTTCATGTTTATGTTCTTAACATGCATATCAAATTTTGTTCAAATCAGATATTATTTACTATTTGATTAATTAACTTATTTTTTATATACAACTTTAGATTACAGAAACTTGAAATTATAACATTTATTTGATGACATAGCAATTGATCATTAATTTTATTGAAATTTTGTAAGCATTAAGGATGTAATAAGAACATGCAATCTAACGGTTAGATTTTCAAAATTCACACTCAATATAAATATATATGATGAGTTTGTAGGGTTTCTCTCCAAACTAGTTTGGAGAGAAACTTTTTTCATTTGAATGTAAGTTTTTAACTATTCAAACTCTCTTTTATCACATCAATCAGTAGCCAGTAAAAGTTACACTCACGTGTTCAACACTTCAACTAAAGGCTTTAAATGTATATAACTACTTAAATGTATATAACACTTCAAACTCTCTTTTTTAAATGTATATAACTACACGTATCTTATTCACATTATATGTATATATATATATATATATATCTGAGATGAGTTCAAGTTACACCTGGTGTAATTCTTATAAACTTACACATTTTTTACACCGTAGATTTCTAAAAAATCTAACGATTAAAAAAACCTCATTAAATGCTATTGTTTTCTACCTTATTACCTAATTAATACTAGCATTCTCTATCTCTTTCTCTCTCCTTATTTATTGCTTTTCACCATATAATATTTTCTTCAACACAATCTAAACAAAAAATTTGAAAAATAATCCCATAATCATTGATTTCACAAAACTACCCATAACAAGAGTCAAATGACTTTCAATTTACTCCTTAAAATAAATAAAGGAACTTTAAAAAAAAAAATATATATATATATATATATATATCTAAATCTTGTGAGTGCCCTAGTTTGGTGCTTGATTCTAAAGAGTAAAGACACCGTGACTCTTTTTTTTTTCTTTTTTTTCCAAGTCATTTTTATTTTATTTTTATTAATCCTATCATTAAAAGGAGAAAAATGTTGGGTTTAGAGTTTAGTTTGCTTTTCATTTTGACTAATTCTTGTTTAAGGTTGCTTTTGAATTAGTGGACAGTTAGTCCAAAGTCCAAACTCAAAGTTGCAATCATTAGATTATATGGAGTATTCTCCCATTAAAAAAAAAAAAAAAAAGATTTTATGTGGAGCATAAGTTAACAATTTTGGCAGCGGTAGTGTGTTTATGCCTTAAGATCGAGAAATTATACAGTTCTCTGATGGATCACGTCACTTGTCCACCATTTCACTAAAAGACCCACACTTGTTTAAAACTGTTAAGTCAATAATCAGTTTTAGTTTTAAAAAATTTTCTAACTCAACAATTTTAAACAAGTGGGAGTCTTTTAGTGGAATTATAGACCACGTCACTTGTCCACCATGAGAATCTTATAATTTATCCTTAAGATCATACTTGAGTTAGAATAGGAAATAATTGGTTAACTTTGAATATATAGTCTTTTTTTTTTCTTTTTTTCTGAATAACTTTGAATATATAATCGTTGTATTACTAACCTCCAAGATGCAATCGGGTTAGGTCTCAATCTTCTATACATTATTCCTACGCTTTTCTTTATTTTAAGGAGCAAATTGAAAGTCATTTGACTCTTGTTATGGGTAGTTTGGTAAAATCAATGATTATGAGATTATTTTTCAATTTTTTTTTGTTAGATTGCGTTGAAGAAAATATTATATGGTGGAAAGCAATAAATAAGGAGAGAGAAAGAGAGAGAGAGAATGCTAGTATTAATTAGGTAATAATGTGGAAAACGATAGCATTTAATGAGGTTTTTCTTAACCGTTAGATTTCTTAGAAATTTACGGTATAAAAAAAGTGTAAGTTTATAAGAGTTACACTAGGTATAACTTGAATCCATATATATATATATATATATATATATATCCTCATTATTATTATTATTATTATTATTATTAGTGAATTAAATAAATTAGGCATCTATATTCAATGAGACATAGACTTATGAGTTTATATAAAATTAGCTGTAACCTGAAATGGTACACCGGTATTAACTAGTTTAATTTTCAATCAGTTCAATCTACTACTCCATTGGTAACTTTTATATTTTTTTTTTTTTTTTTTTTTGAGATAATTACAATATGCTGCTAACCCCACAGCTCGAACTTTTCCCTCCTAAACCCCCAAGCACTTTATACATGGGGAGGTGCTGGTAACTTCTATATTCAATTATTCTTTCGTTTCTAAAAAAAAAAAAATTCTTTTATTCTTTCAAATGTTAGTAATTAATGAATTATAGAGCATTATAATTTACAGAGCATTTTAGTTTACGTGCGTGCGTGCCTGTGTGTATTCATAAATTATTAATTAGTTTTAGTATATAAAAAGATAGCCCAACACAAGGTGAGACCAGGATGGATGACGTCACAATTATTTACAACCGCTAGATTAAATCAAAGGCTGAGATTAGAACTATTGCACCCTGTGCATCGCATGGGATCTTAATCCGGTTTACGCCAGCTCCGGACAAAAGGTAGTCTCATCTTATTTCTTTTTTTTTTTTTTTTTTTTTTTTTATCATTTTCAGGTCGTTATTAGTTATGTACGTCTAATCTTATTTCTGTTGTTTTTTATTATTTCAGTACTAAGTCTTTCTATTTCTGTTTTTTCACTGCCCCACGACTCCTCTTTAAAAAGTTGACGAGGACTGGCATGCAGAAGTCAGTAGAACTCCATCTTAAATGCTTTGCTAGTTTTGCCCCCGAAGAACACTATGCATGGAATTTTGAGGGTTTATCTTTTCTTTTCTTTTCTTTTCTTTTTTATTACTGTATAAATAGCCATTGTTCACCCCATCATACGGTCTCCACCTCAAAACCTACTGTGAAAACCCAAGGCAATCCACGCTGTCGAGTACTGCAAGAAGACACCATCGGAGCTTCTCTCTGCCATCTCGCCACCCTTGTCCTGACGGCGCCTTGGTGGCTCTGTCTCACCATTCCACAGCAAGTATGTCAGCCCTTGGTACTTTTTTTTTTTTTTTCTTTCTAAAGCAAGTACTCTCTGTTTTCCAAAGGTAGCATGTGCGAGTTTTTGTCAAAATTTCTTGGTTTGGTTTAATTTTTGGTTTTGAGATTTATGTGAACTTGTTTGCAAAATGCAAAGGCCTCATCAGTTACTTGTCCTTTTATTTGTATGATTGTTGAAGCTTGTTGTGAAATGCCCAATTTAAAACAGGTTTTCCAATTGATGTTTATGGGGGAATCTGGGTAACTAACACTAATTATCTAACTATGTAGTTAGTTGGCCCAATTTTGTAACTATATCACTTAGTAGCATCTCGAGACTCAAAGGCTCGATTTTGAGACTGTAAATCGAGCCTTTAAGACTCGATTTTTATGAGTTGTTCACCTCTGATGTGGCATTTTTTCCACGTAGCGATTACATGGAAATCGAGTCTCTAAGACTCGATTTACAAACCAAAGAAAACCAAAAAAAATTTTAAATCTCAACTCTCAGCCATTTCCAGAAATTAAAAAAAAAAAAAAAAATGAAATCCACAGAGACACAACAACAATCTCAGTTTCAGAATTACAAAAAAAAAAAAAAAAAAAAAGGAAATCCAAGATCACAGAGAGAAAGATCTAGATCTAGAGACCTGGGTTGCGCATGAAATCCAAGAACACAACAACAATCTCAGTTCCAGAAATACAAAAAAAAAAAAAAGAAATCCACCACCGCGTGGGACCCAGGCCGCGCGCGACCCAGGCCCTGCGCGACCCAGGTCGCCGGGCGCGCCGCCCGGGTCGCCGCGTCGACCTGGGTCTCGCGCGACCCGGGCCGCCCGCCCGGTGACCTGGGTCGCGCGCGGTTCTTCTTTCTAGGTTCTTCTTTCTGGTCGACCTGGGTCTCTCTCTCTGGGTTCTTCTTTCTGGGTTTTTTTTTTTTTTCTTTCCTCTCTCTCTCTCTGGGTTCTTCTTTCTGGGTTTTTTTTTCTCTCTCCGGCTTCTCTAAATTAGATTGGAAATCGAGTCTTAGAGACTCGATTTCCATGTAGTCCACGTAGAAAAATATGCCATGTTGGAAGTAATTAGAGCATAGAAATCGAGGCTTTGATGCTCGATTTATAGGCCAAAATCGAGTCTAAAAAACTCGAGATGCTATTAAATAATATAGTTTGGAACTAGAACTACTAACTAAATAGTTGGGAAATTATGGCTAATTACCCATTTCGTCCATGTTTATGTGGCCATTGCTCTAGTGAACATGTACTAAAAATGCAATGCTTTTGAGTATGCTATAGCAGTGGGCATCTATCACTTATTGTGCAGTATTCCTTCATTACTTATAAAAATTGGAGAAACACCTCAATGAAGCACAAATGCCATATTTTTTTTTTCCTAATTTTTATGGATTATAAATATAATATGTTGAATCTGTTGCATATCTTTCCTCCAAAAACTCCCCACATGATTTTTTGAAGGGAGGATTTCAAACTCCTATGTATTAAAAAAAAAAAGTATATATTTGAAATACGTTATGATATTTCATATTTGTATAATGTGAATACAAATATTATGTCTTCCTTTTTATTTGCACTTTATATTTTACTAATAACAACTTGTCACATTTTTTTTTCCTTATAAAATAATCAAGATTTTAAATGGAAAAAAATTATACACATACTACGATTAGCGGAGTATAAAGCGAAATACAAAGAGTTGGACATGATATATATTCATGTTATATGTCCTGTTATATGTCCCATTTGTGTATAGTAAAATTAATGTCTCTTTTGATTAATGGTAAATAATTTAGTACTCTTTACAAATCAAATTATTTATATCTTTGTTTTGTGTTATAAATAAAATTTAGAATTTTTCTATAAAAAAGTATAAAATTAAAATAAATCACTACACTTTTTACATGGCAAGCACGTACCTTGTACGTGCTGCCCAAACTAGTATAAAACAAAATTGTTGTGAATTTGGTCTCAATTAGTTTGGTTTTGCCGCAGAAAAATAGGATTTCATATTACTTTACAGCTTTAGGTGAATGAACTTGTAATGGTAAAAGACAGGTTGTCATAGTGTGATTCTTTTCTTATACTACTTGGAAATGCCTTTGGTGGAGAGTCACTTGAGATTGCTTAGTCAAGTTCATAGGAATGTGAGAAAAAAAGTGAGTTTATTCAAGTTGAGGGAACTAGAAAAGGTAGATGAAGATAGAATTAGTAAAATAGGACATGTCAATTAAGGAGATAATAAAGAGTATGACTTCGTATCGAATGGAGTGGTGGATAAGAATACAGTAGCCAACCCTAACTAGTTTGTGAAGGGTTCATAGTTGACCCACAAATTGTAGTACTAGTGCTTGGTTGTTGTATGGAGTATAGAGTCCTTTAGGAAAGAATCACTTTAGGAGTACCATTAATAATGATAAGAGAATCATACCTTAGGAATACAAAATTGAATCCAGCCCCTAATTTTCAATGGACACAGTCTGATGCAGCCACCTTCTATCCTTAGGCCAGCCAACCAACCCCACCTCTACCATTACGACTAACAGCCAGCCACCCTCTACAAGCCAAACAGCCAGCCACCCTTTTTGACCTCTTAGGGCAGCCAACAGCCCCTTTATTTTGATTTCTCATATCTGCCATGTATCCTTTTTAATTATAGCTTTGACTGATGTAACTATTAGCTACTTTATTTCCTAATAGTTAAAGATTATAAATAGGCTTGCTATGTAAGAGTACAATCAGTTTTTTTATGTGAATTTAACTTGGTTTCAGACCTAGACAGAAACTTTGTTTCTCCAGTTTCTCTGTAATTCCAGCTTTAATTCTTAATTTTAATGCAATTCTAGTTCACGTTCTCAATCAATTGATCTTGATTTCCATCTCAGTCACTTCATTGGCAATAATTTACCAAGCCAAATTCATTATGTCCTTTTATGGTCTCCAAGTCAACAAACTTGTGGCAGATCTGCTTGTATTAATTCTTTTTTTGTAGTTATTCCTTTGTATACACTCCATGTAGTAGGATAGCACTTTTCTAATAAAATTTATTTCTTATTAGCAATAAGATCTGCTTGTATTGATTCTATCATTTACCTTTTTGGGTACTTCTTTAGGTTTGTTTTAAATGTTCTCCTTTTTTTTTTTTTTTTAATGACAAATTTGAGTGTTGAAAAGATGCAGAAGTTAAAAAAAGAAGAAATAAACCAATGTTTGCTTGTATATTTGATTCAGGAAACATTTGCAATTTGGTGATCTAATTGCTTGTTGCTTGCACATTTTAAGGCTAGTTTTATGTACGGATTAATTTTAAAACTGACATAAAATTGAGAGACTTCAATTTTCTCGAAATTAAATTAGGTTAATATGCTGTGTTCTTAGTGTTTAAAGTATTTTGCTGGGGATTTGTTTCTTAACCTTCGGTTAATAGAGCAAAAATACCTACAAAAGAGTTGCAATTTTCTCCAGTGCTGGGGCATGTATTGTATTTGTCCTATCGTAGTTCACTTCTATTATTAGTAAATTTTGTTTTCTCGTATATTTTGCAGTCATCTGCAGTACTTTTGGGAGAAAATAATGTAGTATGGGCAATCGATTGATGATGGTGTAACTACTAGGTTCATATTCCTCATCTTCTTGGTCTATACAAGTTTCTTCTTACTAAAAGTTAATCATATGAAAACATGACAGTCTATAATAGGGCTTCATATATTCACTGCAACTGCATTTCCAAAGCCATTTCAAAGATTGATTGTAGGATAAATAACCTCCCCAAGATAATGGTTCTTTGAACAGTCGAAATTAGCCCGTCTATTATAAATATTTAAATCGTTCCAGGTGTCGAAAGTTGAAATTAGCCTTTATGCTTTGTTAATGACTTAATAGAGTCCATAGGTAACAATTATAAATATTTTCATGTGATATAGAATGTTATGGATAAGTTTCACCAACGGTCTATATGATTTGATTTGAAGAACATAAACTGCTGACTGGGGAACATAAGAGTTAAGGCCTCTTTTAGTTCAACAAATACACAATTATAGGACTTCCACACTTCATTGGCTTAAGTACATTATTGTGTTTTAAAAATGTAATGTTACTCTCAATCTGAAGTACCAATTGATAGATTAATTTCACCTGTTGGCTACTATATATAGCGAGAGGTCAAACAAACCAAGTTATACAAGCTAAGTGGGACTAATGCTAGCAAAAAGATAATGGCTCATAACTCATACAAAAGTTAGCCCAATGCAATTAAACAGGTTAATGTATGTTGACCCAAAATCATCCCAATTCCCAAAGGGCTGAACCTCAAAGGCCTGATATGCATCCTTGTGACAGGAAAACGTAATTATGGGACACAATTATTCTATAGAAAAAAAAAATTATAGGACACAATTCCTCTATGCTTATCATTATTTTTGGCTTTTTGGATAAGCCCTCTATTCTCATCGCGGTAAAAACAGATTATGTTTATTAGAATTATTTGTTTGACCAAAATCATCAATTTGTTTTCAAATGTCATGAAACAGGTTTCAACTTTGAAGAGAGGGAATCTCAAATTCTTCCACTGGTATGCTAATACTCATGGCAATGGCTAATATCAAACTTGGGTAGAATGATAAAGATTATATGTGAAGTCTACAACAGTTTCATCAATGAGAATAAAAATTATTGTTTTGTCATGCTATGCAGAATAATTTACCCCAGCTTAGTAGCAGATGGCAGTTGACTAGTATTTGATTAATTTTTTGGTAGGGTATGTTCCTATTGGGAAGATTAAAGTAGTTGTTCAGTCCTAGTGCACCTTATAAATGACTTTGGGTTACACTCTAGATGGTTACCATTATGTGGGCATTTTGTGGGAAACCTGATGGTAACAAAAGTTGGTACAATGAGCAATTCTGAGTTATGCTTATATTCACATCCTCTGAAGAGCCTTTAAAGTTTTAATTTGAGATTACTAGCTTGGGTCCTAAGTTCTTCCTCTTTCTTTTTCTTTTTTTCCTTCAAGTTCTTCCCTTTTTATGGTCTTCAGGAAGTCTATCTCTAATTTATAACAGTTTTTAAAATTCAGTGTTTAATTTTATATCATAAGGTTTATAACAGTTTCATTGCTTTTATGTGTACCTTTTGGTTTATTGTATTAATGTGTTTCAATGAGTTCAGTAAGATTGTGTTATAGAGTCTACTGGTGTTGAGTTCTCCTACATTGTGATCTTTCATGGGGGGAGGTATTTGGCTATGTCTTGACTGTGCTTACATCTGGAAGTTTGCTTATGTAACTGCCTTTGTTTATTGATGTATCAATGACATTGTTTAAAATTAACACTAAGGTGATGGGCATTATGTTTTGAAATGAATGAACAAAGTGCCTCACCATGTCGAATGGAATAGGGAATTGGGAATCAAAGTCAGTTGTCTTACATTGTACCATTTATGTGTGGCCATGCCTATTTGTGTGTGCACATTTGGAACAAGAATAGCTGCAGATTCATTTTAATTGATTACTATAACTTGTAAATGAGATCTAGTCTTTGAATATACCTTTTCATTAGCTACTACTGATGTTTAATATTTTGTGTAGCATTAGTAGTTTCAATATATCTGGAAATAAGACTTGATGTTGTTATGAAAGAGTGTTTTTAAATTCACAATTATTTCTGCTTCATACCATTTTCCCTTTTAATAGGCAAATATCATTAATCTTTTAGGATGATAAAAAGCCCTCGTTATGAACTAACGTTGAAATATAATTTTATGCAGGCTTTTCCGCTGTATTTAGTACTCTTTTTCCGTCTCCATCTCCAATGTCAATCATTCCCGGCATCCCTATACCTCCTCCCCCTCCCTCCCTGCCCGGTCCCACTAGCACAATAGAATTTAACCCAATCAATCCCACTCACGACAACCCCAATAGTAAGCACACCAACCACGCATTTATCATTTCCATCGTTGTCTCGGCGATAGGGGTGATATTCATCGGCCTTGTCTGCTTTGCCGTCGGCTACTGGTTGAGGAAGAAGCTCATGGCTCCACCACCACCACCACCACCACCAGAGCGGTCCTCTACCATTCATCAGGTACTCCACTCCACCAAAAGAGACTAGTTAGTATCTTGTTCCTTGTAAACAACTCTGCCTTCCAAAATTTTGAAGGTTCTGTTCTTATTCATAGTGTTATAGAAGAATTCTCAAGCATTGTTAAACAAATGTTGCTCTGAACCCTTTGGTAGTTGGAGATGCTAGCTTATGATTTTGGATATCAGTCTCTCTCTCTCTGTTGGACAGCTAAATTGAGGGGATTCTCTTTCTAAATATGGAAGCTTGACACCTGAATTTTCTTGAGAAACTATATTTGTTCTAGATTTTATTCACAATGGATTAGAGTAAACTCATTTGTTCACACTTTCCAATATTTGCACTGAATGTTTTCATAAGACCTTACTTGGTATGATAAACTGAGATTGATCACAGTCCTGCACATGATTAATTGATTACATGTTCTCATGTTTGTTCTGGTAGTATAGTTGACATATGTACTTATGCTTATTCCTATTGTTGAGTTTTCATTATTTCTTCTTGATTTTAGATTTTTTGTTTTGGGAGGAAAGTCAAAAAAGAGGAGGGGGGGGGGGGGGGGGGGTGGTTGAATGAAAAAATAAAAAAATAAATTTTTGGTCTTACCTGTCTTTCATTTTTAGTGAATTTTTTAACTGACAATCTCTGATATGTTGCCATGGGTTATTTAACTTGGTAGCAATGTTTTTGTTGTTTGTAAGCATATGATACAAGCCACATTCATGCTAAAAAACTTTAGGCACATGGAAAATATTCAATAGTGTGACTTCCAAACGTGGAGTTTTAGAGTCTTTAGACTAGAACTTTTAAGATGATATGCCACATATGCCTCTTTAACAGTTATTTTTGTCTATAGGATAAAAAAGTTTATATAAAGTAAAGTGCACTAAGAGGACAGACCTAATTGAAAGGAGGCAGAAAACTATAGGCATATAATGCTGGAACTGAACACTCCTTTGAATATGATAGAATTGTGTTTCTACTTCTCATCCAATGCCCTGTGCACCTTTGCACAAGGTGGGATCACAGTTTTTCTCCTTTTTCTTCTTCCACCTTTTTCTTCTTCCATATCAGACATGAAACTATTTTTCTTTAGAACTTTAATGGATTGGTTGGCTGCATTGCGGAACCAATCATTTTTATCTTTTCTTGATTTCTTAGATTCTTGTAATTTTTGTTCCAAAGCTTAGTATATGCATATCAAGTTGCATTCTAGAAATGGTTACATATTTTTTTGGGTTAAAATGATTAGACCCTTTGTAATTTGAGACACTCCAATTTTTACCATCTTACTAGGTTTCTTGTGGTTGAATGTTTATTAACATGCTCAGTTTGATTGTTGATTGGAACTAACTCTGTGTTTGGTTGGAGTGATTTTAGAGAGGATGGAAAATAATGGAGAGAAAATAGGAGTGGGTGCTGTTTGGTAAGAAGAGGAGGAGGAGAAAATTTTGGGTGGGGCCCAGGCATTTTTCACCCCGGGCCCACCAAAAAACAGTCTCTCCGATTTGGAGAGAAAATGCTGAAGAAAAGTGACTGTGCAGCAAATGACCAGTTCTACCCTTCTTCTCTCAGCCACTTGCGTTTATCTCAAAAAAATTTGCCCAGTTTCCTTTCTTCTCGCAACAATAACTTCATCTCATTATTATTCAACATAGAAAATAATTATAAAACAATACTTGACTGAAGCATCATCAGTTGAAAATGAAAATGCCTTTTCATAAATTTAATAAAATAAATAAATAAAAAAGAGAGAAGAAAACGGAAATACCTGGGATTGCAATGGGCACCTGAGATCATGTGGTTTTTTTTTTTTTTTTTTTTTGGGGAAATGCATCTAAGATTAGTTGACATGCAAGTAAGAAATGTGAAAGTGAAAGTATGAGAGGAAAGTCAAAGAAAAAGAGATAAGGGAGAAGAATATGATAGATGATTTCATGAGAGAGAAGGGTAAGGAATTCTAGTGAAAAGAATACAGGTGAGGTTGTGAGACCCACCGGCCTTTCATTTTGTTTTTAGTTTTTTTGTATATGGATGTTTTTAATGTTTTGATATTTTCAGTGGTATCAGGTATGGTAGATTGAGTTTAGAATGATAGAAAAATTCATAATGTTGGTAGTGGGTAAGTAAGGGTGTGTTTGGGGGCGTGGGTGAGTAACAAAGATAAAAAGACAAATAATTAATTTAATAAAAATGTCAACTTTTTTTTTTCTTATATTTCGGGTCCGTAATTAGAAGCCGTTTAATGAATGCAGTCCCTCGTCACTCGCATCTGGATCATCCTTGCTGCTCACACGTACTGGGAGGCTGCTCACATGCACCGCATCTGGATCATCCTTGCTGCTCACACGTACCGGGAGGCTGCTCACATGCACCGAGAGGCTAGCGAAGTGGCTGACGGAGGATAGATAAAAGGGGAAGCTTGCAAATGGACAGAATTTTTATTTTTGAGTCTTCCTGAGTTTTATGTATGAAAAGTATCTTAGGAATGTTTGTTAAATGGACACTTTTAGAACCTTTGTAACAAACTATACTCTCCTAAACTAGCTGTTTGATTAAATAAAACTTCCTCTTTGTTAAAAAAAAAAAACCTATTGATGGTTCTTTCAAACTACACTCCACCAAGTGATTGTTCAGGCTCTTGACACTGAAGGCATGGACATGGAAATTAACTTATCTAATCTTGGTACCGTCAATACAATGTTTGCGGCTTTATTCAGATGGTATCTTACTTGGTAGATTAGGAGCTATCAGGGTCCTTGAGCTTTTATAACCCCTCGTTTTGTTTGTTTATAGCAAGCTGGGTGTCCCAATTAAGACTACAATTTCCGCTAATGTTCTTGAAGAAGCTCCGAATGGTACTGTTACAATCAGACCTCTTCCAATTGGCACATCAGTTAGTGGAAAGGTGCTTACTTGGTTTCTGTCCTAATGACCTATACTCTTTGGTATCATATTACTTATTTTACATTCTACTGCAGGTAGAAAGGCAGTGTGCCCACTTCTTTGGTATCATAATACTAGTATTTTAATATGTGTGAACTGTGTTGCAATCTCCATATGAGGTGTTTCTTTTTTAGTTTTCTTGGGTTTCACATGATATGTTAGCGTGTATTGGGTCTTGAATTGGTTAATGCGTCTTACTGAAAGTTAATATATAACCCCATTCGGATTAGCGGGTGAAATTGGTCTTCTTCTTTTTTTATATTAATTACATAAATCACTAAAAACAATATGCACAAATTTTACCAAATGCTCAAGTGTGTTAATAGAACTCACATTATAATTGCTTTTTTTAGGCATGATCATCTAAATATTCATTTTTTGGATCTGTTTGGTTAAAACAAAATTTAACGAAACACAATGAAGTGAGGGTATGAATCTTGCATATTAATCTTACTAGTGTTTAACCCGCGCAATGCGCGGGATCATTTTACATATTAATGATCTTTGCATCCAACGTAAACTTAGTTCTCATACTTCCACTACATTCATTTAAACCTACATAATTTAGTATATTTAAGCATATAGTATCCAACATCCCCTAAAATTTTTAAACATTAGTCTTTTGCAAAACATTTTTTTTTTTAACAAAACGATAATGGTATTTATTGAGAATTTATGAGTTAGAAGATTATTTCAGTCATACACAATCTTCTATTTTTCTTCCTCGATTTTCATACAATACCAGCTCAGCCTTAGGCTTGAACTCAGTATGATTTCATTTAATTAGAATGTGACCTGCGAATCATCTAAGACAACCTAAGACTTCACATACAGTAATCCTAGAACAATGCTAACTACCTTAATATTTGCTAACAACTGCTTATTAATTAAAAGTACGTCAATGAATATTTTATCACTAAATACAACAACGGGAACATAGTAGTGGTGCAACTTTAGACTCTTACAGAGATGGTACATTAAACTCCATGTAAGAAGCATGCATAGCGCCATTAAGCACACCATTTCAAAAGCAACACAGTATACATCAAAGACTTCATCATCCCCTGCAATTTAGATTTTAGAACATGCAAATCATGAGTGGAAGTCATTGTGAAGGTCAAAATTAAAAACCTGAAAGTATATTAAAAAACAATTTAGACCTTTCAGTGGTAATAAAGTAATAACATTTGATCTATGTTTGCCAAGGTCAAGTACTGATCCAGTTTTGGCTATCATAATTACTAAAATAAAAAAAGAGAACCAATATGTGAAAGAGTTATGATTTTTTTAGAAGATTTAGTTAGTTGTATCCTTTAGAATTTAAAAATTAATAGCTATAAAGCGTCAAATTATTGTGGCAATATTACTTGCTGAACCACTATGTTGAAAACTTGATACTACTGAAAGTTTTAAGATCATTTACATACTAGAGTTGCTAGAAACCACAACAATGCACATCTTTATAGACGCTCTAAGCCAAAGGAATGAAAGAATTGCCTTCTCTAAAGGGCATTTGAAGCATTTAGAAGATTCATTATCTTGTGAACCATCAAAAGACCTTTCAAGAGTAACACCAGCTAAATTAGAGCATTCGATGTCTTTAACTATAGAGCCATCAACACAATTAACGCTGTTTCTAGTACCTGTATGAAGTAGCAAAATCAATATCAGCATACAACATTTTTTTTATATATAAGTAATATCAGCATCCAACTTTGAGGCATAAATGTGAATAAAATAATATTAAAAAAGGAACACGTTTATACATTACAACAATTTCTGCAAATGTACATTAGTGATAGTCTGGAACCTAATTTGGAGTATATTAGCCACAAGATTGTATTGCCTTATGAATAAGGACTATCCTAACCATACAAGTATAATCACATCAGATGGCTTCAAGTCTTCCACAAAAAACACAATGGCAAAAAATGAATTACAATAATTACAATCTTAGAACTTCACTGTCCACTTATTATTCATCAAGATTTAGCTTTAGCAGTCTGAGAGTATAGAGAAAATTGAATTCATTAGAGCAGATTGCTCTCTCTAATACCATGTACATTTAAATTAGGATGATCAGTTCATCCAACAATCTGGCCTTGAATCTTAGTCTCACAATTTCAAACTCTATATATGTCCATGACCATGGGTGTCATCTTTTCAGGAGAATAAGGAAGATATGAAGCATTCTTATTAACTTCCCCAAAAAGTAACAAATACTATCCACCATTGTTAAATTTGATCTTCCACAAAACACTGTCTCATAAAGATACTAATGAATGAAACAAACTCATTAACTCTATAACCCATTGCTCATTCTATAACTCATTGCAAGATACCTTAAAAGTTGAGTCAGTATAGATAAATTACGGTATTAGATTTCACTGTCATGGCCATAAAACAAAATAGTCTACCTATTGAACTCCTTACTGACTCACATAGGCATCTTCATCACCAACACACCACCATTCATTAACCATAATTCTAAAAAGTTTTGACCCTGTCCGGGGAGCATAAACAGAATTAAATAAGTCATTTTTCTATTTTTAAGACCATAAGAATCATGAATCGTGCTGCTAAGATAGGATCATATTAGACATCGAATTAAATGAGAAAAAAATCCAAAATAAGTGTCATTGTCAACATGAATTAGCAAGAATTTAAAAACTCACCAAAAATTTAAGATTATCCAAATAGGTAACCTATTGATATAAATCATGCTCTTAATTGTATGCAGTCACCCAATCAATTTAAATACTCTTATTCTTCTACAATCTCCAAAAACTTTGGTCACATGGCCTACAAAAATCTACCCCATCCAATTTTCTCACCCCTAATATCTTATTCTTTATTAGAGAGAAATTTTTTAGAAAGAGGTAATTACCATAAAGCAATCTAACTAAAAAGAATTTGCAACCTCAATACATCCTTAAAAATCCAAACTAAAAGAAAGCTAAGAAATCCAAACTATTCTAAGTCTGAACTTAAAACAGTCAAAACATAAACCATGAAACTTTTTTTTTTTTTTTTTTTGATAGGTAAGAAAGATGTATAATCAAGAAGCTACCTCATGAAAAAACATAAGGCAAAACAAAGAGAACAGAAAAAGAAACAAACAGACAGAAAAAAACAAAAAACTAATTACAAAGGAAGAACTAAGGAACAAAGGGAGAGAATCACTAGAGATGAGTCCCCAAGCCCTAGACCAATCAAAAAGAGAACCACTAAAAGAAGCAATCGACTGGTCATCGAATTTGTCCATGTCCTCAAAAGTTCACCCATTTCGCTCCCTCCAAATACACCACATTAGGCACAACGGAGCTAAATTCCAAATGCTAGAAGAGTGCTTTCCAAACCAATTCCACCAACCAAAAAGCGTATCTGCATCCGATCTTGGCAAGACCCAAAAATCCCAAAAGATCTAAAAACCAAGATCCACAATTGATAAGCTTTTTTACAATGGAGTAGCAAATGATTCACCGTCTCCCCATTACAAGGGCACATAATGCACCAGTCAACAAAATCAAAGCCTCTACCCCGCAAATTGTCGCCTATAAGAATCTTCTCCCAAGTTGCAATCCAAACAAAGAAAGAGACGCACAGAGGAGCCTTAACCTTCCAAATACATTTCCAAGGAAAGATAATAGGCAAGGGACTTCGAAGCTTATTATAGAACGAGCAGATGTCAAAATCCCCCTTCTTCGTCAACTTCCATCTCATACGGTCTCCGTTCTCAAATTGAGGTAAATTAGAACCCAAGGTACGAAGGAGTTCATCCACAACACCAAACTCCCAATCATTTGGATCCCTAAGTAAACGAACATTCCAACTTCTCCGTAACTCAAACCCCAACCATTCGAGAGACGAGGCCACAAATGCCTCTCTATTAGTAGCAATCCCATACACTACCAGGAAGGACAGATGGAGTGGTAAGTCCCAACACCACGGATCTGTCCAAAACTTCACTCTATCCCCTACCCCTACCTCAAACCGAATACATTTGCTAAAAACCTCCCAACCTTTCCGAATACTTCTCCATAAACCACACCTATGGACACCCCTACCCAGCTTGGAAAACCATCCCCCTTACTCTTCCCCAAACTTCAAAGCTAAAACCCTCCTCCAAAGACGAGTCTTCTCAACCCCAAACCGCCATAACCATTTGCCTAGTAAGGCTTTATTAAAAGTAGTTAATTTTCTTAGTCCCAAACCACCATTAGCCTTAGGTGCACACACCTTATCTCACCCCACCAAATGAGCCTTCGAATCCCCCCACAAGAAATCCCTTCGCAACTTCTCAATCTTATTAGCCACATGCAAAGGGATAGTAAACAGAGATAAATAGTAAGTAAGAAGGCTAGATAGCGTATTCTTAAGCAACGTCAGTCTTCCACCTTTTGACAAATACAGCTTCTTCCACCCAGCCAACTTCTGCTCAATTTTCTCCAATATAGGATTCCAAATAGTAGGGGACTTATGAGAAGCCTCCAACAGCATACCAAGATAGGTCATAGGCAATGTCCCAATCCTACAACCCAAAATCTCTGCTAAGGCATGCACATTATTAACCTCCCCTATTGGAACCATCTCACTCTTCAAGACATTAACCTTCAAACCTGTCACAGCCTAAAAACAAAGTAGAGGCATCCGAACATGAAGGATCTACTCCACATCCGCATCACAAAATAGAATAGTATCATCCGCAAACAAAAAATGAGAGACACATTCCCCTTCACCCCGTCTACCATCAACCTTAAAACCACTGATCAAGCCAACACCTTCAACTCTTTTCAACATCCTGCTTAAAACCTCCATCATAACCAAAAACAGCATAGAGGATAGTGGGTCCCATTGTCTCAGACCCTTCGTGCTCCAAAAAAAAGTCAGCTGGAGCCCCATTAACCAAAATGGAGAACTGGATAGTTGATATACAAGTGCGAATCCATCTACACCACTTCTCTGCAAAGCCCATTCTCTTCAATAGATCTAGTAAAGCCTCCCAATTCATGTGGTCATAAGCTTTCTCAATGTCTAGCTTACAAATAACTCCCAGAATCTTACTCTTCGCTCGACTATCAACACACTCATTGGCAATAAGAACTGAGTCAAGAATCTCTCTACCACCCACAAAACTATTCTGAGACTCAGATATTAGTTGATCTAACACCACTTTCAAACGATTTGCCAAAACCTTAGACAAGATCTTGTACAAGCTCCCCACCAGGCTAATAGGCATGAAGTCTCGAATATTGGAAGCATCATTCTTCTTAGGAATTAATGCTATGAAAGTAGCATTCAAAGATTTCTCAAACTTACTGTGTTAATAGAACTCCTCAAAAACTGCTAGAACATCTCTTTCCACCACTCTCCAACAATGGTGAAAAAAGGCCATAGAGAAACCATCTGGACCTGGAGCTTTATCTCCAGCCATCTCATTAATACTAGAAGAATCTCCTCCTTTTCAAACCTCCTTTCAAGCCAGCCCCTCTCTGACCCATCTATCTGATCAAACTCCAAACCTTCCACAAAAGGCCTCCACTCCTCTGTCTCCTGATACAAATTTTTATAAAATTGTACTACCTGAGCAACCACCTCGGATTCCTCCTCATAAATCACCCCATCCACCTCAAAAATACTTAGATGATTAAACCTTCTACGAGAATTAGCCACCTTATGGAAGAATTTAGTATTATTATCTCCTTCCTTAATCCATAACATCCTTGGTTTCTATCTCCATGAGATTTCTTCCAATGAGAGAAGATCTCTACTTCAGATCTCACCACAACTCTCTCACATGTCTGTACATCAGAGAGGCCAAACTCCCCTTCCTTGGCATCTAATAATTTATCAGAGAGGCCAAACTCCCCTTCCCTGGCATCTAATAACTTCAAAGCCTCTAATAATTGGGTCTTTTTGCATCCGACATGACCAAACTCCAAACGGTTCCACTGAATGATATCTTCTTTCAAAGCTTTCAATTTTTTGGCAAACACAAAACTAGGTGTACCAGAGAACCTAATATGAAATAAATTGAGATACTCCGTTTAAAAACTGCTTTTTGAGCTACTGTGTACTACATTAAATGGACCAAGATCCTCCATTTGCAAAACTGATATAACTGATTTAGTGATATATGCCAAAAGCGTTTCCAGTCATGTTCACTTACTTTTCTAACCAATGAATATTCATAATTGGGAGAAACCCAACATCAGAATCAGTACAGAGAAATTATAATCACCATTAAAATTGAAACTCTCTCATGTTCCTCCAATCAAACAATAAAAAAGATAGAATTCTTAAGATAATTAAGAACAACATACAATGAAAGAAATAATGATCTACTGCTTTGCTGCTCTGTCCCATCTCTTCTCTGCAACATTATTTTGTAAAATCTGAAAGTTTAGAGTGTATAGCAATTTATAATGTTTTCTAAGTGAAATTATGGTTTTCTGGTTTTCTATATTGCAATCTGTTATGATTCTAGTTTCATAGCATAATTGAGAGCACTAACATACCATAGTAAATCTAATTTGTATAAAATTTCAGCGCAAATTTCCATTGGTTTTTAAAAAGGGACCATTTAGAAACAACAGACCCAAAAAAAATAAAATTTTAAAATAAAACTTTGGTGTGGTTTTGATTATTAAAGATTTGTGTTTTGAGTGACAGAGGAAATGTTCATTTACGCAAACTGAACAATCCCTTGAGTTATACTCTTTAAAGAAAAATAACAAAGCATATATAATCACAACTTTCTAGGGAAAGAAACAGAAATGTAAAGCAAGAGAGAAAAAGTGAGTTAAGGCAAGAAGGAAAGATCCAAACAAACAACATCAAAATCTGAAATCTACAAACCGTAACAGAAAATCCCAAAACATCAAAGCAAATATCTACATCTATACCTATCCAACCAAAATACCCAAAAACTAAGTCATATTAAATACCCAAATATAAGAAAGGGGAAAAAAAAAAATAATAACCGGTTGCAGTTTCGGTGATCTGATCGACGGAGTTAATGGCACTTAGATTTCTCTCCCTAAATATCAATTCCTGTGTGTGCCTGCGGTTTCGGTGTTCTGAGCCCGGCGAGGGAACGGATGGCGACAGAAAAACTGACAGTAATCGTGTTTTGATTTCTTATGCCCAATCGATGTACTCTTTACCATTCTGCCTCTTTCTCTTCTCTATTTCTCTCTCCGTGTTGCCTCCCTCTATTTCTATATCTGTGTGTATCGTATTTCTCTCTCTCTCTTTCTCTACTTCTCTCTCTTTCTCTTTCATCGCCTCTCTCTTTCTATTTCCGTGTGTACTTTAATTTTAACAGGTTATTTTTTTGTTATTTATAATGAGAGGTTTTAAACGGTGTAGATTGTGGACCATCATAATTTATCGCTTTTTAACTTATAAGTAGCAGCATTTTAAAAAACACCTCTTTAAAGGCTTCTGCTTTTATATATAGTATTAAATTATATTATATTAAATTTCTATTTCTGTTTGTACTTTAATTTTAACAGGTTATTTTTTTGTTATTTATAATGAGAGATTTTAAACCGTGCGTAGATTGCCAACCATCATAATTTATCGTTTTTTAACTTATAAGTGGCAGTATTTTAAGGGGTCTTTTTTCCTAACGTGGCAGCACCTCTTTAAAGGCTTCTGCTTTTATATATAGTATTAGATTAGATATCACTTAGAGAATCACAAATTCAGAATTTTTTCTTTAA
The DNA here is from genome assembly GCA_023736055.1 of Quercus glauca. Lineage (NCBI taxonomy): Eukaryota > Viridiplantae > Streptophyta > Magnoliopsida > Fagales > Fagaceae > Quercus > Quercus glauca. The sequence goes on along the minus strand of CM043318.1, from coordinate 81,223,791 downwards.
CAAAAAAGGGGTTTTGAAATTATATTCATATGTGCCCATGCCTGAGTATATGAGTAGACACGTTATTTATTTTTTTTTTTTTTCATTTTTTAAATTTTATGTTATTTATTCCTCTAGTTTGGTTGCTGAGAAAGTGTAGGAAAAGATGATGAACTTTTTTTGAATTTTATGCTCTCCTAAGTTGCTAAGGAAGGTGTGAAAATTAAAGAAAATATCAAATGATAGGATATTCATTGTATGAGGTCCAGGATAAGTAATGTTAAATCCCAACTAAATAATTTGATTGATAGGTTTATGTGGGTGAGTTAGAATTGTTTAAGTTGACTTAAACAGTTAAACCATATGATATTGAGTTTCATTTCCCCAATTCTTTTTGTAGAGCATTTTTTGCAGTCCTTAACGTTATCTGATAAATTATGGATTATGTTTTGGCAGTTGTCAACTTAACACTGATAGATTTCCTTGGTTTGACAAAGGTTGCCATAGGTATACTTCTTTAAGTCCCCCTTTGTCTCCTGTTAAGTTAGATTTATCCACATTGAATGTTTTATTTATTAATTTTATAAACTAGAGACGTTTTGTTATTTCCAGAGGGACAGCCAGAGAGTATTGTTTAAGACATTGACAGCATGGTTCGTTCATATGTTGAGAAGGTTAAAGAAAGGATTTCTTTTTCCCTTTTTATTTTTTCATTTTATATAAAGGTTACGATCTAATTGGCAACATTCTTATTAATGATATCATAACTCATTAATTTATGCATGTATTGCATATAATTTTCGAATAGAAGTCATCAAGTTAGAAGAATACAATCTATGGAACTGTTTTTTAATCTCTATTGAATTTTGGTAGATTGTTCTTTAGTGTATTATATTCTTATGTGTCAATTACATAATGGGCAACCTCAGATCATTGAGATACATATCAAGAAGTCAGGGAAGAAGCTATCATGAAGGACAGACATTTATTACTACTTTCATTGTTCTTTTTTTTTTTAGAATGAAAAATAGAGGTCTTTATGGTTATATTACACCCCCGGGTAGGGCGCCAGGTGACAGCCGAGTTAGCGGGCCCTTTCGTAGCCGGCCGGCCCTTTACACACCTGTGTGGGGGTTACCCACTAAGGATGCCCACCAACGGACTCCTGCTGGTAGCGGGATTCGAACCTAAGTGTGGTTGCACGAAGCGTCCGAACCTTGCCAGCTAAGCCAAGCCCCATTGGCACTACTTTCATTGTTCTAATTACATAATATTTTTTTAAAAAAAAATAGACACTTTAGGTGCAAAAATTAACACGCACTACTATCAAATCAATAGGGGAGTTTATTAGATACCAAGTTTATATATATATATATATATATATATATATCTCTCTCTCTCTCTCTCTCTGAGCTATCAATTTTGGGTGATGGGTTTTGTTGTGTTGGTCATTTGGGTTAATGGGTATTTGGTTTCTCTTGGTATGTGTCCCTAGTCTTGAAAAGCAACTTTTTTTTAAACATATTTGTGTAATGTAGTTGAAAAGTTTATTGCTTTCGTTGAATTGGGATAATGAGTCTTCTTTGTCTTAACCATTTGATGCTTTTGAGAAAACCAAAAGCATCAAATGGTCAAGACAAAGAATTAGCTTTTGTTAAAAATGATAATTTGGTGGCAATGCATGGCTTACATGAGTCTTGGTGGCTTGAAGGTTGAGGTGGCCTTGTGTTGATGCTGTTACATGGCTTGGCCTAGCAGATTGTAGACTTGTAGGCCATTTTGAGTGATGTGCATGGCATGTATTGTGCTGGGTTGCGGTAGCCTTGCATGGGTTCGGTCATGGTTAGGCTTTGTGGGTGTGCTGTTAATGCCACATATGGGCCAAGACAATAGCAATTGTGTTTGGCCTTATGCAGTACCATGCAAGTGGTAGCATGGCCAAGGCCACAATTTTAATAGAACCCTTTATATATTTAAATATTGATTCAATTATATTAATTAACTTTCTTTTAATATCAATTTTTTCAATCACTTAAAATTTATTTTTCTTCCCTTTTGAACAGCAAAATTATTAATTGTTAGCTTTTGTTAAAATTTATTTATTAGCTTTTTTAAAAAATGATAATTTGGTTCATTTGTCAATGAGTTTATTTGGTTGAGTTATAGAGAGGTGTCATCATTTATTGTTCTGAAACACACTCTCTTTGGTCATGTGATGAGGGACAGACTATTTAGGGCTAGTTTAGGAGTGCTGCAGCTGTTCAAAAACATGAAAAGCTCAGCTGCTTGCTTCTTAAAGCTACTTAAAAAGCATGAGCTGTTTCATTTCTTAAAGAAAAAAACATACTTTGTCAAATTTTTCTTTTCCTTTGCTATGTAACAATTGAGTAAATATTGTGTGGGAAAAAGAGAGGGAAGAGAGGATAATAGAACCTTCCTTTTCAGTTAAAGCAGAATATTAGGGCCATCAAAAATAATTCAATTTCTTATAAATTGCCCTCTTAAATTTCAAGCCCCACCCCCATCTAGCAAATTGCCAACTTCAACACTTCAATGCTCTACTTTTCAAAGCATTTTCCCCCTAATCTTATTCAATTTCAAAAATTTATGTCAATTTGTTAAGAAAATTTCAAGCACTATTCTTTCTCTGAAATTATTTTCCAGTAAAGATTTTTATTTTATTTTTAGGTCTTACTGGTGTGGTGTCCAGCTTCATTCCCATTTGGGAATATATATGGGGTATAGTGTAAACTAACTTTGTGCCGACTAATTGCCAATTTCAAACCCCACCGTATCTTACTAGATGCTAATTTCAAACCCCACAACCTATGGGGTATCATTCAAAAGGCTAATGTGGGGCTTTGTTTTTGCATCAATCCAAAATTTTATATATTTTACTTTTTATCTATCAAACTAATTTTTAATAATTATTGTTAATAACTTATGTAGGTCTTCTTCTCACCTTTTTTTTTTTTTTTTTTGGGAAATTTCTTTAACAGGTAGTGTGTATTTAGGATAGCTTATTTTCTTGACTATTTCATCTTATTAAAAAGTTATAATAAGTCTAGGAATAAACATTATATATAAATTTTTATAGTTGTTGATGTGCTTGTAGCGATTGATGCATAATACCTTGACAAAGTATTACTACCAAATATAGTTAGACACATCCACTATCGAGCACTATGTCTACCTTGTAATCATAGTTGACTCTAGCCAATGGTTCTTTACAAAATCAAACAAGGCATGTTTTCTAGCTAAATTAAACCACTGTAGAAACTAAGCTTTCTGATACAGCTCTATCCTAGAAGGTGATAGTATGTAATACACATTCACATTCTAATGAGTTTGTTTATATCTCTAACCTTTAATAGCACAACACTAAGATTTTATATCATTGTGAACCACTTGATTTTATTGCACTTCATCTTCCACTCTTGTAGAAAACCAAAAATAAGTATCAAGCCAAGGAAGGGTTCTTCCACATCTATTGTGAGAGGAATCTCCTTAATCCTGCACAGCCTCTTTGATACGCATTTTTTTTTTTTTTTTTGAAAGATAAGCTTTTGATATGCTTCTTACATCAACCTCTTTGCTACTTGTTCCGACTCCTAGATTGGTTTAACCAAAGCAACAGCCTAGAAAGGGGGAAAGAATTAGAGAGTTTAAACTTAAAAGGTTAAGAGTAACAACACGTTTGATTAATTCAAAAGTCAAGCAAACACTTGACACCCATTCAAAATTGGTAAAATAAGAAATAACAATTTTTTTTCCCTGTAAATGATAAGAATGCCATTAATCTCCATTATGTTAGTAATGAGGTACAGTGAAATGAATAGTTTTTTTAATTAAGACACAATAACCACTTTTGGCCTTTTGCAATACAAGGGATCTCAACAAGACGGAAAAAATTAAAAACAACAACAGCAATAATAATTACAGAATCAGAAAGCATGACAAACCTCATATGTGACAGCATCCCACAATTCGTCATTAGCAAGGATAAGAACCTCAAGGGAAGCATCAATCTTTTCCTTTTGCAAGTTCCATAAGGATGTCAGTGGCTAATTATTCACAAAAAACTGAAAATGAGAAGCATGAAAGAGGCACTCTTAACCTAACTAAATGTATCAACCAAAGCTCTCTTGGACTTGTACTACTATTGACAAGTGTAATTAAACAATAATCCTCTAGCAGAATGCTAATTCACATATGTAGGTTCGTTGAGAAATGCCAGCATAAATTTTTTACATTTTCAAATTAACAAAGATTGTTAGTGCCTAGAATTATTCTTGCACACTCAAAGGTAATTATGATGCAGGCATAACTTCATTTGTTTTTCTTCTTAATAATAAATAAATAAATAAAGGTGATCATCAATTTTCATTTGAATCACCATTTACCACTGTAAGAAAGTAAATGACTTCCTTTATATAGTAAGCATCAAAAGTCAATGTTAACAATCACACGCACCTAAAGTTCTAGATCAGCAACAACATATTACGTCAAGAGTCTATCACCAAATGCACAAGAAAGCAAGAACTCCTCCAACTCTCCAAGTTGGTGTGATATAATTTTAATCACCAAGACACATGCAATTTACCAAATCACCAAAAATCTTGAAAATTAATGTATGATGAGCTTACCAGCCCACATAACAAACTTACCAGCATTCCTCAATTCATTATGGCTCATTAGGTGGTCTAGCTCGTGATCTAAAGAAACAAAATAGTTGCAGAAAATCACAAGATGATAAACAAATGAGATAACAAGTTAGTAGAATAGGAACCACATAACATTTTAAGGAATCCTCTCACATTAAAAAGATCTTATATATTATATATTATTAGCTACTCTCAATTATTAAGTGGTCAATACATCATCTGCAGTGTGGCACTTATCAAAGGAACTCATATAATTAAATCAACTAAGTCTCCAGATTAATGAGAAACTAATCCTTGAAGGATTCAAAGTAGCAACAAATAGCACCCAACTATTCATAAATGAATAAAAAAGAAATGACATAATTGAGTGTTTTCCTACAGCAAGCCAGAGCTTTGGTAGTAGTAGTAGCTCCATAGAAATTGGTAATTTGGTAGTGCATCTCTTGACAGAATTCAAAATGAATAAACTCAACTCAAGGGATCAGAATGCATTTTTTGCTTTATCCTTATTTGGTCTTCTTTCCATTTGAATAGATAACAAGGGTTGAACTTTCTTGTTCATTAAAAATTTCCTAAAGCATTTAAACACATATGTTGCAGTTTTTTATAGTTGATCAATCTTGATATATATTAAAAGGTAATAGCGATTTAAGGGTGAATTTAGAATTGATCAGGGTGGCATAGTTGAAAGCTCCAAACTAACCTATTTGTGATCTCAAAAATCAGCATGGAGAAGCAAACTGCCAACCCAAATCCATATTGGTGGGATAATTTCATCAAAGATGGTTTAAACATGGTAAAAGCTGCTGATTCTAGACTTTTTTTTTTTTTTTTGGCCCCTTTTTTTTTTTTTTTTGGGAGAACATTAAACTTTAATTAATTCTTTAAATCATCAGAAATACATTACCATTCCATACCACATTTGACATCATAGGGCTTTATCACTTCAAGTTATATAAAAGTCATGCAATTTTCTACATATTGGTAAACCTATGAAATCTTAATCCCAAAACCATGGGGTTTGTATCAAAATACATAATTTTCAAATGGGCAAAATCAAGGACAATTACCATATGCGTAGCTATATAATTGGGCACCAATTTTTCTCCCTAAACATGGCCACGAACTCATCTGAAAATTTCATACAAGACAAAAAAAATTAGCTCATTAACAATAAAACTAAGCTAATACACATCTATTTTTCTAAGATAAAATAATTTTAAGCCAAGCATTCGGACTCGCTATGTTTAGAGCTCACTCAACTGAGCATAAGCTTTGATTCCGTGCACTGTGAATAATGGTCAATCACACCAAAAGTGAGAAACTTTTTCACGAGAGAAAGAAGAAGTACTCTATTGAAGATTTTTCCCTTCATGTTCTCTGGGGAATTTTATCGAACATGTGGAGTGTTGGACTTTAGAAAATGGCAAAAGACATGGATTTGTTTTTGTGTGAGCTGGGTTGACAATTAAAGTGGATATTTTGGGCTTAATGGTAGTTTTTGGATCGGGCTGGAGAAAAAAAATGTTGTGTTTTAATTTTGGGCTTATGTTTATTTAGGCTTGGGCTTGAGTTCTTCAAGAGCTTTAAATGAAGTTTCGGGTTGGCTTTTATGGTGGAATGGGTTAAATTTTGAGGTTGGATTTGAACTGAACGAGTTTAATTCAAAATGGGTCAAGAGGTGGGCCAAGGCTGGTTTGGATTGGATTTAAAAGAAGAATTTTAAGTGAGATTGAGTTGGGTTTGAATTAAGTGGGCATGGGCCATGTTTTCAGATGGGATTTTGAATTGGGCTGGTGAAATATTTAATTGAACGGGAGCTCTTGTAGCCTAACAGATCGGTATCAAGTTACAAAAAGCAACTTATAACCATAACGTTATTGAACACATCGTCCTTGCGGTGTTATTGGTCATCTTTTTCATCAAGGTTTTTAGGCTCGAATCGTTCATTGAACCATAAAAAAGAGAAGTTCAAAGTTTTTGAAGTCGAACCGAGATTAAACCGGAATCGAACCGTGATGACGTCATAATTAATTTAATAATTAATTAAAGCCTAAATATAGATATTAAATTTATAAAACTAGCAAAATTGACTAATATATCTATATATGTAAAGGAAATTTAATGATTTTCAAGCATATATTTAATAATTAAATAAGAAAGTTAACAAAATAGAATAATAACTATGAAAATATTAAAATTTATGATTAAATTTTGAAGTAAAGTTGAATATCTTTGAAGGGTTTTAATTATATATATATATATATATATATATATATTTTTTTTATTCTTTGTAAGAGATGGATAATTTAATTAAGTAGAATAAAATTGTGTTAAGTTGTTTTTATAAAAAAAAAAAAAAAAAAATTGCTAAGGGGTTGGACTGCACGCTTCTCACCGGTTCGTGCGGTCCAACCCCGGTTTTAGGGGTTCACGGAATTAACAAAAAGTCCGGTTCTTTAAGCTTAAAAAACCGGTTTTCATCCCGATTCCCGGTTCTCACGGTCCGACCTCCAAGTCCGGTCCGGTTCTGAGAACCATGCTCTTCATAAGTACTAGCTCCTGAGCACGCGCTTAATACTCTTTTATTTTTTTAGAAAAAAGTTAATAATTTGCATCCATTATAATTTTAGATTACTATATTTTCCAATTACAAAAAAACTTAGCGGTGTGATGAAAAATTATTTCACCTGCAAACTCATAATACTCATCACATCCCCAGATTTTTTTGTGATTAAGAAATGTAGTAATTCCAAATTATAATAGATGCAAATTATTAACTTTCCAAAAAAATAGAAGAGCCTCAAAGACGTTAGTGTTTATTTTATTGAGTATAGTTGTAGCGTTAGGTTACAACCAATTTTATACTTAAACTTTGTGCTTTTTTTAATAGCAATTCAAACACAAACTCTCACTAACGTATTTTCAAAAGATTTCCCTTTTTATTTTTATATAGGAATTCAAACACAAATAAAACTTGAGGATAATTCAGTAAAAATATATCTTTAACTCCCATATAAAACTAAACTATTCTTTTTTTATCAAACCCTAAATTTTAACCTCTTTTATCTCTCCCTTTATTTTTAAAAAATTGTTGTTTTTTTTTAAATTGCTATTTCTTTACAATTTCAATTCTCACATTTTTTTAAAATTTTATTTTCTAAGTCTCTTCTTCCCTATTTGAAAAGTATATTTTCTATTTGAATTCGGTTACTTCTTGGTCCTTCCTTTCTTTTCCTTTTTGTTTTTTATTTTGTTTTTTGTTTTTTTAAACTCAAATACTCTTAATTGTTCGGTTACTCTTTTTTTTGGGGAAGTACATTTTTTTTTTTTTGGAACCATTTAGGGAAGTATGTTGGGTTACTTTAAAGAAAAGAAAAGAAAAAATGTCAAAAAAAAAATATTCTCCTCTCAAAATCATGATTTTTTAAATCTCAAACAAAAATAATTGAATTTAAACAAAGTGATAAACATCAATTCGTATTGATAAACTTCTCAAATTCAAATCCTTTAAAAAGAGTTTGTGTTTGAGTGAAAAGTTTGAAAATATCCACACACAAAAGGAAAAGATGAGCAAAAAAAAAAAAAAAAAAACTGATACACGTAGGTACAAATGACAAAGGTATACAACAAATACTGAAATAGAATTTTATGCCAAAGTGATTCCTTTTGGGCTTTATTATATGTATAGACAACTTAAAAAAAAATAGTTTGTGTGAGTTAAAACTCAAAACTAAAAAGTTAGAAAATATCCACACAAAAAATGAAAAAGAAAAAGGGAAAAGATAAGGAAAAAGAAAAAAGAAAAAGAAAATAGATAGATGTTGGAGCAAATGAACAAAAAAGAAAGAAGGAAAATATAAGGTAAAAAAAAAAAAAGATTTTGAGGCATGTGATATTGAAGTCAATCACAAGTAATAAGCAATAGTCAAATACCATTGAATCCCTATAAAAATCTCATTTACCCACAGGTAAGTACACCTCAAATTCTAAATCATTAGTAGTCATGGAAGGTAAGAACTCAAACAATAGTCAATGAAGAAGAAAAGAAAGAACAACTTGCAATTTAGATTAGAGATACAAAAGAAAGAAGAGGACGTACCGTTTAGACTGAACTTGCTGAATTTGTGTAATTTGAAGAAGAATGAGAGTAGATGTTATTGGGTTGTAAATTGGCAAAGCGTACGTGGATTTGTGGGTTATTAAAGTGAAAAAGTTTTACTTTACATATTTATCCCTGTTAGTTAAAAATTTGTAAGTGAATGGTATAGGGGTATTTTAGAACTATGAAAATAAGGAATCCAAGCAGGGGAAGCTCCTTAAATAGTAGTATAGATAAGAGGCTTAGTATTAGTACTGCCTCTTTGTGTTTGATTGTCAATATTGTAATGGCTTTTGTTATAAATAATATATGTATATATGTGAGCAGTTTTTATAAGTTTTTTTGTCCATTGTTACATATATAGTCATGTAAAGCTAGACCATTTGGATATAAGTTTTTATAAGCTTTTTTGTCCACTAGTACATATATAGTACTCTCTACAAGAAAATAGCCTTATTGCAACGAAATTTTTTATTGCAATAAGCTTCATGTGTTGCAATAGAGGTTTATTGCAACACATGAATTTTTTATTGCAATAAGCGTACGTGGATTTCCACATGAATTTTTTTCGTTGTTCATTGCTTCGATAAAGTCTGTGGCAATAGACTGTTGCAACAAAAATTTCGTTGCAATAGAGTTTTGTTGCAATAAGTTTGTTGCAATAAAAGGTTTATATTATTATTATTAAAAATATTTTATTGCAATAAAAAGATTGCTGCTATAATTTATTGCAACAAAAATTTTGTTATGATAGGTTACTACAACAGTAATTTTTGTTGCAATAAAGTATCTCTTGGAAACTTATTGTAACAAATCTTTTTGTTGCAATAGGTTAGTAAAGTACCTGTGAAACTTATTGCAACAAACTTATTGATTTGTAGTCTTTGGTGTGTAGTATTAATTTCTTTGGCTCCATGTCATTTATACCTCCTATTCCTCTTGGTCACTGTCCTGATCACACCATGAAGCATCTAAAGTCAGTCTTATTTACCATAGTTTCTGAACTTCTGCACATAAAAAACAAGTACAGATAAGATTAATGCAAAATACAAAACAAATTTAGTTGCAAATCTATTCCTACTCTAGTTGCAAATAAAAAGTTGATGACTTTGAGTCACATTCTAGCATGTGCTGTGGTAGTCTAATTTCTTAGTCCAATACTAAACACAAGCATGTAGTCTAATTTCTTAGTCCAATACTAAACACAAGCATACTAAAACGAATATGTAGAACATCTAACATATGCAAAATGAACAAAGGACTATACTAAAAATATTCAAGCTGATCACCTGATCGACCTCAAAGCTCAACCTCCTACACGTCAGCAATGTTGTCCTCGTCCTCGTCCTCGTCCTCGTTCTCATCACTGACTGCAATATCTATAACTTCTGGGGCGGCCTCTAGTGGTGGGATATTAGCTTGCCTAGGCCAACTCTTAATGTGTAGTGTCACCCATAAGCAAAGGGACACTAGCACAACAAAGATTAAGGCCAAGAACACAATCAAGAGGATGATCTTGATAGAGTCCTTCTTGTAGGAAGGATCAGAAAAGATGAATGGCATTGCGGGAGTTGGGGAAACATTTGGAAGTTGGGTGGAACTATTGAAAGTCGGAAATGAAAATGACATTTTGAGACTAGAAGAAGAAGAGAGATGACCGTGGTAGTAGTTCTAACTTCTAAGAAATCTATATCATTTATTAGAAGAAAGAAGAAGAAGAAGAAGAGGAGGAGAGATGACCGTGGTAGTAGTTCTAACTTCTAAGAAATCTATATCATTTATTAAGTAACAGTAGTTAATAAAAGCAGCTCCAATTTTCTTATAGAAGACAAAAGGAAAAAGATAAAAATGGGCTTAAAATGGAAAAGTACGTAGATTAGAAGCAAGAGTAAAATTGGTTCCAGATTTTTCCTACTGTCCAAAATGTAAAGAAATAAGTATACCCTGTACCCTTTTATAAACTTGGAGAAACCTATTTGAATAAGTGTAAAAATTAAATTCATGAAAAAATATCTGGTGATCTATATAAAGAAGTATTTAGGACATTCATACAATTTGGCTAAAAAACTATGGAAAATTTTTAACCATATGCATTGAGAAATATGAAGTTTATATTATACTATATCTACGTCCCAAGGTGATTTATTACGCAGTTCCATTTGAATTTAAGTATGAATTTTCTTGATGAACTTTTCTATACCAATTCATTTCACTTTTTTGTTGCCATAGATATCAGGATCTTTTTAACCAATAACAAAATTAATTGTTTGGTCATGATATTTTCATTTTGACCAACAGTAAAATAATCATTTCCTCAATATGGATGAATTCAACAAAGAAAAAGACCTTATTTCTCTTAGTTGAAAACACAAAACATTTATTGTAATTCATAATTGTAAAGTTTTACCTATATCAATAGAAGTGCATCAAAGATCAAGATATCGACAAAACAAGTATAAATTTCATTTCTATCCATATCGTTGTTATAGAATTCAAATCCTCCTCTAGGACTTTTTTTTGTTGCTATTCCATTTAATTGAATCTGATTATTGTTGATACCCAGTTTTTATAAGAAGGGCCTAATGGTAGGAAAGCCCAGAACAGGTCAAAGGAAAGAAAGAAAGGACTAAGGAATAATGGCAGGAACAATGGGGCCATGCCCCTAAGGCCCAAAGAGAAGGAACACCTATAAAGAAAAGGGTAAGAAATAGAATATAATGGGCATGGGCAATACGGAAGAGCCAGCCATGGTAAGATGACCCTCTCCAAAAGATAAGAGTACGGGCCTGAACGAGCCCAAAAAGAAAGGAAGAGGAAAAAGGCCCAATGGGCCAGTCCAACATGAATTAGTATAGATCAACATAAAAAAGACCCTGAAAGGCCTACAGGCCCAAAAGGGGAGATGGGTCAAACCCAACTAGCCTACACTGTCCTCGTGAGGGGCAAACATGGATAAAGACGCCTACATCCCAACAAAGGATGAAACAAGACAACATTAGGTGGCAGTGGTAGAAACTACATGAGAAAGAAAGAAGACAAAAATGTGAAGCAATAAGACTATAATAATATGGCCGAAGCACCACCAACCTGTACCCAGCCAATGCAAAGGAGTGGGCCCATGGTCAAGGGAATTAAAGAGGGTGTGGTTTAGTGGAGGGGGGAAAGGGTTTATTTTTGATATCCAAGACCTCTTTTGGAAGGTGCTCTGCTGGGAAGACATCTTTACCCAAAATAGGTAGCAAACTGACAAAGACCACTCGATGCATGCTGGAGAGATAGATAGAGAGAGACTCGAGGTTTTACTCATCAAAAGAGAGGGAAGGGTATATAGTAGAACGGAATGGATACAAATTTGTCTTGAGATGGGTAGTGGAAGAGAGAGAAAATGCTAGGCATGCCTAGGTGAAGTGGAGGTTGAATCCATATGGCTAGAATGGTAGTGGACATCTCTGAGGAGTGTTCACTGCAGACAAAAATGGTTGGTAAACAATGAGGGTAATAGGGAGAAATCACGTAGGCTTGGTCTTGTATAAATAGGAACAGTGGCCATAAAAGGAAGGGAGAGCAACTAAGGCAAGCAACATAGAGAGTTGAAAAGGAAATAAGAGAGAAAAGAGAAAGAGTGAAGTAAGACTTAGGAAACTAGAAGAGTGAACATGGTAGAAATAGCATGCATCAATAAATAATCTTTACCCCCTCTCATGAATAAACTTGCTATTTGTAATTCCAACAAAACAAGAAGTAGCTATCTAGACACGTTCTCCAAAATGCACAACTTTTTGGCTTAACCCAGCAATAATTTTGTCCAAGTTGGGGTTTGGACTCTCTTTAGTTCAGTTCCTACGGAAAACTCATTATTTATATTTTGTTGTTTTAACTGCATCTAACTGCTAACTGTTTTTTTGACTAATCTTTCTGCCATAACACATATAACGGATATATATGCATATACACGCATTTACACATACATACATACTTACATACATACATATATATATATATAGAGAGAGAGAGAGAGAGAGAGAGAGAGAGAGAGAGAGAGAGAGAGAGAGAGAGAGAGAGAGAGAGAGAGATGGGTTCAAGTTACACCTAATGTAACTCTAAAGAGTTACACATTTTTTTTAAATATTGGATTTAAGTAGATCTAACCGTAAAAAAAAAAGACCTTCATTAATACTAATATTCTGATTAGGATCTCATTAATTATCCATCATTTATTATAGTTTATATCTAGCTCTAAACTCAAAAAAAGTGTCATATTTGACTCTCTCTCTCTCTCTCTCTATGTTTCTCTCTCTACGTTTCTCTCTCTATCTCTTTCTCCTCCACCGTTGTTCCACCTCCATGGATAGATTGCCAACAGAAGAAGGGAAAAAAAAAAAGAAGGAAATGCTTAAGAAGTGAATCCCAGAACAACTGCTTAAGGAACATTGGATGACAAGCAGCATATATATATATATATATATATGAGATATGTTCAAGTTACACATGGTGCAACTCTTTAAAAGTTACACCTTTTTTATACTGTAGATCTCTAAAAAATCTAATTGTTAAAAAAAGTATCATTAAATGTTATTACTTTCGACCTTATTGCCTAATTAATACTAGCATTGTTATTACCTTTTTCTAACTATTGATTTTAATTAGATCTAATGGCTAAAAAACACTATTGTCCACATCAGTTTGACTAATTAAGAATATATTTTCTCTCTCTTTCTTCATTAAATTCTAAACCATTTTTAACGCAATGAGAGAAAATTAATTTTCTTGGTTTTTTACTTTTTTAGTTTTTCTCACTCTCCTCACATTCTTCTCCAACTTACGGCTTCTCTATTCCCTGATCTCCACAACCAGCCAATATTCACATATTTTTTGTTTGTTTGTTTGTTCTTTTGCTTACTTTCCAATATTGGTTTTTAAAATAAGAACCATTTCTAATGGTTTTCATTGTTATTTAATAGTCAGCTTTAATCCTTGTGATTACATGAGATTTTACTAGTTTTAGTCCTTTTCTTTTAATTTTTTTTTGGCAGCACTTATAAGATCTACAAATAATTGATACGCAAAGTTAATTTGCTTCCCATTGATTTCTTTTGGGATGTATTTTATATATGTATATGTAGGGAGAATTTTTGTTCAACCCTGCATCTAATTGTTATACGACGCGGTGCCAGGCGCGATGCGTCTTTTGCCTTCGCACCGAATGCGAGACCAAGAGGCCACAGGCATGCTTGATGGTACACTACCCAAGCTCCAGAAGTGTTATAAAGGGTAGTGGGGCGCTCTTTCTATCCGATGTGGGATTCAAGCTAAAGCTCAGGACGTTGCGCGTGAGTGATGGTACACTACCCAAGCTCCAGAAGTGTTATAAAGGGTAGTGGGGCGCTCTTTCTATCCGATGTGGGATTCAAGCTAAAGCTCAGGACGTTGCACTCTAAGCATGCTTGTGGCCTCTTGGTCTCGCATTCGGTGCGAAGGTAAAAGACACATCGCGCCTGGCACCGCGTCGTATAACAATTAGATGCGGGGTTGAACAAAAATTCTCCCTACACTAACCTAGGACAATGCTGACTATAACCTAGCTTGATGCTTCCAAAGACTTCATTCCAAAATGAAATTAGCCCAATGTAATTTTTTTTTCTCCAACGTAATTAGTTATGAGTTACTCGCTTTATTTATTTATTTATTTTTAGCTCTAACTTAGAATGCATATAAATATAAATAGCCACTGTGCATTCAGTGGGCTTTAATTTGCATCCACATCATAACTTATGCAAATTAAAGCATAAGTTATATTACATAAGTTAGAAATTCACTATAATTATTTATTAGATTCCACTGAAACTTTTATATATATATATATATATATATATGCCAAATAGACTTTTAATTTGCATCCACATCAGCACGTCCCTAATTCACATTCTGATAAAAAAACTCAACATCATATATGATTGTGGTGTGAGTGAGCCCAAGTCATAATCTATGCTCGACCATCAGCATTTGACACAACGGTTTTCCTTTTGGCAGAATGCCTTAGCCTTGGCTGCATGCACATGGGGGGCTGCCTTGGCCTTGGCTGCATGCCCTGGCCTTGGCACCATGCCCACGGGGGCTGCCTTGGCCTTGGCTGCTTGCCTTGGCCAAAACTTTTAGATTCACTATAGCATGATTATTGACATTCTAAGGCAGGACACAAGAACTTATTTTTCCAGAATTAATTCAATCCATGGAATAAATCTGACGGCTAAAATATTGAGTGTAAGTTGTCACAATAAAAAGCACTAAAGTAAACAGTATGCTGCCACAACAAATACTTTTGTTTTTGTTGCATTATTATGGACACTAAACAGCTAATATACACTAAGACATCCAACAGTAGAATGTCCTCTTCTAATTGATTGAGTTACTTGAATTTTTGAATGTCTTGAATAATAAAATCCTAGACTTTGCGTTCAGAAAATGACTTGGGTCAAAATGAAATACCTAATTGGTTAGACTTCAATATTTGTAGCCCAATACTTCTAACTTATCAGCATTGCTGAAATGGACTTTCAAATAAAAATTTCCCAAAAAATCAGATGGTATATTGACCACTATGATCATCCATTTATAGAATTAAAGTACTCAAGACAAAGTCACAAACTTACCTGTATGCATTGTCAATGAAGGTGTACTTAATAGAGACTTTTCTTTGTTTAGAGACACGGTCATACTCCACATGATATGAAATATAAATCACAACAGCCTAGAACCTATATAAGGATGGTTCAAAAAACAAATGCCATTATTTGACACTCCTCACAATGAAAATGATCTTTAAAAAAAACACCAAACATAACTCTTTTTTAATTCCAAGTGCCAATGACAATAAAGCAGCTATGATCAAGATGATAAGGTTTAAATCTTGCCAAGCTTCCCAAAGGAACCTCTGCAGGAAAATAATGGAGCATGGAAACAAATAAATACACATATAGCATAAGAAAAAAAGTAATAGCTATAGATTATGTAAAAAAAAAAAGTAATTCTATCAATGTTATTTTTTTTCTAATTTAAATTTGTAAGTTGTAACACATGTTTAAATTTTAATTAGACCAAGACCAGACCACATGTGTGACCTTGAACAGTGGCTTGTGGGAAAAGTCTTAAGCATGAATCATGCTTTGAGAACTGAAACCAGCTGCAAATTAAGTACAAGCTTTGCTTTCAAATCACTGATACACAAATTGGGGAAACTACCATTCCATCTTCTGACTAATATGTTACTCAGTTAGTTCCAAAAGACCATTGAACATATCCATTGTCCACAAGTTAGTTCCTGGAAATTCCATCTATTTACAACTTAAATCTAAACTATTAAAGTTATAAACTAATTATCCTGCACAAATCTCTTCTTTGTTTTCCTTTCAATTTATTTTTTACTCTCTGGGTAATTTCCACAAGCACTTGGCACTCATATTCTATGTCTAGACTTGCACAGAACAGGTTGAAGGATGGTAAATGTTTTCCACTTCCAGTCAAGGAGTCTAGCAATGGGAAATACATCAACTTAACGCAGCAGCTAGGAAATATCAATTTAAAAACGTGTGGCTTTATCAAAAGTTATTCTATAGTTGAGGAAATGTTATCATTGACTTCCTCATCACGTCATGCTGGGTAAATTATCTAAATCAGAGTTGCCTGATGCCTAACACTACTCCTCCTATTAGTAGTCTGCAATTAAAGGAGATATTTGAAGCCAAAATAGAAAAATTGGAAAACAAAGCTAAACTCAAAAGCATTTTGCGTTTACATGAAGGAACATCAATGTTTACCTTAAGGAGTAAAAGTCCTATGACACCAAGTACAAGCCCTGCACCTCCAACAAACCCAATGGACTCGCCTAATAACAAAGATGCAAGTATAGCCACTGTTAAAGATTAAGAGTCAATTATCTAATCATCAAGACTCCATTTCATGTTTAAACTAGCATTTCCATTGGTCTAGAAAGTCAACTTAAATGGCAGTAAATAACAATTCAGCCATTTTTGTGATAAGTAAGAGTAATTATATTAATAAAAAATTATTCTAGATTTTTTTTAAAAATTTATTTTTAAAGCTAATTCAAGATGGTGGGGGCAACTAGTCCATGGAAGGCCACGCCTAGGTGTGACCATAGCAGCAGCTATCCACTGATGACCAATGCCTAAGTGGCCTAGACGGATGAGAAACTAATTGAGATGGGTTCAATTATAGACTAAGTCGTAATGGGGTCCAAGTAGTATCATATGATACTCTTTCTTGGGTTACTGTGAGGTTTAAGAGATTATATCTGTTGGATCCTACACTTCCTGTCCTCAAAATTTTGAATTATATTCCCTACATTATCTCACAATCAAATGGACAAGAGACAATATTGAAATGGCGTATATCACAGAGAATATTCAATGCAAATTATAATGTTTTTTTCTTTGTTGGTTGAGATTAAATACCCAAATCTCAGTAGTATTATTTCTAAATATTTTATAACTTTCAATCACTCTTATTGGGTTGCCACAAAGAACGAGCCCCCAAATAATTCAACCAGTACCAAAAACTTAAGCTTCCTCAAAAAAATTTTGTAAACTAAAAACTTCCAACAACTAATATTTTCATATAGCAAATTCTAACACTTTGTTGTTTTCATATAGAATAGGAAAAAGCTTTGAAGAGTTTTTGTACCTGATGGGATGACAAAAAGGTAAGGAAGATCAGTTCAGACTTCAAAGTGAGTACTGAGGCTGTAAACCTGTGATTCGTTCAATTCTTGTGGCTTGCACCACTAGATACAACTCATATAAGCAAATGTTTTTTTTTTCTTTTTGATAATTAACTCATACAAGATTTTTTTTTTTTTTTTTTTACTAAGTATTTCACTAGAAAAAGAATAACATCTTTAGTCCTTAACCAAAACAGAACCAAAAAATTGGAAATTAGCAACCATCTATATCACAATGTGCATACTAAAATTTACAATTGAGCACATCTAATCAATTACAACTACGCATAATCACATAATTCTCAGAAACCCTCCTGGTAGAACAGCCAACAAATGTAAACAATAGTAATGAAATTTATCAAGAACCTGCAACTCTTGCTTTCAATCACACAGATAGTGAAATTTGAACTCTCCTTGGCCATTCATTGAGCTGAAATACCAATGCAAATGCACCTACAATCACATTGAAAGCACGCAATACACAAAACTACAAATTCAATTTTGACATAGCATTTCAAATTCAAGAACAAAAACCACAAAAGTTCAAAATACTCAAAGCGAATAACGGAGTATGGACATGGACAAAATTCGAGTCCAAGCAAAAACAAACTGATCAGAAATAAGTTTTTAAAACTACGAAATCGAGAGAAATAGAAAAAATACCTAATCGAAGGGTTTGGATAGTGTGAATATCTGAATGTAATAATACCAGCTTGGTGAAATCAATTTGATGGCGATGATCTTGGTGAGGAAATCAAAACGAAAATCGTAAAAACAGGAAAAAAAAACTATTCAAGAACTCCGTTTGGTTGCCTAGAAAATAATAGAAAAATAGAAAGGTTTTGAAATTGATTAATAGCCATGACCACAAAGAGCTATGAGAGAGAGCGATACAGAGAGTAGGGGTGGAGGGGAGTCATCTGATGGTATAACTGACGCCCATGAAAGGAATTTAGCTTGGGGTGGGGCCCAGGACATTGTTTTGGGCTATGAGATGAGTGTTTGGGTCATTGTCAATCTTAAGGATAAGGAGTAGAATCGCAATGAGTCTGGCTGTTCGGCCAGCCTTAAAAGCCCAAAATGGTCCTGGCTCAATGGGCTGTTAAAAGAAAGCTATCTCTCTCTCTCTCTCAATTGGGCTCTCTTTCCTTTGAATAATAGATTTGGGTTTGATCTTATAATTTCCATTTATTTTGTACTATATGATTTTCTTTTTTCTTTGAATACTCTGATTTGCATTATATTGTAATGATTGATGTTGAATAAATCTGCTTCTATTTCATGCTTTTGAGTGTTGGGTTGATGTTCTTTCCTCTCTCTCTCTTTTTTTTTTTTTTTAGTGCCTCTCACGTCTACATTTATCATTATATTTTGTACTTTGGAGCGTAAATGTATGAGACTTAATATTTAATAAGCTCAACACAAATATGCAACACTAATTTATTTGTATTTTATGAAATGGAAATAGTTTATAATTTTAGGTTTTAAGTGTCCGTTTGAAATAGCTTATTTAACTGAAATTAAAATTTTTTTTTACTGAAAATATAAAAAAAAAAAAAAAGTTAAAAAATAAACTGAATAGTACAATAGGACCCATGAATAATATCAAGGCATAAAAACACTTTTGGTCCCTACATTTTGGGTCATTTCTCAATTAAGCCCTGTAAAGGGCCCGTTTTTGGGGCGGCCCCCGTACAATAAATTTGTAGAGAGTGGATAGAAGGACTGAGCACTAGCAAGGAAGACAATAGTCGGCGTGAAATACATAAGAACTGTAACAAGAATTTGGCTAAGGGTTTGTAAGAATAATAACAAAGTTTCAACTAAGTGTTCTTGAGGAAAGTTTGTCCTCGGCCCAGTCCGAGGAGCTCTTCCCTTAGAACAGATAAGTAAAAGGGTTGTCCTTGGACACCCTGAAGAACCCCTTCTCGTTCTCCACCTAAGGGTCCAACCTCCTTACTTTGGGGGTTCTATCTATTATATAGTCTTGTTCAGTTGATCTCTGCCGTCCATCTGTCGGTCATCTGAACTTGTGTCTGAGAACTCGTCTCATCAGTCGCCTTGGCAGGTTTTTTTGTTAGTTGCAGTAACCAAGGCATCAGTGTTTGCTGGTCACTTCGCCATTAACGCGGCCAGAGTATTGGTGGCGTGCATTTAATAGGTGGGTGACAGCTTCCTGCTTTCAATGTCGGCTTGCCGAGGACGTGGGTATCCTCGGCGAGGTCTCTTGATGATTTGGGCCTCTCCTACTTGTCCTCGGGTTTGGTACTCTCCTCGGCATGGATCTTGGGCCCGATATGGAGTGGGCCGAGATTGCCAAATATTTAGGCCCCACAATAGCCCCTGAAAATTCTATTGCCAGGCCCCTCAGACGGGGAGGAGGATTTTGATGTTCTCGGGCCTATGTCCTGGCCTGTCAAGCCTTACCTTTCTGTTAGTATCACAATCCTTTCAACTACCCAGGGGACGATCCTGGCGTTTCAGTATCTGGAACGTGCCTTCATTAAATTTCGGCGGCTCTGTGTCCTCCACGTTCAACGATGTGATGATGAATGGACGGTGGGGATGCTCCTGGCTCATTTGGGCGGGAAAGTCCATACAGTTATTCTTAATTGGGGGTATATATACCCAGTTGAACTGATTCGTCTTTTCGCCTTTGCATTCAAGAGATCTTGCGCACATACTTCGAATTCGGTCATATCTCCAACTGTACTGGAGATTTCTCTTAGCACAAAAAGCCTGTCCGAGGAGCATCCCCTCATTTTTGTAAGTCTTCTTCTTTCTCTAGTTCGTACTGTTCGCTTTAGTTCCTTGTAAGTCCTTTAGAATAGGTAGACTTAAGAAATTAGTAGAGTTTGAGGAGTCAATGGATAAATTCATCGCTGATTATAGGATCCCTAATACAGTGGGTTTAAGGTACTGCGGAGAGGGGGAATGGAGTTCGAAGAGGAAAGAGAGTGAGGTGGCGATTCCTATAATCGCCTTCCTAGAGGGTGGAATGAGGATCCCCATGGGGCCGGTCTGAGGGACTATCTCAGGCACTTCAATCTATCTCCCACTCAGTGTGCCACTAATGTATTTAGGATCTTAGGCTGTGTGGATGCCTTGAATGAGAAGATGGGGCTAAGGCTAACCCACCATGATGTGAACTGGTGCTACAAACTCCAGCTCCTGAAGGAGAATTCCTATTACATGAGGACGAGGGATGATAGGGTTCAGCTCATCCAGTGCCTCCCTGAGTCCAGCAAGGGTCTGAACAAAGATTTCCTCATTGTGTCTGGGGAATGGCACGAGGGCCTTCCTTACCCAACAGTGGAGGGTACACTAGGTGGGGCATCTAGACTAGGAAAGCGTTTAGTCCTTTGCGCTTTAGTGTCCTGCTTCGCTTGGTTTTTTGACAGGAACTTGCTTTCTTTATGCAGATTTGCGAGCTTTTGATCATCACTTCGGCCAGGTCAACAAGGAAGACTTGGAGAAGGTGTTGAGGTTAGAGATTTTTGTGTACAAAGAAGACAACCAAGTTAGAGTTGCCCACGTGGTCCTAGGGTACGTCCCGCTCCAAAAATCATTCTCGGCTCCAAAGCACGTGATCCGAGCCGGGGACCCTTGGCTGCGCAGCATCACAGTAGTCGAGCAAGGATTTCTGATCCCCGAAGGGTCTCCCATTCCCGAGGGCAAACCGTTGGTAGGTACTTCTTCATCGGCTCAAGCTGCCGAGGCTGAAGGGGAAGGGCTAGAGGATGAGGAAGCTGCCAATTCTGGTCCTTCTGAGGGCGATTTTGGCGTATTCGATCAACCTCATTCGCCCGAGGATCCTTCTGGTGATTTAGGCGACCCCAGTTTGACTGAAGCAGACTTTCTGTTCGAGAAAGCCACTCCTCAGTCGAAGATGAGTTTCAAGAAACGGCCTCAGAAGAGCCTGCTGGCACTGATCGAGGGGCAGCTAGGGGGGACGAGCCGGGAAAGTCTACTCCAGAGCTCCTTCCTACCGAGCTTCCTTCTTCTGGGCCTCCTCCACCCCAACAAAGTTCGACACCTGGGTCCAAGCCCACCAGTCCTCTGTAGAAGAAGGATAAGGGGAAGAGACCTAGGGGAGGCGAAGAGTCTGACTCTCCCCGAGGCGGCGGTGATGCTCGGCCGCCATCAAAACAACTGAGAATAGGGCGCCGAGGCCAAGAGAAGCAGGCCTCTATCTAGGCAGGGGCTCAGGCTTGGCTTCCTACCCCCATGCTCCATGGGAAGCTTTTGACAGAGGATGCCTCCCTCAGGAACCCTCAAGGGGGTGAGTGCGCACTTATGGCTAACGCGATGGGGAAGTCCTTGTTACTCCCTGCGGACATGGCCCAGCTGGAGACTTTGAGGAGCAAGGAGGTCTTCCTCAGCCTTAAGCAGTACCTAGGCATGGTAAGCTTTCTGACTGCTTGTGATTTTCTTAACTTTCCATTCTTCGGCTCCTTATCTGTTGCATATCAGTTGCATTTGACAGGCTATCCAGGCCACCTTCAGGCTGGAGGACATAGCTAGCAACCAGAGCAAGGTTGCAGGCTCAGAGCGCACCAAGCTGTCGGAAGCCGTGCGGACCTTCAACGCTTCCAAGGCCGACATCAAAAAGGTAATGGACCAAGTTAGAGGAGATGAAGGCGGCTCGAGCCAAGGCTGAGTTGGCCCTTACTGCCACCGAAAAGCTGGCTCTAGACCAAACAGACAACTTGCTCAAGGCAGAGGATCAGCTGAGGATAGCCAGAGAGGAGATCGCAACCCTGAAAGAGAGAGTGCTTAAGGCAGATAAGGCTAGGGGCGCTGCGGAGACTGCCAAGGACGAAGCTCTGAAAGCCAAGGAAAAGGCTGAGTTTGCCAGGGCTGAGGCCGAGGCCTCCAAAGACAAGGCTGTGCAGGACTCCTATGAGGCAGGGGCGACTGAAACGGAGGACGACCTTAGAGCCCAAGTGCCTGGCGTGTGCAGACTCTACTGCTCCCAGGTTTGGAATGAGACCCTTACACAGGCTGGGGTTGAGGCCTCGTCTGGTCTGTAGAAGGCGGAGAGTGTGTTCTATCCACATGCCATCTGTGAGGTCGCCCCTTCAAATTCCGAGGCCGAGGTGGCCACTGAGGGCGCTGGGGTCGTTTCTGAGGAAGGTGTCCCAGCTGCCATCACCTTGGGCGAGCCCACCAAGGAAGCTGATCCTCCTAGGAACGTTGAGGCAAGCCAAGGTCTCCTCGCTGATGCGCCTGGGGAGACCGTGGATCTCTCAGCTGATGTCCAAGTTCTTCTTGTCAAGGAGGTATCCCCCCCAGCTGACCCTTCCCAAGCTGCAGCCCCGAGCGAGGGTCACAAGGATTCTGGGACCTCCTCTACCCAGCCCTTTGAGGGGGGAATTGAGATGGAGCCGCAAGAATGATCCTCTGCACGAAATTTTGCTTTGTTTTTCCCCTTTCCTCCTCATTTTTTTTTAGCATTGTAATGGCACATTTGCCTCGTACAACTTTCCTCTAGAGATTTAGCGAACTATATGTTTTCTCTTTTCTCATTTGTTTTGCTTGTGCTATATTATGCATATATGTATCTTTTTTTTTACTCGCATGATTCTGGCTTCAATTGTGCCTTTGCCGACTACATTGGTCATCATCCCTTATAGTGCTCATTACTAGTACCAAAGCGGTTAGCTTCGCCATAGGTTTGGGTCCGCGGTCAGTACAAGACCTTGGCTCTGTCCAGTGCTTAGATCCTTCTTAAATAACTAGTTTCCCTATAAGTTTGAGTCTTTGGACCATGCAAGACCTTGGTTTTGTCTAGTACTTGGATTCCCTTGAAGCAACTAGTTTCCCCATAGGTTTGACGCCGAGGAACGTACAAGACCTTGGCTCTGCTTAACTCTTGGTATTTCATAGGGGGATGGTTTCTCCATTGGCCTCAATCCGAGAACCATGCAAGGCCTAAGTTCTGTCCAGCACTTGGTTCTTCTTCTAGCGACTGGTTTCCCCATAGGCTTGAGTCCGAGAACCATGCAAGGCCTAGGTTTGTCCAGTGCTTGGTTCTAAAATAGCTAGTTTCCCTAGAGGCTTGAGTCCGAGGACCATGTAAGGCCTTTGTTCTGTCTAGTACCTAGCTCTTGAAATAGTAATTAGTTTCCCCATAGGCTTAAGTCCGAGGACCATGCAAGGCCTAGGTTCTGTTTAACACTTAGTTCTGAAGTAGCTAGTTTCCCCAGAGGTTTGAGTCTGAGGACCATGCAAGGCCTTAGTTCTATCTAGTACCTAGTTCTTGAAATAGTAGTTAATTTCCCTGTAGACTTGAGTCCGAGGACCATGCAAGGCCTAGATTCTGTCTAACACTTGGTTCTGAAGTAGCTAGTTTCCCCAGAGGCTTAAGTCCGAGGACCATGCAAGGCCTTGGTTCTGTCTCGTACCTAGTTCTTGAAATAGTAGTTAGTTTCCCCGTAGGCTTGAGTCCGAGGACCATGCAAGGCCTAGGTTCTGTCTAACACTTTTTGGACAGCTTGGGGTTAAGGGGCTCGTCCTCAACGTCGGGGGGTCTACCTTCATAGTGACAGCGGCCTTGAGTCTGCTCCCTCGAGGGAGGATTCTTCTTCAGCCTAGCGCCCTCATTTGGCATGCCTCTTCTGATTACGAGCCGTCTCTTGGGTTATTCGAGTAACATGTCTGACGCTTCGGTTTGCAAGGCGCCTCCTCATTAATATCCTTGCGGATTTACGAGGATCCAGCGGCTGATTATCCTCTTAGAAATTGGGTGGAGTTAATTCCTCCGGTAATTCCTCCTTAGGATTCTATGCCGGCTGGTTCTCTCCAATTTTTTCCTTCTATATAAGGTATCTTGGGGTGATTCCTCCTACAAACTTGACAAATACTCGAGTTCAAATCTCATAAACACACCACCCTCTGGGGGGCTCAAGGGTTTTTCCAAAAGAGCAGTTTGTGCCCCACAAGATGAAGTGGCCCTGGGAAAGGGCGGCGACAGGGAAGCCGAGCCCCTTTCAGGAGCCGAGGATGCCACTCCAATCCTAAACAACACGGTAGAGGCGGAGTAGGCAGAGGCCGAAGATCTTCTTTCTTTTCAACCTAGCCAGAGATGGGGCTCCCCTTACTGTTTGGAGGGGGATTCAAAAGAAACGTAACGTCCTTCCTCCAGATTTGGATCCGTCAGCCCTCCAAGCTGGTAGTAATTTGCCGGCTCCTAATCGTCATGGGGTTGGAAGGGAAACCAGGTGAACCCATGAGGTGGAACCGTCATGCGTCGCGGCTTCTTCTTCCTTCTCTTTCCTTCTGCCGCAAGTGGTGGTTGGGGAGCTGTGGACGATCTTAACATAGGCCTATCTCCACTTCTTCCTCCACCACTGGGTATGGCTTTAAAACATGCCTGCCTAGGCCTCTCACCCTTTCATTTTCTTTTGGCTTCAGCACAAGCCTGTTTAGGCTTTTTTCTTTGTAGTTAGCTTTAAAACAAGTCTGCATGGGCGTCTGTCTTTGTAGTTAGTTTTAGAACAAGCCTGCATGAGCACCTAATGTAAAATGTAACTTCTCTTCAAAAATTAATAAAGAAGTAGCCCCGTTTTATCTCTTTTACTTCTTGCATCTTTTCAGTTTTTTATGATGGTTGCTTTCTCAATGAATATGTTGCCCTTAGCTGCGTGTGTATATATATGTTTTTTTGAAAGAAGCGTTGTTCTTGATCTCTTCACACCAACTGTCGCACTTGTTCATGCACAAGTCCTTCCCACAGATGGCGCCAATTGTAAGGGGGCCGTTTTTGGGGCGGCCCCCATACAATAAATTTGTAGAGAGTGGATAGAAGGACTAGACACTAGCAAGGAAGGCAACAGTCGGCGTGAAATACATAAGAACTGTAACAAGAATTTGGCTAAGGGTTTGTAAGAATAATAACAGGGTTTCAACTAAGTATTCTTGAGGAAAGTTCGTCCTCGGCCCAGTTCGAGAAGCTCTTCCCTTAGAACAGATAGGTAAAAGGGTTGTCCTTGGACACCCTGAAGAACCCCTTCTCCTTCTCCATCTAAGGGTCCAACCTCCTTACTTTGGGGGTTCTATCTATTATATAGTCTTGTTCAGTTGATCTCTGCCGTCCACCTGTCAGTCATCTGAACTTGTGTCTGAGAACTCGTCTCATCAGCCGCCTTGGCAGGCTTTTTTGTTAGTTGCAGTAACCAAGGCATCACTGTTTGCTGGTCACTTCGCCATTAACACGGCCAGAGTGTTAGTGGCGTGCATTTAATGGGTGGGTGACAGCTTCCTGCTTTCAATGTCGGCCTGTTGAGGACGTGGGTATCCTCGGCGAGCTCCCTTGATGATTTGGGCTTCTCCCACTTGTCCTCGGGCTTGGTACTCTCCTCGGCATGGATCTTGGGCCCGATATGGAGTGGGCCGAGGTTGCCAAATATTTGGGCCTCACAGGCCCCTAAACTGATTTTGCTTCTAGGTCAGTCCCTGAAATCAGAAAATCGATTCTATTTTGATCCTTGCTGTCAACCTACTAATAGAAAAATCATACGTGGCTAACAGAGTGCATAAGTGGCATGTTAGATGCTAACGTGGCTAATAATTTAATAATAAAAATACTACGTCAACATCCATGTCAACATTTAAATTAATAAAAAATGCCAGGTCAGAACAAATTAAAAATAAACATTAATCTAATTAAAATATTAAAAAAAAACAATTAAAAACAAATATCTGTAAACAAGAAGAAAAAATTAAATTAAATACTAACAGGAAGAATGAAGAAACCAAGAACTCAAATCTACAGCAAATCAAGAACTCCCAAATCAAACCCAGCAACCCAAGAACTCAAAACCAAATCACTAGGACATAAATGAAAACAAGAAGAAAGAATTAAATTAAATACTAATAGGAAGAATGAAGAAACCAAGAACTCAAATCTCTAGCAAATCAAGAACTCAAACCCAGCAAATCAAGAACTCCCAATTCAAACCCAGCAACCCAAGAACTTAAACCCAAATCTTTAGTAAATCAAACCCACAAACCCAGTAAACAAACCAATCTGCAACAAACCTATACACTTATAATCAAACCCAGATCCCAAAACCACCACCACCACTACCACAATCAAACCCAGATCCCAAAACCACCACCACCACCACCACCACCCTACCAATCAAACCCATTTCCCAAAACAACAAACACCATGACCCCGCCGAGAGAAAAGGAATCGGAAATGGAAGAAGAATGAGGGATTTTTGAGACCCAACGGTTCGGGGTAGCGGCGGAGAATGAGTTTGAGTTGGAGGAGCAGTAGCGGCGGAGGAGTTGGCCACGGAGGAGTCGCCGATGTCAATGTCGATGTCGATGTTAATGCCGTCGTGCCACCGTCAATGATGCAGATTGTAATGGGCAGAGAGAGAGAGAGAGAAAGAGAGAGATCTGGGTTGGGTTGGGGTTTGGTTTTTTAATTTAGTATACGGTGTGACAGGGTCCTAACATACGGGTTGGTTCTGGGCTGGGGTTTCTATTCTTTTGTTCTTGTGTTTGAATATTCTAGGTTGTTGTTCTTATGTGTTCATGATCAAGATGAACACAGATCTTAATTGATTTTATTTTTAATTTTGTTTTTCCTCTTTTTTATTTGATTAAAACTGATAATTTTTTTTTTTTAATTTAGAAACTTACATGGAGTTGAGGTGGCATTTTTTAAAATTAAATAATTTTTTATTATTAAATTATTAGCCACGTCAGCATCTAACATGCCACTTATGTACTCTATTAGCCACGTAGGATTTTTCTGTCAGTGGGTTAATCGCAGGGACCAAAATAGAATCGATTTTCTGATTTCAGGGACTGACCTAGGAGCAAAATCAATTTAAGAACCAAATCAAAAAATTGCCCAAAATGTAGGGACCAAAAGTGTATTTACGCCTAATATCAAAAAGTGCAATGGAACCCATAAATAGTATCAAAAAATGCAGTGAAACCTATGAATAGTAGCAAAAATAAGTTGAATGTAGAGATAAGCTGAAAAATTCATTTCATCCCAAACGCACACTAAAATATAATGCCCTAATTGGTTTGTGGTATGTGTGGATTCATTTTCTATACTCAAATGTTATTCTCATTTTTTGTTCCAACTCATTTTTTTTGTTTGGCATCAATTTTTAGCTTTAGTCTTCTCTAGCTTTTTTTTTTGGACAATCCAACAAATACATACATAAAGGAGGCTTTTTGCAGCTATCTCACCCGTTAAAAACCACTTTCCTCCTATAAACTAGCCCAAGTCCGAAAAAATATGCCTAAAAACAAACACCACACAACCATGGATCCATAATCAGATTTCAACATACTCACCTCTAAACACCTCAAATCCACCATTAGATAGAAAGAGAGAGAGTAGAGAAGAGCATAGTCCCACCTCCATCACCATCACAGTTGATGAAAACCCATCTTCATCACCACCTCTAAATCCGAAACTCATATACACATAGCCACCCCATAACCACTTAGAGAGAGTGGAGAATAGAGAGAAAGAAATGGTCATAGCCATACCAAAACCCACGCCTAAACCCAAATCAAAACCCAAACTAATCATCACACCCACACCCACCACCAAACGCATAATCATAGCCATAACTTGGATTCACCATCACCAAACCCAAAAGGAAAACCCAAACCAATATTAATCTAGCTGAAGAGAGAGAGAAAACAAAGCCACAACTTGGATTCACCACCACCAAACCCAATCAGCTTAGTGCCCAAAAAAAAAAAAAAAAAACCCTAAACTGATCTAGCCGAAGAGAGAGAGGAAACAAAGGATCTTGCCGAGGAGAGAGAGAGAGAGAACATTCTTGTCCAGTAGTGAGATAGAGAAATCGTTTTCATGGATTTTGATTTTGGGACCAAAGAGAAGGGAAGCTGGAGAGTGTGGAGACTAGAGAGAAAGAGTGAGATCTGATCATCTGTATATGCGGAGAGAGAGAGAGAGAGAGAGAGAGAGAGAGAGAGAGAGAGATGTTGGAGTGAAATACAGCTAAGTATGGGGCCCACAAATTCGGGTTTATTACAAAAATGTCACTGTATTCTTTTTGTTGAAAATGAAAACACCTAAAAGTTATTATTATTATTATTATTTTACTTAGATCCACTTTTTTGGTTTTTGAAAATGAAAATTGGATATAAATTTACAAACCAAACCAATTTTTTGTGGTAGGTCCCACAACAAATTGAAAATGAATATAGAAAACAACATTTTTTTTTTCTACAAACCAAACACCCTCTATATGTTACATGAGAGCAGCTAAAAATGATATATTTTACATGAGAACAACTAAAAAAATTCTAGGTGTTTGATTGATGAGAGGCCATTGGTTGCTTTAAGTTAAAAGAATAAGAAGGATTCATGTATATATTATTGCTAGAAAAATAATTATTTAGTATAAGAACAAAAATACAGCAATAATTAATTGGATTCTTGTAGATTATATGATACCTGACATTGTCATTTGGAATAACACAATCAAAATTACTACTTGCATACCCTTTGTATGATGGTAATGAATATTTTATTACTTGATAAAAAAAAATTGGGAATGATAGTGTTGGAGGAGATTCTAGCCTTTTGCCCCTATTGAGCAAAATAATTGGCAATATGTCCCTGTTTCCAAACTATATAGGGGCGTGCCCTTGTTTCGATACTCGATCAACGTAATATCGAGTTACTTAAGTAACTTGACTATTACAAGACCGAGTTCTGGGCAGGTTGTTGCCATGGT
The DNA here is from genome assembly GCA_023736055.1 of Quercus glauca. Classification (NCBI taxonomy): domain Eukaryota; kingdom Viridiplantae; phylum Streptophyta; class Magnoliopsida; order Fagales; family Fagaceae; genus Quercus; species Quercus glauca. The sequence goes on along the minus strand of CM043318.1, from coordinate 81,194,559 downwards.
GGCGATCCAGTGTGGCGTTTGGGCAATAAAATATGACAGGTGTACTGTTCAGAACTCGGCAAGTAAGAAATTGAGTTACAGATTTATTACAGGTGTATTGTTCAGAACTCGGGAGGTAAGAAATCAAGTTATTGACCGAATAACTTTTAGCTGTTTGCAAGTGAAGTGGTACTTGTGCTGAACTTGATGAATGAAAATCGAGTTTTGTAAATATACTCAACATAGGTATAATCAAGTTGTTCTGCCATTTACACAAATCAGCTTCTCATGCAGCATTACATTAGATTTTCCTCATTTTTAGATCAGCTTCTCCTTCCTCCCGGAAGTTGGTGTTATCTCTCTATCATCTCAGGTGAGAAACTCATTTTCTTCTTTAAAGTACATCGAAAATTTTATTGTGTAGGCAAAAAGTAGTTGTAGATATTACAAAAGTTTAACAACCATAATGTATGTTTTTGTTAGAGAAGAATTTTCATTTGATAGGTTGTATTACTTGTGCTTTGGTATTTTCTTGAATGAGTGTTATGTGAGTACATTAGGGTTATATTAATTGTTTGGTGTTGTTTGGTGCTACAAATATACAATAAATCTAATTTGGGTGATGAGTGTTATGTGTGTATATTGGGTCTTTGGTGGTGTAAATTTTATTGACAAAAAATGAAAATCTTTAGATTTGCTAAAACTAATGAACAATTAATCTTTAGATTTGCAAAAGCTGAACGTACATAATCATCATTGGTCAGACATTAACAACAACATTTTGTATTGTACACAACGTGTACGCAAATTTATGAATATCTTTGTCGTGTACCATCTTATGCAGCATTGCATTATTTACCAACAGTTGATGCACACTGTTAACTTGATCATTTGATGTTATTATATTCAGTGTTAATGTCTAGTTCTGGCAGCCCTTTCATCTATAGGCCTTATGATACGTTCACTGCTATGGGTTGTTGCTGGGTATTGGAAGTTGAGTTCAGCTATCCAATCGATCCGAATCTACGAAATAGTGCAAGGTTCACAATACCATGAGACAGGAGTGGGCTTGGTTACTCTGTGAACAGGAAATGTTCTATAATGAGTTGATTGGTTATAAGTTGCCAGTGCTTCGGTGACTCGCATCGCAGATGCCAAGAGACACAATTGACGAACTTCGTAAAGCATTGAACCGCATAAGAGAAGAAAATAATTGAATGAAGATACATCTTAATCAATATCAGACCCAAGTCGAGATTTGAGAATCAGTGGAGTGTAAATTGTACGAGCACACACAATACATGCAATCACTTCTTGCTAATCCCATTTATCAGTCAGACATGGAGATGTCAGATGAAGAGTAATGGTGTTGTGGTGTAATTGGACTTTGTTGGAGAACTATTCTCCTTAACTATGTTTTTTGGACTCGTTCACGCAGAACTCCCACTCCCGCTGCAGTCTGGCATAGTATTCCCTCTCATCAGAATCTCTCTCCCTACTATAGTTATCTGGAAAACGAGGTAACATCCAATTGCACATTGACATTGGAAAATGTGACTTTAGATCGGTATGTGTCAGATGAATAGTAATCGTGTCGTTGTGTAATTGGACTTTGTTGGAGAACTATTTTCCTTAACTATGTTTTAGATGTATGTGTATCACTGTTGTTGCATTTGTACTATGTAAACCTTATTATTGATTGTGAGGAGCATGCACGTTATTCGTAATCTTGATTATTCCCACATAATGCATAAAAGTTAAATATTCCCACACATGATGTTTTTCAATATGCACCTGGGAAGCCTGAACAACAGTAATCAAAGTATAGTTCAATATTAATATTAAACATTATGCAAACTGCAATTCAATATTAATATTTGAGGGAAATATTAATAATATAACATTATCCAAAGTACAGCTCAATACTAATATTTACAGTGCCTCACCTATGCCTCACCTAAACTATTACTTACCAAAAATCTTGCTTTAAAAATAACAACCTGTCAAAAGTTCTTTCCTGAGATAATTACCAATTCTAGCCTCTTAAGATAATAAATTATGCATCTGTACACAAAATGTAACAGACTTTCAACTAATGTGGTAAGATTATACGTTCCCATTTGATATTACAAGGATAATGACATGAAACCAAAAAAAAAATTAAGATATTGAATAAAAACAATATCACACAGTTAGAGCCCTAAGCAGTAAATGGCAGCAAAGGTTTTAGAAACCCAAAACAGTAGATATACAGGGCATTTATGAATTCAATTTAGTTAAGTGATAGAGGATGTCCATGATATGCATTTTATGGTCTGTGTGTAGATATATGCGTGCATATCCATTACACACACATTATATCTATTTTAATAATAACTTAACAGAGTGGAAGCTTGTAAAAGCTAGTACGTTTTGAAGCTTTGATGGGTAGGGGCAAGTTTTTCATACAAAAGCATCTGGCAAGTTAAGGTTCTTACAGATGTTGCTTTCTTTGCATGAACAGTAGCACTAGACAAAATTTTAATAGTGAATAATTTTTGGAACCGTGATATGCACTTTCAAACTATATGAATTAAAAAGCAATTTTCCCTAATAATGAACACCATTGTCATGCCAATTGTATTTTTCATGAATTTGTGCCCTAGATATGCATTAAAACCCAGTTCAAAACCAAACCCAACAAAGCTAAAATAGCATCAATAATATTGAATAGAGAAAAATCTAACAAAGAAAAACTTAAGAAGCCACACTCAAATCAGAGTACATGCACAAGCAACACTTAACTTAGATTAAATGCAAAGAGGAAAAAAAATTGAACTCAGCATTTAGAAATTACCTTAATATGTTTCCAATCCTTTAACTCTGAAGATGGATTGGGTTTAGCTTCGGCTATGGTGAGGGTTATGGTGAGAGTGAAAAGGTGTGGGTTTGGGTTTGGGTTAAGCTTCGGAAAGGGTCTACTGAACAGTTTGGTTTGGGTACGGGTAGATAAGAGAACTTGAAGACGAGTTGAACTTGGAAAGGGTCTACTGAACAGATTGAGGGTGGCTACTGATTAGACTGAGGAAGAAGGGAGACAAACTATTTTGGAGATGTTGCATTAAAAATTCCATTTTATTCTACATATAACTCGGTTTCCCTATTACCGAGTTATAAACAGTAACACGGGAATATTTTATTGCACAAAAGCCACGGTGGCAATCCAGCGTGGCACCAACTTGCCCAGAACTTGGTCTTGTAATAGTCAAGTTCCTTAAAAAACTCGGCTATAGAGTGATCAAGTGTCGAAATAGGGGCACACACCTATATAGTTTGGAAATAGGGACATATTGTCAAATATTTTGCTCAATAGGAGCAAAAGCTTAGAATCTCCTGGTATTGGATGTATGCCTTGTTTGCACTTTTTTCCTACTCTCTTAATGCTTTAGGCTGTCATGTTAATATTTGTGCCCTTTTTTTAATTCAAGGACTAAACATATTCTAATTTTGCCTTTTGGCCCTTTTCTTTTGTAGTCATTCGGTGCTTTGATGCTCAAACTATATTGTCTCCAAGATTCAAAGCAACAGGTGCATGCAGTTGAGAGTTCAAGCTATATAAGATTTGTTGTCTTATATGTTTTTAGTATATATTGCGTATATAATACATTACAAGTTTTGTCATTCAAATTGTATCCAGAGATTATCTATTTTATCCAATATTTTACCCATTCTTTTCAGATTGACCCCTTTGGGCAATTTTAATTTTTGTTACTTTTGAGGAGTAAAAGCGCTACATTACTAGATAATATTTTGAATTGAAAATGAAATGAGATTAAATTCAATAAGAATATATTGTAAATAGCTCTATATATTGGAAGCGAAATTCTTGCCAGAATGATTAATAGATGCTCAGCCCAAAGATTAATAAATGGCATTAAGATTGCCCCATCAATAACTGGAATCTCAAAACTCTTCTATGCAGATGATGTTTTATTGGTTTGCAAGGCAAAACATTCAGAAATTAATGAGATCATGAACATCCTAGGAAAATATTGTAAATGGTCAGGCCAACAAATCAATTTTGAGAAATCAGGGGTCTTTGCTTCAAAAAGGGTTCATTCTCAATTCCTGAACCAGCTTAGGAATCAAAGTGGTTTAAAGAAGCTTTCCCAAGGTACTAAATATTTGGGTGTCCCTCTATTTCTCTCAAGCAGCAAGAAGAAGGACTTTGCTTATCTTAAAGAAACTTTGGAATCTAAGGTAAGCAACTGGAAGAGCAAATCCTTGTCTTGGATGGGAAGAGCAACACTACTAAAATCTATAGCATTGGCTACTCTACTATACACTATGTCTTGCTTTCTCATTCCAAAAAGTTTATGTGAGGAGATGGACAGTATGCTAAAAAAATTCTGGTGGAGCCCATCAAAGAATTCAAACCGTTATTTCACTCCTCTTGCTTGGGACAATCTTTGCCAACCTAAATATTTGGGTGGCCTTGGTTTTTGACACTTCTCAGATATTAATTTGACCCTCCTCTCCAAAGTAGCTTGGTGGATTTCAAATCAGTCCAACAAACCATGTGTGCAAGCACTCATTGCCAAATACAAGGTGAGAAGAAATTGGCTTGATGCTGATCCATCCAAGAAGGCTTCTTGGACATGGAAAAGTGTGGAATATGCTAGGCTTATTCTTGTGGTTGGAGCTTGTAAGCAAGTCAACAATGGGGAAAGCATTCTCATGTGGGAAGATCCTTGGGTCCCTGACCTTCCTAACTATAAACTGGTACCTTTGTCTCCTAAAAAGCAATCTAGCTGCTTGGTGGTGTCACAGATTCTCTCACCAGATAAATCAAGATGGGATGAGTCGAAACTCTATGAATTATTCACTGAAGAATCAGCGAAGGCTATCAAGAAAATTCCAGTCAAAGGGAGGACAAATGGTTATGGTTAAATTCCCATAATGGCAAACTCTCAATGAAGTCGGCATACAAGGAACTTCTTGATCATTCTGAACCCAATGAGTCTGACCAAGTGAAGTCAAAAATTTGGAAATCAAAAATTCATGATAGACTTAAAGATGTTCTTATGGAGAGTTGCCTCGGATATTCTTCCAACCAAGGAAAAATTGACAAGATTCTTTCTAGCCATGGATCCTAAGTGTCCCCTATGTGATGCCTCACCTAAATCTTCCTTGCATCTATTTGTTTACTGTCATGCTGCAAGATTTTTGTGGGCTGGTAATGAGTGGGGTTGTAGACCAGATGCAATGCAGTTTGATTGCCCAGGTCAGTTTATAAATTTTCTTTTATCCCCCAAAGTCTCTTTCCTTGGCTCTTCTGACAGGGAGGGGTTTTTTTATTTGGGGCTTTGGTGTTGGAGCAATTGTGGTTTGCTAGAAATCAAGCTATTCACAAAGATATTAAATTCTCCCCAAATAAAGAACTCCAAGTAGTCTTAAAAAAAAATTCTTTGAACACCGTGTTGTGCTCACTGATGTCCCCTTAGTGTTGCCAAGACCTTTTTATTCTTGGATCAGGCCTGAGCAAGGAGCTATTAAAATAAATTGCAACACGGCGGTGGGGTTAGATCATTCGTTTATTGCCATTGTGGCGAGAGATTGGAGGGGGGATTTCATTTTTTCCATGTCCAAACGGGTGGAAACCAACCTCCCTATCCAAGCAGAAGCTGAAGCCATTAATTTGGCGACTTGTGTTGCTATTAACCGTGGTTTTGAGTATGTAGTGGTTAAGAGCGATGCCAAAGCTTGTATTGATGCTCTCAAAGCCCCTTTTGATGAAGTGCCTTGGAGAATTTCATCCATAACAGCTGATACCCTTTTGTGGGCATTCCGTGGTCAGCAGTTTGTTTTCAGGTGGAGTCCTAGAGAATCAAACAAAGCAACCCATGTTTTCGCTTCTTGGTGCCTTGGAAAAATTTAGCTGGTTGTTTTTGTCAGGGTTATGCTCCCAGCCCTTTTATGGATGTAATTAATTATGAACTCTTGTTTGCTGTAGTTGCTGGTTAGCCTCTATTCCTTCTGTTTGTCAATAAAACTTTCTGTTCATCAAAAAAAAAAAAAAAAAAAAAAGAGCTCTATTTACACCCTTCGATTAAATGATGCCACATCTTTTTTTTTTCTTTTCAAATAAGATGTTAGCCACTAGTATACGTTATCACACCCCCCTTAAACATTCTTATGATATATCCAAATATATATATATATATATATATAAAAACAAACAGAACCTCCATAGCAAAGTGCCAAAGGGAAAAAAACCATCGGAAACAAAGCTGGAACAAAGAGCCACCCCCGTCACTGACATCATGAAGCCAGAGCGGTGATGAGAGGGAAGGGAAGATGCGAGCTCTAATTCAAGCAGAGCTCCAAATGCCCAAGTCTTCAACCTCCATAAAAAAATCTAATCTTTTTCCCTTTTTTTTCCCCCTTAAAAATCTCATCTTCAGTGCCCAGTTGTCTACCTCAAAAAATTTCTTTACATTTAAATTGGGTATGAAGAATTTTTTGCCAAGTTCAACTTTTTAACTTGCACACAACGTACTCGGAGAAGAAGCTGGAGACGAGTGTCGTGAGACCCAAGTTAAGCGACGTCGTTGACGGTGGCTACTCCTTGCTCCAGCAACGTCTCCAGCAATTTTCTTATACCATTTTTTTTTGTTTTTTTTTTTTTATATTAATATTTGGATATTTTTGAGGGCATTGTGATCATCTGTGGTAGTCTCTACCCTTTTACGTGAATTTATGCAAAAAATATGACGTGGCATTATTTGATTGGAGGGTATAAATAAGGGTGTTTACACTTTTTTTTTTTGGGTAATTAAGGTGTTTACACTTTTAGTCCTTGTATAATTTGCACTTAAAAGAAAATAGCAACATTGTTTTACATTTTTCAGATTTTCTTATTTAATTTTTACTACCAAAAAAAAAAAAAAAAGATTTGAAACCACTTCTACCCTTCTGATTTTTGCTTCCATTATATTTCTATTTATATGATTCTATTATTATGAAACGTTAACCACACTTGTTTATTATTATTATTATTTTATTTATTTATATAACTTGATAGTTGGTAGAGGAAAGAATTTGAATTATAAACGCCTCTATTGGAAATGCAACGAGGAATTTTTTTTTTTTTTTTTTTTTTGAGAAACCACCCTCACAGAAAGAGGGGGAGCGGAATTTCATTGAACTAAACAATATACTTCCTCAACAACTGGAGGAACATCCTCCATCCAAGTTTGGAAGGGAGAAAAATTACGAGCCATTCTAGCCAAACCATGGGCTACTCTGTTGCCCTGTCTTCGAGTATGACTAAAGAGCACATTCCTAATAGTTGAAGACAACAGCTTGATATCTCTGATAATGTGACCGAAGCTAGAATAAGGGCAACCACCACTGTTTATGGCCTTGATATTAACCTCTGAGTTGCCTTCCACTATAATCTTGTCAAAACCAAGTTCCTTCGCAAAGCAAAGGGCACCTCAAGCTGCCAACACTTCCACCATCTCTACTGAGGTAGGTAGTGGAATGGTTTGTGCAACATTTCTAGGAAGTTTGAGGCCTTCCCAGATTCTCGGAGGCCTTCACAATTGCAACCAACCAAAATGGACATCCATATAGGCACTAGGGAAGGGCAAGACCAGTTTTCATGGAGAGTGGTTTTTGGTTCCAAACCACAATTTTGGCAAGTGTCATTAATTGGGATTTTCATTTTTCTCAAATCTGATTTCGAGGGCAATGAATCTAACCCCACTCTCCATATTAGGGTTTTAATCTGTTTGGGACCCTCAAACTCCAAATTCCCTTCCACAACCTCTTTGTATTAGAGTGGTCCGAGGTCCCAGGCTACTCATTTAGTTCCTAGTCTAATAGAAGCCGATACCTTGACTTAACAGAGTAGTCACCTTCAAAGTTGAGAGGCTAGATTATCAGATCCTCCCATTCACCAAAACTAAAGGGGATTAACTTGATTATAAAGGCTTCATGGGGAAGGAAATTAGTATCAATTACCTTTTGAATCCAGCATCGACTCTCTACATCAATCAGGGATGACACCTTTGCATCGCTGCCAAAGAAAGTTGATGGAGACAGTACTTTCTTAAGACTAGGATCTGGTAGCCAATTATCTTGGTAAATTCGAATTGAGGAGCTATTGCCAACTCTCCATAACATGCCTTTTTGGACCACCTCTCTGCTCTTTAGGATGCCTTCCATACAAAAGATCCATTACCTTTTTTCCCCTCTAGAATGCTGCCCTTCAGGAAAAACTTAGCTTTGAAGAATCTATGGAACAGGGAGTCCTCATTGGTTAGTTAGCACAAAACTTTGTTTCGCTAACATTACATCATTGAATTTTTGTAATTCACGAAAGCCCATACCTCCCAAACTCTTCGGCTTACAAAAGGTGCTCCATTTGGACCAGTGGATTTTTCTTTGCTCTCCCTACTAACCCCACCAAAATTTCTTGATCAAGGATTCTATCTCATTGTAAAGAGTGGTTGAAAGCTTGAAACAGCTCATGGCATAGGTCAAGATGGCTTGGATGACTACTTTGAGAAGCACTTCCAGGCCTGCTTGAGAGAGAAGCTACTCTTTCCAACCTTGAAGTTTGGCCCAAACCCTTTCCTTGATGTACATTAAACTTGCTCTTTTATTTTTTTCTGATTAGGGCAGGTAATCCAAGGTATTTCTCGCATTTGTTTCACCTCTTGGACTTTAAGGGAGGATTTAATCTGATTAAGGATATCCGGGGGGGTAGACTTACTAAAAAAAAGATTTGTTTTGTGCATATTCAAAAGCTACCCCAAGGCTTTCTCATAGCAGGAGAGAAGAGACTGGACTTTCTAGCATTCCGACATGGAGGCTCAGTAGAAAACCAAGTTATCGTTAGTGAAAAATAGGTGTGTGAGTATAGGGCCTTTCTTGTATGGAGACCTCTTGGTGCAATAGGCTATGAAGACCTTTTGTACAGATGAGGAACATATCGGGGGAGAGTAGATCCCCTTATCTGATGCCTCTCGAGGGGTGGATTACATTAGTAGGGTCTCCATTTATTAGAATGGAGTAGCTCACCAAAGTAATGCATTCCATCATTAATACCACCCACTTTTCATCAAACCCCATTCTTCTCATAAGCTTTTCTAGGTAGGGCCATTCAACTTAATTGTAGGCCTTACTCATATCTAATTTTAAGGCCATGAAACCCAACTTTCCGGACTAGTGATGCTTCATGTAATGGAGGGTGTCAAAGGCCAAGAGGATGTTATCTGTGATGACTCTCCCTGCTTGGAATGCACTTTGGTTCTTAGATACTATTGCAAGTAATACAACCTTGAGTCTGTTAGCTAGCACTTTAGACACTAGTTTATAAACTACTTTGCACAAGCTAATAGGCCTGAAGTCAATAATGTTTTCAAGAGATTTAACTTTCGAGATCAAAGTAATGTTGGTATGGTTAATCTCTTTTGGTATTTTGCAATTATTTATACAATCTTGGACTGCAGAGCAAACGTCATCACCAACTAGAGACCAAAAAGATTGGTAAAATAGGGGAGAATTATAGTCGGGGGCTGGTGCCGTGATGGGTTCCATTTGATTGAGGCCTGTCTCTACTTCATCTTGAGAATAAGGCTTGAGTAGTTGTTCATTCATCTCCTCTGTGATTGAGGGTTGGATTGCTTCCAACACTTCATCAAAGTCTGTAGGGGTGGGATGTGGAGAACAGGGTTTAGGAGTATTGGAAGGCAATCTCTTTAAGCTGGGGATCTTCGGAGCACCACACATTTGATTCGTTCCTTAAACTCGAGATCCTATTCCTTCGGAACCTATGGGATGCTTTGCTGTGGAAGCAGCTTGTGTTGCGGTCCCCACACTTCAAAAAGAGAGCTCTAGAGCGCTGATGCCACATCTGACTTTCTTTGTCCAGCAGGACATTGATCTCTGCTTGCCATGCCTGGATCACATTAGCATCTCCTTTCCCTTTGTTACTTCTATTTCGGCTCTGTTTAATCTCTTTATTTTTATATCAATCGACTTTTTGATACTACCAAATGATTGACGACTCCATGTTAGCTGTCTATCCCCACAAGTTTTGAGTTTACCTGCTACTAGTGGCACTGAAGCATCGGGAGAGGATTGACCCCAAGTGGATTTCACCGTCTCCCTACACCCCCCCATCACTCAGCCACATCTTCTCAAACTTGAAAGGGCTGTTCTGCTTGGGGATTATCCCTTCTGGATTGATGATGATTGGCTTGTGGTCTGAAGAGTGGGTTTGGAGATATTGGACTATAGTGCCTGGATTGAGTGAGAACCATTAGTTGTTGGCCACTGCCCTGTCAAGCCTCTCTAGAACCAATTCCCCCAGTCCTTTACCTTTCCAAGTATATTTATCTCCCACAAAACCCAGATCCATGAGACCATATTTGTCTAAGACATCACAAAAGGCCTTCATATACACCTCCTGCCTAGGCCTAAAGCCCAATTTTTCATAGGACCAAAGAATTTCGTTGAAATCCCCTGCACACATCCAAGGGAGTGAAAAGCCACGATGGAAGGACTTGATTAAAGACCATGTTTCAAGTTTCCTTGCTGCTTCTGCAAAGCCATAAATACCTGTAAAACGCCACTGGACTTCTGGATTACTACCAACAATGGCATCAATATGGTTAGGGGAGGAAGAGATCACATCAATGTGCACCGATTTTTTTCCAAAACAATGCCAAGTAGCCCATTTTATTAACTTTAGGGATGATCCAAAAGCAATCAAACAAAAGTTTGCCATAAAGCCTTTTCAGTCTACCTTCATCTACCCAAGTCTCAGCCAAGAAAAAGGCAGTGGGATCTTGTGCTTGAACTAGTGATCCAAGCTCTCGAACGATATGCTGGTTCCCAAGCCAGCACATCTTCCAGCAAAGCCAACTCATTAGTCTTGGCAGGGCTGATGGGCAGCCGCCAAGGTTATGTCCATCACCTGATCATCAAGTAGTTTTATGGGCCTTTGAATACGAGTCCATTTCTTTTCTCCCTGGGCTTGAGGCTGTAAGGAGCTGCTTCAAGTTTGATATGTCTTTAAGGGGCATGGGTTTGTTGGGCTTGGACAAAAAGGTGACTAATGTTGGGCTTGTGTCTGAGGCATTGGGGGGCCCTATTTTATCCACAGGAAAGGCCTTAATGGGATCAAAGCGGGAAATGTCTTGATCAATCTCCTGAATTAGTTGCTTAAAGTCAGTGGAATGAGGAAATTTCAGAGTGGGGTCCGTATTTGAATTTGAACTAATCGTCGGAACCCCAGCTTTTTTAGGATTTGAGCTCGTGTGTTCTATCGCATTAAATGCTGTCAAGGGGGAAGGGAAGGTCTCTGAGGCCATTTCTGGTGCCACCATGGTTGATTAAGATGGCAAACCAAGAAGGCAGTGATTTGGTTTTCCCCTGTTTTTCTTTGCAAAAAATCCAGGAACATTAACTACATTTCTTCGAAGAAGGGGGGGGGGGCCTAAGCCAGGGATTGAATTGTTGTTCTTCAGGTTAAAGTGAGCCCTCACCGTCTATCCATTTTTCACAGTCTCTGTCACTGTGGGTAAGGAGCCCACACCAGTAGCACAGGTTGGGTAGTCGCTCGTACTTGAAAAAGACCTAGTGCTCCATTCCATGTTCCAAAGTAATGTGCCTACCTTGACACAGTGGTTGGGATATATCGACTAACGCCCTTACTCTGATGAAGTTGCCACCATCGCTGTCAAGGGCGTCTGGAGGATGTAGGATGGGCCCTATGGATTCGCAAATCTGTTCAACCACTTCTTTGTTTCTGAATCTAACTAGAATATCAAATACTTGAACCTAGAAGGAGACCCTCTTAAAGTCTAAAGGATTTAGGGAGGCATCCTTATCATATTGAGTTAGAACCATTAAGTGCTTGTCAAAATACCATGGTTCCGATTTGAGGATTCTCTCCACATCTCCCTTATTATTGAAGGAGAAGATAATCATATGGTCACCAAGATTTTTTATTTTGAAACTTGTTTTTGCTCTCCAAAGGGGAGTGAAGGTGTTGGCAATGGCGTCAATGTTGAGGGGCATTTTGGGAGGAATCTTGCTGCAATGGCATAATTGGAGATGGCTTGTTCCTTCTTCAAGTGTAACCTTGAGCCTTCTCTTTCGGAGAGGGAAAGCAAGCTCCAATGTTTAGTTAGGTCCTCCATTGATGTTACCACAGAACCTAGAACGATCCCTCATGTTTCCCAGAACCTTGTGAAAGAATAAACCCACTAGCCTCGTGATAACGTTGTTATCATAAGGGATTGACTCTCCTTCACCTAGAATGGATGATAGTGCCACTACCTAGAAGAAGTTTCCATAGAGGAAGACTTTCCTAGCGAAGGGCAACCTCATAATCAGTATTGCTCATCTTTTAGCATGTGAGTGACAATTATTAGGAGGCTATTTATAAAGAAGTAATGGTGAGGTGAAGACAAGTATAAGGTCTCATTATGGAAAACCAACCAAGTTTGTTTATTATTGTTGTTGTTATAATTATTTTATTTATTTATATAACTCGATAATTGGGATCAGGAGGAATTTGAATCATGTATGTCTCTATTGGAAATGTTAACTCCTTAACCTAGAGTTTTGCTGGAGGAAGCAAGGGCTGCGATCACTACTAAATAGAAAAGAATGATTGATCCTTTTTTTTTTTTAATTTTTTTTTATCTTCACCTTACCATCTAAGTTGGAAATGCCATCCAAATTTTTTTTATAAGGTCTGATTATGGAAAGCTAACAAGGCTCTTGATACCAACAAAGATGTTAAATAGTGTTAAATTGTTAATAATGAAAAATAAATAAAAAGATTGATTGATTTGCTATTTGCAGCTATCTACAGAATGCCCCAATTTTTTTTATAACTCGATCAATAGGAGAGTGAGAATTTAAATTATGGACATCTCTATTGGAACGCTAAGAGGACAAGATGGATTAATATTTTCTTTTATTTTATTTTCACCTTATCATCTCTATTGGAAACACCAACCCAAGTTTATTTATTTATTTATAAGGTTTCATTAAACAGTTACAAAAGGCCAAAAAGGCTCTTGACACCAATCTACGACTAAATGAAAAAGGGAAAGATGAATTGATTTACTATCTTCTAGGAAGTAGATTTTTTTTTAATAATTATCTTCTAGGAAGTAGTTGCTTATGGTTTGCATGTGTTTGAACTTTGAACTCAGAGAGGGTTTACGCTTGCTAAGAACACTTTTGACTGAACAAAAGGTCCATAACTTGTAAATATGGCTCATGAAATTCAGCCCAAGAAGATACCGGTGCAACCCACACAAATGGTAAAGTTCACAAACTATTCCTGTCAACATTCCATAGATTTGGGCCTTGGAATCGAGTTAAGCTAGGCCCATAAAATCAACCCAGAAAGGCTTTTAACATGATCACATGCTAGGATGTAGAGGCTGCTGAATTAAGCCCCACGTAAAATCATAAGCCCAATTGGTACTTCTCAATCATAAGCCCAAGAATTTTCCTTTTTTTAAGAAGAGATTTCTTTCCGTGTATGTTTTAATTCTTAGAAACCTGAAAATAGGAACAAAGGCTGACTAAATCTACCATAGACCATAGTGCTTTATTTAAATGATTGCTTGTACTTGGCTACCAAATATGATTACTTTATTTATATGATTGCTTGTACTTGGAGAGAGAGACAGATTGAATTGTACTTTTTTAAGAGATAATTAAAGCTTGATGCTAATCCCTCGACTTGTACCATTTTTCTCCTAGACCCTCTAACACTTTGTACTTTGAGAGATTGAATTGTGATTTAAGTGACTAATTTGATTTTTCTTTCATTAAGCTACAATGATGTATACTTTGTTAGCTATTGAACTCATATCAACATGATGCTAATTAAAGAAGTAGGATTGTAGTTAAGGCAAATATGTAGGGAGTAGTTCTAATACCACATAAAATGTCACAACTTTTGTCACAACTATCCAAGATATCATATTATGACTGGATATTTGCTACTTTTATTTGGATCCACCACTTTTTTTCCACCACTCACAGACTACCACGAGGACATTTGTGGCACAAATTAAAGCCTTTTATGTGGTCTTATAATTTTTGATATATTAAACATGGAAGGACAACTTAAGATCTTCGATGTGCATAAATGATCATAGTACTCAAAGAAGTATCTTTCCATTTTATTTGTCCAACAAAAAATTTGTACAAAATATTTTAATTGTCACATTGTCCACCAGGTCCTCCAAACCTAAAGGTGCATTCATCTATCATACCTTGATATCCATTATAATCCAAGTTATAGCACTCAAGGTTATCAATGAAGAACTCATGGCTATATTCATAATCAGGCCCATACATGGCTCCTAATTCATTTCTATACTAGATACATGTAAATGAAAATGTATGTTGATAATCATGGTCTAGAAATATTTCAGATCCAATGGGTGGGCTAATTCCATTTGGGGTAGTAACAATAACCCCTCCCCAGCCAACAGTTTCAACTTGGGTGAGATTCTGAAATAACTTAGATGGAAAATATCCAATTTTAATACCATCCTTGGATACCCACCAATTTCCTTCTTCTAAGTCTTGTCATGTAAAAGAGAAAGATATATGATCAACATGTTAGAATTAAGTGGTTAAATGACTAAATTTATCATCTCCTAATAGTTTAAACTTTTGGAAGAATCAGTAATTTAACATAATATGGGACATTTTACGTCAATGGCAAAAAATGTTAGATTAGCCTAAATCTCCCATTGGGTTCTTCAGAAATTTTTATTTGTGGAGAATCAAGCCCAAAATTTCAAATGTATAATGAACAAAATGCTAATGGTGCTTTAACAAGAGAGAAATCAAAATGTCAATAACAAAAATACAAGAAAATGCAGAAAATGTACATGGGTCCGAAACTTCGACCCATAGTCAGCGAGAAGAGAAAATAAAGAGAGGTTGTGAAGAAGAGGGGGAAGGTTCCCTTACACCCATGTTTCCACCCCTAAACTTCAGAATTGTGAGAATGTTAGCTGGCTGAATGGGCTTTTGGTCTCAAGTTTCAACTCTGTGGGGGGAAATGTAATTGGTTGGTTTTTTAGCTGAAGAGACTCTTGTATTGATCTTGGGATGTTGCTCTAAGAGTAAAAAATTTCTTCCTCTTGTTCTAAGTTGAAGGGAGAGTTTTAAAGTAGCCTTTAGGTGTCCTTAAGGACTGGTTTTTAGGCTAAAAGATGAGGCTATGGACCTCCAACATGCTAAATTGATGTTTGGTTCAAATTTGCTTTAGTTGGGTAAAAGAATTAGCTTACTTTATGCATAATTTGGGAAATATTTTACTAAACCCTCATTGGCTCCCATTTTTTAGTTGTTTCAGACCATTGGGAGGCTTACCTAAATGAGGGCTAGCGGCTAGAGTTGGCCAATGTGAGCCAACCATTTTAAAGGGAAAAATGGGTTTGGGCAGAAACTTTTGGCCACAATTAGCCAGAGCATAAAAGGTTTTTTGGGGTAAAAATTTTAGATACAAGACCTCCTCCATAGGCTTGAGGTGCTACCAGTGTCCCTTGTTCACTTGGTAGCACGCATAGGCTAGGCTTATGCAAAAGGTCCGAAAGAAACTGACCCATACCTTCCACACCACACTTCCTCAATTTCCCTAATATGTCGCATGGGCTTAAGCCATGCTTAAAAGAATAAAAATATAATATAATATAATATATGAATTGAGCCCATAATGAGGTCGAGCTCGATTGAGTCAGGCTTGTAAAAAATGTGTCATGAAAATGGGTATTAACATTAGCCCCCGAGCATGTGTGGTGCTTGCGGCATGCGTGTGAGTAGTTGATGCTTCCCATTGCTTGTAGATGTTGTGGGTTTGAGAATTAGCATACCCAAGCGCTCCATTTTTTGTTAAGAAAATTTGGGTCAAAGAAGTCCATTTGTAGAAATGTTGTGGGTCGTGAAGCCCACTTGAAGAGAAATATCGGGTACAGGTCAATGAAGCCTGTTTGTAGAAATGTCATGGTTGCGAGTCCAAGAAGGTCAAGTTGTAAATAAGCGACAGGTCCAACCTGAAATGGTTCTTGCTTTTCAAGTCCCACTTGTAACTTAATTTCTCTTTATAGGATGGCTTAAGTGGCTTTCATGCAACCATGAGAAATTTTAACATTTCTTCCTTGGATGACTAAGTGGCTTAAGTCTGCACACCGCTTTTGCTTTGTAATATACGTATTCGGCCTTTGAATTTTCAGGCTCACTTCCTTATCATTCCTGTAGCTTTTGTCTTTTTTCTAGCCACTTTGTCTTGTGATAGTATGCCACGAGCATCCGCAGCAGATGTGGCAAAAATTATGCCATTTTGCCACACTAAAATCCTACTTTATTATTTTACCACATCATTTTACAACATCGCATTTATCAGATGTTTTATACTTCAATTCTATACATTAAAATAATATTTCCTACACATTAAAATAATATATTAAATTCCTTTCCCCATCATCATCGTCCTCATCAACCACCACCGCAAACCAGAAAAACCAGAACTGCAACAACAACAACTACAACCACAACCAGAAAAATTGTTGCAGCCACAATCACCAGAAAAACCAGAACCGCAACAACAACAACAACAACTACAACCACAACCAGAAAAATTGTTGCCGCCACAATCACTAGGAAAAAAAAAACCACCACCGGCCATCACCCCCACAGCCCACCACCACTACCACTATCACCGCCCATAGCCCACAGCCTACCACCACCATCAGATCAACCCAAATTGCAGCAAAAAAAAAAACCATAACCAGAGAGAGGCAGAGTGAAAGGCGGACAGAGAGGAGAAGGAAAAGGGTGAGATCGACGGCGGCCTAGGGGTGAGATTGGCGAGATCGAGCGTGGCTGAGCGTGGGTGAGATCGAGCGTGGCTGGAGCGTGGTGAGATCGAGCTACGCCGTCGTCGTGGGTGAGATCGTCGTCGGAGCTACGCCGTCGTGGCTGGAGCGTGGGTGAGATCGAGCTACGCCGTCGTCGTGGGTGTGAGCGTGGGTGAGATTGCCGTCGTGCCTGGAGCGTGGGTGAGATCGTCGTCGGAGCACGCCATCGTCACTACCGGACTGGTCGAAGAGAGAGGGAACCGGAGAGTGAGATCGAAGAGAGAGGGAACTAGAGAACCAGAGAGTGAGAGAGAAGAGAGGGGGAACCAGAGAGTGAGAGAGAAGAGAGAGGGAACCAGAGAGTGAGAGAGACGAGAAGAACAAATGAAGAGAGAGGAGAGAGAAGAGTGAATATAAAATAATTTTTATGTTTACCACATATGTCCGTACTGTTGCAAATTTGCAACAGTACGGACATATGTGGTATAATTTTACCACAAATGCCATGTCTGATGGGAGGCTGTTTTTTGTGGTTGGTGTGGGATATGTGCCAAATATTTAGCATTTGGCACATATCCCACATCTACTGTGGGTGCTTAACTACTAGAATTTTACCTCCAGTAGCCAACTTTTAAACCTCCTTAATATCAATTCCAGAAAATGCCTCAGATTTTCAAAGGCCTCACACCACTTTTGCTTTGCCATATCATGGCCTTTTACTTTTCTTTTCAAGTTGCTTTCCTGTAGGTAACTATAGGTAGCATTAGATTTCCTACACCCACTTGCTTTTAGCTTTTAAGCCAAGAGCTTCACTTTCTACTTAGATGAAAGCTAACATGCCATTCCATTCTTTCAATAATATTTCTTTAGCCAATGCACCTCCTTCTCTTGTAACAATATTGCATGAGTTGCCTAAGCGGTTTCACTTCCTGTAGCCTTTATGTCAAAGACATTCATATCACATACTCCCATGCCTTTTCACTTTATGATATATATATATATATATATATATATATATATATATATATATATCACTATAACTTTGCTTATTTCTTTGGCTTTTCAGGTTCTTGGGATAGATCACTTCTCCAAGAGCTTCAGAACTCTTTTATTGCAAAACTCTTGGAATCAGACTCTTGTAAATCTTTTATTTTTTAAAATCCCTTAAGCTCCTTAGATTTTCCAAAGCTTTATTGTACCCACCTTTGATCTTGCACCTATTTGGCCAAAACCCAAGGAGGATGGTGAGATGGTGGTTGCAAAATGAAAGAGATAAAAGTGATGGCGTTCCCCCACAATAATCAAAGAAGTATAAAGATGCTTGTTGTAGGATCTAGATGGGCAAAGCGTCATTGCTGAAGAAGAGAAAGATAACCCATCGGCGAGGAGCAAGGTTGTTTTGTCGACAATGTTTAATGGGGCTTGCGGTAGCTCACCGCCCCTGGCCACAAGACAATTTGTACCAATTTTTGCTAACCAATGTTGTTGGTGAAGAGGAAGAAACCTTCGTCACTAAGGAGTGAGGTTTTTGTTGTAAGAGATTGATGTCAAATGTGGCGGTAAGATGTTGAATCTGTTCTTTGTGCAAGCTCGATAAAGTCGGATGCAATGCTTACCTTGGTGAGTAAATTTTTTTTTTTTTTGCCGATCTCTCAGATGTATTTGGTGACATGTTGAATGAATAGTGTCGTTGATTGTGTAGGTTGGCTCCTCCTTAGGAGATCACAAAAATACCGCAAGGTTCCGACCCATAAGGTTGAGTCATTGTAATTAAAACTGAATTTCATATCGAAGTCGGCTTCTTATTGATTCCAATAGTCGCAAGGCATGTAAATCAGTTTGTAATGCAATTATGATTGAACTTGAGTTGGTCGTTGTGTTGGTCAATTTGGTGAGATTGTGTTTGCCAAGATTAGATTCGATGAAGATATAACCACGAGCAATAATCAATATTGTTGGCCACGTTGGTACAATACATTTAAGGTGGAATGGAGCAAAGATATTACTTGCCGAAATAGTATAGAGATGAGACATAGCCGCTACATTGGTTGGTAGCCCCTCGTATCATGTTCTTGCGATGAACGCAAGTGAGAGCTAGAGTCACCAAGTGTTAGTTGCTTCTTGATTCAGCAAGCATGAAATGAAAGTGTAGAAATGAAACTTGAATGTCTAGTGTAGAGGTGCATGGCGATTAAGTAAGCCTTTAGCCCCTGGTAATGCCGATGAATAAGTTATTGGGTTGTTTGCATAATCACTTAATCCTTGTGAAATACTAAGTGTTAATACCATTGAGAGTAAGCCATGTGTTGCATAGCCTGATTATTAGCATGAATTGGCAGAGTTGAAGTTGTAGCCATGAGCGGTACTGTTAGCCCCCTTGAGACAACTCATTTGAGATGGAAAGGAGCAAAGATATCACTTGCGATGTAGTATAGGGGTGTGAAATAGCTATTGTATGTGTTGACACTAATAGCCCCCAGTATTGTGTTATCATGGCGAATGTGAATAAAAATGCTGAGTCACAAGTTGTTGTCTCTTCATGCTTGTTGTAATAATGAGGAGAGTGTTGGCGAAGCCATGATTGATGGTTCCATAGAGTGTTTATTTTTTTATCGTAGTGCTGCCCATCCATATTAGCCCATTTGGGGCCTAGATAGGACAAAATAGACCATGATGGCATGAGATGATACCTTGTAAAATAGCCATTGTGTATGCTAAAATGATGAAGAGGACAACGTATAAGCAGGTGGGAGATTCTTCTTTGTTGCATGGCTATAAAAAATGTTCAATGAAACGTTGTTATGTCGAAATGCTTTTGCTTTTGGTGTTGTCGTAGCCACTATTTCTTTTATATAATTGTCAACAAATTGAAGGTAACGCATAGACAGCAACTTCGTTTGTTTGAGAATGAAGCCACAATTTCTTTGGCAACATAAAATTTGTCATGGGAAGTCAATACTTGCTGTCATACCTTCTTGTCACACTGATAAGAGTTGCTGAGAGTGATGCTTCTCCATTTTACATAGAATAAATTTACTTTGGGAGACTAGGTCATTGTTGAGTAGGAACTTGTAACTCACTTAGTAAGTCATATATCTTCTTCAAATTTTTTTTTTTTTTTTGGTGATTGCATACAAAAGGTGTATTGAGCGTGTTGTATTACAGTTTATTGTAGGATGACTTTAGCTTAGGCAATTGCGATGCCATCGTTGGGACCTTCATTCACAAGGCCAATCTCATTGTCAATGCATCATTTTATGAGATTGAAGTCATTGCGACAGCAACATAGAGCTGCAATTTATGGTACCATGGCCACCATTAGTGATTTTGAAACCTTTTTAGTTAGTTCCATGCTTGCATTGGACATTTGATGTACTTGTCGTCCTGTTGTCTATACACAGGCTGTGGTTGATTTAACTTTCTCTATTAAGAGACAACATCTGAATTTGCTACAGATTGAATGCCCATTGCTCATCCCAAGAGGATCATAAGGCTTTCTTGGTCAAGCTTGAGAAGGATAATAGCAATGACCGTGGAGCTTCCCCTTTTCTTTGGCTAGAGAGCAATTGTGCTAACATATGTACACAGAACTTGGGTTGTTCCTTTGGCCGAGGAGTGGCTATTTGAATGAAGGAGTGCCGCCAAGAACTTGATTGAGGATGGGTTGATTATAGAGTTTGTTTTCTACTACATTCGTTTCATTGTTTATACATGGTTCAAGCAAGGCTTGAAAGTTCAACTTGCATCTCTTAGCCACTAAATTGTTGGGAAGAGGCAAAAACTTGTAGCTGCAAATTCATATAAATATAAATCGCAAGCAAGTGTTCTGAATGCGATGGCTTTGGATATTGTTACAAGTCTCGATCTTTTTTTACTCCCCCTTTCTTTCTCATTTCTTTTGTTTCTTAAATATATTGAAACCTTGAGAATTTGAGCTAGTTGTAATGTGTAATAGGGGCTACTGCCCTGAAAACATATTCTCTTGTATTTTGCTTTTGTGGACAACTCACTTATGTGTACAGAGCAGCTCCTATTTGCTTGTATTGGTGCCACTTTGAGCTTGTACTGTCATGGTTAGTAAACACAATTTGCATTTTGTACAAAGTAAACATATATGATATTTGAATGTATATTTTGTATATTGGAATGAAACAAATGATTTGTAGCTCAAGGATGTATATGTTTTGTAATTTGTACCTTGAGAATGACTTTGTATCTTTCTTTGATAGGCTATGAGTATGTCTTTGTTGTGAAAACAACTCTTGTATGGTTGTGTGCAGCTGAGTATGTTGAGGAAAGCTTGGTTGGAAAGGTCGTGCGCACCTTCTGATTGAGTAGCTTAGGTTTGATAGATTGTACACATGTAGTCTCTTGAGAATAACTTGTGCTTTATTGGATATGTTGTAAATGTGGCTTTACCTTTGCAAGGACAAGTTAGTAGACATGTTGCTTTATTTCATACCTTTGCAAACAGGTTTTGGCTAAGTGCAGTCTCTTGAGAATAACTCGTGCTTGATTGGATATGTTGTGAATATGGCTTTATCTTTGCAAGGGAAAGTTAGTAGACATGTTGTTTGATTGTCATACATTTGCAAACAGGTTTTGGCTAAGCACACGTCTCGCTATATGTGCACCATTTTTCAGCTCTCTATTGATGGGTAGATTTGGTTTCATAGATAGTAGCTCATATACATTGAAGCTTGGCTTCCTGCTTGGTGGTCAACTTATTCTTAACATGTATTAGGTCGCTATTTCATTAGTTTCAAGAAGCCCAAAGATATGGGCTGTGTTTTCATGCATTATAGCTCATGGTGCACTTGTTTGTCACCATTTCAATGAGGTTGATTTCATTCTTACAGACAACGGCTTGAATAAAGCTTGTATTGCTGTCATCTTTTGAGGATATCATATTCTTGCATACAACAACTTATAGAATGACAAATTTGCTATTTTCTTGAGGAGTATTATCCTTGTGTAAAGCAAATTACCATATGACAATGAGGTAATGGTTCATTGGCTTCCTTGCCGCTTTACAAGGCTTATGCATCAATTTTCTCAACCTTTTAAGGGCTGGCTATGTCCCTACACATAGTGGATCACTATTCTTGAATTTTAAGATATTATGTTGGCTTCCCTATCACTTTGTAAGGTTTGCCGTTAAAAAAATGTTGGCTTTCCCTACCTTGTTGAGGGCGTTGCATCCTCGCAAATAGGGGCCTTGCACATATGAATGGTATGACATTTCGTTGGCTTCCTAATCATTTGATAGGGTTTACCTTTGAGGATGTATTGGCTTTCCTACCTTGTCAAGAGCTAGTTGCACCTTTACAAGTAGGGGTATTGCCATAATAAAATGTCTCACTGGCTTCCTAACTATTTGATAAGGCCTACCATTGAAGGATTACGTACTTGGTTTTCCCTACCTTATTGAGAGTATTTTTTTTTTTACCCTCGCATGTAGAGGTTTTGCTGTAAGAGTAATTTGTTAGCTTTCTCTCCGCTTCGCAAGGTTTTCTATCAGGAGAAAGCATTGGCTTTCCCTACCTTATTAAAGGCATTGCACCTTCGCATGTATGGGTCTCACCATGCTTGGATAATATAATAGTTCGTCACCTTCCTAATGGTTCATAGGGCTTGCCTCCAAAAATTGGTATGAGCGAGATATATTGTTGTAGCTTATGATGTTGTGCGAGATGCTAAAGCGATGAATGATATGCTCCTTGATGGAGTTGGTTATGGTCACTCCCATTGCTTTTCTTTGAGTGGAATTGCTTCCACCCACTTACTGAATTACTTAGTGTGGCAAAGACTCGAATGCACCCGTTCAGGGGTGGATGGATAAGTCCGATGATATCAAGCCCCCAAGTATACAAGGCTATGAGGCACTTATGTCTCAAATGCTTTTAAGGTGTGTGCGTACAAGCTTGGAGTGAACTTGGAAGTGCGATGACTTTTAGTGAATTTGGTTATGTCAAACCAATGGTATGCCATCGCTAAGAGTTGTTTGGTGGGATTTCTTCTTCTCTTAGTATTCTCAATATTACTCGAAGATAAGTTCTGAAAATATGGGTCCTCCCATTTGCTATATAGAGGGACAATGATAGGCTAAGCATCGGAGATGTTGGTATAAGGTTGTTTCATTCCCAATACAACAATTTTTTTTTCCATGCTTTGGTTAGCCTCTCTGTCGAAGATACATGGTACCGCAAATAGCGGCTCCATGCTTTACTTGCTTGACTTCTAACTTTGGGATAATGATGGGCTAAGCATTAGAGATGTCGTTGCAGGGTTGTTGCATCTGTAGTATAACAATTTCTCTTGTTAGCCTCTATGCTACTTATTCTAAGTTTCCACATTGTACTAAGATTCCACTCGAAATTCTTTAGAATGAGTTTCAAGCAACTTGCATGCAATTTTTGAGCTATTTGACATCAATATCTAAAGCGAGCTCTAGCAAAGCATTCTTCAAAGGTGCGTTCCAAGAGTAATTTTCTTGAGGATGGCAACATTGATGCATTTCTCTTCAAGTATAATCTTGAATTCAAGATTGGTCAAGAAGTCGTCATGGCTTGGAATGCATACGCTTGTCACGACTTGTGATATATAAACATGCATGGCTTGGAGTGCGCAGATCAACCATGATTTTGGATGCGTGAGCATGTCATAGCTTAGAGTGCATGAGCATGTCACGGCTTCGGTGAGAGGGAATAGAGTTCGACTTTCCTTCTGGAGCTTGTATCAAGGTCATTCTTTCAAGAATCTATCAAAAATAGCTCACACTATATGATGCATGGTCTCATTGGAGATTTATCTCATTTTGTTTCTGGAGAATTTTGTTTCAGATTGGGGGATAAGCTGAAGGATGGTAATCAAAACAGAATTTTTGAAAAGGCTTGTCATTCCTCATACATTCGTGGCAGACATGAGGCGCTCTCAAAATTTAAGGCCCTTTATGGAGTTGAATGCTTACGCACCTTCCGTTCGTTAGATCCATCTCTTGCCAAAATTAAGATATCTACGAGCATTGTCATTCAATACCTGTCGCATCACTCAATTGCCTGATTCCATAGGTGACTTGCAACATCTACGCTACCTGGATCTTTCTCATACTACAATTAAAACGTTACCTGACTCAACATGTACTCTATACAATTTACAGACATTGATCCTATTACATTGTCGGTCTCTCACTAAGTTGCACGCAGACATGGGGAACCTAACAAGCTTACGATATCTACGTATTAGTAGAAGCAAATTAAAAGAGATGCCACAGAAAATTTGTAGATTTAAGAATCTCCAATCGTTGTCTACTTTTGTGGTGGGTAGAGATGTTGGGTCAGGAATTAGAGACTTGAGGAACATGCTGCAACTTCAAGGATCACTTCTAATTTCAGGACCGAAAAATGTTGTCAGTTTTGTGGATGCAATGGAGGCTAATTTGAAGGACAAGCATGAAATTGATCAGTTTACAATGGAGTAACAGCTTTGGCGATTCAATTAATCGTGTGGATGAAGAGGAAGTATCAAATAGTCCACGATTGCCGACAATTCTAAAAGATCTCAGCCTTGGAGGCCACAGAGTAAAAGATTTCCAAGCTTTAGGGAAACCATGAAAGCTTATGACCAAGAACCTGCCAAGCGAACATTTGAACGGAGCAACAGTTCAGATGATTCAAGAAATGAGACGGTTGAAACAAATGTTCTTGAGATGTTGCAACCATGCAAAAACATGAAGAAAATCATAATCAAGGACTTTGGAGGTACAAAATTCCCTAGTTGGATTGGATTCCCTTTGTTCTCCAATCTGATTCTTCTGAGTCTAAGTTATTGTACAGATTGTAGTTATCTGCCACCACTTGGGCAACTACCCTCTCTCAGACATCTCACAGTTGAAGGAATGGAAATAATAAAAAGAATAGTGATTGAGTTTTGTGGGGATGGGTGTTCTTTTCCATCCTTGGAGACTTTAAAGTTTGACAGCATGTTACAATGGAAGGAGTGGTCTTCTTCCGGAGTTGAAGGCAAGGGGGACTTCAATTACCTGCAAAAGATTGAAATTTGACTGTCCTAAGCTAACAAAATTGCCACACCACTTTCCTGCATTGAAAAGAAAGAGTATTAAGAGGTGTGAAGAATTGGCAACTTTTCCAAGACTTTTGACCACTAATGATAGCTTAGAACAAGGCAGAGACTTCCCATGCCATCTTGAGCTTTCTATATGGGCATGTCCCAACTTGAGGGAACTACCTCATCCCCTTCCTTCCTTGGCAATGCTTGAAATAGATGGATGCCAAGTATTAGCAGAACTTCCAAGGCTTCCTTCAATCCGTGAACTAGAAGTAAATAAGTTAGATGAGGGGGTGTTAGGAAGTATAGTTAAGCTCACCTCACTTACCTACTTGCGTATGTGTCATATTTCCAAGCTCACATGTCTGCTTAACAGGCTTTTTCAGAAGTTAGCAACTCCTGAAGAATTACGAATAGCTCATCTTGGTGAGCTCACAACTTTATCAAATGACATTGGATTGCAAAATCTTCAGTGCTTTCAACGATTGGAGATTTCAGGATGCCCATTCTTAGAAGAGTCGCCACAAAGTTTATACAAAATTTCATCTCTGAAGGAGTTGAGGGTCTCAAAATGTCCCTCACTTGTGTCCTTTCTTGAAACAGGCTTGCCTTCAACTCTCATAAGCCTTGAGATCATAGATTGTGACGCTTTGCAGTTCCCACCTGAGTGGAAGATGCAAAACAATGAAAAAGAATCTCTTTTACTTGAATACTTGGTCATAGAAGGTTGTTTTTCTCTCACATCTTTACCCAGAGGCCAATTGGCAAGCACGCTTAAACAACTCGAAATCCATAACTGCATGAATTTGGAGTCAGTTCCAGAGCAGATGTTTCACAACAATAGCTGTCTTGAATTCTTTAGTACTTCATTGTGCCATTCTGTTACGGCCTTCTCAGAAAGTAATTTTGGGATTTTTCAGTCACATCCAGCACTGCCTTGAACCTCAAGGAGCTCATTATCAACAATTGTTCAAAACTCAAGTCACTACCTAGAGGCCTACACAACCACACGTCTCTTGATTACTTGGTAGTTGAGTGCCCACTTCTTCTATCTTTTCCAGAACCTGGCTCGCCACCCTTACTGCGATCAATGAGAATCTCAAATTGCAGCAGTCCCAAGTCACTACCAATTTGCATGTACAGACTCACATCTCTTCAAGAACTGAACATAGATGGTTGCTCGAGTCTTTTGTCATTTCCAGAGAAGGGTTTACCGTCCAATCTTTTGTCACTTTCAATCTGAAACTACGAGAATCTCAAGCCTTCATATGAGTGGGGGCTGCACAAACTCACTTGTCTTATGGACTTCTCCTTCGGTGGATGTCAGGAATTAGAATCGTTTCCTGAGGACTGGTTGCTGCCTACCAGTTTATCTCCTCTGTCTTCAACGATTGCCAAATCTTAAATCCATGCCCAGGGGACTTGAAAACCTTACCTCTCTTAATAATTAGGATGTATGGGGAGGTGACAGGCTTCCAAGCTTGCCAGACAGCTCAAATTCTTCAGAGTCTGGAATTTTGGGAGGCCCTTTGATACGCATTTAGGAGAGAAACAAAAAGTTCCATCTGCTTGCACTTAAGTAGCCTTTTTTATTTTTGTGCGCAGAATATCACCTTCCTAAGGTATTTGATGATCCCACCGAAGATACCCATCCTTGTAAGAAGAATGCCTGCCTGCTTGCTGTGCTGTGCTATGAATCTATCATTGTTATATGCTAAACAGCTGCTTAAAGAGGAGAAAGCAGAAGAATTTTGGCCCAAGATAATGGAAGCATAGGGGGTGTTTGGTGGGTGATTTTAAACAACAATTTTCAGTTTTTAAACAACATTTCATGCATTTTCACACACTTTTTCACCACACGTATTTTCACAAAAGTTTTTAAACAACAATTTTTCGTTTTTAAACACATCTACCAAACGGGCCCATAGTGTTTATTGAAGAATATTACTGGTGATTGGTGAATTCTGTCATCATTATCAAAATTCCAGTTTCATTTATACCATACACCATGAATGAAAAAACCACAGATTTTCTTAAACACACTCTAAATTTGATGCTTTTGCAGGTCACACATAGCCGTTTGATCTTGGATACAAACAGCTCGAAAACATTAAGAAGAGCATCCACTCAAATGTCATATGGTACCTTAAGAAGAAGATGATGTTATAATTGGTGCCTGCTGCTATTGGAAACTATTTATCCAGTAATGATCTCAATTTTCAGGTACTTTTCTTACTCATAAGCAAGTTTCATCTAAAAAAATTGTAAGATTATAGATTCTTAGAGACAAGGAGTGTTTTGGGAAAGTATTCACTATTTATATATTGAAGGTGCTAATACAACTACTAGTTCGTGAGAGTCACATCATGTCTTTGGTTGTCCAAACTCCAGAGGTTCACTGTCTTCGAAAAGAGATGAACAACACGCTCTTTTAGGTGGGATCGCGGGAGTACAAGTGTTCAGTGTGTAATAGATGCAGAGTGGAATGTTAGTGGTGGTAGCGGGGGAAGTAAAAGTGTTCAGTACGTAACAAAAGGTGGAGTTTTTAGAATTAGAATTAGTGATACACTGATTCCTCAAAAAAAAAAAAAGAAAAAAAAAAGAATTAGTGATACACTGATACTGTTTTTTTCTGTGGTTTTTTGTTCGTAATTCATTTTCATACCACTACTGGTCCACCACCAACAACTAGCTTTGATGTCACTTCATCAACAACAACCATCCACCACTAGTTATGTTTGTGTCCCAATATACCATACAATTTTTCGAATATGTTAGATGTCCATTCAACCAAAGTATTCTCAAGCGGCTAATGTTTGTTTTATTATGAAATTCTTAAAATCGAACAAAATGGACCCATGCGTACTCCTATATCATGAAATAGTCCCCTTCTAGTTTAAAAGCAAATGCAGGATCCTAAATTCCTAAGACAATAATATCAAAGTATATACCCAACACAATTTATGTTAAATACCACAATAAAATCATAGCCACAAAGCCACTTGAAATTATTTTATTTTTTTTCTAATATACTTTATCAATCTACCAAAATAGACCATTGGTTGGTAGATTCGATGAATAGATGCTAGTTGGTGAAAGGACAACACAATTCCTCAATACCTGTACCCAATCATGGATTTGAAAACAACAAGGCATTGGTAGATGGCTGTATAGCGGCATCGGCGTTAGTTGGTGATGGTGGACTAGTGGCAATAACTGATGGGGGATGTTTTGGTTTTTAATTTATTTATTTTAAGAAATTGAAATAAGAGAAGGTAGAAAATTAGCACTTAATTAAGTTGGTGGACATTTGGCAAATTTTTATTTGTGGAACATAGAGTGTGATAGAAAAAATGGGACAAGAGATTTGGACTAAGCTCAGTTGAGTGAGTGTCTTTGTTTTCTATATTTCATTAATGAGTGAGTGTAAGCCTTAGTTTTCTATATTTCTAATGAAATGTGATCAGCAATGGAAAAGTTCCCAAAAAAATACAAATTTGAGAATGATCAAGCTCTAGATGTGTAACAATCACACTTGTTGCATTATACATTTCCTATAAGTGTATCTTTCCAATCAAATCTAGAATATGAAATTGGAGCTACACAATTCTCTCCATTGCCCTTCATTTCATTAATGCACACGAGGTTTAGACTTGATATGTTGTAATAATAATGATATAAGTTTATAGAATATTCATTTGTAAAGTGAATAAAATGAAATTTTGAGATTTGGAATTTTCTTTGTAAAAATTCAAGTTTCAAAATGTTCAATTGGTCTAGACTTTTTCTCGATCGATCAAAGTAGTGAGAAAGGCTTCTGAATCGGTAGAAGATCTTGCTCAATCAATCGAAGTAATCAAGAAAATTGGTCTGAAGATTCTGCTTGACTCAATTGATGCTCGATTCCTCTCGATCAATCGAGCCTCGTAAAAACTGTTTTTTGTAAAATTTTCTGCAGAATTTGTGGTGACAGCTCTGAACGTTGGGAAAGGTTTTAAATCTTGTAAACGGTTTTATGAGGCATTGTAACTCTCCATATGTGGCATTTGGTGTGGGAGAATCCACATTACTCCTGGCATCCAAATTACTGAGAATATGATTCTTTGCAATCTGGATGCCTAGGAATGTAACTACTCTTATGTTTAGTTTAATTGAGAATCTAATAAGATTCCTAGGAATGTGAGATTGTAATGTTTGGTTTATTCCTAAAAATCTTGAATGAATTATTTATTTTTCCCATTCTATCCTTAGATTTGTAAATCCAATATCAAGACTTTTTATTTATTTTTTTTTAAATCTTCCTCTAAATAAATAATGAAAAACAAAATAGAAACTATAAATTATGACAAATTCATTAAAACTATAGTCTAACTGCCACCATAAACTGCAATAATAAGAGACAAAGTTGCCGCAAAATTATAGGCTAAATACAATAAAATAAATCATACCAATTAAAGAATGAAGTATCCATAAAGCAAACTAATAATTTACACCATTATTTGTATATAGCAACCAGTGGTCAAATATAGCACCAAAGCCACCTTTGGCATAAATCCTAAGACCTTCCAATGCGTTTCAAAATCCAAAAACGCTCATACAAATATGATGGGTCGTTAAAAATTAAAAATCTACACGTTCTGTATCATTGTATAACAAACATCAAAAGTACTAGATAGGATACAAATTATTAAAATTGTCCTGTAACATATGAATCTAGAAACAAAGCCATTAATCTAAAAAAAAAAAAAAAAAAAAAACCAGATGAAGCCACCTATCCATGTGTGTGTGTGTGTGTGTATATATATATATAGCAACTAAACAAAACCAAGATTTGTGATACGAATAGACACATTAACAAATTTCTATGAAAATAGATTCATTAATAATTTGTTGAACAACACACACATAAAAGTAAAAGTGAATACCTGGCCACAATGGAGGGTTCCCTTCAAACTTTATTTATTTATTTTTTTCACATGTGAAACCTAAATCGAACTTTGTTAATGAATATATCTATAGAGTTGTCTATCTTATTTATGTTATTTTGGCAGGAAGAGATAAAAATAAGGGAAATAATATTGATAATTTGTTTTATATTTTATCTCAATTGCTTAAATGATAAGGAAAAAAGGGTTAAAATTGTCAATTTATAAAAAATATAATTTCCTTTAAGTTTGGGAATCTAGATACCCACATGTTTTAAAGGGAATCCATATTCTTACAGAAAGAGGGTTGAGGGGGAATCTAGATTCCCCTGGCATTTGATTCCTTAGTGTGATTTGCAACCAAACATGAGAATCTTTAAACATTCCTGAGAATCATAAAACATTACCCCGCACCAAATGCCACAAATGGGTATAAATAGAGGTTTATGTTCACTTGAAACACAAGAAATCTTGTGCGTATTCTTCAAAATTGCTATTTGTAGAACCCAATAACTTGGTTGTATCTTGGAGACAAGTTTGTAGAAGCCCTTTAGCAATTTGCATACGGGGACAAATATTGTTTAAGGATAACATTCAATTATGTCTCCTTGATACAACCCTTTAGCAATTCTATTTACTTGATATGTTCATTTTGTTTTTTCATTATTACTCCTTGATTTTGTGAAATCCCCCGCAAATAAAACATGTTGGCAGGACAAATACTGTAGGTATAAATTTAGAGCCTGGGTTTGCCAATTATCAAATTTTAAGCCAAGTTGAATTAATTATCCAATTATGTAATAGGATTCAAGGCTTGGTCACAACATGCACACCATAAAAAGTTTATTAAAATGGATGGTCAATAGATGCCCTAAGGGCACTTGGACCTTACTACTATTCATAAATTGTGAGTTTGTTATTTTAATTTTCAAAATATAAGATGTGATGATTAAGCTCAAATATTACTTATCACACTTGCTAGCAAGGTTATCAGAACCGGACCGAATCGGCCAGTCGGACTGGGTTACCCATGAACCGGTCACAATCCAATTTTTTATATGTGAAAACTGGGCATTTAAATATTTTGAGTGAGCCTCTTAAACCGAAGTTCAACTGGGAAAACTGGTCGAACCGTGGGCCGGTTGAACCGATCAAAGAGTTGACTTTATTTTTTTAAAAATAGAGAAAAGGGAGCCATGGAGTTTAGAACTTGAGACCTATGCCTTATTTAAGAATCAAGTCCAGCATCATGACCAACACACCACACATGTTGCTTGTGAACAACTATGAAGTGTATTATATTTATGGGTAAATTGCAATTTACACCCCTAAAGTTTAGGGGTGATTAGATTCTACATCCTGAAATTTCAGAATTTGGATTTTACCTCATAAAGTTTGGGGTGTTTGGATTTTACACCCTAACGTTTCAAAACTTGGATTGTACCCCCTAAAGTTTAGGTTGTATGAATTTTACATCACCAAATTCTGAAAATTTAGGGTATAAAATCCAAATACCCCAAAACTTTAGGGAGTAAAATCCAAAAACTTCTAAAATATAGAGGGTAAAATCCAAATTCTGAAACGTTAGGGTGTGAAATCCAAACATCACCAAACTTCAGGGGGTAAAAATCCAAATTTTAAAACTTCAGGGTATAAAATTCAGTCACCCCCAAACTTTAGGGGTGTAATTTGCAATTTACCCTATATTTATTATAGATTTATGTCAGTTTTAATCTTTCAACTTATTCTATCACATCTCTCTCAATTTATTAAATATTACTAAATTGATTTCCTTTGATTAATTCAATTTTGATTAAAGAATAATGCATTTGCATGTGAGTTTACTAAAATAATCAAAAGTGATTTTTTTTTTTATTTAATCAAAATAATTTAGACTTGTAGGATTATTATGAAATAGTTTTTTAATGCTTATTTATGTTGTACTATTTTATATTAACCTTATAATATCAATAAATTTTATTTTAAATTCTATTTCAATTATTTTTAGATCTTTTTAGTCAATTTTGCTACTATTTATATATTTAAAATACATTTATTTGTATTTTAATTAATTATTAAATTAATTATGACATTATCACGGTTTGACCTCGGTTGAACCTTGGTCCGGCCTTAAAAACCTTGAACCTCTCTGTTTTTCCGGTTCTTTGAATGGTCCAGGCTTGGAAACCATGCTTGTTGGTTCGAGGCTCTTGACACATGAATATTAGTTCAAATTTAAAGATTTTGATCCAAATCCATATTCTTACCCTTTCCAAATGGGTACTACCCAAATCCAAATCCTACATTAAAAAAAAAAAAAAATGGAGAGAGAGAAAAAAGAGGACATGGGAATTTTGAGATTCTTGCGGTCCTTTGATATTGTTGTTTAAATGACAGTTCTCATTATTTAAAAACTACAATATGTATTTTCATAATACTTAAACAATATTACTAAAAATTTCTTAATAATTTTTGATGGAGCTCACTTGTGGGTCCCACCCATTTTTCTTTAAAATTTTTTGTTTTGCGGCTCCGAATAGCGGGAACGTTTTAAAATAAAAAATAGGTTTAAAGAATTCAATACAGTAATTTCCTTTCACATATATACATGTATCAACAATTAAAAAGTGTCTCTGCAGTCTCAAAAAAAAAAAAAAAAAAAAAGTGTCTCTGAATCCAATCAAAAAAAAAAAAGTGTCTCTGAATTGTAGTGAAGAAGAAAAGAGATGATACAGAAGAAGAGAGAGGAAGGAGAGATAGTATGGGTAAGAGTTTCACTCTCTCAAACATGCTGGCCGGCTCTTGTTCTCCACACCTTTCACGATTCCGTCCTCGTTTCCTTCTTCTCCCTCCCCCAATTCCCTCCTCCCCGTTACGTCCTCGATTCCCTCCTGCTTTCCTTCCCCGACAACTTCCGCTCCCTCGCGCCCTCCGCCCCCCACGCGCTCGTCCACCGCGCGTTGCGGCTCTACGGTCTGAAGACCCTCTCTTTGCTCACGTGCCCTTGTCAAGGCAAAACCACACCGCGACGTCGTTTCGAGAACCACACCGCGACTGCGAAAACGGCGCCGTTTAAGAAGGCCGATGATGTGTTGGGGTTTGTGTTCAGCGCCGCCGTGTCGCCGTGGGTTGAGAAAGCTGAGTTCGTTGAAGCGGTTGAAGCGATGGCTTTCGTTCAGGCTTTTCGCGGGTACAAATCAGCCAAGCTTAGAGGTAGTTATTTTGTTAGTTACTTAGTTGGTTAGTTACATCGTAGGCACATTGTTTTCGAGCACGGATTTGAAAAAAAAAAAAAAAAACATTTGGGTGTTGATGCTTACATTCAGGCATTCCGTGGGTACAACTCAACAAAGCATAGAGGTAGTTAATTTATTAATTAGTTACTTAGTTACAGTTGTAGTCTATGAAGCATTGTATTAATGGTGTTAATATCTTATTTGGTTCTGTTCTTCGAATTAGCTAAGAGTACTTGCTTGTTTGGTCAAAATTACGTGTTGGCGAAATATAGAATTTGACAAAGCTACATTAATATGGAATTTAGAAATTGTGATTTGAAATACAAAGTTATGCAACAATTGAGGGTAGATGGTTTTTAATTTAATTTAAAATTTTGATGGTGGTTGATACTTGATATAGTTTGATCATTTTTTTTTTAATCTATAGTTTATTTTATTTTCTGAATTTGGAAATTATTTTTTATTAATTTAGTCATTAAAGGGCAGTTAAAAAGGTTGTTGGTGTTCTTGCTAAAGTTGAACCTCTAGAACAAAGTCAAAAGTCAGCAAATGCTGTGTGTATATGCTCTCACAAACTAGTTTCTTGTTTCCTTTTGTTGGTTGCTCTCTTATACTCATCTTTTCAATGTTTAGAATTTAGGATTTGATGTTTCTCTGTTAATTTATTTATCCAATGCTAGAAGGTACTCAGAGTGTTTAGCTATATCTCTGTCTAATGTACTTGGCTCCT
Source organism: Quercus glauca (assembly GCA_023736055.1). Classification (NCBI taxonomy): domain Eukaryota; kingdom Viridiplantae; phylum Streptophyta; class Magnoliopsida; order Fagales; family Fagaceae; genus Quercus; species Quercus glauca. The sequence continues at coordinate 81,160,724 of CM043318.1, read as the reverse complement.
ATTTGTTGGACCATTACTTAAAGTCAGTTGATTGGTAATTGTTTTCTCATTCATTGATGTACACTCTGTGCACACACTGTCCATAATTTCACGTGCGATTTCCACATTTAAAAAGTGGGTGATGTGTACGAATAATGTACAATAAGGAGTGTGTGGGAATCAATACCCTTAGTTTATAGCAACCAGCCTATCAATGATAAAGCTGACTCACAAGACACTCAAAAAATTTAGTTAGTATGGTAGTTTATTTTGTACATTTTTTTATTCTTTAAAATTGGAAGTTTGTAGATAGGATGAGATGAGACAGGATATATATATATATATATATATATATATATAATGAAAAGGATGATGATCCTGACAAGAGAGGACCTGGAGTTTCTTTTCTAGGCACTTGCCATTCCTAAAACTCTTTACAACTATCTTGCTTGAAGGCTTGTGTTCTCCTCAATCAGCTGTCAGATTTATTGGTTTGTAATTTCTTTCTGTTTGAATATCTTTCTAGGTAACAAGAACAAGAACTCTATTGCTCATGAATCAGATATTTTAGAACTGGAAGATGAGTTTCAGCTACTCTCTCAGGAACTGGAAAATAATTTGGAAGCTGGTGTGACAAATGGAATGAGCTCAAAAGTTCCTTTGCTGACAGAATCTTTTAATCCGTTGCATGAGCACCAACTTTCACATAATCGACTTAAGCAAAGTAAGGAACAATCAGTTAATGAGGTGCTAGTAAACTTGCATTGTCTTGCTCTAGATCCATTTTATCTAGTTGGGAAATGCTTGAAAACCGTGGAGCATAATGTTTTGAGGTTCAGAAGTTTGTCATTCCAGAACATTTCTGACTTCTGCTTTAAAAAATGCTTGCATCCTAAGAGCCCCGAAGCTCATTTTTCTGATCCTGGGCATACAAAGACTGAGTCTGGTGTGAAGGTTGACAGAAAACAAAGTTGTGGAGAAATGTTTTGCCCCTTTTTATCTTGCATGGCTGCTCCTGTTAACAGTCTGGGGCTAAAGAGGAAGTTTGATCAGCCATCTAACACTTATCGTTCTTTAAAGGTACACAAAACTATGCAATTTTCCTCGGACGCTGGAACTAGCGCATATCTGCAGAAAAATAAAGCTGGACACAAGGAAAACTCTACGTTATCTGATCCTTCTTTCAAGTTGTGCACGACTATGCCTTTGTTCTCATTAAATGGCAGTGATTCTTACTTGAGTAGAAAACATAGTAGTGGTTTCCAAGCGGAACTAATTAATGCTGGCTTCCCATCTTCTCCAGCGAAATTAAAAATGCAACACCACTCTTCCACTAAGCCCCAGAGACTGACCTATTTATGCAATAGTAATTTATTGGACTCGGTTCAGAATAAGTTCAATATCTCCCTTCCAGGAGGAGCATCTCATTGTGGTGAAGTTGAAATCGGCAAGCTTCAGGAGCCTGCAGAAAATTTTGATATTCTAAATGATACAAGGGCCAGTATATCTAGTGTTGATTATATTTTGGCAGCAAAAAAATGGCCATCACAATCTGATTTTACTGCTGAAAAAATAAAGATGCTTCCTTGTGTTATTGATGATGCTACGTCCATTAGATCCAACAAAGAAGCCAGCATCAATGTGGCATTTGGAGACAGCTCCAAGGAGAATAAGGAGCTCTATCAACCAGTTACTTCTGATTCATCATTCAAGTTGCAAAGGGGTCAGTTGGAAGCATTTGACACAATTGCTGATTCTTTGCATTTGAAATTTCTCAAGGGTTTTGAGCTGCCATCCAAGCAGGAGCTGGTAGAGAAATTTAGTCAATTTGGCATAGTAGATTCCCTGAGGACTAAAATCTTTTCTTATATAAGTGCTGCCAAGGTGGTTTTCTTACACCCAACTGATGCAGTTGCTGCTTACCAATATGCTAACAAAGAGAGGGTTTTATTTGGTGATGCAAATATTACGGTTTGGCTTGACCCACTGGGGCAAAAGAGAATAGGAACCGAGTTTTCAGCTCCCCCACCTTTGTTGACAGGGAAACCGGTGAGTCCAAAAAGGTGTCAACGTGTTACTTCTGATTCATCATTTAAGTCGCAAAGTGATCAGCAATTGGAAGCACTTGCCACAACTGCTTCTACATCTTTGCATATGAAGTTTCCCAAGGATTTTAAGCTGCCATCAAAGCAGGAGTTGGTAAAAAAATTTAGTCAATTTGGCACAATAGATTCCTCCAAGACAAAAGTATTTTCTTGTACAGGAGCTGCCCAGGTGGTTTTCTTACACCCAACTGATGCAGTGGCTGCTTACCAATATGCTAAGAAAAAGAGGGTTGTTTTTGGTGAGGCAAATGTCCAGTTTTGGTTTGACCCACTGGATCACAAGAGAAGAGGAACCAAATTTTCAGCTACCCCGCCTTTGTTGACAGGGAAACCAGTGAATCTAAAAAGACATCAACATGTTACTTCTGATTCATCATATAAGTCACAAAGGGGTCAGCAATTGGAAGAACTTGCCACAACTGCTACTTCTACATCTTTGCATATGAAGTTTCCCAAGGATTTTAAGCTGCCATCAATGCAGGAGGTGGTAAAGAAATTTAGTCGATTTGGCACAGTAGATTCCTTCAGGACAAATGTCTCTTCATGTACAGGAGCTGCCCAGGTGGTTTTCTTACACCCAACTGATGCAGTGGCTGCTTACAAATATGCTAAGAAAAAGAGGGTTATGTTTGGTGAGGCAAATGTCCGGTTTTGGCTTGACCCACTGGACCACAAGAGAAGAGGAACCAAGTTTTCGGTATCCCCGCCTTCATTGACTGAGACACAATTGAATCTGAAATCATGTCTCAAAAAATCTAGCCCCCTTGAGTGTAGCGACAAGAAAAAACATCACAAGGTGAGATTTTTAATGGTGACATAGATCATTTGATTTTGATCTACTACCAATGACAACTCTGCTTCTCTTCTCCCTTCTGTTTTTTGGCTAAAGGGGAAATCTACTAAATGTCATGTCCTAATGTGCTTGCACTAGGAAGGATTCCCAATTTTGTGAAAATGTTCATATATTTTTGGAAATGCTATCTTTTGGTTAGTAACTTAGTATATGAATTGAGCTGGTAGTCCCTAGTCAGGGCAGTCTTATTACTGAAGTTTCTTGCATATGGCAATTAGAATTAAAAAAAAAAAAAATGATAGGCAACTACAGCTTTGCAGTTCAATCTGATGATCTGAGTGGAATTTTTTTGTTCTCCAAAAGGCATGGTGGATTTTACTAGTGGCCTCTGAGTGGATTTTAATTAAAAAAAAAAATGTGTATCAGGTGTCCCTTGCAGTTTTATTATTATTATCGGTAGTATTTCTAATCATATGGGAGTGGCAACGATTATCACTACGCTCTTTCAGCTCTCTGTAGTCATTTTATTAATACAAGATTTGTCTAAAAAGAGGCTGTGGCGATTTTGGCCCTTCTGAGCTACAAATCCAGGTCCCAATAGCCCACAGAAAATTATTTGATGCTTTAGGTAATGTTTTCTCCTCTAGCATTGTAACAGCCCATCATTTTATATTAAATATATAAAATAAAGGATGAGGCCCATGGTTTAATAAATTCAATTTAATTTGGGCCTAAAGAGATTATACGAGAGCAAGTAATTTTAGGCCTAGTGGATAAAGAAGAAAAGAGTGGGCTTTGGTTGGGTAGATGTCAGAAGTACAATAATACATATATATATATATATATATATATATATATTTATAAATAGAAAAAAGAAAAAAATATATTTATATTATACGGCACGAGTTAGCGCAGGGGTCATTGCCATTGCTGGCATCCCCTCGTGTCGTTCAATCGATATTGGTTTCTTATTTACTCCCACGTTTATGTTATTCTAATTTACTAAGTTATCATTTCTTCAATTTGAACATTCATGTAAAAGAACTTTCTGGTTTGTACAATAAAAATCTTCCTAAAAGCTGTTTCACCCTCTCCAAATAAATAAATAGTTTATTGCAAAAAGAAAAAAAAAAAATTTTGTAGGAGGCAAACAATAGTCCATATATTGAGTGATGTTATGAATATTATACTAATCATATTAGTTGCTACATTAATTTAGAAAAATTATATAGTAAAATTTATAATATATTTAACATTTTCCAATTTGTTCTATGGTGTTAGCTTCTTTCATGTTGCTAATAAATATATATATTTTTTTTTAGTAATTTGGTTGTCTTTAAAAAAAATTGTCATTATATTTTTAATTAATCTCGCTGTTTGGCACAAAATTAAAAACAACAACTTTTTTTTCTCCTAAATAAATCTTACTTATTTTATGATTCTCCTAGACGTGTATATATATATTTCAGTGTACTTTCTTGGAAGCAGCAAGAGTATTAGAGGTGGTAAGGATTCAGTGATTCTCGTTTGATAAAATGTATAGTTTTTTGTTGTATAGTAGTTTAGCTCTTTTGTTGTATAGAAGGAATCAAGATGTACTTGATCCTTTGAGCGCAGATGTAATTCGGAACTTTAGTTTGTTTTGAACCCCAGTTGTATGTCTTTGGGGTTGGGTTTGGAAATAAGAGTTTTTACTAAACATTTTGCTATGTAATATTTACGCGAATACCTTAAGTTTCAGCCAAGTGGTAATCTTGCAAAGTTCAAATGAAATGAAGTTTCAAGGTTTTCATCATTTTTGTATATTGTGGCTTTTATGCAAGAAAATAAGAAGGAATACAAGAAATAATTCTTGATAAGCACCTTCAGCTTAGGTTGGTTTGTGTTAGTATTGAGGTAAACTTAATATTAACATGTCAGTCATGCTCTAAATTTTGAAGTACAAGTTTGGTTCGTGACAAATAGATGCTAGTTGATGAAAGGACAACACAGTTTCTCACTACCTATACCCAATCATGGATTTGAAAACAACAAGGCGTTGGTAGATGGCTGTATAGTGGAACTACCATTGGTTGGTTGCAGTAGACCAATGGCAAAAACTGGAGGGGGATGTTTTGGTTTTTATTTTTAGAAACTGAAATAAGAGAAGACAGAAAATTTGCACTTAATTAAGTAGGTGGACATTTGACAATTTTTTATTTGTGGAACATAGAGTGTGATAGAAAAAATGGGACATGAGATTAAGACTTGGCTCAGTTGAGTGAGTGTAAGTCTTTGTTTTCTATATTTCATTAATGAGTGAGTGTAAGTCTTAGTTTTCTATATTTCTAATGAAATGACAACAGCAATGGAAAAGTACCAAAAAAAATACAAATTTGAGAACGATCAAGCTCATTTGGAAAATGATCAAGCTCTAGATGTGTATCAATCACACTTGATGCATTATACATTTCCTATAAGTGTAGCTTTCCAATCAAATCTAGAATATGAAATTGGAGCTACACAATTCTCTCCATTGCCCTTCATTGTACTAATGCACACAAGGTTTAGACTTAATATAAACTAAACAGTGTTGTATATATACATGGATAGGTTGTAATAATAATGATATAAGTTTGGAGAGTATTCATTAATAAAATGAATAAAATGAAATTTTGAAAAATATGCTTTGTGAAAATTCAAGCTTCAGGATGTTCGATTGGTTTAGACTTCTTCTTGATCGATCAAAGTAGTGAGAAAGGCTTCTCGATCGGTAGAAGATCTTGCTCGATTGATCGAAGTGATCAACAAAATTGATCTGAAGCTTCCACTTGACTTGATTGATGCTCAATTCCTGTTTGATTGATTAAAAAGAGCCTTCAATTAATGCCCGATTCCTCTCTATCGATCGAGCCTTGTAAAAACTGTTTTTGCAAAATTTTCTGCAGAATTTGTGGTAACAGCTCTGAATGATAGGAAAGGTTTTAAATCTTGTAAACTATTTTATGAGACATTGTAACTCTCCATATAGGTATAAATAGAGGTTTATGTTCACTTAAAATCTTGTGGGTATTCTCCAAAATTGCTATTTATAGAACCTAATAACTTGGTTGTATCCTGGGGACAAGTTTGTAGAAACCCTTTAGCAACTTGCGTATGAGGACAAATATTGTCTAAGGATAACATTCAATTGTGCCTCCAAGTCAATCACTAATTTCTATTTACTAGATGTGTTCATTTTGTTCTTTTATTATTACTCCTTGATTTAGTGAAATCCCCAACAAACAGAATATGTTGGCAGGACAAATACTGTAGGTATAAATTTAGAACTCGGGTTTGCCAATTATCAAATTTTAAGCCAAGTTGAATTAATTATCCAATTATGTAATGGGATTCAAGGCTTGGTCACAACATACATACCATAAAAAGTTTATTAAAATAGATGATTAATAGATGCCCTAAGGGCACTTGGACCTTACTACTATCTATAAGTTCTGAGTTTGTTATTTCAATTTTCTAAATATAAGATGTGATGATTATACTCAAATATTACTTATCACACTTGCTGGTCTAAGGCTCTTAACACATGAAAATTAGTTCAAATTTAAAGATTTTGATCCAAATCCATATTCTTACCTTCCCAAATGGGTACTACCCAAATCCAAATCCTGCATGAAAAAAAAAAATGGAAAATTTGGGATTCTTGCTATCTTGTGATGGGCAATACTTAGGATCCATTTGGTACAGTTGTTTAAACAACAGTTTTAGTATTTAAACATTACAACATATATTTTTACAACACTTTTTAATCTACACATATTTTCACAACACTTAAACAATATTACTAAAAATTTCTTACCAAACAAGTTCTTAATAGTCCTGAAATAGTGTTTTGAACTCTCACAAAGGTGGTGAGGCTCACACGTGGGTCCCACCCATTTTATGAGAGCCCTTGACATTGCGACTAAAAGTTTTTTTTTCTCCTGCAATGCGGCTACAAATAGCGGGAACATTTTAAAATAAAAAATAGGAAAAAAGAATTCAATACAGTAATTTCCTTTCACATATATACATATATCAACAATTAAAAAGTGTTTCTGAATTGTAGTGAAGAAAAGAGATGATACAAAAGAAGAGAGAGAAAGGAGAGATAGTATGGGTAATAGTTTTACTCTCTCAAAAATATCTAGGTGTATTATGAGTGTTATGACTTATGCTTTTGTGGGTGAAATAATTTTTTCATCAAACTCTTATGTATTTTTGTGATTGAAAAATGTAGTAATCCCCAATTATAATGGGTTCAAACTATTAATCTTTACATAAAAAAATAGAAGAGCCTCTGAGCATGTAGTAACTACTTCACAATAATGGGGAGATTTAAATTTGTTGGGTAGAAGTTTGAAGTTGTTTGTGTGACTAAAATGTGGGTGTATGGCTGATTTTTTTTTTTTTTTTTTTTTAATTTATCAGTACGGCATATGTGTTTTTATAAAGAGACACTTGTTTGTTTTAATTTTAATTTTTTTTAAATGAATAAAGCAATTTGAAAATCTTCAAAGAGTAATCCTGTTTTATAGGAAACTTTTTAGTGGGAGTTAAAGATGTATTTACTTATATAAAAAAAATGTATATATCTATTTAGTTAGTTTTTTTTATAATAACTATTTAGTTTTTTTTTTAAAATATATATTTAGATTTGTTTTTGGATAAATGTGGGGTGTTTAACTTATTCTTCTATTTTTTTTATAAAAAAAAATTAAACATATAGTTGCTTTGAAGAAGTGGATTAGTGGAAGAGTGTTCCTATTTTGTAGGCAATATTTTAGTGCAAGTTAGACATGCATTTTTACCAGACTATTTTTTAGTTTTGTCTTTATTTAAACCTAGGGATGTAGGAGTATTTTGGAACCAAAAAAAAAAAAAAAAAAAAAATCCAATCCAAACAGGGGAAGCCCCTTAAATAGTAGTATAGATAAAGTTAACAAAAAATAAGATAAATTTGAGAGTTTAAACGTGTTATTTAATTTATTCATCATTAAGGAGACATGAAAAAATATTTTATATCAAATGATATCATGTCATCCGTATCAAAATCCAATAAACAAGAAATATGTGTGCAAAAATAACTACCCACTAACACATGTCTATTATTTGTTAGTTGATTAATTATTTTTTACTGATATGTTTCACACTTATTGAATTTTGATACTATTAACATAGTATCATTTAATATCAAATACTTTCTCAATGAGACATACCCATGAGAGGGTATATATGACAATGTAGAAATACATACCTTTAAACATGGACAAGTGAACATGGATAGTCCGAATGTCCAATACCACTAAAAATTGCTTGTCAGTAAACTGCTACATAGTGATAGCTTTTTGTGGGAGAGATAAGATTCAAACATCAAATCGTCATAATGGACTTTATAGCTCATGATTATCATCTTAATGGACTTAATTAATCAGTTGATGACTGCCTTAGGTTTTGCCTAAAGAAAGACAACCACCTAATAATATGCCCCTCACTAGGAAGAAATCATCCACTTAAATATATATATATATATATATATATATATTTTAATTTTATACGTGCAAGTTTCATGTAGATATTAGTGAATAATGGTCATCTAACGTGCACCCACTAAAAAGGAAACCATGCATTTTCAGCATACACTATATATTAAAGTTTCAATTTGCTGGTGATCTACCCTCATCAAATCCCACCCAACATGTTGCCTAATAAAAGTAAGCAAACACCAATACTTCATAGCTCTTTCTTGAACTATTTGAAAGCAACATTGAGACGGTATTAAATTGGTCATAGTCTCTGCCATTTTGCTTTTGGAATTGTTCTTTTGTTTCTCATTAGAGTGAGTGATGGCAGCTGAAGATGAAAAGAAAGAGAAAGAAAAAATTGAGGTGATCACTGCGGTTTACAATGTTAATCTCCATTGCCAGCAATGCGCAAACGATATCAAGAAGCCTCTTTTACGTACAGAAGGTACTTGTGGATTTCTTCTTAAGTCCTTTCACTAGATTTCAATCTCTGTGCTATAAAATTCTATACCATGTTTTTAGTTTATATACTCCTTTCGATCTATTTGTCTATTAAATGATATGACATTTCGTATACTAATGAATTCCGGAAATAAAATCTTAATGAATTATTTGCAGTTCTTTTTAATTAGGACTATTTAATTCTCTCCAGGTTTGAAGATTTCTCATATATGGTTTCAAGTTTTCTATTTTGTTTCCTTCATTATTCACTTGTTAACCTGATATGCATGGAGCCTAAAGCGAAATTGTCATGGCACTGTCGTTGTGACCAGGGGTTCACACCGTGGACATTGACATGGAGAAGAGTGAATTAAAGGTTAAAGGTGCGATAGACCCAGTTAAAATTCAGAAACGAATAGAGAAAATGAGTAAGAGAAAGGTTGAGTTGGTATCTCCAAAAATCAAGGCCAAGGAAAGTGTTACAGTAGAGAAGAAAGTCAAAGAAACTAAAGAAGTAAGTATACATTCTAACTATAAAGTTTAATACCAGAACCTGCTCCTTATTAATAATGGAAATCACAAAAAGCAATTGTATGTGTGTTCACTTATGATCTGGATGCATGCACTTTCACATGGAGAACTCAGTTAAACAATTTTGTACTTCATAACATTTCCATACAAAATTCTGTCCTCCAGAACTGCGCCATTACAGCTAGCATCACATGCACAACAGAAAACCCTCCCATTTTCATTTTAGAAACCAACATGCATGGTTTCCAATGAGGTGGACATCGCTTACTATCACTGAAAAACATTTTCATTCAAGCATATTATGGATGATACTTCACACCCAACAAAATAGAACTATTTCAAACAACTTGAAGAATGCAATATGTAACACAGCATAATATCTTGCGTCCATTAGCATTGGAGGACCATAGTAAATCTTATTATTAGCTGAACTCATTTCATTTCCAATTGTTATAGTTTCTTTGCAATATGTTGTTCACAATTTTCATTTATAAGTGCTCTCTATCTTGAGTTTGTCAAAAATTATACTCATCCATAGGTAAAAAAGCAACTGCTAAACACACATTTCTTCAATTACTATATACCGACGGAAATGTAAAAACTGGTCTTGTTTATTTGTTCACAAGTTGATTTCGCGTACAACATCAGTGAAAGTTCACATGCACTGTGACAAATGTGAGCAAGACTTGAGGAAAAGGCTACTAAGGCACAAAGGTAACAACCAAAAGAGTGTTAATACAATTAAACTCTGTTCCAGATTGATGTTGGGTTCATAATAAGTCTGTCAACAAATATATATACGCAGGTATTCACAACGTTAAAACTGACATGAAAGCACAAAATCTAACGGTTGAAGGAACCACTGAGCCTGAAAAACTACTATCGTACTTGAAAAAGAAGGTGCACAAACATGCAGAGATTATAAAGTCAGAGAAAAAGGAGGAGAAAAAAGAAAAAGAGAAAGAGAAAGAGCAAGAGAAAGAAAAAGGTAAACCAGACGAGAAAGGTGAAAATAAAGCCAGCGAGAAAGGTGAAAGTAAACCCAGCGAGAAAGGAGAAGGCAAACCTACTGGGAAAGGTGAAGGGAAAACCACTGAAACAACCAAGATTGTAGAATTGAAGGAAGAGATAAAGGTTGTGGAGGTTAAAACTAAAGAGGGCAATGTACCATACTTTATTCATTATGTCTATGCTCCCCAAATGTTTAGTGATGAAAATCCAAATGCTTGTTCTGTAATGTAGAAAGAGTGTTCTGACTTTATTTGGGATTCTTAATTCCCTAATTTAATCCTACAATTGAAATATAAATGGAATTACCAAAATATGCAAAAGAACTTTATATAAGCAAGAAACTTTTTGTTATATTCCAAGATTTATTTGTTTGAGATCAAACTGAACATCTTTTCCATATTATGTTTTTCATTATAATTTTATTTATTTACAATGCTAGTTTGCGTTTATGGTTTATATATTGCTTACTAATCCATTATAATCCATACTTCAGCGTTCTGGGAATTACAAAATGCAAGTTAGTGATGACACCTGGATAACATAAAGCAGCCATAACTTGCTCACTCATTAAATTACGGCTTACTATCTATGTTTTGAGAAGTATATCTTGCTGAAAATGCGCAACCCTAAATCCATCTTAAGCAACATCAGCATAAGGAATCTGTTCATTGAACTAAAAGGGCAGAGAGCTAATTGTGGGGAATGTATGACTCTCTCTCTCTCTCTCTCTCTCTCTCTCTCTATATATATGTAGAGAGAGAGAGAGAGAGAGAGAGCAACTATAATTTTTAATTATACTCCTAAAAACTTGTTATTCTTTTTGTGACATTTATTTGCTTAGAGGTTGATTCTAAAAAAAATAAAAAATGCTTTAGAGTCTTGATACAACACACATTCTACTCAGAAAATTGAAACTCATAAGTAGAGCTAAGGATTTTTGGTATGGTAATAATCTACTTGGAAGGCACCAGTTTGTGACAACTGATTGAAAAGAAATGAAAGAAGAACTTAGAGAAAAATATATACGCCAACCCCATCAAGAGATATTTACCCCAATAAATATCAAGGTGTTCACATAGCTTCTAGTTCTAAGGATGACAATAAAATTACAGACTCCTACACAAGTGACAATAGTAACAAGATCTTGGTGATGAGGAAAATCAAGTACCATCAAAGCCTAATTCTAAAAATGAAACACAAGTACCGACATATGTAGAGTTAATACAACTTAAACCATGTGTAGTAAACCCAAGACCGACTCAAGACCTAAGATGATAAATTTAAGTGAAAATTTTAATATTTAATATTATGTAAATAACCTTTATTTAACTTTCTATATTATAATTGTTCTAAATTTAAAAACCACTATTCTTGCCTTTTAAGATACACAATTACTACTTTAGTTTTTGCATCTAGTAAGCTTGCTCTCATCTCTTTTTTGATAAGAAGATCTTGTGATATAATTTATCTTTAGTTTTTTATCAAATTTAATTTTAAGTATCGTTTTACAGGAAAATAATAATTGCAATAAGGGGGCCTTTTTATAATAGCCCTAGGCCAAGAGTCAATCATATGTAGACCTAATATTGCCTATTAAAGAGTCAATTATTTTTTTTTTTTTTGAGAAACAAAGAGTCACAACTTGAAAAGGATAAAGTGCAACAAGAGAAAAAAAGTATTAGAGGGTGCACATGTGAAAATAAGTTTGATGCATCCATTACTCTTCAAATCTCCATGGTGCACATTATTTGAAGAAAAAAAAAACAAAAACCAAAACAAAAAAATTCATAGTACATGAAGTGAAAAGGGTATTATACAATGATGGTTCTTATGTATCAAGATAATATTATATATTATGCATTATTGATTCACCCATTAATTTTATCATTTTAAATGCATTTTCATTGACAGAACTGAAACTTTTTCTTTTTAGTACTATCAAAAGTGCTTCAAGAGTTGGTGCATGTCAAGCTCAACATCTTTTATCATTAAATACTTTAAATTTGAGGTGAATTTTTCTCCAACCAAGAAAAAATGATGCATGGGATGCAACTAAAATTAATAGTAATACATTTTATTTTGATTTTACATTTTAATTTAATTTAATTGATAACATTTTTTTTCTTTCCTTCTTTGTTGTAAGTGCATTCTCATCTAGAAAAGCCACAAAAAAAAAAAAAAAAAAAAAGCATTTTGCCTATCAAAAAGATACATTATCTATTTTATACAACCATTTTTACAACATACCCTGTATCTCGTTCTTTATTTTACATTCCATCGCATCAAAATAATATATTTGATTATTTTCTGCCCATACCAAAAGTAGCAACTGAGCTCAAAACACCACCACCTCACGGCGAAATCAACTGCCACTATAATCCAAAATCCAAAACTATAACCACCTCTGACCCAGCAACAACCCACACTAATGTCAATGACCACTAACAACATACAACAACAAATAAAATAAAATAAAAAATCCAGATATGAGAAACTCACCAAGATAACCTAGATCTACAAAATGCAACAACATGTTGACGCAAATGCCAACGACCACCAACACCAACGACTATCACAACAACCTAACTCACACCACCCAAAGACTACCGCCAATGACCACCACATGCAATAGTTGTAACACCGGCGTTTAGGGAAGTGTTCGAAGAGGAGAGAGAGTGTAAAAAAGAGGAGAAAGGGGCAGAGAACAAAAGAGAGAGAATAAAATAACAATAAAAACAATTTACATGTTGCTATAGCGGCACGTAAATGAACATGACACTATAGCAAGTTGTAAAATTCAAATGCAAAATTCCTCACTAGATGGAGCATGTTTTTTTTTTTTTTTTTTTTTTAATGTGTGTGCATGTGTGAATAATGTTGTTGGAAAATTTAAATCCTGGTTGATAGAATTAACAAGTATTAAACCTAAGTTATTAATTATATTTATTATGAATAAATCTTGTTAAAATAAACAAACATCAATATTATGCCAATATCATGCACAACGGAATAGTAAATAAGACAAGATATGATACCCAATAAAACTAATGAAACAAACTAGTTTCACAGTAAAAAACTGTGAGAAAACCTTCCCGAAAAGCAATCCACTATAATAAAGAGAAGTTTTAGATCTAGTACAAAATCTTTGTCCCTAGACTCTACAATCCCCGTAGATGAACTTATAGCAGAAACTTTTTACCGCTTCAAAACCTCTAAACTCTTCAATATATAAAAGAGAAGTTTCAGATCTAATACAAAACTTTTGTTCCTAGACTCTATAATACTCGTAGATTAACTTACAGGAGAAACCTTCTACCGCTTCAGAACCTCTGTACTCTTTAATATATGAATGCCACCCTTTTGCACAAATCCCAATACGTGACTAACCAATGATGCATGGATCCCAGTACATGACTAACTCCAGCAACTTGAAGAAGATGTTATTGGCTACAAAGTTCTTCACTTTATTAACAATGAAGATCAAGAAGTACTTGATTACAAAACCCTAAGACGCAAAAGACGAAGTAACTTCTTACAGAGAGAATAGGGAACTCGGTCAATTTATCATATGTTCTCTATGTGCATACTCACTCAATGCATATGTGACGGCATTTGAAATAAGCCTTATATATCTAGGGTTGTAAGAAAAAAAACCCTACATAAATATACAAGCATGAGCCGAAAATCAGATTTGGAAATTTCGATTTTGTAAATCTCGATAGATTAAGCTTCTGTCGAACTTCTGTCGAGCTTCCTTCATTAAGTCTCGATAGATTTTCTGTAGAGGTATCTGTCGAGATTTAATGAACAGCTTTTTTTCACTTGTTTCTTGATCCAATCTTCATGGTTTTAATACTTGGCTGGAACAACATGTTTCTTGAAGTATTAAACCCATCATAGATCTATCAATTTACAAGTAAAACGCATTTTGTCAAAAGATTAGCCAACTACATAAAATATTTCCTTAACAAATGTTATGCATTTTGCATTTTATAGGGTTTTGGATCACCTAATGGGAATGCTCTAACCTTGTAAACTCTACTTAAAGGCTCCAAAAAGATATCAAGGGACATGTTGAATTTCTTTGTAGCCTTCTTAGGTGTTTGATTCCCTAGGTTTACTAGAAAATGCATTTTGCATTTTCTAGGGTTTTACATCACCTAATGGGAATGCTCTAACCTTGTAAACTCTACTAAGGCTCCAGAAAGATATCATGGGAAATGTTGAATTTCTTTTTAGCCTCCTTAGGTGTTTGATTCCCTAGGTTTACTATTATTTTCTACTCTTATTGAATTAGTTATATTTATGAAATTTGGTGTAATTTATTACCTCGTTATTCCTATCCTTATTTGTTGAGCTCTACTTAAAGGCTTCCAACTAACATTATAGGATATGTTGAATTCGATGAATAACATGGAATTGAGACTTTTCTCTTTACTCCATTCAATCTTAATCAGTACTGATTCCTAGATTTACTTTCTATATACTTGGTATTGGTTTCAAGCAATTTTTATTACTAATTCTTGGTTTATTTTTATTTTCTTAACTTGTTGAATTTGTGTTACATCACTGCCTATAACTGCCTATAAATCTAAAATAAGGTTACAATTATATGTAGGGCATAAAATATATACAAAGAGTATTTGATGAGAGAAAAAGTTAAGTTAATAGATATCAAAACAAGCTACGATTGCTTTCAAGCTTAAAAATATAAATAGCTGTCTTCTAGAAGTGTTTTGTCACTAACTCTCTCACTCTGAAATTTGAACCTATATATTCTGGTGGGTTAAATAAATTTGAATTTAGTTTATTCCTCCCATTAAGAATGTTGACATCTCTTTCTCAAAAAAAAAAAAAAAAAAGAAGAAGAGAATGTTGACATCTAATCTATATGTTCATAAAAGATTGAACGTTATACACTCAATCTCGTTATCAAAGTTAGCTCATCCACTAAAGAGCATTCTACTCAACATTTCTTCTAAGTTTTCTTATCATTTGGACATTGTCTTAGATGCAGTTATCCCCAGAATAAAGTCGTTATGATGAAAAGTTATAACCTTTAATATATACAAAGAAATTAGAAATACTTTTCGTTAAGTAAATGAATATGACTTCATAAAAAAGGCCATTGCATCAAATGGCCTAATTGATCATTTACAAACTAGCTAGCTCTCGCCCCTAATTTCCTCGAGCTTCACAAGAGCAAACTACATAATTGCTCAATAGAGAATGCCTACTAATAATAAAATAAGTTTGTATAGATGCATATAATAATTCATTTTGTACACAGTATTTCTTGAAGGGTAGACACACCAAATACCCCCAAAAAATAGTGATTTTTCTCAAGGGAAATAACCAAAGTGCGACTGCCTAAGAAATTTTAGTGACATAACATAAGTGATATTGTCACAAAATTTCCCCTCCTTTGGTTGGACTCCTGTAACTGATGTGATCTAATGGATCTTATTTTATTTTTGTTATTATTTGTTGTTCAATGAATTTTTAAGTCAGTTTATCAAAATAACGATCAAGTGATGCCTAGAAATGATTGGTCCAAGAGAATATCATCCAAATTATTACAGGAATTGTTCCAACAGCAAACAAGTCTTGGCCCAAAAAAAAAAAACATCAATTCCATAGACAGACTTTCCTGAATATTAGGAACGTTCCTAGATTTTATCTTGAGGGATTTAAGGGAGATAAATAAAGATTGTGATGGAGGGAGATAAATTAAAGTTGGTCAGCATTTTATTTATTGCTATAATAATAATAATAATAATAATTATTATTATTAACTCGCAGGTCCACGTACCAAGATCACATGGATATAACAATTATCTTTGGAGTTGAAATCTTATTTAATCTTCAAAAAAGAAAATCAAAATCTTATTTAATCTAAATATACATTCTTTACTAAGATTTAAAGACAAGTTCATCATTG
Source organism: Quercus glauca (assembly GCA_023736055.1). NCBI lineage: Eukaryota > Viridiplantae > Streptophyta > Magnoliopsida > Fagales > Fagaceae > Quercus > Quercus glauca. The sequence continues at coordinate 81,144,380 of CM043318.1, read as the reverse complement.
ACCCTTCAAGATTGAATTAGATATCCTATTAAAAAATTACTATTCAATTAGATATAATATATTCACTCATTTTTTTCAACCGCTTAAAATTTGGAAGAACCTTTTAATAGACTTTGTGGCTTACTTATAGATTATTTATACACTATAATACTATATATATCACTTATTCCATGACGGTCAGTGAGCAGAAATTAGCTGAACAAACCACATCTTCTAATGAAGAAAAAAGAAGTTCCATCCATAAAAGATCAACATCCACTTCAAAATCCATCTCAGAAAGTCAGAAACCAAAGTTCACAACCATTAACAAACACAACAAATTAAACAAGCAAGTACACAGTAGATGATTAGTAATTGTACAGAGATTTTGAGGTCTAAAAGGGATGCCCTAACCTTAATTCTCCTGACCAAAATTAGGTCAATTAATAAGGCTGCCGTCCACCCGGGTTCCCGGCCCAACCATCGCCCGATAACTGACCACCGTTCGGCATGTTAAGCGGCAGATTAAAGAAAGGCAGCCCCGAAGACGGGTCCGGAAATGGATTATTAATTCCACCACCACCATAAGATTGTGAGACTTGCTGCTGCTGCTGATCTTGCTGTAGCGATGATTCTTCTTGCTCATCTAACGGCAACCTCTCATAAGCCACATTAGTGAACGACGAAGCAATGATAATGACAGGTCCCGAAGCGATTAAAGCTCCGGCGACGTTGCCTCCGACTACTTGCCCTTGTCCTCCGGCCAAATATATGGTCAAACTAGTGGCGCCGGGCGGAGCAGGAGGTGGTAGGAAAGAACCTGACAGTGATAGTATCTCGAAACGTCCTGGTAGCGTGACAACGGCGCCAGAAGCTGAGGGTTGCCGGAGACTTACGTTTGTGACGGTGCCCGTCCCACTTAGAACACAGATCCCACGTTGACGCTTGCGAGCATAAGTGGCGATGGAGTCAAACACGTCGCAGCCGGTTGTGACTTCCAAGATATGAGCTCGGAGAGTGTTTGCACTTTCTCTTGTGATTATCACAGGAGGTTTCGGCTTGTTTTTGGAACCTGGGGGTCGACCTCTTGGTCTGCGGCCCCCAATATCGCCTGAACCAGTGGGGTTAGGGTTGACCAGCTCGAGCTCTTGTGGAATATTGTTGTTGTTGTGGTCGTTTTCTTCATGGTCATCGTCGTTGTTGTGTTGTCTTTGGAGGTTAAGGTGTTGAACAAAGCGAGAAGATGCTGAGCCCAAGTCTAAGCCAGCCATACACAGATCGAGCTAAAGCTCTATAGAAAGAGAGAGAGAGAGAAAACACAAAAAACCAAAAGAGAAAAAAAAAATTATAGTAAAAAATGTAAAGTGAAATTAAGAATATTAATAATAATTAGTGGGGTTTAATATTTTAAGGTTGTTTTTAAAGAAAATGAGAGATCATGATGATTGAAAACCCTTGAGTAAAAGAAAAGAAAAAGAGGAATCGGAGAGGCGCAGAGAGATGAGAAGGGAAATAGGGAAGAGAAGAGGGAAAGAGATAAAACTGCGTAGCAGAAGTAGCCATTCCCATTTGTTCTCAACCAAAAAAGTAAACTTGTATTAAAAAAATAATAAAAATATTATCTTATAGATTATGTTCTTGATTGGTGGTTTAGTTTAATTTATTTTCTAATGAGCTTTTTAAAAAGTAAAGTAAAACATGGGGTGAATTGTTTGATGTATATGTCTATGTCCAAGGATGCATCGTGCTTGGCCCCAAAAAGATAAAAAATGTTTTTTGGGTTTTAATTTTTTATTAGGCCAATGAAGAAAGAGAGAGAGGTACCTCATTTTGTGGTGTATAATATAATTAATTACGTACTGAAAGATACATTGAGGTGAAACTTGAACAGGGTTTACTTGGTTTTAATCCACAACTATAGAGCAAAAAAATGAATTAGTAAATGATTTGGATTTGTCAATGATAATGAAACTTATTAAGGAAATAAGATTAAACGTGCACAAGCACGTGTATGTGAGGACTTTGTGTTATGAGCCAATGAACTTTTTATAACAATTAAGGATTAGATTCTGAATCTATAAGCGATTTTACCTGTGTTTTAACTTTCAAACATTAGTGATCTTCATCATTTCTAATGAGATATAGATGTTTTAAAGCTCACCAAAAAGAAAGAGAAATGTTTAATTATTTTAATAAACTGTACCACAAGAAAACTCTAATATGTTAATAATGGTCCCCATTCAGCGGCACTCTTTTTGATTAATAATCTGGAATATAGTATTTACGTTAGATTAGATGCCACCAACCATTTGTTGTTTTCTTTTTCTTTTTGAGGAGGACCAACCACTTGTTGTTTTAATGGTGAGGGATAGCATAGCTGCTCACTTGCTCGCAGACCACGACGGAAAAAGAGGGACTCGACTTTCTATTCATTTATATTAGAATTGTTTATGGAATAGAGAACATTGTGAGAGAGAAGGATAAATTAAGACCCGAAGTGAGAGATTATTATTTTGGTTCAGTTGACTGTTTATGCCAACACACGCAAAGTCTTATTAGTATATGAAATTATTGGGTTACAACAAAAAACTACTAAGAGTGTATAGAGAGAGACTAGTTCTAAACTAACCATAATTAATTGCAGTATAAGTTATGATGTTCAGTACAAGTGTAGTAGAACAAGTTGTACAAATAACATTGAATTTAGACTAATATCTCTAACATCTCCCTCAAACTAAAATCTCTAACATCTCTCAATTTGTCAATTTAGACAAATTGACACCATATATATATGGCAACGGGCTGTGGATAGACGATGGTTTCTATGGCTAGATGTTATGGTTGTACTGGTGACTCGAATAATAATATCAGTAGATGAAGGTATCATGAGTGGCAGGACGAAAGTGAAAACGACAATCAGAATGACGAAAACGATTGTGGGCTATGTCACCAACACTGCAGGTCGACTAGTGGACTTAGTTCCAAAACTCCTAACTAGTACCTTGGGAATAAAGGTAATTTCTCATAATAATTATATGATGTATGTGAGACGAGAGAATTTTACACATGCTTGGAGGAATAGTCATCAAGTACTCTCCATTAGTTTTGGACACACATGATATAAAAGAAAATAATAATAACAACGTAAAAAAATTGCAGACATTTTCAACATGTAAATGAAGTATTTTTAAAACTAATAAATGTATAAAGAAAGAGTCAACCAAACTTAATATAAATGTTCTAAGACTAAGAAAAATATTGCATCTTTCTCCGTCTTTAATCAAAAGCAAAGTGTAGAATAAAAAACAAGCTATCTTGCCTTAATTACTTAAGCATAGCATAAAGAAAAAAACGTGAATTTATTCTATTTTTTCAGTTAAGTCATAACTCATGAGAGAATTAAGTCATGCTATTCTTATTTTATTTTAATTCATTGTAAATAGGGGTGTCTGGGTTTTGGTTGAGGGTAAAACCGTCACTCAACTCACTCATGTCAGGTGAGGAAGTCTTGGACCCGTCGTCGACCACCCACTACTTCGGGTGATCGGTCGAAAGTTGTTTGGACAATACTTTATTCAAATCACAAAATTTGAGAGAAAAAAAAAATCTAACTAATAAATCTCAAAAATCACAATCAAATTCCAAACCCATGAAACAAATTGGGTTTAAACACAGATCAATTAAATTAAATCCCAAATCCAACAAAAATTTTTTTCAAATCCAGTAATACAAATCCCCCACACGAAGCCAAATAATTTGGGAAACAAATCATCACAAACAGTGAATAGAGACATCATCCACAAAGGGGAATTTAGGAGATTAATCGGAAAAGACATGGGTTGTGCTGCATGGCCATTGATCACTCTCTCATGGACCATGCCATGATCAAGTGAGCGAGAGCCTTAAGAGAGAGATCTAATAAATGAAATGAAATGAAATTCTTGGATTTGAAGGGATGAGATAATGCTGCATGTCAATCATCTGAATAAAGTAATCTAGACACCTAAGTAGAAGATGACCTATATACAAAGGCGACATTTTTTAAAATTTTTGTACTAGTCGATTTTTACGAGTTTCAAATCATAACACCAGCCACTCGACCCGAGTTAATTGGGTTTCCTTCACACAAGCCTGTTGCAGCCAGTTTCTCTTGCCTGATCGAATCGGGCAATGATATGGCTGGCCAGATTTTTCGGGTCCGGGTGGATTTGGAGAGCCCTAATTGTAGAGTTAACATCATTGGAAAAATATTATGGGATATGACCTATTTTAAGAAGCAATATTCAAATACTTTTTTCAGGCACACATAATTGAATGAGCCATCTGATATATTTATTAAAAAAAAAAATTCAACATGTACATTATTATTATTTTTTTTAAATCATGTGCTTGGAGGAGGTTATGAACATTGGGCCCACTTGGCCCTTTAGTGGCTCCGCCACTAATTTATTGACTGATATATGTACAACAGAAAATTGTAAAAGGTTACATTTGTACAATACAAAACTATTGTACTACAAAGAGTCTATTAAGTTATAAAGAGATTAACATTAGATTAACCATAGATTAATCATAGGATTAAGTACAAATTATGATGTGTAATACAAATAGTGTGTAATAATATAAGTGGTATAGAATCTATAGATGGATTGAATGTAGACTGTTATACGTTTTTTAAAAAACAGTTCAAATGGGGCCAAAGGATAAGCATAAAACAAGGGGACTAAGCGACCAACATTGCCTCGAAAACAAAAGGCACAAAAGAAAATGAAAAGAGAAGCCAATTTGTTCAAATCAAACAAGACAACCCAATATTATAACATGTCATGAATCGAGCAAACTAAAATCCAAAATCTATAATGTACCATATGTCAAAAATATTACATATTTTGAGATGAATTTTCTCTTCATATAGGAAGCATAAAATATATGGCTTGTGTCATAGAAAACATAAAATATACTTTCTTATGGACTAATAAAACATATGGCTTGTGTCATGTACAGTTGCCAATTAGTTCAGTTGATAATAAACAAATATACTATTAGATAAGGAGACCCAAAATAAACCTATCAAAATCTATACTTAACTATAATGTGGGACTTTCCAAGAATTTGAACCGAAGGCTATATCATAAAAATTCAATAATGTTTAAGCTCATTAAAAATATGAACTCATTTGAATGTACTCTTTCTACACTTGTTTATATTTAATTACTATCCAAACCAAATTTTGTTTCCTAATTGTTCCATCTAAAAATATAGTAATAATTAAAAGCAATTGACCACTATTTATATATGATTGATATCAAAAGTAATTTTTTTTTTTATTTTTTTTATAAACATATCAAAAGTCTTCTTAATAGGGAGGTACAACTGAGAAACAAATAAATAAGTTACATGTCCCTTTTCATTTAATTTGGTCAAAAACTATTTGTTAACTAGGTCTTGGTATGCTACGGCCCACATTTGTTGCAATTCTATCATGTCAACTGATGAAAGGATGGTACCGTACCTGATGGTATGAAGCTTTAGGTTTATGGAAAAGTTGTTTCTCAAAAAAAAAAAAAAAAAAAGGCTTATGGAAAAGTTTACATTGTCAAATCTAGCAATATCCTTAAAGAACCTTTTTCTTTTTTCTTTTTCCTTTTTCATCTTCTTTTTTGTTTTCTGTGTTAAATAATACCAAGAAATAAAAGATGCCCAACTATAACACGTAATTATAAAAAATTAATATAATTTTTCTATTTAAATTTATTTATTGTTAGTAAGGTTATATAGGAATAATTTTTAAGAAACTAAAACTTAGAATTTGAAAATAAATAAATTGATCGGTTTATCATGTGCTAGTTTTTAGAAAAAAAATGTAGTCCGTATTAGTTGTGTGTAAGATATATTCTAATAGAGTGCTAATATTTAGGAAAAAAATTGTTTATCTGGTAGGTTTTTTTATTTGTTTTAATTTTGTTGAATTACAATTTTAACTCTATTTTGCACTTTTAAAAATAATAATTAACTAATTAGATTAGGAGTATTTTTTACATTTGTTTTAAAGTCATAATTAATTATTTAAATTCTCCTAATATATAGAGATAATCCGGAATACTCTTTAAAAAAAAAATTACTGATAACAAGGGAAACAAATGGTGCATTATTATTATTTTTTTTTTAGAGGTAAGAGGTAGAAATTTTATTGATGATAAAAATACATGACATGTGACAACTTTGACTATTCAATCCATCAAAGCCACCCTGGCCATTAAAGTAGCACAGGGGCAACAACAACTGGTCTGCAAACCAGACAATTATGCAGAAACAAAACACAAGGTTATGGCTAGCAGAAGCTGGTTCTCATTCTTGCAGAAAATACAAACAGCACACAATGCAGAAAAAACACATGACCATGACCATTACAATAACACAAGGCCATCTGCATACCAGACAATTATGCAGACAATTATGCAGAAAAACACAAGGCAGTGGCAATTCTGCAGAAGATACAAACAGTCAGAGCCATAAACAGCCTATGACCATTACAATACACAGTGCAGGAGTTAGTTCTCAGTCCAGCAAATATGCAAAAAATACAACACAGAGGCCATTGACATACATTACAAAAAAAAAAAAAAAAAAAAACCACAAAGAACTACACAAGTAGACCATTCAACTATCTGTTTGAGCAGCAAATGGTGCCTTTAATTTAAAGACACCATTTGGTTGTGGTGTATAACTCATAGTAAGTTGAATAGTTGGTATATTATACATACCCTCTTCCAATGTAATCATAGTATGTTAATATTTCTTTCAAATCGGTATTCAACTTTCTTTTTGTAATCTTGACATTTTTCAAGGAAAAAAAAAATTCATTTTTTTAACATTAAATATATTTGTCCATATCAAGAAAAGGGGAAATTATTACGGGGCTACAGGATCAGCCACTTAGATGTTGACACATTATTAATGGAATTCTTATATCTTCACAAGCCGTTAGGGTTTATTTCAAATTTAAATTTAAATCGAAATTTTGAGAGGGTGCTTTTTAGTTTTTACCTTTCAGGCAAATCTTAAACCCACATAAACTCATCTCTAATATCAAACCCATGACTTTCTCTCTTCCTCTCAATTCTTTCTCTCTTCCAGTGAAACCCACTATCTCTCGTCGTTCTCCATGGATTTGGTCTCCGAGATGAGATCGCTCTTGACACGTTGAAACTCATTATTGATGATTTGAATTGCGTATATTTTGGGATTAACAATTTATTGTTTGGGGTTTAGGTTGCAATGTCATTAGAATTTTTCCCCAACTGGGTCCTGTGTTTTAATTTGTACTTGTACATGTTTGACTTTGTTTATGTGTTGCTTAATCTTATTGTTGATGCACTCTCTATTAAAGCAACTGGGATTCTTTGATTGTATCAAAGTTTTAAAAGAGACTATTCATCAAAATGTTTAAGACAAACGTAGCCTTAATGTTGCTTATATCTATAATCTATTACAACTATTTAAGGGACTAAAAGATGTTACGTCCATAACATTTTTACAATATTTTCACAACAAATTATAGGTGGTTAGTTGTTATTGGTTCAAATTTGAACTTAACATTAAGATTACTTTTTTGCCCCAACAATAACAACTAGTAACAACCTGCCACTTAAGATTTGTGGTAAAAATATTGTGAAAATGTTGTGGACGTATTATCTATACTATTATTTAAGGGGCTTCGTCTTTTTGGATTCCTTATTTTTTAATTCAAAAATACCCCTACACTCTTATGTTTAAGTAGAGATAAAACTAAAGGACAATTCGGTAAAAATGCAACTTTAACTCCCACTAAAACATTACCTAAAAAATAGGACCACTCTCCTATTATTTTTCAAATTGATTTATTCACTTATAAATTAGATTTTTAAAAGAAAATTTATATATATTCATAAAATAAAAAAACACAATTTCTATTTTACAAAATAGGACCACTAAAAAAAAAAGGCTCATTGCACGCGCGAAGCGCATGTGATGAGGCTAGTTTCTCTTAAGGGGCTTCTCATGTTTGGAATCTTTATTTTTTTTGCTCAAAAATGCCCCTATACCCCTAAGTTTAATTAGAGACAAAACTAAAGAACAATTTGGTAAAAATACAACTCTAATTCTCACTAAAACATTGCCTAAAAATTAGGATCACTCTCTTCTTAATTTTCAAATTGCTTTATCTACTTATAAATTAGATTTTCAAAATAAAAATTATATATATAAAATAAAAAACACAAGTTTTTTTTTTTTTTTTTTTGCTACAAAATAAACGTGTAATATACTACATTATTATTTAATGGGTTTTCTCTGTTTGGAATTCTTAAAATACCCTTATACCCCTATGTTTAATTAGAGACAAAACTAAATTACAATCCGATAAAAATATAACTCTAACTCCCACTAAAACATTGCCTAAAAAATAGGATTACTCTCCTGTTAATTTTCAAATTGTTTTATCTACTTTTAAATTAGATTCTCAAAAAATATATATATATATATATATAAAAAATAAAAAGACAGGTTTTTTTTTTTTTTTTTTGGCTACAAAATAAACATGTAATATTTGTTGATTTCTTGAAGCTAGCCTCATGACATTCCTAATTATATTCGTAGTTCTAAATGCGTAAGTAAACCTCAAATTGAAATGAATGAAAAATTATAACACAATAAAATATAAAATAAAAAAAGCCTCATCACATGTCGCACGCACAGCACATGTGATGAGGCTAGTGTATTATAAATGGGTTTCTAATGGGTTCCATGTGAAATTAAGTAGGATGATTGACATTATAATAAAATTCGAATTTAGGGATGGACCATGTTTGAGTCTCAATTACGTTTTTACTTAAGGAAGACTTAGCAGATTATTTCAGTTGTACTTCATTATCAGTTTGCTAGTTTAGTTGGCTTGAATTGCGGTTAGGAAGGTTATATTAAGGGGTAACTTATGAAGAAAAAAACCAAGCAGTTAATAACGTTATTTTTTTTCAAGATCACATGTTAATATCATGATGATGTGTGAATACAAAACCTGAGTTCTTAAAGATCAACTAGATGCGTGTAAATAACTTTCTTGAGCTGTGAATAAGTGGTGTGCAGGACAAAAAACTCTCCTGAACTTGTAAATTAAGCTTCCTAAATCCATACCCTTAATTAGTTGAAATTTGGATCGACTTTCAGTTGATGAACAACATGTGTAATATCATTGGCATCAATATCTCATTTTTAAGTCAAAAAGATAAGGGACAGAACAATTTTATATGATTATATGTATTATTGGGACTGGTCATGTTGATTTGCATTATAAATACATTATAAATGTTTTTTTTTTTTTTTTTTGGAGAAAAAAAAATACATTATACATGTGATTTGTATCTTATTGCTTGTCTCTCTATGCATTTTGTAAATGTTCAACATTCAAACGTTCAATAATATGAATTCTGCATTCATATCTTGACTTTTTAATTTTAAAGTCTCAGATTGTCATAAGTTAGCTATGATATCTGAAGTTACTGAGGTTGAGGTTAAGAAGGTTATCTTTAGCATGGATGGAGACAAAGCCCCTGGACCTGATGGTTTTAATGCGCATTTCTTCAAAAAAGCATGGGATGTGGTGCATACAGATGTGATTGCTGCAATCCGATCTTTCTTTCTTTCAAGAAGACTTTTGAGTGAGGTTTATGCAACTGTTTTATCTTTGATCCCTAAGTGCCCTAATCCTTCAAAAATGGGTGACTTTAGACCCATCTCCTGCTGTAATATTGTGTACAAGTGTATCACTACTATTATAGCAAATCGATTTGAGCCTTGCTTAAATTCCATAGTTGGGTAGTGTCAAACTGTGTTTGTATGAAACATTGCAGAAAATATTCTACTGATGCAGGAAGTTATTAGAAACTACCACAAGGGGAAGGGCCATCCAAGATGTACTTTGAAGGTTGATCTTATGAAAGCTTATGACTCAGTTGAGTGTAACTTCCTTCTTCAATGCCTTATTTCTATTGGAATTCCCCCTAAATTTGTTTCTTGGGCCAGGGAGTGTATTATCACACCAAAATTCTCTATTGCTTGCAATGGCGGCCTTGTGGGATAATTCAAGGGGATCCGTTATCTCCTTACTTATATTGGTAATGGAAGTCTTTTCAAGAATGTTGCAATCAGCTATCTCAAGCTCCTCTGCATTTAGATTTCATTCTAAATGTGAAGCTCTAAAACTCACTCATCTCCTTTTTTGCAGATGGCTTGATGCTATTTTCAAGTGCTAATATCCATTCTCTTACTATATTTCAAGATTCTTTTGAGGCTTTCAAAAAAATACTAGGCCTTAGAGCAAATCCTACAAATATTGAAAATATTCTTGCTGCTGTTCCTGCACATTTAAAACAAGGAATCCTAGAGTTTCTTCAATTTAAAGAAGGGAAGCTGCCTCTTAAATATCTTGGAGCTATCAGGAAGACTATCTGAAAAAGAGTGCAAGCCTCTATAGATAGAACCAGTTAGGAAGGACATCACAAGGTTACTCAACATCACTAACTTAATTATAGAGAAGTATCTCATCAAGGGCAGTTTGGATTTATATTTTAATGTGGATTCTAAACTGCAAAGAAGATTTGTAATGTCTGTTATACTATGTATGAAATGTAGGGCAGTGTCCCAATTAACAAGTGGTACATCTTACAAACAGCAATTTGCAAACCAACAGATAAATTCCACCTTATAATATATAAACATTATACACTATTTTTACAGTAAGAAATGTGTATATAAAGAGTTTCTGTTTCTGTATAAAACACAATTGGATGCCTAGATAGGACAAGATGGACTAGAGTAGATAGAATATCATATATATATCCTGTAGAAAAAACTGGATTAGGCTGACACCATAGATGTTATCTAAAGATTGTTTGTCTTACCTTCAGTAACTTAAACAAGTTTGACTACTCCCAAATTTAAATGCACCCCTTCAGTCATTTCAAAAAAAAAAAAAAAAAAAAAAAAAAAAAAAAATTCAAGAAAGGTTTACATATTTGAAATTTTGGCTGCTAATTCTATTTCATTATTTAGAAAAAACTTCAAAATTCTTGAATCCAATTCCAATCATGGGAAAGACAAACTTTTATTCCAAAATTTAATGTACTCTCCAATTAATTTATTTGCATATATTATGATTTGATTTACCCATCTCCCCCATGTCACAAAAATCAAACCTTTTATCGTGTAAGGAAAGTTTATACTGTTGGGTTCTAAGACTTTAGGTTTAAATGCATTAGAACTTCAATTTCTAATGTTGGTAAACAATGATCCAAACGTTTAGTCTTGTTTTAGACTTGCTCAAAGTATGTTTAAGTGTAAAGTAGGAATCAAGTGTACTACAGGATTTACTGTGTAAATCTGTCTAGCTCAATCGATCGAAAATTAGACTCAATCGATCGAAGCTCGTGCAGATTGTTTTTCTACGGAATTTTCCAACTTAGTCCAAGCCCGTTTGACGTATAAGGTTTTATGTTTTGCCTTAAGTATAAAAGAAAAAACCCTAGCCACGTTTTACTGTAGTTACAAATGTTGTTTATATTGTGTATGTGAATCTCTTGTGAGATCTAAAGGTGTTTTCCTTCACATATACTTAGGGTTGTCAAGAATCAAGATTATGTGAAGAAGCTTGATGATCATTTAGTTGCTGCATTAAGAGCTTAAAGAAACACAAGCGGGAGTGCTTGTACTTGCTATGAATCCAAGAAAGAAGTAGTCCGTGGACTCAGAGCTATCACGTGGTCATGGTAGTAAGTTTTCTACTCGAGGTAGCAATAGGATGTTAGTGGTCTAAGTCGCTATTGTGTAAATTTCAATTCTTTCATAGTGGATCTGTTTTTACCTTGAGGATAGCTAGGTTAAATCCTCCCCAGGTTTTTTACCGATTTGGTTTTCCTGGGTTATCATATTGTTGTCATATTGTTGTGTTATTTATTTTCCGCACTGTTCAATGATATGATTTATATGTGTTAACCTAGATCTGCATAATTTACCTAAGTTAATCATTTGGCTAAATAACTAGATTAATCTGGTTGTGTTTAAAGGGTCTAAAAACATACAAGTGATATCAGAACAGGTTAGCTCTAGTGTTTAGATCCTTTAATTTAAAAGTTGATTCTTGACCCCTATTGTCATGGAACACAGTCACTCTTTTGTTACCCCATCTCACTTTGATGGGAAAAATTATGCTTATTGGAAAGTAAGGATGAAAGCATTCCTGAAATCTATTAATGAGAGAGTTTGGAATTCTGTTGAATACGGATGGGAGAAGCTCACTACTCCAATTAGTGAGTGGAAAACTTCTTAGAAAGAAGCACCCGCTTTTAATAGCAAAGCTATGAATGCTGTTTTTAATGCTGTTTCTATGGAAGAATTCAAGAGAATCTCTAATGTTGAGGCTGCTCACACTGTATGTGTAAAATTGTTATTTACAACTATGTATTTTGTTGGCTTTTATTCCGTGCCAAATTTGATTGTAATTGTATTCAATCGTTTATACCCTGTATTAATTGTGGGATTTGTTTGTAAGGGTTGTGTGATAGAGAGAGAGTGTGAAGACTCAAGCTAATTGAAGACTGAAATGTTTTCGCCGATAGCTCACGACTAAGCATCCCGCGAAGTGACCCATGTGCCTTGCACGTACTAGAATGCGAAGAGTCAGGCCAGGATGGAGACAGCTATGTCTCGCGATTACCTCGCGGGTAAGGCCTTCCTACGAGACACCCACGAGATATTTTGTTCTGCCAGCCTGTCCATTCTGATACACACTTTCTATGCCTACACTATTTATACCCATATTACCCACAAATGTTGAGGAGTGCTTCCGAGAGAAAACCCTAGCCAAACACGTTGAGAATTAAAGATTGTCATACCCACAATTCTCTACACATTTTGCTTGTGATATTTCCTCAACTCTTACCTCTCCATTTCCATACCATTGAGAGGTTGATAGCCCAAACACTTACCACATCCTTTTAGAGTGTCAAATGACGTTTTGGTGCTGTTGGGAAGTATTGGAAGAAGCCAAGGATGGCAGATGCAACATGGAGCTTGTTGCGGGATCTGGAGAGCTAGACAAGACACAGTTCTGAGAAGCCTTATTGGAGTAGGAGCTTGAAGGACTTAGGTACATTGGGTAGATTAGGCTTGGAGGGTCTCTTGCTAACCCATGTATCCCAACTGATTGTCTAGTAGATCGATTACCGCTTGGAGGGTGGCGAAAAGGTTTTTCTCCGAGTTCTTCGCTTTCCTCTTTGATAACACATCGGCGTGTTACTTTGTATTTGCATCCTTCTTCCCTACTCTTTTACATTCCATTTTACTACTGTGTTGCTTAAATTATGTATTAGAGTAGCTTGTTTGTTTATCTGCTTACATTTACACTATTCCGGACTTAGTATTAAATTAGTGTAAAATCTATCAAGCTATAATTTTAATTTGGGGGTTTAAACAGCTCTTGTGTTTTCAACACATTTTCGAGCATTCAGTATGGAATATTCTCCAAACTGTGCATGAAAGCACAAAAGCAATTAAGATTAACAAACTGCAGCAGTTAACTACTAAGTTTGAAAGCATTAGGATGTCTAATAATGAAAGTTTTGATGAATTCTATGCTAAACTGAATGGTATTGTTAACTCTACTTATAATTTGGGTGAAATCTATAATCAACCTAAAATTGTTAGGAATATACTTAAATCTTTGACTGAGAATTTTAGACCCAAAGTAACTGCCATCACTGAAAGCAAGGATGTGGACTCCATCCCTATTGATGAACTTGTAGGATCTCTTCAGTCCTATGAGTTGGACCTACCTAAGACAAGCAAATCCAAATCAATGGCTTTTAAGTCTGTAGATGATGTTGATGTGAATAGATTTGATGATGAGCTCTCTGCTACAGAGATTGCCTATCTTGCCAAGAATTTTAGAAACTTTCTTAAGAACAACAACATAAAGGTAGGAGGTAAAAACAATGTTGAACGTAGAAATTTTAGGAGGAATGATCCCACTAAGGTGAATAACTCTAAAAAATCTAAAGAGAAAGTAGATCAACATTCTAATAATTTTGTGGGTCAACAATGTTTTGGTTGTCAAGAGTATGGTAATGTGAAATCAAAATGTCCTACATTCTTGAGATCTAAGGGTAAGGCTATGGCTGTAACCTTTAGTGATAATGAAGTTTCTGATAATGAGTCTGGTAGTGATAAAGATGGAAACTTCATTACTTTCACTGCTACTGCTGTAGTTGATGAAAGTGTTACTATTGAGGAGAACCCTTCTAATGGAGAACTCTCTGAGGATGCAGATTTGCAATAAGCCTACAATAAACTTTGCAAAGTTGCTGCAAAGGATGCTATGAGTGATGATTTAGGCTTAAAAAAAATTGCATCTCTTAAATTTGATAAGAAGAATATGCTTGTGAAACTGTTTGATGCTAATGAATTGTTGAATAATGTGACGACTAAGAACATGCTTTTTACTTGATAAAGTTAAGAATTGGGAACATGAATTATCTGTTGCTAGAGAACAAACAAATAGGTCTGCTGGTTCTAAACTTGATCATATGCTAAGTGTTCCAAAGTCTCCTTCAGACAAAACTGGCTTAGGTTTTGTAGAAAGCATCTTTGTGCCTGAACCATGTTCCACAAACTTTGTTCCTTCTTCTGAGCCCCCTGTGAGACAGGTTGTCAAACCTGTAGAAGTTACACCTCCTAGAAAGATTAGAGTTGATCTTAAAGAGTCCAAACCTAAGAATTCTACTCTTCCTAAGGGCAAGTTGCATGATAGACCTGCATGGGTTTGTCATTTTTGTAAAAAGCCTGGGCACATTCATCCAAACTGTTACAAGTTGCAAGCTGCTAAATGAGTAAATAAGCCAAAAGTACATATGCCTCAAGCACAAGATCCTATGGTACTTATTGGTGAGTTGGTAAAGGTTTTAAACCTTTATTCCAATCCTGGAGTTACTTAGAATTCTAATTTGAAGAACAACTCCAATGCTAGAGTTGCATCTAAAAAGTTTTGGATGCAAAAGACTCAATCTAATTGAGTCTTTCTAACATGGTCCTTGTGATTCATCGCTCTACTCTTTGTAACCATTCCTCTTTGTTGTTTTTGTTTCTCTTTGTTTTCTTAAGATTTGCATTGCATAACATTTATACATTTCATTCTAGGTTGTTTTTGTTATTTCTTTTCAAAAAAAAAATAAAAAATAAAAACATAAAAAAAAAGAGGGAAAAGGGAAGAAAAATATGTTTTGCATTATTTTCTTGAATTTGAAATCAAGGTTGGCCATATTATCTTTACATAACATGTTTATGTACCTTGTTTAGCTTTGATAAACTTATTTATTGCAATTTATTAGTTTGAGCTTTGTAGTGCATGTTGTGTGGGAAGATGTTTATAGTTTTTGATCACTTTGTCTTGATCTTGAAATCACATACCTTGGATTGTCAGACTTGAACTTATTGAGAAAGGCATAAATAATCATCTCACCACTGTTTACTAGTCAATCATGAACACCTTAGTGCATATCATAAGATTTTGTGCTCGAAAAAGTGTAGCACATGCACAAAAAGAACATAAGGTGTAGCCTCGGTTTAAATACTAAAATTGATGTGTACATTATCCTAGCTATTTTACTAAGTTTCTGATCAAATAAAATTAGTGTGTATATTATGAGACAAATCAAGAAACTTACATGATTGCAAGCTTGTTTTTTAGGAGATGCGGGAGTTATATGATGTAACTCTTTAGGTGATAGTCTCTTTCAAATGCATGTGATGAATTTTGTAGAAATTATGATTGCTCACTATTCACATATCACCTCACATGTATCTCAATCTTTTGCTAGTTGCACATACTACACAAGTTACTCTTTGCTAAACTTTGTACATGTTATTGTGTGTGATTTTGTTGTGGCCATCCAAGATTGAAAATTCCTTGATTTTAATGCAAAATGTGTTTGAAGTTTGAGATTTAAGGAAAAATTGTTCAAAAAATCTTTTTTTTTGGGAGATTTAGGTTCAATACAAAATGTTTTTGAAAAACATTTCATCTCATACTCATGCATTTTATTCATAAAATATTGTGCTTTGAGGATTTTCTGCATTAAAATGCTCTGTTATTCAAAAATTTGATTTTTCCAGGTTTTTGATCGATCGAACCTATTTCTCCACCGATCGAAATTGCAATTAAAAATTTGGTTTGAATCTACCTAGTTTGATCGCTGCTCAATTGCTTATGGATCGATCGAATGTAATTTTCGATCAATCAAAAATTGCATAGAGAGTTTTTTAAAACCTTGAGTTTTTCATGTGTTTAATCACTATTCAAACTTTTTCAAAAACTCTTTCTCTCTCTCTTCGATCAGTCAAGGATTCAAAGCAATTTTTTGTCGTTTTCCCTAAAACTTTTTGCAAGTTTTTTGTCTTCTAAGGCCGATAAGACTCTTTTGCCCTCCTTTATCATTTATTTTCATGTTTCATGCATATTTTTCATGCATTTTGGAAAAATTTCAAACCTACGAAAATTTGGGGATTTTGGTGATTTCAATCTTTTCTTTCTAAATTGATCAATGGGTTTTTGTTATCGGATGATATTAACATGATCTTTGTGATTTAATTTGATCAGTTTGATGAATTGGGAAAATTTGAATTTTCTAGGGCTTGAAACTACCCGAATTGGGGATTTGTTCAATTGAGCATAATGTGATGAAATTGGCTTGTTGGGTTGATTGATTTGATCAATATATACTGTTATCTATCTTGTGTAATGATCAATTGATCAAATTTTTGAGTTTTTTGAAAGTGGGTTTTCAAAATTTAGGGTTTTTTATATAAACTCTATGCTCAAGCCATTTTTGTGATGTTCAAGTGAAATTGAACTCCTTCTCACTGCATTAGAGCATGCATCATGTGTCGATATTGTTCATGCATCATATAGATTGTTATTTTCTATATTTTTGTGCTAACTTGCAATCTGCCCTTGGTTTTTGTTTTTTTCCTCTCTCTGTCTCTTTTGTGTTTGTCCTTTTGATCCTTAGCATCATGTTTAGGAAGACATTCCTTAGTGAGAAAAACCAGGAAACTTATGAGAAGCTGAACATTCATAGGAATGTATGGGCTAAGAGGAAAGTAGTGTTAGCTAAGTTAGATGGTGAGATTTGAAGAAACTTTGAGCGTAGGGGTTGGCTTACTTTGTTGGACATTTCACATCCCCCTCCGGCTGCCTTGATTAGAGAGTTCTACTCGAACCTCTCTGTCCACTCCTATGATTTCAACACTCTGGTGAGAAGTTGGATACGGGGTGAAGAGTACACCATTACTTCTTCGGTAGTGGCTGATGCTTTTGGGGCGCCACTGGTCCAGCATCCTGTTTATCCTTACGATGAGTCTCCTTCCCTTAATGACATCATGTCATATCTTACTGGGACTTCTATCCAGTGGGGTTTTAATCCTCGGATCACCTCTCACGAGTTGACCGAGATTCACTATCTCTTTTTTCGAATTTCTTGCCATTCCATCTGGCCTATCTCTCACTTTCACGTTATTCTTTTAGAGAGATGTGCATTTTTGTATGCTCTTGTCACAAACGCTTTTATGAGTTTTTCTTATCTTTTCATTCATTCTTTGATTGAGGTTCATAGGAGTAGTTCTACTGCTCATGGTTTGTTTTTCCCCCTTTTTATTCATCAAATTTTATTACATCTAGGATTAAATGAGTTTCCAGCGTCTGAGCCCGTTCATATCATAGCTCCTATAGGTGCCACCTTTCTTAGGCAGAGGGCTGCTCATATGCTAGCTAGCTCTAAATGCCCAAGAGTAGATTCTTCCTCTTCTAGTGCAGCTCCTCCTCCTCCTCCTCCTCCTACTTCTGCTTCAGGTGATCCGGCTACAAATTCTTATGTTGATCCGGCTGCTGCTGCTGCTCCTCCAACTTCTGCTTCGGATGTTTCTAGCATTTGTCGTGATTTGGACCCTGTCATAACCGTTCAAGCGGCTCATAGTCAACTGTAGGTGGATGTCCTTACCAAGCTTCAGGCTTTGCGAGCAATTTTGGCAAGTTTTAGATGGTCACCTCCGCCACCTCCTTTTAATGATGAGTGATTGCCTTTTGGCAATTCGTCACAAAAAGGGGAAGTACATATGGAAGGGAGATTTTGTTGATATGAGGAGATTTTTGTTGTTTTGGAGCTATGGAGCTTTAGATTGTATCTAGGTGCTTCATCTTGTATTTATATTTTTTGGCTCATGATGTATTTTGTTTCATTTAAGTTGTCTATGATAGGGGGAGATACTGTGATGTGTTTATTTCTGTTTCTTGTTTCACATTGTGCTACTTTGATTATTGATTTATATTTATGAGGTTATTCATGATATATGTCTTGTAGTTTATGTTATGTGAAATCAAGAATTTATTTTGTTTTACTTGTATTTTCCACACATGAATTTATGTGTTTATTAAGTGTTGCATGAATATACAGGTTGATTCAGTCGTACTGCTGTCTACACTTACAACTAATAGATAGTAGTTAGGTTGAATTTGTTTTTGTTGGGCAATGTTTGTAATTGGCTATTTTTGTAACTTTGAGCACTCTGTCTAGTTTGTGTTTTGTCACGGATTGCCAAAGGGGGAGTTTGTTGGGTTTTAAAACTTTAGGTTTAAATGTATTAGAACTTCAATTTGTAATGTTGGCAAACCATGATCAAAACGTTTAATCTTGTTTTAGACTTGCTCAAAGTATGTTTAAGTGTAAAGTTGGAATTAAGTGTACTGCAGGATTTACGGTGTAAATCTACCTAGCTCAATCGATCGAAAATTAGACTCGATTATTGATCGAAACTCGTGCAGATTGTTTTTCTGCAGAATTTTCCAACTCAACCCAAACCCGTTTGACATGTAGGGTTTTATGTTTTGCCTTAAATATAAAAGGAAAAACCCTAGCCACGTTTTACTATTGTTGCAATTATTGTTTATGCTGTGTATGTGAATCTCTTGTGAGATCTAGAGGTGTTTGCCTTTACATATACTTAAGGTTATCAAGAATCAAAACTATGTCAAGAAGCTTGATGATCATTTAGTTGTTGCATTAAGAGCTTAAAGAAACAAAAGCGAGAGTGCTTGTACTTGCTGTGAATCCAAGAAAGAAGTAATCCGTGGACTCGGAGCTATCACGTGGTCATGGTAGTAAGTTTCCTACTCGAAGTAGTAATAGGATGTTAGTGGTCTAAGTCGCTGTTGTGTAAACTTCAATTCTTTCATAGTGGATCTGTTTTTATCTTGAAGATAGTTAGGTTAAATCCTCTCCAAATTTTTTACTGGTTTGGTTTTCCTGGGTTATCTTATCGTTCTGTTATTTATTTTCTGCACTGTTCAATGATATGATTTGTATGTGTTAACTTAGATCTGCATAATTTACCTAAGTTAATCACTTGGCTAAATAACTAGGTTAATTTGGTTGTGTTTAAGGGGTCTAAAAATGTACATATACAAATAACCATCATCTAAGAAAAGCTTATGAGGGGCCAGTTACTACTAAAGAAAATATTGTTAAGCTAACAAAGCCAGTATAAGTGTGTAACAAAAGTTTTTCTAGATAAGTAACAGAACTCTGAGTAGGATTAACAATTACCATGTTTTTCATAAGAGAACCAGCAACAGAGAGAAACTTATAATCATTTGTTTCCTTTAACGATTTAACCCATCAAATGCATTATGCCAATTGAGAATGACTAGTTTGAACATCGATTCTTTCATCGATTCAACAATTGGTCCACATATATCACCTCTAAAAATAGTCCTATCAGCCTTTTTATCGAAGCCTTTAAAATTGTCTACCCCCACATTTAACTATTAAACCACAGGACAACCAAGTGATCTGCTAAACATTTTCTATAGAAAAACATAATGTTAATCAAAGTTTATTATGGTTAAGAAACAAGAGGAGATACTATTAAGTTCTAAGACTTTAGGAATTAAATGTATTAGAACTTCATTTTGTACATGTTGGCAAATTGTTAGGACATATGTAAATCATGTTAGGAACATATATCAATATTGGCTAATCGTTTGACAAAACGCACTTTACTTGTAATTGGGTAGATTTAGGATGTGTTTAATGCTTCAAGGAACAAGGTTTCAAGTTCAAGTGTTAAAGTCATGCAAGTCTGTCCAAGAATCAAATGAAGAAGTACTGGATTTTAAAGCTCAACAGCTAGTATCTATTGAGATTTAAGACAATCATATTTTCAGTTCTGATTTTCGTCCAATCTGTGTATAGATGTTTGGGCTTTCTTTTCTCACAACCCTAAACATATATAAGGATTGTTTTAAGGGTTGTCACAGTTGATGCAAGTGAGTGCAAACTTGATGCAAAGGTTTTTTACAAGCATATTATGAACCAAAGACATATGCCCTAGTTCATCTTTCTCTTCAAGAAACTGCTGTGTTTGTACATCATAGGGTTTTGTAACCAAGGAGTTTCATGATCTTCATCGTGTGATGAACTGAAGAACTTTACAGCCAACATCCTTCTCAAGTTGGTGTGTAAGCCGCATACTGGGATCCGCGCATCGAATTAATTTTCACTCAGTTTTTGGATTGGCTCTATTATTAATTTCAAACGCAGCCCAAGCCCATATGACATGTAGGGTACTTAAGTCTTTCACTCCTAGTATAAAAGCAAAAACCCTAGCTACATTTTAGAAGTCTTTTGTTGAGTTGTGTGTTGAGTCTTTTGTGAGATCTGAGAGGCTTATACCTTCAAACACACACATAAAGCTATCAAGATCAAGATTCACATCAAGAACTTGATGATTGTTTCAGTTGCTACATAAAGAACATTCAGGGAATTACAAAACCTTTGAGTGGAGTCTCAAAGTCACAAGTAGGAGAACTTGTGGTTGCTGCAGATCCAAGAAAGAAGTAGTCCATGGATTCGGAGCTTGCATGTGGTCATGTCAGTAAGTTCTACGTGTAGTAGCATTAGGATGTTAGTGGTCTAAGTCCTTTTGTAAACTTCAATTCTTTCTATAGTGGATTTGTTTTTACCTTGAGGATAACTAGGTTAAATCCTCCCCAGGTTTTTTACCGGTTTGGTTTTCCTAAGTCATCAGTTCTTTGTGTTCTTTATATTTTCCGCTTTATGTTTATTTGTGTTTAACTAATCTTGAATAAAAATATTGTTAATCAATCTAGTTTAATATTAGGTTAAACATATTGTGACAAGGGGTCTAAAAACCTAACAGATATGTTAATTTTTTTTTTTTTAATTTGATAATTTGATAATTGGGGGATAAGGGATTTGAACCCTAGATGTTTTATTTGGAAACATCAAGAGGTGCCAACAATTTGAACTACAAAGCTTTAGAAATCAAGAAACAAAACTTGTGGTGCAGTTTTAATGTATGCAGAAACCAAGGCCTAAAATTGCATGTTTTGGCTTTCAGTGTATCCAAAGTTATATTTAACCCTTTGTACATGAAACATCTCCAGTAACTCTTTTTAAAAAAAATACTTGGAAAACTCGAGTGATCCACAAAAGTCCTCAAATGGACCAAATTTCTTGGTTAAGAAACTCCATCAATGCATTAGTTTGCACTATTCCAGAAACCTTGCCTGTAGCTCACTATATAGAGGGACAACCCTAGGCTTACCGCCTAGGCCACTTAGGCCATCGCCTAGGGCCTCCTACTAGAGCAAGACCCTCAAATGTGGTGCCAAAAAATGGATTTTTTGTTTTTAAAAATATTTTTTTGGAGGTGTACAAAAATAATTAGTTTCACTATTTTTTTTTTTCATTTTTAAGAATGTTCCAAAAATTTAAATACATAGGTCTTACAACAATTAGATGTGTTACCAATTAAAAGAAGTAATTCCAATTTTCAATAGGAAAATGATAGAAATAGTATAAATTTTACAACATAGCATTTACAAATTGATGTGATAATAAATATCATTGGTGGACTTCAACAACCTATTAAATGCCATTTGAATTACCTTTTTCATTGGTGATACATATTTGTAAGTCTCATGTTGTAAAGTTTATAGTATTTCTAGTATTATTCTTTCAAATACTTATATATATATATATATATATATAGAGAGAGAGAGAGAGAGAGAGAGAGAGAGAGAGAGAGTTGGATTCAAGTTACACCTGGTGTAACTCTAAATAATGTCACACCACCCAATAATTTATTATAGAATTCATATTTTAAAAATCCTACCATTGAATTACATATTCTATATGTTCATAACATTCATGCCAATTTTCATGTCAATTGAATATTATTTAGCATTTAATCCATAAACTCATCTTTTATGCATTATTTTAAACTACAAAAATTTGAATTTAAACAATTGATTGATGACATAACTATTAATCTTTGATCATCTTGAAATTTTGCAAGCATGTAGAATATATGGAGGTAATGTAATCTAATTATGGATTTGTCAAAATTCGCACCCAATTAAAAAATATTTAGTAGTGTAACACTGTTTAAAGTTACACCAGATGTAACCTGAACTCAACCCATATATATATATATAATATTTTGAAGTGTCACTGATAATGTTTATTACTACATCAATTTGTTATTTCTTTGTAATAAAATTGGTAATATTTTTAGCATTTTTTCGAAAAAAAGGAGTTATACAAAATATTTTTTGTTATAAAACATTATGATATAAAACATTAGTTAAATATTATTTAAGTAGTAACAAAAATGCCAATTTGAAGCTATCACTTTAGGCACCCAAATTATTGGGCCGGCCCTAACTATACAATAAGAGCAATGTGACTTATTTTCTTCTGATCATGATTAGGGATTCAAGAAAAAGAAGTGTGACACATCTATCAAATCTATTCATATTATATTGTTTGACAAAGATATATATAAACGAAAGAGCAACGAAAGTGTAAATTCATCAATTTCTTCTTTTCTTTAAACTTTTTTTTTTGTGTGGGGGGGGGGGGGGGGGGGGGGGTGTGTCTTTTCCAGCATTAGCCATGTTAGAGGATATTTAGAAATTCAACAGTAAAGTAGCACTCTCGATAAGTTGTTAAAGGATTCTCGAATGGAATCAAAGAGGATTTAAGAAGAGTTAGGTTATAGAAACTGAGTTATGTGCAAGGATATGAAAACAAATACATAAGGTAATTAACATGCCAGAGTTCACGTCTCACCTTAGAATTCAAAAACTTGTGATGTTGAAGAGAGGTAACAAACTGAGCAACCTGAAAGAAAACAATGATATTGTTTTTGTGAATTGCATGATGTTGATTTTCAATATCCTCACAAAACGACTGCATCAAAACTAGTAAAAAATTGGATTGCAATAAGAAGTGTAAAAATTTTACAATGCTTTAAGAAGCAAAACTCAACTTTAAAAAAGCACTTATATATTTCCAAATTGACAAAACTTAAGCTCCCCTCTAAAAATTTAGCTATGTGGCTACTTAACTAAAAAATACAATTCCTTCCTATG
The DNA here is from genome assembly GCA_023736055.1 of Quercus glauca. Classification (NCBI taxonomy): domain Eukaryota; kingdom Viridiplantae; phylum Streptophyta; class Magnoliopsida; order Fagales; family Fagaceae; genus Quercus; species Quercus glauca. The sequence goes on along the minus strand of CM043318.1, from coordinate 81,120,862 downwards.
AGAAAAAATACACATGGCAAAATCTTAAAATGAAAACCTAAGAAACAGCACATAAATACTTTACCTAAATCTTACTCTTTCCAAATAGATGTTTTCTATAGAACAATATTTTCTATGCTTTCACATCCTGGAAATTAATAATAGAGCCAATCCAAAAACCGAGTGAAAATTAATTTAGGCCCAACCCTCTATCAAACTCCACTTACATCAATTGTACACTTATGTTTAATAGATTTCTTAACAAAACTACATTTAAGCATCACTTAGGTGCAAGTAAAGCCAATAAAAATCACAATTGAAAAATAATAATAATAATAATAGTAATAATAATTCTTTGTGAAAAATTAATGAAAAGATAAATAAATTAGAGGGACATATAAAATCAAGCAAACTCATCTACAAATTACATTCAAAAATCCACTATTAAAGTTCACTTAAAACATCTATACATTTATGTCTAACCAGTTTGTTAACAAAACTACATTCAAACAATTACTGCAAGTAAAAATGATTAAATAATCCAAAAAATTAAAAAAAAAAATTATTGATGCAAATTCATTGCAAGAGAGATAAATTAATAATCATAAACAAAAATAAATAAACCATAATTTCTCAAACCCTTTTACAATAACTAAAATAGAATAAAAATGTACCAATCCAAGGCACTATATTTAAATTAAAAAAAAAAAAAAAGTGGATATTTGTCACTATTAATCAGGCACCCCCATTGATTCACATGCAGATGCAGGAGCAACTTCAATCGTTTTGCATGTGCATGTGGCCATTACGTAGTGTCAATGACCATCTGTTTCTCGCTGAGTATTGGCATTGGATTTTCTCACCAAATCGGTGGGATTTCTATTTTTAAATAAAACTAGTCAGAAACCCGTGCAAAGAACTGAAACCTATTTAGTAATAGACTAGAATAATTTTATAAAATCTCAAATTGGTAATGAAATTATACCATTGCATGAATTGCTCTTGTTTTTTGAGTTACAATTTGATAAATAACCATTGCTTGAACATGCAACGGCTTGCAAAAAATTTGGCAACCAATTTCAAATATTGCAAAAAAATGACCTCAAAATTTTTTTCCTTTCTTATGAAAGCTTAAGGTTCTCTCTTAGTGGAGACGGATAGAGGAGGCTGTTTTAGGGTTTGGAGAAAGCAAAGTGTACATGAAATAAATTTTGGTGGTTTTCAAAGATTTCGCATGGTTTTTAATTAAAAATTAAATAATTTTAAAAATCAAAATGATGTGTAAAATTGTGGGGTTTCCAAAGCTTATGTTGGACGATATGAAGTAAATAAAAAATTCAACAGGCTTTAGTTTTATAGTAAATATAGACGACGAAATATATGTTCAAAGCGGTGAGTTCTATGACAATTCAGACCTCTATTTACGCTATGGTAATAGATGGAAATATAAATATATTTTTTAATCAGATAGATAATAATCTATTATATAGGTAAGAGATTATTATAATTATTAAAATAGAGGATTAAGCTTGTATCCAGTGCATCAGTGCACTGAACACAAGTTGAGTCCTAAAATAGATAGGTAGTAGATTTGTAAAGGGAAAAATTAAATTTATTTTGTTATGGATTTCATTCTATAGAAATTCTAGGTTTGTTAGGTTTGGATTGGGTTTTACCTCAATAAGGGAACCACATAAACCACAAGATTCATCTCTTACCTAAGATTTATCTTCTTACTAACTCCCCTTAGAAAATATTTATGGAGTTGCCACTACGGTCCCGTGAGTGGCACGAGCATGCAACTCGTTTGACATACACTCAAAGCTAATGGAATGAATGACGGTATTGTAGATAGCCACAAATCTATACCTATATCTATATCAATATCTATTCTAATAGTAGAAACATTTAATTTGACTTTTTGTTGATCACTCCTTATTGCGTCACGTGGCTACACAAATTAGTGCCACATCTATGATTAAAAACACAACAATTGTATCTTTTCAATTAAATGTTCACCTTTAAATAAAAAATAAAAAAATAAAAACTGCCTATCATTATAAACTAGAGACACAACTCTTGGGGCAGTAGTTATAAATAAAATATCACTTCTTTTTTATATCTTTCTTTCTAAACGTTCTTCTTTCCCTTCTCTCCCCCTCAATCCGAAATTTAGTATTTGCAACAGGACTTCTCTTTTTGATAACACCGGCCAGCAAAGTTCCAAAACAAGTTTAAAGGTCAGATACCTCTCCTCAAATGTATGGTAAATAAAAAGTGGTATAGATTAATGTAGCAAAGTATTTGTATCATAAACTCAAAGGAGTAAGTAAAAATCACTTAAAAAAAATCAATTGATTCTATTTTCTGAAGTAAGGAAAAAACTCCACCAAAAGAAATTGATAAATTATGCCCATTATGCGTGCCCAATTCCCTACTAATGGGCCAACCTTGTAATTGGGCTCTCAGTCTACTTATTTTAGTGGGCTTTTGAGTATCCTACAATGGGTAGCTCTTGAATAGGTTGATTAAAGGCCCGCTAAAGTAGCTAACCTCTCTAGTATCTAACCATTTGCTGTTTGTGCTCGGTTGCTTTCCTCGTCCTTCCTCCCTAGTATCTAACCATTTGCTCTCATGTAGTTCTCCTATTTATAGCCTTGCCTTAGTTGACCACTAATGATTACCGTCCCCACCACTCATGTGGAAGGGGCCCACCTAGATTGTTCCTGACAAAAGAGGGTTCCACTTTGGAAATAGGAGCTTTGGAACTTGCGTTAGACGCCGATTGTTGCTCGGTAGCAATATTACCCAAGGCAATACCGAGGTTCTTCCAACTGAGCTTAAATAGCACTAGACTAAATGCCGGTACCACTACAATCCTAATCTCCCGGGCACAGTGGACCGCACCCTAAGTAGGATTGTTTATTCCAATTGTTTGGGCTTATTGATATTAGGCCAAGGGTAATGCGTCCATGACCGTACAATAGCCCCCCTTTGATTCTTTCCCCATTCTCGGGGATAGCATCAAAGGTTCTGATTAAGATTTTTGTTTCATTTCTCAGGGATTCCAACCATCAATTCATTAATTACAGACAAGACAACCTGCGTGCTTGGAGAAAAAGGGGATGACAAGCTATCCCATCTGACGGCTATGATCATCTGACGCTTTGTGAACCAAGGCAATGCAGGTGACAGTTACAAAAAAGACGTTTTAATCATTTCTCCCACCTGAAGATCTATTTAATGCTTTTTAAATTCCTTTGGCCTATAAAACCTATCCCTCGTTCCTTTTTTTTTCATTTTCTACTTCCTCCATTTCTGAGCGCCCTAGGTTATTGAGCACAAATTCTCTCCCGAGCAAGTTCCTCTTAGCATTTCTACTATAAGTCGTTCACTCTCCCCTTTACTTTTAAGTTTTCCTTCCCTTTGTTTGATACATTAGAATGGGTTTTTTTCATCTTCTTAGGACCGAGGTTGCTTTAGCCAATTTTAGGGCTAGGTTTGGCATCCCCTTAGATGTAGATGTAGCGTATTGCCATGAGGATAATATAGCACTTGAACGGTGCCCTCATGTCGTGTTTTTCCCATTAATGTCTATACTAGAGGGTAAGGTAAGTTTCCCTGTAGATCCATTAATACTTAGAACCCTTAGATTTTACGGTCTTTGTCCCGACCAACTTCCAACCAATTTCTATCGAGTGGTGAGCAACGTTAGCCAGTTAAATAACTTGTACGGGTTATATCTCAACCAATATGATATTAACTTTATGTATAGCTTGTGCGGTAACGAGAGGTCAGGGTATTACCTTAAGGTTAAGGACATGCTGGTACGGTCGATATCGTGCCTCCCTAATTCTAACAGAAACTCGGCTAGAGAATATGTTCAAGTGAGCTGCAATTGGCTTACCAATGAGCTCACCTGCCTGACCTCGCCCCGAGATATTGGTCGGAACTGCTCACATTTGATTTACTATTGCTGTCAGTGTTTTGTTATTTATTTAAGGTTATCTTTATTTTTACTTGAATGCTAATGGCTATTTCTGATTGGGCAGACACTAAAAGATTTAAACTGGACCGTAATGCCATTCACGTTTGAGATCTGAATTTCATACTTTGGTTCGAGATCTTCGTACATTTTGAAGGCCAGTTGCATGCCTCTCACCTTATTCTCGGCTGTACTCCCGCATATACAAGCTTTCAAGACCCTGGTCAAATGCTGACGGTTGGCAGTCTCTTATTGTCATACTTAGACGTTCGATTGCGTGATTTCTTACCCACATGACTAACACTTGGTGAAGCCCGGAGGCTCAGTCCTAGGAAAATTAGAGAAGGTTCACTACTACTTGTGAGGGACGGTTCAACGGATACTGTATTCCACAGTCGAGCCGAGCATATCCCTCTCGAAGAGCCTAAGGAAAAGGCTCGGGTTGAGGAACAGGCGGAGGTTGAATCAGTAGACTTTTCCTCCACAATAGGCACCTCCTCCCCCAGCTCCCCGTAAACGTAAGAGGCCCTACGGCACTGACGAGCCTACTAACCCCCAGGAACAGGATCCTTCCCGAACTCCCCTCATTCAATCAACAGCTCCCTTTGTCATTCCAGAGACAACCCAAGTACCCCGTCATTCAACCATTGTAGGGTAGAACATCGCTTCATCCTCGGCATCGCTTGTGTCAGGACGACAAAGCGTGTTCAGACTTGGCAACCAGCCTTTGCTGGCTACATCTAGTGTTTGGAATTGGGAGAAAGGGGAGGGTGGTTGAGTAGCTCAGAGCTTAGGCTAGGCCCTTCACATACCCAATGACGTGCAGTACTTCTCTGAGGGTAGTGACGAAGTAGTGGCACTCAGGCTTGAGTGGCACGCTATCACGGTAATGAGTGTTCATCATTATTACTTTATTATTATTATAATTCTACAACATTCACTAACACTTAAAGAACTCTTGCTATTTTGCTAGGCCGCCTAACAAGCTCACATGATGCAGGATCGGTTAAGGAGCTAGGATAAAGATACTAAAAAAGAGAAAGCCGTTAAGGAGGTGGCCAAGGCCACTATGCAGGAGAAGGATGCTGCATTGCAGGTTGCTGAAGGAAGGGTGAAAGAGCACAAGGGGGCCTGTGTGCTAGCCGAACAAAGAGCTACAAATTTAGAGGTTAAGATGGGTGAAATGGAGTTGAGGCTGGCTAAGGCTGAAAGCGTAATCTCTGCTAGAGATAAGGAGGTGGCTAACTTGAAGGTGGTATTAGAGGAAAGTAAGGACAACTTTTATGATATGGGATTTGTCAACGCCGAGAATTCAAGCGAGCCAATAATGTTCCAATCTCGATGATATGGCTATGGTGAAGGATGGATGGTTGCCGTGAATGCATTGGCCGTACCGAAAAGTCCCCTTTCAAGATCCCCAAGTAGATCCCCTATCCAAAGTCCCCACCTCCTCCAGTTCAGAGCCCTGCCCACGCCGAAGAAGAAGAAAGTTAAAGCATGAGGGCACTAGTCAAAGATATTAATTCACATGCAGAGCTTATTGATCTCGAGATCTCCAGGGACCCCAATGCAGGACAAAGGCAAGTGGCTTAACCTCTCCTCCCAAATCCCGACCAAGTCACTGTAGATGCCAACCCCCGCCCGCCGAAGCAGCCACAAGAACCAACAATTGAAGCTTTAACTAAAAATTATATTTGAAGTCCCCGAGGTTTAGTGATGACATTAGAATTTTGTTTTTATAAGAACCTTCTTTTTATATTTCATGCTTGATACTTTCATGATATTTATGATTCATAGACAGTATTGTCAATAGAGATTTTCCTTAAGCTACTTAGGTTAAAGTTTTTGTCCTTAAATTGTAATAAGGTTTCCACCTGGTCGACGACTGGGGTCAGGCCAAGCCTAGGCTTCTATCTTTAGGAAATTTATAATAAGGTTTTCACCTAGTCAGTGACTGAGGTTAGGCCGAAATTAGTTTTCTGTCCTTAAGAGATTTGAACAGATAGAAAGAATAAAATTATGTAACGTAACAATGAATGAGGAGTCCTGATATTTATAGACTCCTCATGCCTCTTGGGAAAAGATATGTCAATTTACCAAGAGATGCATCTTATCTAAATGACACACCACTTCTATAAAAAACTAACTTTAACGCTTAATTAATTTTCTATTGTTGGTTGGTGAAGCAACATGATTCACCAATTGGGTGCTATTATATAGGTAAGGATGCACCATATTATGGTGTGATCACCTATCACTGCTGAGCATAGGCTTCTATCCTTAGGAGATTTGAAACAAAGTTTTCACCTGGTCAGTGACCAGGGTCAGGCCGAGCCTAGGCTTTAGTCCTTAAGAGATTTATAATAAGATTTTCACTTGGTCGGTGATCGAGGTCTAGCCTAGCCTAGGTTTTTGTCCTTAGGAAGTTTGTTAGGAGCAGTCACAAGCAACAAAGTTGATATATTACATATGTTTACATTATCGTCTACATATTAAGTAGCACACAAAGTGGTCCTTTAAGCTTTACATACTTAATAATAAAACTTCCTTAAGTTTTGAACATTCAATGATCGAGGAAGCAGCCTCTCCTCCATATCTTCCAGATGGTATGCTCCTACTCCAACTATGGCAGTGACCCTGTACTGACCTTTCCAGTTCGGGGCTAGATTCTCGACGTTGATATCCCGAGCACTCGCTACAGCCTTCTGCAACACAAGGTCACCAACACTAAACTCCTTCACCTTTACGCCCTTATCATACTATTGAGCCAGCTTCTGTTGATAGTTTGCCAGGCATATAGTCGTCACTTCTCGGTGTTCTTCCAGTGAGTCCAATTTCTTTACCATTAACTCATTATTCGTGCCTGGGGAAAAATCCGAGGTTCATTTACTCGAAAGGCTTATCTCTATAGGTATAATTGCTTCCACCCCATATGTTAAGGAATACAAGGTCTCGCCAATTGATCTCATTGGCATTGTTCGGTATGCCCATAACACATTTGGCAACTCCTCGGTCCACCTGCCCTTCGCTCCTTCTAGCCATTTCTTCAACCCACTAACAATTTTCTTATTCGTAGCTTCAGCTTGGCCGTTGCTCTAGGATATGCTGGGGTCGAATACCTATTTTTTATACTGAGGTCCCCATAATACTTACGAAACACTTTAATATCAAATTGTAAGGCATTATCTGATATTAAGGACTCTGGGATTCCAAACCTTGTCACAATGTTTTTCCAAACGAACTTCTTAACATCCACGTCCCAAATGTTAGCTAATGTCTCGGCTTCAACCCACTTAGTGAAATAATCTACAGCCACCAAGACAAACCTTCTATTCCTAATTGCTCGAGGGAACTGACCAACGATATCCAGCCACCACTACGCAAAAGGCCAAAGGTTACTTATGGGATTTAAACTTCCTACTGGTTTGTGTATTAAAAGGGCATGTTTCTAACATTTTTCACACTTTTTCACATATTCAACAATGTCCTTCTACATCTTAGGCCACCAGAATCTTTGTATCATTGCTCGATAAGGCAATGATCGACCTCCCACGTGGCTGCTGCACACCCCTTCATGTAACTCAGTAAGAAGGTCATTAACTTTGGAAGGATGGAGGCACAAAAGATAAGGCCCCACAAAAGACCTTAGATATAACCTACGATCCTTGGACAGCCAGAACCGAGCAGCACTTCTACGTACCCTATATGCTTCTTTGCTCTTACTTGGTAAACGGTCTTCGACTAGAAACTCAATAATCGGGTCCATCCAACTAGGTTCAAGCAATGAAACTGCTGAGATATTCACCATTGGTTCAATGCTGGGTTCTTGTACCACCTCCACCTTGATCAGCCACGATATCTCATTGGCTAGTGTAGATGCCAAAGTTGTTAAGGAGTCGGCATGCTTGTTTTGCCCCCGAGTAATTTGAACTATCTTTATTTTCTGAAACTTGCTCATCATCTGCTTGACGAGCTTCAAATAATTGATCATTTAAGCATCCTTAGCTTCAAAGTTTCCTTCAACCTGACTAACCACCAGCCGAGAATCAGAATAAATCTCTAGGTCGACTGCTTCTAGACTAAGCCTAACCCTCAGCCTCACAAGCAACGCCTTATATTCAACCTTGTTGTTGGATGCCTTGAAACCCAATCTCAAAGAATGTCCCACTTTCACTCCTTCCAGTGATACGATGACAACTCTAACCCCCACTTCCATTACATTGGTCACGTAGTCCACAAAGACTTTCCATGGCCAAGCTTTAACATTGCATCAATTGCTTGGCCTCCTTCACAGGGGCTAATTTTGCGATAAAATCAGTGAGCACTTGGCCTTTAACCGATTTTTGGGCCTATACCGAATATCAAATGATCCGAGCCTAGTTCCCCACTTAGCTATACGACCAGTGAAGTCAGACCTCTTGAGCAGAGATTGGAGAGGATACTTAGTCAATGCATACACCATGTGTGCTTGAAAATAGTGGGGTAACTTTCTTGTTGCGTGAACTAATGCCAATGCAAGCTTCCACAAAGGTTAATACCTCATCTCTGCATCAACCAACGTTTTGCTAATGTAGTAGATCGGTTTCCAAACTCCCCCCTGATCCTTCAATAGTATGGCGCTCACAGCATGCTCGAATACTGCCAAGTACATAAACAAATCCTCCCCCAAATCCAAACAAGATAGTATCGACGCGTTCGTCAGATACTTCTTTAGATCTTGGAAAGCCCATTCACACTCCTCGATCCACTAAAATCCTCTCCACTTTTTAAGCAGCCGATAGAAAGGGTGGCATCGGTCAGTAGACTTCGACATAAATCGATTCAGTGCAGCCACAATCTTGGTCAATTTCTGCACCTCCTTAAGGTTAGTCGGCGGCTTGAGCTGCTCTATGGAACTTATCTAATCGGGGTTCACCTCTGTTCCCCGATGGGTAATCATATACCCAAGGAACTTACCAGCCCCCACACTGAAGATGCATTTGTCAGCATTGAGACGCAACCTATGCTACCTAAGTATTTCAAATACCTCTGACAAATCATCCATATGTCTCTGATCATCTCGGCTCTTTACAACCATATCATCTATGTACACCTCCATCGTACTCCCAATCTTATCCCTGAACATTCTGGTCATCATCCTCTAATAAGTAGCCCCTGCATTCTTGAGGCCAAAAGGCATTACCGTGTAGTGATAATTGGCCTTCGAGGAGATAAACAACGTTTTCTCCTGGTCTTCGATGGCTAAGGCAATTTGATGGTAGCTATTAGGGACATATGTGATGCAATTGGCTAATCCTTTGACAAAATGCACTTTACTTGTAATTGGGTAGAGCTAGGATGGGTTTAGTAGTTCAAGAAACAAGTGTTCAAGTTTAGTATTGAAGCTATACAAGTCTGACCAAGAAACAAGTGAAGAAGTGTTGTTTATAAAAGCTCGACAGAAGTCTCAACAGAATCCTTTCTATCGAGATTTAATATTGAAGATCGACGAAGCTCAACACAAGCTATATCTATCGAGAATTACAAAATCAATTTCTCTAGATCTGATTACAAGCATATCCTTAAGTATTTGTGTAGGGTTTCTTTTCTCACAACCCCAGACATATATAAGGATTATTTTAAGAGCCGTTACAAGCGATGCAAGGTGTTAAAAACAGAATACACGCATATTGTGACCGGAGATAGAATTTACTTTAGTTCATCATATTCTTTGTAGAAGTTACTACGTCTTTACGCCAAAGGTTTTGTGACCAAGGAGTTTCCTGATCTTTATTGTTGATAAACTGAAGAACTTTGCAACCAACATTCTTCCCCAAGTTGGTGTGTTAGTTACATATTGGGATCCGTGCATCATTGGTTAGTCACGTACTAGGATTTATGCATTGAACAGAGAGATTGCCACTACAATACAAGCCCAATTGGGTATTAGGGTAAGGGTTCAACTTTAGGTTGGTATTGGGTACTGAGATTCCTTATACTTATAACCGCTTGTGATTGATAATAGTGGATTCTCAGCAGTAGTGATCTTAAATTCACCTGTTGGGGTTTTGCTTCGGTGGTTTTCCCCATTCGTAAACAAATCACCTGTGTCAAATTTATTTTTTGCTACATTTGGTTTAGTTGGTAATTTGTTTGTGCTACCACCCCATTGCATGTTAAATTGACTTAATTAATTAACTTGGATAATTAATTAATTAATTTTCCAAAAGGGTCAATAAATTTTTGCCCCATCAATAGCCTTGAAAAGCATCTAAAAAACTCATCCTCAAATATCTGCATGTGGCATCTACTAGCTGATCAATCTTCTACACCAAAAACGGATCCTTAGGACAAGCATAATTAAGGTCGGTAAAGTCCACACAAACCCTTCATTTACCGTTCTTCTTCTTTACCACCACGGTATTAGATAACCACTCCGAGAAAAAGACTTCTTTAGTTGCCCCTACTTGCTTCAGCTTTTCAACCTCCTGTTTCACGACTTCAAAATGTTGCTTGGCCAATCTCCTTGGCCTTTGCTTCTTCGGGGGAAAAGAAGGGTCCACATTGAGCTTATGGGTAATAAACTCTGGGTCCACCCCAGGTACCTCATATGGACTCCAGGAAAAAATGTCTAAATTCTACATTAATGTCAATAGCAAATTGATACAATCTTCATGTTTCATACTAGCTCCTACTTGGAAACTCCTATTCTGGTATGGAAGTATGATTACTTTAATTAAGTCATTAACGCTATTTGCTCCTTGGCCCTCTAGGGGCTCCTGCAATTGCTATGAATGATCCTGCATGACGGATTCTTTTTGCTTAATCTCCCGGTTAACAACCACTACCAAACACTATCGCACTACTTGTTGATCTCCTCTCACCACAGCAACACCATGATCAGTATGAAACTTCACATTTACATGCAAAGTGGAGGGGACCACCCCCATGGCGTGAATCCAGGGCCTGCCGAGGATAGTGGTGTACGAGGAAAAGAAATTTACCACAATAAAGTTCACCATCACTTCTTTTCCTTTCATATTCACGAGAAGGGAAATCTGACCTTCTAGAACCACCATCCTGCCATCAAATCCTACTAGGGGGTATCATATCTGGAAAAATCCTTTGCCTTCAACCCCAACCCCTTGAACAGATAGAGGTACATCACCTCAGCCCTGCTTCCCTAATTTACTAACACCCTTTTCACTATAAAGCCATTGATTCTAGTAGTAACTATGAGAGCGTTATCATGCAGCTGGGTTGTTCCCTCTAGGTCTTCATTCCCGAACTCAATCTTTCCCTGAGCCAACTTCAATTTCTTCTCGAGCCGATTTTCACATTCGACGTTCTCCACCGAGACCACACTTAACACCCCCTTACGTCAGCTTGCACTCGTGCCCATTGATGCCGTGTGAATAACTTTGATTACCCCCAATGGCAGTGGGAGCGTGTCCCTCTTAGCCTTTGGCACTTGCCCTGTAAGCCCACCTTCGAGTATCACGATGAACTCCTTTAAATGTCCGAATTTCACCAATTGCTCCAAGTGATCCTTAAATACCTTGCATTGCTCGGTAGTGTGCCCTTTGTCACGATGGTATATGCAATATAAGTTTTGGTTCCTTCTCATCGAGTCACCCGACATCTTACTCGGCCACCGGAAATATGGCTCGTTCTTTATTCGCTCCAAGATCTTATGAACAGGCTCCTTGAATGCCACATTGACTTCCCCAGCTTAGACGTTGGGTTCTTGGATTCTCAACTCCCTTCTCGATCTTGACTGAAAACCTCCTATCCGTGAATCCTTAGCATACTACGAAATGGCAAGAACCTTGCCATTATTTTGTTACCGATCATCCTCTAACCTCTTGTACTCCTCAATCCGCCTCATCAGCTGCTGCATATTCTCGGGAGGCCTCATAGTCAGAGCTTCCTGTAATTCTGAGTCCTCTAGAAGCCCCAATCTAAAAGTGCTAGTGGCTACCTTCTCATTACCTCCACCAATCTCATTATACAACTCCCAATATCTATCAGTATAGCTCCAAAATGTTTCCCCTGCCCCCATCTTCATAGACAGCAGCGCACCCACTGGTTATGGCACTCGACTGCACGTTATAAACCAAGCACCAAATTCTTGTATCAACTCTCCAAAATTATGAATTAGTCCCTTCCTTAACCCATTGAACCACCTCAAAGTAGAAGGCCCAAGATTGGAAGGGAATACTTTACACATAAGAGCATCGTTTTGGCTATAAAGCGACATCATTTGAATATAGTGACTAACATGTTCTACAGGGTCGGCCTTTCCATCATACGAAATAAACAACGGTCTATTAAATCTCCTCGGCATTCGTGCACATTCAATTTCATCAGAAAATGGTGATTAGGTTGCTCTGCATAAAGCTCAGCACATGGCATCCATGGCCGCACTTCAGTGCCTACGCCGCTCAGGAGATGCCGACATTCTATCAACAAACTCCTATGACCTCTCCCTTGATCGGCGAGAGCCACTTTGGTAGGACGCTTCTCCGTGACTATCCCCAGTATGTACAGATCCTTCTAAGGACTCATCTTGATTCCTTCTTCGACACCTACCTCGCACTTCCATCTCCAAATCCCGAACTAACTTGCGCAGGTGCTCTAGTTCTTGATCTCTCCTATCATGATGCTCTTGCTTGTGGATTCCGAATGCCGACCGATATGTTTGCGAAGATCCCTCTCCCGAGCTAGAGCGTTCCCTGTCCCGTTCGTGCCTTCAGTCTTCATTTCTCTTATGCCTCCTTTCTCACCAACTTGATTTCCTGGACGAGCCTTTGGGCCCTCCATCGGCATAGCTCGCCCAATGATGGTAGGACATGTTCAGTCGAGTGAACTTTGTTGGAACTATAGCTAAGTAGGAGATTCCCACAAACGGCGACAATTGTGCGTGCCCAATTCCCTGCTAATGGACCACCCTTGTAATTGAGCTCACAATCTACTTATTTTAGTGGGCTTTTGAGTATCCTACAATGGGTAGCTCCTGAATAGGTTGTTTAAAGGCCCGCTAAAGTAGCTGACCTCTCTAACCAAACACTTTATTGTTTGTGCTCAGTTACTTTCCTCTTCCTTCCTCCCTAGTATCTAACCATTTGCTCATGTAGTTCTCCTACTTATAGCCTTGCCTCAATGGACCACTAATGATTATTGTCGTCACCATTCGTGTGGAAGGGGCCCGTCTAGATTATTCCTGACAAAAGAGGGTCCCACTTTGGACATAAGAGCTTTAGAATTTGTGCTAGATGTCGATTGTTGCTCAGCAGCGATATTACCCAAGGCACTACTAAGGTTCTTCGGATCGAGCTTAAATAGCACTAGACTTAAGGTCGGTACCACTACAATCCTGATCTCCCAAACACGGTGGACCACCCCCTAAGTAAGATTGTTTATTCCAATTGTTTGGGCTTATAAATATTGGGCCAAGGGTAATTGGTCCATGACCGTACACCCATCTTAAACCCAAAACAATAGATACATTGACATTTTTTTTAAAGACCTGAAAGATTGTTTCTGCCCCTGAAATGCCCACTATGTTGCTACTTAGATCATTGTAGAAAAGAGCAGCTCTATAAGAGAAGGATGACAAAGGATCTGATGGTAGGAAAAATAAAAATTGAAAAAGAAAAAGCCATTCTATGAAAAAAAAAATAGGGAGGAGTTTTATTTTTTATTTTTTAAAAAGAAGTATTTTACAGGCTCATTGCACCTTATCAACATTGCTAAAGCTTCAAGCTCCATGAAATCTATCAAATGTTAAGATGAATGCTTTTGCAAAATCTTTTGACAAAAAAAAAAAAAAAAGGAAAGAAAGAAGCACAGTACCGGCCTAATCTTCTGTACAAAAAAAATCTTCTGTAAGATTTTTTTGTTGTAAAAAACATATCATTTTTATTGTTTCTATGAGTGAGACTGAGAAGAGGAAGAGAAATGGATTTGTGAGGAAGAGAGAGAAGGGAGAAGATGTAATGTGTAGGATTGGGAAAATAAAAGATAAGGCACTAGGAAAGTAAAAAAAATGTTAAATGTGTGGATGAGAACAATTCAAGATAGGAGTAAAAAAAAAATGGGTAAACTAGATATTTGGTCATTAATCTTTGCAGTGAATGTTAATTTGGTCTCTAATATTTTAAAGGTGTCAATTTAGTCCCTTACTTTTTGGTATTGTGTCAAAATAGTCATTACAATTAAGTTATGGATGGAAAATGCTAATATGACTAACAAAGATATTAAAATATTATTATTATTATTGCCAAGTTATCACGTATAAAAAAAGAAAAAAGAAAGCTAATTGACTTGGGAAAATAATCCAATGTGAAAGGAGAACGAAGGGGAAGGGGGAAGAGAGATCGAAAAGTTTGAGAGTGCTCAATCTATGGCAATGGCAACGACGACAGTGACCCACCCATCCATGGTGAAGCTAATATAGCTAATGGAGAGGCCCGACTTAGTGGAGATTGGCAACCCACCCATCACGAAGCCAGCACAACGCTCTCCTCATTGTCGCCATCCTTGTCTTCTATGTTCATTAACCACTTCAGCACAACGCTCCTTTGTTCTGTCACTCATCTCATCATCTGCATCGACAAACTCAATCAACTCATCAAGTGCCTGAAGAATCATTCAGTAATATATTACTAGATCGTGTCTGTGTGACTATGTCCTCCATATAAGTCAACAACTATTATGCCTATAACAAAATTTCTATTTTATTAGATCATGTTTTGATTTTGAATTTTTTATTATAAAGTGGTATATCTAGTTGTTATTCTCGTTTTAAATGTATCTTAAGGATTATTTTATTTGTTTAGTTCTAATTTACAATAATTTTCATTTGGATTGTTTGTTAATTCTATGATCATTGTTTTTGTTGTTAAAATAAATTATGAAAATATAAAAATGGATTTAGGACCTTTGTTTTAGTTTTTTGGGATTTTTTTGAGAAAAAATTTTGATTTCTAGTGGTTGTATCAATTTTGCCGTAGATGGGTGGGTTGCTATCATCGTTGACTGAGCACTCTTAAAGTCTCCAATCTCTCTTCCCCCTTTCCCTTCGTTTCTTTGTCACAATGAATTCAATTCCCAAATTATTAGGCCAAGGGGTTTTTTTTTTTTTTTTTTAAATTAAAGGACATGTGGCAACTTACTTGCAAAAATAATAATATTTTAATATGTCTGTTATTCTTGTTAGCATTTTCTATCTACCACTTAATGGCCAGGATTATTTTGACACAATACCAAAAGGTTAGAGATTAAACTAATACATCTAAAACATTAGGGACTAAATTCACATTCACTGTAAAGGTTAGGGACCAAACATATAGTTTACCTAAAAAACATTAACAAAGAGATAAAGATGAGAGGATTTATAAACCATGGAGAAGGAAAAAAAATAGAAGAAAAAAGAAGAAGGCAAAAATAGAATCAACTTGGGAAATTTGAAAAGTATACAGAATTTAAAAACTTTTTTTTAACCAACTACTTCCCCACCCTTACGCACTCTTCAGTGTCTCTAATTTTTAAAAAAATATATATATATATATATATATATAAAATAGGATAAGTCATATTGGATTTTCTACATTATTTCATTTACATATTAATAACTTAAAAATACTTATTTTGCAAGTCCTACTCTTATTTTCAAATAAATGTTGTAAAAGACAAGAGAAGGGAAGAAAATGAGAAATTTGAGAAGAATAGTAGTTGTAAGGCAACGTAAAGAAATCATTCAGTATTATTGTTGCTTCTGTAGGTGTGGCTTGATTCCTAGACCTTTTCATTGTTTAACCCAAAAAAAAAAAAAAAAACTACTTACAAATAGAAATTTTGGAGAAGATCCACAAGTTTCTTGCATTTCTAAGAAAGATGAAAGATAAGAAGTTGAAAAGAAGTTACCAAATGAATATGAACCACTAATTACACCCAAAAGATTATGACTTTTCAACAAATACCTTTTCATTCAACATTTTCGGTTAATAGGCACATTTTCATTCAATAGACACATTTTCGATCAATAAGCACATTTTCATTTAATAGGAATATTTTCATTTAATAGGCAATTTTCGGTCAATAGACACTTTTTCATTCAATATGCACCTTTAATATATATTCAATATGAAGGGTTGTGATTTCTCAAAAGGCACCTTTCGGTATATCCAATTTGAATGGTTATGACCTTTCAATAGACACCTTTTGGTATATATATTACAACATATCTTGTATATAACTATATATATAACTGTTTCTCAAAAAAAAAAAAAAAAACTATATATATATAATACAAACTAAACTAGAGACACAACATTATGTCTTTTATTCCTTCCCACAAAAAACTAATAAATAAAACAACATTGTTTTTTTTTCCCCCTTCAACAATCCCCAATAACAAAAATCACATGTCCTACAAATCTATCGCATCCTACCTTTTTGTTTCTCCAAAGGTTGCAACAAAAAGTAATTTTTGCTATATCAAATGTCAATTGTCCCTAACCCTCCCCATACTTTATTCAAGAAACTCACTACCAAAGGTGATTTCTTTCCTCAAATCTCCACAATTGCTTACCCAACAAAATTGGGTTAAAAGTATCCAACTTTCTCACCCATAATATTTCATTCTGAGCAATCTCAACGACTACAAAAAAAAAAAAAAAAAAAAAAAAAAAAATGATAAATAGCACCAGCATAAAGAATAACTTAGAAATTGTTAAAAATTAAAAACAAAAAGGTAGGATGGAACCCTTCACTTACTAACCCAACACCTTTTTAGTGTAAATATCTTTTATTAATATAAAATTAAATAATAATAATAATAATAATTGTGCGTGCCAAAAATGAGGCTTATGGGCTAGTCCTCCACTTGGGCTCACAATCTATCTGTGATGTGGGCTTTGGATTTCCTACTATGGACAGTTCTTAACTTAGAGACCCAACAACTCGACCTAATCCTACAAACTTCTCTCCTTTCTCTGGTATTGCTCTCCTTATGTCTTCAGCTCTCTATTCCCTCTAGCCCCCTTCAACCACCTTCTCTTCCTCATTCTCATCTCTTATTTATAGCTCAAGATTGGTGGAGGGGTTATGATTACTCTAGGTTATTAGTGGGTAAGGGGGTCCAATTCCATTGCTTCTAAGTGGGCGTTTAGTTGGGAGTGGTAGTAGTGGCTTTGGAACTGGTTTCCACCTCAAGAGGGATGTTCGGCAGCGATATTCCCCAAGGCAATACCGAACAGCTGAGATATAGTATCCCCGAGCAATCACGTTCCCGTCTAAGATATAGTTGACCGAGAAGCCCCAAATTATTAATCATGATGAGTACAGATCAAGATTGCATGTCCAATGGGTCTAGGGTCAAGCATAGTGGCATGAGGCTCAGGCTCATGGCCTTAGTAGGCCTAGGGCCCAGCTTCGGACAAAGGGGTTGAGGTCATGGGCCACATTGTAGGGTTGAAGTTTAAGGCCCAAGTGGGCCTGGGGACCCCGTGCCATACATTAGCCCCCCTTGATTTGTTCCCGACTCTCGGCAATGAATCAAGGATGCTAAGAGACAGAAACTCTACGGGAAGTTTAACAGGTAGATACTGAACTGTTAAGAGATTCATTAATGTGCCCTTAAAAGGCGTGTTGTATCAAACTGTCTAGTTCAGCCGTCATCATTGCCTGATGGTTCGTGAACCGAGGCGACGCACGTGGCAGTTACAATGGGGACTCGTATAGTTTCCCGCCTCTTAGTTATTAAATGTTATTTATTTATCGATTAGCCCCTATAAATAGTTTCTTCTGAGTCTCTTCATCACTTTTTACATTTTCTATTCCTCAAACTCCTTCTCTGCCGAGCATACTTCTCTCGTGCACACATTCTCCAACCCAAAATATCATGCCCTAGAGCCCACAATAAGTTTACTTTATCTTCCTTTTTACTCTTTCTTCTTCTTTCAGTTTCCCCTTAATCTTAGATTTTAGGAATGGGCTATTCTCACCTCCTCTCTTTTAAAGCATCCTTGGCTAGCTTTAGAGCAACCTATAATGTTCCCAAAGATGTCGATATCACCTATTGTCACGAGGGCAATATCGACCTCCATAGGCGTACTGGCTCAAACACAGCATGTTCCCCCTAATGGCTATTCTAGAAGGTGGGATTAGGTTTCCCGTGGACCCTCTTATTATAGGCACCCTCAAATTTTATGGCTTGTGTCCCGACCAACTCCCCTCCCAATTTTTACTGAGTGGTGAGTTGTGTTAGTAGGTTAAACCAAATATTTGGTCTGCAATTAAACCACCATGATATTAATTTCATGTATAGTCTGTGCAGAAATATTAAGACCGATTACTACCTAAAAACTAGGGATATATGGGTACGGCTGATATCATGCCTTCCCGATTCCAATAGAAACTTAATGGGGGAATTCGTTCGGGTGAGCAATAATTGGCTTGCCAATGAGATCCCTTGCTCGTTTTCGCCGCATGATGTTGGTCGGTGTCGAGAACCTTTATTTGCTTTAAGTTTGAATCTTTTATGTAGTTATTTACATATACACTAACCGGTTCCTTTGTTGATTTGTTGCAGAAGGAAGAAGATTTCAACAATATCTTAGAGTTGTGCACGTAAGAGATCTTAACTTCATACTTAGGTCAGAAATTTTTGTGCACAAGAAAGGACAACTCCAAGCATCCCATTTGATACTTAGTATTAACCTGGTGTAATCTACCTGGCAATCATTCATCCAAGCATTGTTAGTAGACAGCCCACTTCTCTCATATATAGACGTTCGGCACACAAACTTCCTCCCACCTTCATTGGCCACTAGTGAAGCTCGGGATCTTGGCCACACTACCATGGAGGACCTTGCCCCAGTGTGACACAAGTTGGTCGAGCGCGTGTCTCAAAGTTGTAGAGCGCATATTCCTGTTGAAGGGCCCGACGCTCCCGCCCAAGTAGCCGAGGCCGAAGTAGCAGAACCAGACAACTCAAAAGCAGAGGCCAACTTTGACGAAGATATGGTGACGCAACGTACTCTTTCCATTGACCACTTCTTGCCAGGCACCCGCCTGGCCGGCAAACCTTAACAGCCCCCTGCCAGGGACCGAACTCCCCCTCCACCCTCTGGTTGTGCCAAGAAGAAGCTATGTGTGGGTGATCCTCCCCCCAAGGTTCCTAGTGACGCTACCACCAAGACACCTCGCCGTGCATCTGGAGGGATCGTCATCCAGGAACCCACTAGTGCCTTCCAACCAACAGCCTAGGTCGGGACAAATGTTGCTACTTCGTCCCAAACTGTGGCAGCCTAGCAGCCGTCCTTCAAGTTTGACGGCGAGCCCCTACCGACGACAGCTAGCTTAAAGACCTGGGTGTAGGGCCAAGTGGGGCGGGTTACTCAAAGTCTGGTGCAGGGCCTCCTTCTGCCTGAGGACATAAATGTTTTCTCGGACGAGACTGAGGAGTCACTGGCACTGCGGCTTCAATGGCATACAATAGTTGTAACCTTTCCTCCCCCTGTTTTTCATTCGTTGTGTGGCATGTGCATTCCTTTCGTCGTTATACTTGTTCATCTGGTTATACTTTCTTATCTTATTATTATTGTGTTGTTAGGCCGCACAGTTGACTTACATCCTCGATAAGAGGATGAAAGAGTTGTCCAAGGATGTGGAGAGGGAAAAAGCTTTATAGGACGTGGTGGTGGACATTACGAAGGAAAAGGGCTAGGCTGCTGACGTTGCTGAGCAGAAGGCTAAGGCTACCAAGAAAGCTCAGTTGGTGGCTGAGAAGAAATTGGCTAAGGTGGAGGAGAAGCTAGAGGGGCATTGAGCTTAAATTGGCACAAGCAGAAAGCCTAACCTTGGCCCAGGCTGATGAAATTGTCGACCTCAAAGCGGTCGTTGATGCTGCTGAGGATAGGGCATACAACGAGGGCTTCGCAGATGCTGAAAACTCTGTTGAACTTGTTGTTCACCAAGCTCGAATTCATGGGTTCAGCAAGGGATGGCTGGCAGCCCTACAAGCAATGGGGGTAGCAGAGGATTCCCCTCTAAGGAATCCCAAGCAAATCCCTTACCCAGCTCTAGCTCCCCTTGTCCAAAGCTAAGCCAATGCCGTCGATGAAGAAGAAACCCTCATCGTGAGGGAGCTGGTTCACGCCATTAACACTCACGTGGAAATGGTTGACCTTGAGGTCACCAGCAATCTTCATGCTACTGAGGAAGGACAAGGACAATCACATGCAACCGACCAACTAGCCGGGAGTGCGCCCGCCCACCAAGCCAACAAAGCCAATCAAGTCTCGCCTGCTGAACCTTCTGCTTAACCTCTATGTTTTATTTTGCTTTTATCTTCTGTTTATTTGATTTCTTTTTCTATTAATTTGGTTTTCCCATTGTCACCGGGTTGGGGTAATAGAACAATAGCTTTAACTTTTATTTCTCAAAGTTTTATTTTCCTTTGGTCACCGGGCTGTGGTGAGAAAACAATGGTTCAATTTTAATTGCCTTAATTTTTTTTAATTGCTTTATTACTCGGCTATTCTTCCTATCATGTTTGACTATGGTTATTATTGTGTATTTTCTATTCATTCCAACTAGTCGGGCAGCTCGATCATAGCCTGCCTTTGTATGGTGTTTAGGATTAACTTTTCAAAGGAGCGGGTATATCTTCACACGTATAGTGGCTGGTATTGGCCTAAAGAAGTTGTTTGCGTTGGAAGAATAACTTTCTACAAATAAGCTGTAATTGTCGTGCTTTGCCCAATTTAAGAAAAACAAAGGCTAGATGATTAAGCCTAACTGAGTACAAAGTTAACCGAGCATTGAATCTTCTGTTGTGAGGGACTTTTAGTGTGTGAGCAATGTTAGGAGCATTTAGTGCAAGGTTTTTGCCCTTTCGATGATGAGGAACGGCCTCCTCTCCTTAGATAAAAATTGAAATTGTGCCTCCACCTGCCCAGTGATGAAAATCAAACTGGGGGTTCTTGTCCTTAGATAAATTTAAGTGTAAGGTTTCCATCTATCTGGTGATGAAAATCGAACCAGGAACAGGTTTCTGTACTTTGAAAAATTTTAGCGAAAGGTTTCCACCTGCTCGGTGATGAAAATCAAACAAAGAACAGGCTTCTGTCCTCAGAAAAATTTTAGTGTAAGATTTCCACCTGCTCAATGATGAAAATCTAACCGAGAACAGGCTTCTATCCTTAAAAAATTAGGATTATATTTTCTTCGTGTTTGTTAGCTAGGGCTACCAAGTTAACAGTAATGAAACCATGTGCATGCATAGCAATTTAAATAAACATCACCCTTATATTGCTTAACATACACGTGCACCAATAGTTCATTGATAAAACTTCTTTAGATTATGGACGTTCCATGGTTGGGGAAGCGGTCTCTCATCTAGATCCTCCAGGTAGTATGCTTCTGCACTTGCAATGGCAATGACTCTATAAGGCCCTTCCCAGGTCAGTGCTAACTTCCCAGCATTAGTGTCTCACATACTTCCCACTGCTTTCTACAACACTAAGTCCCCAGCACTGAATTCCCTTGTCTTCACATCTCGGTTGTATCATCGAGCAAGCTTTTGTTGATACTCGGCTAGCTGTAAAGTCGCTGCTTCCTGATACTCTTCCAGCAAATCCAAACACTCCACCATCAAACCGTCATTCTAGGCAAGGGCAAATCCGGCAACTCGGGTACTACATAGATTTATCTCGACTGGTATGACAGTCTTTGCCCCATACGTTAAGGAAAATGGAGTCTCTCCTACAGACCTCCTAGGGGTAGTTTGGTATGCCCACAAAATGTTGGGTAGCTCCTCAGCCCACCTACCCTTTGCGCTGTCCAACCTTTTCTTCAATCCATTCATGATTGCTTTGTTGGTGGCTTCAACTTGGCCATTGCTTTGAGGATATGCAGGGGTGGAGTACATGTTCTTGATACTGAGATCACTACAAAACTCGCGAAAGGCTCTGCTATCGAATTGTAACCCATTATCAGATATGAGAGAGTCCGGCACCCCAAATCTAGTAACTATATTTCTCCACACAAACTTTTTAACGTCTACATCCCGAATATTAGCTAACGCCTCCGCCTCTGCCCATTTGGTGAAGTAATCAACAGCTACCAAAACAAACCTTTGATTGCCCATGGCTTGGGGAAATGGACCGAGAATATCCAACCCCCACTGTGCAAAGGGCCAGGGACTGTTGATCGGATTCAGATAACCTGCTGGCCAGTGGATTAATGGGGCATGCTTTTGGCATTGTTCACACTTTCGTACATATTCGACAGCATCCTTTTGCATCTGTGGCCACCAAAACCCCTAGGTTATCGCTTGGTGCACCAATGAGCGACCCCTTACATGACTGCCACAAACCCCATCGTGTAGCTCGGCCAAGAGTTCATTTACTTTCTCAAGGTGCAAACATAAAAGGTGTGATCCCCCAGAAGACCTCCGGTACAATTTACGATCCGCTGATAACCAATACCGAGCAGCTACTCAGCGTACCCTGTTAGCTTCCTTCTCATCGTCTGGTACTTGATCTACAGCCAAAAAGTTGATGATTGGGTCCATCCAACATGTCTCGGATGTTGAAACCACTGCGACACTTGTCGCGACATTAATACTCAGTTCCACTATGAGCTCCACCTTGATTATCCGAGGTACATCCTCTGTCATTGATAATACCAATGTAGTTAAAGAGTCTGCATGTCTATTCTGTCCCCGGGTCACTTAATCCTCCTTTGCCTTAAGAAACTAACTCATAACCTGCCTCACTGCCCACAAGTATTCCTTCATTCGAGAATCTCAAGCTTCAAAACTGCCTTGCACCTAGCTAACCATCAGTCAAGAATCTGAGTAAATCTCAACTTCCCGTGCACCCATATCCAGAACGGCTCTTAACCCAGCAAGTAAGGCTTCATACTCAACCTCATTATTAGAGGCCTTGAAACCCAATCTGAAATAATGTTTCAACCTTATTCCTTCTAGAGTGGTGATAACAATACCGGCTCCAGCCCCCATTGCACTAGATGCACTATCTATGAACACTTTCCACGGGCGACAATCCACATGACAAATTACCTCCATCCCGTTCCTAGGGGAAAACTCTGCAACGAAATCGGCAAGAACTTGGCCCTTCACTGAACTGCTTGGCCTGTACCTTATATTAAAGGATCCAAGCTGGGTTCCCCATTTAGCTATTCGGCCCGTGAAGTGGGATCTTTTCAACAGTGACTATAAAGGGTATTCGGTCAACACATAGATGGTGTGAGCTTGAAAGTAGTGAGGAAGCTTCCTCGTAGCGTGCACTAATGCTAATACCATCTTCTCCAGGGGCAAGTACCTTGTCTTAGCATCAACCAGTGTCTTGCTGATGTAATACACGAGTTGCTGCACTCCTTGATCCCTCAAAAGCACGGCACTCACAGCATGATCTGACACTAAGAGATACATGAATAAGTCCTCCCCAAGCTCTAAGGCCATCAACATAGGTGCCTGCACCAAATACTCCTCCAAGTCTTGAAAAGCCTTTTCGCATTCTTCATTCCACTGGAATCCCCTCCACTTCTTTAGAAGCTGGTAGAATGGACGGCAACGATCAACAAATTTGGAAATGAACCAATTAAGGGTAGCTAACGTGCCGGTTAATACTTGAACTTCCTTCGGATTACTCAGTGTCTTGAGGCACTTCACGGCTTCAATCTAATCAAGGTTGACTTCTATCCCTCGATTGGTGATCAAATACCCTAGGAACTTGCTAGCGCCCACCCCGAAGACACACTTATCCGCATTAAGGCACAACTTATGCTGTCGAAGCACTTCAAACACCCCTTGGTCAATGTACTACACTGACGATATGGGTCTAGTGTACAAAAGTAAAATCACTCAGACCCAAGAGTTATCCTTGCAAAATACTACTATTTGTCATGATTAAAAAACTATGCAGTTTCTACCCTTTTATTTTGCATTTTCAAATAGAAACACATGTTACAGTAACTCATTTAAGCTGTTACAATAAGCACGCCCATGATTTAAGGAAATTATTTATATGGGCTTTGGCTCAAGTAGCTAGGTAATAAATATAGAATTTGAATAGTTTCTTTTTTTTTTTACCTTCTTCCCAAATAATACTCCGTAATAATAATAGAGAAAAGTCAACGGATTCCTGCATTAGTTTAGAAAATATGTTTAGAAACTTTTAATAGAAAAATTAAATAAAAAAAAAAAACAATTTTTTGACAACTTTTTATAGTTTTCATGAAAATGGTGTCAAAACTTCCATAAAATAGTTGGATTTTTGTTAACTAAATATATAATAATAAGTAGAGGATGCCATGAATTAAGGAAGGAGAGAAACAAAAATGTTTTAGATATGCATTCACCTAAAAAAGGGGGAAAATCTAAAATGGGAATATATATAAAAGTAGAAGGGGAGTTTTCTCCTTGAGAGTTGGCATTATTAGTTGGTTTATACATAGTAATAGTATACAGCTAATAGTCTAGTCATTTCTAAAAATAAAAAAAATAAAAAAAAAATTGTCCAATTGAAATAGTTTCTGTTAATTACGTGGCTAGACTTGTAGAAATTGATGGAATTTCATAGCTAAATTACACTTTGTTATACTTGTGAGTTGTGACTAGTCATCTCAGAACCTTGTTTCTTCTAATCAAATAGAAAACGATTCACAAAAACATTAAGAACAAAATTTTCTATGATTTTGATGCCAAAAGACTAATATATGAAAAAAAAAAAAAAAATTTCATGCACCTTATCCTGATTGAAGGAATTGTTAGGATCACAATTTGAAGGGTAAGAACCATCCCTGTAATTAGGCTAAAGCCCATGAATGCCAAAATCTATAATTAGGCCAAAGCACATAAAAGCCTAATACAACAATTTATGCCAAGATCTTCAGTATAACGTGTCTCCCGTTTACTTTTTACCACCATATCGTCAATGTACACCTCAACTGTCCGCCCAATCTTATCTTGGAACATTCTTGTTATCATCCGTTGATACGTGGCACCGGTATTCTTTAACCCAAATGGCATCACGGTATAATGGTAGTTGGCGTCAAGAGAGATAAATGTTGTCTTTTCCTGATCCTTGGCAGTCAGGGCAATCTGGTGATAACCTTGAAAGGCATCTAGAAAACTCATCCTCGAGTGCCCATATGTGACATCCGCCAATTGATCAATCTTCGGCATAGGAAACGGGTCCTTTAGGCATGCTCAGTTCAAATCCGTGAAATCTACGCAAACTCTCCATTTTCCATTCTTCTTCTTGACCACCATGGTATCCGCCAGCCATTCCGGAAAGAAAATTTCCCTTATCACTCCAACCTCTTTTAACCTCTTGACCTCCTACCTCAACTTGTTCTTTAGCCGACCTCCTTGGCTTCTGCTTCTTAGGAGGGAATGATAGGTCTACATTAAGCTTGTGAACAATGAATTTGGGATCCACCCAGGGCTCCTCATACTGGCTCTAAGCAAATACATCTACATTCTATACAAGAAATAGTACCGTCGCTACCCTGTCCTCATCCTTCATACTTGCCCCTATTTGGAAATACCTGTCAACATCTGATAATATTTTTACTTTGATTGACTCCTCAGCACAGCTAGCCCCCATTCCTCCTTAAGGCTCCTGTAATTGCTATAAAGGGACCTTCTCGGATGGCCCCTTTTGTTTGGCCTGTTTGCCCTCCCAATTAACCGCGACCACTAAGCATTGTCTAGCTACTTGCTGGCTTCCCCTTACTACAGCAATGCCTTGCTCAGTGCAGAACTTGACCTTCACATGCAGGGTGAACGGGACAGCCCCATTGAATGGATTCACGACCTTCCCAAAATCGCCATATATGGAGAAAAGGAGGTGACCACTATAAATGCTACTATTACTTCCTTGCCTTTCAATTCACAGGAAGGGAAATTTTCCCCTCGGGGATCACCACTCGGCCATCAAAAC
Organism: Quercus glauca; assembly: GCA_023736055.1. Taxonomy (NCBI): domain Eukaryota; kingdom Viridiplantae; phylum Streptophyta; class Magnoliopsida; order Fagales; family Fagaceae; genus Quercus; species Quercus glauca. The sequence goes on along the minus strand of CM043318.1, from coordinate 81,094,939 downwards.
CAACCAAGGGTGTATCGTACTTTGAAAGGTCTTCACTCTTTAGTTTGAGCCCGTTGAACAGGTCCGGATACATCACATTATCCTACTCCCTTAGTCTATTATCACCCTCTTCACTATGAAACCATTTATCAAGGCAGTCACCACCAAAGCGTCATCATGCAACTGAATCGTTCCTTCTAAATCCTCGTCGTTGAAAGTGATGGGCTCCCACATGACCTTCATCTTCTTCTCGGAGGGTTGCTTACCTAAGCAATCTTCTACTGGCACTACAGCCAACACCCATTTCCTCCTACTCTCAGCCATACCCTTTGGGGCAGTGTGGATGACCTCGATCACTCCTAACGGGGGTGGAAGAGGGTTCCCCCTTTGCTGAGTACCTTGCCCAATACCTCGGTTCTCTAAATCCACCACAAACTCCTTCTAATATCCCGCTTTCAATAATTGCCCTAGATGATCTTTTAACACCCAGAACTACTCAATTGTATGCCCTTTATCCCTATGGTAAGTACAGTACAAGTTCTAGTTCCTACAAGACGGGTCACCCCCCATCTTGTTCAGCCACCAAAAGTACGGCTCGTTCTTGATTCGATCTATGATCTTGTGCACTAGCTCCTTGAATGTTACATTCACTTCCCCCATTTGTTCCCCCGTCTCTTGAATCCTTAAATCTTTTCAGGGCCATGACTAGAAATCGCCCTGCTGAGGACGACTCACTATGGGGGCTTTACTTTGCTTTGAAGCCAATCATCCTCTAAGCGTTTGTACTCTTCAATGCACCTCATAAGCTGCCTCATATTCTCAGAAAGCCTCCTCGTCAATGACTCCCGCAATTCGAAATCCTCGAGCAACCCCATTCTAAAGGTGCTCGCCGCAATTTTCTTGTTGCCCCGACTGATCTCGTTATAAAGTTCTTAATACCGATTGGCATAGCTATGAAAGGTTTCTCCTACTCTCATTTTCATGGATAGGAATGCGTCCACTAGTTGCAGAACCCGACTATAGGTCACAAATCGGATACCGAATTCTTGGATCAACTCGACAAAACTATGAATGGAGCCGTTCCATAACCCATTAAACCATCTCAAAGCAGTGGACCTGAGGCTCGAGGGAAATACCTTACACATTAGTGCGTCATTATGAGTACGTAAAGACATCATCTGGATATAATGACTAACGTGCTCTACCGAGTCTGTTTTCCCATTATAAGAGTTAAATGGTGGGCACGTGAATCTACTCAACATTGGGGCTCATTCAATGTTGTCTGAGAAAGGCGACCAAGTAGCTCTACGTAAAGCTCAGCTCATAATGCCCATGGCAGCATTCCTGGATTGTCGCTCCTCTGGGGAATCCAAGTCCTGGTCAGCATATTCCCGTGACCGTGAACGATCCCGGTGTCACCAGGAACTGGATTGATTGGACCCAGCTCCATGGTGGCCTCCCCCACTAGTGGATCCCTCCTCTTGATTGTCATAGTCTCTTCTTCGTTGCCTACCTCTTGCTTCCAACTCCAAATCTCTCACCAACCTGCGCAAAAATCCAAGTTCCTCATCTCTCTCGTCAAATTGCCTATGCCCTGAAGCACCCGACATTGTCCGACGAGTTTGATATGACCTTTCTCTGAGGCCGGACTATTCCTCTTCTCTCTCACGATCCCTATCTTCAAGCCTTTTATGCCTTCTTTCTCGCCAGGTAGATCCCCAAGAAGACCCTCCAGAACCACTTGCAGCATAACTCCTTGACCATCCTTCGGACATTTCCCCGCCGTGAGTCTCAGTCGAACCACAGCTACGTAGGAGATTCCTACAAACAGCGCCAATTGTGGGCGCCAAAAAATGAGGCTTATGGGCTGGTTCTCCACTTGGGCTCACAATCTATTTGTGATGTTGGCTTTGGATTTCCTACTATGAGCAGTTCTTAACTTAGAGACCCAACAACTTGACCTAATCCTACAAACTTCTCTCCTTTCTCTCGTATAGCTCTCCTTATGTCTTCAGCTCTTTGTTCCCTCCAGCCCCCTTCAACCACCTTCTCTTCCTCATTCTCATCTCTTATTTATAGCTCAAGATTAGTGGAGGGGTTATGATTACTCTAGGTTATTAGTGGGTAAGGGGATCCAATTTCATTGCTTCTGAGTGGGTGTTTAGTTAGGAGTGGTAGTAATGGCTTTGGAACTAGTTCCCACCTCAAAAGGGATGTTTGGCAGCGATATTCCCCAGGGCGATACATGACAGCTGAGATATCGTATCCCCGAGCAATTACGTTCCCATCCGAGATGTAGTTGACGGGGCAAGCCCTGGATTATTAATCATGATGAGTACAAATCAAGATTGCATGTCCAATGGGTCTAGGGTCAAGCATAGTGGCATGAGGCTTGGGATCATGGCCTTAGCAGGCTTAGGGCCTAACTTCGGATGAAGGGGTTAGCGTCATGGGCCATACTGTAGGGTTGAAGTTCAAGGCCCAAGTGGGTTTGGGGACCCCGTGCCATATAATAATAATAATAATAATTCCGAATGCCAAAGTTTACCTATAAAAAACAGCAAAAATCATTCAAACAAAACTCAAATAACTCAACATAACAAAGTATTCAGCTTTTTGAGAGAGAGAAAGTAACAATTAGATAGCAAGGACCTAAGGTCATACACAAACCCAATTGGCAAACACAAATTAAATATACCAATATATATGAATATGTATTTTGAGCTTACATAGGTCAATCCCACTACATATACTTAAATAAAACCACAATATTTAAAAAGAAAACCAAATTTCCAAAGAACTAATCTATAAAAATTGTTAATCTTAACCAAATATTGATATCACAATTCACAACAAAATTTAAAAGAAATCTGTAAATAGCATTGTACGTTCGTAAACAATTGGGTTCCACACATTCAATCCAAAGTTCAGTTAAAGCATTTCTTCAAACACTGGTGTTCCAATAATAATCTGCTAGAGTTGAAAAAAAAATAAAAAATAAAAATAAAAATTAACATTGGTGTTCCAATACCAAAGAGAGAGGGAGAAAGATTAGGTACTATTGTCCATGATGTACCTTTCTCCATATTCGTCTGGCCAATCTGTTTGCTAAAGAGGACAATGTCGACATTGTTGAAGCTCTTTGTAATGAGCTCTTCAATTGTGTAGTCGTGGCACTGCAAGGTTGAAAGATAAGTGAAATGGAAAAATTAAAAACAAACTAAAAGATACATGGAGACCATATCATTTTGCTCAAAATCTTTTAGTTCATACTTGGAGTTTTGTGAGTTTGATTGAATAATGGGGTAGTTGTTAACATCACCTCAAAAGATTGATTCATAATCAATGTCCATTGCAATTTTGGCTGTCCCCGTATACCCAAAGCTAGTATTGAACTTCTATCTTAGAAGACCCACAATATCAAACCTCCCCTAAGCTGCCAATGACTAAGATACATCAATAAAAACTATTTAATCTACAATATATTAAACACAAACTGATATTAATAGAAAAGGATGAAAAAGAGAGATAGAAATATGTGTTCATAATACCCAAACGAACTCACTGAAAGTTGTTCAAACACAAACCCAAAGAAAAGAATGACCTAATATACAAACCCATGACCCACATTTACATATGCAAACATATTACTTCAAAATATTTAGAATTGAAGTTTATTTGAGTAGAGGTCAGAAACAATAACAAATCTTATGAAATTCGCAAGTTTAACTATGACTGATTTAGGTTAAAAAAATTTAGAGATCAATTTTCAGTCCCATATTGTTATTTGTAATGATTTTAAAAAAACAAAAGCTAGTTTAACCACCATTCTAAAACTCCAATAACAACAATTTTTGTAATGAGTTTTAAAAAAACAACTAGTTTAATAGATTTAGGTATTTAAATGTAACTTACAAATAACATCAATTTTTGTTAGGTTTTTGCAACTGGAAAATATGGCCCATCTTTGGCAGTAACTCACTTAATTAAATACACTGTCGTGAGTGAGAGATGGGTGGCGCCGACAAAGGTGGAGCTGAAGAGGAGTGGTGTTGGAGAAGGTGGAGCTGTTGAGTTATGAGAGAGGAGCACTGATGGTGGTCTGGGTTGTGGAGAGAAAGCTGGTAGTGAAGAGGTGTAGAGTATTGGGTTTGAGAGAGGAAAGCATATATATTTAATAGAAAGAAATAAATTAGATTTATTTATTTTTTTTTAAATGCTGATGTGTAAAATTGTGGAGAGGTCAACCAAAAGTCTGAGATGTCGATTATATATATATATATATATATAGATGATTAGTTCTTTTTTTTTTTAAGGAACAGTTAGGGTTTTTTTTTTTTTTCTCAGTATTAGACTATTACTACATTCTATTCAATGTTTTCCAAATATTCAAATTGTAAACTTAACCCTTTCTTTTTTGGTTGAAATTAACTCTTTTTTTTTTTTAAACCATCGAAACAAGCGCTTTTGTTTTTTTTTTTTATTATTATACTATTATATTATTGTTTTTATCATTATAATACATCATAATTTGGTGAAAATATATGAGTACATCTATTGTTTTATTTTTATTTGCCAGACAAAACAGAAACGTTATTGGCTTCCTTTGACTGGAAACATGTGGAAGAGTTTAAAAAGAAAGAAAGAAAAAAATAAAAATAAAAAACCTAAAAGTAGAGAGAATAAGTAGATGAGAATAAAATAAGGTAAAAAAACGTTGGTATTATAATTAGAGAAAAAAAATATAAATTGTAGGGACTCAAATTGTACTGGACCCTAGACAATAAAATTTTTAGAGAGCAGGCGTAAGAGCTGGGCCCTATGGGTAGAAAAATGACATGATCACTCTCTAGTAAAGAAAGCCTTAAACTAGTTTTCTACCACCTTTCTTCTTCTCGGCTAGGTTTTCCTGGGATATTTTAAGTCCACTGTAATCTCTCTTTTTCTCTCACTTCCTTTCTCTTTTTCTCAAAAAGTCCCTCTAGTGTACTTCGATTTCACCTTATATACTACTTTCTCCGTCTTGCTTTCACCGTACACGTGTAAGTTCCATTCTGAGAACTTCTTTCTGTCCCATCCAGAACTTCCCGGATCCTCCGCTTAGTGGTCATAAGGCTGCTTGGTTACTGTTCAGGTATCACCTCCACATTAATGCGGCCAGAGAGTTAGTTGGGAAGCATTTAATGTGGAGGTAGCAGCTTTTAGGAGATATTTGTTACCTTTCCCGGTTCTTCCTTTGTTCAATATTCATTAGTTAGTTTGCATGTAATTCTGTGAAGTTCCCTGATAATTAGAACAGTTACATCCATCTCGGACACTGGTTTGAGGAATAACACTCATCCTCGGACAGATGAGTGTCCTCAGATAGGTGAGTGTCCTCGGAATGGGCCGTTGGGCCTCAAACCCATTTTCTATGAACTCTCTGTTAAGCAACTGGCCCCACATAAATGATGCTAAAGATGCAACAAATTTCACCACCTAACCTCTAAAAATTATTGTCACCAGTCATAGTTTTGTTTTTATATTTTTATTATTATTTTTATTATGTTATTGCTATTTACTAATCACATTTATTATCACATCAATTTACAAAATGTTATGTAATAAAATTTGTAGTATCTTTAGTATTTTGTAAAACATTCAGTTTAGCATATATAAAACGATATTTTTGAAATGTTACAATAGTGTTGATTAGTACCGAAATATATCATTTCCTTAGCCAAACCAAAATGGTCTTTGGTACAAAATTGACTCCTTGCAATATACAACATGTGTCTAACAAAATACGTTACTCATGAATTGGTTTAAGTTAACTTTGTGGTTTGTTCCTTTTGATTTTTTTTTTTTTTTTCATATGCATTTAGGCATACTGGGCCATTAACATAATTGGTATTTTTAGTACATTAGAAGTTTCATCATAAAAACCCAAATTGCAACATTAGAATAGTATTCTTCTTTTCTCAAAAGAAGGAATAGTAGTCTTCTTACAATGGCATTTTTTTTATGGATTATATGTTTTGTATTATTATGCATTTTCAAAGACAAATCAAACAATGGAGAAAATTATAAATTTTGTAACATTTAAATATTAAGGGATACAACCATTACTAAGCGAGAGATAGAAGGAAAAAATTCCTTGGAATATATTGGTACTATTTTTTAAAATCTCTTAAGTAATTTTCTCATGCTTTGCACAGGTTAGCAACTAGTAATAATAATATAAAAGCGAAACATTTGACTTTTCGTTGACCACCTCTCATTGCGCCACGTGGCTACCCAAATTAATGCCACATTTACTTTAAAACACTAAATAATTGTATCTTTTCGGTGGTTTGCTTATTCAGTTTCACTAACTCCTAACCGTTTGGCACAAGGTATATATTAAAACAACAACAACAACAACAACTACCAAAAAAAAAAAAAAAACTGCCAAAGAAAGAGATATAAAAAACTATTAGAGACACAGCGTCATAAAAACTATTAGAGACACAACGTTTTGGCTTAGAGGTGGTTATAAATTTTGATTGTTTCATTACTCCTTCCCACAACCACTATATTTTGTTCTTATCTTACACAACCACAGCCTCTCTTTTGGTCTCTCTAAACATATTCAAAAATTTATTCATTGAGAGCATCAATAAGGGGCAGAGAGAGTCAGAGAGGAAGAGAAAAATCTGAGAAACTTTGTAATCAGACCAGAACTTCTCCGAAAACATTACCAATAAGTTTTTAATTTTGTTCCATAGTTTTGGCTATTAATTATGATTTAGAGTTACGTTTGGGAGTGTTTCTTTTGAATGATTAGCATAGATTGATGGGTGGTGGAGTTTGCTAATTTAAAATATTGGCCGCATTGCTCTCTCTTTCATATTTTAGCAAATTCAATCAAAACTACATCTCCTAACCGTATCCTTTTGCGAGAATGCAACCAAATGTGTCGTTCATAAATCACTGTTGCTTCTTTCTCTTATTTATTTATTTATTTTTTTTTTAAGTTAGGATAGTTTTTCATTTGTGGAACTTTCTTCTTCTTTTATTCTGTGTGGGGGTATCTTGGAGAGAGATTTCTATGTAGGAGAAGATGAAGAGTTTACTGCGAGGTGACACCGTTTCAATCTCTTCTACTAAAACAAAATCAGTTCTAACCCAAAGACCTTAGTTCAAAAAAATCTAACCCAAGTATATTATATTTTTTTTATTATTACCAGTTGTGTTTTTAAAAAAATTATCGGTTGCAATTTAGATAGTCTGATGTTGGTGCCGATGGGTGGTAGTCTTACACTCGAACGATTTCTCTCTCAATCTATCTTTGTTTGTCTCTTTACAGTTACTATGCTCTCTGTGTGTCTATTTTTGTGACTAATGATTCGTTTGTTTTCTATACATATAAAAGATGTTTATTTTTATATAGATGGTGAAATTGTCTTTCATTGAGTCATAAAGTTTAGCATTTGTCTTCTACACTTGGCACAGTTCTGGGTGTCAGTGGCAATTAATTACTACTCTCTTATGTGTTAGATTTGGTTTTAATTAATGTTTTGATTTATAATTAGTTTTTAGAAGGCTTTTCTGTTACTTTTACTTTGTTTATTGCATCTCCAAAGGGGCTATTTATTCAGTTTGAAAGAAATTGTTTTCTTTTTTGGTTGTTTAATTGTTTTGATAATTATTGTGTTTTTTTTTTTTTTTTTGGTGTTCCTAGGTACACAAAACAGTTCATTTAGGCTATTATCGGATTGGCCTCGAAATCAGACTCATGATTTGAGTTTTTCACAAAGATAGTGCTTAGTGATGGTGTTACACACTGAGCCGAAACATAACAATTTAGATTGTGCCTCTTATTGCAACTATCGTTGCCCCTGGTGAGTGAGAGTCTAAGTTTGAATTTCCAAATGTTTGAATTTCATCACAAAGTTATGATATTTTTCATCATTTTTTACTATGGCAATTATTTAATTTAAAAGAGATTGCATTAAAGGACATCATTGGGTTATTTTGGTTTTTTAGAAGGTGTAGGAGTGGTGGAAAAATTAGAGGTAGAGGCGGAGATGAAAGAGTATCAGTACGAGCAATTAGCTAAAACCCTTGAAATGTTTAGAAACAACATCGCAATTACCTACAAGCATTATATCTTGCTTTTCTTTTTATATTTTTTGTTTTTTTTTTTTTAAATATTAACATAAATTTGTTGATATTGGGACTAAAGGAAAAAAAAGGGTTACATGTTAGGTCTCATGATATTTTCATTGTTAAGGATTGTGCTTGATTATGAAGTGATGATTTCTCTCTCAACTGTCTATGCTTCTGAGGATGTGACTAACCAATGCCTATAATCTCTCTCCGATTTTTTTTTTTTTTTAATCTATGTTTCATTGGTTTCTCTTTTATTTTCTTAGGGCTCAAATGCAAACCCTAGCCCCTCTCTTTAATCTCAACCAAATCCTTCACCTCTCTCAATTTGCTTCTATTGTTGATGTTGTGTAAGGTAATATTTTGTATTCAATTCTTTATTATAGAATATTTCCTCAAATTTGTTATCTGTTTTGAGACTTAGACCAATTCTTTTCTTAATGTTATTTGATTACAATTTAGATGTCATGGAGTCAAACTTAATTTGTGTTGATAAAATTGTTGGTGGATCGATTACAATTATGCTTGATGCTCTATTCTTTCTCTAACATAACAAAGGCTATAAACTATACTTATCTAAGTTGCATCAATGAATTTATGGTTGCAGGGCTTCTTAGTTGGTGTTCTTTGAATTTTGATTAGCCCATGATAGGAAATTTGATGGGTTTCTAAAGTTTCCTCTCGGGGATATGAATGAGTACTTTTTGGGTTTGTGGTATAGTTGTTGCTTTAATTAAATTTATAGTTTTATAGACAGAGGCATCTTTTAAATTTTCCCAGAAAATTTTCCTGCCAAAATTAAATGCAAATTGGATTTTGGCTTTTGGGTTTATATGTGGTCTTTTAATATTGTGAATGATTCCATGCATATACAACCTACACAAAATATCAACCTTAGGCAACCTGTTGAGGTAAAAACAAAAACCTACGTTGTTGGGGCATAACCACATAAATAAATTGTTGTATGTTTGTTTCCATATTTAGTGTCACAATTCTTATTTGCTATATTGGTAGTTTTAGCAATAATAAATTCTTGAATGTAATATTGGCATCATCATTTTTTACTTTTTTTGGTACCTTTGCAACTTCTTGAAACATACAAATATACATTATTTAATCACACATTCCTACATTGTGCAATGCTAGAATGATTTTTTTTAGAAGTTTTCTACTTTTATTTGTTATTGGTTAGAAGTTGTACCTTTTTAAAAATAAATGGCAGATATAGTAGGCAAGATCACCATTGAGCAATTGCAGGCAATGAGAGTTTTAGTAGGGATGGCATTAACAGAACAAGATCCTTGGTCCCTTTGTAAGTGTTTGTTTCCTCTTAATTTGTTTCTTCTCTTTGATTTGTAAATTTTTGGGATATGCTTTTGGTGTTATTGAAATTGTTTTGGATATTAGGAATTGAAATTGTCTTGGATCTTGATAAAAGCTTATAGGAGTTGGGATTATTAAATTAGCTTCACCATCCAATTTCAGTTTTCAATTTACTCTTCTACCATATTTTTAGAGATCTATGCATATGTGACACAAATAAGAAAACTATAAAGTCAGTGCTATCATTCAAATGATTATTCAAAATGAAAAAGGCATTGACCTTTTTCAAAAGCCAAGAACTGTGTAGGTATAATCATTATTGTTAGAGATAGTTGTGGTTCTCCTATTATAGCCCATAGCGAATTATCCCCCTTCCTGGAATTCGATCAAGAAAGACATTTATTAGACAATAATTAGATCCTTGAACATATTGAGTGCAATGGACAACTCCTCTCTTCGTATCAATAGGGTTTAGATCGATCCATAAAACAAAATTCAAATAAGAAACCCAACAAAGAAAAAAAGTACTTAGAAGCAAAATCACAAACATACAAACTAAAGACTGAAACAAGCCGCAGAAGCAAAAAGTACAAAACTAAATTAGTTTGAAATATTCTTCTCCTATTCATATCTCAATTTTCTCAGCAATTAAAAAAAAATGAAGAATATGAAACTGCTTCAAGTTTATTGGGGAGGACAACCATCATTGCCAATGCCAGACATGGGGATAGTGGCCATGGTAGAGCCAAGGACGAAGAAGGTAGAGGGTAAGGATTTTTCTTTTCTATTTTATGTTTTTTTTATTATTATTATGTTGGTGACTAGTAGGGATGTAGGGGTGTACAGTAAGCCCACCAACATGTCAAAACCGACCCAATCCAACCCAATTTTAAGGTTTGGTAGGTTGGGTTAGGTTATGAAAATTTTTTTACAGCAAGTTGGGTTGGGTTTGAGTCATAAAATTCACAAATCCGCCTAACCCGACCCAGCCTACCTATATTTAATATATAATTAAATTTTAAAAAAATATATTAAAAAAATATAATTTACAATTTTATTATTTACTTTTTTTCCTCTCTTCCTAAAATAAAACCTAAACCTTATGTTCTCCTTACATAGTTTGTGTTTGTTTGGGTTGGGTTTGATTTTTTTTAACCCACCATGGTGGGTTGGGTTGGTGGGTTAAAAAAACTCTTCAATCCAACCCAACTCAACTCATGCACACCCCTAGTGACTAGGATTTCAGTCAATAAATTATAACACGTGGCACAATGTTATTAACTTGGAAGACCACTAAGCACTACTGAAGTGACTGAATAATTTATCTTGTTACATGGGTGTTTATTGTGTAATGGTCACACTTTCATCTCCTCACCACCAATTACCATGGTTGTTGTTTTTAGGAGCAATGCTTCCCACTGTTTGACAAAAGTCCTCAACTAACACTTCTACTCTTACGGTGTGTTTGTTTGAAGGTAAAATATGATGGATAGAAAACTTTAGAGAAAAAATGAGAAGGAAAACTTTTTTGAGTGTGTTTGGTTGTGTGGGGAGAAAGAAAAAAAAAATGGTTGGGCCTAGATGTTTTTTTCCCAAGCCCACCAAAAACTTTTCTCTCCAAAATAGAGAGAAAACTGAAGGAAGAAAATGGAGTTGTATAAAAGACAAAAATGCCCATGTCCAGTTCCTATCCTTTTTTTCTTTTTCTTTTTTTCTTTCTTTTTTTTTTTCTTTTCTTTTCTTTTCTCTCCTTAGAAAGTTGCTTTTTTTTTTTTCCCCCTTTTTTTGATTTCCTGGGCAAGGGGTGACACGTTGCCTCTTTTATTTTATTTTTTCTTTTCGTTCCTCTAGGTTGCCTTTTTTTTTTTTTTTTTCTTTGGCTGTGGGTGTGATAATTGTTTTGTTTTTCTTCTTCTTCTTCTTTTTTTTTTTTTTTTTTTTTTTTTTTTTTTTTTTTTTTTTTGGTTTAACTAGACATGATTTTTTTTTTTTGGGACATGATTTTTATTTTTTAATAAATTGGGTTATCGCTTTTTTTTTTTTTTTTTGATTCCTTGTCACTTTTTTGTTTTAATTAGACATCATTTTTTAACAAGGGTGTATGAGTAAATTTATATAAACTCACTTTTTTCATCTCTCCACTTTTCCACTCCCAACCAAACAAAAAGGAAAGAAATTAAAATTTTTTCTATCCTTCCATTTTTCTATCCTCCCATCATTTTTTAATCTCCCATTTTTTCACCCTTCCAACCAAACAGACCCTTAGACACGGGCTTTAGGTACAAAGAAAGACGAACTTTTATTATTTACATCATCGGCCACAAGGCCAGCAATGAATGGCTGAGTTTCCTATTTCCTCCTTCCATACAATTTTAGAATTACAAGATTGGCCCAACACAGCTATGAGCTATGAAATGAGTAGGTTTTGTTACAACTTGCTTTTGTAAGACTAAAAAACTAATGATCTAAAAGAAACATCCCACTGACTTGCCTCCTTTAATGAATGAACCATCCCTAAAGTTCTAAACTATTTGATTTTGATGCCCAATTGTGCCAAAATAAACCCACCTATACTTATGAGTTGCTTTTTGTAAGTTGAACCCGATTTGTAAGGCTACAAGAGCTCTCATTCAACTAATTATTACACCAGCCCAATTCACAACAATGGCTTAAACCAGATCCTCTTGAAGATCTATTTTCAAAATCTGAAAACATGGCCTATGACCACTTAAATCAAACCCAACTCAATTTCACTTAAAATTCTCCTTTTAAATCCAACCCAGACCAGCCTTGGCCCACCTCTTGACCCATTTTGATAAACCCATTCAGTTCGAGTCCAACCTTAAAATTTAACCCATTCTACCATAAAAGCCAACCTGAAACTTTACTTAAAAGCTCTTAAAGAACTCAAGCCCAAGCATAGATACACATTCAAAAAACATAAGCCTAATAGTGAAACATATAGCAATGAAGGTTGGTCTGAGTGGAAGGGGCTCTGGTCGCTTAAACAAGTGGTCTCGGTTTCAAACCCTTGTAGATGCAGTAAACTTTCTTGGAAGAGGTCCCCTCCTTGGCGCTTGACAGTAGCTCAAAGGATTAGTCCTGGAATAAAAACATAAGGATACCTTGGGAAACCAAAAAAAATATTGAAATGTATCATTTTTCATTTCTCCAGCCCAGTCCAAAAAAATTAAATCAAGTTTTTGTTGTCTAGTCTCGGAGAAGAAAGCCATTTTAGAACTCAATACCCAATTGTAACCCAAAACTTACACAGTTCAATCCGAAAATCCTTCACTAAACCCAACTCAAGCCAAGCCCAAAATAAAAATATACTATCAACCCACTCCAATCCCTAAAATAAATTTATAAAATAGAACCAAAGCCCAAACCCAAAGTTAAATTCACAAACAAATAACAAAGCCCATAAATGAAAATGTGTATACAAAGTTGCTGAGTGATTTTTTTTTCTTGTTTTTTTAGTCACTGAGTTGAGTTTACAGAATCTTGTCATTCTTAAAGTCCAATTTGGATGCCCATTAGTGGGCAGTCAAACCCAGCCTTAAAGAGGCAAACAAACTATAACTCATCAATTTACAAATGGACTTGCAACATTAATCCATTAATTTGTTCACTATTGGAAGCACCGAAGTACACTATTGTCTATTGTTCCATGAAATTTACCCCAAATTATCTCCCAAGTTTCAAGTAAATGTTATTGATCTCTCAATTTTTAAAAATGAGTGATATTAGTCATTCTTCTAACTGCAGTTAGTGGTATTATTTACTTAATTAACAAAGTAGTGACCTTGGAGTAAATGTTCAACTGTAGTTTGGCATTTTGGAAAAAGCCAGAGTAGTGGTAAGATTTCTCATACTTGTAACCGATTGATTATTAATTAGTGAATCTTTGGGAATGGTGACCATAAATTCACCTAGTGGAGTTTTTGCCTTGCCAGAGGTTTTCCCCATGTTGTGCAAATAGCACCCCAGGACTTAAATCAATAATAGTAAATAAGCGAAAACTAAATAACAAGCACACACAAAGAACACAATAATTTATGTGGTTCGGCAAACTACCTACCTCCGCGATGACGACGGAGAAATTTCATTAGAAAAATAAGGAGATACAATAGCGCACAAAAACACTCTCAAAAAACTCAAATCCCAATTACACCCTAGCACTTTCTCACAAAAACAATAAGAATAGAAGCTTACTGCCTCTCTAATTCTCTATTTTCTTATGCGGCTGTAGCCTACTAGGTTATTCGGTTTTCCTATTGCTGTAACTAATAACATATATATAGGGATATATGTTAGGTCGGCTACCTTGGACTCCTAATACAACAAGTATTTGGTAAACTTGTGTTGACTTGGGCTTGGCAATACAAGCCACACAGCCCATATCAACACCCCATTTGTCAGCAAATAATCGTGTTAATTTATTTTCTGCTGCATTTAGTTTATTTGGTGATTTGTTGGTGCCCCCACGATTTGCATTAAATTTGACCTAATTAATCAACTTGGGTAATTGAATTAATTAATCAGGGTCAATATATTTTAACCCAACAGTTGGTGTTTCCAATAGGGATGGTAAGATGAAGATGATAATAACAAAAGATCAATCCATCTTTTCCTCCTTCAACTATCGAGTTATTAAAAAAAAATGAGGGCATTGTAGATAGTTGCAAATAGTAAATCAATCAATCTTTTTCTTTATCATGTGATAAATATTAGAAGAAATTACACTTTATCACTCAAAACTATATCTCTGATTACAATTTCCACCCTAAACTTTTTGAATGCACATTTTGCACCATAAACTATGATCATTGTTACACTTTGCACCCTGACATCAAGTTTGCTGTTAACTTGGATGGATAAATATGGCACAATGTGTAAAGACCTAATTGCCTCCTCTTCTCAATTCTTTTTAAGCAAAAGATAAATTACATTTTACCATCATAAACTATACCCCTCATTACACTATGCACCCTAAACTTTGAATTTTCGTCTAAGTTAACAGCAAACTTAACATTGGGATCTAAAGTATAACAAAGGTTATTGTTTGAGATGCAAAATGTACATTCAAAAAGTTCATAGTACAAAGTGTAAATATTAACACTATTTAACATGCTTGGCTGGTATCAAGAGTGTTGTTGTCTTTCCACAACAAGACCTTACATGATAAGAATAAAAATTGGTTGGCATTTGCAACAAAGATGGTAATGTGAAGATAAAAATAAATAATAAATAAAAAAATAAAAAAAAAAAGATTAATCCGTCTTTTTCTCCTAATGTTTTCACTAGAGACATCTAACATTCAAATTCACCCTTATCCCAACTATCAAGTTATAATAACAATAATTAATTAATTAATTAATTAATTAATAATAATAATAATAATAATAATAATAATAATAATAATAATAATAAAAAATAAATAAATAAATAAATAAATAAAAACTTAGTTTCTTTCCATAATAAGACCTTAATTATACTTATCTTCAACTCGCCATCACTCCTATATAAATAGCCTCCAAGAATACTAATCCAATATATATACTTACATCAAATCAATAAGGCAATGGATTTTGAAAAAATGATCTTAATTGTAGTTTTTTGTTTGTGTTTGACAAGCATCTATCAGGTGAATGGAATCCGAATTATATCCAAAGAAGAAGAATTGGAGTTAGAAAGACAACTAAAGTTCATAAACAAACCTCCTATTAAAAGCATTCAGGTTTTAGACTAACTCAAACTCATGTTTGTTTTAAATCTTTATATGTTTTAATACTATAATATTTCAAGCATATTCAATGCAATGGTATTTAAACATTTCATTTAGAGTTTATATGTTCTTCTTATTGTTATTATCAATTGATTTTTCATTTGAGTAAGATCTAATGCTCCAGAGTATTGAGATTAAGGGTCCGTTTGTTTGGGGTTGAAACATGGAGGATAGAAAATAAACGAGAGAAAACAAATTTTATGATTGTTTGGTTGGAGAAAATGAAAGAATTGAAAATTGGTGGAGTCCAGGTGCTTTATCTCTTAGCCCACCAATATTCTATCTCTCTAATTTGAGAATAAAATAGAGGGGAGAAGAATAGTTGCAATCAATGACTAAACTAACCTCCTTTCCTCCTTCTACTAGTCCTATTAATAGCTTCATTCTCTTTTATTTATTTATTTATTTTTGCTTTCCTGGGTGTGATTGACTTGTTGGTTGCTTCTTTCTTCTTTTTTTATTCTTTCCTTTTTTTTATTTTTCTCTCCTAGGCGTGATGGACTTGTTTGCTTTTTTTTTCTTTTTTTCTTTTTTTTTGTGTGATATAGCATACAAGTTGTTGTGGATGCTTTTTTTTTTTTTTTTTTTTCTCTTCTTCGACTTGATTTTTTTGGCATGATTTTTCTTTTTAAATAAATTTGGGTAGTTGTCTTTTTTTGTCACCTTTTTTTTTTTTTAACTGGACATTATTTTTAACAATGGCATATGAGTAAATTTTTTTATTAAAAAAAAAAAAAAACTTATTCTTTTCCATCCCTCCATTTTTCACCCCCAACCAAACACAAATGAGGGAAATTAAAATCTCTTTTATCCTCTCACTTTTCTATCTATTCCTTATTTTCTATCCTCCCATGTTTCCACTTCTCTAACCAAATTAACCCTATGTTTTATTCTCCAATTCTCTTGTAAATGAAAATTTTGAGTTTGATTTCCACTCTCCTCTTTATGGAAAGGGGGAAAAAAGATAGAAAGACAAAAAAAACAACAATGACAACAACAACAACATGCAAAATACTTTGATTAAGTTATGAGATTAATTACTATCATTGATTTAATCGGAAGAACAGAGACTTAATGACTAAATTATGTGTTTGACCCCTTAAACTTTGTGGGTTTTTTTTTTTCAATTTGGTTAATTACATTTTAAGGTTTTTCATCTTGGTCCCCTCTGAGTTCTTTTATCTTAAATTTTATAACGATAAGATTTGCTTCAAGGGGGGAAAAAAAGGTAATTTGGTGTTAAATCATAAATTCTGCTAACTTTTAATTATTAAAAATTTAATAGGGAGTAATACCTTATCTAAGAGCACAATTTTTCAATAATTAGTGCTTACTACATGCTCAACCTATAAATGCGGAGAAATTATTCTTTCCTCAGGATTGTATCATCCCTCCTCTCATAGAAAGTCCCACACCTCTTGGCTTGAGCGAGACCCTGTTCCAACAACTCGATGGGCTTTATACTTGTCCACCATATTCCATGCCGCCAAGAACACATTGGTGGGCTCAGTAAGGATCCCTTTGGCCCAAGCTCAGTTCCTTTGAAACCAAATAAATTAAATGCAGGCAAAGAAATAATCCTCCTTAGTCCCTACCACAAATATGGTAGAAAACATTTTTGACCACGTCTTGAAGCCAATGCGAGTTTTGTTGGCAGAATAGACTTGCAAGCCCTCTAAATCTGCACCTTTATCTATTCAAGAATCGAGACCTTGGAATACCAAATTGCTTTCCACAATCCTTGCTTTTCGCAGTTATCTTGACATTCATATATCTTGGTGGGGTTGGAGATTGATGATGAGTGAAAGCCAAATGATAGGCTGATCGAAATTTTTTAGTTGTGAACTAGTGATACTCTCCACACATGAACAAGGTATTTTTCTTTGGAATACACAACTTATTTGAGATTTAAGGCCGTAAAACCATTCTTCCTCCATAATCTAGTATTTAGGTAGTGCAGTGCACGGTTTCAAGGCATCTTGTCATATGCCTTAGCTTGCTCATATCGATCGAGTAATAATAGCAAGTGATACGAACATGTGCCTCAATGAAGCCCTCTTCTGGGTGTTTATTGCACCAGGTATGTGGATGTTGGATTCCCATGGAACCCGTGATGTCTTCAAGATGAGAGTCTCCAAAGTTACTTGAAAGCTTCCATAATCCCTCTCAAATTATTCTTTGAGAGGGATTATGGAACTAGTAAGTATATGATTGAAGTACTTTAGTTGAATAGCGAGAAACTCATTTAAAATGAAATTACAGTCCATTTATTTAGTTCCTGGGGATCCACAACCCTAATCCTTCTCAAATGTCATGCCCATTTGTTATTTAGACTTTTAGAGGCTTTTTTTTTAATAATAATAATAATAATAACAATAATAATAAAGGTCAAAGTTATGAAGTTTGTTGTTCTCAACTTCTTAAATTTGAAAGTTTTTATCATATATCTTTGCAGTGCCTTCTCAATTATCTGTCTTCACTGTCGCAACTCACAATCATCATATTTTTTAGACATTGTCTAAATCATGGAAGTCTTATTATTATTATTTTTTTTTAATTTTTTTATTTCATATATAACATGTTATATAACTTGTTTTCAGCTATAATAAAACTTGTTTATTTTTGAATTTGTAGACAGAGTTTGGACATATTGTTGATTGTATTGATATCAATAAACAATTGGCTTTTGACCATCCTTTGTTGAAAGATCACAAGATCCAGGTACTTAAGCGGAGATTGAAACTATTTATTCCTTTATCTATATCAATAAACAATTTTTTCCCCAGTTGCTTCAAAAATTGTAGTAGTTTGTACTTTTTGAACTGAAAATTATTATAATGATTACTATGTTTGCCATGCCTCGTCATTTTAACAAATTCCAATTTGACTAGGGCTTATTATATAAAGGATTAATTAAGCAAATCAATTATGTAAAAAAAAAACTATCCTTTATTAGAATTAGATTAAAGGCTATACATTCTAACTAGAGCAAGAGATGGCAAAATTCAGTTTCCTTAACTATGCAATTATATATCATGACTTATGAATCACTCACTTTTGTATGTTTATATGCTTACATTAGTTTGGTTAAGTAAGTGTAATAACAGTCGACCCCAAAGGTTTAGGAATAAAGATTTGTGGTGGTTTTTTTTTTTTTTTTTTTTAGAGTGAATAGTGGCGGAAGAGGAAGTAGGATTTGAACAACGAAAATATGAGATACCACAAAGGATGTTATTACTGCAGAGCTATCACTTTATTATTATTATTATTATTATTATTATTATTATGAAAAGATGAAAATATAAATTTGCAAGTTGGAAAACAAATATTATGTTTTTTAGTTTAGTTTGAATTTTTGCCTCTTCAGGAAAGACCTCATTTTTCAAAAACAACAACAAAGAATGCAAGACTCTCGCGAAATAGACCTTCAATGATTGGTTTACAACAAGATGCTTGTCCGGCAGGAACAGTTCCAATTCGCAGAACAACAAAAGCAGACCTCATAGCAATTAGGTCAATGTCAAATAATATTTATCCTCAAACAACAAAAGTTCCCAATATGCATGTAAGTTCTTTATTATATATTTTGGGATGTAGGACATAATCATGGCATACTTGGTATCATAATACATTACACAAGTATTATTTTCCCAAAAATATAACGTTAATGTCATAATAATTTTTGTAAAAAATGGCCATTCAAACCTCTGCATTTAAAGTTTGATTAGCTAATTAACCAAGTTTGAATAAAACAAAACTTGACTCAATATATTTGTGATCCTTAAACCTAATATTTTCAATATTTAATTATATAAATTTAAGCAAATTTGTCAGAATATGCATAATTATTTATTATTTAGAACTATTAAGGTTAATATGGTAGCCAAATTTAGAGCTAAGTTCTAGCTTTTTTGTGGGTAAAAAAAAGTAATGGTGGATCCATCAAATTGATCTTATTTGTTGGCTTGTACAGCGTGCAGTTATCCAAATGCGAACCGCTGAAAATCACAATTACATTGGCGTTAAAGGAAACATCAATGTCTATAATCCTGTAGTTAAGGAGGGAAGCAGTTATGCTGAAATGTATGTCATGAATGGCGCAGACGAAAAGTTGAATTCTATCACAACAGGATGGATGGTAATTTAAACTTATACTAATTTTGTTGATATTCACAATTTCACACCCTAATCTTTGATTATTGATATAACTGTCCAATCATGAATTTGCAATAAACAATTGCCAATTTCAACGAAGAAAAAAGGGTCATTTTCTTTGATGAATAAGGTGTCATTCATATTGGTTATAAAAGTTCAAGTTCTAATATCCATGGGTACAAAATGAGAGAAATGAATTGGTAAAGAAACAGTTATTAGAAGATTGATAATCAAATACAAAAGGACCAGCATAACAGATTTTCCAAAAGAATAATGTTTTTTTTACTCATTGATTCAAACAGGTTTCTCCAGGTACATACAAGGGTACTCCATATTCTTATTTCTTTACATATTGGACGGTATGATTCTATTCTATCGTTTTCACACATTTATAATTTATTATCTAACTTTTTTCTTGTGGTGTATGTTTGTTTCTTGTTTGCTAGTGTTTCAATCCATTAAATTCTTATATAGTATAAGTTCTTTTGAAAATTATACGTAACAATGCCTTTGAAAATTACAGATTGATGGTGCTCAAAAGACAGGCTGCTTCAACATTCGTTGCCCGGGTTTTGTGCAAGTTGACAAAAGAGTTTATCTTGGGTCAGCAATAAGTAATGTATCCATTCCTGATGGTCCTCAATTTGAGATTGGACTCTCTATTTCAAAGGTAAATCTAACGTTAATTAAACCGCATATATTTTATTTTGTTATATTAACATTCTATGAATATTAAATTTTGAAACAAAGTTTGAAAAAGGTGCTTAGAGTTTTGTGACTTTGATCATATACTCTTGTTGTTTTATGTGACAGGAGGAAGATGGCAATTGGTGGGTAACAAAAGATGAAATTAATATTGGATATTTTCCAGTAGCAATATTTAATAATTTGACTGAAGCCGAAACTGTTGGTTGGGGAGGGCTCGCTGTTAGTGCCCCAAATGGAATTAGCCCACCCATGGGATCTGGAATATTTCCAGATGACAATTATAGCCATACAAGTCAATTTAGAGCAATCCAGTATACAGATAGTTTCGGAGTAGTAGATGGACCTCATGAAAATACTTATGATACAATCATTGATAGCCCTAATTGCTATCTCATAGATTTTCATGGATATATAAGTAAGTTCGAGGGATACTCCTTCGGGTTTGGTGGACCTGGTGGAAATTGTGGCATTTAAAATATATTGTACCACAAGTCCAGTGGGCTGCACTTTTCATTTGGTCGCGAGGATAGTTCCCATCTCTTCCCTAGTGCCACATGTTGTTGAGGCTATGGATCGAGATGACTCTAGGCCTAGTTCTTTTGATTGTAATCGTGTTCTTTTCAGTAATTCAATAACATAAAGTGCTTATTCCGCACGCACACAAAAAAATTTCTTGCAAAATAAATTGGAAATTTATTCCTTCAGCTATGACCATTCATGTCAATGACCTTGATTTGTCCTTCCATGCTTAACATCATTAAATTTGATTATGTTTTTGTGTTAAGTTTTTCTCAAATACAACCCAATCTTTTAAGTTTCCCTCAAGTACAATCTTTACTTCAATAAATAGCATTGTGTGGATATGGGTTCACTCTGTTATTATTAATAATAATGCATACGAACATATTAGCACTATTAAAAAAAATGCATACGAACAATGCCTGAGATAAAAGCAACCAATCATATTCTAATAGTTATTGTAGCTTATTGGAATAAAAAAAGATTGATCAAAATATGGTATTAAAAATAGAAACATTAAAAGAAATAGAAAGATGATGGGTTCATGATTTTAAGGTTGGACAGGGTTTAATTGGAGACCAAAATTTGATGACATAATAATTATTTTAACTAGTTTATAACAAAAAGTTTAACATAAATTTAATACACATATACTCATTATAATTAACAAAAAATTATCTGTTATAAAAAAATGAAAAGCAACTTTCTTAAGAACTTAAAATTCAATATAGAGAAAATATTTCCAAAATATTAGAAACTGACAATTATTTCCCAGCAACTATATAAGGGAAGGAAGCTCCTCCAAGCTAGGGATCTAGAAAAAAAAATGAGCGAAAACTATAGGAAAGAGAACCATCCTTGTAAAATTGAGAAGCCAAAAGTAATAGAATTTTATTCATAGGTCAGCTCGAAGAAGAAGTTTAAAGCAATAAAATCTGTTTACACTTGAACTATATTATTTCTTCTCCTTCTCCTTGTTTATTGCTAATCTGAAGCTAGTAAAGGTATTAAAGGTCGATCTTAGACAACCACATCTACAAATTAATTGTAACAGGCCTCCATCTAAGCCCAAACCCGTTTCGTGGGTCGGTTTCCTTGTTTAGACCCCCTACATATATAAAAAGGAAATTAAGAGTTGGAGTAAGAGTAAGAGTGGTGTGAAAAATTATGGGGAAGACAACTTTTTAGCCTTGCTGAGTACTTTTTATCCAAATAGAGAAATAACTCACTTGAGGAGCATGCGCTTTAACATGAAACATAATATTTAGGTGAAAAGTTAGGAGAACTTACAAGGGAAAATATTATATTACTTCTAGGAATGTCCCCATGAGCTTGAAATTAATTTCAATTAGAAATGATTCGAGTGAGGTTCCTTAATCACATAACAAACTCTTCATTTATATAAATTGTTTACAAGTTTTACCGTATAGGTAAATTGCACTAACCTCCCTTCAGGTTTTTTGTTTTTATACTCTCCTCCCCTATAGTTTGAGGCAAAAAGCTCACCTTCGAAAAATTATTTAGTCCTTAAGAAGCACCACGTCTGCAATGTCTAGTGGTCTGTTAGGACCATTGTTAATGCAATGTTATTATTACACATTGATGTACTGTTCACTGTGCTATAGCTATGTTGTGTTACCTAATTATGTGGTTGTGTTGAGTTAGTTAGCTATGGTTGTTGGTTAGTGATGCTTAGTTAACCATGTGAGTTAGTTGTTGGTGGGTTAGTTAGTTAATAGTGGAGGTAGTTAGTTAGAGTTAGTTAGTTGGTTATGGAGGTAGTGGCATTGCCGTGAGTTGCAAAAGGGAATTGTATAAAGGCAAGTCCATTGTAAATGATTGTTGGCTATTGATCAATAGAATTATTCATTTCCTTCTATGTGTGTGTGTGTGTTCTTAGGAGGTCCTAGCTGTCCTCAAATTCAACTACCAAAACAAGTTTCACCTTTCATTTGGTATTAGAGCTTGGCTTTCCTTGGCATTCATGGCAGAGACTTGTGCCTCTGCTGCAACTAATGAAGCCATTGCTTCACTTCAAAGCACATATGATCATATTCATGCTAAGGAGTTACAAGGGATGCGAACCATACAAGAAATTCACACAAGAACCTTGAATGAGATTAGCCAATAATTAACTTCAATTCTATAGAAATTAAGTCCCTCAAATCAAGTTGGCTCTTCTTAATCTCCGAGAATTGGGGAAAATCATAACCCTAGTTCTGCAATGTTGCCTTTTTCTCACCCCATGAAGTTGGATTTTCCAAGATTTTCTGGTGAAGAACCTACAAGTTGCGTGTATAAGGAAAATCAGTATTTCATGTATTACAATACTCCAATTGGATAGAAATTGATGCTAGCTTCCTTTCATATGGAAGGTGAAGCCCTGATTTGGTTCCAAGAAAGTGAAGAAATAGGGGTGTTCTGTGATTTGGAGTCACTAGTTCAAGCTTTGCATGTGAGATTTAGCTCTACTACATATGATGATCCCATGGAAACATTGACAAGGCTAGGGCAGACAACTTCTATGGCATTGTATAAGGCTCAATTAGAAGTCTTATTTAATAGGATTAAGGGGTTATCATCATCACACAAGCTAAGTTGCTTTCTTAGCAGGTTGAAGGATGAGATAAGGCTTCCTGTTTGTATGCTTAATTCTCAGTCACTAAATTAGGCTTTTGCTATATCCAATATTCAGGAAGAGTACAACTGGAGCTGTAAGAGGAATTCTAGGTCCAATTGGAGTAAGGTAAGCCCTCTATCTCAAGTCCACCTAAAGTTACTCCTTTAATAGATAATAGGAATAATAGATTACCGATCAAAAGAATATCACCTACTCAAATGGAGGAAAAGAAGAAGAAAGGATTGTGTTATAATTGTGATGAGAAGTGGGGTCCTGGGCATAAATGTAAAAATTCTATATTATTCCTTCTTGATTATGTGGAATTTGTGCCTGAAGTTAATTAAGGGGTATGTATTACTGAATTGGATGAGGGTAGTGGGGTTTCTGTTTCTGGTCACACCTTACACAGTTAAGAAAACAATACTAAGGATGTTGAAATTACTCTTTATGCCTTGAGTTGTACCCCTACTTCTGGTACTATGAAGGTAATGGGAATGATCAAGCATAAGTCCCTTGTAATTCTTATAGATTCGGGTAGCGCACACAATTTTATTGACACTTCCTTACTTCCTCAATTGCATATTCCTATGGATACTTCTCAAATTTAGGAAGTGAAAGTGGCTAATGGCGATGTGATTAGGACTCAAGGATTATGTAAGGAAGTTCCAATCTTTTTGCAAGGGCATAAATTCTTGGTTCAATTACTTGTGTTGCCTATGGGAGGTTGTGACTTGGTGTTAGGGACTTATTGGTTGAGTATCCTTGGAATCATTCAATGGCATTTCAAGTTACTAACCATGTGTTTTTCCTATGAACAAAAGACTGTGTTGCTACAAGGGTTGAGGGGTGCAGGTATTAATATTCAAAAAGGGACTTAGTTCTTGAAAGAATCTATGAAGAGAGGGTTGGTTCTGCATATTTCAATCCCTACTGATTCTCATTCTGCAGATTATGCTTCCAAAATTCTTGTGCAGGTGGCTGAGCTATTGTTGGAGTTTGATGTTGTCTTTGCTATTCCTGTGGGGTTACCTCCTATTATGGGGCATAAACATCAAATCAACCTTAAGAAAGGAGCTTAAACCATTTTTCAAAGACCTTACAGGTACTCTTACTATTAGAAAAATGAAATTGAGAAGATAGTTAAGGAGTTGTTGTCTGTTGGCTCCATTAGGAATAGTTGTAGTCCATTTGCCTCAACTGTTCTCTTGGTTAGGAAAGCTAATGGTTCTTGAGGATGTGTATTGATTATAGGGCTTTGAACCAAGAGACTATTAAGGATAAATACCCTATTCCTGTCATTAATGAGTTGCTAGATGAATTATGTGGTGCCTGTGTGTTTTCTAAATTGGATTTGAGGTCTAGTTACCACCAAATTAGAATGAAGGAGGAAGATATTCCTAAAACTGCTTTTAGGACCCACGAAGGCCACTATTAGTTTTTGGTTATGCCCTTTGGCTTAACCAATGCTCCTTCCACCTTCCACCTTCCAATCCTTAATGAACTCTGTTTTTAAGCCATTCCTAAGGAAATTCGTTCTTGTTTTCTTTGATGACATTTTAGTGTATAGTAGTTCTTTGTCTGATTACCTTAGTCACCTCAGATTGGTTTTGGAAACTTTGGCTAAGCATCAATTATATGCTAAGAAGTCTAAATGCATGTTTGCTTATGAGGAGGTGGAGTATCTAGGCCATCTGATTTCTGGTGAGGGGGTGAAGACTGACCCTAGGAAGACTACTACCATGCAATAGTGGCTTATACCTAAAGATGTCAAGGCTTTAAGGGGCTTTCTTGGCCATACTGGATACTATAGGAAGTTTGTGAAAAGATATGGGCAAATTGCAGCACCCTTGACTGCCTTATTGAAGAAATATTCTTTTGTTTGGATCCCTAAAGCTGCTTAAGCCTTGCAACAGCTTAAGGATGCTGTTTCATGCCCTCCTGTGTTAGCTCTCCCTGATTTCACCAAGCCTTTCATTATGGAGTGCAATGCTTCTGGTCTGGGGTTAAGAGTTGTTTTGATGCAAGATCATAGGCCTATTGCTTTCCACAACTAGGCATTGAAGGGTAATAAGCTCTCACTCTCCACTTACGAAAAAGAATTGTTGGCCAAGGTGGTAGCAGTGAGAAAATGAAGGCCCTAAATGTTAGGAAGGCCATTTGTCATTAAAACTAATCACCAAAGTTTGAAATATTTGTTGGAGCAAAGGGTGGGAACTCCAACCCAGTAAAGGTGGATCGCTAAGCTCCTAGGGTATATTTTTATAGTGGAATATAAGCAAGCAAAGAGAATGTTGTGGCTGATGCCCTTTCAAGAAGGCATGGTGAGGAAATTTGCACCTCAAGTTCTACTTCTGAGTCACCTACCCCAGCTGTTCTTGCATCAACTGTTTCACCTACTTCTGAAGGCGCATTATGCATCAAATCCTTTCCTACCCCTAATTGGTTGTCTGGTCTCAAATTGAGTTATGCAATTGACTCAAAAATCCAGGCTATTATTCATGCTATCCAGCCAGGGTCTGATGTACCTCAAGGTTTTACTTTCTGCAATGACTTACTGTTTTACAATGGCAAATTGTATTTGGGTGATTCTAATGGGGATTTGAAGTCTGTGGTGTTGTAGCAGGTGCATGATAGTCCTTTGAGAGGTCATTCAGACTATTTAAAGTCTTTGCATATGCTCTAGAAGGATTTCTACTAGTCTTGACTAAGGCAAGATCTAAAGAAATATGCAAAGGAATGTGATGTGTGTCAGAAGTTGAAGCGTGAAACTTGCTTCCTTGCTGGGTTGTTGTAGCCCTTGCCCATTCCAAAAAAACCTTGACTGGATGTGAGCATGGACTTTATTGAGGGATTGCCTAAATCTCATTTGAAGTCAGTTGTGTTTGCGATGGTGGACAGACTCACTAAGTATGTCAAATTTATACCCCTTTCCCATCCTTACACTGCTGCCAAGGTTACCAATCTCTATCTACAGTTTGTTTTCAAATTGCATGGTATGGCTTCCACCATTATTAATGATAGGGATCCTATATTTACTTCTAATTTTTGGAAGGAGTTGATGAGGTTCAAGGGGTCACTTTAGCTATGTCTTCCTCCTATCACCCCCAATTTGATGGACAAACTGAAGTAATTAACAAAAGTTTGGAGCAATACTTAAAAGCTTTTGCTGCTGATAAGCCTAATACTTGGGTTGAATGGTTGCCTTTAGCAGAATTTTGGTTCTATACCAATTTTCACACTTCAGCTAAACTTTCTCCCTTTGAAGCTCTTTATGGTTATCCTCCTCCTCAGGTTATAGATTATGTGGCTGGTACAACTAGAGTTGGGGCTGTGGATTTGTTGCTTAAGGATAGGCAGCAGTTGTTGGCTTTACTTAAACAGAACTTGCATGTTGCTCAAGAGAGGATAAAGTGGTATGCTGACAAAAAGAGGGTAGAGAGATCCTTTGAGGTGGGAGATTGGGTATGCCTGAGGTTGTAGCCATACAAGCAATTTTATGTGCATCACAAAAAGCTTGGTAAGCTTGCCCCTCCTTTCTATGGACCATTTCAGATTGTACAAAAGGTTGGGGCTGTTTCCTACAGGTTGGATTTGCCTGCTAATTCCGTTATCCATCTTGTGTTTCATGTTTCCAGTCTCAAAGCCAAATTGGGGAATCGAGTGGTGCCTAAGCCTACTTTACCTGTTGTTAATGCTGATTTGATCATCACCCCAAAACTAGTGTAGATTTTAGCTACAAGATCTCATCAGTTGAGGAGCAGGACTATAACTCAACTCTTGGTTCAGTGGCAGGGCGAAAGCAAGGATGATGCTACTTGGGAGATCTTGTATGATCTGCAATCTCAGTTTCCTCACCTTGTGGGCAAGGTGCTTTAAAAGGAGGGGGGGGGGGGGGTAATTGTTAGGACTATTGTTAATGCAATGCTATTATTACACATTGATGTACTGTTCACTATGCTATAACTGTGTTGTGTTATCTAATTGTGTGGTTGTGTGGCTGTGTTGAGTTAGTTAACTATGGTTGTTGGTTAGTGATGCTTAGTTAGCTGTGTGAGTTAGTTGCTGGTGGGTCAATTAGTTAATAGTTGAGGTAGTTAGTTAGAGTTAGTTAGTTAGTTAGTTATGGAGGCAGTGGCATTGCAGTGAGTTGCAAAAGAGAATTGTATAAAGGCAAGACCATTGTAAATGATTGTTGGCTATTGACCAACAGAATTATTCATTTCCTTATCTCTGTTTGTGTGTGTGTGTGTTCTTATGAGGTCCCAGTTATCCAAGGATGATGCTAATTCAGAGGTCTTGTATGATCTGCAATCTTAGTTTCCTCACCTTGTGAGCAAGGTGCTTTTGGGGGGGGGGGGGGGGGTAATTGTTAGGACCATTGTTAATGCATGCTATTATTACACATTGATGTACTGTTCACTGTGCTAGTACGATACAGTCAAAACAAGATATTATAGTAAGACTGATAGGCGCCAATCCAATTTATATAACTTCTTGAAAGACTCAAAGCTATTATGTTAGCTAATTGTGTAGTTGTGTTGAGTTAGTTAACTATGGTTGTTGGTTAGTAATGCTTAGTTCACTATGGGAGTAAGTTGCTGGTGGGTTAGTTAGTAAATAATGGAGGTAGTTAGTTAGAGTTAGTTGGTTGGTTATGGAGGCAATGGCATTTCAGTGAGTTGCAAAAGGGATTATATAAAGGCAAGACCATTGTAAATGATTGTTGGCTATTGATCAACAGAATTATTCATTTCCTTATCTCTCTCTCTCTCTCTCTCTCTCTCTCTCTCTCTCTCTCTCTCTGTTCTTAAGAGGTCCTAGTTGTCCTCGAATTCAGCTACCAAAACAAGTGTCACCTGTTATGATCCTCCAACTAATAATATTGTGTCATGTGTTATAATTTATTAACTGAGATCCTAGTCATAAAAATAAATAAAATGAAATATAAAAAAGAAAACACCAGCTCCACCTTCGCCATTCTTGTTCCCTAGCTCAACCACCACTATCACAACTCTAGTTGTGACAATAACAATGCTCCTCCCCTGTAAATTTCAAGCTTGACGGGACGGTACTCTTCCTAAAAAGAATATCCCATCATCACATTGAAATTATATAAAGCTTGACCTGAATCTCCCTTCCCCAGGTTATCAATTTGCAACAAGGTTCTAAGAGTTTAGCCAATGATTGGCTTGTTAAGGAAATAAACCACACACAATTTTATAATAGAAATTGGTAAAATTTAATATGGAGATGGATATACATACAACTGAAATAATTATTCCCCTTCTCTGAATTCGATCAAGAAAGACATTTATTAGACAATAATTAGATCCTTGAACATATTGAGTGCAATGGACGACAACTCTCTTCGTAACAATAGGGTTTAGATTGATCTATAAAACAAAAATCAAATAAGAAACCCAACAAAGAAAAATAAGTACTTAGAAGCAAAATCACAAACATACAAACTAAAACTAAAACTAACCGCATAAGCAGAAAGTACAAAACTAATTTAATTTGAAATGTTCTTCTCCTATACATATCTCAATTTTCTCAACAATTAAAAAAAAAAAATTTGAAGAGTATGGAATTGCTTCAAGTTTATTAGGGAGAAGCGCTGTCATTGCCAATGCCAGACTTGGGTACAGTGGCCATGGTGGAGCCAGGGAGTAGGGAGCCAAGGATGATGAAGGTAGAGGGTAAGGATTTTTCTTTTCTATTTTATGTTATTTTTATGACTATGTTAGTGACTAGTAGGGTTGTAGTGGTGTACAGTGAGCCCACCAACTCATCAAAAGCAACCCAATCTTACCTAATTTTAAAGTTTGGTAGGTTGGGTTAGGTTAAGAAAAAAAAATTTACAACGGGTGGAGTAGGGTTCAGGTTATAAGATTTACAAATCCGCCTAATCCGACCCAACCTGCCTATATTTAATATATATTTAAAATTTAAATATATATTTACTTTTTTGCCTTTCCTCCTAAATAAAATGCAAACCCTAAGTTCTCTTTATATAGTTTATGTTTGTTTAGGTTGGGTTGGATTTAAAAATAATAATAATAAAAAAAAAACCATGGTGGGTTGGGTTGGTGGGTTAAAAAAACTCTTCAACCCGACTCATGTACACCCCTCTTGACTAGGATCCCAGTCAATAAATTATAACATATGGCACAATGTTATTAACTTGGAAGAACACTAGGCACTACTAATGTGACTAAATAATTTATCTTGTTACATGGATGTTTATTGCATAATGGTCACACTTTTCATCTCCTCACCACCAATTACCATGGTTGTTGGTTTTAGGAGCAATGCTTCCCGCTGTTTGAGTTTGACAAATGTCCTCAACTAACACTACTACTCTTATGGTGTGTTTGTTTGGAGGTGAAATATGATGGATGGAAAACTTGGAAAAAAAATAGGAAAAAAAACTTTTTTGAGTGTGTTTGGTTGGGTGGGGAGGAAAAAAAATAAATTGTGGGGCTTAGGTGTTTTCTCCCCAAGCTCACCAAAAAGTTTCTCTTCAAAATGGAGAGAAAACTAAATGAAGAAAATGGAGGTGTTTAATGGACAAAAATGCCCATGTCCAATTCCCATCCTTTTTTTTTTCTTTTTTTTTTTGTGCTGGGCATGTTGCCTCCTTTTTTTCTTTTTCTTTTTTTCTTTTCTTTCCTTAGAACGTTGCTTTTTTTTTCTTTTTTTCTTTTTTTCTTTTTTTGATTTCCTGGGCAAGGGGTGGCACGTTGCCTCTTTTTTTTTTTTTTTTCCTTTCTTTTCTTTTTCTTTTCGTTCCTCTAGGTTGCCTCTTTTTTTTTTTTCTTTTTTCTTTTTCTTTTTTTTTTTTGTTTAACTAGACATGATTTTTATTTTTATTTTTTGGACATGATTTTTATTTTTTATTAGATTGGGTGATTGCTTTTTTTTTTTTTTTTTTGGGTAGCTTGTCACTTTTTTGTTTTAATTGGACATCATTTTTTAACAAGAGTGTATGAGTAAACTTATATAAACTCATTTTTTTCATCTCTCTACTTTTTCACTCCCAACCAAACAAAAATAAAAGAAATTAAAATCGTTTCTATCTTCCCACTTTTTCACCCTTTCAACCAAACAGACCCTTAGACACAGGCTTTAGGTACAAAGGAGGACAGACTTTTATTATTGATACTAATCAAAAACTATAAAGTGGAGACATCACTGGCCACAAGGCTGGCAATGAATGGCGGAGTTTCCTGCTTCCTCCATCCATACAATTTTAGTATTACAAGATTGGCCCAACACACCTATGAGCTATGAAATGAGCAGGTTTTGTTACAATTTGCTTTTGTAAAACTAAAAAACTAATTATCTAAAAGAAAGATCCCACTGACTTGCCTCCTCTAATGAATGAACCATACCTAAAGTTCTAAACTATTTGATTTTGATGCCCAATTGTGCCAAAATAAACCCACCTATACTCATGAGTTGCTTTTTGTAAGTTGAACCCGATCCATTAGGCTACAAGAGCTCTCATTCAACTAAATATTACACCAGCCCAATTCACAAGAATGGCTTAAACCAAATCCTCTTAAAGATCTATTTTCAAAATCCCATCAGAAAACATGGCCCATGCCCACTCAAATCAAACCCAACTTAATCTCACTTAAAATTTTCCTTTTAAACCCAGCCCACACCAGCCTTGGCCCACCTCTTGACCCATTTTTAATAAAACTCGTTCAGTTTGAGCCCAACATCAAAATTTTACCCATTCCACCATAAAAGCCAACCTAAAACTTCACTTAAAGCTCTTAAAGAACTCAAGCCCAAGCCTAGATACACATTCAAACATAAGCCCAAAAGTGCAAAGTAACAATTTTTTTTTCCAGCCCAGTCCAAAAATATTAAATCAAGCTTTTATTGTCTAGTTGGGTAAAAAAAACCATACTAAAACCCAATACCCAATTGTAAACCAAAACTTACAGAATTCAGCCCGAAAATCCTTCATTAAACTCAACTCAAGCCAAGCCCAGAAAAAAAAATATACTCAGTCCACTCCAGACCCAAAAATAAATTCATAAAATAGAACCAAAGCCCAAAAGCAGAGTTAAATTCACAAACAAATAACAAAGCTTTGTATACACATTTTCTTTATATATATATATATATATATAAAGAAAATGTGTATACAAAGTTTTTGATATGGAGGGCAGTGTGGTATAGGGTTGCTTAGGGTATGTGTTACGAAATGCAACGGTTGTGAGAAAAAACATGATAATTGAGTGTTAGAACTAGGATAGTATGGATAAGTTGTAGAGATCCAACTCCTCTGTCAGCTCTAGGACTGGTTGTCCTCTTGATATTATAAATGAAAAATATCACACTGTTGAAGATCATGAGCTTCCTCCAAAATGGTTTACTATATATATAAAGAAAATGTGTATAAAAAGTTACTGAGGCTATGTTTAGTTCATGTAAAATATTTTCCGAAAAATAAATATTTTCCAAAAATGTTATTTTCGGGAAAGGAAAATGTATTCAGGCTGTTTGGCTGCCTCAGAATTCGTTTTACGGAAAATCAATTCCAGTATTTGGTTCGTTCAAACATTTTACGAAAAATGATTTCCGTTTTACGGAAAATCAATTCCCATGTTTGGTTTGTGGATCATTTTACGGAAAATATGAAATGCCTTACAAATTCAAGCACCTGCATTACCTAAACAACCTGTAATAGTTCAAAACTAATCATCCACTTGAACATCAAAAATAATCATCCAAATTCAAGCACCTGCATTGCCTAGACATATCTGTAATAGTACGAAAATAACCATCCACTTCAAATACATAAATGATACCTACTAGTGATATCTGAACAGTACAAATACATAATTTGGGCAATTGTATCGTCTCAATAATACAAAAGACTACATATATAATACAATAGTAGGTCAATACTAGTACTACAACAAAAGTTAATTCCTAAAGCTACCGTCACAGTCAACATGAAACAAACAAGTCAAAGTTGTGAGAACAAAAAACCATCCAACCACAGCTTTCTCAGCCTAGCATTCTTGGCTAGAAATCTCCGTGCTGCCTTCTCATTTTTACAAAGATGGTCAAACGCAGTTGCGAGCATGTCTTCGCTATACCCATCCGCCATCATAGCCATGACCTCATTGTAAAGAGCTATGTAATCCACCGGGCCCGGGTTGATTTCTTTCAAAGCCACAGCTATTTCCTTCAGCTGATTAAACAGATTAGTTAGCACACTATCATCAGCATTAGAAGGTGCACGCCTTCTTTTGTGAGACTTGGAAATTCCTGACCCAATGGTGGATGACTCAACTGCATTCTTCCCTTTCTCAACCACACCTTCCTCCACATTGTCTGCAACAAACTCAGCATTGTCCCCATTGTCTAGCTCATTCTCAATATCCACATAGGACTTAGAAAAGCCACCCGTGGCTGTGTCATTCCCCGCAACAATAGCTAATTCATCATACATCTCAATTTTTTTGTTTAGATACTCCGCATGCTTTCGATGCACTTGTAAGGGAAAAAGGAACGTATAATAACAATGAAATAATCACTTCACTCATAAATTCAATATTCAATTCAATATAGATTCCATTAAATGATTTAGGTCAATGATAAACAAAAAAAATCTGTTAGGGAACAGGAGACATAACCCATGATTTTGAAGATAAGTACAACAGAAAATACAATGTACAAATGCTAAGACCAGATTTTACAATAGATCTGCACATGAAAGTTATATTTGAAAAATCTTATAAAAGCAATGGAATCCTAAAAAGAATGACACTATAAATTTCATATAAAAAGGGTACTTGAGCAACCTTGTCTTGTTCTCAATTCATAGATTATAAAAGGCAAAAACATATATTATCATTTATGTTAAGAAAATATAGTTGGAAGTCATACCATGACTTCTTCTTGGTATGTCTTCGCGTCGCATGTTATCATTTTTAGGTTATCATCCCAGCCAAAGCCACTCTTTTTTCTAATAGTATGAATAGTGGACCACATGGTCCTTAGAGTTTATATCCGATTTTCAACATAAGAGGGGTGGCACTCAATCCTAAATTGGGCAATTATCCCCTTCGCTACAAGAGCAAAGGAGCCTGCCTTGAAAGTGCTAGATGGCTTGTTGCCCTTTGCAGCCTCCTACGCAAGTATCCTAAGCATCGTTGAGTGCATGGGCGACAGCCACCTGAACTGCTTGCTACTGCTCACGTTCTCTTTGCCCTTTGACATTACTACACATGAAAATTGTATAGTGAGAGTAGCATTTAGTAATTACACTAGGAATATGAACAATAAATCAAACACACATACAACCACGCTTATAGATGTGCACAACAGAATGAAACATGCTAACATTGGAAATAACAATGTAATACAAAATAACAATGTAATGCTAAAAATACTTGTTCATTACACCACCAGAAGTCTATAGTAAATACATTGTCTTTACAAAAAAAAAAAAAAAAAAAAAAAAAAAAAAAAAAACACATATTACAATCACAGAAACCTAAATAAAGTACTACTCTCCACTCCTGATATAATCAGACCACATAGCTTGGCATATCTCATTTCTCTTAGCATTCCATAGTCTACTGTCTTCAATGGACTCTCGACGTGATTATGTTTCTTGTTGGCGGTCACTAAACTCTACTTGGTTCATTGCATCTTCCATAATATGGTCATTTGGTTCAACCCCCATAATGTGATTATGAACCACACAATATGCTAACACTACTTTCACTTGGGTTTCAAAAGTCCAAAATGGTTTTGCATCCAACACTCGAAAACATTTCTTCAACACTCCAAACCCTCACTCAATGTTAGTTCTCAATAAAGAGTGCCGGAGGTTGAACAATTCTTGCTCATTCTCAAGAGGACGATCACTAAACTCTTTCAAGTGATATCGCACACTCCGATAAGGTGACAATATTCCATTTTTATTACCATACCTAGCATCACCAAGATAACATTTACCTACATATATTTAAAAATAAAACCAAATCAATACTATGCTTAGGAAAATGCACAATATTTATTAAACTAATAAACCAAAAAGGTGAAGTAATCGTATAATACTGTCGGGAATTGAAAATCCCCCTGGCCTAGCAAATGCATTATTTAACACACGTGAATCATGTGTACTACCTTCCCATCTAGCCAATACATAAGTGAACTTTAAATCAAAACTAATGGCAGCTTACACATTTTGCGTGGTTCTATCTTTGCGACCATGAAATTTTCCTTGTATTTCAGGTGGCACAGATGCACGAACATGTGTACCATCTATTGCTCCAACACAATCCTAATTTTCGACAGACATAATGGTTTAAAATTACACAAATCTTCACAATTTACAAAAATACACAAGTCGCAATATTTACCTTAAAATATGGGAAGAACCTTTTGCTATTCCTTATCTCTGGGGCTGTATCTTCGCTACGCAGTCTTATAAAAGCTCTATATAATTTCAGGACCCCCCTAAGGATGACCTTGAAGTATCTATGAACAGTCTCAGTTGATCTATAGATCCGACTACCCATTACACGAAACCTCACATTATGACCAATAATGTGTAAGAAAATGAGCACTTGCTCTGTAACAAGCATGTGAATAGTCGGGCGTACGTGCTTCCCCTCAGTGAGGATGTGACATAAGTGGTGGAAAGCTATAGGCTTCATCCTAATTTGATTCACACAATGTCTCTCACTTCCATGTAGAATACTATTTATGTATTCATCTCTCTCAGCTACATGATTAACATAAGGCGCCCTAGGCAGTCGTCTACGTCTACGTCGCAATTTCCTTAACAATGCAACCCCCACAAGGAGGACAGATGCAACTGAGGCAAGAATTGCGACTTTGGTTTTTTTCTTCATCTAAAAAATCACAAAC
This sequence comes from Quercus glauca, assembly GCA_023736055.1. Classification (NCBI taxonomy): domain Eukaryota; kingdom Viridiplantae; phylum Streptophyta; class Magnoliopsida; order Fagales; family Fagaceae; genus Quercus; species Quercus glauca. The sequence continues at coordinate 81,059,807 of CM043318.1, read as the reverse complement.
AATGTGGTCTAAAATTTATGTAAACAAGCATGCTATTGATTACAAAGTAAATAAAAACAGCCACAAACAAAAAACATCCAAACCACATTGATAACGAGTACCAACATTTTTATGCACATATATTTCTGTATAATTGTAACATCAACAATGTACACAATATAATACCATCACAATCAATATTTACACCTATGAACAAATCACATTGCATTCTATTTTTGTATAACTGTAACATCAACAACGTACACAACATAATACCATCACAATCAATATTTCCACCAACATTACACCATTGGCATTCTATTTCTGTATAATTGTAACACCAACAAAAGTTACAACATAATACCATCACAATCAATATTTACACCAACAAATCATAGCATTCTATTTCTGTATAATTGTAACATCAACAAAATTAAATTCTTAAATCAATATTTAAATAAAAAAAATGGATAATTTATTTGTTTATTTCTTAAATAAAAAATGGATAATTATAAATAAATAAATAAATAATTATATAAATAAATAAATAATTATATGAAGTAAATAATTATATAAAGAAACAAATAAATATATATATATATATATATATATATAGATCGGATCCGAGCGGGTGGGTCGGAGGTTGGGTTGTTTATAGGTTTGAGGGTGGGTCGGCTTTTGTTTTCTCTGTATTTTTGGTGTGTGGATCGGAGCTGTGTGGATCGGACTGAGAAATGAACTGATAAGAGGGTGGATCGGACTAAGAAATGAGGGTGGATCGGACTGAGAAATGAGCTATGTGGATCGGACTGAGAAATGGAAAAGGGAAACTCACCATGTGTAGAGAGGATCGGCTGCATGAGGGAAAGGATCTTGAGCGTTTGGCATGAGGGAGATGGTGGAGCTCGGTGTGACTGAGCTTAGAGAGCACTTGCTGCTGTGAGAAAGCTCAGACCGTGTTGTGTAAGGAGTGGAAATGGTTTGAAGTGAAAATATGAACGGAAATGATTTTACAGGTGTTTTGGGTTATTTTACAGTCAAAGGGGAAAACCAATTCAGTTGACTGAATTTACTAGTTCCACCAAACACTTAAGTTTTACGGAAAAGCATTTCCGGAAGTAATTTGAAGCCAAAACAAACACAGCCTGAGTTGAGTTTATAGAATCTTGTAGACTTCGTTCGTTTGGATACAATTTATTGTTGCTAAAAATTGATTGTTGCTGAAAACACTTTAGCAAAATAATTTTTAAATGTATGAATAGTACCGTGGGACCCATTTTTAATATTTTTTAATGCATGAACAATGTATGCACAGTGCATGAACAGTGCATACACTATTTATGAACAGTAAATATTGTCTCTCAAAGTCAACAAATGCAGGCAAAAAAAAAAAAAAAAGAGGAGAAAATGTACTTTGAAAACGCAGTCAGTGGGCAGTCCAGCCTAGGCTTAAAGAGACGGACAAACTATAGGTCCTTAGTTAACAAATGGACTCGTTAATCTATTAATTTTTTCACTATAGAAAGGGCCGTAGTTACCTATAGATGGGCCAAGATATACTATTGTCTATTGTTCCATGAAGTTTTCTGCAATTGATCTCCCAAATTTCAAGCGAATGTTTTTAATCTCTTAAGTTTTAAAAATGAGTGATATTAGTCACTTTGTTAACTATCGTTAGTAATATTATTTACGTAAGTTACGGAAATGGAGACCTTGGCAACAAATTTTTTAAAATGATATCTTTTTTTAAAGTAAAAAATCGCAAGAATAATTTCACACATGGGAAACCCATTAATACCAAACCCAATCATAGTGCTTTAAAACATTCCTAATCACCACTCATATCCATAGCTATTAAATTTCTCAAATTTTCCCATTTTTCATTGCATTCACTTTTGATATATTAATGAAGAGAAGATTAATCACCTGGACCTAGAAAGTTGTTACAATCATGAAGTATTTTTTTTGTTCTGTTTTTTTCTTTTTTTGAGAAGCAGGCCAACTGGCCAATTTATTTTATTGATGAAAAATCAAATACATAAAGCTTATAAATGTCCAGAGGAACGGATTCCAACCAAACTAAAATAGGTAAGGACAATCTTGCTCTCTTGGCTAAAGCATGTGCCAAAGCGTTGCCTTACCGACGTACATAATAGAAAGAATAGTTCTGAAAAGAACTAACTGAAGACATGTTTTTAACCAAATGACCACGTGATGGGTGATGGAAACACTGAGTTTCAATAGCCGAGATCGATACTTCTGAGTCACCTTCAATGATCGAACCCGGCAAGTCAAATTCTTTTACAAAGTGAACCACCCTTCTCGCTGCAAGAGTTTCCAATGCAACTACTAATGAAGGTAGGGGAAAAACTCTCGGATAGGGCTACCTTGACTTCTCCAAGAGAAATATGAACCACTACACCAATACTTACTACATTCAGATCTTCAAAAACTGCACCATCAAAGTTTGTTTTGAGAGTACTCAGATCAGGGGGCTTCCAAATTGCTCTCTTTGGGGTTTGTTTTAAAGTAGGCTTTCCCTACTGCTCTTGGTATTCCTTAAGGTACTGAGCTGCCTGGTCCAAGAGTTTAGCTAAGGGAATTACTGACTCATTAGCCCTGCATTTTTTTACATCTATTCCATATAAACCAGCATATCATAATGAACCTTGCTGAACCTGCTGAGCATAAAGCTGACAAGCCGAAGAGATCAATAAAGGAAAGATTTAGCCTTGCTGCCCCAACCAATTCATCAAATTCATGTCCCCAAACCTCTTGAATTTTTTCACAACCCTATTGAGCATGAACTGTTGTTTCAATTTCACCAGTACAACTGCTACATAAAGATAACCACCCTTCTCTTCATAAGATTTTCCATGGTTGGAAGTGAGTTAGTGCATGCTCGCCACGCAAATTTTTTAACCTTGCTTGGGACGTTTAACCTCTATGAACTAGCCCAAAAATTTTTAATCTCCTCTAAACTACATCCCAAAGCCTCCTCTTTATCTTCCATACCACACAACTGTTGGTACCCTACCTTAACCAAGTACATGCCATTCCTAGACTTTGGCCAGATTAGAATATCTTCCTGTCAATTCAAGCACATAGGGATGGACTTTATTAATTAAGCTTTAAACACCAAGAAACATTGGTCCAACAACCTTATATTCCACTAGTCCAAATCTACATCAATCAAATTAGCCACAAGAGCATTATTTGGTAATATACTACAATGAGAAATCACCTTACCAAAGCCTTCACCAAGCAACCATTTGTCATGAAACAAATGTTGATACCGCATTTTGTCTGCTCTCGATTTGCATGTCGGACCCCTGAAAATCCAAAAATATCATTTTCTCTTCACGAGGCCATGAGAACATCTAGAAAGACGTGGCGCAACCTGTTCGGGCACCAGAGCACCCAAAGTGCCTTTTTCCCGCTAAAATGACCAGAGTGCCCTTGGTCAACCCTAGGTTTGACCGAAGGTCAAATGTGGTCTGAACTCTCACGAAACAATATTTTTCATAGTTTTACATCAAACTCAAGCTTCTCAGAGATTTTTGACAACTTTGACCAAGTTTAACCCGAAGTCGATTTGGGGTGAGCCTAAAAACCCTAATTTTGATGCGGCTGTCAAAACTGGTTGAAACCAATGCCGTTGCGAAGATTATAAAATCCTCATTCCAACGAATGTTCATGGGTCGAAATCGAAGTTAGAATGGCCGAGATATTACGAAAACCGGGATGACACACCGATTGATGCACCACAAACTTCCGAAAGTCATAACTTTTTATCCGACCATTGGATTTTCAAGTTCCACACCTTTTTAGAATCAGGAAGCTAAGATCTTTCCAGGGGTATCTAGATCCACACTTTTTAAGGGCCTTTGAGGTTGGTAGCCCTTGAAGGGCCACCGACAACCTTGAAATTCTATTTTTCTGAAATTAGCCCTTCTGCCCAGCTTCTCTCTACATTTTTTTTTTAATCTCTCCTAAACACCAAAAAACACTTAAAAACACTCCAAAAACACATCAACGTCTCTTGATTCTTTTCTCTTCACCAAGAACACAAGGTATTGCTTTTATACCCAGTCTTCCTTTCCTTGGTTCTACACTTTGGGTTTGGGGTTTAGGAGTGTGAATGTAGCCTTTTTAGCTATCATCCACACCCCTAACCTTCTAAATCTTTTTCTAGTATTTATCTTGCTATTTTTGCTTGAATAACATGATTTATTGCTTTCATTAGCATGTTTTTTGCTTTATTTGTATTTCTAGCTTAGATTTCTTTGTTGTTATGTTTTATGCCATGTATTTATGTTTCTACATGCTTATATGTTTAGATCTACATGCTTAGGGTTTTTATGCCATGTTTCCTTTGTTTTGTTCCTCTCTTTGCTTTGCATTGATGTTTGGGTTATGTGCTTACATGCTTGATATCATGTCTATGGTTATGCTTTGCTCTAATCTATGTGTTCGTATGCTTTTCGCCATGTTTTATGCTTAGATCCGCATCCGTACATGCCTATATGCTTGGATTCATGTTCTTCCATGTCTATGTGCTAAGTTTACAAATGCTCACACGCATGTTGCCATGCCTATGCCTAGATCTATGTTTTCACATGCTTGTGTGCTTAGATCTATGTTTTCACATGTTTGTGTGCTTAGATCTATTTTTTCAAATGCTCGTGTGCTTGGATCTAGGTTTTTACATGCTCATTCCCTTGCTTACATGTTCTATATGCTTTATGCCATCTTTCGTGTGGTTGTGTGCTCCATGCCATGTTTGTGTGCCTAGGCCTAGGCTATATTTGCCTTGCCATGTGCTATTGTAGCCATTTCGTCGCTTTATCTTGCTTTCTTGTGTTTTGGCCTATTGGTTCGAACCCGATCTAGACCCCATGGTCTTTGTCATTGTCTGTACACCTTGGCCCATATCAAAGGGTTTGGATCACCCTATTTGCATGTCTTTGCTTGCTTGCTCCTATGCTTTATGCTTGTGTTAGCCTCTGTTGTTCTAGGCTTTGCCTCGTTTGTTGCCCTTAGCGGGTTCGTGATTGTGTGGTTACATTCGACGCTTATGAGGCCTTGTTTGGATGTAACCATTCAGGATGTATTGCCCTGATGCCGATTGCTTCGTGCACACCCTTCCCTTTTTTTCGCTCCGTGGGACGATATGCTTGCTATGCTTTTTGCTTGTTTGTGCCACCCGTTGGCTTTCTATGCATCTTTACACGCTTGCTTACGTGTCCATGCATGAGTCTCACTTGCTAGCATGTCATCCATACTTCAGCACAATGAAGCTATGGACACTCGATCCAAACCTACATTTGTCCCTCGCGGACACCATCTTTTGTTTACTTTCTTGCTTGTTTTCTTGCTTGCATGTTGGTTAGCTTTCCTGCCTTTGTCACATGCTGTGCTTGCCATATCTATCTTACTTGTTCGCTTACGTCCTCTTGCTATTATCTACGCATTTTCCTTCCATTACTTGTCTGCTAGTTTTCTTGTCTTTGCCTTTGCATCTACACACATGGAGCGAGGACACATGGAGCTAGGTGCGATCTCCTAAACGCAAGCAAAAAGGGCATGGATGCAAGCATGTGGTCAAGCTGAGCGGCCATGTTCAATAGGTTTAGGTTTTAGCTTTCCCTTTGGTTATGTACTCTTTTAAACCCCCTCATTCCTCCTCCCTTTCTCCCTTAGATGGTTTGTATTAGGTATATCATGCTTTGTACCATTTGTCTTCATCTCTAGAGTATGGCGACTCTTATTTATTTTTTTGCACCTATATTTTGGGCCATGCTCTAGAGGTGTAGGCATTTACCTTCCTACTTTGTGTATTAGCATTGTGCATGATGTATTTATATATATACTTTCTCCCCCCTCCTGGTGTGATTGCCACAGTCCATGTCACCTAAGACAAACATAGATTGGGACCACACCCATTCAAAAACCAAACCTCACAGCCCCTATGCATGCAAATCCCCAATAGCCAACGTCAAAATCATGTTTTTACTGTCAATCTTCTAAAATTAAGGTTTTATGAATATAAAGGACTGTCCTCAAATAGGCGTTGTGGGTTGCTTAACACTTTCCCCACACGTAACCAAACTTCCGAACCTAAGAATCAAGATTTTTTTCCATCCACATTAGATTAGGAAAAATGACATTTTTTCTTAACCTAGAATTGGTAATAAAATCAACTAGAAATAGGTGACCAATCACCCCTTAGAAAAATACAATGATTGGTGGCGACTCCAATTACCTTTGGTAATCCCTTAAAATTTGGCCCAGATTCCTGTCATAACGCGAGAGGTAGATCTACCTTCCTCCATTGAGAAAGAGAGAGAGAGAGAGAGCACCCGAAGCTCCGCGGGAAGCGAACAGACACGCGCATCATCCTAGAGGGGCCCTCCAATGAGACCCCGCACGCGCGGGAGTTGTCGCCACGGCGGGTGGTCGAACGAAGGCACGACGGCGGCGGTCTTTTCCACTTAGCCCGATCAAGGCCGAGCATCGACAACATAGTACCACCTCCATTCACAATTCACCATCTAGTTCCATCAACAATAACTCTTAGAGCACTAAGAATGCTCTGCTTAGCATAAAATCCTAACTTAACCTTTGCCTCAAAAATATTGCTTGATGGAAAGAATTTTGCCTTGAAGACACAATAGAATAGGGAATCATTATCATATATTAACCTCCACACTTGCTTCGCTAACATGGCTTCATTGATTTTTTTTAAATTCCTTCAAACCTAACCCACCTTTGCACTTCGATAGACATAGGATCTCCCACTTCTTCCAATGAATCTTTCTTCTATCTCCTCGTTGACCCTAAAAAAATTTATTTATCATTACTTCAATATCATGGCAGAGTCCCACTGGTAGTTTGAAGCAACTCATAGCAAAGGCAGGGATGTCTTGAACAAAAACTTTCAAAAGCACTTCTCTTCCTACTTGAGATAATAATTTCTCCTTCGAACCCTGAAGTTTACTCCAAATTCTCTCTTTGATAAAAGAAAGACTCGCTTTTTTATTTCTCCCCACCACTATTGGCAGCCCTAGGTAAGCTTTATACTCCTTGATATCCAAAACTCCTAGAAACTCTTTAAGAGAGATTTTTGTATTTTCAGGGATCAACATACCAAAAAACAAATTTGACTTCGAGCAATTAATTTATTGGCCAAAAGCTACTTCGTATCAAGTTAGAATTGCTTGTATAATAACAACATCTCTCATCTATGCCCTACAAAATATCAAGCTGTCATCGGCGAAGAAAAGATGAGAAATTTGTGGGCCATTCTTGCATAGGAAGAAGCCTTTTATATCACCAGTAGCAAAGAATTTTTGGAGTAAACCATTAAGCCCCTTAGACACAAGAAAAAATAGATATGAAGACAAAAGGTCTCCTTGACAGATTCCTCGAGTTGGGTGAATAAACCCCCTTGGTTCGCCATTTACCAAAATGGAATTGGTAACCGATTGAACACACATCAACATCAAATCTATCCACCATTCATGAAAGCCTATCTTCCGCATCAAGCTTTCTAGAAAAATCCATTCTACCCTATCATATGCCTTACTTATATCCAACTTCATAGCCATATACCCCTCTTTACCAATCTTCTTATTTTTCATATGATGGAGTGTTTCAAAAGCCACTAATATGTTATCAGAAATAGCTTTATCAGATTGGAAAGCACTTTGGGATTTTGATATAACAAAAGGTAAAAGACTTTTCAGCCGGTTAGCTAACTCTTTAAAGATCAACCTAAATTCAGTTACTCTTTCAAGGCTTTTTGTTTTTGAGACAAGAGTAATATAGATGTGATTCAAACCAGCAATGAGTGTACATGAATTCAAGCAAGACAGCACAGCCAAGGACATATCATCTCTAATCAAGCTCAAATGGTGGTGGTAGAAAATAGAGGCATACCATCAGGGCCCAGGGCTTTCAATGTAGCCATTTGTTTGAGTGCTAAATCAACCTCCCACTTGGTGAAAACCCCTAACAGCCCCTCATTCATAGCCTCTGTCACTACCCAAGAGTTGCTTCTAAAACACCATCTAATTGGGTCGGATTTGATGTGAAGAAGAGCTCACTGAAATAGTCCTCTAATCATTGGTTGGATTTGCACGATTTGAGCACTAGATATTAGTAGACTGTAGACCACGGCCCCAGTTTGAACACCTTCTTCACCAAGTTTGAACAAATAAGTGTTATTGGGTGATCTATGATTCTATACATAGGATTGTTTCTATTTGTCAATTTACAACATTGAGCGTGGGGACTTTGATTTGTAAAAAGTAACACTAATCTTGGCTAGGTTGAAATTTTTTACCTTAACCCATCAATTTCAACCTGCACACAAAGCTACATTTAACCTAGAAAAAATATTGCACATAAGAACAAATTTTTTTTTTTTTTTAAAGCACAATATAAAGGATTTCTCATTATATTAAAATTTTGAATAAACAGTAATAATATAAAATATACAAAATTAATATCCTAATCTATACGAGTATTTCTAAACAAATCCTTAGATAGCAAGTGTCATGCCCTAAACTCAAATTGGGTCAAGAGAGCATGAATCCTCCAAATTATACAACATATATGTGTGTGTGTATATATATATATATATATATAAATTTTTAATTGCATCCATAGCAAAGTAGAATAAAATTAAACCATCAATATGAAAATTTTACCATAATGGTCAAAGCTTTGATTCCACCAATAAAATAAAACCTTTCCAACAATAATGATCATAAAATTTCCCAAGTGTGTTCCAACAAATATTTAGCTCCAACAAAAATTTCTAGGCTGAGCTCTCACCAATTAGTAAGTATTGAAAATTTGTGCTCTTTGATAAGGTATTGTTAAAATTTTGACAATTAAAAGTTAAAAAGAATTTATGAATTTATGCAATGTCAACTATTTAACATTACTTTTTTTTTTCCCCTTGAAGCAAATCATATCATTATAAAATTTAAGATAAGAGAAACTTAGAAGTGACCAAGATGAAAAATCTTAAAATGTAAGGAACCAAAATGACAAAAAGTACAAATTTTAAGTAGTTTTTTTATTTTTATTTTTTTTTTACTTTTTTGAGAGAAAGAGAGTTTCAACCTATGGCGTCCGCTCCTCATGATAGCTTTTTATCATCAAACTAAAACACCAATTAGTTTTTTTTAGTATTGGCGGGATTAAAGCCTAGATCTCTTATTCAACTATCAGAGATTTTACCAGTTGAGATAGGGAATGGGAAAGGAGGGAGCGGGAAGACAATACTTACAACACTAGCACTTACAAAATGGCCTAATCTTTGTAAGTACTAGCGAGACTTATAAATCGAAAACTCACTCACTAACTAACCAATGTGGTATTTTAGACCACTTATCTTTTTTTCTTTTCTTTTTTTTGAGATAATATAGACAGAATACAAGGAATGGGAAAGGAGGGAGTGGGAAGACAATACTTACAATACTAGCACTTACAAAAGAGCCTAACCTTTATAAGTACTAGCGAGACTTATATATCGAAGAGTCACTCACTAAGTAATTGATGTGATACTTTAGACCACTTATCTTCTTCTTCATTTTTTGAGATAATATAAACAGAAGATAAGGAATGGGGAAGGAGGAAGTGGGAAGACAAGAATTACAACACTAACACTTACAAAAGGGTCTAACATTTGTGGTACTTTAGACTATTTATCTCAGTTCTTCCATTTTTTTTTTTTTTTTGATACGCTATGTTCTCCCAATTAAATCAATTTTAGTTATTAATCTCATAACTTAATCAAAGTCTTTTGCATTTTGTCTTTTTTTTTTTTTTTTTGTCTTTCTATCTTTTTTTTTTTTTTGTTCCTGCTTACAATAAAGAGGGAGTGGAAATTGATGTGCGTGAAATACATACAATAAAGTAGCCTCATATTTGCATATTTAGCTTTACTTTTATGTTATTTTGTGACTGATTATAAACTATGATTGTTTTGTAGGTTATAGAGGCTTGACATGCTAATGAGAATTAGTGGAAGACAAGGAAAAAATAAGAAGCTATCCTCACTCACATGACCATGTGAAACTACGAAGTGGGCTGCTTGTCAAGCCGAAGTACCAATCCTTGAAGAGGTCCAGCCCGGGCATGAAGTAAAGAAAAGAGAAAAAAAAAAAAAACCAAAGAAAAACCATAGTGGGCTTTAGGGTCCTAATTACATCTTTGTTGTGGGCCTCGTTGTTAAAGTCAAACAGGAAATAGGGAGAAGAGGCAGGTGCTTGTGTAGTTTTTGTGTCTTTCCTCGTAACAGCACAATGACTATTTTCTTCTTTATTTTATTTTATTTGTTTAGTTAAATATTTAGTTTTTTTTTTTCAAGGAACATAAATAGCTAAATTTTTGTTTAGGGTTGAGGATGAAACCTTATTAGGAATTATTAATATTTATTTATGAGATTTATTTTTTCCACAGTGGTTGTTTTTAATTATTTAAATGATTTTAATGTTCTTGATCCCATTAGATATTAAACTCAACTCAAACCCAACAGGAGCCCAAGACTTGAACCCCATAAAGCCCAATCAGAAACCTAACAAACCCAATTTTGAACCCAACTTTGTATATTCAAATTCAAACCCAGGCATAATCCGAATTGAAAAGCCCAAAAACAAAATATAACAAGTCCACTTTAAAGGTCCAATGAAAATAGACCCGCCAACCCTTCAGTTTTTGTTTTTCCAAAGTTCCCGCACTTTCCCCTAATTAAAATTTAACCCTTAAAAATTATGTGTATGTTATAATACTATTTCCTCATTAAAAATTATGGCTGGTATTTCATTTTTTTTTCTTAAACAAAAAGCCTTTTAGATCATTAGGTGAGACTAGCATTTGATTGCTACATATCATTAAGAGCCTAGCATGGTTTTAAAAATCGGATCGGGGGCCAAAATTAGATTTGCCTCTGGTTTATAGTTTTTTTACCAATTTTAGGCATTTTTTTGGGACCAAACTGGCCTTTGATCCTCGATTCAACTGGTCGAACCAGCCAGTTTGGTCCAGTCCGATTTTTAAAACATGGGAGACTAGTTTATTTTCATTGATTAGTTAAAAAAAGAGAATGGGAAATTAAAGAGATCGAGTAAAAATTTGAAGCAACTGAGAGGGAGGTTGTGAGTGTCATTGACATCGTCGAGGTTATTAGTTCTTTCATTAAAAGAATGTCAAGTCCCTTTTTTGTTAGCTACATAAGCAACACTCTACACATATTTTATGTATATAATCTCTCTCTTTTCTCTGCGTTTTTTTCTTTTGTGTGCTGTTACTTTAGTGACACATTTTGCTTAGCTACGGACATGTCAAAACTGGGGGATTTTGACGCGAGCCATAAGGCCAGAAGCAAGAGATCTTACAACTGGGACAAGCCCAATCCCAAGTCCTAAGTCAATGGGTGTGCTTGAATCGCTCAGGAGCTTAAAGCCCAATCCAAAATGGGACGTGTACTCGATCGTTTGACTTTGGGGATATAAATATTGCTTGAGCCGCTGAGTGTTGACTGGGAAGGTGATAGATTTTCGAGGCCTACTCCTACAAGCTCTTGAGAAAGTCCCATATAGTATTTCTCAAAAAATTCTTAGGTATTATGTCGGAGTATATTGTGTCTTTTCATCTTACATTCATGGATGTAATGAGTGGACTACACCATGAAACTACACCATAAATGTGAGAGGTAGAATCACCAATCTCTATGAAACTACTCAAACTCCTAGTCTTCATAAGTCTGTTCACTAAACTCCTATTGAAGTACAAGAATGTGGGCTTGTGATCCTCAACAAAGGCACTGGGAAGAAGTCATGCGAGGAATAGTGGTAAGCTTCTTCAATAGAACAGTTGTTATAAGTTGATTCTCTGTTTAAATAGATATACAGTGAGTTTGGTACTGTTCAGGTGGTATTTTTCCTTTTTTTTTTTATTTATTAACCATTTGATGGCCCTTCAAGTTCTTTTTGAATCAGATTGTTAAATAATTATGTAATATGGTGGTGATCTGACAGATTCCGTCTTCTTGGAGACCAGTTTTGGAGGACTCTGAAACATTGCAAATATTTTTTTTTATTACTATGCTGTTACAAAGGCCCTTTTTTCCAAGGAGGTTAGAAAAATGTCATGCTTCTTTTATATTCAATTTGTGTTTGTGTGTTTAAAGCCTAGACATTTATTTAAATTCAATTAGTCCTTAACTTATTGGAAAGAGGTTCTTAGACAACATTAAGCTTTGAAATTGATCTTTACATGCTCCATAAAGATACATAAGAGAATAAATGGGTACCTAGGCATGTATATATGTTACTGATAATATTTCCTTTGTATTTGATTTTTATTTTGATTTTGATTTTTTTGTGTGTGAAAGGAGGTGTGGGGGAGAGGGGGGTTTGAGTGTATTCTTTGCCTCTGTGCTTTTGTTTTTTTACTTTTTTTTTTTAATAACTAATACATTTTATTGATAAAAAAATGCATCAAGTACGAAGGGGGTGTTCTAGATGAATAACATAATTAAGTTGTAAGGGTAAAATGATCTATGAAATTTCAAAATTAGAGATGGGAAGGGATATGTCCCAGAAGTCAGCATCCACTCAAACAACGTTCTAAAAACTTGCATCTAAATCTAAAATAGTCTTCTCACACCCCTGAGGATTCTAGCATTTCTTTCATGCCAAAGACATTGCATCAGAACACGTGGAACGGCCTTCCATATTGCAATGTTTCCATGGACAGAACTAGTGGGGTGGTTTAGGAGAGTTCAAACACTACTTGGTTGGATAGGACAAGGTATGCACCCCTTTGGATGATGGTGGGTTTGGAAACTTACCACTTTCAATCATTCTTTGTTTGGAAAGTGGTTATGGAGGTTTGGGTTGGAGGAAAACAAATTGTGGAGCTGGGTAGTTAGTGTGAACTATGGGGAGGAGTGGGGTGGATGGTACTCGAAACTTGTTCAAGGAGTGCACTGTTCGAGCTTCTAATAAAAATAATGAATTGATATAATTGGCAATGCATATTTTTCTAAATGACACTCAATGCCCATTGCCCACCCATTTTGAGAGAAAAAGAGAGCTAATCTATATTTATTATTGGAATTGAATTCTTTGATGTCCATTTTGTTTGTGTTTTGTCAAAAACTCAAAATTATCTTCATTATACAATTAAATTTTTGTAAATAATATAAATATTTTTTTTTCTAATAAGTATTTTGTAAACAAAATTTAATTAAAGATGACAAATTGGCTCTAAACATGGGGTGCCCACAAATTGCAACTAACGTGATTTTATTTTTTCCAAATTTGAAATTTGAAATAGTAATAACTTCTTTTTTGGAGATAAATGATACATTTTTAACGAGTTCTTATTAATTATCACTAAATTTAAAATTTAGAATGGTCATTTAAATAGCTTCTAAACACACATGTAATTCGTGTGAAGAGGTTAGTAATAATAATAACCATTGCCCATTAGCTGAATTAATTGGGTTCAAGTGTGACTATACAAAGCACTTTTATTGTCTCCAATTTTGTTATTTCTCACATCTACAAGCATTTTATCAATTTGGTTACCAATTTAGAACTGAATGATTGCACTATATGGACGGAATGAGTGCTGCTAAAGCTTGATAGCAAGGATAATTTGAAAATAAAGTAGTGCCTATCCGTTGAGAGCATTTGTTTCTTGGTAGGGCTTGTCAACTCACTGAAAGGCTTTGGTGATTCTTCAATTTGGTAATTTGAAGATGTGAAAATGGTTGGGTTTGTGTTAGTGGGGAGTGTCTTGAGAAGTATAGAGATGTTAAATAACTATAAAGGATAAGAAGAGCCAAATCTAGATTCTAGAAAAATATAGAGCATTAAAGGAACAAAGAAAAGAGAGTTCATACTCAAGAGGTTCCACTCCCTTTGATTTTTCATTCTAACATAGCATTGGTCATTTTAACCAAACAAGACTTAGTAAGGGGAAAACCAAATTCCATGGCTCTTTTTGCATTTTGGGAGGATTTTCTTCTTCTTCTTTTTTTGTGTGTGTGTGTGTGTGTGTGGAGGATTTTCTTCTTCTTCTTTTTTGTGTGTGTGTGTGTGTGTGTGTGTGTGTGTGTGTGGGGGGGGGGGGGGGGGGGGGGGGGGGTGGTTTAAAACACTGGTTTTACGCCACAGCCTAACCCAATGTTTTTTCTTAAAAAAAAGGGTCATGTTGTCTATTTTTGTCTAGATGACTGACGCGTAGCAAATGACACATTCAAAGGTTAAAAAAACACGACGTCAACTATGAATTTTCTCTCAATTTTTGGGTCTTTCATTCTCTCTTTCTTTCCTTCTCTCTGCCTCTTCCTAGCTATCTCTCCAACAATATCACTGCCACCTGAACATCAGAGGCATCAAGTTCAGAACTTGGGACAAAGTGAATTCTGAAAGCTAAGAGAAAACCTAAGTTCTGATCAGACTTGGGTTTGGATACTTTGGAATTAGAATCGCGCCAAACCGGCTTTGATTCAAAATAGATCCTTGGCTTAAAAAAGCAGAAGGTGTGGGTTTCGTTATTGCATTGTTTTTCTTCTAGGTTTTGAAGAAAGACATGGATGTATATCAGCTCCAGTGGTATGGTTATTGTCTTTTTAGGGCCCTTGCATGTTTGCATAAGCAGGTAAGATACTCCTACAGTTGTACATTTAGAGAAGTCTCAAAAAATGCCTAGCTGTAAAGGTCTTTATTTTGTAATTGCATTGAGTGGTTCACAGAGATGTTAAGCCTGGGAACTTCCTCTTCTCTTGGAAGCCAAATAAAGGCTATCTCATTGATTTCAATCTTGCCATGGTTGAGTTGCTTATCCTGCTAGCGCTGCCATACTAAAGTGAATTTTTAAAGCAATCATTTCAGTGAATTAAAAGTTAAAACATCAAAATAATCTGATGGTGTCTCTGTCTTCATTTTTTATTTTTCACAGATTTGCAAAGCAAGTACACTATTGGAAGTAAAGCTCTGCCATTTTAATCCTTATTAGTGGTCCTACATGAATCTTTGTCCACTGTATGAGTAATTTAATTTCTCTTGTTGGCTACTTAGTTATGTTCTTGAGTTCCACTGTATGAGTCAGCTTATAGCTTCTTAAATGACTAATTTTATTGCTGTTTTGTTCCTTGGTTAACTTTGCTGTTAGTTACACTCAGTTTTCAAAAAATATTTAGTTTCTTCGAAATTTCTCTCCTTAATTGGCCAATTCATGCATCTGTGCAGGTAAATCAAAATCAAGTCATAATGTTTCTATTAATCATGTTCCTCTCCCTCATTCAAATTCTGCTCCATCAATTAAAGATGATAAACTTGTGAGAGGAAATTTTATACCTACCAAACAACGGGCATCAGTTAATTCCAAGCCCACACATGATTGACAGAAAACTTGATGCTCCCCCAAGCAAGATTGACAGAAAAATTGCTTATCTGAGCCCAATGCCTCTGCAATGTGCTGGTGCTGCGTTACTGAAAAGCATAGGTGTGTAGCCAGATACAGCACATTGAGTAGTTACCTCAGAAGTTTCTGTCTACTAAATGCTTTAGTTATTTCTAGGGGTTCCAAAACAAAAAAGAGAAGGCCCTTGTGTTGGAACCAAGGGATTTCGTGCTCCAGAGGTGAAGTGATGTCATCTTTTCCTTACATGCATTATTATTTAGGCTCATACAGATGCATTTTTATCATTAACCCTAGAATGCATTCAATTTTTATTTTATTGGGATCATATTAAGCAGGTTCTGTTAAGATCTCTGCATCAAGGTCCCAAGGTTCACCATTTTTTTTTTCTTGTAGGAGGCTTTCAGCTAATAATACTGCAAAATGTATCACCATCTTTCCATCTCACCGATATTCACATGAATCTACAGGTTTGTTGCAGTTGGAAATGAACAATTCTTGGAAACATACAATGTAAGCTTTCTCAAAACAACCTTCCTTGCTATGCAGAATGTCCTAATTTCCCTGGTTATGTAATTAATTTGCATTGATTGAATATTGTTATAGTTTAAGATTTGTGTCTTTGTTAAGTTACTTTTCATAGAGGTACAGATCTCTCTGTTTCTTCCACCCATCTTCAAATCTTCCTTTTTGTTTTTGTTTGTTTACTTTCACATCTCTACTAGATTTTTCTCAACATAATTCCTGAGAAAATTTTGGGTCTTTAACTGCTTCTAATAGTCTTTCTTTATAAGGAAAATTCTGGTTGCTGTTTTTAAATTTGCAAGTTTTGCTTTGCAGATCTTTGATGGATTTTGACTAAGTTATTGAGCTTTGCTTTTATTAGTCTTAGCTTCCTTTCCAGGTTTGTTTTCTCACACTTTCTTACTTTTTTTTCTTTGGGTATATCTAGATGCACAAGGCAAGTATTGTTTTTTTGGGATTTGCTGGAGTGAGATGGGAGTACTATATATATATATATATATATTTTTTTTTTTTTTTTTGGAATTAGTAAATTTATGTTTATCTAGCAGAAGCTGGGTTAAGTAGAAAATAATTAAGCTATGTGATTCTCTTGGTGCTCGATATCCTAGCTCTATAATGAACGTTATGGCTCAATGATGCTAACAATGACTAAATGTGCTAACTTATGTTTATGCATCCTATGGATAGATGAATGCACCCTACTACCTTGGGAAAAATGGTGACTTTCTTTGAATGTTATAATATTATTTTGCTGGTGATATGTGCCAGGAGTCATTGGTCTTGTTTAGCAACTTTTTGAATGACACACGATGCTTCTTGAACTTGAAAGAAAATCAAAGCCAATCTGCCTTTGTTTTACTTTATACATGTGCCTTGTTAGAACGAAACTCCTTAAAGGCATGGACCTATCAAGCTACACTGCTGTGTTAATAGTCTGTTCAATCTTTGAAGGAAGCTAGAAGCTCTAGTAGTTGATTTATTGTCTGAGTTATGTGCTTTGTGTAAGCTAAGACAGCTTTGATCCGTGTTACCTAATGATAGAATTCTCAACTATTTTTTTTCAATTTATCTATAAATGTGTAGGATTAGAAGGCAAAATTTTCTTTTTAACATTGAAATATTTTTTTTCTGCAGGCTTTTCCGCTGGATCTAGTACTTTTTTCCAGTTGAGGACAACTTGAGGTGTGTCCCTCATTGAAGATTTTTGAAAAATTTTAATCCAGCTTTGTGTTTTGTGTCTTCTGCTGGTGTTTGCTTATTGTATGGTTTTTTTCATTGATAAATTCATTCATTCATCAGTTTCTCTATTTTCTTAGAGAAATAAGTTTTCCACTTAAGATAGGCTGGTAAAATGATCAAGGTGACATGTTATGAAGGAGCTACCTTTGAGAGTAGGAATCATCAGTTGTTTGAGTATCCTTTATCAAAGAGTCTATGAGAGAGTTAAGTCTAATAAAATCCCAGGTATATAGCTTGTATATGTGGTTCTGTAGGGTATGGATATGTTGAAGGGTAGAAGTTTTAAAAAAACCAAATGCAAACTTGCTTAATCTGCAGTAGTTTATTAAATTTGGCTTCAAAGAAATGCTGTTGAATTTAGCAGCAATGTCATGTCTAAGGAGGCTATCTTGCTTTTGATCAGAAGAAACAATGCTCAAGTTGAGTTCGTGAAGAGAGTGAAAAATTTGTTAGCGAATAGTTTTATGTTGTTATTCTTTGGGGGGGGGGGGGGGGGGAATTGCATTTCTCTATCTTGATTATCTTTAAGTATGGTTTTATTTTGCTATTTTATTTCATTGATTGCTCTGTTTACGTATCAACTTCATTTTATGCATGGAGTGATCCTCACTTATCTATTATTGTTGCAAATGCCTTGTTCCAGCTGATTTGACTGTTGGGCACACTACAACAAACTTGAGTTTTTTCAACATATTTATATCTACGGTTACTAAAAAATGTAGATAAAAGCTTAGAAGCTGTTTAGATGGCTTGTTTTCATAACTCAATTCTCTGTTTCCATAACTCATAACTCAAAAATAATGGGACCCATAGCGAGAAGTTCGTTTGGCACCATCAATTCTCTGTTTCCATAACTCTGTTTTCATCACTCAATTTTCTGATTTTTGAGTTGAGTTATAGAAACTGAAAACATATTTTGGCTGTTTTCAGTTTCCATAACTCATAACTCAATGGCATTTTTGTAATTAAACACACATGAGGGACCCACTAGTCATAACTTAGCTGCAACTTTTGACCAATCTACTTTTTTTTTTTTCCTTTCTTCTCCTGGTTCGGTCTTCAGTTCTTCTTTTTCTTTTCTTTTTTTCTTTTTTCCTTCTTCTTTCTTCTTTCATTGGTTTCGGTCTTCAGTTCTGGGTTTCTTTTTTTTTCTTTTTTTTTCTTCTTCTTCTTTCACTGGATTCGGTCTTCAGTTTTGTGTTTCTTTATTTTTCTTTTTTTGTTTTTTTTTTTTTTTTTTTCACATTGGGTTTCTGGGTTTGGTTGCAAACAATCAGCCACACTTCTCAATCATAAAATAAAAAAAAAGCATCACCAAACCCAGATTTCTCCAAAAAAAAAGCATCACCAAACCTAGATTTCTCCCAAAAAAAAAAAAAAAAAAAAAAAACCCACACTTCTCAAACAATCTCCAAAAAAAAAAAACCCAGATTTCTCAATCATTAAAAAAAAAAAAAAAAAAAAAAAAAAAAAAAAAAGCAAACTCAAATCCATCAGCCAGGTCTTTGTCGGTTACAGCCACACTTCAGCATCAACACCACAAACCCATAGCACCACCAGACCCACCAATCAATGGCCACCGTGGAAAGCCATCCACTACTGTCAATGAACAAGTCGTCTCAAACCCAGTCCACCGAGCTATGCATGAGAGTGAACAAATATATAAAAAAAACAAAAAAAAAAAGAGGCGGAGAAAAGTTCAGGGGAGGCCGAGAAAGACGAAGGGAAAAAAATGAAAAGAAAAAGGAGAGGCAGAGAGAGTTATTAGGGGCTGTGAGTGTGTCAAGCATGGGTCCCACAAACAGTGTGAAAAATATTGAGTGATGGTAAGAGAGTGATGGTGCCAAACGGGTATGATATTTTAAAGTGATAAGTGATGAGTGATGAGTAATGAAAATTGAGTGATGAAAATTGAGTGACAAAAAAAAAAATCCAAACAGCCTCTTAATTTTCTATGGTTGAGTACAACTGTAGAGTAAAAATAAGTAAATTCATAAACTTATTTCTGCTGTTGTTATAACTATTGAAAAAAATATTAAAAAGTATTTGGTTTTAGTTTTTTTCTTCAGGCACTGTAGTAAAAGGGGGTCAAAAAATATTAAAAAGAGAATAGTTTTATCAATAGCTTCATCAACTGTGGATAAAATAAATTCAATTTTGTATCAATGGTTGTAAAACGTTGGAAATCAATAACTCTATTGTATTGTATAAAAGCTCATTTTAAACTCAAAGTTTAAAATGTTAAGGTAGGCTCTCTCTCGCTCTCGCTCCCACTCTCTTTCATAGCTCACATCTCTCTCAGCCTAAACGTTAATGTAGGTTCTCAGCTCCTCATAGGTTCTCTCTCTCTCTCTCTCTCTCTCTCTCTCTCTCTCTTCCTTGTGTTTTTCTGTTATTTTCTCGGCAACCAAACAGAGTTTTTGACTTTGGTTGATTTTCTTTGCTTTAGATTTACTGAGTTGGTACAATTGCATCCAAATCTTGTATATATTCACACTTTTATCTATCCAAACCTCTGATTTGGTATCTTCTATACATTGATGAATCCAATTTCACATTCTCCCTGAAAACCTAACCTTCAATTTTGTATTTCTTTGTTTTTCCATAGATAGCATAAACGTTTTGTTTTTTATTTTGGATTTTTTGTATATAACTTGTATAATTAAACTGCAAATCTAGAATTATTGTTTATTAATATAATTACTCTTACTGTATAATTTAGGTTTGTTTTTCAATTTGTCTATTTTGGCTTCAAATATCTCCTTTAATTGCAGGCTACTCATAGGAGGACTAGTATTAGGCATTAGGCAACTCTGATTTAGAGTAAAAAATAACCTGGTCTGTGCAAGTCTAGACATAGAGTATGTGTGCCAAGTGCTTGTGGAAATTACCCAAAGAGTAAAAAATAAATTAAAAGGAAAACAAAGAATAAGAGATCTGTGGAGGATAATTAGTTTATAGCTTTAATAGTTTAGATTTAAGTTGTAAGTAGATGGAATTTCCAGGAACTAACTTGTGGACAATGGATATGTTCAATGGTCTTTTGGAATTCAAAGTTTGATGTATTTTTCATGAGTGTTTTATGTAAATTTTGCATCTGTATTAGTTCCATATGGTCACTAGAGCTGAAACAGGGCTATGTGCTGCCTAGAAAATAGGTGAACTTTTGAATTTGACACATTTTCATAAGAAATTCACCAATGGTTATTGGCTTAGTGCTTTGACTGTGAGATATTTTTTTACGTTAGAATGTTGATTGAGGATCGGCTTGAGAGAACCTTAATATATTTAAGCAAAAATCATGACCACTGCATCCCTTTTGGTCAGAATTTCAATCTAAAGTTACTAATTGCCCTCTATTTCTGCGAACTACTTCTTTGCAGGTGCATTCAAAACCTTCTTCTGTTGAATTCCTATTCAATTTTAGCAGCTGACTTTTACATGCATTTTTTTACTAAGGCATCCTCTCAGAGTTTAGAAAGGCCCTATAGATAAACACCTGGGATGAAAACTGTCTTTTTGTTGCCATCTATTCTGAAAATCTTCTTCTTTACTCTTGTTTGATTTACATTTTGCTTTACGTGTGTACTCAGGTCCACATTGCACAGAGTTTTGGTGAATGGTCAAGAGAGATATTCTGTAAGACCCCGCAGCCACAGCCATAGCCACAGGTACTTTTCTTGATTCAGCTCACTCCAACTTTTCTTTATGGTTGTAATTGTTTCCTTGTCTAGTAGCAGTAGTAAGCACCCACTTCTGAAATGTTTGTGCTTCATTTCTTTATGCATTACCCCGTTGTTCTGTTGATTTTTATTATTTGCTTTACAAACCATATGTGTATCACTGTTTTTTGTTTTGGAAATAGTATCTCTTCCCACCCAATCATTGTGGAAATGAATATAGACATTCCATTGTTTAATTTGGAAATGCTGCATGCATTGCAAATGCAATGCATGATTGGCTAATTAATGTCGGTTTTATTTATTTATTTATTTATGTTGTCAAAGAAAGACGACGTGCTTAGGATTTTTATGGAACTTCACTTGTTAGTTTTTATTCTACCAATCTTTTAATTTGTTCTTCTGTTCTGGAAAGCCCTATTATGATTTTTACTAGTATTAATTTAACTGTCTTTGCTTGATTGATATCCGATCATTCTGTAATCTAGTGAAGTGAGCTCAAATTCTTATAATATGGATATTGCTGTCCTTGCCCATAGGCGGCGGCTATGTCACTTAACAATCTGGAAACTTCTGTTGATCATTGGAATCGTAGTAATTGCTGGTTTGGTCGTTTCTCAGTGTTTTGCTTTTGCACTTCTCTATGGCAAAACATTTTCTTTATATCCCTCTAATAAGGTTTCAATAGTTATGGTGGTTTGCAACGCCACAGTTTTAAGCAGTTCACAATCAAATAAATCTTTTGTTCTTGATGATACTTACGCTTCTAATTCTGGTAAAGAAGCTGGGTATGAGAATGAAACAAAAGAACCAGATAAACGCAATGATCCAGCTTCAGTTGACAAGGTCAATGATTTCAAATTTGAGAAAGATGACCCTAAAGCAAGCACAAAGTTAACATTGAGCAATGTTCAAAATCAAGCTGGTATCTTGCCACTTGTATCACAAATAAATTTTTTCTTTGACAAGCATGTATTAGAAGGCCACATAATTAATAAACAAGCCATATTTCCCTCTCTGTCTCTTTCATCTATACATTGCAAAAACTAAAAAAGCCTTAGAGCAGGCCCATGGGATCATGGCTCCAACGAAAGACTAAAAAAAAGCTCAAGAAGCCTTAGAGCGGGCCCATGGGATCATGGTACCTACTTTCTTTCTTCCTTTCTTTTTCTTTTTTACTTGTAACATTTAAAAAATAAAAATAAAAAGTCATGCATGAGCCATATCTAGTGTGTTACTAGTTTTTTTATCGTGTAAGAGAGTATTCACTTTGCATGAGTGTATTTATAATTTAGTAAGTAATTTAGAGTTTGCTAGCACAAGTACTCAAAAACATGGCCCCATTTGAGCTAGCTCAATCTGATGGTTCTTCCTAACTTTACCAATTAGGTTAGTTTGCTAATCATTTATCATTCATAAATTTATTCATTTGCTGTTGAATTTGATGATGATACTAGAATTGTAAATAGATTGATCCATGAAAGAATCATCCTTAAATTGTGTTGGATATCTCTATCAAAAAGCATGTATTATTGGTGTTTAGTCTGTCCATACTCTTAATTTCAATTTTTTACCTTTGGGCCTTGACTTTTTGATCCACACAGTTAATAAAATTTAGGTAGCTCCTCACTTAAGTCTTACCCAATTTTATGTGGTTTACAGGTTGTCCTTGATGCACCCAATGGTGTAATATCTACAATGAAACTTGGAGCAAATTGGGTGGATATACACTTGTTAAAGTGGATGTATGTGCTTTATGAGTACGGAAAATATTGGAGGGATGGGCTGTCCTCTATGGGGAAGTACACAAAGAAAGGATGCATCATCTTTTTTTCTACGATAGTTGCTTTTGTCATGGGCTTGGCCTTCTTGTTGGGAAGTGGCACTTCTCCATAAATTTGTTACTTGAGGATAATTGATGGAGCACAGTGGTTTTTAATTTTTTTTTTTTTCTTTTAATTAGCCATTTTGAAAAACTTGAAACTATTTGAATACTTAAAAATTAGGCTGGTGCTTTAGTTTTTACATGAGAATGAAGTTTAATTTGGAATTGGAAAATTGTGTTTATTTTTATATTTTGAATCAGGTTATTAAATTTGGATCGAGTAAAAGACTGCATCCAAATTGGGTTTTTTTTATTTATTATTATTATTTTTTAAATACTTATTTCAACGGTTTCAAACTGTTGAATTTTATCTCAAGCCAACATGTATTTCAACAGTTTTCAATAATATTTTGACGTTTAATAATTGTTGATAAAGGTGAATTGCATTTTTCGACGGTCACATAATGTGTTGAAAAAAAGTTTCGACATAATTTTTAGTGGCAGTTTTCAACGGTCACTTAAACCGTTGAAAATACTTTTTTCGACGTTTTCAACCGTTAAAAATAACAAACTTTCTTATAGTTGCAATTTGTTTATGTTGTTCAGAAAAGGATTAAGCTCAGTTCTGAGAAGGCTATTTTTGCATAAATCTAACAAATCACTGGGGGCAATATCTTTTGTTTATAATAAGGATGGTGAATTGTGGCTTTGAAAACTATTAATTCAATTCTTCAGCTAAATGGATTTATTTTCTATATTTGTATTTGGTTATAGTACATTTGAGTTTTGATGTATTTGGTTGTATACATTAGATTTTTGATATATTTAGACGTAGTGTTTGAGTATATTTCTGGCCTACGCATTTGTCCTAGTTAAATTACACTAATTTTGTTTTGGCTGTGAGTATATTACCGTTTTAATCCTTTCAGCAATCCAATTCCATTGCTATTATAATATTACAAAATTAAAATTAAATGAAATTCCAAACAATGTCTCTGACAAAGTGGCACTAATAGAATATGAGGCAAACTAACTCAGGCAAATACGATTTCAATCCTGCAATCTTGTTTAGAATAATCAATTGAATGGTTCAGACCAATATATATTTAGGCCTAAGTCAAAGCATCACTCAACTGTAATTGCCGCAGATAAGTTGAAGAAACCTCTTTGGTTGTTTGTGAGAGTCAAACGTTTTGATCAAATTCAAGGTTACTCAATATCACTAGCTTATAGAGAAGTATTATAAGAAAAACCAACACATATATTATTTATAAGAAAAACCATTACATATATTATTTATAAGAAAACCCCTACAATATTGACGATCAAACACAAAGAGGCAGTACTATACTAAGCCTCTTAATTACATTACATAACACGCAAACAAAACACTATATATATATATATATATAAAACCAATCGAGCTAACTAGGGAAAAAAAATGAACAAACAAAAAGAAAAGCAAAAAAAAGAAGAAAAACCCTAGCAACCTGAGCTCTCTCAATCACCACCTCTTCCCCCTCCTCTTCCTCCTCGCTCTTGTCATTGCTAGATGCAATGTGGACCGCTACTTGTGGTGCCTCCTCCACCACAGGTGGTGGTGGGACTGTAGTCCTATTAATATTCCTCATGCGAAAGAATAAGACGATCTTCTTCTTGAAAATGATGAAAAGCGCCACCATGATGAAGAGGATGACAAGTGTCACCACGGGAATGATGACCTTCTTGTGAGAAGGATTAGTGGGAATGAATGGAATGGAAGTTGTTGGCGGTGACCCGATTGGTCCATCGGTGGAGGTTTGGGGTAAGTTTGACATTGAGGGTTAGTATTTTTTTGGGAGGGAAGTAGCAATTGTTGTTAAATAGTACGTACGTTGCAATGTTGCAATGTTGCATGCAAATTGCAATGAGAGAGAGAGAGAGAGAGTGTGAGCAGACTTTTCTTCTTGTCAAGTCAACATACGGCGCAAAACAAGGAGAAAAGAAAAGGATTTAGGGGTTTCTTTATGTATGAGGGATTGATCCTATCCTTCCATTCAATCTAACGGTTTTAAAATAATTCCACATCATCATCTGGTCACTTAGGGAAAATATTTTTTAATTCACTCTCATTCCTTCTTTCTCTCAAATTTTTTTTTTGTCTGTTCATATCTTTCTCTCTCCAACTTTTCACTCCTCACTCCTCTCCTCTGTTCTCTCTAATTTTCCAAAAATCTCGATGTTGCTGTTGCCACCCTAGACCCCAAACACCATTTCTCTGTACTCTCCCAATCAGAGAAACCAACGTGGCAGCAATCATCCAATAATGATAAAAAGATTTTCATCGGACGGTCAAATCAGCTAAAAATAACCATATATAGCAGGAAAAGGCAAGCAATTAAAAGACGTTACCACCAGAATATGTTTAGCCATAAGAGATTGCTTTCACTTCCGTATAATATATAGCTATTGTTCAATGATTTAGGGGATAGAGGGGATAGAGTTTTTTGGGTCAGAGAAACATGGTACTTGGTGTAAGGGCTAGCTATTCCTTTCACGTTTGGTGCACACGTGCTGGTAATTTTGGGTCTGGTTTTTGTGTTGGTTTGGACCTTAGATTTCAGAGGTGGTTTAGCATGGGAAGCTACTAACAAGAGCCTCATCTTCAATCAATGTAAGTTTTTCTAACTCTCTCTTTCTCTTTCTATCTCTTTTGCTTCTTGGGTAGGTGGTTTTTGTTGGATTTCTTGAAGGGTTTTTAACTTTTTATCATATGTACATATATACACTTGTTATGATTTCCAGCACTAGGTTTTGTTTGGTTGTAATTTTGTGGGGTTTTGTAAAATTGTAGAAGCTCTCTCTCTTTCTCTCTTCTGGGTTCTGTAATTTTCGTTTGATTTTTGGGTGTCTTCCTTTGAGGTTGACCATGTCTACCAAAGTTTGTGTTTGTTTCTTTCTTTCTTTTGTGTGTGTATGTATGGCTTAGGAAATGACGAAATGTTGTGTTTCTTGGGCGCCCCTTATTTTGGATAATGGATGAAAACTCAAGGACATTAACAAGTTTAGTATTAAATTTGATTTTTTGATCTTTTTCAGTTAATGAATACTATCTTAATATTTTACTTTTACTTTAAGCTATGGTTTAATGGGTGACCACTGACCTAGGTATTATTCCTCATGTTTATTGGCATTTGGAATTTTTCTTGATTCTCTCTCACTGTGAATATGGTATTATTGGATGCCACTCCAATTGGCTTGAATTGGACTGTTTCAAACTTTTTTAATCATATATATATATATATATATATATATTTTTGTGGTAACAAGCTGTTTAATATCAGTGACTAAATGCACTGGACAGCTAAGCCAAGCATTATTTTTTGTTTTTTGTTTTTTTTTTTTTTTTTGTCCTTAATGTCAATATTTTGAAATTTAGCTAGCTTCTTGTAAAGCGGTTCACACTTAAACCAAGTATGATAGGTTGATTCTTAATCAACAGTACCAACTCTTTTAGATGATCAAAAATTAGTACGAACTTAATGAAATGAAAAGACTTTCTCTCTTGAACTAGGGTTATATTTTCTAATAAATGGAAAATTACTTGTTGCCATGGTAACATTTACCTGGCCTATAGCTTAAACCAGTTAAATTCTCAAGCTGTTTGTTTGGGAGTAGTGATAGTTAATTTGTTTGTTTGTTATTTTTTATTTATTATTATTATTATTATTATTATTTTGGTGAGAATCGTAGTAGTAATAGTTAGTTGCCTAGGTAGGTAGCACGTACTTACCCTTCAAATAAGACCTACCATTCTGATTGTCTTTTTTTTTTTTTTTTTTTTTTTTTTTTTTTTTTTTTTTTTTTTGAAGAATTAATAATTTTTCTTTGAATAAAATGAGTATCATATGTCTCTACAAAATTATTGGATATCTTGACTCTAGTACAAGTAAAGTTTACCTAAAACCTTTGCTATTATTTTTTTTAAATAAATAGTAATATGTAAAGTACCCATGTGAGGGTTATTATTATTATATTATATTTATGGCATCAAAAAATTTTATATAATATTTAGACTTTAAGAACCGGGGGGGGGGGAGTGGTGTTGAGGGGGTGTGTGGTGCTGGTTTATGTGTATGTTAGGAAATTAATGGATGACATAGCAACATACCCGTATTGAATTCGAAATAATTAATGAGGTTTCAAATTTCTTCCTCACATGAGCTGTGAGTCTTGTGCTTATCCTATTATCTATTTTAGAGTGATTCTGAACACTCATGTGCTGTAAGCCTGTAACATGCGTGTGGTGCCAAATGAATGTTTAATTATAGTTATAGCTAGACATGTATTCTCGATATTCTATGGAAGTTTTTAAAATTATTTTGTCAATTTTTTTTTTTTTTTTAATTTCACTCACCAATACTTAGCATAATTTCATATCCTCCAGAAATTTTGATCCATCTAAAATAGCGATTAATTCAAATATTTCGTGAAGTTCATTAGTGTGCTCTCAACTCTCCTCTACCACAGGTATTTAATAGTTTTGAGACCTTTATATATAGGTAACTATAGACATAACCACAATTATAGTCGAATAAAAGATTTAAGATTTGATCTCATATTATACAAAAAATTAATTGATGTTTTATCTAAAAATATAGTCATACGTGCTAACTATTATTATCTTTTAAGTTCTAAGTAATATTTTTTCATTTAATATTTATATTATTAACAATTAAAATTTTGAAAACTTGAAAAGCATGTTGCATAATAATTAATTAATAATTAAAATTTTTCTTTGAAAATATTATTCTAAGAAATAAAGTAAAATAATTTCTTAAATATAGAACAGGCTACTAATTTTACTTTTTCTTTTTGTAATAAGCTAATGAGAGTGAAAACTGAAAATTGTAAATTTTCAAGCTATTTAGCTCATGTGCGTATAGCTCAATTGTGTTTAAGACTCAATGAATGGGTGTGTAACTTGGTGGCATTGGTAATTTTAATAACCCATGTGGAATTATGCAGTGGGAGATGTTCCATCATTCAATGCTAATTGAATGATGGAAAATTTTGGGAAAAAAAAATGGGCTTTGATGATTATCAATTGATATGAGGATATGGAAAATTTTGGGAAAAAAAAATGGGCTTTGATGATTATCAATTGATATGAGGATTTTTATTGTGGATATGAAATATTAGAATTTTCTTAAGTGGTAAATTTGCAGCCATCAATTTTGACTTTTTATAAGATTAAGTAGCAAATTAGAAAAGATTTAACTTCATGCTCCGGAATTTTGCATATGACATCTTAACTTAAAGGTAAATTATATGTCTTTTATTTTTATACTTTGTTAAGGTATTAATGTGTGTCGAAACCGTATGCTCCCCTCCCCATCCTGTTTCCCTATCTTTGACTACTCTTTCTTCTAACTTATGTTTTTAATTCTTTGTCTCAGGTTGAACATGTTGTCAGGGAGGAGAAGACAATAGCAGCATTTGAACTTATTGAGATATACTGCGAACTCATTGCAGCACGCTTACCAATCATTGAGTCACAAAAAAATACTCCCTCCGTCTCATTTTTTTTGTCCTGTTTGAAAAGTCAAACTTTTTAAGGGAACATCATTTATTATCTTGTTTACCTTTTAAAAATGTATAAATTTCCAAAACAACCCTTAAAAAAAATTATCAAAAAATTGAATAAGTAAATTAATAGGGGTATAATAGGAACATTAGTAAATTAATGACTTTTATTTTTAGAAACAGGACAATATTTTGGGACATCTCAAAATGGAATAGAGGACAAAAAAAATGGGGCGGAGGGAGTAGTAATTTGTAATATGATATAATAAAATTTTTAATTTCACTCACCAATACTTAGCATAATTTCACCAACACTTGTAATACAATTACCTTAATCAGTCTAAAAAAAATCATCATTTTAAATTATTTCTTCCTGACTGCACTAGGAATGATAGAGATATGATTTTTCATTTTCAAAATTACAGTCAATATGTTGAAAACCGAAAAGTGACATAAGTTCTTTTGTTTTTTTCTAAATGTTGCAATGCATTAATTCAATGGATTAGGCGAGCATTTCAATTTAAGCAAAAGATTTTGAACTTGGCCATTAGCAGCCAGTTGAATTTAGAACGGATGATTTTAACTTTACTTTTAAGCGCATTCTCAGTTTATTCTATGAATTTTATTTTATTTTTATTATATACTGTTATTGTGGCAGTTATTTTTGCATATCAAGTCAAAAATTCTAAATACAAAATAAAGTAGCGGCAGAATATTTCTATGTACACTGCGGCTGCGCCGCTAAACTAAACAAAAGAAAAGGCCGCTTTGGCCTTAAATGCCATCAGCTTAACTATATATAAGCTGATTATTAATATAATGAAGCCGCAATTCTTATGCTATATTATATATCAGAGTTTCTCCTTTTGGCCAAATACTATGTAAAAGCATCACATGCAATAAAACTAAAACCTACCTCTTTTCGTGGCCGTGGTTAGTGACATTATTTACGTAGCTAATGAAATAGTGACCTTTGCAACAATTTTTTTCAAATAACGTCTTTTTTTTAAATTGAAAAATCACAAAAATAATTTCACACATCATAAACCCATTAATACCAAACGCAATCAGAGTGCTTTAAAAAATTCCTAATCACCACTCATATCCATAACTATTAAATTTCTCAAATTTTCCCACTTTTCATTGCATTCACTTTTGATATGTTAATGAAGAGAAGATTAATCACTTGGACCTAGAAAGTTGTTAAAATCATGAAATCTATATCCTCTAATCATTGCTTGGGTTTGCATGGTTTAAGCACTAGATAGTAGACCATGGCCCCAGTTTGAACACCTTCACCAAGTTTGAACAAATAAGTGTTATTGGGTGACCATGGCCCTAGTTTGAACACCTTCACCAAGTTTGAACAAATAAGTGTTATTGGGTGATCTATGATTCTATACATAGGATTGTTTCAATTTGTCAGATTACAACATTGAGCGTAAGGACTTTGATTTGTAAAAAGTAACAATAATCTTGGTTTGGTTGAAATTTTTTACCTTAACCCATCAAATTGGACCTGCACATATAATGCTACATTTAACCTAGAAAAAATATTGCACATAAGAATAAAATTTTAAAATTAAAAAAAAAAAAAAGCACAATATAATGGATTTCTCATTATATTAAAATTTGAATAAAAATTAATAATATAAAAATAAACAAAATCAATATCCTAATCCATATGAGTATCTCTAAACATATCATTAGATAGCAAGTGTCATGCCTTAAACTCAAATTGGGTCTAGAGTGTGTGTGTGTATACACACGTTATTTTTAATTGCATTCATAGCAAAATAGAATAAAATTAAACCATCAATATGAAAATTTTACCACAATTGTCAGAGCTTTGATTCCATTAATAAAATAAAATATTTCCAACAATAATGATCATAAAATTTCCCAAGTGTGTTCCAACAAAAGATTTAACTCTAATATCGGTCGGGTCCAATCAATGTGAAAAGGAAGTTTTGCCCCAAATCAAAACTTTCGATTTTGCCATATTCAAAATTAGTACCAACCGATACAACTAGAACAAACCAACCGTGAAATCAACATTATCCTTTTGCCAAAAACAATAATGTTCATGCATAATCTAATATAATCTAAGTAGAAGACAGATTGAGAATTTTATCTGTTTACTCTACACCATTTCTATCTATTTAATTCCATATCTACTAACTATATAAAAAGTGTGAATAAGCTTGTCTACAGTATTTTTGGTTTAGTCAAGTTTTGTCTTCTTGTGAAACCAAAACTCTGCGTTTGAAGAGAACAATAATTCAATCAAAATAAAAGATAAACTCAAATGGGCATAGTGTGCCTATGGTGATTTGAGTCCAGGTGCCCCTATGGGGTGCTTGTCCCACATCGGTTAACTAGGTTTGTGTATGTGAGTTTATAACTTGCTCCACGTAACTAATTATTGCATGTAGTTTTGGTTATGGTGTGTGAGAAGAGCCAAATAAATAAATAAATAAATAAAAATGGAGCTCAAACGCTATTTGTGATCTTTGTGGGTTGAGGGATGTGCAAGAGATGGACGATTGTAGGTTTGAAACTCTATTTTATTTACTCATTTTTGGTTTCTGGTACTACAAAATCATGGTTGTTGGGAAAATTGGGGACAAATGGAAGGCAATTGAGGATTTTTGGTTTTCGCTTTTAGAATCTAAAATTCGAAGAATATTGAGATTTGAGTTTTTGTACGTATGTTTGTGTGAAAGTTTGGTTTTTTACTTAGATGAGTCAGAATATTTTGTGTTATATTTGGATTATATGAATGAAAGTTTGGATATTTTTTTAATCTGATTGGTCGAATTTGTGTTGTGTTTGCTATTTGTAGGTGTTCTTTTTTGCAATTATCTTGGCGCGTGGGATTGAAACTTCAGATATTTACTCAAATTAGATAAATTTTGTCTGTTAATATTTGCTATTAGGTGATCTTTTGTCATATCATGTATGTAATTATGTATGTATGTATATGAATGAAAGTTTGGGTGTTTTTACTTTTTATTTTTGTTTATATATACTAATATCCGATGAATTTTGTGTATACAGTCGTTTTTTTTTTTTTTTTTTTTTTTTTTTGTAGAGTAGGATCAGTTTTTCAAAGAAGAATCACTGTAATCTGTAATCTTTAGTAGAATGCCCTTTTAGTTGTTGGAGGTAGAGAGATTAGACGCTCCATCTCTAATCTAAAGGGGCCTTGTGGTTTGACCCAAGTCTCGGTGAATCAAGTTTTGGCTAACAATCCACTGAGGTCCTTAAGATGGCACGAGGTAAAAAAATTTGTGACCTATTCTTTATATTTTTATGGTTTTGTGAATGTCATAGGCTTTTGAGGATTTTAGATTTATAGGTTTTTGTTTTTGTTCACACTCACAGTCATCAAGCAAAGGTTTGTGATTCCAAGGCTGCAGCAGAGCTAGGGTGAGTTGTATTTTTCATGTTTGGTTTGATTTCAAGTTTAAATGCTTAAAACTTTTTATATATGAAGAAGGTGAATGGTTTTTTTGGTGTATAACTAATTGTTTAGATTTTATTTGATATGAGTAGGCATGACTTTGTGTAATTGAACAATCGTCTAAAATTCAACCAACGGATGAATTACTATATCTTTGGTTTATTTGAGAAAGTATTTTGTGAAAAAAATTTATGAAAGTATTTTGAGGTTTTTTTTTTTTTTTTGGTTAGAAATATTTTTTAATGTTCAATGATTTGGATGGATGTGACGCTGTAATTTTTTGTTTGTTTTGGAAAATGGGTTGTCATAAGGTGTTCCTTTCCCAACACACACACACACACACACACGTGTGTGTGTGTGTGTGTGTTATGTAGGAATTGATAAAGAACAATTTATTGAGGAATTGAATGTAAATAAAACCTTAGGAGCAACACGTGTTGTCTTTGATTTGTTAATTTATTTTGACGTCTAAGTGAGTGTAGTACATCTATATAGTTATTTGAGATTATGTTTGCACAAATGCAATGGTGAATTTGTTTTGTAATTGAACAAAAATGTATCGAGATTTTGTTGTGAAAAGCGATATTTAGATACTTAATGTCTTTGTGATAATTTGGGGTTTTAAATGAGTACTTGGATTGAAAAAGTTTATATATCATTGAGATAATTTGATAATGTTACTAGCATTTTAACATGATAATTCGTGACATCCATGCGTTCAACCTAGCCATGCTAGCTAAACAAGCGTGGAGATTGGTACATCATACTCAATCGCTCTTTTATAAGGTTTATAAGGCAAAGTACTTCCCAAATTGTTCCTTCCTAGAAGCTAATATTGGCCATACTCCCTCATATGTGTGGCGAAGTTTACTAAGGCTAAGGATATCCTAGTGGAAGGGATAGAGTGGCGTGTTGGGGATGGTCGGAAAATTGAGGTAGCTTCCCATAAATGGCTACCCCATGCACCAGTCTTCCGTGGTCCTCCACCATTTCTTCTTTATGTAAGGGACCTTATTGACGAGGATACCAGTCGCTGGGATTGAGGGAAAATACAGGCATTGTTTGCCCCTTCAACCCAGCAGGAGATCCTAGCTATACCCCTGGATAACCTGACCTCCAAGGACAAGTTGGTATGGAAGGAAAACGCTGCTCAAAAATTTACCATCAAATCAGCTTATCGGGTAATGCTTGACCTTCAAAACAAATACCCAGCTGAACACTTACAAGCTTGGCATGATGGGAGTGTGTGGAGGAAGATTTGGAGATTAAATGTTCCTCCAAAAGTAAGGACTTTGCTGTGGTGGGCCTTGACGAGCAATCTGGTATAAGTCAGTCCAGTGATGAGCCCAAGTCCAGTAATAAGCCTCAGTCCAGTAGTGAGTCCAAAAATAAAGGAAAAATCCAAGCCCAGTTCTGATCATCCAAAGCACACCGTTTCACTTATAAGTATCTGTTGTTAATTGTGGTATTAGTCTGTTATTAGCACGTGTATCAAATATTTAGTCTGTTAAGTCTGGTATAACAGATTCCACATTATGCGCTTAGTATCTCTCCCTCTCTCCCTCTTTCTCTCTGTTATTATATAAATAGACCTCCCTTAACAAATGTAATTAAGGCAATCAATTTTCTCTGAAATACAAAAGCTATCTTTACTCTTCGAGAACTTTCTTTAACTTTGTTTCTTTAGCTTTTCTTTTATGGTATCAGAGCTCTACTTCCATGGCGTCTGCTCCTTCTTCAACTTCAGCTTCAACTTCATCATCTTCTTCAACCACTCCTTCTACAATAACAAACACTATCACTCATATTAATCCTTCTCTTCTTTTACTTTCAAATATGTCATCAATGATGACTGTGAAACTTGATTACTCCAACTTTATTGTTTGGAAACACCAAATTGAGGTTATTTTGGAAACCTACTCCATGATTGATGCTATCAGTGATACTGTAATGGCACCAGATCAGTTCTTGAAGGATTCTTCAGGTAATTTCACTACAGAAGTTAATCCAGATTTTCTCATTTGGAGAAACCGAGAGCAAGTGCTGTTTACATTTCTTAATTCTACACTTTCCCCCTTTGTTCTTGTTTTTATCGTTGGGCAGAAATCTGGTAGAGGTGTTTAAAGAGTTCTGGAAAAACGTTTTGCCTCAATTTCTAGGTTAAGTGTGATGAGCTTAAGGAATGAATTGAGTGCTGTGAAGAAAGGTACAGATTCAATTAATGTATACTTTCAGAAGATCAAGCAAATCTATGACAAATTAGCTGCGGTATCAGTTATTCTTGATGATGAAGACCTTCTTCATGTTGCACTTGATGGTCTGCCATCAGATTATGACTCCTTCAGTTTAGCTATTCGGACTCGTGTGATGTTCTTATTGTTGAAGAACTTAATACTCTCCTCAATGCTAAGGAAAGAGCTATTAGGAAGAGATCTGGTGTGATTGATGCATCCACTATGGCTATGGCTGCCAATTACCAACCTCCAGGATTTGGTAGAGGTCGAGGCAAGAACAATGCTCAGAGAGGTCATGGTAATGGAGGAAGAGGTAGCTATTCTGGTGGTGGCGGTTTTAATCCTAATGGAAATTTCAACAGTAATGCTTTCTCTTCTCCCTTTAGTCAGCCTCAGCCTAATCCATCAAGACCTTCAGGTTCTCAAGGTTTGTCACAGAGACCACAATGTCAAATTTGTGGCAAGAATGGTCACACTGCTCTTGATTGTTACCATAGGATGGATTTTTCCTTCCAAGGAAAGCATGCTTCATCCAAACTTGCTGCTATGGTGGCCAACTCTTCTCAGGTTCATGTGGCAAATGGGTGGCTTACTGATACAAGGTGTTCAGATCATGTTACATCAAACTTGGCTAATCTTTCACTGCAACAATTGCCTACCACTGGTTTTGAAACTATGACTGTTGGTAATGGTCAAGACCTTACTGTGACTCACATTGGTACTAGTGAGTTATGTAATTCAACTCACAACTTTCAACTTGATGGTATACTTAGGGTTCCTGATCTTGCTTCCAATTTGCTATCTGTTCATAAACTTTGTTTGCAAAACAATGTTTTTTGCTACTTTTATGCTTATAGATTCTCTATTCATGATTTACTTACAGGGAAGATCCTTTACGAAGGATTGAGTAAGGATGGTGTCTACCCTATTCCTGATCCATCTTCCTTGCATTCCTCCAATTCCACTGCCTTTTCTACATCACATGTCCCTGATTCTTCCCAGACTTCTGTTAATTCTAATCAAATCTCTCTCTGGCATAACAGACTTAGACATCCAAGTGCCAAACTCCTTCATTCTGCTATTCAGCTTATGAATCCTGCTTTTACATTCAATAAGATTGACAAATGTTGTTCTTCTTGTACATGTTGTATAAGTGCTAAGATGCACAGACTTCCTTTGAATAAACATGTAATTCAATCTACTTTTATGCTTTAGCTTGTGCATTCTGATATTTGGGGTCCAGCACTCATTTCTTCTTTACTTGGTTATAATTACTATGTTGTGTTCATTGATAATTATACTAGGTTTACCTGGTTCTTTCTTCTCAAACAAAAGCATAAATTGTTTATTGTGTTCAAGCATTTTAAGAACCTTGTTGAGACTCAATACTCCACTAAAATCAAAATCCTTAGGTCTGACAATGGTAAAGAATATGTTAACTCTCAATTTCAAGAGTTTTGTTCTAACCATGGTGTTATTCATCAGACCTCCTATCCACATACTCCTCAACAAAATGGTGTCTCTGAGAGAAAGCATAGACATATTGTGGAAACTGGTCTTGCTTTACTTTATCAGGCTTATTTACCTTTGAATTTCTGGTCTTATGCTTTCTCCACTGCATCCTTTCTTATTAATAGGCTCCCTCATTCTGTCCTTGGTTTAATATCTCCTTGGGAACTAGTTAGTGGTGTCTCTCCTTCCCTTTCTGCCCTTAAGACTTTTGGTTGTGCATGCTATCCCTATATCTGACCCTAAAACAAACACAAACTTCAACCTAGGTCTGTGGAGTGTGTTTTTTTAGGCTATCCACCTTTGTCCAAAGGTTACTTATGCTTGGACCCTTCTACCAATAAAGTCTATACCACTTGCTATGCCTTATTCAATGAAAACTTGTTCCCTTTTGCTGTCAATCCTACTCTTACACGTGCTCACCTTCCTTTTTCTACTAATGTGACTTATGTACATTGGTTTGACTCTGATGTCCTTGCTACACCTATTGCCTCTTGTCCTAACCCTTTTTCTTCTGCTTTACCTATTCCTTCTTTCCTTTTGAGCTTTTTCAATCATCCACTTCCATTTCTTGTGTTCCTCCTCCTCCATTATCTTCTTTACCCTCTTCCTCTAATGCTTTTGTTACCTCCATCATTCCTAACACTTCTTCTCCTAGTTCCTCATCTGATCCTCCTCTTCCTCTTCCTGTCAATCATCATCCTATGCTTACAAGATCAAAATTGGGTATTCATAAACCTAAAGTTTTTAAAGTTGTGACTGATTACACATACCAAGAACCTCCCTCTTTTGCTGTAGCTTCTAAACACCCTCAGTGGGTTGTTGCAATGGATTCAGAATTCCATTCTTTGATTAAGCAACAGACTTGGTCACTTGTTCCCCCTCCTGTGGATAAGAACATAGTCACTTGCAAATGGGTGTTTAAGCTCAAAAGAAATAGTGATGGGACTATAGCCAGATATAAAGCTAGATTGGTTGCTAGAGGTTACCTTTAACAGTATGGTTTAGACTATGAGGATATTGTCAACCCTGTGGTTAAACTTACTACTGTTAGAATTCTTATTGCTCTTGCTGTGAATTATGGTTGGGAGTTGAAACAGTTGGATGTTAGGAATGCTTTCTTGCATGGTATCTTAAAAGAGGAAGTGTATATGGCTCAACCACAAGGCTATGTGGATCCAGATTGCCCTGATCATGTTTGTTTGTTGCATAAAGCCTTATATGGTTTAAAACAGGCTCCCATGGCTTGGTTTGAGAGGTTTAGTACTCAATTGCTTCATATTGGTTTTGTTGCCTCTGGGGCTTATGGGAATTTGTTCATCTATGCCCATGATGGTCATTTGATCTTCTTATTGCTCTATGTTGATGACATAATTGTGACTGGTAATCATCCTAGTTTCATTGCTTCACTTCTTGCTACTCTGAGACAAGATTTTGATCTTAAGGATCTAGGTCGATTACATTATTTTTTAGGGCTTCAGTTTGATTACACTTCTGCTGGGATTTTTATGCATCAATCTAAGTATGCTACTGATCTTTTGCACAAGTTCTCCATGTCTAAGTGCAAGCCTTACAAGACTCCTTCTGTGGCTAATGCTCATCTTGTTCCTAATGATGGCACCCTCTTGTCTGGTCCTTCTGCTTATAGGAGTAATGGTGGGGGCATTGCAGTATCTTACTTTCACCAGGCCTGACCTTTCCTTTGCTGTGCAGCAGGCCTGTTAGTTTATGGCTTCTTTAATTTCTAATCATTGGATTGCTGTTAAAAGGATCTTTAGGTACTTGCAAGGGACCATTCATCAAGGCTTACTTTTACTTCTGGACCATTAACTCTATCTGCCTATAGTGATGCTGACTGGGCAGGAGATCCTATGGATAGGAAGACTATTTCAGGCATCTTGGTTTTTCTTGGCAATTCTCCCATTACTTGGTTTACTAAGAAGCAGCCCATTGTGTCTAGGTCCTCTACTGAGGCTGAGTACAGGGCTCTTGCTTCTTGTGCTGTTAAATTTTGTTGGATCCGTATGTTGCTCAAGGATTTTGGTGTGTTTCTTCATTCCCCTCCTATTTTGTGGTGTGATAATGTTTTTGCTTTAGCAATTGCTAGCAATCCTGTGTTTCATGCTCGGACTAAGCATATCGAAGTAGATTACCACTTTGTTCGTGAGAAAGTTCTCTGCCATGATCTTCAAGTTAAGTTTGTGTCTTCTCATGATCAATTGGCTGATGTTCTCACCAAAGGGTTGCCTTCTCCTTGGTTTCATTGGCTTGTTTCCAAGCTCATGTGGTGCTTCCCCATGATCTTGAGGGGGGATGAAGAGCAATCTAGTATAAGTCAGTCCAGTGATGAGCCCAAGTCCAGTAATAAGCCTCAGTCCAGTAGTGAGTCCAGAGATAAAGGAAAAGTCCAAGCCCAGTTCTGATCATCCAAAGCACACCGATTCACTTATAAGCATCTGTTGTTAATTGTGGTATTAGTCTGTTATTAGCACGTGTATCAGATATTTAGTCTGTTAAGTCTGGTATAACAGATTCCACATTATGCGCTTAGTATCTCTCCCTCTCTCTCTCTCTCTCTGTTATTATATAAATAGACCTCCCTTAACAAATGTAATTAAGGCAATCAGTTTTCTCTGAAATACAAAAGCTATCTTTACCCTTTCGAGAACTTTCTTTAGCTTTTCTTTTAGGCCTGTTCAAACATTCTGCCCACAAGAGAAAATCTGCAGCGACGCAAGGTACAAATTGACCCAAAGTGTGAAATATGTCTCCAACATCCTGAGACAAAATGCCATGTATTATGGGAATGTCCTTTTGCGAGGGATATCTGGTCAGTGGCTGGTAGGAGAATTCAGAAAAGCCCAAATGGTACGTCTGACTTCTTCAGCTTGTTTCGGAGTATGGCGAACAGGTTGAGCAAGCAAGAACTTGAAAGCTGGGCCGTGGTGGTGTGGGCAATATGGGGGGCACGAAACAAGTTTTACTTCAAGAAGGCTCAGCTACAACCATTGGGCATTGTGGAGGGAGCTATTAGTATGTTGAATGATTTTCAGCGTCTCACAGCTTCACAGACAACGCCATAGAGGAGATACCAGGCCTGCAATTTTGTAACTAAAAACTAGTATCTTTGTAACAGGCCTACGTGTACTGTAACTATATCCAGCCTAGTTAACCTCTATGTAACCTGCTGAAAGTTTACTTGTAACACTCTTTTCAATCAGTAATATATATTCTATCTTAGATCTCAAAAAAAAAAAAAAAAAAAGTTGTCAATTATATCATAGAAAATTTAAGCCGTAATAATTGTGCTATAGAAAAACAGTTTACTTCAATTATATATATATATATATATATATATATTGAATTTATTAGATCCTTCAAATTTTATTGTTTTTATTCTTCTCTTTTTTGAAATTGTGTGTACTTATTAATTAATAACAATATGCCTTCATGATTTACTAAATTTTGAGAAAAATATGATTTTTTTTTTCTTTTCTTTTTAAGGACTGTTCTTGAGAAGTTGGGTGCTTTAAGGAATTGAAGATCAACATTACTAAAGAGCTCAACGCCAAGCACCAAAGGGTTCTAATTTTTCTTTTGATTTTTTTCCTTGTATTTAAAACTCAACAAACCCCAAATTCAATAAAACCTAAATTTGCCACACTTCTTTTACTAAAACTTTGGATAATACCCTTATTTTGATTGATCAGAACCTCTATCCTTAATTTGGCCAAGCAATATGATCATTGTTTGATGATTTATCTTTATAGCTTTGTTTATAGTTGTATATTCTTGTTGTTTATACTTTTTACTCCCCTTTATCTCAATTGTTTATTTTATATTTTTGTTATATGGGTTAGCGGTTTTCTGTGACCCCCACTAATGGATATGTCACTTTGATAAAGGTAAAATAAAACTGTCATTATCAATTTTTAGGTTCCTTTAACATATTATACTTTTCCAATGCAAACGAGTTAGTTTTCCTAATGGTTTGGATATTCTTACTAGGTTTTTTTTTTTTTTTTTTTTTTTTTTTTTTTTTTTTTTTTTTTGAAATGCAATGGTTGATTCTAGAGATGCAATGGCAGATTGTTATTTGAAAATGCATATTATAGATTATAGATTTTGCTTTTAGTATTTTCTTGACAAATTACTCTTTAAAATATATTTGTTTCTAATGATTTTTTTTTTTTTTTTTTTGGGTTTCTCATTTTAAATGATAATGTTAGAAACTTAGAATTTAATTAAAGCGAGACATGATAGAGTCAACGTATCGTTTGTTATGAATATTTGTAATGGTTTTTTAGGTGCATTTTGCACGTATCGCAAAACTATACGCACTCCTCCAATCACCTCTGTTTGTCTACATCTACAATTAGAAATTCATTTCGAAGCTTGAATGAGCGCTGTCTCAAATCACCAAGCCTAATTTTCTCTTTGATTTAATTACTACTGTTATTATTTTGTGTTTTCCACCCCTTTATTGCCAATTTTCTCTGCAATCACAAGTTCTCTCTTACAAAATATTGTATGTGTATTGTGTATAAATATTTTTCATTTTCTTCTCTTTTTTTTGGTTTAATATGGATGTCTTAGATATTCAGATTAGTTAAGTGTTTTTTTTTTTTTTTTGGTGATGTGTTGGATTGAATAGTTTCTTCAAATTGAACTATTATGGCTATAGATTCTTCTGTGTGGTGGTGTGTGTGTAAAATTGTAATAATTTTGAATTTGCTATTTTCAATTGTAAAATTAAGAAATTGAGGTGCTTCCCTGGTACTGGAAATCATGTTTGTTGTACATATATGTTGATCATTGACGAAAGCTTCCAATGTTAAATAGTTACTCTAAGTTAAACTCTCTCTTTCTTACAAAAAAAAAAAAGAAAAAAAGAAAAAGAAAAATAAATAGCTACACTAAGTTTGTGCATAGTCAAAATTCTTTTATTACTGACATTAGTATTGTATGACATATTTGTACATGATTTAATACTTTTTTTAAATAGAAGCTTTATTTTAATTTTCTCACCTAATAGGCAACACGAGCCTTGTATGTGTCGTCCAAATTAGTATATAAAAAATGAACAAATGCTTAAATCTATGGTCGTAGCTACAGTTTTTTTTTTTTAATTTTTTCAATTCACACTATTCATTGGCCTTTTTTTTCCCGGTAATATTGCCCATTGAACTCTTTTTTTTTTTTAATATACATACGAGCTTTTAGCTACCTTGTTTTCATACATAATATATATATATATATATATATATATATCAGGCCTAGATTCTCCCCCCCCCCCCCTCCCAAAAAAAATCCTATATAGTATTGCATTTGCCATTTTGACCTCAAACCAGTCAAACATTCCATACTCAAAAGAACAAATAACATTATTTTGTTTTTGTCCCATAGGTTCATTGTCTTTTTAAACAAAACAATGTTTGTGGGTCCCACTTAAAACCAAATTGCTTTTTTACCTACCGCATGTTCTTAATTTCTTAAGTGACTGCAATTTTTTTTTTTTTTTTTCCGTAGTGCCTTTGTCACACAATTATTTCCTTTGAATTAGGGTATCTACATAATCATAATAATTAAAAATAATATTTAAGATCTTTAATATCACACTAAAACCCTAGCTTCCTTATTGTTTTCTCTTCTATCTTAACTTTTTCACAATTTCAAACACTTTATTTTTGCTTCTTAGTTCTTACCACTTAAAAGAATAGAGAAAGAAATGTTGAATTCTACATGACTTTTTAAGAGTATTCAAGGCCGTGAAAGTACAACTTCACAGTTATATTTCTATATTCTTAACATTTTTAAATTGATTTATTTTAAGGAATCATACCACATGTTTGAATCCTATGTCTTTAAATTAATCTCTTAATTCGATTGTTATTAACTATGAAGTGATTTTATTTGTTTTAATTATATAAAATGTATACTTGTCAGCAATTAAGATTATGACAAAGCCTAATCACAATAATGATTTTCAAATCAAATTCTAAACAAACATGTATCAAGGTATATTTTGCAAATCTTCCAATTAAGTAAATTAAAATAGGTATGCAAATATAAATTAAAGCTTATATTATATTTGATCTTGTATGACAATTACATTAGTATATAATTTTTTATCTATTTTGTTATTTATATTGATTAGTAATATTTAGATTAATTTTACTTTCAATCTAGTCTTTCAATTTTGCCCCCCGAACTAAAATCCTGGCTCCGCCACTGATATATATATATATATATATATTAATACATCTAACTACAACTAAAAATAAATGTATTGTGAAAAAAGAAGTGTTACATCTACAATATTTTTCACAACACTTCCATAACAAATTATAGATGGTAAATTGTTTTTTGTTCTAATTTAGATTTACCAATGAAATTACTTTTCTCTATATATTGAATGCTTAAAGCTACAATAGTAGCTACAGTTTT
The DNA here is from genome assembly GCA_023736055.1 of Quercus glauca. Lineage (NCBI taxonomy): Eukaryota > Viridiplantae > Streptophyta > Magnoliopsida > Fagales > Fagaceae > Quercus > Quercus glauca. The sequence continues at coordinate 81,017,888 of CM043318.1, read as the reverse complement.
TTTTTTTTTTTTTTTTTTTGGTTTGTTCGATTCGTACCGTTCATTGGCCATTTTTTTTAGTAATATCACCCATTGAACTCTTTTTTTTTTTTTTTTTTAATTATATACATATGAGTTTTTAGTTATCTTGTTTATATATGCTAGTGTGGGTGGCACATGCAAGGTATGTGTTACCTTGAGTGAGAAAATTAAAATTGAATTATTTGAAGAAGTATGAAATTATAGACATAAAAAAATGTATCTCATACAAAGTTAATATCATTCGTATAAGAATTACGATACCTATTTGCGAAAGGCAATATTCACTCATTAAAAACTTCTAAGAATAATAACGAATATTATCATTTTCCAACAATAAGCAACTGAGTTTTGCTAAAATCTTGTCACAGTATTTAAATTTTTGCAAAGAATGATGTCATATGCTACAACTAAAACTCTTCATCAAATACCTTCAACTATACACAATGAAAATTTTTTCATTCATACTTTCTTCTTTATCATTCTGCATGAGTCTATGTGCAATTTTTAGCCTAATTAGTTTTTAATGAACACCCATTTTAGGCAAGAAAAGAAAAGAAAAAGATAACTAAAGGCATTGACATCAAATTTTCCATTAGATAAATTATAAGTTTTAAAGATTTAAACCTAGAAAATCAATGTTCTCTAATTAACAAATAAAACACCTTATATTACCATTTCAACTTTCTAAACATTCCTACCATGTAAAAGTCAAAATACGTAAAGAAAATTTTTGGGATATTAAAATTTAGTGGGAGTATTTTTAAAACATTACACAATGGATTATTTTAAGAATCATAAGCATTCATCAGGGTTTGATTGAGAGAATAATAATATGACATATTTGCTCTTTTTCAAAATATTAAGGGAGAAATTGCTTGATTTTAAAGTTTAAAGAGGGATTGTGAACTACCCCAAACATAAAGGATGAAAAGAGTTTTAATTCTAAGTTTTTTTTTTTTTTTTTTTTTTTTTTTTTTTTTTTTGAGTGTATAAAAAATGTGTTTTTACTTAAAATGATGCATAAAGAAAAAAAATACAAAAAAAATACAAAAATTCAACCCAAGAAAACTGTGCATAAAACAATAAATTTTGACTCAACAAAAATTGACTAATAAATAAATAAAAGAAATCTAGAAACACCAAGAATGACACAAAATTTTCACAATACCTTTATAACTTTGTTATATTTTACTGACTTGAAAAAAAATTGAAACTTTTGCAGTTGTGAAAATATTATGACAATAACAAAATGTCTTAACATTTTCATAAGAGAAATATTATGTCTACAACATTTTCATCATAAATCATAAGTAGTAGGTTGTTATAAGTTGTTATTGGTGAGCAAAAAAGTAATTTCATTGGTAAGTTTAAATTAGAATAACAATTTAACACCTAAGATTTATTATGAAAATGTTGTGAAAAATGTTGTGGATGTAACACTTTTTTTTTCATAACACTTTTATTTTTTGTTGTGGTTGGTTCCAGTATGATATTTTATTATTTTATTTTGACATATAAAGGATTAACACTTCAACAATTGTGAATATATATATATATATATATATATATGTATATATTTTTAAAGAAAACAAAAACATGTAGCTCAAACCAAACTAGCATACTAATTGCTTTTAAAAAAAATCTGGTGTATTGCTAAAAAAATAGAAAGAAATATGCCAGCTCACCAAATTGAAGTGGTTCATTTTTCCATTGACATTCGACAAAACAAAAGCTTCAATAGAAAGTATTAAAACTGTACTTTCTAGTAGCTAGTGTCCAAAACTTGACTAAAAATGCATTTATGGTCCCTATATTTTGGGCCGATTCTCGATTTGGTCCCTAAATTGATTTTGCTTTTAGGTCAGTCCCTGATTTCAGAAAATCAAATCTATTTTGGTCCCTGTCATCAACCCAATAGCAGAAAAATCTGACGTGGCAAACGGAGTGCCCTGTTGGCACATTAAATGTTGATTTGACTATTAAAATAATAATAGTAAAATATTTTATTTGGCCTTTTCTAAATGCCACATCTGCATTTAAATTTATAAAAAAAAAAATAAAAAAAAAAAAGCCACTTTAGAAATTTTTTTAAAAATAAATAATTTAAAGAAAAACCTTAAATCTAATTTAATTAAAAATTTTAAATAAAATTTTCTTTTCTTAATGTTCTTCATGTTCTTCAACTTGTTTTTCTTGTTCTTCAAAGGCCAAATCCTGCAACCAAGAACTTAAACCCATCACAAGAACACAAACCCAGCAACCAAGAACTCAAACCCATATCAGAAGAACACAAATGAAAACAAGAAGAAAAAATTAAATTAAATACTAACAGTAAATTTTCTTCATGTTCTTCCCAAATCCAAGAAGCAATCAAACCAATCTCTGGCAAACCCAAACCCAAATCCAGCAACCAAACCCAATCTCCATCAAATCCAGAAAAACAAAAAATAAATCCAAGAAACCAAACCATAAATAAACCCAAGAAACAGACCCATAAACACAATAACCAACCTAATCTCCAACAAGCCCATAAATCCAAAAATTTTCTTAGGAAACAAACACACAAAAAACCCATAAAATCAAACAACTCCACATTCTCTCCAAAAAAAACAAAAACAAACCCAGAACAAAAGGAACAAAGTTTTGCAATATGAGAAAGGAGAGGAAAATTGGACCACAAGTGAAGTTGTAGGCAGAGGAGATAAGGCTTGGAGTGGCTCGTACATGGCAGATCGAGAATGGGTGTGAAGCCACTCCACCAACAAGCCTCCCACGTGAAAACCTTCAAAGGCCACTTTGCCAAACCAAGACCCAAGATCGCATCAAGACTGTCCATGGCAGATCGTTTTCTCCATCCGTGGCAGATCATTTTCTCCTAATCAAGCTTGTGAGCTCTAGCCATGGAGTTACAGTGGAGAGAGAGAGAGAGAGAGAGAGAGAGAGAGAGAGAGAGAGAGAGAGAGAGAGAGAGAGAATTTGAGATTAGAAAAAGAAATATACTTAAAAAGATAGGGTTAAATAAATAAGAAAAAGAATTTTAAAAAGAGAGAATTTGAGATTAGTAAATGCTGATGAGGTTAAAGAAATGATTAATTACATATTTGGTCTCTATCCTTTACACCAGATTTCAATTAAATAAAAATAAAAATTGCCATGTCAACCACCACCTAGACTAACATATCAGGTTTTTTTTTAAGAAAACCCAAATCAAATATTTTTAATTTGCTTCAGATTTTTGTTTATTTCATTAAACAGGGACAGTCACATTCCCATGTAAAACACTCTCCCTAAAATCCAAAATCCCTTCTTTTTCTTCCTTCCGGCGACGCCTTCTCCTTTCTTTCGCTGGCACCTCTGTGTTCTAGTGGCTTCAAGTTCGCCCCTATATTTCACGATTTCTCTCTCTCTCTCTCTCTCTCTCTCTCTCTCTCTCTCTCTCTCTCTCTCTCTCTCTCTTCTCTCTCTCTCTCTCTCTCTCTCTGAGTAAACCATACAACAATAGAAACATTCCCAAACCCCTGACTCTTCCTCCACAATTACCTATACCCATTTCTTTGCTCCATAGTTTCATCACAAAATTGTCTTTCACAATATAAAATTTCTATTCAATCTATTGGGTATTGAGAAAAAACAAAAAAGTTTGATCTCGTTCATTGAAAGTAGTAGTTTTGTATTGTGCTATTTTCATTGTTATTGCTTGAGTGTTTGATTTGTTAACAGTTTTTGATTTGTTCATTGAATAAATTTTTCTGGCTTATATCATATTTTCAATGTTTACACTCTACCTACATAATATCATGTGAACTTCTTAATTTATTTTGGTATGTTTCAAAAATACCACACATTAATAAAATTATGAAATATAATTAATGTGGATGTATCTTTTTTTTTTGTTGCAAGAATGGATGAATTTTCTGTGGAAGTTTATCATGGTGGGAAACTTCTAAACAATCCAATTAGGTATGAAGGGGTTGCTATAAATTATTTTGATGGTTATGAACGTGATTGTTGGCCTGCCCAAGAATTGAGAAATATGGTTGGGAAGTTGGGGTGTATGAGTTATGGTAAGTTGTGGTATAGGATGCCCATGGTGAGCTTGGAGGATGGTGGACTTAGTCTTGTAACTACTGACAATGATGATTTGGCTATGGGTATGGCAGATGCTGTTCAGGGCCATAAGGTGATAGAGTTGTATATAGAGCATTGTGTGGATATGCCTAACATAATTGATGATGCGGGAAATTTCACTCAATCTATTGCAGTTGTTGGTAGGTTTGGTTGTGATGCATCTTTTGATGATGTGTTTAAGGGATATGATTGTGATATGGATGAGGTAATGATATAAAGATTTCTGACAATTTTGAAGACTCAAGTAGTAGTGATGATGATGCTTTTGATAAGTTGGTGATGGGGCCAGTTGATTTAGGCTAGGCAAGCAAAGAACAAGATAGTAACATGGTGACAGGGTCAAATGCCAAGATCGTAACTGGTCTTAGTGACAATGACCAACCTTATAAATCTAAGGTGCTTCTGGGTATGGATGATGATGAAGACAACAATGTTATACCTTCTTATCCTGTGTTCATACCTCCTACAAACCCCAAACATACGTACTTTTTAAAGGAAATGTTGTTTGTTTCACTTAAACAATTTAAGAATGCTGTAACTGATTATGCAGTTCATGGGGGCTAGGGTATTCAGTTTTAAAAAAAATGATAAAGTTCGAGCGAGGGTGTCAAGATGGGTGTAAATGGATAGCATATGTTGCAAAGATGAGGGACCAAATGACATTTCAGATGAGAACATACTATGGTCGACATACTTGTACTAGGACTTTTAAGAATATGAGATGCACTAGTAAATGGTTGGGGAATACATTGGTAGGCGAGTTGAGTGACCACCCAAACATGACAAGTTCCATAATTGTAAAAGGAGTTCAGGACAAATATGTTGTGTACATTTCAAGTAGCAAAGCACATAGGGCAAAGGTTTGTGCACAAGACATGATTACTGGCGACCAAGCAGCACATTTTACAAACATTTGAGAATATTATGCTGAGTTGTTAAGGACAAATAGAGGTAGTTCATTCCTATTGAATGTGGTTACGGCTAACTTACCTATTGAGGAGATTGAGAGGCCTGGGAGGACATTATGTCCACTATTTCAAAGGTTGTATGTCTGTTTAGATGCATGTAAGAAGGACTTTGTAGCATGTAGGCCTTTTATTGGTGTGGATGCATGTCATTTGAAGGGACACTATGGTGGCCAACTCATGACTGATGTGGCTACAGACCCTAACGATCAATTGTTCCCTTTAGCATTTACCGTTGTAGAAGCTGAGACGAAGGACTCGTGAACTTGGTTTATATTAAAGCTTATAAGTGATGTTAATGCCGGTTCACAACATAGATTGACATTCATCTCTGATCAACAAAAGGTTTGTCCAAAGTTTAACTTACTTTTAATGTTGTTTGTTTATTCATAGTTTGTCCATTATATATTAGTTGTTTATATGTGTTTATCTTGGTTGTGTAGGGTTTAATACCCACATTTGAGGAATTGATGCTTGGGGTGGACCATAGACTACATGTTAGGCATTTGTACAACAACTTTAAGAAGAAACTTATGCATGGATTAGATGATGAAATCTGAAGATGAGCTGTGTAAAGTAACTAGAAAGAAGTTAGAGAAGAACATAAATGCTAGTGGTAATTGGATGTCAACATAGGCTGGTGATGACAAGTTTGAGGTGCATTTTGGTGCAATGCAATTTATTGTTGACTTGGCTGATAAATCTTGCACTTGTAGGAGGTGGGACTAAACTGGAGTGCCTTGTTGTCATGCAATCAATTGCATTTTTTAAAAAAATGAGCCTATGAAGCCCTATTTCAACCAATGCCTTAAGATGCAAAATTATGTAGCATGTTATGAGCTAATTGTCATGCCTATGAAGGGGCCAGATATGTGGGAAGATACTGGGTTTGAACCTGTGGGACCTCCACGTAAACAGAAACCTCCAGGTAGGCCTAAGAAGCGTAGAAAGAGAGATGTTGATGAGCAAAGACCACAATCTTCAAAATTAAGAAGGCATCTAGTTATAAAGTGTCAATATTGTAAAGAGGTTTGTCATAACAAGAGGACATGCAAAGGAAAAGTTGGTGGCAATCAAAGGCAGCCTACTAGTCAACAACAGAGTAATTTCACATAGCCTATTATGGTATAATTTTAGTTACTACATAAAAGCGATATTTGTCATTCTTACTATCTTAAAAAAAATTCAAACTATGATATACTGTGATATTTGTCTTTTATTACTTTGATAAGGTGAGGGTGCAAGTGCTGGTGCTGGTGCTGGTGCAAGCATAAATGCACATGCAAGTGCATATGAAGATCAGCCTTTACAATTAATAATACCACCACATTAAGCAGCAAATGCGCAGACACATTCGGAAGGTGGTGCAAATGCACAATCAACTGCAAATGCTACAACCACAACATCTACCAATGTTGAAAATGTTCAGTTAGATCCACTACCACAAGGTAAAAAGCCGAAGAAGCCTAGGAGAAAAGCAATTGAAGAAGAAAAGCAATCGATACACCTTAGGGCAAAATAAAGCCTTGGGCTAGTAATGTACCACTTCTAGCCTTTGATAGGGTGAGGGTACAAGTGCTGGTTCTGGTGCTGGTGCAAGCATAAATGCACATGCAAGTGCATATGAAGATCAGTCTTTATAGTCAATAATACCACCACATTAAGCAGCAAGTGCGCAAACACATTCGAAAGGTGGTGCAAATGCACAATCAACTGCAAATGCTACAGCCACAACATCTACCAATGCTGAAAACTATGAAGCACGGGTGCGTTTTGGGACTCGGGTGCGGGTGCGGGACTCGGCAATTTTTGAAAAAGTAGGGTGCGGGTGCGGCGGGACTCGGCAATTAAAAAATTATTAAAAATATTTTTATTTATATTTTTTATATATTTTTACTATTAAAATATTCATAAAAAACACATTGTTATGCCTTGATTCACAAAACAAAGAAAGAAGAAGGCAAGAAACACATTACTATGCCTCTGAGATCAGAATTTCGGCTTTTCCGGCGAGTTTCAAGGCCGATATCGGCCTGTTTCGGCCGTTTCCGGCATATTTCGACCGTATCGGCCGTATCGGTCGCCGGTCGATACGATCCCATACGGCCGATATGAACCGATTCTGGCCGAATCGAGCCTCGTCGGCGCGAATCGAGCCTCGTCAGCGCGAATCGAGCCTCGTTGGCGCAAATCCGAGAAAAAAAAAAAAAAAGTCAGATGCAGTACCGTCTCGCGGTCAACCGCGTCGGACGCCGCCGCGTCCCGCGTCGGGCCGCGTCAGACTTGGGGGACTCGGGTGCGGCACCCTCCCAGCCGCGTCCTTGCTTTCTAGGCTGAAAATGGTCAATCAAATCCACTACCACGAGATAAAAAGCTGAAGAAGCCTAGGAGAAAAGCAATTGATACACCTTGGGGCAAAATAAAGCCTTGGATTAGTAATGTACCACTTCCAGAAATATGGGGTCCACCGCCTTCATGGCAAGGAAACTCTTCTATAACCAAAGAAACATTGATGGCTGCTAGTGAAACTGCAAGGTATAGGGAGACATTCAACAAACTTGGCAGTCAGGAATTAGTTCATGCACCACCATCATTCAGGAAAGAAAGTGAGAATGGAAAGAAAGGAAGTCGTGGCTAATCATAGAATATGTTCATTTTGTAGACATGTTGGAATTTCATTTATTTTGAGTTGTGTTCTACTATGGATCACCCAAGAATTTTTTTTTTTTTTTTTTTGTCATTTATATATTCTTAATTGTATATATAATTTTATCAATTATACTTGAATTTGTATATTGATTGATTGATTTTTTTAGCATACTCTTTAATTGTTGCTAAGTGGTATAACTTGAATAGCTGAGTTTGAAATTGTATCTTGATGTCTTTTGCAGCTCTAGTATGCAAATATATAATGTCTACATAGATGATGAAATGAATGGTGATGATTAGAAATTTAGAACGGTGGTTATAAGAATCTTAAAATGGGAATAATTAAATGTTCACTTTACCTTAATATTCATCTTGCTTTTGGATTTCATATTGTAGTTAGCTAGTTTCCATTTGCTAACTTATTTTGGATTTCAAACTTGGAACTTAGAACTTGGAAAATATTTTCCATATGTTTTGATAAATATTTTGGTATTTGGTTGCTAATTAAACATTTATTGAACTTTTTAGATACATTTTGTCAAAACTTAAATATATTTGTTTCATTAGTATAGACTTAGCGATGTATGACATGTAAATTACATCATATAATGCAAATCTTAGTTTTTTCATGGATGAATTTATAATTTACATGATTATTCAACATACAAAGTCATTATCAATGTGGTTTTTGTATTAAATTTGAAAATATGTAAAATCTTACGATTTACGATCCAATCTTATGATCTACGATCCCACCTACCTTCAACAATCCTACGTAGGATCCCGATTTTGACAACCTTACTCCCTTGTATCAAAAAATTTATCCCATAAAAATTAAAATAAAATAAAAACTAAAAAATTTAAAATAAAATAAAATAAAATAAAAACCAAAAATTTATGTTTTTGGTAGGATCGGTAGGATCCCATACGATCCTACAATCTTATGCGATCCTACACGATCTTATGTACAATTCTACCATTTTTACGATCCTAGTGCAATTCTAAACGTTTTGGTAAGGTGAGATTATAAAATCGTACGATCTTACGATCCAGATCGCGATTTTGACAACCATTTAGGGAGTACCATATTGAATTGCAGCCATTGTTATAGGTTCTAGGCCCAACTATATGCTGCTATGGTCAGAGTTTAAGATCAAAAGAAGGTAGGTAGAGCAATAACGAACAGAGCATAGGACAATTAGTCATGTTTAGAGGATAAGGCATATTAAAATCACAAATTGTTTGACAGTGAGTTCTAGGAAACCCAAAAATTGAGTTGGGCTATATGAAATGCAACAAATACAAATAGACTTGAGATATTTTCTCACCACCAAATGGGCCTAATTTGAAAAAGAATTATAAGTTTGGCCCACATGCCTAAAAAGCTGTTGGATGAAAAAATAATAGACAAGTACATGGACATGTATATGTACATTTACATTTTTTTTTTTTTTTTTTCCTAACACATACAATTAAACATTTATGTAATGGATCCAGCTAGTTTGACCCATTGCATTTTTTTGTTTTGTTTTTTTAGATTGAACCCATTGCATTTTTTCTACTCATGCATAGATGAATGTTCATTGCTACTTTCAAATTTACTATAGAGGGTTTGCTAGATGAAGCATCTGTGGGGGTCTTCATCAAGCTTTGGATCATGTGTTAATAGTATAAACAAGGCCCATGAAAGGAATTGAGCCTGGGATAGGGGTAAGATGAGCGTTTGGGTTTAGCTTAAGGACTTTAACGGTGAGGACCCTGCTGTTCGGCCCCAACTAGTCCTGGCCCAATAGGGTCTTGTTGAAAAAGGAGTAGATCGTGCCTCTAGAGTAACTCAAAGCCCATTTAGGAGGGACTGGTCAAGCCTTGGTGACTCTCTATCCCTCTCCTCTCCTCTCCTCAAACCCAGCGGTGGTCTCGGTCGACCTTCCCCTTGCACCCACCACCGCCACCGCCGCAGAACCGCCATCATCTGGTGGTGATATTTCGAAAACCGGCTGTGCACCACCAACTGCATTGAGTTGAGGTAAGGTATAACACTTCCTAAACACACATTGAGTTGTTGTGTTCATTGCTTGGTTTTGGTTTAGGTTTAGTTTTCATTAGCAAACAGGGCATAAAGCATAGTTGTATGTATGTTTGTGGTGTTTGGGAATCTCTCTCTGCTTTCGATATGAATGTTAATGTCCATGTGGTTTCATCCATCCGTTAGACTCAATTTGGGTTTTCCCAGAATATTGAGTTCCACTTCTTCTTTCAAGTCCTTCTCTACTGCCCTTGCCTTCCTCAGCCCAACTCAACCGTCTGATGATGATGAATATGCATCATCATCATCATCGTTGTTGTCATCTACTGCTTCTTCTTCTTCTTCTTCTTATACTAATAGTACTGCAACTACCATTTCTGGTTATACCCACAACCTTAGCCCCACCAAAACTAGCACCCCTGTAGCTCAGGACTTGTTTGATGCATCCCGGGTTGTCCAAATCTTGAACTCCATGAAAAGGGATCCCAAGACCGCAATTTCATTCTTTGACCGGTTAAAGGAACAGGGTTTTGCGCATGATGTATCCACGTATGCCGCGCTTGTTAGGATCTTATGCTGTTGGGGTCTGGATAGGAAGTTGGATGCTGTGTTTTTGGAAGTCATTGTTGGATCTCAATTAGTATGATTGCTGGATTCTGTTTTGAGGTTTAGCCTTCATGTAAATGTCTAGTTTTGGTCGGTAATAGAATTACTTATCAACAAATTTTGGTTGCATATTTTTTTTTTTTTGGTTCTGCTTTACCATATAATTGATTAAATTAGAATCTTCTCATTCTTTTGATCTTCCTCCTTTTTCTCTATCTTTTTCCTTCTCAATTGATAGTTTGCTATATGTTTCTATAATTGCCTGTTAATGTGTTTCTATAATTTCTATATGATAGAGGTAGTGTCTTATGCTGAATTTTAACTCCTATGGTTGGTGATGCTGTCAATATCTGTTATTTTTCTGTTATTATTCAAGTTTGGACTATTCTTTAAATAATCACCTGTAGCACAGCTTGTTACTAGTGTCTCTGCTTCTATCTGTCTCTGAATTTCTTTCATTTTACAATGGACCATGTAGTTGGAAGTTAGAACTTGACATATTCAATGATGAAGTCAAATCTTTCTCAAAAAAAAAATGATGAAGTCAAATGACAAAAACTCCTTTTTTCACTTTTATGTTTTGTATGTTGTCCTGTATCTCTATTCTAGTTTCAAATCAAGAAGCCCTGATAGCACATAGCAGAATAGTTAACATTATTTGTACTTTGCCTAGTACATTGTCAGATCAAACATGAGAATTTCAAAATGGGGTTTGTGTTGTTTCAGCTACTATTTAAAGGTTCAACTTAAGAAGTTTTAGTGGGACTTATATATTGAATCCTTATTTTCTGTTGGCTAAGTTTGGAGCATTATGTCATATCTCTATGTTTTTCTTTGGTGGATGCATTGTTTAATAATTGATTTGTTTTGTGTGGTAATAGGTCATGGATTCAATGGAACCTACACAACCTGATGTTGCCACTGCAAGACCAAATATGAGACTTCCTCATCCACCGCAGATAATATCTTCTTAATCCTAATAAGAGAAAATCATCATCAACGGCTTGGGACAACTTTGAGAAGTTTATAGATGAGTAAGGTAGAATTAGGGCAAGATGTATATATTGTAGCAAGGAGTGCATGGCTAATAGCAAAATTTATGGGACATCTAATTTAAAAAACCATACACCCGTTTGTCCTGAATATCTTTTTAATGAATTGCATGATGAACAAGACCCATTGTCCAAGGATGTAGAGGAGGGAAATCTAGTGCCTAGGACTTTTACAAATGTTGTGGGCTGATTGGTTATTGATCCTCTCCTTTGATGCATGTTTAACAAGAAAAATGAAAGTTTTTTTTTTTTTTTTGATTTTCTTATTGGGTTGACTAGAAAACAAGGCTTTTGTTTAACTAATGATCTTAATTTATTTATTTTATTGAGGCTTTGAAGCTGCTGAAATTGACAATTGTATTTGTACAAGGCTAGTAAATATTGATGGAAGCTACTACTGTTTTTGACTAAACTTTGTTATGAAGCATGTTTGTGCCAAGATGAATTCTCTGATTAATATGACTTTGACTGTCAGTGAAAATACCTACCCAGGCATGGGTAAGGTTTCATTAGCACATGCCTTGAATGGGGGAGGGATGTAATCCAAACAATTTTAAAAGAAAAGGGGGAAGCTTAGTGAAATGGTTTAGCTTTACTGGGGTTTTCTCCAAATGTTCTCTGTTCAACAAAAAATTCATGGTGATTAAATTTGTAATTATAAGACTGAAGCCTGTTGAAAGTTGGTTTCAGAGTCTGCAATAATTGAATTGGTCTTAAGAATGTTTGTTTGATGATGGCATTAAAATCTAGACCACTATTAATTTCCACCGTATGTATTTTTCCATTGGATATGGTGGTTGTAACTGTGATTATATTGTGAATTATAATTCTGATTTCCCTGTGGTGACATATATTGATTCTGACCTCTATGCCTTACTGATTCTGATTTATTTTATTATTATTTTTATAATGCCTTAGGATTCAAATGTTGGGGTTAAGGTTCTACTGCTGACAGCTTAATAAGGATTCCAATATTATTGGTTACATGCTCCTTTAATACCCATTTCATTTCTGCAGGAACAAAAATGACAGAACAGATTGGAACAGCCAAGCCAGCAGTCTTTTTTGAGTATGAACTCTTTGAAGGAGACCCTGACCACCTCAGAACTGTCAAAGCAACACCAACTCAGACTGATCCATGGATTAATCCTTCCTCATTGAAACTTAAGCACAGGACTGGGCGGGGCCCCTTTGGTGATGTTTGGTTAGCAATGCATCATCAATTGGGTTATACTTTGTAATGATTTGGGTTTTTATGCTTGTGGATAGAGCCATAACTTATATACTTTGTAATGATTTGGGTTTTTCTTTTGCTTCTTTAGACCTATGAAAAGGTTGATGAATTCAAGTTGTTTTATTATTAGAATCTAAGTTGATGAATTCAAGTTGTTTTATTATTAGAATCCAGGTTTTTATTATTGATTTTCTTGACAATATTGGATGATTTGGGTTGATGAATTCAAGTTGTTTTATTATTGAGTATTTTGACAATATTGGATGATTTGGGTTTTCTTTGAAGATGTGAATGATGGTTCTGTTTTGGAATTGTGCTTCTTGGAAGGGATTGGTGAAGGAATATATGAACAGCAAGCAATTTATATCTAAAAAAAAAAGTGCCCAACCTGAGACCTGACTCGAGACCTGGAAAACCGACTAGATTACAAACCCGATTTTCCAGGTCGGGTCAGGTTAAAGGCAACCAAACCCATTTTCTATCGGGTCGGGTTTCGGGTCATAGTAAACCTGACCCGACCCAACCCAATATCAGTCCTAGTCATCAGTTTGCTGCAATTTGCTTAGATTCTTGTAACAGTGAGATGGCTGTTTGTTGTGTTCCTTGCCAATCAAAGCCCAAAAATTTGGTTGGTCTGTGCTTTTAAATCAATCACGACTATGCTAGTTCTTGCCACCTTCTATTTAGTTATGTTTTGTAAGGTGTTCTTTTTTTCTTTTCTTTTTTTAAGGGCCTCAAATAAAGTTGCAGATAGTACAGTTAAACAACTTTGTTGTAAAAACAATGAGATGCACCTATGTTTAGTTAAATGTTTAGTAACCAAGCATTATTACATCCTTCTTGGTTTGTACTCTAAATCTTGGTAAAATTTTTTGTAAATGAACAATGAAACTACTTTAGTGTCAAAATTAGAGAATACATTCAGTGTTTTACTTTCACTTATACTGAAAATTAGCCTATTAATAGCAAGATATTGCTTCAATACATTATGGAATGCTCATAACAACTAACAAGTTCTACCATAAAAAAGTTCCAGTTACAACCAAAGACCACTCTTTGATGGAGCTATTGTATTACCAAGTTCAGTTAGACTCTAGTATCACCAAATTGGAGGAGGCCTTAACGTATAAAAATCTAAATTGACTACTTAGGGGGTGTTTGGTAGGTGTTTCTAAACAACAATTTTCAGTTTTTAAACAATATTTTACGCATTTTCACACTTTTTCACCCACATGTACTTCTACAAAAGTTTTTAAACAACAATTTTCAGTTTTTAAACACATTTACCAAATGGGCCTTAAAATTTGGGCCCACAGATTATATCTTTAATACGAACCACAACAAGCAAACATATTATCCACCAGCAAATACCCATCTGCAAATTCAAGCTTTAATTCACAACAAGCTCAAATGTTTAAAGCTTCTATGCTGGACGAAAACAACAAAATTAAGGAAAGAAAAAAAAAATTCAAAACATTACACAAGAAATCATTTTTAGCAAGGAACAAAAAAGAAAACCTAAGCAAATCATCAAGCATGAGGAAACCCAATCACTAATTAAATCAAACTGAGACAAATCTCTATGAAAGAACCACTGAAAAGCTTATATATGTAACAATGCTATCTTATAAAAACTTCTCTATATATATATTTAGGGCAGCCATTACATAATCAAACACAAACAGGCGTACTACTATTACATACCGAGCTAACTAGGAAAAAAAAGAGCTACACAACCGCCTGAACTCCCTCAACCTCAAGGGCTCCCGCTCCAACCGCCTCCACCTCCAACTCCTGGCTCTCGACATCGCTCAATGCAACGTCCAGTACTTCTGGCGCCTCCTCCTCCTCCTCAGGTGGTGGTGGTAGTGGGCCTGCAGCTCCCCCATTAAGCTTCTTCTTGAGCAAGCAGAGGAAGACGATGACAATGGCCACAATGACGATGAGGATGACTGAGAGCACCAGGAAGATGATGGCCAGGGTGCTCAAGGTGCCCTTCTTGTGAGAAGCATCAATGGGAATGAGTGGAATGGAAGTTGTTGGCTCCCCAATTGGTCCACCAGGTAAAGAAGGAGAGGGTTTGGGTAGGGTTGACATTATCGGATTGAGAGTGAAGAGTGATGAAGAGGGAAGAAGGGTACGTTGTTGCATGCAAATGCAAATTAAGATTCCTTTTTTTTCTGTTCCTTTCTTTGTCGGCGCCGCGAATCCAGGAGAAACAGAAACCTAAAAGCCAAAGTACGAAGGGTTTTGTTTTTAAAATCATTTTTTTTTAATTTAACACATTTTGTTAACAATGTTGTTAGTTAGCCGGTTTTCAAAACTATTTAAGAAACTAGCATCTTTGAAACTATTTAGAAAACTAACATTCTGAAACTATTTAGGAAACTGACATTTCGAATCTCGGTATGTAAAATATTTACAAAAAAATATTTTCATTTTACCATACTTGGTAGTGTACATGAAAATGTTATGTAAAGTATTTTTCAGTGTTTGGCACAACTTAAAATGAAAAAAAAAAAAAAAAAAAAAAAAAAAAAAAAAAAACTAGTAAAAATTTCAAACTTTTTTTTTTATTAACTTCCCAAAAATACATCGAGACAGACAAGGAATCATTAGAGCTAGTAAAATCGGTTTGATGTGGCGTACATGCCAACAATATGATGCATAAAAGCATTGAGCAACACATAAATTCTTTGGTCCACTCTCTCAAATCCTACTCTTGACTTCTTTCTTAAGATTTTAGAAACCGTATAGGGAAACTTAAAAACAAATGAATTTAATAATATTATTTTTTTTTTGGGTTTTCTAAGCTTCTCCCATTACCCATTACCCATTACCCATTCCTAGAACAAACACGCAGGAAACAAATCATTTACAAATTGGAATTTAAGAATCTTCGTTGAAAATCAATCTGAGCAGTGATAAACAGTGTCATGTACCATCTTGCATTGTACATTGGAGTGTCATAAATCTAGTAGTACACAACCAGTATTGTCTTAACACATCTACAATAAATTGTGAAAGAAAATAAGATTTGATTACCAAAAATAAAAAGATTAAGTTTGTAACAAAAGTTTTCCCATGATGCACCTCAGTCTTAAGTGGTAGGTTTAAACCTAAAAAAATCTGATTGTATCAAATGAGTTTGCTGGCAAAAAGAGTATCGTTTCATGTAATTCTAAGCCTCAATGACAGAATTTGCTATTATCTACTACCTTAAATGAAAAAGTAAATCATCTTGCCAAACTTAGTTTGGAGAATCCTGTTATGATTAGCCTTGATGACAAGAAGATACAGTATGTATTATCATTTGAAAGATACAAGTAACATGTTGGAAACCATGTTAAATCTAGGGGGAGGATACAAGTAACTAGTTTCTCTAGAATACCTAATACTGAAAAAATATCAGCTTTGAAAGTTATTTGAACTAGGGTCATTTAATTGTGACCAATATGATGGTATTGGGACCATCTACGAAACTTCCTATGATTCCTGCATTAATCTGCGTTTTTTTAGTAATATAATGTTTTCAATAAGTTTTAGCTCAAATGACATCCCGTAATTACTAAGTACAAGATGATGGGTAATGAGGTGGGTTGGGAGTGTGTGTTACTTACCAGTTAAAAGATAATAAAAACATTAAATTAGAACCTGCATTAAATCAGAGGGATGGATACAAGTTTCTCAAGCATATGAATATTTAAATCCAAAAATTTCATGCCTATGTACACACATTTTCCACCCTTAAATTCATGCACATGTATGTATGTATTTTGCATATATGTTTATTTTTTATAAAGCACTACTTTGAAAGTTCTCTGTTTTGCAAAGAACCTGCTTGTTTACAAAATTTAGATGGCTTTTTGTGTCTCATTCTTGGTTCTTTCTCTCCTTTTCTAAGAGAAAATTTGCACTCTAGCACTTGCTTTCAGGTTTATATACAAGGATTGGTCCATGCCTCACACTACAGCAAAATTGAAGTACCCGTACTATTGGGTTGAACACTGCTTCCAATCACCTCCTAAAGATGAATTGTAGTTTTTAAGCAATGACTTGTGCATAGTGCTAACACACCAAATTAGCCTTTCATTTGTTAAAATAAATGATACTTCAATATTCAACAGAAAATAGACAACAGAAGTTTCAATTATTTTTTATGTAATGTTCAGAGTTTACATTCTAGATTCTACATTGGTGTATGACAAATATTAGAATTATTAACAATATTTTTTTGTTTACCTTTCTACCTTTGGGAACTATTCGATGTAATGCAACAAGAAATTATGTGTCCTTGTTTACATTATTATGAGGAGAAAAAAAAATGCTAGTTTTAAAACATATCATATGGGACAATTATTCTGAAGCGTAAAGATTTAGATCTATCATATCTATATTTCTTTGAAGCGAAAATCATCAAGAGTGGTTTCTTAAAAATAAATAAATAATAAATAATAATAAAAAGAAGCATTAATGCACTTCTGCTCACAGTACATAATTGTCCTTTACAAATTGACAAAATAAAAAAAAGGCTCCCTAATATTCATGGTAAAACCAAACACAAAGAGGGCTAAAACCCAAAAAAAAAAAATCAAGACAATAAAAAGAGAGGATATGGAGGTTGATGCTTCTTTAAACAGTTAGTACTTAGCACATAACAGGGATGCTATAATCATCCCTTCTTTTTAGTCAAGCTTCACCGTTCAGCCTCTCCCTCTGCAACCAGAACACAACTCTGAATCAAGCATCTCATGTATATCAAGATTCAGAGAGCTACTCAGGCTCACGGTATCCATGATCACTTCGACGGCTATAATGATGCCTAAAATAGATAATACTCGGACAGCATTTGCAATCCTACATATGCTCTGCCTTGTCTCTTTCAGAGTGTATGTTTGTTCTTGCTCTTCAAGACTAATGGAATTTTTATTAGATTTAATATTCTGTTGCTCAAGTTTGCTTGCTTGATCCTCTACCATATCATCTTTGGCTTCAACATGTTCACCAACCCAAATGAATCAATTACATCCGAGTATTAAGTCAACTCTGCACTGTTCTAGATGGTGGAAATGCTGCTTGCGTCTCCTCACTAGATAAGGAGGAACTGTGAGCAATTGACCCCTCTCAAGCTGTCATGAAAAAATTATGATCATTAACAGATAAAAGGCTATGAAACTAAACCAACCACAGACACAACAATGAAAAAGATGCTAGAAGGAGCTACGTAGCTTGATTAATGGAAAAAAAAAAATACTGCTAGAGAACCTTTAGCTGCTTCAATTCATCATGTGAGTGAATTGATGCATCGCACACCTAGAGTTACTCTAGAAGTAAAAACTCTAGCTCCAAAAATAAGAGTGAGGGATGGAACGCCGAATGCACTTGCTTTTTAAAATTTAGGAAACTGTATCTTATAAAACAAAATCTTTATTTCCTTGCACTACAAATTTCAACTATTAAGATATTTAATAGAAGGAACCTATCTGGAACTTTTTTGTGAGTTCCAACTGCTCTTACTTCTTCTATGTAAAATGAGCTAGTCAACAATTATTTCCTACTTACGTTCTACGTCTGAATGTAGAAGTTTATAAACTATGAAGAAGAAAAACCTTGCCATACTTCTGACTTCTTGCTGGAGGTGTAAGCCATCTTGCTGGATTCCACGAACTTCAGCCTGGGAATAGAAGTAAAATTTGTCAAAAAAGATTGATCATTAATTCATGCTTGCTGGAATAGGTCAATGATGAGAAGTGTGTGTAAGACATATATAAGCAGTTATACAATAATTGAAATTCTAGATGGATTCAGAACATCCTCTAAAGTTGTTCTTTGAAGCCCACATTACCCTTCTGAATGACATCATTAGATAGCATCTTCTAATGCCATTAGAAAACATCAAACATAAGATTGTTTACCTGGTGAGCATCGTTAACCGGGATATGAAATGTGCTATTAGAATATATTTTAAACTCTTGAGGCTTTCCAGGGTACTTCTCATGTGAAGCCGATGCAAGATACAAAGTGCCACTTAAAGATTCACAAAATCAAGCTTTATATCAGCATAAACCTTTCACATATCTCTAAACTAATTGGGATGGAACTCTAAAATCTGCGATTGGAGAGCTCGTCAATTTATCAGGCTATTCTAATTCATCATTCACATCAATCCCAAAGATCCAAAATCTTCAAATGATAATACAAGCTGTATCTTCTTGTCATCAAGGCCAATCATAACAAGATTCTCTAAACTAAGTTTGGCAAGATGATTTACTTTTTCATTTAAGATAGCAGATAATAGCAAATTTTGTCATTAAGGCTCAGAATTACATGAAACGGCACTCTTTTTGCCAGCAAACTCATTTGGTACAATCAGATTTTTTAAGGTTTAAACCTACCACTTAAGAATCCAATCAAAACCCATGAAAATACTACAAAAAGAAGCAAAATCCATACTAAATCAACAAAACTCATACCAATATGAACAAATTGATATCCAAAAAATAACCCAAACCCATCAAAATTTCGAAACCCAAAGTTTGGGGAAATAACTAATCAAACAATAAACAGAAATCAGAACAAACCTTGAGGTTAGGTGCGGCAGCGCCAGCAGCGGGGTGGAGCTCCAGTGCGGTGGTAAGAGCAGAGGAGTAGATGGAATAGGTCTAGGCGTGTTTGATAAAGTCTACTCTCTGATACATGTGTGAGAAATATAATAGTGTGATAGGGTGTATGGGTTTTTCATTAAATGTAAGACATGGCAAACACTGATTGGTGGCGTAAATCTACCCTTTTTTGCCAGCTCCTGACCGCATGTTTTCTCATATACTAAATTAAATCACAACTAGAATCAAAGTCCATAGAGAATGCTTTTAGCCTTTGATAAGACAAATATTTTTCTCAACCCAAAAGTGCTTCCTATAAATGCAAGGTCTTCACTGACTCCTTCAAATGCAATAACTTAGAGCTTCTCTCTCTGCTCTCTCAGCATACAGCATCAAACAAAGCTACTCTTTATGCCACTCTTATCTTTCACCATTTGGATCTTCCATGTTCCTCTGGCTTCTACTTTTAGTGGAAAGCTTTTGCTTATTGACAACACATATCCAATCTAGAAGCATGCTAGTCATTGTTTCTGGTATCAACTACCAAAACACTCACCAATAAGCTTACTCAGAAATCAAATGTGCTAGCAGATCACTTCCACACTGTATAGACTATTGCTTGTCCTTGTAGTCTCTATTGACTGCATTATAAAAGATGGAGAATGGTTGGAGCTGGGAGCAAAAGACACTGATTAGTGAACTAATTCAAGGAATGGAACTAACAAAACAGTTAAGGGTACAATTTAGTGGTACATCTTCATCACCTGAGACCATGGATATGTTGTTACAGATGAACATGCTGTTTATTCTTCTGCTTCCAGTGGGGACCTCAAATCTGTATTTAGCTAGATCACGGAACATAAATTTGGTTCACAATGCCTGAACTCATTCATAATAAAATAGAGTAACATCCTCCCCACTCCCAAAAAACAAAAGTAGTTGCATGTACACACAGAAAAAGGAGATTGGCTTCTTCTGACTTCTTCTGAAGTACTTATTTTTATTGAAGTTATAGACATTTTATTAAACATGGTTTCATGCCATTAACTTAAATTTCTCTCCAAAATAACTTGGAACTACATATCTACTTCACCTGTTAATTCATCCCTTTCTAATTCTAAGGGTAACATCCACTCCAATCTCTATTCAGTCGTAAATATTAAATACCAAATATCATTATAAGATCATATTTAAACTAATCCTATCACTAAGAAGCAGTAAAAAAAGAACCCTAATAACAATTCAAAACCAAGATAAAATCAAACTCATATACATTTAATATAAAATATCCAACAATAAGAACAAAATTTTACAATTTCCACAAAACCCACATGAGCAAACCAATTAAACAACAAAATACAATACAGAGTCAATCAAAACCTATAAAGAAGAAGAATAAATTATGAGGGCAGTGGTTGGCATCAAAAGCCTTGACAGTGAAAGGCCCATCAGGATCATCCACAACCACCGACTGCCAAATTTCAATTTCCACAAACAATGAATCATTAAGCTGCACAAACCCCACAAAATACCAATCTAGATGTAGTACTGTAAGGAAGAATCTTTATCATTGGAAGCTAATTTCCATCTTCCTAAAGGAAAGCCATTTCATACAAAAAGAGTGAATGGACAAAAAATGATGATTATCAAGAAAATATCAACAAACTCAAAATTAAACACTGAAATGTTTCACCATCCTTGTTCATTATCAAATGGTCTAAAGATGTGTTTAATTTCAAAAAAAAAAAAGACTCCAGCACAATGCTTATTTCTCCTAGGACCATTTTGTTAAAGGCCAAAATAAACTGATTATGATAAAATTATAGTATTATACAGAATTATTATATACAGGAGAGTTATCTCAGCTCCTTACTGAATGGATGTTTAAATAAGTAAAAAATCTCATCTTAAAAAAGTCTCATTTTGTTTGTGGCAAGGCAATGATTAAAAATATAGTCACTCAATAGGTCACCACGCACCATCTAAGAGCTGCATCCATGGAATTATCATTGGTTCCCAAAATATCAGCATTTTTAAATAAAAGAAGAAATAGACAACTACAGTCAAAAGTTATAATTAGTCTACAATAAGCAATAATCAGATATACCTCCAGGGATACTCAGTTTCACAGAAGCGAGAGATTCCATTCATGGATGAAAAGGGGTCAATATGAACTTACTGCTCATTTGTATTGTTTGGAAGATGACCAACCAAAAAAATCAATGCTCAAAATTTTGCCAGAAAAGCATAATCTATTCTTCTCTTTTATTCTGAGGGAATATAGAAAACATCCCAAATCTTTTCGCTCGAGAAACTAATCAAACAGATTGTAAAGCCTGAATCTCAAACAAGAGTACATGTCATACTTGTTATCAGATCCGTGGTTTCACAGATCCGATAATCAAACAATATTTGTACTTATTAGCACCCAATTTCGGATGGCCGAAAATATGAGCCAAGAAATGCACCTTGTGTTTTTATGCAAGGATTGTTATTCCAACTCAAGCAGTGTGAGTTTCATGTAAGGCATTTTTATGTGCATTTTATGCACTTCTACTAAGGCTGCGTTTGTTTCAGTGTAAAATATTTTTCAGGTGTAAAATAATTTCAGGTGAAAATATTTTCGGGAAAGGAAAATATTTTTTAGTGTTTGGTTGCATTTTAAAAATTATATTAGAAAACAATTTTTAGTGTTTGGTAACATTCTGAAAATGCTATTTTCCTACAAATTTTTCACATTTTCTCAACAATTTTCTCGGTTTCCAAACAAGTTTTATATCACAAAATTGCAATATGTAAACTTTTATAAGAAACAAAAATCAAAACAAAACCATTCTCAATACACAACACCATTCGGTCCAACTGAGAAAGGGAGGAGGAAGAGAGAGTGATCGCAAATCGAGGGAAAGGGACTATCTCACGGTGCGATCACGGAAGAGAGTGATCACAGTGCAATCTAGAGGGGTGCGATCTGAAAGTGCGATCTCGGCGGGACGATCTCCCCAGCGCGATCTCGACGGCGCAATCTCGCCAGCGCGAGCTTGACGGCACATCTGGGCTTGGGGCGGTGGGCTGAGCTCGACGGCGCGAGCTCGATCTTACTCTCTCCAGCCTCTCTTCGTGCTCTTTCTCTCTCCCTCTCTCTTCGGTGTCTAGGGTTGAGGCGCGATCGACGGCGTGATTTCCATTTCGGCTCACTCTCTCTTTCTCTCTTTGTGCGTCTGGTCCTTCTTTCTCTCTCTCTTTCTCTCATTCCAAAAGTGATTTGAAAGTAAAATAAAAACGGAAATGCTTTTACGCTCCGAGAGTCTTATTTTACAGTCAACGCAGAAAACCATTTCAGTTTGACCCAATTTTCGGTAACTACCAAACACACACTTTTACGGAAAAGCATTTCCAGAAGTGGTTTGAAGCCAAAACAAACGCATCCTAAATTTATTTAT
Organism: Quercus glauca; assembly: GCA_023736055.1. Lineage (NCBI taxonomy): Eukaryota > Viridiplantae > Streptophyta > Magnoliopsida > Fagales > Fagaceae > Quercus > Quercus glauca. The sequence goes on along the minus strand of CM043318.1, from coordinate 80,995,162 downwards.
GGTTGCTTTTCCAGGTTGGTGTTCTCTCTTATTTCTTTCCATAAGTTTTTAGATGCTCCGTATTTTATTTTATTTTTATAAGAGATGCTCTGTATTGCAAGAGGTAATCCTAGCTATCTCTTTAACCTGCTCATTTTTTAGTATAATTCCTGTGTACCTCAGCTGCATTCCTTTTGGCGCTAATTAGTTGATTCCTTATCAAAACAAAAATGCAACTCCAAGCCCATAATTATGTTAATTTTTAAGAGAGAGAGAGAGAGAGAGAGAGAGAGAGAGAGAGAGAGAACATACCAATCTGGTGCAAATCTTTCAAAGCATGACCACTTGAATAATTGTTGTAGGAAGCCATGAACATTATGATGGTGCACCCTAGACTACAAAATAGAAAATGAGCACAAGTGTGGAGAAACTTCATCTTTCACCCAAATTGTTTGTCCACCTTCAGAAATGAAACTCACACATTAAAATTCAAGTTTAAAAATATAAGTTTTCAAAAACACCCTCAGTAAGTTGCAGTTTCTCAAAAATTTGTAATGAAAGGGGAGATATTTTCTTGCATAATATAAGACATCCTGTACATCAACCTTCCAAAATAGGACATCCATGAATGGTAGTGAAAAACAAAATTGAGACATAAGACTGAATTGCTATCCAGAGAACAAAATTTCAGTGCACTGTTTGGTAGCTCAGAAACGGAAATGTTTCAAAATGTTTCAGAAACATCATGGAAGCAGTGAAAATGCATAAGAAAAATTATAGGACTATGTAAAACACACTAATTACAAGTAAAGACAACCATATCAAATTAGCCATAAAATTTCTTTCTTTCTTCTTTTTTTTGTTTCTTTTGATACTTTGTCATTGGTGGGTTTTATCTTTTTCTTCATTGAGTCAAAATCATTCGAATTTTCTGTTGAAGGGGGTACTTTTTACTTATTACGTATTTATGAGAGAGGCAGAGATTCATTATGATCAGTGTTCATGGGCAAAGAGATTGTTATCTATGATGGAGGACTTTATTTCCACCAAGTCTCCTGGACATTTTGCGCGAACTGTCATAGATGGAGGGACAGTTTTTATTCTACAATTGGGTTCCAATGCACATGGCTCTTATCTTATGATTTCAGAACTTTTACACGGCCGTTGGAAAGGTTTCATAGTGGTACTGGAAGGAAAATTGGGTAGTGGTTGGAGAGGCTTTGGATTTCACTTGAGGAAGGCTACTGCTCCTCCGGAGACTCTGCCCCCAAAGAATCTATCTGGAATTGAACATAAAGCCTCCAAATCATTTGTGAAAGGCCGACAAGTTGAATCCAAAACACACAGGCTGGCAACAGCGAACAATGGTAGTGGAGGAAATGTCTCATAATGGTATATGTTTATATTAGATTTTGTATAACTGTTACGGTTGTTTACAATTGTTTATATATTTATATATTTATAAATATTGATTAACATTCTTCAGGCTTATTTTCAATGTTTTCTTTTAATCTTACCCTTGGAACTGAAATCCTGGCTCCACCACTATATATATAATTGCTAAGTTAATGTTCAATTAAATAAGCCAGATCATAAAAAAAATAAAGAGATGGATAGAAAACAAGAAAATAAATATAGAGAAACCTTCCACAACATTCATATATTTTTTTTATTAGTAAGCTATGCACACACCCAGTGAGTTTTGAATCCACAACATCACCCTCAACCTATTCGGTGTGGTGGGAGATGTCATTTGAGACAAAGCTTATTGGACACAATATGCATGAATTTTAATATGAAAAAATAGATATTTTGTAGCAAACAACAGTATTACGTTGATTCACGCTTACTATTGTACAAAAGCATTTCCTAGAGCTTATTTACAAATCAAATATTCACCTAATGTATAAAATAGCGGCAGAGATGGCAAACTGTACCTACCTAGCAAGAATTGTGAACAACATTCTTTGCTGAACTTCAGAAATTTCATCAATTAACTGAAATTTCAAATTTCAACCAAAGTTTATATTTTAAACTAAGGTTGAAGACTAATTCAAAGGTTGCATGTGCTACACATCAAGGTACACACCCCTTTTTAAAAAGGGAAGAGAGAGCTAAAATTTAGCTAGAGCATATTGGCTAAACGGAAAGCACCTTTTTTTTATATAGGTAAACAGAGGGGAGGGAGCTAGTGGGCAAAACAGACAGAGCACTTTAAAGAATATGTTGTATGCTCCTCAAAGACTCTAGTCATTTGTCAAAATAAAGGTGTGAGAGGTACTTTAGGAGCATAAGTATATAAAACCCCATAACCCCACCCCCCCCCCCCCCCCCCCGGCCCACACCCCTCCTCGGCTCCCCTTCTCAGGCCTAGCTTGGGAGGAGGGAATAGAATGGAATAGAAAGGAATAAAAAGTATCATTTTAGAATATTCTTCCATTCCTTTGTTTGGGAGTTTTAATGAAGAGAATGAAAAGTCCATTCCTTTATTTGGAAGCTTAAGTGGGAGGGAATAGAATGAGTAGAAGAGAACACTCATTTCTTTCTATTCCCTTAAAATCTCAAATTTTCATCCCCAAAATTGGGAGGAATAGGAGGGAATAGAATTAGATTTAATGATTTTTTTACTAAAACTCCTAAAATACCCCTCTTTATTCAACTCTTTATTTTAAAATAAAGATCAAATAGTAATATCGTCATAAAATAATTCCATTTCATTCCCTCTATACTGTTTCCAAACAAGATTACTTATATTCTATTCATTTCCATTCATTTATTTTAAAACATCCAATCAAGATTACTAAATTTCATTCCATTCCATTCTTTTTCATTCCCTTGTGATCATTCCGTTCCATTCTATCCCCTTCCCTTATGAACTCCCAAGCAGAGCCTCAGCGCAAAAACATATTTACTCTTCTGTGAGAGACCAGTGAAGTGTTTGACCATAGTTGTGGAAGTGGAGAGAAAGATATTTGTGTGTTGGAGTGTGACCCTCTGTCTCAGTGGGAACCCAATGATCTCAGAGAGTTGGTGTTGGTTCAGGACTCTACAGAAGGAACTCAAGTGATGGAGTTAGGGCCACCTTCGAACTGGGTATCCCAATTGATGAAAAAAATTCCGCAAGATGGTGGGGTTCCCTATCATGAAACACGAAGCTCAATGTTTGGCTTTGTTTCTCCTTTTGGTACAGGAGTGTCTCAAGGTGATTAATGTTAGGGTGCCCAAGCGACCGGCTAATTCAGGGTCACGAGGTCTCAGGGAACTTAAAAGGCTTATCTCTAATGTTAATTATGAGGGTGTCTCTTCTAGGAGTAGGAGCAGAGTTTCTTCGATTGCTGTAGAGGTTGTTGGTAGTTGTAAATGACTCTATGACTACTTTCTTGGAATGTAAGGGGGCTTAATAATCCTCGGAAGAGAGAGGTTTGTAAGAATCTTCTAAAAGATTGGAAGTGCGATATTGTTTGTTTTCAAGAAACGAAAGTATCTTCTACTGATGTTGTTTTTGTTCGGAGTCTATGGGGTAGTCCTTTTTTTGATTGGGCTGTTTTGGACGCAGTGCAGACTTCAGGAGGGGTCTTGCTAATTTGGGATAAGAGGGTTTTTGAAAAATTAGATGTTATTGCTAGACAATTTTCTGTTAACGTCTTATTAAGAGGAGTGGTGGATGACTTTGTTTGGGCTTGTAGAAGTGTGTATGGCCCCAATGATGATGGATAGCGGGCTACTTTGTGGGAGGAGTTGTCTTAGGTGCCTGCCAGATGGCCCATGGCATAGTGCTTAGTAGGTGATTTCAATATCATTAGGTACCTAAGTGAAAGGCTTGGTTGTGAGTCGTTTAGCCCTGCTATGTTTGCTTTATTTGGACTTTATAGAGAGTAATTCTTTAGTTGATTTACCTTTAGAGGGTGCTTCCTTCCCTTGGTTTAGAGATTCTGGTCTTCCCTCTATGTCAAGAATTGACAGAACTTTTGGTTTCTTTAGATTTGGAGGAACATTTTGAGAATGTATCCCAAAGGGTGCTTCCTCGTGTTATTTCAGACCACTGCCTACTTTTATTGGGAGCTGGTGCTATTCGACGTGATCGGAGTGCCTTTAAATTTGAAAATATGTGGTTGAAAGCTGAGGGTTTTGTTGATAGAGTTCAGCATTGATGGAATGGGTATAATTTTGTGGGTTTACCAGGTTTTATTTTGGCTCAAAAATTGAGGGCTTTGAAAATTGACTTTAAAAAGTGGAACAGGGAGGAGTTTGGTGACTTGGCTCTTAGGAAGAAAACTTTGCTGACTAAACTAATGAGCTTAGATGCGAGAGAGGAGTTACTGGGACTTTCGAATGAGGATCAACTTCGTCGTATTCAACTCAAAGGAGACATAGAACAATTGGCTTCCCTTGAGAAAATTTCCTGGAGACAAAAATCTCAGGTTTTGTATGTGAAGGAGGGAGATAATAATACTTGTTTCTTTCATAGATTAGCAAACTCTCATAGAAATGCTAATCAAATTAAAAGGATCGAGGTGGATGGTGTTCTTTATGAGGATGAGACGAAGGTGCGCTCTTAGTTAGTTCTCTTCTATCAGGGGCTGTATGAGGAAATTGAATTGGGGCGCCCTACTATGGATGGATTAGATTTTGCTAGTCTTGTAGAGGAGGAGAAGCTGTCCTTAGAGAAGGAGTTCACGAAGGAGGAAGTTATCCAAGTCTTAAGAGAGATGAAGGGTGATAGAGCCCCTGGTCCTGATGGTTTCACCATGGCTTTCTTTCATAATTGTTGGAGTGTAGTGAAAAAGGATGTCATGGATTTTTTTGATTATTTTCATCGGCACTCTATATTTGAACGGTCTTTGAATGCTTCATTGCTCACTTTAATCCCTAAGAAGTGTAATGTTGTTAACATTAAGGACTTCCGCTCTATCAGTTTGGTGGGCAGTGTGTACAAGTTGTTGTCCAAGGCGTTGGCAAACAGGTTAAAGGCAGTTTTGGATAATCTCATCTCTGAGACTCAGAATTCATTTGTTGGTGGAAGGCAAATTCTGGATTCAGTGCTCATTGCAAACAAGTGTCTAGATAGTAAGCTGAAAACCCAGTTACCAAGGGTGGTTTGCAAGCTTGATATTGAAAAAGCATATGACCATGTTAATTGAGAGGCCTTGTTTTATCTGTTGGACCGGATGGGTTTTGGGTTGAAATGGAGGGGGTGGATTAAGGCTTGTGTTACTTCTGTCCGTTTTTCAATCCCGATAAATGGATCCCTTGAAGGTTTTTTTAGAAGTTCTCGTGGGTTGAGACAAGGAGATCGACTATCTCCTTTTTTGTTTCTCCTGATAATGGAGGTTTTAAGCAAAATTTTGAAGAAGACAGAGGAGAATAACCTTATTCGGGGTTTTCATGTGAGAGAAATGAATTCTATTGGTGTGTGGATTTCTCATTTGTTGTTTGCGAATGACACTATCTTATTTTGTGATGCCTCTAGGGATCAGTTGATGTCCATAAGGTTGGCGATGTCTTGTTTTCAAGCATTTACGAGTTTGAAGGTTAATGTTGGGAAAAGTGAGATTGTCCTTGTTGGGGAGGTGAATAATCTAGTTGAATTGGCTAGTATCCTTCAATGTAGAGTGGGGAGTTTGCCTATGAAATATTTGGGAATGCCGTTGGGAACTTTTTTTAAGACAGCTTCGATTTAGAATCCTATTTTGGAGAAGATGGAGAATAAACTTTCAGGGTGCAAGCGTCTCTATTTATCTAAGGGTGGTAGGCTCACATTACTAAGGAGTACTCTATCAAGTCTTCCTACGTACTTTTTATCTCTCTCCACTATTCCTAAAGTTGTGGCTGCTAGAATGAAACGTATTCAGAAGAATTTCCTTTGGGGGTCTTCTAAGGGTAGTTTCAAATATCCTTTGGTGGCTTGGGAAAAGGTGTGTTTACCTGTTAAATTGGGTGGTTTGGGGATAAGAAGTGTGGTGTCGTTTAATCAAACTTTATTAGAGAAATGGTTGTGGCGTTTTGGGCATGAAGTTACCCATCTTTGGCAAAGAGTTATCTCCACAAAATATGGTGAGGGTCAAGGGGGGTGGTGTACGAAAGTGTGTAGGACTCATGGATGCAGTCTTTGGAGAAGCATTCATGAAGGGTGGGAGAGTTTTTCTAAGCATTTGTCTTTTGTAGTGGGTGAAGGCACCCATATCCGCTTCTAGCATGATGGGTGGATTGGGGATAATACCCTAAAAGATCTCTATCCTGAGCTCTATGTGTGTTCAGCTGCCAAGGATGCATGTATCTCTGAGGTTTTGTGGACTCCGAAAGGAGGTACTTTTAGAGTGTGGGACTTAAGGTTTTATAGAGCTTTTGAAGATTGGGAGCTAGTTGCATCTTACTCTCTACTTCAGTTTATTCATCCTCGTATTCCTCGGGAGGATAGGAGGGATACTCTTTGTTGGCAGCCCAAAGGGGATGGTAAGTTTGATACTCAATCTTATTACCAAGCTATTCAGGGTACTCCAAATTTTTTGTTTCCTTGGAAGAGTGTTTGGAAACTAAAGATTCCTAAACGAGTGGCTTTCTTCTTGTGGACAGCTGCTCATGATCAGATTCTCACTTTGGATAATCTCATGTTTAGGGGTTGCCCTTTGGTAAATCGATGTTGTATGTGTTGTGGTGATGGGGAGTCAGTAGACCATCTTCTGCTTCATTGTCCTGTTACACATACCTTATGGTCCTTCATGCTTCAAGCTTTTGGTATTCATTGGGTTATGCCAGGATCGGTGGCCGGATTGTTATCTTGCTGGCATCAGTGGCTTGGGAAGCATAACTCGAATATTTGGAATTTGATTCCAAGGTGCTTAATGTGGATTGTTTGGTTGGAACGAAATCGTCGCTCCTTTGAGAACATGGAGAAGACATTGGATGAGTTAAAGGTTTTATGCCAGCACAGTCTTTTTGAGTGGTCTTGTTGTTGGGACTTTACTAATTCTTCGTCTCTTTCAGAGTTTATGTTTTCCCTTAGATTATCCTTATGTTTTCCCTATCTTTTGTTTTGCTGTTTGTTACATCTATTTCTTGTTGTTCATCATCATGAACAACTTGTACTTTTCATTTTTTCTCATTAATAACAATTCTCTGTTTACCTATTAAAAAAAAAAGATTTCTTCACTCACCTTTGCTAAATTTTGAAAATTACAGGAGATCACTTGAGCTTTATTCAACTATTTGACAAGGTCTCTTATAACTTCATTATTTCTTAGTGTATGCCAAGACATTGCCAAAGAGACAAACAATAACCTAATTTATTTTGCAAAGTGGTATGATGATGGCATTGTCCTCCAAAGTTCATGAAATGCAGCAATAGGATATGTATATTTTTTCAATTATGAAGAACACAGAAAGCATGCTGAAATAGGCAATGAATTTCAGAATGGCTTGCATTTAATTTAACTATAAACCTCAATATGCAAAATTTTGTTAAGTATAACTGAGCTAAGCATGTAAGAGCTAGTGACATTTAGTACAATTAGAACTGCATAATCTGAATTAATAGTAAATAGGGCACATACCAAACAGTTTAAAGTTGCTAAAAAATTCCCCTTTAGCCAATATCCATATTCCAAGTTGACTACAAAAGATAAGTATAAAAGAAAAATTAGTGCCTTCTCACATGACATACTCATCAATATTTTAAATTTTCCTAATTAGGGAGAAAACACAAATAAAGGGAGGATGAAAAACAATAGGGCATTCCAAATTTGGAGAAGAGAAGGAATAGTATCATAATGAAAGCTCAAAAAGGATTACAAAAGCAAACCATACAACAAGAGATAAAATTATTAAAGTTGAGACTTGAAAGCTATTAAAACAAGATGAGAATTGTAAGAATACAATTATGTTTTTGCACACACAAACACAGATATCTTATCATCAATGTGAAGCATTTTATAGTCTAGAGGTAATTACATCTATATGCATTTCTTACACATTTCAAGAGAGGGCATGTATGCATTTATGAACCCACTAAAATTTTCTTTTTCTGGGTAAGCATGAAGTCGTTGCACTCAGCCATTAAAATATATTACTGTTTTAATCCTTTCAGCAAACCAATTCCATTGCTATTGTAATATTACAAAAATTAAATGAAATTCCAAACAATGTCTCTTACAAAGTGGCACTAACAGAATAGGAGGCAAACTACCTCAGGCAAATATGATTTCAATCCTGCAATCTTGTTTAGAATAACCAATTGAATGGTTCAGACCAATATATATTTAGGCCAAAGTCCAAGCATCACTCAACTGTTAACATGTTATAGCGTTCCACCTACTTTTATCATAGTACAAAATTTAAAAGATACCCGTTGTTCTTTTTTTTTTTGGGTAGGTAAAAATACTTTTATTAAAGAAAGACAACTTCATGTACAATGGACAGAAAGAAGCCTAAAGATTAACAATAATAAATAAACTAAATTTAAAAAATAAATAAGTAACGTTGTACAAAAAGGAAACAACTGAATAAACGTTGCCATGGAATTACCGTTCACAAAACCCCATAATATGATATAGATTCTAATAATGCAGCCCTATGACTCCTGAATTGATTCTAGGTTACTTTAGACGGCTAAAAGTAACTAAATCAGGTCCTACCATTTAATTTAGCAGGCTGACATTCCCGAACAGGACATGGAGGAACTCAATCAGATTTCAGGTGACTAAAACTTGCAAAATTAATTCAATCGCAAACAATTTTTACACGAAACTTGATCTAATCTCAACACAAATGAGGGAAATAAAAGTGAAAAATCAGCCATAAGAAACATGGAAATCAAAGGCTAAGTTTATCACATGTAAGTTCAAAAAATCAACATAGCTGTCAATCAATAGGAGAGGAAAATAAAGATGGGTTTGGGGCTTGACCAGAACTAGTATGCAAAAAATCTGCAAATGACAGGCAGCAAAAGACTACATAGAAGACGGGCCCAGAAAGAGAGAAATGGAGAAATTATTCATACATTTGGCCTATCACCAACAAATCACAGCAAAAGTAACATACAAGATACCGGACAGAGAAGTTTTCCAAACTCCAACCAGCCATTAAAACGAGAAAGAAATAGCAAAGATAGAGGATGGGTAGATAAGAAAGGACAGACGAAGAAGATACAGAAGAATCACCAGTCTTAGATAAATGAAGGTTGGACACTTAAGTTAGGAAGAAGGCTCAAACTCTTGCTTCATCCAACCTTAGCTTTTTAGCAATAGTTCCAGTAAACTGAAGGGCATTGAATGTATCTCTATTTCTATATAATCAAAAATAATTTCTATCAAACGAGAGAATATACTTAATATAAGACTTTTTCACACAATGGTAATTCACACACTCAAATGCAAGCTATCTAAAAACTCTTGGAAAGAACAAGAGCAGTTGTTGCCTAAAACAGCCATTTACTCAAATAGACATCTTAACAAGGATTGCTTGATAACATGAATTGGATGCGTAGCACCATCAAAAGTTATACTGTTTTGCTCTTACCAAATGGTCCATAAGACACATAATGGTAAAGGTAAAGCAAACCAAGCTTTAGAGTTTCAAAAGCCATGATGATCTTATCCATTGATTTCCTTTAGCTTAAACTTAAAGTGTCATGTTATTTCTTAAACAATAGGTAATAACTTGATGTATTTAGGGATGAAGGGAGTAAATAAAAAATAATGAAAGCCAATGAAGCTACATTGAATATCCAATACCTTATGGGGAAGCTTTGAGTAAAGTATAATAAAAAAGAAAACTGGATGAACTCGGACCCATCAGGTAAGATGTCGGAAGCAACCTAGGAATCACAAAGATAGACACGCGGTGACTGTGCCAAATGGGATTTTCTGACGATACAATGGCCAAGCACCGTCGGAACCACCGTTCTGGCCAGTGGCTGCGTCGCATTAGAGAGACCTTCACTCCTTGAGAGTTGAGACAGAGAAAGACGGAGAGTGTGAGTGTGAGTGTGAGTGTGAGTGCTTTGGGGTTTGGTTTCAAATGGTAAGAAACAGTGGGCGGGCTTTGAAAAATTTTAAGGGTGAAACAGTCTTTTCCTATTTGGTGAGGTATTAAAGTTTTGAGTCATTAGATTAGATTAAATGAAGGGTTGAGATTTGGATCTCAATCCATAAGTTTTTTTTCCTTTGTAATTATGTTTATTTATTTAAAATTTGACATTTCTTTTAATTGATTCACTTCTTTTCTTTTGTCATTATTCAGGGGTACAATAACTTTGAATAATAAATTTTTTTCCTAGAATTTCAATCCTGAACACCTTCTTCTGAATTTTGAAAAGGATGAAGTAAAATCATAAACGGATTTCCTAATATTACTTTTGAAGTTTTTTATTTTTTATTTTTTTTAGAAGGTACTTTTTAAGTTAAATCTTTGACTAGCTAATACAAAAATAGTTTTGAAATAGATTCCATTATTACTTACATACATGAGTATTTGTCATGTATTTGAAGTTTATATTTAATCTTTAATTTAGATCCACCAGTTTTATGAGTGATTTTAAATTAGTTTGAGTGGCACGTTCAAACTACTTTATTTATTTTAACAACTCACTTTATAATAACACTACAAACCCAACATGATTCATTTTACAAGCCTCGTTCATTACAAACCAAACATGATCCATTTTACAAGCCCAGTTTGTCGTCCATCATTATCACCGTGACCCAACAAGAGAGATAGCAAACCCACATCACAAACCCAATAAACCATACCAAATTTTGAGTGATGAATGATGGAAATTAAGAATTGACTGATAAAAATTGCTAAACCAAATATAGCGTTAGCCTTCTTGCTTAGTCTTCATTTGATTTGCAAATTGCATCATCAACTGCACTAACGAGAGCAAACTAAGCCAATCTAGCTTTTAATATTAATCCATTGATTAAGTTATAGACCTTATGGTTTGGGAGATATACATATAGTAGTGGTGATTTCACTTTTACAATGCACGTGAGATAAAATCTCCTTGATTTTCATTAAAAAAATTAAAAATGCAATGCGTATCAAGTCATTTCCTCTCCCTCTCGTTTCTAAGTGCCACGCCGTATAATTGCCACTTGATTTCAGCTGGATGCAAATCGCAGATCAAGGCATCCCGTGCCCCATGCCTCACTATAGTGCTAGTGGTTGATAATTGTCCAAGTTTCTAAGATTAAAAAATTAAAAAAGAGAACCCTTCAAAAAAATAAAAATAAAAAAGAGAAAGGAAAAAAGAAAGAAAGAAATTTGGACCGTGGAATTAATGAAAATGGCATCATGCATTAGGATAATATTAATTAGCGGCGTGTAAAAACAATTCTATTATATTAGAATGAGTTTATATTCTTCCTCAAAAAAAAAAAAAGAATGAGTTTATATTCTTTCTCAAAAAAAAAAAAAAGAATGAATTTATATTTATTGACTTATTTGGTTAAAAATATATATAAAAATACAACTGTATAAGAAGAAGAAGAAGAAGAAAAGTGAACCTTTAAAAGTTTATATATGACTTTTGAAAAAAGAAAAAAGTTATGCATAAGCTTATGGTGAAAATATGTTAAGATTTTAAATTAAAATGAATACCTCTAATAATCTTTTTTTTTTTTTTTGTGGAATAATACCTCTAATAATCTAACTTTGTGAATACCAATTGATTTAATTTGTAAAAGCTTTAAAATCTTTTACAGGGTGTTTGGATCGCTTTATGTTACATCAATGTGTGATATTACATAACTTTCTCCCCTCTTTCCATGTGTGTGTGTGTTAAAAATATTTAGTATTCTAAAAAAAAAATGTGTGATATTACATTCTTGTAATCTTAGATTCACATAATCGCATTACCTTAAAGTGACATTAAGGTGTTTGGTGCATTAAATTACATTCCAATCATAATCCAAGAATATAACATTCATATAATTGATTCATAAACGTTATTAGAAATAAATAAAATTATTATAATAACAAATTGATTGAAAAAAGCTTCAACACCAAAAAATGCCAAAATTACCCTTGAACCAAAAAATGCCATTGGAAGACCCTAAATGACCAAATTACCCCTAAAACCTCTACCAAAAAAAAAAAAAAAACTAGAAATCTAAAAATGATCAAAATACCCCCAGAAAACTCAAAATGACCAAAATAGTATTGAAATATATAAAATGACCAAAATACTTCCGAAACCTTAAAACGGAAAAAAAAAAAAAAAAAAAAAAAAAACCTGAAACCTTTTAAATGATCGAAATTGCCCCAAAATCTAGAGGATTTAAGGGCATTTTGGTCTTTTTTAAGGTTTTGGTGGTATTTTAATCATTTTACAAGTTTTAGGCCATTTTAGTGATTTGTGGGTATTTTGGTCATTCTGGTGATTTTGAGAGTATTTTGGTTATCTTAGATGTTTTGAGGTATTTTTTGTAATTTTTCAGGTTTGAGGTATTTTTTGTAATTTTAGAAGTATCAAGGTATTTTTGCTTATTTTTAGAGGTTTTGGGGGTACTTTGGACATTTTATAGATTTCAGGGTAGTTTGGTCATTTTTGTGATTTTAAGGTTATTTTAGTAATTTTAGGTTTTGAAGTATTTTCGTCATTTTAGAGGTTTTGACAGTGTTTTGGTCATTTTAAGGTTTTTATGGTATTTTTGGTTTTTTTAAGGTTTAGGGGTATTTTGTTCATTTTTAGAGGTTTCGATGATATTTTGGTAATTTTAAAAGTTTTAAGGCTATTTTAGCCATTTTAAAATTTTTAGGGGTACTATGGTCATTTTGGAGGTTTTTGGGATATTGGAGACATTCGTGGTGCATTTTAGTCATTTTGGTGATTTTAAGGGTATTTTGGTCATTTTAAATGTTTTAGGATATTTTAGAAGTTTTTGATATTTTAGTAATTCTCATGAGTAAAATAAAATTTTATAGTATGAGCAATTTTGTCAATTCAATAAATTATTACATTCCACCAATAAGTAATGTAAGATCACCTTCATTTAAGAAGGTGATGTGATTAAAGTGATATGATATATTTTGTAATCTTAGATTACGGTAATATGCATCACATTAAGAATACATCAGCGAACCAAATGCACCCTTAACGTTGTACTAGAGATTTGGAAAATCCAATCCAGAAATTGGACCAAGGAAAAATCTAATCCAAATTTTGTAAAAATGAAAAAAAAAAATAAAGAAAATAACTTGTCAGCAAGTATGGATTTTTCAGTTCATGGGCTTGGAGATTTGAAGTTGGGCAATTTCGAGAAGGGAAGCAGATCTAAGATCTAAGGTAGATTCATCAATATGTCATTAAAACACGGTCCATGTTACCCAACAATTACTTTATATGAGTTTAGACAACATAGAAATTGTAGAAAGATACAAGTGAAAATTATATTTTAAACACTATAGTTTAAGAGTGTAAAAAATTAAACTTTATAGCCTTAAAAGTAAATTTTAAAAAGTAATCAATTTAAACCTCAACTTTTATTTAAGTCTAACATCATTGTTTTTGAGATTTAATATAAGCTAAGAGTTTAATTTATTACTTTTTTGAAACTTAAAGGTCAATGATACCTTTGTGTGGGCTTGGTCCACATAACCAGAGAAGACTTTCATTAATCTCGACTTTTAACTTGACCGTGGGACTCGGCTTGAGAAGTCCAATTTTTTTTGTGGAACCAAGCAAGCTAACCAGATAATGGGTGTTTATGATTTTTGGGCTGGTTATGTATAGGCTTAATTCAGCAACCTCCACAATGCTAGCAAGTGGTCAAGTTAATGGCCTTTCTGGGTTGATTTTGTGAGCCTAGCTTTACTTGATTCAAAGGCCCAAATATATGGGATGTTGACTTGAATAGTTTGTGAACTTTTCCGTTTTTTGGGCTGAGTTTCATGAGCCATTCTGGGTTGATTTTGTTAGCTACAAATATTGTTTCCTACCATTTTAAGAAAAATTTTATAGACTTCCTAATCAAAATATGCTACATTGAGCTATGGCTACCACAAATAATCTTTTAACCCCAAGGCTTCTTTCAAATTATCCATATATTTCACCATTTTTATTTTATAGGAAGTTAAAAAGATTTGATATACACTCAAAAATCATGGAATAGATGAGGCATCGTAGATAGCTATAAATATAATATCAATAATATTACAATAATAATTACAACAACAATAATAATAAAGATAGCTGTAAATAGTAATTTGATTGAAATTTTTTAATGGTTTGCTTTAGCCTAATATTATCTTTATTTGAGAACTCACAAATCACAGTCACGCTTAATCTTTTCATTACCTAAGTGAAGTTGTAATATATTTGTTTGATTAATCTAAAAACTCCTCCTTAAGCAAAAGGAGAATTAGCGACGAAACTAGGATTTGAACCTATGGGGGCCAAGCTTAATGTAAGATCGCGTTCATTAACTCCATAATTCAATATTTGCAAACAGCAATCTAAGACCATAATTAAATGAACTTGGAAATCATGACTTTAAGTCACAATTTTAGTTCAAAAGAGTGTATATGTACAGTGTGTATAAGTGGAGAAATTATTCAGTCCTCTCGGAAGACCACTGGTCTCAGATTGCCTAGTGGTCCACCATTCCAATAATAAAGTGTCATTTGTACACATTAATTGAGTCAAATTTTAATCATATCATTAATAAATAAAGGTGGAAATCACATTTTCGTCTTTACATTTTTAGGCGATTCCCACTTTAGTCCCTAGATTTTATTTTTACTGCTTTTAGTCCCTATCTTGAAAAACGCTTCCCGTTTTAGTCACTGCCATTACATCAAAGACGGAAAATGCATACGTGACAAACGGCAAAATTAAAAAATATATATATATTAAAAATATTTTATTTTAAAATAAAATAAAATTTTAGTTATCAATAATTTTAAAATAAAAATATTAAAAATTTTAGTTAAAAATAATTGTTCTTCATGTTCTCCCCCCAAGAACATGGTTGCTCAGAAAATAAGAAATTCAAGATTTTCTTCTCCTTTATTTCATTTTCTTAGCATCCAAACAAGCAAAAACATATACAAAATCATGATCAAACTCAGATACTCTAACACAATCAACAAACAAAACCCAAAACACCAAAAAACAGTTAAAAACACTCCAAAAACACATCAAAGTCTCTTGATTCTTTTCTCTTTACCAAGAACACAAGGTATTGCTTTAATACCCAGTCTTCCTTTCCTTGGTTCTACACTTTGGATTTGGGGTTTAGGGGTGTGGATGTAGCCTTTTTAGCTATCATCCACACCTCTAACCTTCTAAATCTTTTTTTAGTATTTATCTTGCTATTTTTGCTTGAATAACACGATTTATTGCTTTCTTTAGCATGTTTCTTGCTTTTTGTGTGTTTACTAGCTTAGATTTCTTTGTTGTTATGTTTTATGCCATGTTTGTGCTTAGAACTATGTTTCTACACGCTTATATGTTTAGATCTACATGCTTAGGGTTTTTATTCCATGTTTCCTTTGTTTCGTTCCTCTCTTTGCTTTGCGTTGATGTTAGGGTTATGTGCTCACATGCTTGATATCATGTCTATGGTTATGCTTTGCTCGGATCTATGTGTTTGTATGCTTTTCGCCATGTTTTATGCTTAAATCCACATCCGTACATGCTTATATGCTTGGATTTATGTTCTTCCATGTCTATGTGCTAAGTTTTCGCATGCTCACATGCGTGTTGCCATGCCTATGCCTAGATCTATGTTTTCACACGCTTGTGTGCTTAGATCTATGTTTTCACATGTTTGTGTGCTTAGATTTATTTTTTCACATCCTCGTGTGCTTGGATCTAGGTTTTTATATGCTTGTTCCTTTACTTACATGTTCTATATGCTTTATGCCATCATCCATGGGCTCCTACGCTCTATGCCATGTTTGTGTGCAGACCTAGGCTATATTTGCCTTGCCATGTGTTATTGTAGCCCTTTTGTCGCTTTATCTTTTTTTTCTTGTGTTTTGGTCTATTGGTTTGGACCCAATCTAGACCCTATGGTCTTTGTCATTGTTCATACACCTTGGCCTATATCAAAGGGTTTGGATCACCCTATTTGCATGTCTTTGCTTGCTTGCTCCTATGCTTGTGTTAGCCTATCTTGTTCTAGGCTTTGCCTTGTTTGACGCCCTTAAGGGTTCGTGATTTTGTGGTTACATTCGACGCCTATGAGGCCTTGTTCGGATGTAACCATTCGGGATGCATCGCGTTGATGCCGATTGCTTCGTGCACACCTTTCCCTTTTTTCCGCTCCGTGCGACGATATGCTTGTTTGTGCTACCCGAGGGCTTTCTATGCATCTTTACACGCTTGCTTACATGTTCATGCATGAGTCTCGCTTGCTAGTGTGTCGTCCATACTTCAACACAATGAAGATATGGACACTCGATCCAAACCTACATTTGTCCCTCGCGGACACCACCTTTTGTTTGCTTTCTTGCTTGTTTTCCTGCTTGCTTGTTGGTTAGCTTTCCTGCCTTTGTCACATGCTGTGCTTGCCATATCTTTCTTGCTTGTTTGCTTGCATTCTTGCTATTATCTACGCATTTTCCTTCCATTTCTTGTCTACTGGTTTTCTTGTATTTACCTTTGCATGTACACACATGGAGTGAGGACACATGAAGCTAGGGTGCGATCTCCTAGGCACAAGCAAAAAGGGCATGGATGCAAGCATGTGGTCAGGCCAAGTGGTCGTGTTCAGTAGGTCTAGGGTTTAGCTTTCCCTTTGGTTATGTACTCTTTTAGACCCCCTCCTTCCTCCTCCCTTTCTCCTTTAGATGGTTTGTATTAGTTATATCATGCTTTGTACCATTTGTCCTCATCTCTAGAGTATGGCGACCCCTGTTTATTTTTTTGCATCTATATTTTGGGCCATGCTCTAGGGGTGTAGGTATTTACCTTCTTACTCTGTGTGCTAGCATTGTGCATGATGTATTTATATATGGGTCATGCTAACGAGTGCCCTAAGAGCACTCGTTAACAATCCATTTTAGGAAAGTTTTGGCATAACTTTTATGGGAAATGAAAAAAGCTGTCAAAATATTAATTGTTTTTTTTCTTTTCCCATAAAAACTTTCTTTAACTAGATTCTTAATCAATGCTCTAAGGGCACTCGTTAGCATTTCCCTTTATATATATACTTGCTCCCCTCTTTCGGTGTTATTGTCACAGTCTGTGTCACCTAAGGCAAGCATAGATTGGGACCACACCCATTCAAAAGTCAAACCTCACAACCCCTATGCATGTAAAACCCCAAAAGCCAACGTTGAAATCATGTTTTTACTGTCAATCTCCTAAAATTAGGTTTTATCAAAATAAAGGACTATCCTTAGACAGGCGTTGTGGGGTGCCTAACACCTTCCCTAAACGTAACCAAACTTTCGGACTTAAGAATCAAGATTTTTTTTTCATCCACATTAAATTAGGAAAAATGACCTTTTTTTTAACCTAGGATCGATAATAAAATCAACTAGAAATATGTGACCACTCACACCTTAGAAAAGCACAATGATTGGTGGCGACTCCACTTACCTTTGGTAATCCCTTAAATTTGGCCCAAATT
The DNA here is from genome assembly GCA_023736055.1 of Quercus glauca. Lineage (NCBI taxonomy): Eukaryota > Viridiplantae > Streptophyta > Magnoliopsida > Fagales > Fagaceae > Quercus > Quercus glauca. The sequence continues at coordinate 80,977,607 of CM043318.1, read as the reverse complement.
CCTGCCATAATGCCAGAGGTAGACCTACCTTCCTCTACTGTGAGAGAGAGAGAGAGAGAGCACCCGAGCTCCACGCAAAGCGAACAAACACACGCATCATTCGAGAGGGGCCCCGCGTGCATGGGAGCTGTCACCACGGCGGGTGGTCGAACGAAGGCACAACGAAGGCGGTCTTTTCCACTTAGCCCGATCGAGGCTGGGCGTCGACAACATAGTACTACCTCCATTCCCAATTCGCCATCTAGTTCCATCAACAATAACTTTTAGAGCACTAAAAATGCTCAACCTGAAATTAGATCCCGATATAACCTTTGCCTCAAAAATATCGCCTGATGGAAAGAATTTTGCCTTGAAGACACGATAGAATAGGGAATCATTATCATGTATTAACCTCCACACTTGCTTCGTTAACATGGCTTTATTTGAATTTTTTCAATTCTTTGAAACCCAACCCACCCTTGCACTTTGATAGACATAGGATCTCCCACTTCTTCCGATGAATATTTCTTCTATCTCCTCGTTGACCCCAAAAAAATTTCTTTATCATTACTTCAATATCATGGCAGAGTCCCACTGGTAGTTTGAAGCAACTCATAGTAAAGGTAGGGATGACTTTGTTTTGTGTGTCCTGTGATATTAGTGGTGATGAATTATAATTGGTAAGTGTTGACTGCTATTATTAGATATGTTGATCTCTTACTTCCTAGCTTTTGTTTTATTATCAAGTATCATGTTCAATGCCTGATAGCAATTTCAAATTATCTATTAGCTAGTATGATTGGGGGCTGCAAAAGTAGGAATGAAAATTCTGGAATTTTGCTTTTGTCTGCAAAGTTTTGCAAGGCAGGAAGGTTATGATGGGGCAGCTTTAGTTGTAGTGCCTGAGAGAAGAATGAAGCAATCCAAGAGAGATCCTTTGGGATATAGTGTAGAGTCAACAACATATGCTTGCACCTGTTTTCTCATATTTCTCATATTGTGCAACTGTTACAATATTGCTTGGGAAGATATAGATTCTCACCAAAACTAAATGGAATTATAGATTCTCACCAACATGTCTAAGATTTGTTTGATTTTGCAAAAGCTTTTATGTCACCAAAGCTATGAAGCTCAAGCTCCAATTCTTCCAACTACTAATGGCACTTGGAGAGCTTGAGCATTCAAGGAATAAAAACAAAGAAGAATATTATTTAAGAGTAGTATGAGATTTTATTTGTAAAATAGTGTTAAATACATAATAGTAAGTTTATTGATTTCCATCTGTTCATCTTTTACCAAAAGAACAGTAGTTTATAGAGAGCTAACGCTTTTCCTTTTTGGAAGTTGAAGACAACTTGGTGGGTTATCATAGGTGGACACAAGGCTCTTTGTTAGTGTTAAAAATGTATATGAAATTCTAGGAGGACCTCTAGTGGATAGTGAGCATATGTGGAATAGGGAAGGCTCTATCACTATTGGTGGAGCATCACACCATCACTATAAATATATATAAAGGGAATTTTGTAAATTCAATTATTGTTTTAATACTTTGAACCAAATTCTCATGTTGTAATTGCTTTATGGTTAGAATTGTTAGATACATATGTTTGATAGTTACATATGGTTCCATTAGACACTTTGTACTTTCGATGATATATTTGCATATGAAAGAAAGCATTACTTTACAATTCTACCAAATTACTCTCAGTTATTGTTCTACAAAAGTTTGTGTCTTCCTTACTCATTTTAAAGGCTTTAATCATTTAATATCATGTTGTGAAATAAATGTCTTTGTTCTTTAAATTTAATGTAGTTGTGAATTTTCATTTCATTTATCATGATAATATTTGATATCATTTTCATTGTCCTCACATATGTATGGTTCTGTTTTTAGGTTCAATTTCAAAAAAATAAAAACTAATTGTATTTTTTACCAATTTTTTAGTTGAACCTTTATTTTGAACTAAATTATTTATTTTCCTTCATTTTTAACTCAATTTTATTTAACTATCCTGTGCATCGCACAGGCTAGTGACTAGTAATAACTAATAGTTGAAGCGTGTGACTTTTTGTTGACTGCTTCTTATTGCACCGCGTGGCTTTGAATATATATATATATATATATATATATATTTATTTAGTGAAAGTAAATATAAGCAAGTAATGTAAGAACAATATTAAGGCGGTAGAACCAGCCAAGCAGTATATATCAAAATAATTCAAAGTAAATAAGAGTAATTAATGAAAGCAATTTAGAACCGTCCAGTATGGCAGTAATCCGTCCAAGGTGGCGGTAGCAACAAGTAGTATAATGAACATTAACTGAAAATACTTCTTTATTGAAAGTAGATAAACACTTATAGTAGTAGTAGTCAATACAAGATCTCAACAGTGGTACAGGTTAACAGTTACAAAGCTTGAACTAGTCCTAGTTACAAGGTTTGTATGAACAAGGTTATGGTGAACAAGGTTGTAGTCAACAAGGTTGTAATCAACAAGGTTGTAGTCAACAAGATAATAGGAGAACTCTCTCAAAGAAGGTTTCTAGGGAAGAAAACTCTCTCTAGAGGAAGTTCTAACAAAATAGTTCTTGAAAGTTCTAATTCTCTCAAGAAAGTTCTGTGTTTAACATAAGGGACAACCCCCCTTAAATAGGCAAAGATCTGGATAAACAGTAACACATAAATAGTAAAAGCAAATAGTGTTCAAAATATTCTTTGACCAAAGCACAATAAAAGTGGTCTTGGAATACTTGAAAGCAGTCTTGGAATACTTGAAAGCAGTCTTGGAAATATAAGGAATCTCCTTTTCAGCAGCATGAGTACTTTAGCATGGTAAAGAACAGTAGCATTAGCATGGTAAAGAACAGTAGCATTAGCATGGTAAAGAACAGTAGCATCTTGGCCGTTTGTGCTGGCCTGGCAAATAGGGTGAATTAATCAATCATCAGCATTTTTAGCATAGGAAATAACAATAGCATCTTGGCCGTTTGTGCTGGCCTGGCAAATAGGGTGAATCAATCTTTTGCTAAATCATCAGCTTCATCTTCATCATGACCAAACCATTCCTCATTGTAGGGGTAGTAAGGATCCTTTGCAACAGAGGCTTCAGAAGATCTTTCATCATCTAAATCAGCCTTTTCCTTTTTTTACATTTCAATAAGAGCATTCAGTGCTTTAGGGTCCTTGTGGATATCATCCAAAGGAGAACTCACATTTTTGGGTTCAACAGATGGCTTAGCAGATTTGGAAGAGGAAGCAGATGCATCAGTAGTGACAGGGGATCGACTGAGTGAACAATTAGTAATGGGGAGAGTAGCAACGGAAGAAGATTCCTTGGAAATACTAGCAATAATCCTCGGAGTATGAGGGAATTTACCCCACCATTTTACATACCAATGTCGTTGGAGCACATCACCTTCTTTTTCATACTGCCATTTTAAAATCCAGGATATTTTGTATCGTTTAACAAAGTGGAGTAAAGGAGGGAACTTGGCACCATAAGCATCAACTTTATAAAACTTTTTGAAACAATCAAAAGCCTCAAGCAATGGTTCAGGAAGTATGTCATTAATGGGGCCAAATTGAGTCCACCATCGGTTGAACCAAAGAGGCAGGGAGCCATGGAAATTGCTATCAAAGTTAACAAACCAAGAATGAGACATGTCTTCATTTTGGTAAAGCATAAATCTTGTCCAAGCAGTAATGTAATCATAGTAAGAATAGGGGATGGGGGATCCGGGCATTGTTTTGGTAAAACTAGGAGAAGGGCCCCACTGTTCTTCAGTAATAACATTGACTATGTAAACACCATGGTAGATGATTTTGGAGGTATCAACTCTGTCATTAATGGTTTTAATAATAATAGATTTTTCATGACTCAAGAGACCAGAATAGTACTGTAACTTCTTTTCTCTATGCTCAGGAATCCAATGAAATAGTGGAGGAAAATAGCTTCTAGCAAGTGTGAGGGGGTCAGTAATGGAGGCTCTGTTGGGTTCAATATAAAATAGTGATTGGAAATATTGTTTTTTGGCATATTGCGGAACACCAGGGTTTTTGGGATGAACAGTTTTGATTGGTCGGTTAACAGGGGTTATAGCATAAGGATCATAGGATGAGGCCAGAACAGAAGAATAGTTAGGTTTGGGAATAGTACCTAGTGGGGTAAAACGGTTAACAATGTCCATAGAGGAAACAGGTTTAATAACTGGGTTAACAGTGGCAGGTATCTTGTCTTTCGACCCTCTACTTGCCATTGGAACACTGCAAAAATTCACGGGTAAGGAAATCAGGGATGGAGTTTTGAGATCCTTTAATATATTCAATATCAAAATCAAAAACACTTAAAATAGCTTGCCATCTGGCAAAAATATGTTTTGAAGCAATATTTTCAACATCTTTTTCAATAACATATTTAGCACTTTTGCAATCAATACGTAATAAAAACTTTTGGTTTAACAAATCACTTTGAAATTTTGAAATGCATAATACTATAGATAAAATCTCCTTTTTAATAGTACTATAGTTTAGCTGTGCATTATTCCAAATCCCAGAATAGAAACGGACAATTTGTTCAGTTGACTCAGGAGAAACTCTTTGTTTCAGAATACCACCATAACCAATGTCAGAGGCATCAGTTTCAACAATTTTGAACGCATCAACAGTGGGAATACCAAGGCAGGGCAATGTCTTAACATGAGATTTGATTTGTTTAACAAGGGATGTATGAACATCGGACCAGGATGGAGGATTACTCTTTAACCGATCAAAAAGAGGTTTACATTGTTTTCTCATATCTTTGTAGAAATCAGCAACATAATTCAATGACCCAAGAAATCTTTGGAGCTGAGTTTTATCAGTGATAATATCAGGAAATTTATCAGCAAATTGAATGGCTCTATCAATAGGACGAATTTGTCCTTCAGAGATGTCATAGCCAAGGAAATGAACTTTTGTTTGAAACAGTTTAATTTTCTTAGCAGAGACAACAAGACCATTTCTTTTGATAGTTTCTAGAAACGAATACAAATGTTTCCAGTGTTCATCAATAGAGCTGGAGTAAACAAGAACATCATCAATATAAACAATGGTGAAGTGACTAAAGCAGTTGAAAATGTCATTCATGATGTTTTGGAATTCACTAGGAGCATTCTTAAGACCAAAAGGCATCACATTCCACTCGTAATGACCAAAAGGAGTGGTAAAAGCAGTTTTGTACCTATCCTTCTCATTAATCTGGATTTGCCAGAACCCAGATTTCATATCAAACTTAGAGAACACTACAGCCTCACTCAACCTATGGACCAGGTCATTCTTATTGGGAATAGGGTACCTAATCCATTCTAAAACCTTATTCAAGGGTTTATAGTTGATAACCAGGCGAGGAGTTCCTCTCTCAATTTCAGCATTCTTTTGAACATAAAAAGCAGAGCAAGACCAAGGGGACTTACTATTCCTAATCAGTTTTTTCTCGAGCAAATCATGGATTTCTTTTTTGCAAAATTCAACAGTTTCAGCATTCATTTGAATAGGACGAGCTTTAGTGGGAATGTTTTTCTCATCAAAATCTTTAACATAAGGTAAGTCAACAATATGTTTCTTCCTATGCCAAAAAGCATTAGGAACATCAGAGCAAACATCATCAATTAACATTTTTTGAAAATTGTCAATTTTTGATAGCAACAATTTATTAGAAAGCTGTTCAGCAATTTTCTTATATCTGACTTCTTGCTGGAGAAAGCTAAGATGTTTGATTTTTGCATGAATCAGGTTGGAAGCATTATCAATATCAATCTTAAGATTTGAAACAAATTTGAATTTTACTTTTTGACCAAAAGGATCAGTAGTAATACCATCATGTTCAACAAGAAAATGATACAAAGCATTTATGAAAGGCAAACCAAGAATCACTTTATCAGTCATATTTTTGACCAAAACAGAAGGAATCTTGAAACATATGTCATCATGACAAACATGAGCATTATTCAATTCATATTTAATCTTCATTTGGGAACCATTAGCAGAAACTAGCCTTTCAGTTGATTTTTCAAAATATTTCGAAGGAATCAATCCTTCTTGAATACAATTCATATCCGCACCAGAATCAATCATAGCAATCACAGTGAAATGGTAATCATGAGAAACAACAATTTTAACTTTTGTAAACCATTTTGGAGGAAGTATTTTGCTAACAAGAGCAAGTTGAGAATTAATAATACCTTTATCAGAAAGAATAGCTTGTTGACCAGATTCTCCTTCATGTTTGAGCTCATCTTGTTCATTATTAGTTTTGTCAAGTTTTTTATCAATTTTAAACATCAACATTTTTTGATTAGGATTATGATTATCACTTTTAATATTTTTAAATTCATGTTTTAATTCACTTATCTCTTGTTTAACAATATTAATTTTACATTGGAGATCATTAACAGTTAAATCTTTGGATTTCTTCTCATTAAATCTTTCCAAAGTTTCTTCAAAACTTATTGTTGATTTGAGGTTTTTACCAATTTCATCTTTCAACAAGTTTTCATTTTCTTTACTTTTAGCAATAACATTACAACATGAATTTCTACAACCAATTTTAATTTCAGATGAATCATTAGCAGAATGATCAGTTGAAGAAGAAAAATCATTTTCCAAAGAATCAGACAAATTGTTTGATTCAAGGATTCTAAATAATTCTTCTTGATCATTATCATCAATTTTTAACATGTTAAACTTGTTTTTTAACTCACCAGGTTTTTGTTTACAATCTTTACTAAAATGACCAGGTTTTCCACAATTGAAACATTTACCTTTACCTGACCGTTGGTTAACATGTTTTTTAGCAACATTTCTCCTTTTAGCATAAAAATCATTAAGATTGGTTTTATGTTTTTTATGGTTATAATTTTTGTAGCTTTTATCATGTTTTTTACCTTTTTGCTTAGAAGGAGCAATAGAGGGTAAACCATATTGTTCACAAAAATTACCCATTTCATACTTAGCTTTTCTTTTATTTTTTAACTAGTGTTTTAACAGTTTTTCATCATTGCACATATTAATTCCAAGTTTTTTAATAGTGCTTAAAATATCACCATAAGTTAAATTATCATAGTCAATAGAATCATTTTTGCCAATTAATTCTTGTTTTACCTTATGAGCAAAGATAGGAGGCAGACCGTCAATAAACTTTTCTTTCCAATAAGGCTTGAAACAGTCCTTCCTCTGCATCACTCTGGAAAGGAAAACATCTTGGTACCATCTATAATCAGACATAGTAGGACATCTCAAATTATTCAACAAATCAGAAATTCGAGATGAAACATTAGATGGGGTACCAACAAAATGTTTGATAATAGTATACATCAAGGTATTAACACCATCAGGAACACCTCGACCAATACGATCATCAAAAATAGGAAAGCCTTCATCATTCTTTTTAACAGCATGTTTAATAGAGTCTCTGGATTCTTCTGTAAGATAAGAATCCCACCATCCACGAAGAGTACCAGAAAAGCTAGTAGTAAGAAGGTCAACAATTTCAGATTGTGCAAAATCATGATTATTTTGGTAAACAATACCAACCATGGACATATGTCCCATTTTGTTAATAATTTCTTGTTCAGAAAAGCCATCAATATTCCATTCATAAAACTTATCAGCAGAAACAGAAAACTGAGTTTGAAAAGTTCTTTCTTCAAACTGCAAATCAGGAGGAGTAGGTTTTGAATACCAATTCCTAGTAAGAAACATGGGTTTGGAATTTCCAACAAATCTTTTAATTTCAGGTAAACAGTCATCAAAAACCTTTTTGGCAGGAACAGAAGAAACAGTATTAGAATCTGTATCATCAGAAACAATTTCATTTTTTGAAATAGTTCGGGCAACAGGAGTACTTGTAGAAGTACCTTCAGTTTTAACTTTTAAATCAGCAAGCATTCACTACAAGAAAAACGAGCTATTGCGGCGGGTGCAAAAACTGCCACTATACGTCGCCTATTGCGGCGCGTTTTTGGCCCGCCGCTGTACATGAGATCTATTGCGGCGTTCTATGTGCCCGCCGCAATAGTTCTGGTATTTTGCGGCGTACTACAGCGGCGGGCTAATGACCCGCCGCAATAGACCTGTTTTAGCGGCGTTAAGCTTAGATATGGCGACGGGTCAGCGGGTCAATGACCCGCCGCAATAGTTCTGGTATTTTGCGGCGTACTATAGCGGCGGGCCAATGACCCGCCGCAATAGACCTGTTTTAGCGGCGTTAAGCTTAGATATAGCAGCGGGTCATTGACCCGCCGCAATATGTACTCCTTTTTGCGGCAGGTTGGACCGCCGCAATAGATCTTTAAATTTCCCACTATTTTTTTCGTCTTCCCACTTAAAGATCAAATTGTAAATTACATCCGATTGGCATGAAAATTGGCATGCATGTTAAGAACATATAGAAAATGTGATCCAACGGTTGGATTTTCAAAATATGAATTCCACAATAAGTTATTGATTGCTGTAACATTTTTAAAAGTTACATCTAATGTAAATTGAACCCAACCCTATATTTCTTAATTTAATGTGAATTTTCACAAAGCTACCGTTAGATTACATTATCTTAATATATTTTTCATGCTTACAAAATTTCAAGGTGATCAAAGATTAATAGTCATGTCATCAATTAATTATTTAAATTCAAGTTTTTGTAGTTTAAAATAACGCATAAAAGATGAGTGTAAAAATCAAATTGTAAATTACATCGGATTGACATGAAAATTAGCATGCATGTTAAGAACATATAGAAAATGTGATCTAACGGTTGAATTTTCAAAGTATGAATTCAACAATAAATTATTGATTGATGTAACATTTCTTAGAGTTACATGTAAATTGAACGTAACCCTATATTTCTTAATTCGATGTGAATTTTGACAAATTTACCATTAGATTACATTATCTTCATATATTTTTCATGCTTGCAAAATTTCAAGGTGATTAAAGATTAATAGCCATGTCATCAATCAATTGTTTAAATTCAAGTTTTTGTAATTTAAAATTACGCATAAAAGATGTGTTTAAAGATCAAATGGTAAATTACATCCGATTGGCATGAAAATTGGCATACATGTCAAGAACATATAGAAAATGTGATCTAACGGTTGGATTTTTAAAATATGAATTCATCAATAAGTTATTGGTTGGTGTAACATTTTTTAGAGTTACATCAAGTGTAACTTGAACCCAATCCTATATTTCTTAATTCGATATGAATTTTGACAAATATACCGTTAGATTACATTATCTTCATATATTTTTCATTCTTACAAAATTTCAAGATGATCAAAGATTAATAGCCATTTCATCAATCAATTGTTTAAATTCAAGTTTTTGTAGTTTAAAACAACACATAAGAGATGAGTTTAAAGATCAAATGGTAAATTACATCCGATTGGCATGAAAATTGGCATGCACATTAAGAACATATAGAAAATGTGATCCAACGGTTGGATTTTCAAATATAAATTCAACAATAAGTTATTGGTTGGTGTAACATTTTTTAGAGTTATATCAAGTGTAATTTGAACCCAACCCTATAATTCTTAATTCGATGTGAATTTTGACAAATTTACCGTTAGATTACATTATCTTCATATATTTTTCATACTTACAAAATTTCAAGGTAATCAAAGATTAATAACCATGTCATCAATCAATTGTTTAAATTCAAATTTTTGTAGTTTAAAATAACGCATAAAAGTTAAGTTTAAAGATCAAATGGTAAATTACATCCGATTGGCATGAAAATTGGCATGCACGTTAAGAACATATAGCAAATGTAATCAAACGATTGGATTTTCAAAATTTGAATTCAATAGTAAGTTATTGGTTGGTGTCACATTTTTTAGAGTTACATTAAGTGTAACTTGAACCCAACCATATATTTTTTAATTCGATGTGAATTTTGACAAATCTACCGTTAGATTACATTATCTTCATATATTTTTTATGCTTACAAAATTTCAAGGTGATAAAAAATTAATAGCCATGTCATCAATCGATTATTTAAATTCAAGTTTTTGTAGTTTAAAACAACACATAAAAGATGAGTTTAAAGATCAAACGGTAAATTATATCCGATTGGCATGAAAATTGGCATGCACGTTAAGAACATATAGAAAATGTGATCCAATAGTTGGATTTTTAAAATATGAATTCAACAATAAGTTATTGGTTGGTGTAACATTTTTTAGAGTTACATCAAGTGTAACTTGAACGCAATTCTATATTTCTTAATTCGATGTGAATTTTGACAAATCTACCGTTAGATTACATTATCTTCATATATTTTTTATGCTTACAAAATTTCAAGGTAATCAAAAATTAATAGTCATGTCATCAATCGATTATTTAAATTCAAGTTTTTGTAGTTTAAAACAACGCATAAAATATGAGTTTAAAGATCAAATGGTAAATTATATCCGATTGGCATGAAAATTGGCATGCACGTTAAGAGCATATAGAAAATGTGATCCAATAGTTGGATTTTTAAAATATGAATTCAACAATAAGTTATTGGTTGGTGTAACATTTTTTAGAGTTATATCAAGTGTAATTTGAACCCAACTTTATAATTCTTAATTCGATGTGAATTTTGACAAATTTACCATTAGATTACATTATCTTCATATATTTTTCATGCTTACAAAATTTCAAAGTGATAAAAAATCAATAGTTATGTCATCAATCAATTGTTTAAATTCAAGTTTTTGTAGTTTAAAATAACGCATAAAAGATGAGTTTAAAGATCAAATGGTAAATTACATCCGATTGACATGAAAATTGACATGCATGTTAAGAACATATAGAATATGTAATCCAATGGTTGGATTTTCAAAATATGAATTTAATAGAATTATTGATTAGTGTAACGTTTTTTAGAATTCAATAATAATGTTACATTAGAGTTAAAAAGTAAACATTGTTAGTCACATATTAAAATTCTTACATAAATTTAATAATTGTTATGATCATTTTTTTTTTTAATTTTTAATAAGATAGAACGTGTGATAATTTTTGTAGGGTCACGGGTTTTCGACCTAGGCCCAAAGACTGGTTTGGACAGAAATTTGGTGAGCCCAAAACAATAAATTTGTAGAGAATGGGCCTAAGAGCTAGGTTTTAATGATTCATATTAACGGCTAAGTAAGGATTCAATGGTAAACAGAAGTGAACAATACATTAAACTCAAATGAAATGGTAGTCCGAAGAGACTGAATAGAATTCAAGACACTAGTTGTGAGTTTTCATACAATTCTTTGTGCTATAGTAATTCTCTCTTTTCTCCTTCTTCCCTTCTTTTTTTGTCCCCCATTATGGGAGATCTTTTACATTTTTATAGGTCCTTTCAGGCCATCCTGGTCTTACACTTGTTGTCCATCCAGACCCTCACTTAAGTGCATGTCCCATCAAATATCTTCTTTTGTTACCTGTAAGTGGCAGTGGCTAGTGGTTGCATTGTTCAGGAGTCTCCTCCCCATAAATGTGGCCAGAAGAGTTGGTGCAGTGCATTTAATGTGGTGGTAATAGATTTTCTTTGAGATATTTCCATATTATCATCTCCTTTGTACGTGTCTGAAGTTCCTCATTGTCATTCTAACTACTTGATTGGTCGCCCAAGTCATTCGAGCACTTGTTTGAGTGAGACTTGATATATCCGAGAAGGGAAACCTCCTCGGACTATATTTCTCCCTCCTCTCTTTGCGTGACCCTTCATTCCGTGGCATCTTCTAATTATTCATCACTCCTCGGACATACCCATAAATAGGGCCCAAAGCCCAGTGCACAATTTTGGGATCCTGCCCCCACAATTTTTTTTTTTTAATTTTTTTGAGAAACTTGTTTTTAATTTTTTGAGAAAGCTGTGTGGTTATTTTTATTGAGTATATATGATTATTTTTTGTTTTTTAAATTTTATTTCATAGCTCACTAATATTAGATTCTTAATATTTTGGACTCATTAACCCATATAGATGTGTTTGATTAATGTACAATTACAAAATGCATGACAAAATAGTAATTGTTAATAAAAAATGGTAATTAATTAAAATTGTCTTCTTTTATTTTTATTTTTATTTTTTCCTCAAAATAAAATCTATCTTTTTTTATTTTTCCCACCCAAAATTTCCCAAAAATTTGTTTCCCTCCTGTTGTGTTTCACTTAGAGCATTTAGCTTCTCATCACACAAAAAACGCGCTCCAGCAAAGGTAGTATTAAAAAAAAAAAAAAAAAAGTATATTTTTCAATCTTAGATTTCTCTCTACTCTCTCACACTTCTCTGTTCTCTCTTCTCTCTCTGAGCTCTTCTCTTCTCTGAGCATTCTCTCTTCTCTCTCTGGGTCGTGGTTGTGCTCCGGCCTCGTGGATCGAAGTGGCTTTCCATGGATCAGAGTGCTTGCTCATGGATCGGAGTGGTTATCACACGTGGTTGTGCTTGCTCGTGGATAGGAGTGGGTTTCAGCGTTGGGGCATATCGGCGTGGACTGAAGTGGGCCTTTCTTGCTCGTGGGTCGGAGTGGTTCTCAATCTCATCAATGTTCGATTGGGAAGATTGGCGGAGAATGGCGGAGAGAAACCAACTCAAGCGGTGGCGGAGAATTCAAAAGAATTGTGCGAGCCGTCGACGGCAGATCCGTCGAAATTTGCTTCGATCGTCGGAGAAGACGCCGTGAGTACTTAGAAAGACGAGGTTGCACCAGCCACCGCCGTTGATGCTTCGATCGCCGACGGTGAGTTCTTTTTTTTTTTTTTCTTTTTTTTTTTTTCTTTTCCTTCTTCATTGTTTCGCTCTATCACTCTCTCACTGTGCTCAAAGCTTTATCATTTCTTTGTCTGTGCGTTTTGATTCGGTCAAAACTTTACGACTCTGTTGCGCTCTCAAGTCTGAAACTTCCTTTTTTTTTTTTTGTATTATTATATTATTATTTAATTTAATTCTGTTGCTGTTAGTTTTAACGTGTTAATCACTTTGAAACGTCATCGTCAAGGAGTTGACTGGTATTTAAGAATGCGTCACAGAGAAGTTGGGTCGGATATCCGGTGAGAATATAGATCCTTCAATTTAATACTTATATCCGGTGAGAATATGTATTGGTTGTTGTGGTATATGTTTTTGTAGTATATGTTTATCATTATTTTAATGAAATTTTTTTATATTTTTTTATATAAGTTGCTAAAAATATAGTCTTTGCTGTGAGGTATATTGTAAGATGTGTGATTGGTATTTTGTAGAGAAATACAAAAGCTCTAATCAAATTCACAAAATCAAGATCACTCTGGCTTCAAAGAATGCTAAAAACATTGAGTAGGAGTGTGGAAAGGAATAAGAGCAGGTTTTGGGAGTCCTATAAATTTATTAGATTTAAAATTGGGGATGGCATGAGGGTGAGGGTATATGGCTTGGTGCATGGTGTGGGAACAAGGCTTTTAATTGGTTAGTTTACGTTAGTTTATGATCCTTTGGGGGGCAGGAGTTGTCAGGTGCAAGGGTTAAGTCAGTATTTGTCAACTCATTATTTCATTGGATATTAGTAGATATAGATAGACCCAATGGTAATGTAGACTTTACATTCTTTAGAGTTTGTTTGCGTTGTAGGTTGGTATACACTCAGTGCACTCACTGCATCCAATGTACTGTTGTACTTATTTTATTATTAATAGTAATTCTTATTACCTAAAAAAAATCGTACTGCCTTAATTCAATTCACTCCAAGTTATTCCTGCTTTTGCCTTTGTTCAATTATTTTTGTTTATATGGTAAAATCCTTTGGTATTTGGACTGAACAGTGAACAATACTCTAATAGAGTGTCACTAAAAAAATTTGTCACAATCGTGTAAGATTACAATTTTTTCCATTCTGACAATTTGATATAATATGCACTTTTATTGTCCTTAAGGCATCAATACACAAAGTTCAAAGAAAGATGCGTATGAACCCTTTTTTTTTTATTAAAAAAAAAAAAACTTTAATTTTTTTGACAGTGTAGCCTATGAACCTTGATGTACCTGTTAAGATCATATTTTCTGTGTTTTTTTTTTTCTCAAATGGACTACTGTTAAGTTGGTGAGAATTTCAGGAAGAGTGTGGTGTGTGTGTGTGTGTGAGAGATGGGACCTGTCTAGAAAAATTGCTATTTTTCTAGACAAGTTTTTTTTTTTTTACTTGGTGGTGTATCATAAATAAGTATGAATGGGGTTTTAAATTTGGGGTGATGAGCTGCTTTAGGTGATGTTAAATTTTAAATTTTTTAAATGGGTTTTCCACTTTTGTTGCTGCATATTTTGAGGGTTGGAAAATGGCTTTTTGTGCTTGGGGGAATTTTTATTGATGAGAGTTTTTGTTGTTTGTACATCTTTGGTCGCACTTTGGCACTGTGATTGTGGTGGTGAAGAGTCTTAACTTTAACTTGAGGGGATGTAGGACCTTGCTTGCTGCCATGTGGGTTGGTGGTGTCGAGTTAGAATTTTTTTTTTTTTTTTTGATAAGTAAGAAGAAAATATTATTGATAAAGGAATAGCATGAAAATACAAAGAGTTCACGGTAGTGAACAAAAAGACACAAGCAGCCACAAGCGACCACTAAGCTAGTCTAATAGACGAAAGGAAATCCATAAGGGTAAAACAATCTGAGAGACCCCAACACCGAGACCAATCAAAGAGGGTTCGTTGGAATTGATAGCAATAGCCACAGGTTTGTCTTGTTTTAGGTTTTCATATCTTGATTTTGCGTGTTTTTCTTTGGATAAATATACCGCCCCATCTCTATGTTAAATTATGGTTGTTAATAATTCTGACATTAAAGGAATATATTATTGATGATTGTCTTTCCTTTTAAATTGTTTTGTTCATGTAATTAGACATCAGGTGCTTAATATTATTGTGTAGTTTTTAGATAACTCCAGCTTGTGACATTCCTTTACAAACTCTCTGTGGTGGGGGTAGGTTCATAATTGTAAATCTTCAGGTACTTTTCTTTCTTTAATTTAGGGCTATTCTTTTCCTCTCTGTGTGACATCTACATTTGTATACCATCCAAAGTGAAATCTAGAAATGTGACTGATTGCGAAGTTTTTACTACTAATGCCTCTTGCAAGTAAGCAAGGTCTTATATTAATGAAACTGGATGTTTCTCGTATTGTAGTCAATGTTTTTTCCACCCAGTATCTTTAGTGCAGGATACTTTGTAGTTTGTACTTATTATGCAGTTACACCATCGCCTCAATTGTTCCTCATAAATTTCATTTTGTATCTACAGCAAACTCCGAAAGACAAGAAAGCAAGTTTGGTTATCCATAATTGAGTTGACAAGGTATTATTAATTTGGATCAAAATAGAACTTTTGACATCATTTTTGTGTCACATTATGGAATTTAAAAAACAGGATGTTTAGCAAATTACTTTGCTAGAAAGTATATGACTCTCTCTCTCTCTCTCATATCACAATAATCCTTCATAATGATTAAATGATTAAATTCAAAACTTCATAACATCTTAAGTTTTTGGGGCAAGTGGTAGTTTATAATGATATCAGAGTAAGCTATCTTTAGTCTAAACCATGTCTCTACTTTACCTCCTATTCAAAAAATTTCAAAGTACTACTTTTTGGGCTTAAATTATCAGGAGAGAGTTGGGGTCCACGTATGAGGAGTGTTAAAATATGGTTAAATGATTAAATTCACAAGTTTCTAACATCTTAACATGTTTAGTGCATAAATTTGCTAGAAAGTATTTGATTATCTCTCTACCTTTCTCTTATCATATTACATAGTCCTTCATTACATTAGTTGTTGTGACTATCGAGTGCACTTTAAAATTAAGAAAATGATTTTGTGTTATATTAAAATTGCATTTTATTTATTTTTGTTTAAAGTACATTTGAGGACTTCGGTATGTATGATACAGTACACCTAGAACTAGGTAACTTAAGGTGGCTGAACTACTGAAATTTCACATTGAGATTTGGGGAGGGCCCTAAGATCCACTAGATTGGTAGATCATTGATGGGGAAATATTTATAAGACAAAAAAGAAGCAAAATAAGAACCCTCTGTAATTTGGACACTAAACAATATGAAATATCATGCTTTTGGGGCACTGAACTTTACAATGCTGGAGTTTTACATTCAAAAACATGGGTTGTCGATCATGTGGTAAAATTGGTAGAAGTCCATTTTAAGGAGCATGGTTACAAATTTTGCATTGGAGATGGCCCTATCAGTGAATTCCAAGCTATCACCATTGAGAAAATGCTTGAATGGTAACAATTATACTTTTCAATCTATGATTTCAAAGCACCACAATGATTTTTTTTTTCTTTCTTTCTTTTTAATTACAATTTCATTCGTTTACAAGTGGTTTATTTGGACTATGTGGTTTTGCCAAAGGGTATAATTTTGATTTGCTTTCTGGTTGATGGTTTCATATGCTCGTTGATGATATTGGAGACGTGACAATTACTAATGATGGTGCTATAATACTGAAGATGTTATATTTTTTTGATGGTTTTTTGTGTACAAAGAATTACATTTAAACAACCGCACTTTTTGGAAGTGTTGAAGGATTTGTTTAAATACTTTGGAACTTTGATAATGGTTATAGACAATGTTATGTAATTGATAATATATTTCTATGTTTATATAATGTTAGTTTGGAGATATTTGTGGTGTTATTTAGTTACATTTGTGATATTGTCTTAGTGGAGCTAAAATTTTTACAAGTTATTTGTAATAGAAATGTGGTTCTAGAACCCATGAGGGATTAAAAAAAATAATAATAATAATCTATAGTGGCGGGCAAAAACTACCGCTGAAGGACTAAAATTAGAAAATAATAGGAGGCCTATAGCGGCGTTTTTGGCCTGCCGCTAAAGCCCCACACATATAGCGGCGGCGTAACCGCCGCTAAAAGCTGCATAAAGTTTGTCGTTTCATAAACCCTATAGTGGCGCTTAATGCCCGCTGCTAAAGGTTGTCACATATAGCGGCAGGTTTATCCCGCCGCTAAAAGGTCACTTGACTCGGATGGTGACCTCATAGGGTGGCGTTTTTCTGCCTGCCGCAATAGGCCAAAAGCGCCGCTAAATGGCCAACCTATTGCGGCGTTTTTTGTTACCACCGCAATAGAGCTATTGCGGCACCGCAAGGCTGGCGGGTATAACCGCCGCAATAGCCCCCGCCGCAATAGGCCAAATAGACCTTTAGCGGCGGTTTTTTGGGCTATTGCGGCGGTTTTGGCCCCGCCGCAATAGGCCAGTTTTTTTGTAATGATTTTTGCAACAGAAACAGGTTTTTCAACAATTCTTTCTTCAATACAGTCAAGTTGTTGACCAATAACATGCAAAGATTCATTAGCAACATTGTTTTGTTCAACAAGAGTTTGATCATCAGTAATTTTGAAAGGAGTAGCTTTAATATCAATTTTGTCAGTAGTCACCAAAATAGTCTCAAGAGGTGGATGACTAGTTCTGACAATGGTTTTGTCATTTTTAACAAGATTAAATTTCTTTATCACATTCAAATGATTTTTTGAAATTTCATCTTTTGAAACATAATAATTTTCAAGGAAATCAAAGAACAAAATATGTCTTTTTAATTGATTCATTTTTTCTAACCATTTTCGTTTAACACGATTTTTCTCAGATGAAGCAAAATTATTTTGGTAATATTTTCTTTTAGGTCTGTTCTTAGAAAGCATGAATTCATTAAACAATGGAGCCATATCAACTTTAAAATTTCATTCACAACAGTCAACATTCTCAATTGATTTTGGTAAACAAAATTTTTAGCAGGAAAATTAAAAGGACAAACAAATTCAGTGTCATCTTTATCTTCATTAAGATTTTTAGAAAACAAGCAAGAATAATTTGTAGAAAACATTTGTTCAACAGTGTGATCTTCTCTATTTACAATATCAGGAGGACAACCAGTCCTGGAGCTGACAGAGGAGTTGGATCTCCACAACTTATCCATATTATCCTAGTTTTAACACTCAATTATCATGTTTTCTCACAACCGTTGCATTTCGTAACACATACCCTAAGCAACCCTATACCACACACATGCCCTACATGCCCTCCTGGCTCAAACGGGCCTTACAGTCAGGTTCTGGGAATTCACTTTACACCTAGGGGACTTACTATTCTCATATATATATTTATATATATATTACTAAAAGCTGTTTAATGTTGTTGCGCTCATATTGTGCCACGTCAGCGGCAATGTCATTTCAAGCTTTTTTTTTAATTTTAATTTTTTCTACAATTTTAAAATAATTTTTACAAATTTCAAAATAATAATAACTTTACATAGTAAATCCCAGCCCTATAATAAATTTGTATAATAAATCCCAGCCCACTCTTTATCTTTTTACTTCCACCATAAAGCCCAGCCCAAGCCTTTTCAACTTAAAGGAAAATTTTGAAACCGTGGAACCCTTAGGCTTTGCTTGGGAGTTCATAAGGGAAGGAAATAAAATGGAATGAAATGATCATAAGGGAATGGAAAAGAATTTAAGTAAGGGAAAAGAATGGAAAAGAATGGAATGGAATGAAATTAAGTAACTTTGATTGGATGTTTTAAAACAAAGGAATGGAAATGAATGAAAATGAATGGAATGTAAGTAATTTTGTTTGGGAGCAGCATGGAGGGAATGGAATGGAATCATTTTATGACAATATTACTATTAGACCCCTATTTTAAAATAAAGGGTTTAATATATAGGAGTATTTTTGCAGTTTTAGTAAAAAAAAATCATTAAATCTAATTCTATTTCCTCCCAATCTTGGGGGGAATGAAAATTTGAAGTTTTAAGGGAATAGAGAGGAATGAGTGTTCCCTCCTACCCATTCCATTCTCTCTCACTTAAACTCCTAAATAAGGGAATAGACTTTCTATTCCCTCCATTAAAACTCCCAAACAAGAGAAGAGAAGAATATTCTAAAATTATTCTTTTTATTCCTTTCCATTCCATTCCCTTCTCCCAAACGGAAGGGTTTTGAGTAAGGAGCACAGCGTAAGGACAACCAGAGAGTTCAAAACAGACAATTTGAATTTCTCCCACCTTTCTGTTCTACGTTACGCATCGTTTCAAGGACAACCAGAGAGTTTGAAACCGTGAAGGGAAGGGATTTGATACCATTTGAAATCGTGAAAATCTCCCCACCTTCCTGCTCTACGATTTCACGGTAACGACCACTTATTTGAGTTCCTTCCTTCCTGTCTTCCTCTCTTTACAGTATATAAATACTAATGAAACCTGGCTGATTCAGTTAAGGTATCTCTAAATCCTAGTTCCTTTTGTGCTCCATTCTCTTGCTTGATGTTTTTTGTTTCCTTTTTTACATTTTGTTATGGCCTTTTTCATGCTGTGGTGTGGATGATTGTTATGGTTGCTGTGGTTTTTAATTGGTGCTCTGTCTTTTGGTTTAATACTGATAGAAGCTGCATAAATACTGCCAATAGATTGTCTTTTGATTTATATGGATTGGTAGTAGTGGTTTGCTGCTTGGTTTTGAACACACAAATCAGTTTCTGAGATTATAAGGAAGACAAACACACGTATCAAAATTGAATCTTTATTATTGGTCCGAGAATTTGGGTCTTTAACGGAGATATAATTGATTAATTGAGAAATAGAGAGAGAGAGAGAGAGAGAGAGAGAGAGAGAGAGAGAGAGAGAGAGAGAGAAGCCCGAGAAAATTGATACGTATATGGACTCTTTAACTCTTATCTCTATCTCTACGCTGTTCTTGTAATTCACAGGTTTAATGGAGTGTGCTTTGGCAAATCAGAGAATTGTGGTCAACTTTCTGTTGGAAAAATAGCATGGAGTGAATATGAAATTGATGATTTCTATGTTCACTTGAAGATGTTATTATAAGTGGTGAAAATCCTTAAGTCCCACATTGGAAATAATAGAAAATATGAGCTTTGGGTTGGATATTAGGTTGGGCTTTAGGCATGTGTGGACTAGGCCCACTTATCCAATTAATAATAATATTTTATTATTGAGTCAGTTAGTCTGTGCATAGCAGTTATCACTGAAACAGAACACTTGTTCAGTAACGTATAAGTTTTCATAGTCCCTCATTCATGAAAGAGAATTTTTCAGAGGAGAAAAACTCACACAGTGAGAATTTTAATGCATTTATTTTGTGTCAAAGAGAGAGAAAGAGGCATTGAGTAGTTCGCAGAGCACGACCTTGAGTGTTTCGTTTTCGTGTTGAAGATCATTTTATCCTGGGAGGCAGACGTCCGCGAGTCTCAAAGCACCACAGTGATTGTGTGAGGGGCGAAATCTGCTTTAAGGAGATTGTGTAAAACATAAGACTTGATCTCAATTGTTCATCCTTTCACGCATTTGGTCTATGAGTCTTTCATTATTTGCAGATTTCTATTTATATATATTCAGTATTTTATTTATTGCTTTGCCTATCACATCTATTTGTGTTATTGCTTTTTCTTAGATTTGTATTTTGTTTCTTTTACTGTATCACAAAAGTAAATTGTTGAAATATATCCAACACTTTCATCCAAAACATTGTATCTTGCCACAAACTTTCATCCAAGACATTGTCTTTTACATTGTATTTTCAAACTGACAGAACCTTAAGAAAAATGCTCAACACAATGTTTATACCTTTGCATTTTCTTTTGCAAGTTGGCACAAAGCCATAGTAGGACTTTTCCTAGGTTCTTTTATTTTTATACTTTCCTTTTTACCATTTTTCTTTTCTGTGTCTTATTTTTATGCTTAAGGAAGGTTTTAATTTATGAAATAGGTTATAGGTGGGATTAATACCCAATTAGTTGTGGTGAAATTGTACCTTCTGGCTTAGGCAACTGTGTCCATTGACTGATTGGAAATAACTTGGAATGTAAATGTTCAAAGCCCTGTTGTTTTGCAACTTATCTTTGATTGGACTTGGAAAAAACTCATCATTTATTGAAAATTCATTTTTATGGTTGGTTGATGTGCTTATATTGGCTTATTTCATTATTTTTCCCACAATTTTCGTGCCAAACTGAGGTTTACTGGACAGCAACTATAGAGCAGAACAGCGAGACCGTGAGAGTTGGACAAGATTTGCAACTACAACATTAGATTCCTCAAAACTTTTCTGCAACCATCCCTCAATAGATTCCTCTCCTACACAGCTTTGATGAAAAAAAAAGTTAAAAAGTTAAAAGTTAAAACCTTACATATAACATAATGTGATAATGTTTTCAAATAATAAAGATATTGAAGACCTACTTTAAGAATACCAACTCTTCCATCTACCATTTTTTTTCCCTAAATTGAAAAGTGGTCATAGTTTACCGCAATTTTCATGTGCTATCATGCTTCCAAGGACTCTATCTGTGTTTGTTGAAATCTATACCCCAAATCTAGTGAACAATGGGCTTCTCTCCTCATGGATATAAGTATTTTAAGTATAGCAGAAGTAAAACCACTCTGTTTCTTTGAGCATTCAGATCAATGGAATTTTTGTATCTTTTTTTGTGTATTGAGGTAGCACCATGAAGGGTTAATAGCAAATAGGAGGAATCAATATGTTTCTAATTTGTAGATTCCATTATTCTAAATATTTTTTAGTTACTGGAAATTATGCTTCCCTCTATTATGGCACCTGTAGAGTAACCAAGCTCTATTTCTTGGTTATATTTGCTAGGCCTTTGACAAAAGGCCTCTTAGAGCAACTGGTGTTACTTGGCATTTTCGCACCTATGTTAGATTACAAGCTTGAACATATGTTGGGATTATAGCATAGATAAACTGTCATAAACTATTTGATGATGACCTCATAAATATCCTAGACATTGGGTTTGAATATTGGAAATAGAATTGTTTGGACTATTTGATGTGCTCATTCCCACACCTTCTGATTTATGTTTGAATTGGGCATTCTTAGTTTTAGGCTATCTTTTAATGTTGGAATTTTTTAGAAATTGATACTTTCAAAGATTTTTATTTTTCAATCTGTGGGTTTTTTATATTTATAAATAGATATAAATCATGTCAGATGTCAAAACTCATATACAAATTAGTCCTCAACCCTCAGTTGGTTGCAGGCTAAATTGTAATAAGGAGGTTGTTTGTCAGTAGGTTTACATGGTTTTCCTGCAATTGATAGATTATGACCCCAATTTGCATATAAGCATGCGGTAATGGAGTTAGAATTTCACTTAAGGAGACAATTCGGTTTAATCATTATAACACTTTATTGCAACATCCTAAAGGCAATTCCTCATTACTCAAGTTGGCTTGGGCTGCCTATATATATATGTGTGTGTGTGTGTGTGTGTGTGAATTATTTGGATTTAGAAAAATGGAATGTTGTTTAGTGGTAAAGTATATTGTGTTTAGTGGCAAAGTTGGCTTGGGCTGCCTATATATGTGTGTGTGCGTGCGCGCGAGCGTGTGTGTATTACCATATTTGGATTTAGAAAAATGCAAGGTTGTTTAGTGGCAAAGTATATTAATGGAGGCCATGTTGTATTTGCAATTGTGATGTGTTTAGTTTGTCATGGGTGTAAATTTTGGGTGGATTCATGTTGTAGTCATTTTAATACTATTTTATCAAAAAGTTGTTCTCTTGCCAAGTTTTTGTTTTCTTTTTATATTAAAGTCATGTTTTTCTCTTCATATTTTTAGGCGTAAAAAAAAAAAAAGGCAAGTTAAATTTTACTACAAGTCCTAATATGCCAACACCTTCGCATTGCTATGCTTTTTGTTGCTGACTTTACTAAGGTAACAAAACTTAATGTAAGTAATCTTTAAGTTATAATATGATGAGTGGAATCCTATTTTACCATCAAAGATTGTTGTTTGCCTGCCACTCTTCACATGCATCATTTAATAATTGCTTGATAACCTATATTAAAACAATCAGGGCACCTATATTGACATTGTCATCACCTCAACAACTGTGAAGACATTTGATGGTTTTCTCCCCCCTCTTATTGCACAAATTATTTTGTAATATATGTTTTGTGTAGATTTTGTGTTTTTTTTTCTTTGTCATTTTGATGTAGATATCTTAAGTTTTTATTCTACAAACTTTGATCTTCATATCTAAAAAATCTAATATATATATATATATATATATATATATATATATATTTTTTTTAACATTTAGTGTAAAGTGTGCTACTTATCAAAAAAAACATTTAGTGTAAAGTGTGTGCTCAATACTTGATGTATTCATTTTCTTAACATTTAGGGTTACATTTGGGTGTGCTTTTGTTTTAATTTTTTAGCAGAGATTGATGAGGTAGATGGCAATGGCAAGGCCAACATTAGATATTTTTGAATTGTTTTAACTTTTATTCAGTTTTAAAGTCAATTTGGCTTCTAAAGTCAATTCAGTATTAGATATTTGGCTTTAAGTTTGAGTATTATTGGTTTCTAAAGTCAATTTGTATTTTAAGAGTGCAATATGCACCCAAGAATTTGTAAATTTGATTGCGTATGTTTGTCAATATTATTCATAGTCGATAAAACACGTCCTCCCCTCTCTTTCATTTCTCTAATTTAGATTTCTCTCTCTACACTGCTAAAACACTTCTCATGGTCCCTAAAAATCAAACTTTTGGGTATAGGATTTGGGTTGTAAGTTTTGTATTGTAGTAGTTTTTATAGGTTGGTTGAATTGTGGGTTAGTTTGCAAAGCTCTCCATTTCAGAGTGGATAATTTGCAATTCTAATGGCTATTCTGGCATTCTACAGAACAGGGGGTGTGGAAATAGGTATGTAACATATAGTTTCCTTTATCTAATTATCTATTGTTAGCCCACCAAAAATGTAAATATAATTTCAAACCATTAATATTGAACCATCTTATGCTTTTATTTTGTTGTTTTGTTGAGAAAGTTTAACAGGCAGAATAGTCATAAATATACTACAAGTTGAACATTTATATGTTCACAAATCACATTTGCAAATATGCAGAAAGAGTAGTGTGTGTGGCTGTGTGCAACTGAATTGTCTATCTTAATTGATTCTCTTACTCCTTGCATAAATATCTTCTGAGAGTGGGCCGCCACAACTTCACTTGCAATGTTGAGGCTAATTAGTGTCGAGTGTCTTAGCTATGTCCAAGTCTATTGGGGCGGCTTTGCTAGAATCATACACTGGCACAGGTGGTTTACAAGAGATTTAAGAGGCAATTGAACTCTCTGCAATGAACCATATGAAGACATTGACATCAAGCCTACCAAGGTGTTTCTTTCCTTCTTTTTATCTCTAATTTACAATATAAAGGCGTTTTCATATAAATTTATGTCACCCTCCTTCATCACTCAGTACATATTCAAACTCTTCCAAGTAAATATTTAACGTTGAATTGATTTTAATTATTTTTTTTCATATAAATTCTATAGATTTATTTTTAGTTTCAACTAAATTTATGACTTTTCTAAGTAGATTTGCAATCTTCCTATCTCCTTTCACATTGTTTTGCCATTAGCAATGCACTGTTAATTTTTTTGCTCTCTCTAATTTTATGTATTTTTATTTTTTTCCAGTAAATTTGTAGTTATTTTTGGCTAATTTGAAGTTCGTTTGGCTATGCATTTGATTTGAGCTGGATGTGTTTTTTCATGTGATTAGGTTTTAATCAAATGAGAAACGAATTAGTGAGATGTAATGACTTAACTATTTGCACATTC
Source organism: Quercus glauca (assembly GCA_023736055.1). NCBI lineage: Eukaryota > Viridiplantae > Streptophyta > Magnoliopsida > Fagales > Fagaceae > Quercus > Quercus glauca. Next base: position 80,952,933 of record CM043318.1, on the reverse strand, counting down.
AATAAGTAGCACTGATCAATTTGTTTGTGGATTAGTAAACTCAAGAGAACCAGTTAGTGAGATGTAATGAATTGTCTAACCATGCAAAGTCTCTTCTAACAACTTGGTGTAGGGTTGCATCTAAAGGAAAAATCGAAAATGGTTGCTCTTGATGTTGTTAATAAGGAAGCTGTTGATCTGGCTTGTTCTTTAAAAAACTATATACTGTTATCATCTGACGACATGCAAACTTTACCTTAATTAATGTTCCAATTAATGAATATTCTTTGTGAAAATTCATAGCTACAAATATTAGAATAATAAATGTTATTAGCTTTCATAGTTTACTTATAAAAAAAAAAGAAAAAAGAAAAAAAGAAAAAAAAAGAAGCTTCATAGTTAGATGATGGAGTTTAGTGGGCTCAATTGATACTTGAGTAGAATATATTGTGTTCTGCCACAAACAACCAGTTTTTTTTTCCCTTTATTTTGTGTGGAATTACAGGCAATTGGAATAAATTAGATCTTTCATGTTTAATTCAAGTAGTGTTGTATGAATACTTTGATTTGCCTAGAATCAAGGAGCATGAAATTGGATGGAAATGTAAAGAAATTTTCATTATTTTATCTTATTTGATTGGTGCTAAATTAGAATTTGCTTCATGTTGATAATCTAATCCCTGAAGAAGTTTTTGAGTATCTTAATTGTACAAGAAATGATTTGACCTTTGATCAATTGATCTGATGCAGTTCAAGAAAGATTGGATTTGTTTGGATACAAACTTGAGGAGGAAAAGTTTAGTAAAGAAATGTTAAAATTTCATATTCTCCCTTCTTTTTATTTTGCCATTATTGCTTGCTCAATCTCCTTGATTGATTGGTTCTTCTATTCCTTTATTTTTGGTGTTATCTTTAGTGTCAAGAAAGTTAGTAAGTTATTTACTTTTTCAAGAAATATAAGTTGCACTTTTGGTTTGGGAGTATCGAAGGCACCGTGGAAAAGTAAGAACACTTCTAGGGGGCTTGAGAACAACTTTTTGTTGCTCTTTGGGACCACGATTTAACTTTGCCTGAGGTGATAAATGAGACTACATCATACAATATACAATCACTTTGCATAATGCGCAACAATACAAAGACACAACTGTATATTTAAATGAAAAATTCCATCCATGATAAGTGGAAGCATACAAGCATAATCTGTTATATTATTGCAATTTTAACGTTGAATTTGTTATATGAACCTATGATATAACCTCAAGTTACTATTAATATTTATTTATTTGGTCATATATCCTCTAGAGATAACAAATATAATATTATATCAAGATTAATATGAAATTAATTCACATTTTATTTATTAGTACTTAATAAAGAAAGCAAATACGTATAATATATTAAAATAAAATTTCTGAACTTTCCCGTGCATAGCACGGGTTTGTGACTAGTAATAACTAATAGCCGAGACATTTGACTTTTTGTTGATTATTTCTTATTGCACCTCGTGGTTACACAAATTTATGTCATGTATACATTTTAAAAAACTGAAAAGTTGCGTCTTTTCATTTTTTTTTTGGAGAGAAACAAGTGTCTTTTCATTTTTGACATTGAACAATTGTATCTTTTGGCTTTGCCTATTAAGTTTTCTTTAAAAAATAGCACACTTCTTCAAAACGACATTTACAAACCCAAGGCCAAAATGGGTAATTAATTTTTTTCTTCTAACTATCTAGTTAGTTGTTAAGGTTTTGAAACTATATTTTCTTTTAGCATCTCGAGTGTATTAGTCTCAATTTTGGGTAAAGAAATCGAGTCTTTCAGACTCGATTTACAAACCAAAAAAATTTAAAAAAATTTGATTTACAACCCATTTAACTCCCCAGACGCGGAAACAGCAGAAAGAAAGAAAAAAAAGAAAGAAAGAGAGAGAGAGAGAGAGAGAAGAAGAAGAAGCAGCCCAGGCGGACCCAAGAAGAAGAAGAAGAAATGGACAGCCCAGGTGACCCAGGCCGTGCCGCGCTGCGCGACCCAGGTCGCGCTGCTCCGGCGACCCAGGCCAAGTCGCGCCGCGCCGTGCGACCCAGGTCGCGCTGCTCTGCGCGACCCAGCCCGCGTAGGCCAGGCCGCGCCGCTCCATTCGACCCAGGCCGCGCCGCTTTCTAGATCTTTGTCTTTTTGATCTGATTGTGTCTAATCTGATTGTGTTGAGATTGTTGTGTCGCTGATCTGATTGGGGTTTGGGTTGAAGATGGGTGTTTTTTTTTTATAGATTGAAGATGGGTGTTTGAGCTTGAGAGCTCACGTCTAGTATGATGGGTATTCGGGGTTTGGGAAAACCCTCTCTGTATTCTTCCTCTCTTCTGAGACTAAATTTTTTTTTTTAATTTTTTTGTTTGTAAATCGAGTCTTAGAGACTCGATTTCTAGCCATAGAAATCGAGTCTGTGGGACTCGATTTACGCCCCAAAATCGAGTCTTTCAGACTCGAGATGCTAAAAAAAAATATAGTTTCAAAACCTTAACAACTAACTAGATAGTTAGAAGAAAAAAATTAGTTACCCATTTTGGCCCAAACCCAACGATCTGGTTCTGTGGTAGCTATTTTGCCAAACACTTCTTTCTTATCTCTTTCTCTATACGCTTTTCTGTTCTCTCTCTCTCTCTGTAAGTGGCAGAGTCTACCGTTTCTCTGTTCGTATTAAAAAAACATCATTTAGAAATAAAATAGCCACAGAGAGAGAAGGTAAAGCTGAACCCAGCAGCCAGAGACAGATAGAGAGAGACTGAGAGAGGAGCTGTCGGAGTGTCAAACCGCAACCATGTCAAACCATCACCCACATTCAGCCCAGCCTTCTGCCACTTTCATATACCGACGGAACCACTACCAATACAAGTATTTTAACCAACAAAATTGGTTTTAAATATGATTTAGGTTTCTTTTTTTGGGTTGATTGTTTTTATTTAGGTATTTGGGTTATTGGTTTTGATTAAGGTTGAATGGTGAGGAAAAGCAGGGCACGATCGAAGACATCTACAAACCCACTTAGAAAAGAAGCGGAAAAAGCGGAGAAATAATGGAAAGGGTTTTTCGATATTGGCCTCCATCAAATGTGTGGGGCTCTTTGCAGGTGAGCGCTCTTAGAGTGGAGGATTTTGTGTAGATAAAGCAAATTTGGGTTGGGTGCATTGGTAGATCTATGTACGTTTTTTCAAAATTTTTTTTTTAATGATTTTTGCTTTGTTTCGTTGTGTTATATATATGGTTTGTCCTTGATAATTGTTAAAAATTTTGTTTCTTTTAATTTAAAGGTGATAACTGTTAAAAATTTGGTTGCTTTTGTTTTAAAGGTGTTAAAATTTGTTGAAGAAGTTAATGATGTTCATTGCAGTGGAATACTTGATTTATGTTCATTTCAGATTTTCATTTGTGTAAAGCAAATTATTTATAAGGCAAACAGTGTTATGGTCAAGGGTGAAAGTTTTTAATTTGAATACTTTGTCTTGGCTTTTGGATCCTTTGGGCATATTTTGATATGATTAGGCAAGGTGGCTGTGCAAAATCCATTGTGCCATTTAGAATACTTAATATTTTCTAACTCTATGCAAATTGAGTGCATTTGATTTATGTGTAGGAACTGAGGGCAACTGCCATCTGATTTGCTGCTCTGCCTCATCACTTCTCTGCAACAAAATTTTTCTAAAGGTCAGCATACTCTTTTCTTCTTCAAATACCGTCTTGGTTTTCTGAAACTTCTCACCATTGCTTTTCCTTTTCGAATTAGCATATTAAATCTCCATTATGTATATGTTTTTAGTTTAAAACTGGATGTTTATACTACAAAAATTACCATCTTCCTTTTCATTATATCTGTATTTTAAAATTTTCTCCATACCGAATTGTCTAGGGTTCTTCTTTGACTCATTTTGAAATATAGATGGGTTTATTTCTCTTTCTATGGAAAAATTATAATTTCCGGTTTTAAGTACCGGTAACATGAGGGATTTCGCCCTTAATTTTAATAGCCAAATTTCAACTTGGATGGTTTAAAGTCTGAAAGTTTAGAGAGTCTAGTGATGGGTTTATTCTCTCTCTACGGATGATTTGGTCTGAAATTATTATTTTTGGTTTTAAGTTTTGGTAACATTAGGGATTTCGCCCTTAATTTTAATACTTGGATGGTTTAGGGTCTGTTTGGATGCCGCTTATTGCTGAAAATTGAAAACAATGTAGCAAAATAATTTTTAAATGTGTGAATAGTGCTGTGGGACCTAGTTTTAATGAAAATTTTGTTGAATTCCGTACTTATGGGTCTTGTGAACAGTGCTTGGGACCCACTGTTTAAAATGCAAACGCGCTGAAAAACGTTTTCAGCGCAATCCAAACTAACACTTGGAATCTAAAAGTTTGGAGTGTATAGTAATTTACAATTTTTTTCTAAGTGAAATTATGGTTTTTTGGATTAATTACTGCGTTCTTGAAAAATAAATAAATAAATTAATAACCAACTGATTACTATACACCTTCCAACAGATTGTTAGACATTGTGTTATTGAAATTTTATAAAACCTTCTTACCCTGTCATTTTGTTGAAATTCAGATTTGCTGTAGTTCTTTGTCAAGTACAAAACTTGAGTAATTTGCAAGAAGAGTTGTTGGAAGAAACTGATTGGTTAGGAAAGCCTAATTTTTTCCTTTGTTTTTCTGATAATTCTGTCCATTATCTATTCGTTGTTTGAATTTCCTCTGTTTTTGCATATTTTAGACAGCTTTTTCTAAAAAGAAAAAAAAAATGCATTCCATGAATTCTTTTTCAACTAACCTGTAAAATTGTTATGTTTGTTTTCTTTGGTGTCATGCTTTGTGATCAACTTTCTTATAATGATTACTTTAGCTTCTTTTTGTAGACTTTGTTTCACCTTTTTCCCTATATTTAAAAAAAAAAAATAAAAAATTGTCTGTCCTTTTGTTTAGATAGATTTATAATGTTCACCAGGTGTTTTGCAAGAAATGTTGCTGGATAAAATTGGTATGTTAGGACGTCTTGACTATCCCTCTATTTATCTGATATTTGGATTACATTTTGTCGATTGATGTATTTGGGATAGTTCTCAGCAAAAATTAGATTGTTAGTGTTTTCTTTGGTTTATTTTTTAAAAATAAAAATCCTTTTTTTAGGCTTTACATTTCAGTCTACCTCTAAGATTAAATTTTCTTGATTATGAGGGATTTCAGTTGCTATTTGTGATGATTATGTGAATGAAACTTTCAATTTCAATAGAGCTCTTATATATGGTTTGTGATCTCCAGCATTTTTCCCCACCCATGTTTGTAAGATTTGAGTTGCAATAGTAGCAGATTATTTATTACAAGTTTGGGTATCTTATATTAGTATCTATTTAATTGTTAGCCTCTATCTTTCATACTGTCGAATACTTTGTTTTGTTGAGTTATTTTGGAACTCTGTGCATCCATCTTAATTTCACTAATTTTTGCATATAGGCTCAGGTTGTTGTTTTTCCTATTAAATAAGTAGTGTTGTACTCAAAGTTGTTGGTTTGTAAGTGAATGGTTTGATTCAAGTGCTAATTTGAAGATTTTATTGATTAAGGTGGATCAAGATCTTTTTTCATATTTAGGTGTGGGTAGACTCATTACAGGAATTTAAGTGTCCATGTGCTAAATTTGCAACATGTGTGCACCTTAAGGCAATATCTTTACATGAGATAACATAGGAGAAGAAGACTAAGACTTGGTGACATTTGCTGGCTGTATTAATGGTGTGGAGGATTTTTTATATCATTTTTAAAATGTATTTGAACAATGATAATTTGTACCATCTGTTTAGTGCACAGTTTTTATAGCCTGGATTTTTTTATTCTTTCTTACATGCTTGCTTTTTGTTTCCTTTAAAAGGTTGGATGGAATGCCATGTTGTCTTTTTTGTTTTTTGTTTTTTTTTTTGATGGAATGCCATGTTGTCTTTGGCAAGATGCTATATGGGATGGATGTTGTCTACAAGAGTGACGTAGAAGCATATATTTAGTTATTGTTTTGGGATGTTATTCTATTTGGTAAAATATTTATAAATTTTACCATTTGTCTAGAGATGGTGTCTTTTGGAAAAGTCTTCAAAACTCTTACCCACAGTCCATCTGTTTCTGAGTAATTTTTTTAGAACAATGCTTACTCCTAAATCCACGTGTATTTATTCTTTTTCTTGATATGCAGAGTATTAAGAAATTTAATATTTTTTAAATGGATAACATTAGAAGTATGTTTTGAATCAGTTTAGTCTTGGTGTCCCATGAGCAGTCAATGGTACTATGGGATCAATCTTGCACATTTTTCAATTCAAGCCACATTACAACTTTTTATTTTCTATAATTAAAGAAATCTCCTTTTCCCATCCTTTTGTTGAAGCACAAATTTACAGAGTTCTCTTTCAGATAAGACATTTGGGTGTTTTGTAAGAAGAGTTACTGAATCAAACTAAAAGGTTAGGATAGTATGATTTTTCCTATGTTTATCTCATATTTTCGGTTAAATTTTTTCAATTGATGTATTTGGGTTTGAATTGGTTTTTGTTTTGGATTCAATTGACCTATAACCCTATTATGATTCCATTAATCTTTTTCAATCGTCTTCCGATAGCCAAATAGATAGAGTTCTCTTTGATTTTTTTTGTCTTCTATGTTTTGTAATCAAGTTGGCTTATTTGTGTTTGTGGGGTTTTCCAATTCAGTCTAACTCAACGATTATATTGTCTTGCTTTTGATGGTTTTGAGTTCTATTAGTGATATTTTGTAAGTGTTGAAAATGCATGATTTATGCTTTACGAAAAAATTTAGTGATTCCCACGCACGCAGTGCTGTTTATACCTAACTTTATATGTCTAGAAGTTTACATTGCAGTTATAATTAAAAAAGACAATGCTTTATGAGCTTATGATTGCCAAATGCTATAATTACGATCTTGGATTTAATTATTGTTACTGGATTACCGTATTTTGAACTCTTGATTTTGGTACATCTGAATATGGTAGAGTTCACTTTCAATTCTTTAGACTCAATTTGGTTAGTGAATATATTTTAATTAGAAAAAAAGTTTTGGCTTCCCATCGGTCACTTATCTTTTAAATTTTGTAATATATTTCTAGGAGTCAATATGAAGGAAAATGGATAATAAACATTGAAGTACAGCCATATCTGCTCTTTCCAACAAGTGTAGCAATATTATGTTTGTCATATTTGCTAATTGCAACATAAGAACATGCTAGAACACATTAAATTCCTTTACTTTGGGAGTTATATCTTGGAAAGCCTTTTAATTCTCCATTATTGTGGAATTTCGCCAATTGAAAAATTTTTGGCTTTAATGTTTTTAAAAAATAAAAAATTATTTGACATAGTCTCTTTGAGAGAGAACCTTTAAATCCTCCATTATTGGTGAGATTTGTAGATTGTACATGTGTTTTACTGTGGTTAAAAAAAAGGTTAATTGATGCATTTTCTTAGAGATTATTATTATTGTAGATGTTTAAATGAAAAAGAGCATGAACACTGACTGAACCCTACTAAATTGTTATATCAATGTTAGCTGCATAAATTTATGCCACGGCTACATTTAAAAACCGAATAGTTGTGCATTTTACGCTTGGTGTTCAGTTGTATCTCTCTTGGGCAGTAGTTACTGAATTAAAAAATAAATAAATAACTTCTTTAAAATCATAACAAATCAGCAAAGGGGGAAAAAAAAAACCCAGCAATTAGGCCAAATAATTTTTAAAAAGTCTCATCCACACACACGTTCACCAAAAATTTACTCTAACGCTTTAAAACCCACACCGTTTCAGTGGGTCACCACTTTATTTGCGTTTATATACATTGTTTACTTCTTATTGTTTTCTTCTCTTCCATTTTCCGTCATCTGTTATTCTCTTTTCCCTCTGCGATAAGAAACCCAATGAAGGTTGAAGAGAAAGAATAGAGTAGCCTGCCACCACCGGTCAGCCAGCAAAAACACTACGGTAAAACTGACTTCTTTCATTGTTCCCTTTCATTGTTCACTGTCATGCTGCTGTCATTGCTCAATATCTTTTTCACTGTCACGCTACTATGTTTTTATTTCCTTCACTAATTTGATAGAAATATTGTTTTACCATTGTTCGATTTAGACAATTTTAGTCGATTTGTCAACTGTAATGGTGAGTAGTTGTTAGATGCCAAGCCGTTGATATCTACACCAGCTACAAGGTCTGTATATCAAGTTGAGGTATACTTCAATTTTATTTTCTATGTATTAATTTCAGGGTTAATTCTTCTGAGTTTTTCTACTTGGGTATTGAGTTTATGGTCTGCAATTTTTTGTATTTTTAGTTGCCGTTGGCTGTAGAGAAAAACTCAAAAATTAGGTAAGGAAAATTGCCTCCACTTTGTGATTATTTTTATTTCGGCACAGAGAGTCAAAGATGGAGAGAAAAATATGCGTCAGAGACCAGCCTTTCTCAAACACTATTACCAGTAAGTTTTTTAATTTTGTTTTATAAGTTTCCTGTTAAATATGATTTAGGGTTTTGTTTGGGAGTGTTTTCTCTTTTGAATGATTAACATATGGGTTTGGAGCCCATTGTTAATTTCAATCAAAACTCTGTCTTAATGTTAAGATAGTTTTAAATTTGTGGTTCAGATTAGTTTTTCCTGTTGTGTAGTTTCTTTTTCTCCTTCTTGCTGTATAGTTTCTTCTCTTGCTTTTGTGTTGTTCCTTCCCTGCAACAACAAAGGTTCCATTCTTACATTGTTATGCCTTATTACTCCTATACTGTTCATTGTTGTTAAGATTCCATCTTCCTAATTAATTTCTGATTTATTATTTCCGTTCTTTTTCTTCTTTTTCTTTGACCGCAGTATAATGTGTTTTTGTGCCAGATAGTAACCTGATTTCCCATTTTATTTTTCCAATTTTTTGGGTTCTGTTTTATCGATTATTGTTATTTGGTTAGAATGTTTTTCCCTGTTTGGTAGATTTTTGGAAGATTTTGTTTTTCTTTTTCGTTTGCCCCTTAAATGAAATCATTTAATTCTAACATAAAAAATGCTTCAAAATTATGCATCAAGTTCATTTCTTCGTACCCTTTTCTTATTTACTTAATTTTCTGTTTTATTTTAGATTGTGAGAGTTTAAATTTTCTTTATTTAGGTTATGGTTTTGTCATTGTTGGAGGATTTGTTCCAGTTTCTTTATGCCATCTTTTTCATTCAATTTTAATTTTTGTCATTAGTCCGAGCATCCTAAGACTTTTATATCAACATGAATTGCAGGTGCTATAATAAATCTGATTCTAATTTTGAATCCAGCTATAATTCTTTCCTAATGTTGGTTGCTAAATTTCAGTCATAGAGGTAGGGTTTTTTAGGTAGGTTCTTGCTTACATCTCTTTTTGTTGATGTCATTTTTTTTTTCCATCTTTTCATTTGCCTCTTTGTTAGATTGTCGCTCTGTTTAATGTAGCCTTATTTTGGGAATACAAGATTGATTGAAAATTGAGACAGTCATGAGTATTCATTTTGGTAGGTGCTGCATTAAAAAGCTTCTAATTATAAGTTAATGAATTTGAGTCCAAATTTTTAAGTAATGACCGTTATTGTCGGCCTTTGCAGGATATCGCCAACTTTTAGAAAACTAAATATTAGGAAAGCTATTAATCTGTTGTGGTTGGTTTCTCCCTTTTTTTCTTTTTAAAGTCTAAGTTGCTTCTCAAAAAAAAAAAAAAAAAAAAAAAAAAATTGTCCAAGTTGTTCAATTCTCTACAGGTTCACCAAGTTTCTTTCTTTTTCTTATCTTGTGCTTCTTAATGAAGTTTAGGTGAACACCCAGTTGCTTATTTTGGATTCTGAATTGTTATTTAGCTTCCTTTGCATTAGAATCAGTAAATAGAGGTATTTCTTTGGTGTATTTGTAAACTTGTAATGTAAGCCTACTGTGGGAATTTGATTGGGCTTTTGATTTTTTTGGGTTCATTTGGTTGATGATATTGGTGGATATATGCCAATATTTTGCATCATATTTTTGCTTTTCAGAGGGAAAGATACTATCTTCAAGTTCTTTTAAGCTTTATATTATGTTGGTTGCTGTATTAAGTTGGTCTGAATTTTGATAATAAATCATATTAACAATGGTAGTTCAGGTGTTACATGTGGTTTATGCAGTTTAGCACCTTGAAAGTATATGTTTTTGGAGTTGCAATATCATTCATATGTTGCATTGGTTCTGCTTTTAGCTGGAAGATAGTATCTTGACATTCTTCGGAGCTTCATATTATATTGGTTGCTGTATTTAGTTAGTGTTATTTTTATTGGTTTTTTAAGTTCAATCTTTGTTTTCCTTTTAAATATATCAGTGAACATGTTGGGAATGAATTGTGGTTTAGGGGTATATGTGATGAGGACTAAATTAATGACTTTTCCATGTAGATTTGCAATAAATTTAGATTATTGTCACTTCTTTGACATCTTAATCTTTCTAATAATGACACCAATGCTGGCAAGTGGCAATGCAACTATTGCTCAACCCTAAATCCAATGGAATGGTAGTTTTTTGCATTGTCAAAGTCTCTTTTCTAGATGGAATGGTTGTTTTATTTATATCATTGATAATTATGTTATTTTTACTAAGATGTTTCTATGGTATTCTATTCTATTTTACTTTCGTTGGTTATTTCAATCCAACAGATTTGGGAACTCTCTTGACACCATTATTCATATGGGAAGAACACCTTAATAATTTCTTCATTTGTTGCAGGTGCTTGCAATTTTTTTTTCCATATTTGTAGCTGAACAACTTAATAATTTCTTCATTCGTTGTTTATTGTTTATTTTTCCTTCTTTTTTTTTTTTTTTTTTTATTGTAATAAGCTTAATATAATTATTGCATTGAAGTGTTTTTTCTTCTTTGTTCTTTTTTATGTTGTTTTTTAGCTCCAAAAGAATGTACTACTTCGTATCAAAAAAAAAAAAAATGTGCTACTATATTTTTTTGATAATCAATGTCTTGCCATATATGTAGTATGTTAGTTGGATAAGTTAAATATTCTGTTACGCTTGGTTAAATGAGTTTTTTTTTTTTTTGGGTCTCAACTTTTATAATTTTCGGACTGAACTGTGTAAGTTTTGGGTTACAATTGGGTATTGAGTTCTAAAATGGCTTTCTTCTCCGAGACTAGACAATAAAAACTTGATTTAATATTTTTGGACTGGGCTGGAGAAAAGAAAAATGATATGTTTCACTATTAGGCTTATGTTTGAATGTGTATCTAGGCTTGGGCTTGAGTTCTTTAAGAGCTTTAAGTAAAGTTTTAGGCGAGGTTTTATGGTGGAATGGGTTAAATTTTAAGGTTGGACTCGAACTGAATGGGTTTAATTCAAAATGGGTCAAGAGATGGGCCAAGGCTGGTATGGGTTGGATTTAAAAGGAGAATTTTAAGTGAGAGTGAGTTGGGTTTGATTTAAGTGGTCATAGGCCATGTTTTCAGATGAGATTTTGAAAAGAGATCTTCAAGAGGATCTGGTTTAAGCCATTGTAGTGAATTGGGCTGGTGTAATATTTGGTTGAATGAGAGCTCCTGTAGCCTAACGAATCGGCTTTAACTTACAAAAAGCAACTCATAAGTATAGGTGGGTTTATTTTGGTACAATTGGGCATCAAAATCTAATAGATTAGAACTTTAGGTATGGTTCATTCATTAGAGGAGGTAAGTCAGTGGGATGTTTCTTTTAGATCATTAGTTTTTTAGTCTTACAAAAGCAAGTTGTAACAAAACCTACTCATTTCATAGCTCATAGCTGTGTTGGGCCAATCTTGTAATTCTAAAATTGTATGGATGGAGGAAATAGGAAACTCCGTCATTCATTGCCGGCCTTATAGCCGATGATGTCTCCAATTTTGATTGGTATCAATAATAAAAGTCTTTCTTTGTACCTAAAGCTCGTGGCTAAGAGTAGCAGTGTTAGTTGAGGACTTTTGTCGAACAGTGGGAAGCATTGCTCCTATAAACAACCACCATGGTAATTGGTGGTGAGGAGATGAAAACTGTGACCATTACGCAGTAAACTCCAATGTAACAAGATAAATTATTCAGTCACATCAGCAGTGCCTAGTGGTCTTTCAAGTTAATAATATTGTGCCATGTGTTATAATTTATTAACTGGAATCTTAGTTACTAGGGGTGTTCATGAGTCGAGTTGACTCAGGTTAAAGAGTTTTTTTAACTAACAAACCCAACCCACCATGGTGGGTTAAAAAAAATCCAACCCAACCCAAACAAACACAAACTATATAAGGCGAGCTTAAGGTTTGAGTTTTATTTAGGAACAGAGGCAAAAAAGTAAATAATAAAATTGTAAATTATATTTTTCTAATATATTTTTTTAAAATTTAAATATATATTGAATATAGGTAGGCTGGGTCGGGTTAGGCGGATTTGTGAATCTTATGACCTGAACCTAACCTGACTTGCTATAAATTTTTTTTCATAACCTAACCCAACATACCAAACCTTAAAATTGGGTTGCATTGGGTCGGTTTTGACGGGTTGATGGGCTTACTATACAACCCTACAACCCTACTAGTCACCAACATACTAAAAAAATTAACATAAAATAGAAAAGAAAAATCCTTACCCTCTACCTTCATCATCCTTGGCTCCCTATCCCCTGGCTCTACCATGGCCACCGTCCCCAAGTCTGGCGTTGGCAATGACGGTGCTCCTCCCTAATAAACTTGAAGTAATTTCATACTCTTCATTTTTTTTTTTGTTTAATTGTTGAGAAAATTGAGATATGAATAGGAGAAGAACATTTCAAACTAATTTAGTTTTGTACTTTATGCTTATGCGGCTAGCTTCAATTTTTAGTTTGTATGCTTGTGATTTTGCTTCTAAGTACTTTTTTTCTTTGTTGGGTTTCTTATTTGATTTTGTTTTATAGATCAATCTAAACCCTATTGTTGTGAAGAGAGGAGTTGTCCATTGCACTCAATATGTTCAAGGATCTAATTATTGTCTAATAAATGTCTTTCTTGATCGAATTCCAAGGAGGGGAATAATTATTTCAGTTGTATGTTTCATCCATCTCCATGTTAAATTTTATCAATTTATATTATAAAATTGTGTGTGGTTTATTTCCTTAACAAGTCAATCATTGGCTAAACTCTTAGAACCTTGTTGTAAATTGATAATCTGGGGAAGGGGGATTTAGGTTAAGCTTTACAGAATTTCAATGTGATGATAAGATATTCATTTTAGGAAGAGTATAGTCCCATCAAGCTTGAACTTTATTGGGGAGGAGCATTGTTATTGTCACTACCAGATTTGTGATAGTGCTGGTGGAGCTAGGGAGCAAGGATGAAGAAGGTGGAGCTGGTGGTTTCTTTTTCATGTTTCCTTTTATTTATTTTTATGACTAGGATCTTAGTCAATAAATTATAACACATAACAATAATATTAGTTTGGAGACCACTAGACACTGTTGACGTTGTACTCGATAAGGGCTGAATAATTTTTCGAAGGTGAGTGTCTTGCCTTAAACTAGGGGGAGGAGAGTATAAAAACAAAAAACCTCTAGGGAGGTTAGTGCAATTTACCTAAACGGTAAAACTTGTAAACAATTTATATAAATGAAGAGTTTGTTATGTAATTAAGGAAGCTCACTTGACTCATTTCTAATTGAAATTAATTTCAAGCTCATGGGAACATTCCTAGAAGTAATACAATATTTTCGCTCGTATGTTCTCCTAAATTTTCACCTAAACATTATGTTTCATGTTAAAGTACATGCTCCTCAAGTTAGTGATTTCTCTATTTGGATAAAAAGTACTGAGTAAGACTAAAAAGTTGTCTTCCCCATAATTCTTCACATTACTCGTACTCTTACTCCAACTCTTAATTTCCTTTTTATAATTGTAGGGGATCCAAACAAGGAAACCGACCCTCAAAATGAGTTTGGGCTTAGATGGAGGCTTTTTACAATTAATTTGTAGAGGTGGTTGTCTAAGATAAACTTTTAAAACCTTTACTGGCTTCAGATTAACAATAAACAATGAGAAGGAGAAGAAATGATAATATAGTTCAAGTGTAAATAGATTTTATTGGTTTAAACTTCTTCCTCAGGTTGGCCAAGAAATAAAATTCTATTACTTTTGGCTTCACAATTTTACAAGGATGGTTCTCTTTCTTATAGTTTTCTCTCATTTTTTAGGATCCCCTAGCTTTGAGCAGCTTCCTTCCCTTATATAGTTGCTAGGGTTGCATCTCGACTTTCCACTAGGACTGTTATAGATCCCTGCTGGGATACTTGTCCCATCATTGTCTTGCTGGTGACGGTAGAGTAGATTGCAAGTTATAAGTGCACTGTTCAGGGGTCATATTGCCATTAAATGTGATAGACTGAGTTGGTACAGTGCATTTAATGCAGAGGTGATGGATGTTTTATCAAGAAGCTTCCTCTTTTCCCTGCCAGCATGCTTCTACTTTCTTCCTCAAGCTTCTATCCTGCCAGTTCTTGGATGGGACCTCGGTCCCCCAAAGGGAGCCTGCTCCTCGGGCTCTTCGGGTTGAGTGCTTCCCTCAGTCTCCCGGGGGAGCATGCTCCTCAGGCTTCTCAGGCTAAGGACTTCCTTTTGTCTGAGTTATTTAGATAAAATTTGAATTTTTACATGGATTTGTTTTCTTTTTGGTTTTGACTTTTTGTTTGGGTAAAATATCATTTTCGTCCCTAAACTATTACTAAAAATCGTTTTTCGTCCTTGAACTTTTAGAAGTTCTATTCTTGTCCCTAAATTTTGCAAAACATTCTAACTTTCATCCTTCTGTTTGTTTCCGTTAGTTTATGTCTTACATGACTTAAAGGAGTGCTGATGTGGTATCTAACTTGGACTAAATTATTTTATTTAAACAAATATGAACACGTGGAAAAAACTTACCGACACAGATGAGAACCATTTTTAAATGGCTAAAATTACCCCCACAAAAATATCCAAGTCTCAAGCATGCTGGCGTTAACTCAAAGTTCCTTGACCAAGAAAGGCCACCACCCTCATTGAAAACCTCAAACCTGTGACCCCAATCGACCGTTAGTTTATGCCTTTGTCGAAGTTACATAGTGATTAACATGTGCAGCAAATGCTTGGATCATGAGAAAGATGTTAAAGCAATAAATAAGGCCCATGTCGAGCACTTAAATGCTTGGAGTTTGCCACAACAATGTCTAATGGAAGAAAGTCTACCATGTTTCGGTAATATTAACTCAGCATCTGTTTTGGTATTTCCTACCTAATAAATGAGTGATACTTGTTTCAAAAAACCACATCAAACTACTCCAATAAATGATTAATTTATCTTCCTAATAGTATAGAAGATTGTGATTAATTTATTGGAGTAACCTGATGTGATTTTTTGAAACAGATGTCACTAATTTATTAGGTAAGAAATACCGAAACAGATGCAGAGTTGGTATTACTGAAACATGGTATACTTTCTCATATAATGGAGTCTTCACAATAAGCATAGCAACCCCAATAAATCAATACATTCCAATAGCTATGAATCAATAAATAAACAAATTTTGCCTTATAAGGGAGAGATTAATCTAGGACATTGAAGCTATTTTGCTGATTTTGGTTGCCGATTGGGCTGTTGTTGTGGGGGATTCATAGAAAATGAGGATTTCACAGCTGGAGGGAGTGAAGGGTAATTTTGGTCTTTTAAAAAAATGTTCTCACGTGTTCCAATAAGTCTTTGTCACATGTCCATATTTGTTTAAATAAAATAATTTAGTTCAAATCAGATACCACATTAGCACTTTGTCAAGCCACGTAAGACAAAAATTAACGGACATAGATAGAAAGACGAAAATTAGAATGTTTTGCAAAGTTTAGGGACGAAAACAAAACTTCTGAAAGTTCAAGGACGAAAAGTGAACTTTTGTGATAGTTTAGGGACGAAAATGATATTTTACCTTTATTTATTTTTTATTATTTGGTTAGGTTTTGACTTTTTGGGTCCTAAAAGTATTCGTTCCATTTTTTAAAATAAATGTATAGATGTAATTTATATTGGATTTAGGGAGAGAAAATTTGAATTAAAAAAAAGTTTTGGGAAATATTTGTCAGTTTCTAATATTTTGGAAATATTTTCTTTATATTGCATTTTAAGTTCTTAAGAAAGTTGCTTTTCATTTTTTTATATCAGATAATTTTTTTTTTTAATTATAATGAGTATATGTGTATTAAATTTATGTTAAACTTTTTGTCAGCAACTAGTTAAAATAATTATTATGTAATCAAATTTTAACCTCCAATTAAAACCCTGTCCAATCTTAAAACCATGAACCCCTCATCTTTCTAGTTCTTTGAATGATTCTATTTTTAATACCATATTTTGATCAAATGACAAATCAAATTTAATAATATTAAACATGGAAGGACAAATCAAGGTCATTGACAAGAATGGTCATAGCTGAAGGAATAAATTTCCAATTTATTTTGCAAGACATTTTTTTGTGTGTGTGCTGAATAAGTACTTTATTTTATTGAATTATTGAAAAGAACATGATTACAATCAAAAGAACTATGCCTAGAGCCATCTCGATCCATAGCCTCAACAACACGAGGCACTAGGGAAGAGATGGGAACCAGCCCTGTCCAATTGAAAAGCGTAGCCCACTGGACTCATGGTACAAAATATTTTAAGTGTCACAATCTCCACCAGGTCCACCAAACCCGAAGGTGTATCCCTCGAACTCACCTATATATCCATGAAAATCTATGAGATAGCAGTTAGGGCTATCAATGATTGTATCATAGGTATATTTATGAGGTCCATCTAGCACCCCAGAACTATTTCTATACTGGATCGCTCTAAATTGACTTGTATGTTTATAATCGTTATCTGGAAATATTCCTGATCCCATGGGTGGGCTAATTCCATTTGGGAGACTAATAGCGATCCCTCCCCAACCAACAGTTTCGACGTTAGCTAAATTATTAAATATTGCTCCTGGAAAATATCCAATATTAATTTGATCTTTTGTGACCCACCAATTGCCATCTTCCGCCTGTCACATAAAACAAAAAGAGTATATGGTCAAAGACACAAAACTCTAAGCACCTTTTTCAAACTTTGTTTCAAAATTTAATATACATAGACTGTTAATATTACAAAATAAAATAATATGTAGTTTAATTAACGATAGATTTACCTTTGAAATAGAGAGTCCAATCTCAAATTGAGGACCATTAGGAATGGATACATTACTTATAGGTGACCCGGGATAAACTTTTTTGTCAACTTGCACAAAACCAGGGCAAGCAATGTTGAAGCAGCCTGTCTTTTGAGAACCATCAGTCTGTAATTTTCAAAGGCATTGTTATGTATAATTTTCAAAAGAACTTGTAGTATATACAAATTTAATGGATTGAAACATTAGCAAACAAGAAACAAACATGCACCACAAGAAAAAAGTTAGATAATAAATTATAAATGTGTGAAAACGATAGAATAGAAACATACCGTCCAAAATGTAAAGAAATAAGAATACGGAGTACCCTTGTACGTACTTGGGGAAACCTGTTTGAATCAAGGAGTAAAAAACATTATTCTTTTGGAAAATCTGTTATGCTGGCCCATTTGTATTTGATTATCAATCTTATAATAACTGTTTCTTTACTAATTCATTTCTCTCATTTTTGTACCCATGGATATTAGAACTTGAACTTTTACAACCAATATGAATGACATCTTATTCATCAAAGAAAACGACCCTTTTTTCTTCATTGAAAATGGCAATCGTTTATTGCAAATTCATGATTGGACAGTTATATGAATCATCAAAGATTAGGATGTGAAATTGTGAATATCAACAAAATAAGTATAAATTTAAATTACCATCCATCCTGTTGTGATAGAAATCAGCTTTTCGTCTGCGCCATTCATGACATACATTGCGGCATAGCTGCTTCCCTCTTTAACTACAGGATTATAGACATTGATGTTTCCTTTAACGCCAATGTAACTTTGAAATTCATTGGTTCGCATTTGGATAACTGCACGCTGTACAACCCAACAAATAAGATCAATTTGATGGGATCCGCCATTACTTTTTTTTCCCCTTAAAAAAAAAAACTAGAACTTATCTCTAAATTTGGCTACCATATTAACCTTCATTGTTCTAAATAATAAATAATTAGGCATCTTTTGACAAATTTGCTTTAAATTTATGTACTTAAATATTGAAAATATTAGGTGTGGGGGTATTTTTTGCTTCAAGGAAACTCATGTACTCCTAGGCAATTTTTACTTGTCCCACATTGGAAGGAAAGCCTTCCTCTTTGCACCTTATAAGGCATGAACCAATGGTTGAAGAGTACCACTAGTTTGGTTAAAAGAGGAAGGCTTTCCTTCCAATGTGGGACAAGTAAAAATTGCCTAGGAGTACATGAGTTTCCTTGAAGCAAAAAATACCCCCACATTAGGTTTAAGGATCACAAATATATTAAGTCAAGTTTTGTTTTACGGAAAATACTAACGGATGCTCTTAGGGCAAGAGTTAACAATTCATTTAAAGAATGTTTTTATGGGAAAAGGAAAAAAAAAAGTTATTAATGTTTTGATAGCTTTTTCTATTTCCCATAAAAGTTGTGTCAAAACTTTCTTAAAATGGATTGTTAACCATTCCCCTAAGGGCACCCATTAACATGACCCTTGTTTTATTCAAACTTGGTCAATTAGCTCATGAAACTTTAAACTTTATTTCAAATTATATTTCATTTAGTTAATGCAGAGGTTTGAATGGCCATTTTTACAAAGATTATTATGACGTTAACATTATATTTTTGGGAAAATAATACTTGTGTAATGTATTATGATACCAAGTATGCTATGATTACGTCCTACATCCCAAAATATATAATAAAGAACTTACATGAATGTTGGGAACTTTTGTTGTTTGAGGATAAATGTTATTTGACATTGACCTAATTGCTATGAGGTCTGCTTTTGTTGTCCTGCGAATAGGAACTGTTCCGGACGGACAAGCATCTTGTTGTAAACCAATCATTGAAGGTCTATTTTGCGAGAGACCTGCATTCTTTGTTGTTCTTTTTGAAAAATGAGGTCTTTCCTGAAAAAGCAAAAGTTCAAATTAAACTATAAAACGTAATATTTGTTTTCCAACTTGCAGATTTATATTTTCATAATAATAATAATAATAATAATAATAATAATAATAATAACAATAAGCGATAGCTCTGTGGTAATGACATCCACTTATTAAAATTACAATTAAAAAAAAAAACAATAACAACAAATCTTTATTCCTAAGTCAACTATAATTTCTCAACAGGCTAAGACAAATCTATCAAAATATTTTTTGTCGTTCTATTATATCTAAATCATTCAACGTTTCTAATATATATTTCCTTATATTGATAGGTCGACTGTTATTACACTTATTTGCCCAAACTAATGTAAGTATAAAAACATACAAAAGTGAGTGATTCATAAGTCATGATATATAATTGCATAGTTAAGGAAACTGAATTTTGCCATCTCTTGCTCTAGTTAGAATGTAGCCTTTAATCAAATTCTAATTAAGAATAGTTTTTTTTTTTACATAATTGATTTGCTTAATTAATCCTTTAAATAATAAGCCCTAGTCATAATGGAATTTGTTAAAATGACGAGGCATGGCAGACATAGTAATCATTATGATAATTTTCAGTTCAAAAAGTATAATCTACTAGAATTTCTAAAGCAATTGGAAAAAAAAATTGTTTATTGATATAGATAAAGGAATAAATAGTTTCAATCTCTGCTTAAGTACCTGGATCTTGTGATCTTTCAACAAAGGATGGTCAAAAGCCAATTGTTTATTGATATCAATGCAATCAACAATATGTCCAAACTTTGTCTACAAATTCAAAAAAGAAAAAAACAAGTTCTATTATAGCATGAAAACAAGTTCTACAACATGTTATATATGAAATTAAATAATAATAATAATAATAATAAGACTTCCATGATTTAGACAATGTCTAAAAAATATGATGATTGTGAGTTGCGATCGTGAAGATAGATAATTGAGAAGGCACTGCAAAGATATATGGTAAAAACTCGAATAATAAAAACTTTTCAAATTTAAGAGGCTGAGAACAACAAACTTTATAACTTTGACCTTTTATTATTATTATTATTATTATTATTATTATTATAAAAAGCCTCTAAATAACAAATGGGTATGACATTTGAGAAGGATTAGGGTTGAGGATCCCCAAGAACTAAATAAATGGACTGTAATTTCATTTTACATGAGTTTCTTGCTATTCAACAAAAGTACTTAAATCATATACTTACTAGTTCCATAATCCCTCTCAAAGGTGACATGGCTAAAATGGAAGCTTTCAAGTAACTTGGGGAGACTCTCATCTAGAAGACATCACTGGTTCCATGGGAATCCACATACCTGGTGCAATAAACTCCCAGAAGAGGGCTTCATTGAGGCACATGTTCGGATCACTTGCTGTTAGTACTCGATCGATATAAGCAAGCTAAGGCATATGATAAGATGCCTTGAAACCATGCACTGCACTACCTAAATACTAGATTATGGAGGAAGAATGGTTTTACGGCCTAAAAACTCGAATATGTTGTTCATTCCAAAGAAAAATACCATGTCCATGTGTGGAGAGTATCACTAGTTCACAACCAAAAAATTTCGATCAGCCTATAATTTGGCTTTCACTCATCATCGATCTCCAACCCCACCAAGATGAATGTTAAGATAACTGCGAAAATCAAGGATTGTGGAAAGCTATTTGGTATTCTGCCAACAAAACTCGCATTGGCTTCAAGACATGTGGTCAAAAATGTTTTCTACCATATTTGTGGTAGAGACTAAGGAGGATTATTTCTTTGCCTGCATTTGTTTTGTTTGGTTTCAAAGGAACTGAGCTTGGGCTAAAGGGATCCTTACTGAGCCCAACAATGTGTTCTTGGCGGCATGGAATATGGTGGACAAGTATAAAGCCCATCGAGTTGTTGGAACAGGGTCTCGCTCAAGCCTAGAGGTGTGGGGCTTTCTATGAGAGGAGGGATGATTCAATCCTTACGAAAGAATAATTTCTCCGCATTTCTAGGTTGAGCCTATTGTAAGCACTAATTATTGAAAAATTGTGCTCTTAGATAAGGTATTATTAAAATTTCAATAATTAAAAGTTAGCAGAATTTATGATTTATGCAGTGTCAAATATTTAACACTAAATTACCTTTTTTTCCCCTTGAAGCAAATCTTATCTTTATAAAATTTATGATAAAAGAACTCAGAGGGGACCAAGATGAAAAACCTTAAAATGTAATGAACCAAATTGAAAAAAAAAAAAACCCACAAAGTTTAAGGGGTCAAACACATAATTTAGTCAAAATTAAATATAAATTCACTCGTTTCATTAAGTCTCAGTTTTTCCGATTAAATCAATGTTAGTAATAAATCTCATAACTTAATCAAAGTCTTTTGAATGTTGTTGTTGTTGTTATCACTGTCGTTCTGTCTTTCTATCTTTTTCCCCCTTTCAATAAAGAGGAGAGTGGAAATCAAACCCAAAATTTTCTTTTATGAGAGAATTGCAGAATAAAACATAGAGTCTGTTTGGTTGGTGGAGTGAAAATATGTGAGGATAGAAAATGAGGAATTGATAGAAAAGTCGGAAGATAAAAGAGATTTCAATTTCCCTAATTTGTGTTTGGTTGGGGGTGGAAAAATGGAGGGATAAAAAAAATAATTTTTTTAATAAATTTACTCATATTCCTTTATTAAAAATAATTCCCAGATAAAAAAATGTGACAAAAATAGGAAATTACCCAAATTCACTAAAAAAGAAAAATCATGCCCAAATAATCACGCTAAAGAAAGCAAAAAATATAACAACCTGTATGCTATATCACACCAAAAAAAGAAAAAAAAAGAAAAGCAAACAAGTCTATCATGCCCAAGAAAGCAAAATAAAAAAGGAAAGCAAAAAAAAAAAAAAATAAAAAAAAATAAAGAGAAAGAAGCAACCAACAAGTCAATCACGCCCAGGAAAGCAAAAAGAAAAGAAAAAAAAAAGGGAGAAGAAGCTATTAATAGGACCAGTAAAAGGAGGAAAGGAGGGTAGTTTAGTCATTGACTGCAATTATTCTTCTCTCTTCTATTTTCTCCCCAAATTAGAGAGAAAATTTTGGTGGGGCAGGGGAGAAAACACTTGCGCCTCACCAATTTTCAATTCTCTGATTTTCTCTAACCAAACACTTATAAAATTTGTTTTCACTCTTTTATTTTTTATCCTCCATGTTTCATCCCAACCAAACAGACCCTTGATCTCAATACTCTCGAGCATTAGATCTTACTCAAATGAACAATCAATTGATAATAACAATAAGAAGAACATATAATTTCTAAATGGAATGTTTAAATATCATTGCACTGAATATGCTTGAAGTATTATAGTATTACAATATATAAAGATTCAAAACAAACATGAGTTTGAGTTAGTCTAAAACCTGAATGCTTTTAATAGGAGGTTTGTTTATGAGCTTTAGTTGTCTTTCTAACTCCAATTCTTCTTCTTTGGATATAATTCGGGTTCCATTCACCTGATAGATACTTGTCAAACACAAACACAAAACTACAATTAAGATCATTCTTTCAAAATCCAATACCTTACTAATTGGATGTAAGTATATATATTGGGTTAGTATTCTTGGAGGCTATTTATATAGGAGTGATGGTGACTTGAAGATAAGTATAATTAAGGTCTCATTATGGAAAGCAACTAAGTTTGTTTTATTTATTTATTGATTTATTATTATTATTATTATTATTATTATTATTAGTTGGGAGATGGGCAAATTTGAATTTTAGATGTCTCTAGTGAAATCATTAGGAAAAAAAGATGGATTAATCTTTTCTTTTTCTTTTTCTTTTTAATTTCTTTTTATCTTCACATTACCATCTTCGTTGGAAACACCAACCAATTTTTATTCTTATTTTGTAAGGTCTTGTTATGGAAAGACAATGACACTCTTGATACCGGCCAAGCATGTTAAATAGTGTTAATATTTACACGTTGCATTATGAAATTTTTGAATGTACGTTTTGCACTCTAAGTAATAACATTTGTTACACTTTGCATCCCAACGTTAAGTTTGCTGTTAACTTGGACGAAAATTCAAAATTAAGGGTGCAAAGTGTAACTATGAGTATAGTTTATGGTGGTATATTTTGTTTTTAAAGAATTGAAAAGAGGGGGCAATTAGGTCTTTACACATTGTGCCAATATTTACCCATCCAAGTTAATAGCAAACTTGATGTCGGGGTGCAAAATGTTACAATGATCATAGTTTAGGGGTGCAAAATATGCATTCAAAAATTTTAGGTTGCAAAATGTAATCGGAGATATAGTTTTGAGTGGTAAAGTGTAATTTCTCTTAATATTTATCACATTGATAAAGAAAAAGATTGATTGGTTTACTATTTGCAACTATCTACAATAACCTCATTTTTTTAATAACTCGATAGTTGAAGGAGAGAAAATTTGAATCCTGAACACATCTCCGTTGGAAAAGCAGAGGAAAAAATGGATTGATCTTTTACTATTATTATCTTCATCTTACCATCTTTATTGGAAACACCAACTGTTGGGTTAAAATAGATTGATCCCGGTTAATTAATTTAATTATCCAAGTTAATTAATTAGGTCAAATTACATGCAAATCGTGGAGACACTAACAAATCACAAGATAAACTAAATGCAGCGGAAAATAAATTAACATGGTGATTTGTTGACAAATTGGGAAAACCTCTCGTAAGGCAAAAACCCTACCGAGTGAATTTAAGGTCACTATTCACAAGAATCCACTAATCAATAATCAAGAAATTACAAGTATTAGAAATTTTACTACTATCTTGGTCTATTTGCAAAATACTAACCTATAGTTGAACGTTTGCTCCAATACCTAATTGGAGTTGATCTTGTAGCAGCCTTCTTTCTTTTGTTGCACAAGTCTCCAATTTGTAACTAACTCCTTTGCATGGATCCCAGTAAATGACTAACTCCAACAACTTGGTTGATTGTTATTGGTTGCAAAGTTCTTCACTTCAAAAACGATATAGATAAGGAAGCACTTAGTTACAAAACCTTAAGATACACAAATGCAGTAGCTTCTCACAAAGTATATAAGTTCTAAGTCTATGTTTCCGTACTTGATGACTTTTAAAGTAAGCCTTATATATGACTAGGGTTGTAAGAAGAGAAACTCTAATCATTCAAGTTCTCATGGGCCGATTTTTAGATCTGAAATTTCTGAAATCGTAGTTCTCGATAGATTGAGCATATGTTGAGCTTCTCCATTAATCTTCAATAGCAGGATTTGTCGAGCTTGTGTCGAGACTTAATTAAACAGTCTTATTTCACTTGTTTCTTGGATCAACCTTCATGTCTTTAATGATACTACTTGGTATGTTTGAATAACATGCTCCTTGATACATTAATCCCAACTTAGATCTACCCAATTACAAGTGCGTTTTGTCAAAGAATTAACTAATTACATAGAAAATATGACCCTAGCAACAATAACAGTGCTCCTCCCCAGTAAAGTTCAAGCTTGATGGGACATTACTCTTCCTAAAATGAATATCCCATCATCACATAACACCAACCAATTTTTATCTTTTAATTTATTTTATAAGGTCTTGTTATGGAAAGCCAACAACGCTGAACATGTTAAATATTTTTAATATTTATCAAATGAAAAAGAAAAAGATGGATTAATTTACTATTTGCAACTGTCTACAATGCCCTCATTTTTTTATAACTCAATAATTTGAGGAGAGAGAATTTAAACCTTGGACACATCTTCGTTGGAATGCCAGGAGGAAAAGATGGGTTGATCTTTTATTTTATTTTATCTTCACATTTCAGCTCTATTGGAAACTCCAGCCAAGTTTATTTATTTGTTGAGTCTGAATTCGGTAAGGATGAGGTGTAAAAGAAAAACTCATGTTTTACACAATCCAATAAGAAATTGACACAACAGCTGTTCACGTAAAATTCAATAAATCATATCACACATAATAACATCTCAATAAACTCACAATTAAAATTGGATTTTCAAATGGGTAATAGAATTCATTGAGTGTGGTTGTGCTTGTTCTTTAATATGTAACATGATGATATGACATGTTAGAATTGGAGGGATAAAACTTGGGTTTTGCACCATATCCATATAGAATTTAATCTCTTATTTATTTATAAGGTCTCGTTACATAGCTATGGAAAGCCAATTAAGGCCCTTGGCACTAACAAAGCATGTTAAATAGCATTAATATTGACCAAATGAAAACGGGAAAGATGGATTGATTTACTTTTATAATAGCCGCTAATTCGTGCAATGCATTAGGTTGTTTTAAATCAAATGCTAACCTGTTCAAATTTAAACATTTCTCTAATAACAACTATTGAAAGCTATATTGGCTCTAATATAGATGAAACATGTAGTTATGATGAAACTGTCAAAATATTACACATAAGATCATTAAAAATGAGATAAATACAAATATTATGAAGTAATATAGTACAATAATCATAATGTTTTCTTACATTTGGTTTAATAAGTATTACAAAATAACCAGTAAATAGAATAAATAGAATAAAATACCAGTACTAATTATGCTAAGGTGGAAAATGGTACTATCTTTTGCCATATATAAATACAACATTGGGTCCTAAAAGTATTTGTTTCATTTTTTAATAAATTTTTTTGAGAAGTGTTACGTCCACTATATTTTCACAACAAATTCTCAATGGTAGGTTGTTGTAGGTTTTAAAAATGAATTCGAGATTTAAATTACTTTCTTGCCAACCAATAACAACAAGTAACAACTAACCATTTATGATTTATTGTGAAAATGTTGTGGATGTAGAATTTCTTAAAATTTCTTTAGATATATAATATGTATTTGGATAGAGAGAGGTGCTACATCCACAAAATTTTTACAACATTTTCACAACAAATCATAGGTGGTTAGTTGTTATTGGTTCAAATTTGAACCTAACACTGAGATTACTTTTCAGCCCTAACAATAACAACAAGTAACAACCTACCATTCAGGATTTGTTGTAAAAATATTGTAAAAATATTGTGGACATATCATTTCTCATTTGAATATAGGGAGAGAGTTTGAATTTTAAGAAAGTTTGTTTTTTTCTTTTCATTTATTATTATAATGTGTATATGTGTATTAACTTGATGTAAAATTGCTTGTTAGCAACTAGTTAACAATAATGCTTGTTAACAAGTGGTCCAACCTTAAAACCATGAGCTCCTCCTTTTTCTTGATCTTTTAACAATAACTTTTTTATTTTTTATTTTTTCTGCCAATAACCTACAATAGTTTTTATAATATGCTTCCTACCAAAAAGACAAATGTTTAGAAAATGCTCATTTGCTGTTATCTCATTCTCAGGCATTGTATGTATGCATGCATGGTTATTAATAATATCTCATAACACTCCTATCTCTTATAAAAAAAAAAAAAAAAACCTTTGAACAAGCTAGTTAAAATAATTATTACATCATCATAGTTTGACCTTCGATTGAAGCTCAAAGAAAATTCAATTAGAATTCTTAATTAGTGTCCAATTTTATGCCATGTGTCTCTATTTTCTTCTTAAAATCCAATTAGAATCTCAATTAGTGTCCAATGTGGTGTCATGTGTCTCTAATTTCTTCTTAATTTTGATGCCTAATGAGCTATTCAACACAAAATATGAGGAGCTAATTTTTTTAATCTTAATGCGCGAATTAATGCCATTGTGAGAACAGAGGGGTCCCACATATTAAAATATAAGAAATTTGTGGTCATTTATTGGAGTTTGTGGTCTTAATATAATTCTGTTATTCATGAAGGAAGCTTACATGAGCCGGTAGTGTTTCTGAAATCAATTTAATAATTCTCCTAACAATTATCTTTACCTATAATTATGCTTTTAGTTTGAATTTTTTATTATTGTATAATTTTGGATCGTGCTTTACCAACGAATGGTGTATATATATACATACTCCACCTAGAAAAGGACTCCGAGTAAAAATCAAATACTTTAAACTCATTGAAGTTACCTAATCAAGAAGTTTAGGTTAATTACATATTAGTTTTTTTTTAAAAAAAATACTTTATCCCAAAGAAATAGTTAACGTTATTAGCTAGATTGTTATTAGATTTTTTTAATTTTAATTTTTTGTTTACATTAAAGTTAATACCCCAAAAAAAAAAAAAAAACTTATGGGAAGTAGTATGTTTTTATTTTTTATTTTTTATTTTTATAGAGATACACTTACTTTATAATAACAATGAATTAGAGATAACAATGAATTAGAGTCCTGATTAATCTAATATTAATTTACCTACAATCTTACATGAAGTAGACATGGAGCAGTTTATTATTTCTTTATTTATTTTTTTTAAAGAGATAGACTACTTAATGATAAAAATGAATTAAAGTCTTTGGTAGTATACTATTCCTTTTTAGTTCTTTAAAAATCTAAAAATTTAATAAAATTTATACAATTTGGTGAAGCCACGTGGCGTAATTATGACGTCCTGATTTTTTGAATTTGAGATAAGAATGAATTAGAGTCCTGATTAATCTAATATTAATTAGCAGTTTTTTATTTCCTTTTTTTTTAGAGATACACTTACTTTATGATAACAAATTAACAATGAATTAGAGATAAGAATGAATTAGAGTCCTGATTAATCTAATATTAATCTGCAGTTTTTTATTTCATTTTTTTTTAGAGATACACTTACTTTATTATAACAATGAATTGGAGATAAGAATGAATTAGAGTCCTGATTAATCTAATATTAATTTACTTACAATCTTACATGAAGCAGTTTTTATTTTACACTTACTATATAATATTTTTTTGATTAATCTAATATTAATCTATACCTACAATCTTACATGAAGCATCTTTTTAAAGAGATAAACTACTTAGTGATAAAAATGAATTAGAGTTCTTGGTAGTATACTATTCATTTTTAGTTTTTTAAAAATTTAATAAAATTTTTGCAATTTGATGAAGTCACGTGGCGTAATCACGACATCTAAGCCCAACTTTTATTATATATAATATAATATGATTTCAATTAGTGTCCAATGTGGTGTCATGTGTCTCTAATTTCTTCTTAATTTTGATGCACAATGAGTTATTCAACACAAAATATGAGGAGCTAATTTTTTTAATCTTAATGCACGAATTAATGCTGTTGTGAGAACAGAGGGGTCCCACATATTAAAATATAAGGAATTTGTGGTCATTTATTTGAGTTTGTGGTCTTAATATAATTCTATTATTCGAGTCCAAATCTTTTGTCCCACTATTCCTGATCCACTATATACTCCACAAATAAAGACATGCCACATGTCCTTATAGTTTATTAAATGCTAAATTTATGCTTTCTATTATTTCAATTACCTAAATATGATGGGTTATTTATTTAGTTATTTTAGGAAATTGAAATAATAAATGGCATAAATTTAGCATTTAATAAAGGGAAATGTTAACGAGTGCCGTTGGGGCATTGATTAAGAATCTATTTTAAGAAAGTTTTAACATCACTTTTATGGGAAATGAAAAAAGCTGTCAAAATATTAATTGTTTTTTTTTTATCTTTTCTCATAAAACTTTCTTTAATTGGATTGTTAACCAATGCCTTATGACACTCGTTAACATGACCCTTATATAAATTAGATGGACATGTGGCATGCTTTTATTTGTGGAGTATATGGTGAAGCAGCAAGAGTGGGACAGAGGATTTGGACTCCTATTATTCATGAAGGAAGCTTACATGAGTCGGTAGTGTTTCTAAAATCAATTTAATAATTCTCCTAACAATTATCTTTACCTATTATTATGCTTTTAGTTTGAATTTTTTATTATTGTATAATTTTGGATCGTGCTTATATGAAATAGCATATTGTATATTGAATACTTAAAGGGCGTGAAGTCATTATGAGGGGTATGAGGTGGAGGATTGGTGATGGGTCTTCAGTCCGGATATATGAAGATAGATGGCTACCAGCTACTGAACATGGCAGGGTCATCTCTCCCATTTCCGACATCAGTTCAGATGCCTTGGTGTCCACTTTGATTGATCATGATTTGTGCAGCTGGAGAGAGGCAGAGATTGACAGATTATTTTTGCCTATTGAAGCTTCTATTATTAAAGCTATTCCCTTAAGCTTCTCTAACAGGTGTGACGCAATTTTCTAGCCGAGAAACCATGATGGTGTCTACTCCGTCAGGTCCGGATATAAGTTGCTTATTGAGATGGAGTGTGTGAATGGAGCAACACCTAGCTCATCTTCTATGGGAGCGATGAAGAGCACATGGAACAGAATTTGGAAGTTGCAGGTCCCAAATCGTATCCGATTGCTCATTTGGCGTGTTGGAAATGACTCACTACCTACAAGAGTTAATCTAGCCCGACGCATGTTGATAACAAAGACTACATGCTCCCATTGCAAGCTGGAACCCGAGGATACATTACATGCTCTCTGGACGTGCCCACTTTTATCCACGGTATGGCAGGTGTCTTTTGCCAAATAAATTTGTTGCTACTAACTCTGTTTCTAGTTTTTTAGACGTTATCTAGCTTGCACAACAGGACAGGTGTAGCTTTGCTTTGTTTGCATGGACTGAAGAAACACTCTTAATCTCTCAATCAAAGCTCTCAATCTCACAATCACTATACGAACCAAAATAGAAAGGAAAAACAGAGGCAAAGAAATGAATTAGAGAAAACTCAGATATTATTGCTGTCAAAGAGTACAATACAATATATTCTATACAAGTGAATAGATATCTATATATATAGATACACCAGAGAAGAAAGGAGAGAGAAGCCCAATGAAGTCTGGTACAACAGACATGTAACTACCTCACACGAGTCGTAACAGATCCTTACATGTGCATGATCCTTCAAGCCTTCAATAACTAATACAAGGTAAAATGACATCGTTGGATTTAATGAGAAATGACACCGTTACACTTTAGGCGTGTTTTATATCTAGTCACTTTACTACACGACACCGTTTTGGATTGAGAACTAGCCGTTGGAACAGTTGCTTCTCCTCCTTTAGGATTTGATTCTGAGCTTGCATTGTCATCCCCCTCTTAAACGAATGGGGAACTTCCACATGAGTTTGGAAGTAAGCCAATTAAACCTGGGAGAAGAGAGACCCTTAGTAAACAGATCAGCAAGTTGATCATGTGTGGAGATGAATTTAACGAGCAAGTCATGCCTGAGGACCTTTTCATGAACAAAATGGTAGTCAACCTCGATATGCTTTGTGCGAGCATGAAACACAGGGTTATAGGCAATGGCCAAAGCACTAACATTGTCACACCAAAGAAGAGGAGGTTGAGGAAGAAAAATGCCAAAATCTCTAAGGAGCATACGAAGCCAATACAACTAGCTGCAGTAGAGGCCAAAGCACGATACTCAACTTTTGTGGAAGAACGAGACACAGTGCATTGCTTCTTAGCAGATCAAGTGATGAGGGAATTACCAAGAAACACCACCATACCAGTGATAGAGCGTCTACCCACAGGATCCCCAACCCAATTAGCATCACTGTAAGCAGATAAAGAGATGGGGCTTGGAGTAAAAGCAATCCCAAAGTGAAGAGAACCTTGAAGATACCTTAGAATTCGTTTAGCAGCTTGAAGGTGATTTTGGGTAGGAGTGCTCATATGTTGACAGGCTTGTTGAACAGCAGAGGATAAATCTGGCCTGGTGAAGGTGAGATATTGTAAAGCCCCAACAAGGCTCCTATAGGATTTATGGTCAGTCAAAAGAGGGCTATCATTAGGAAAAAGATGATGATTAGGAGAGCATGGTGTCATACAAGGCTTGCAATCAGTCATGCCAAATTTCTGAAGAAGATCAGAGGCATATTTGGACTGATGCACAATAAACAAGTAGAGGTATAATTAATCTACAAACCAAGATAGTAGTGAAGCAAGCCAAAATCTTTGAGGTCAAACTCCTTGCCCAAAAGCTTGATAATGGTAGACACAAAGGAACATTTATTACCAGTGATGCTAATATCATCTACATAGAGCAACAAATACACAGTGAAAGACTGATGCCTCAAGATGAACAAATTACCATCAGCAATTGAAGTACAGAAACCCACATGAAGCAGCTGAGAGGTAAACCTCTCAAACCAAGCCTTAGGAGCCTACTTGAGACCATAAAGGGCTTTATGGAGAAGACACACATGTTTAGTAAAAGCAGGATCAACATATCCTTGAGGTTGAGCCATGAAGACCTCTTCCTTAAGAAGACCATGTACAAAAGTATTGGAGACATCTAATTGCTTCAATTCGCAACCATGTTGCACAGCCAAAGCAAGAAGAAGTCTAACTGTGGCAAGTTTGACAACTGGGCTAAAAGTTTCATCATAATCCATTCCATACTGCTGTAGATAGCCTCTAGCCACTAACTTGGCTTTATATCTAGCAACAGACCCATCATTATGCCTCTTAAGCTTATAAACCCATTTACAAGTCATAACATTTTTATGTGGAGGAAGAGGAACCAATGGCCAAGTTTGTTGCTTCTGTAAGGATTGGAATTCAGCATCCATGGCAGCCACCCATTGAGGATGCTTGGAAGCAATGGCAAAGGAAGGAGGTTCTGTAACAGTATAATCATATTGTACTTGCATAACTTTAGGCTTATATATTCCATGCTTAGACCTTGTAACCGTAGGATGGGTATTAGTGGTGGGAAGAACAAGATCAAGAGGAGTAGAGGTGGAAGAGTATACAGTAGGTTGGATAGGATCTAGAAGCATAGATAAGGAAGATAAAGGAGTAGCAGACACTGAGAAAGGAGTATCAATGGGAGCAGGAACAACAGGAACTGAACAGGAAGAAGAAAGAAATGAGGGAAGTAAAGAAGAAACCAAATCAGAATCAAATGGAAGAGAAGAAGTCAGTGTATCAACAGAGTGAATAGGGGCTGAAGGAGCAGGATGAGACAACCAATCAGACAACGAAGTGGAAAAATGAACATGAGGATTGGTAAGATTGGGATTAGTAGTAAAAGGAAAGAGAGTTTCATTAAATAGAACATGACAAGCAATATATATTCTGTTAGTTGTAGGATCAAGGCAAATGTACTCTTTAGACATAGGGGGGTAACCAAGAAAAATGCATGGTGCAAACTTAGGTCGTAGTTTGTTTTTATTATAAGGTCTAAGAAAAGGGTAGCAAGCACACCCAAAAGATTTAAGAGCATGAATAGATGGAGGTTTAGAAAATAATTTCTCCCAAGGAGAATGAAAACTTAACACTGATGAAGGAAGCCTATTAATAAGGTAAACTGCATCAATGAAAGCACATGACCAAAAATTAAGGGGAAGATGGGACTGATAAAGGAGAGCAAGATCTGTTTCAACAACATTTCTATGCTTCCTTTCTGACACTCCATTTTGTTCAGGGGTATGAGGACATGAAGTTTGATGGAGAATACCATGAGTAGAACAATAGGACTAAAACTCAGCATTAGTATATTCAGAACCATTGTCAGTTCTCAAAATTTTAAGTTTAGAATTATGTTGAGTTTCAACCATAGACTTGAAGTGCTTAAACACAGACAGAACTTCACTTTTAGATTTAAGAAGAAATATCCAAGTGAAACGAGTGTAATCATCAACAAAAAGTACATAGTAATTAAAGCCAAGTAAGGAAGTCATGGGAGAGGGACCCCAAACATCACTATGTACAATTTCAAGAATTGAAGTGGAAACAATTGAAGATTTATTCAAATGAAGTCTGTGCATCTTAGCACTTATACAAAGTTCATAAGAGGAACAAACCTCATCAATCATTGACAAAGAAAGAGATGAAAATACAATCTTAAGAACAGAATACAAAACTCTAGAATAAGGATGGCCAAGTCTGTGATGCCAGAGCAGAATTTGATGTGGTTTGACAGACACAAAAGCAGAAGACTTGAAATGGTTTAATGATGAGGATAGGTCAGCGATGGATAGGATAGGATAGACCCCATCTCTACTCAACCCTGCATAGAGGATCTTCTTCGTGGGAAAATCCTAAATTAAGAACTTGTTGGCATCAAAGTAACAAAAAACATTATTTTGGAGACACAATTTATGAACAAACAGAAGGTTAGAAGCAAGGTCAGGCACCCTTAGAATATTATCAAGCCTAAAATTATGAGTCAGGGTTTGAAGCTTACCATTACCAATGTGAGTGACTAGCAGTTCCTAACCATTCCCAATAGTAACAATCTCATTACCTTGAATAGGTTGTTGATGAAGAGACAGCTGTGACAAATTGGGAGTTACATGATCTGAGCAGCTTGTGATAGTAAGCCAAGAATTGGAAGCCTGAACTTGAGTAGCATTGGCCACCATTGAAGCAAGTTTAGCAGGAGCATGCCTTCCTTGATATGCAAAGTCCATATAATCAAGAGTTGAATGACCACTCTTTCCATACATCTAACAAGTAGGCCTACTAGATTGACCTTGATTATGAGAAGATTTAGGTTGATTAAAAGACTGAAATTGAGATGGAAAACCTTGATTGCCAGGGTTAAAACTCTGAAATCGAGAGCCAGAGCCAGAGCCACCAAAATTGGAGTAATTGCCTCCACCAAAGTGAGAATTCATTCCACCAGAGTAAGGTCCATGTCCACGAGCACCTCTTCCTCCTCTCTGGTTGTGATTTCTTCCTCCTCTTCCCTGAGGAAAGCCTTGTGAATGAAAGTTTGCAGCCATAGCCATAGAAACTTGATCAACACCATTAGATCTTTTCTTAATAACTCTTTCTTCAGCATTAAGTAATGCATTCAATTCTTCCACTGACAACACATCACTCCTAGTTCTAACAGCAGAGCTAAAAGAATCATAGTCAGATGGAAGACCATTAAAAACAATGTGGAGAAGCTCTTCATCAGCCACAAACACAGACACAGCTGCTAATCTATCACGAGCTTGCTTAATCCTCTGAAAATAACCATCAATAGATTCATTTCCTTTCTTAATTGCATTCAATTCATTACAGAGACTCATAACATGAGACCTTGAAATTGATGCAAATCTCTTCTCTAACACTCTCCAAACTCCTCTAGCAGACTTTTGCCCAATTGTGAGAGTAAGAATTGCAGGAGAAAGAGTTGAATTCAAGAATGTGAACATTGCTTGTTCACGATTCTTCCAAGCTAAGAATGCTGGATTGATTTCAATAGTAAAATTACCAGATGAATCTTTGAGAAATCTATCTGGAGCGGTGATTGAGTCATCAAGAACATCAATCATCGAGTAGGTATCAAGAATTACCTCAATTTGATGTTCCCACACCATATAATTCCCATAATCCAGCTTCACGATCATCATAGATGACATATTTGATAACAACAGCAACGAAGAATTCACTGGCAGACCTGAAGAAGCCATAGCAGGCACATCACTTGAAGAAGACGATGAAGGAGATGAACTAGACTGAGCAGAGGCCATTGATATGGATCAAGGCTCTGATACCATGAAGAAACACTCTTAATCTCTCAAATAAATCTCTCAATCTCACAATCACTATACGAACCAAAACAGAAAGGAAAAACAGAGGCAAAGAAATGAATTAGAGAAAACTCAGATATTATTGCTATCAAAGAGTACAATACAATATATTCTATACAAGTGAATAGATATCTATATATATATAGATACACTAGAGAAGAAAGGAGAGAGAAACCCAACGAAGTCTGGTACAACAGACTTGTAACTGCCTTACCCGAGTCATAAGTCGTAACAGATCCTTACATGTGCGTGATCCTTCAAGCTTTCAATAACTAATACAAGGTAAAACAACACCGTTGGGCTTAATGAGAAACGACACTGCAACACTTTAGGTGTGTTTTATATCTAGTCACTTTACTACACAACATCGTTTTGGATTGAGAACTAGCCATTGGAACAGTTGCTTCTCCTTCTTCAGGATTTGATTCTGAGCTTGCATTGTCATGGACGACTTCACTGATCTGGATACGAAGAAACAAACTCCGATTAGAGGAAGACACTGTTCCATTGGCAAAGATCAGTTCCGTGGCTTGCGAATTAAGGACTTCAGGAATACCAGCAACTACGTCCTATTCGCACCAAGATCCCACGCATAGCAAGGTCAGTCATATGGCGTCCTCCACCAACAGGTCTGCTGAAAGTTAATTTTGATGGGGCACTCTTTGCTGAAGAAAACACGACTGGTCTTGGTATTATAATTCGTAATGTTGATGGATTGGTTATGGTTGCTTTAACACAACAGATTCCATTACCTACTTCGGTAGAGATGGTGGAAGTGCAAGCAGCGTGCAGAGCTCTTTGGTTTGCAAAGGAGTTGGGTTTTCGAAGCTTGATAGTTGAAGGCGATTCAGAAGTCATTATTAACATGATCAATGGTGGCAATATGACTCAATCTGAGTTTGGGCATATCTTACAAGACATTTCTTTTCTTTGTTCTTTTTTTTAGTTATGTATCCATTTGCCATGTTAAGAGGCAAGGTAATTGTGTGACTCATAAACTTGCTATTCGAGTTGTAACTAGTCCATTGAATGTTTGGATGGAGTCTGTTTCTCCAGACACGATTGATGCTTACAATTTTGACTTCATTTTAGTACTTAATAGTACTCCCCATTGATAGGGGTTTCTCAAAAAAGAAAAGAAAAAGAATACTCTGCTTAATTTTGGACTGTGTTTATATGCAGTTGTAAATCAGAAGTTTGTTTTCATAATATTGGACTTAGTGGGTTGGTGATGGTTATTGGTGATGGTTAAAACTAGCATATGAAAAAAAAAAAAAAAAATGAAGGAGGATTGGAAATCCCAAATAATTAGATAATATTTAACTTAATTGGTTTTAAATAAAAAATGGACAAAATTTAGTTATAAAATTTGTTGTAATCTAAGGATACAACTTCACTCAATATTATAAACATTATTACATATTTTGAAAATCTATTATTAAATTGTATGTTTTTTACGCTCTTAATACATGTGCCAACTTTTGTGTCAATTGGATATTATTTACTATATGATCTATAAGTTTTTATTTTATGCATAATTTTAAACTACAAAAATTTGTAATTTAAACAATTTATTATGACATAGTTATTGGTCTTTAATTTTCTAAAAATTTTACAAGTATGGAGGATATAAGAAAAACATACAATCCAATATTGGCAAATTTGTAAAAATTCACTTCTAATATAAAGATATTGAGTAAGGTTGTAACCTTAAGTTACAACCAATTTTGTAGCTAAATTTTGTTTGAAAAAAAAAAAAACATTGAACTTAATTACTAGGAACCAATACCTAGAACCTCAATCTCAATTAAGTGCAATCATTTTTATAAGTTTCATATTTTCCTTTTAATGTCATTCATTTTTGGTTAAAAACTCTATCAATTATGTTTTGTCTCTTAGTGGAATTGTTGGCATGATTTATTTTTAAAAACAAAGTTCTCTAAATTAAAATACTATTTATTAAAACTTAATAATTAAATATTTTAATTGCCACATTTTCCACCTGGGCCACCAAAATCGAAGGTGTATCCCTGGTTCCCACGATATACAGGATCCCTTATGCTATAATGGCTAGGACAATCAATGATTTTCTCATAACTATCACCATGAGGCCCATCTTCGATTCCCAAATTATTTGTATATTGAGCAAATCTAATTGAACATGAATGCTCATACTTGCCGTCTGGAAATACTCCAGATCCCATGGGTGGGCTAACTCCAGTTGGGGCATTAAGAGTGGCAACGGCACCTCCCCAACCAACAATTTGAGGATTAGCGAAATTGTTAAATATCTTTGCTGGATAATATCCAATATTAATACCATCGTATGATACCCACCAACTGCCAAAAAGATCCTGTCACATTAAAGACCAAGAGCATATGATCAAATTCACAAAACTATATGAACCTTTTTCAACTTTGTTTCAAATTTTGAATCTATGGAACCATATACATATAAGGTTAATATTACAAAATTAAATATTATGCAATTATAATTAACAATAGATTTACCTTAAAAATAGAGACTGCAATCTCAAAATGAGGACCGTAAGGAATGGATACATTAGTTATAGGTGCCCCGAGATAAACTCTTCTGTCAATTTGCACAAAACCTGGGCAAATATGATTCAAGCAGCCTGTCGTTTCAGAACCGTCAATCTGCAATTTTTAAAGGTATTGTTAGTATCCAAAAGCAACAAACTTTCATGCATACCCAACAAGTAACACTACGTAAAATTTTCAAGCAGATTTTTAAATGACTGAAAAAAGAAGTATAGAAAACTTACTGTCCAATGTGCAAAGAAAATAGAGTACTTAGCACCACCGTATAGAGTTGGAGAAACCTATTTGAATCAAGCAGCACAAAATTATTCTTTGTGAAAAATCTAGCTATGTTGTTCCATTTGTATATAATTATCAATTTTCTTGATAACCGTTATGCTTTACCAATTCATTTCACTCATTTTTTATTATTATAATTATTAGAATTTGAACCCTTTGTAACCAATAACATAATTAAATTTTTGGTCATAATATCCTAGCCAATGGTAAAATGATCGTTTCCTCAATATGAATTACATCTTATTCATGAAAGAATAAAGGCCAGAGTTTTCATTGTTGAAAATGGCCATCGTTTGTTGCAGTTTATGTTTGGAAAATTTTACCTAGATCAATAAGTATAAATTTTCAAATAAAAAAATAAGTATAAATTTCAAAATACCATCCATCCCGTATTGATAGCATTCATTTTATTTTCTTCGCCATTAATGATCTGTATTGCTGCATAGCTGATTCCCTGCTTAACATTAGGATTATAGACAGCGATGTTTCCTTTAACTCTAGTGTAACTACGACCTGGTAAGTGTCGCATTTGGATCAATGCAGCCTGTACAATGAAAGTTATGAAAGTCAAGAACTACTTATGAAACTCTTGTTTAACAACATTCCAAATTAAAGAAATAAAATATATTGTAAGAAAATGTTATAATTTTGTTTAAGGGGTTGTAAGTTGTAAGTCAAACAAAGCGTTCAAACATAGTTTTTTCCTTTGTTATGGAGATGACCTAAACTTGAGCATTTAGAAAAAGCTTATGCTTCGTCTATTAATTCTTTGAACAAGCCTACCTTTTTCAAAATCTTCATCAATTTAGTTAATAGTATTGAATTAATTTAATTTAATTTTTACATAACAAATCTTTGTATTTACCTTTCTTTGTACATATTAGCTATCAAATACCATAATTATTCAATTTTTTGGGTTTGGTTTGATGTTTTATATTTAGAAAAACAACAAAGGATTGTTTTGAGAATTTTATTCTCAAAATTAAATTTTTTTTTTAGTGTTTTTCTCCTTTCAATTTTTTTTTTTTTTTTGGAAATATCTTCGTGGGAGTCAAAAACTCCAAGAAAGAAGAACAATCTGAATGTAATTAATCGACATAACTAATTTGTAAGAGACAAGAAGGTAATCCAAAATGGGAAGAATTAACAGATGTAGTTAGGGATCAAGATGAACTATTTGGCTGTATTTGACTAAAAATGGCTTTCGCCAAGGTATACAATGATCTTTGTATTGTTACCAAACTCTCTCTCTTTCTTCTTTAGTTGTGCATCATCTTGCTAGATGTTGAGGATATTTGTCCCATTAGAGTTCTCCCCCCTACTTTTTTATCATAAAAAGAGACTTTTGGGGAATTTTCATTGTTTAGGTTGGTCATTAATCATTGACCAAAATATTCAAAATTGAAAACAACTCAAGGTTGTTTAAAACAAGAAAATAATTGTGCATCTTTTCACAAATTTGCTTTAAATTGACATAATTAATTAAATCTAAAAATATTAGGTTTAGGGATCACAAATATATTGATTCAAGTTATAGTATTGTTTAAGATTAGCTAATCAAACTCCAAACTTCATTCCAAACTTGTTTAGTTTAATTAATGCACCATTTTCACAAATCTTATTACAATGCTATGTTTTTGTGAAAATAATCATGTGCAGTTTATACTTATACCAAGTATGGCTATCACTTCATCCTACATCCTAAAATATATAACAAAAAACTTACATAAACATCGCGAGATGCTGCTGTTTGAGGATAAATGTTATTTGACATTGACCTAATTGCTATGAGGTCTTCTTTTGTTGTCCTACGAACAGGGACAGTTCCTAACGGACAAGCATCTTTCATTAAACCAATCAATGAATGTTTATTTCGTGAGAGACCTACATTCTTTGTTCTTCTTAGTGCAAAATAAGGTCTTTCCTGTAGAAGAAAAAAAAAAATCAAATTAAACCAAAATTTCAAAAATTTCTTCTCAAACTTAATTACAGTCTTGTGGTAATTACATCTTTTATGGTGCCTCATATTTGTAGTTCAAACCTCACTTCCTTTTTCACCACTATCCACTTATTGAAAAAAAAAAAAAAAAAAAAAAAAAAACCAACAACAATAACAAGAAGTCTTAGTCCTAAAACTTTGGGATCAATTATGAATTCTCAACAAGTTAAAAAAGAATTAGTCGAAATATGTTCTTTTTTGTCATTCTATTATATCTAAATCATTCTGTCTATAATATATATTGACTTATATTGATAGGTCCTTTGTTATTACATTTACTTACATAAACTAATGTAAGCATATAAACTTACAAAA
This sequence comes from Quercus glauca, assembly GCA_023736055.1. NCBI lineage: Eukaryota > Viridiplantae > Streptophyta > Magnoliopsida > Fagales > Fagaceae > Quercus > Quercus glauca. The sequence goes on along the minus strand of CM043318.1, from coordinate 80,913,098 downwards.
GTGAATGATTCATAAGGACCATTGTTGTTAAGGATACCAAACTTGGCCATTTCTTGCTATAGTTAGAATGTACGTAGCCTGTAATCCAATTCTAATTCAAAAAAGTTTCTCTGCATGATTGATTTGCTTAATTAATCCTTCAGATGATAAGCCCTAGTAAAATAGAAATTTGTTAACATCAGGAGGCATGGGTGACATTGTAATCATTATGATATTTTACTGTTCAGAATTGATAAACAACTACAATTTTTGAAGCAACCAGAAAAAAAAAAAAAAGAAAAAAAAAAGTATTGATTAGTGCTATATATAGAGGAATAAAATAATAAATAGTTTCAATCAATGCTCAAGTACCTGGATCTTGTGATCTTTCAACAAAGGATGGTCAAAAGCCAATTGTTTATTGATATCGACACAATCAACAATAGATCCAAACTCCGTCTATAAGTTCAAAGATAAAAAAGCTCTCTTATAACATGAAAACAAGTTCTATAACGCAAGAAAAACAAGTTCTCTTATAACATGAAAACAAGTTCTATAACATGTTATATATGAAAGTAAAAAAAATTAAAATAAACATTAATAATAAGAGTTCCTTGATTTAGACAGTATCTAAAAAATACGATAATTGTGAACCTCAAGAAAGATAATTGAGAAGGCAAAAAAAAATAATATCAGTTTTAATATTACTAGACTTTTATCCTAGTTTTTAAGGTTTTAAAGTCATTGCAAAGATATGTGGTACTTAGATTTGGTCACTTCTTAGGAATTTTTATTTTATTTTTTTGAAATCCCTATGTCTCTGATAAATGTTTCATTAGGATAAAAAAAAAATTAAATAATTATGTTAGAATAGTAAAATTTTAACATTTAAGAATTTGGAAACAACAAACTTTAACAAATTTATTTCCTTAAAGGGTACCAACTTAAATGTAAGGAACCAAAAAGAAAAAACCACAAAGTTTAAGGGCCAAACACATAATTCAGTCAAAATTAAATATAAATTCACTCATTTCATTAAATCTCAATTCTTCCAATTAAATCAATGTTAGTTATTAATCTCATAATTTTTTTTTTCTCTTTTTTGTCTTTCTATCTTTTCCCCCTTACAATAAAGAGGGAGTGGAAGTCAAACTCAAAATTTTCTTTTTTGGGAAAATTGGACAATAACACTTAATCTTGTTACTATTGAGCATTTTATCTTACTCAAATGAACAATCAATTGATAATAATAAATAACAATAATTAGAAAACATAATTTCTAAATGGAATGTTTAAATATCATTGCATCAACTATGCTTGAAGTATTATAGTATTACAACATAGGGCTGTCCATGGGTTGGTCCAGGTCGCGTTTGAGCTCGACCCCAACCCGTCTCGACCAAGTTGTGTGGCAGATTGGAGGACTCGTCACCGACCGAGAGAATGAATGGGTCGGATTGGCCACAAGTCAAGTCGATTTCAGTCGAAATAGAGAGAGCTAGCAGAGATATATATTAAAAAAAAAAAAAATCTATTGGTTCTTCGTTAGAATCTCACGATCTCCACTAGATCTGGTAGAGATCTCACCAGATCGGTTGAGATCTCCTCAGATCTAGCAGAGATCTCACTGGATCGATTGAGATCTCCTCAGATCTGGAGGAGATCTTGCTGGATTAAGTAAAATCTCCTCAAATCTCAAGGAGATCTCGTTGAATCGACTGAGATCTCCCCATAAATTCATTTATGATGCCGAAAATCACATGGATTTGGGAAAGGTAAGGTCATTGTCAATGGTGGAGATGAGATTAGAGAGGAGATCAAAGCAGAGGAAGTTGGGTTCATCGGGTGGGTTAGGTTTGTCGGTTTCTCAGAATTTCAAACCAAAACCCAAATTGATCTTATCAGTTTCTATCATCAACGACCCGTAGTTGAATGAGTCATTGCTCGAATCAAGCAGTTTTTAGATCAGATGGCTTTTGATCGGGCGGGTTGGTTGGTTTGGATGGGTAATGGACAGCCCTATTACAACATATAAAAATTCAAAACAAACATGAGTTTGAGTTAGTCTAAAACCTGAATGCTTTTGATTGGAGGTTTGTTTACAAGCTTTAGTTGTCTTTCCAACTCCAATTCCTCTTCTTTGGACGTAATTCGAGTTCCATTCACCTGATAGCTACTTGCCAAACACAGACACAAAACTACAATTAGGATCATTCTTTCAAAATCCATTGTCTCACTAATTTGATGTAAGTATGTTGGAATACCATATTTGGGGCTATTTATAAAGGAGTGGTGGTGAGGTGAAGATAAGTACAAGGTCTTATTACCTTATTATGAAACGCTGACTCCTTAGCCTGGAGTTTTGCTCAAGGAAGCAGAGGCCACGGTCGCTACTAAATTGAAAAGAATGATTGATCTTTTTTTAAATTTTTAAAAAAATTTTATTATTATTATTATTATTATTATTATTTCTTATAAGGTCTCATTATGGAAAGCCAACAAAGCTTTTGATACCAACAAAGATGTTAAATAGTGTTAAATTGTTAATATTGATAAAAAAATAGATTAATTTGCTATTTGTAGCTATCTATAAATTCCCTAATTTTTTTTTTATAACTCGGATCATTAGGGGAGAGAATTTGAATCATTGGCATCTTTATTGGAATACAAAGAGGAGAAGATGGATTAATATTTTCTTTTACTTTATCTTCACCTTACTATCTCTATTGGAAACACCGACCCAAATTTATTTATTTATTTATTTATAAGGTCTCGTTACACGATTACAAAATGCCAAAAAGGCTCTTGGCACCAACCAAGGACCAAATGAAAAGGGAAAGATAAATTGATTTACTATCTTCTAGGAAGTAGTTGCTTATGATTTGCATGTATTTGAACTTTGAACTCATCGTTGAGGACACTTTTGACGATGGTAAATATGGCTCATTAAATTCAACCCAAGAAGCCACCGGTGCAGCACACACAAATGGTAAAGTTCAAAAACCATTCAAGTGAACATTCCATAGATTTGGGCCTTGGAATTGAGTTAAGCTAGGCCCATAAAATCAACCTAGAAAGGCCATTAACATGACCAACTGCTACGATGTGGAGGTTGCTAAATTAAGCCATGGGCAGCAAAATCATAAGCCCAATTTAAGACATTGGCTAGCTTGGTTCCACACAAAAATTGGTACCTCTCATGCCTAGTCCCACGGTCAAGTTAAAAGTTAGATTAATCGAAGTCTTCTCTCATTATGCGGACCAAGCACACAAGACAAAGAAGAAGCCGACAATGGAAAAATAAAGAGATGTGGATTGAAGGGTAGGTGAGTCATTTCGCACTAATCTCTATCTCCGGCTCATTCATAGTTTCTCTGATGGACTTGGGACACAAGAGGAACCAATGAACCCATGTTTAAATTTAGTAGCTCATAGAAAGTCTAAGTCATCTGCTAAACCAACACAAATACCTGGACACATGTAGCCTTGTTTTCCAACAAAGATGCAACCATCATTTAATGATAGTTTTTCTAGATCCTTTATTTCAAAAAATGAGTCAACCCTTTTACCTTTAACGTGTCTGGATCGTATTGTGTCCAGTGCAAAAAGCATTGGACACAAGCCATATCCTTCCATATTATCTATGAACTAAGCATAATCCTTCATTATCTACATTAGGCCAACTTTAGCTTACAATTTTTATGTATAACATTATAACCTTAATTCCCAAAGTTCAAGGTCCTTATTGTTTTTCCTTTTAATGTGTTTTTTATTTATTTTTTAAATGGATGTAGTTTATTTAAAGATGTGTAAAGCATTCTTGTGTTTGCATGTTGTGCTCCCTTTTTACCGTTTACTAATTGCACCATACATGACTTTTCAGATGAGACTCCTAAATGTGGTTCTTTAAGCAATATTGATGATGATAAGAACAAGGAATAAACAACCAAGATTATCAGGATTTTGCAAACAGACTGAACAATACAAGGGATTATATTATCAAAAAAAAAAAAAAAAAAAAAGATAGAGACCTTAAGTTTCATGAAAGAAGGGATGCAATTGATAATTGATAATAGACATATGATGCCTACAATAGTTCGAGATTGTTAACTAAAGGTGCAAATAAGTTATACAAAGTTAGAGGTTGTTCTCAACCATGTACTTCGGTAGAACAAAGCAATCAAATTTCTCATATTGGTGTAATGTTTTAAGATATTTGACCTTTTTATAGGGATTTGAACTTCTATAATTACTCATGTATTATCTAACATTCTCAAAAGCTGCATTATCTAACATTCTTAAGAATAAATAAATAACACTATTTTAGAACTTAGTTTTAGTAATTTGCACAGGTTAGCAATTAGTATAATAAAAAAGTGAAACATTTAACTTTTTGTTGATCATATCTTATTGCGCCACTTGAATACATAAATTTGTTCCACAGAAAGATGTGTCTGGTTGTTTGACTGCTTAAGCAAACCGTTTTAGTTGCTACTGTTGGTGTTTGGTTGCACCATTTCGAAAAATTATTGAATACTCCGGAAATACCATAAATGCGTACCCCCTGTCACATGAATTATAGGTCTTACCATAAATTTAATTAATAAGACTTATGGTTATGTGAGAGGGGAAATACGCATTTATGATAGTCTGAGAGTACTCAATAATTACCCCTCAGCGAGTAATTATGAATTTCTCACCAAAACCTCTCTCTTATTTATTTATATTTTTTTTATAAAAGCCACTCTTATTTGACTCTCTTTCAATGAAAATTTCTTCTTCTTTTCTCAACCTTTCGACTCCCAATATTTCTCCAATCTCCATCGAGTTTCCCCCAACCCGAAGCTGCTTCTCCTCTCTCTTTCTTTTCTCTAATTTACCAAACCCTTCTCTCTACAACGATGAAGAACTTCTTTGGTCCAAGCCGACTTCTCACAAAAAGCTTTCCTCTTTGCTTTTAGGATTGTAGTTCACCATTAGGTCTACTTCCTCCCATTGTATAGCATCCTGCTACTGTCTTTTCGACGTCAAGAAGATGTTTACTGTGATCAGATTGGTCTTTCTCAAAAAGCTTTATCAGTAAAGTTTCCAGTTTTGTTTTTTTTTTTTTACTTGCTAGTTAAATATGATTTAGGCTTTCGGCATTTCAATTGGCTTGATTTTGATTTTGAATAATTAAATGAGGTAGAGTGGTTTTTGATAATTCAATTATTGGGCGCATTGCCCTCTGTCTGGAAAAAAAAAAAATAATGGTAGTGTCAAGGCCAGCACAACACGCATTAGAGATCGGTATGTGACATGTGATGTCCTTTATCTACTTTTTTATTGTTAGCCCACCATAAACATAAGTATACTTTCAAACCATTAATATTGAACCATCACTTGCTTTTATATTTTGTTGAGAAGGATTAAAATGCAGAACATATATAAATACGCTATAAGTTGAACATTTATATGTCTGCAAATCACATTTACAAATAGGTAGAGATGGTAGTGTGTGAATGTGTGCAATTGAACCATCTATCTTAATCGATTCCCTTGCTCCTGCAGAAATATATCTTCTTAGGGTGGGCAACACCTTCACTTGCAATGTTGAGGCTGAATTGCATGAAATAGAGATTGAGTCTATTGATGTAACTAGAAAAGTTGAAGGAAGAGTCAGATTTGCATGAATTGCATGAAATAGCGATCTTCCTATGCCTTAGATATCCCTCACAACCATGGTCATATTTGTTCGAACCTGAATCTTCATTGCCTTCTCCCTTTTTAAGTTTTTATCGTTTCTGAATATGCCTTAGTGAGATTATGGTTTTTGTAATAAGAAACAATAGTCAGGTGGATTTTGTTAGGTTTTACGAATTACATACACATTATAGTAATAGTCATAAAAAAAAAAAAAAAAAAAAGTTCTACTAATAGTTAGAGTTAACATTATGAGACAATGGTTTATGTTTTTAGGTTTTTTTTTCTTATTTTTCGGTCTATATTTTGTGATTTTTTATTTGGCTTCATGTGCCTTTTTTTGTTTTGTTAATTAAAGATGTGATTTTTGGTTGATTAAAATTGTTATTATGTGGGCTAATTCTTAAAAACTTGATTTTTTTTACCCTATTGCAAATCAACCATATAGTAGGTTTGCTCTGTCATTCTTATTCTTGAAGTCTGCCCAATATATTCTGATCAATACCTACAAATAAAATTAATTAAGAATGCATTGGATGCTATGAAAGCAAACTTAGTTGTTGATATGACTCTTAGTTGAGAAAGAAAAGAAAAAGTATGATGGGTTGATTAAAATTTGGGGTGTCTGATGCTCTCTAATTCCTTAGTGTGTTTAAGATAATTCTTCAGTTAACTCTTACTCAGATGGAAGTCTATAGAATTTTCAAGGAATCAATTTAGAAAAATATAGAGGAAAAGAGACAAATATGGTGTTGGGGTACATTTCTTTACACCTAATATTATTTAAATAACACCTATTTATTTTTTTTCAATTGTCACAAACAAATTATTGGGCATGCCTAAATCTTTTTTGACTATCACTATGCTAGCCCACAACCTTTCTCCTTTCTATCACAAAATTGGGCTACAAATGCAAAACAATATGGGACCTAATATTTTCTCGTAAAAGCCCAAATTATTTATTGAGTGAGATAAAATCTAATCCTTTCTAAAGCCCAAGAATTTTATACTTAGCAAATATTCGAAAAAACTCATGATTCAAATTCATGGCAATACTATTTTTCCAATGGGATTCAGCCCCATGACCAAAGCCCATGATTCAAACTCGTGGCAAATTATTTGTCAAAAAGCCCAGTTCCCATTGGCAATATCAAAAGCTCAATTTTCATTGGCAATATCAAAAGCCCAGTCCCCACTGGCAATATCAAAAACCCAGTTTCAACTGGCAATGTCCAAAGCCCAATTTTCATTGGCACTATTTTATCAAAAAGCCCAAGATTATTAACGCTTGGCAAAGAAAAAATATCATGGTATAATTGTTGCTTAAATATTACTATGGCAAAAACCATGGCAATCGTCTTATAAAAACTCATTGGGAGTTATCTTGAAGATTATGTTCTCATATTATAAACCCATGAAATACATGATCATCATTTGCATCACAACATCCATAATATATACCTTCAACACTCATGGCAAATATTCAAACCCACAAGCTCATCATTTAAATTATGATGCGATTATTAGAAACTATGAACATTATTTATAATATGGAATTCATTGTAAATGTTATTTACAAAAGTATTTTGAAACTTGTCCTATTGTTTCAAACATTAAAACTAATTGCCCAAAGGCCCATTGCAAGTATCTATGAAAAACCCAAAAATATTTACTAATAAAAGTCCATGAGGAATGAAAACCCATGGCAACATGTGTTGTTGATGTCCATTTTGTAGGATGCACACAATCCAGCCCAAAGGGACCAGCCCATGTGAGCAAGCCCAATCCAAAAGACCCCAATAAGATGCAGAGGATTGAAAGTGGACAATTAGCCCTTGTTCATCCCTGACCAAGGTACAGCTAGAAACCCCTACAAGAAAACCAAGTCTTTGAAAATGAACTAAGGGCTGTCCCATCAGCTTTCTGTCACCCTGTACTTGACGTGAACAGTGCCCGAGGGCTGTGATATCAGCTGAAGTCTAAAGGATGATGGAACTCCATCATCTTTCTCAAGACTGTACCTCCAGCGGAAAGGGAGCTGAAACTAAGTTATCCAAGCCTCAACAAATTGATGCTATAAATGTCAAAAATGTTCAGGACATGATTCATGTGCCAAGCCCGTAAATCCTAAAGAGGAAAGATTGGGAATATGTGGTTTAAAGGGCATAAAAGGATCTCCAATGGAACCCCTGAAGTGGACTTAGAGTTTGGCACCTAGCTTGGGGTGTTGAATCCTACTTCTTGGGGGTGCAAATCTCAGTTGCAGCATTAGGATTCGTTCTTGATACATGCCTTAATCCCATTGGTTAAGCTCAGCCCCAAAAATCCTGGCATTTAATGCAAAACACTCCAAAATCCCATCATGTGTCATATATTACCCAAAGAAGCAAGGCAGCCGCTAAAGTAAATCTCCTACTTTTGGCCAAATCCTAGGAAGATTAACCTTGATTCACTGCCACTAATCAGTCCTACGTTTTTTGGATTCTTGTTAATTAATGCTTCTCTAAAACTCCATTATAAAAACATAAGTACCTCAGCCCACAAGCACACAGCTATGCCCTCTGAAACTCTTAATTTGTTGGCCATTTTTGTTGGTGGTTTAGCTCTCCTTAAGCCAACCACTCATTCCCCATAAACCACACTCACCCAACCTCAAATATTCTTTCCTCCCTTTTACACAATCACAACTCATAAGTGTCTCCCAATTAGTCACAAACAGCTTACTACTCACTAAAGCCTTAAACTCAGTATTAATCCTATCCCACTCACTCAAAACAGCCCACATTACCTCATTCATGCCTTATGAACACACACTCACCAAAATCTTAGTTTAATACTTGTTGCACTGAGTTGGGATCCTTCTCTCCCTTCACGCCATGCCAATTAATCCTTTTCTTCTTCCCATGGAATCTTTAATTTTTACTTTTTGTTTTACTATTGAAGGATATAATGTATTTGTAACAATCGAACTCTTCCCTCACATTGATGTAATGATGGCTGAAAGTACAATAAATTCCCTTGACCGAGACATACAAGGACCCCCAAGAGTTAACACTTTCCTAAATTTATTTAATCATTGACTGCTGGATTGTGTAATTTCACCCTTGCCGTTGGAGAATTTATCTTTCTAGACTTAGTGTAATTTCACCCTTACCGTTGGAGAATTTAATTCCTTTGTACTATCATAACAGGACCACTAATGTATTGATTAAGTATTGCAAAGTATTTTTCATTAGGCTTTTGTTACTGTTTTGTCAAGTGCAACCTTTGTTTCTTGCTCGGATAGGCTTGTCGTCACACCGAAAGCCTTTGGGTACCATCTTAAGAGCCCATAGTCGAGTTTCGGCTTGGCTTCCCAACACTTTATTCAGATGCATCAATTTCTCCCTCAACACATGGTTGCCATTGTTCTTGATCTCTGACTTGGCCTTGACATCTCTCTGGGTTATTCTCAATTAATTTAGATCTCTACATTAATAATGCAATTAATTTTAGGCTCATGTTTTGTAATTTCCTTCCTCCCGATAAACCCTTCTTCTTTACCTCTCGCAAGTCTCTGTTCTCTTTCTTCTTTTCCTCAAACCTATTGTAGTCTGCCTCCTCTATAACTTTTCTTCCTGTAAACAAAATCCCAACAAAATTAGCGGTATTTTGCACCTAAGCTGTCCACCAATTTCAGACCTTTGCACTACTCCTTTTAGTTCTGACTACAAAGTCTCTCTCCTTCTCTATGTATATGCGTATGTATGTGTGCGAAGTTTGTCTTTTACAAGTTTTCAATGGGTAATATTTTGGTTTTGAATCTTTTGATTGGGATTTCTTAGATGTTTTAAGTTAGAGTGCATTTTGCGAAGGATGTGCAAAGCAAGAGGCAGCCGAGAAGATATATGCTGGGTACATGAAACTTTCCCTTCTAATTTCAATTGAGTCTTTGTTTTTGTGAATTATGGTGGGGTAATGGTTTAGTTAAAATTTTACACAATTTTCCTTGGAAGCGGGAATTTGGAGGATTATTTTTAGGGTGATTCAAGTGTGGTTATTAATGCTCTGCAGATTGGTTTATTAATGCTCAACAACAACACTAGTTGTTGAAGAAGCTAAGGCCATATTTGCCCACTTGTGAGAATGGGAATTTTTGCATACCATGAGGGATGCAAATGAAGCTGACTATCCTGAATGCCTAATGTATTAGGCAAGCAATACAAAATGTTTTAATGTTGTTGTAGTTTTACTCTGTTATTATTCTGTTTCATTGTTGATAGCTATAGATATTCTTTCTTTCTTCTTTTTTTGTTTTTGTTTTTGATTTTGTTTTTGTTTTTTTTTTTTTTTTTTTTTTTTTTGGTTGTGGCATATTGAGTTCCTGTTGGGTTTTCATTGTTGGTGGGAAAGTAACTTTTTCCTCTTTAGTTTATTAGGATTTTTTTGAGAAATTTACAATTTATTGATGACTGAGTTTTTGATATCTATGTCCCTCATTGTTCCCTTTTATTTGATATTTGTGGCTCAATTGATCCTTTTTAATGTTTGGCTTATAAAAAACTTCTTTAAAGATAACATTCTTCATCTCTCTAAAAGATTCAAACAAATATGTAGCCAAATATTTTCAAAACTCCAGTGTGAATGTTCAGTTATTTATTTGTAGTTTTGATTGTATTTTGATTCGAGCAATGGTTATTAGTTTATCTCACACACACAATCGTGCAAAAGTATTTTCCATTTTTATTATATAGTGTTTTTTTACATTTTAATTTTAAAACCAACCTTTCACGATTTGGATTTATTCATACATTGCGCATAACCTATCCCCTCTCCCATCCATCTTCCTTCCCACTGTCACTCTCTCATACGCAGACCCAACATAGTAATACCTTGCAAGGGCATGAGCATGTCTGCCATCTCCAACCTGACCTTGGTATCAGACCATTCTCTATTGGTAATCTTTAATTAATCTATGACTAATTTCTTTTCCTATTGTGCATAATTATGTTTGCTATCAATTTTGGGATTTTGATTCCTAACCCTTTTTCAAATACTACCACCTGAGTTGTTATTAGGATTTTTCAATTTATAGGTTTTGTAAAGCATGGAGAGACAGAATAGAGGGTTGTCTCCACTGGCCTATAGCCATCGTTAAACAATGGAACCACTACGGGTAAGACCCTACAATTCCATCAAACCCAGATCTATCTCCTTGCTGTATTCTTCTGTATTGTAAAATTGACTTTTTTTGTTTTTGGTTCTTTCGATTTTACTAATTCTTTTCTGCAATAAGAGTTCATAACCAAGTAAGTATATTATTCATAAATTGCCATTTTTTTTTCTTTCTTTCCTTTCTTTTAAAGTTTAGGCAGTTTCTCTACCTATGTGCTTTAGATTTTCTTTCTTAATCTTCTTCTTCTGTTCTGTTTAGAATTGCTTTTTGTGGAATTGCATAATCTGGTGTATTCAGTATTCTTTTCCATTGCCAACATTAATGTTGAAGCAGCTTAAGAAACCAAAAGGCAAAGAAAAATCTATGGAGGTATTTCCTAGAATTTTGATATTCTTCTTCTGGGTTTTAATTTTGTATTCTTTGAGGATTTTCAATTTAGTTGGATATAAAGTTTTGTATTTTGATATTCTTCTTATGGGTTTTAATTTCATGTATTCTTTGAGTATTTCAAGTTTAGTTGGATATATAAAAGTTTCATATAAATAAATGATAATATATGATGAATGGCCCGTGACATAAATTATACTAAATTTGTTTAAAAATTTAGATGTCATTTAAAGTAGAATTATAAGTTCGAATTATAAGTTCAGTTGTTTGATGCAAGGTGTTTTACTTTGTCATCTGTCATCTATTGCTGTGTGAAATTATTATAGTGAGCAAAAGATAATCTTTTTTCCTAGATTTTCATACGCACATACCTTATTTTAAATGAATTAAAAAAAAAATTTCGGCCCCTTCTTAATACTTTTTCCCTTAGAACTTGGCTGCCGATGTTAAAACCATGCCTTTTATTCTTTATATTTATGCAATTTCATTCATTATTTATTATGTTTGCAGTACGCTTCCTCAAAAAAAAAAAAAAAAAAAAAAATGTTTGCAGGATTAGGTGAAGCATATCAAGATTTAAATGATCCGTTGCATCTTCTCAAAAAAAAAAAAAAAAAAAAAAAAATGATCCCTTGATGGAGATGGAAAAAATTTGCATATCTAGTTAGGATTTTATGCTTGCACTTATGGAAAAAATTGTGAGTTTCATATTACCATTAAAGTTGAGTGAGGATTCTACAAGTAGAACAATATTTGAATTTCAAATCCATTTCCTCTACTTTAGGTTTATGGAATTACCCAAGTTTTATCCAAGTCTCTAACAGATTCCCTAATTGTGGGGCAAGGATGATTAACCCCCTCTAAATCAAAAGACCCGGAAACGGTAACCAACCCAATAGAACCCACCAAAACCTCACCCTTTTTTTCCATCACAACCTGAGTTGCAGGAGCCACCACTGCTAATGTCATCGGGTCGCGAGGAGGTTGGGCCCATATTGCTGCCGAAATTGACTCGATGGAAGCCTGGGACACCGCTGCTGACAAGTTCGGCTCGTTGTGTGATTGGGTAGGCCAACTCGGGCTCATCTGAACACAATAGCCACCGCCACCGAGGATTTCCGGCACCGATATTGCAGTTTCCATGACCATCGGAGCCACTGAAACCATCTCAAGTTGACCCGGTGGCGGAGGCGAGACCATCGAGCACGCTGGCTGCATCGTGGGGCTTCATCGTAGGACTCTTAAAATTTCTCATTTAAGGTAAGTGGGCTTCCGACGGCTCCTGGCCCATCCCCACAGGACCTAACTGTTCTGTTATTCTTTCCCGTGACACCCAATTGACAGCACGTCTACCACACTTACAACGATCCTTTTTTTTTTATTTTTTGCTAGACTAGAGACTAATGTTTTCATTGAAGGGTATACTTGATGGTGCACTCCCCCTCCCCCACACGGATAGCGTGAAAGAAAACCATAAAAAGTATATTATGACTAATGTACCTTTTTTTGCAGAAATTGGTCTAATGTACAAATGCGTTTTTATTTTTTTATTTTTATTAATTTATTCACATTTATGTGTCAAAGTTGGACATTGATATTAATTTTGTTGCTTCTTACACGTATTGGAAACAATGTTTACTATGTTGATAACTCTGAAATTGAGGACAAGATATCAAATGCTTTGATTTAATGTTCAAAGGTCTTTTCAATTTTCACAAGATAATGAATCTTCTGATTACTTAAAATGCCCTTTAGATAAGGTAATTTTCTCATTCCTGTGGCTTAGAGCTTCTATAAAGATGGGGATGATCTTAGCACTTTCAATACTATCAAGTTTGCAACATAGTGGTTCACCAAGTAATATTGCTACAATAATTTGATGTTTTTTTTAGCTCTTAAGATTTAAATTTTAAAAGTAGTTTGACAAAATCTTTGGAAAATATCATAACTCTTTCACATGTTTCTCTTTTTTATTTTAGTGACAATGGCAGCCAAAACTGGATCCGTATTTTAACTTGCTGTCTCCTTTAAGACCTTGGCAAACATAGATCAAATGTTAGTGCTTTATGATCAATATTTTGGTCTCTTTTGTAGTAAAACCATGATGTCTTCTAGGAATCAATTTCATTAAATAATTAGTAGGTTATTCTACTAGAGTCAAATTACCATTCAAAAGGTCTAATTTTTTTTTTTTAAAATATACTTTCAGGTTGTTAATGCTGACCTTCACAATAAGGTTCACTCATGATTTGCATGTTCTAAATTGCGGACGATGATGAAGCCTTTAATGTACTATTCTGCATCTCTTTATTTTAATGAACTCTCATAACAAAAATAGCACTAAACTTCTATTCCTTTCTCTCTTAGCTTTCAAGCCATTGTTGATAAACAACTTCCATTCCTAACGACGCATTCTCTCTTGTATGATTCTCGATATTTAAGTTGTCCAAAGTCATGCCTCCCAATTTATGAAATTGTAATTAAGAGGAAAACAACACTTTGACTGAGGGTGATATTAATGGTTGTTGGTTATTGAAATTCTTAATAAAAGAAGGCGGCTTGGTTTTCAGTAAGTGAATAGTTTTGTATTACTGAAATAATTTGATTGTCTATTTAATTATAGATTTGTTTTTTCTTAGATGTTTGTTCAATGAATTATATTTCTTCTTCGTGTATCATATAATCTATATATACTACAAAACTGAAGCCTTTGACTTTTTGTTGACTTCATAATATATTGACACATAAACTTTGTTGCTTCCACAATTTTACACCTCATTTTAAATTATTTAATTTGTTAGCTAAACAGTTTTGAAAACCCAAACCCAAAATTTCATCAAGAGAATAGCCAGCCGCTCTCTCCCTATCCAAAACTAAAGGTCTCCCCTTCTCTCTTTCGCCAGATTAAACTCCTTGCTTACTTAAGATTCTTCTCAACAGAGCAACTGTTAATGTTGTAGAATCTTTCTTGCCTGTTCACGCAAGTTTTGAACACCAGACTAAATCTATGAAAAACACACAGAAAAGAGAAAACCAATTTGCTTTGAACACATTCTTGAGAACTGCAAAAGCACTGTTGGTTGAGTTCATCAAATACAAATCCAGCTGCATATCACATGAAGTCACCAATTTTCTTTGTTTTGTTTTTGTTTTTGTTTTTTGTTTTTTTGTTTTTTTGTTTTTTTTTTTGTTTTGTCTTTTTTTTTTTTTTTTCCCCTTTTTCTTGCTACAATTTGCTCCTGGCATGATAAGATTCGAGAGAATTTTTGTTATTATATTGATGCAACAGATTTTAGGTGTAATTAACTATGTTATTTTAGGTTATATGACCTTAAAACATTATGGATACATATGTTACTGTCAGACCGTCTCAATATCATCATAAGCAACCTGTGCATCTTTATTGCATTTGTTGTATAAGTTTTATAGTTTAAAGAGTTAATTAACAAAACTGATAGGAGAGTTTTCACGATCATATGTTTTACATGAGCAAAAAATAAAAACCTTATGAAAACTACAAATATTTCTGCAATTTGAAACATTAAGTCATTTCATCAGCAGCTCTCTCAAGCCCCTTAGGCTTTGTATGTTATATATTGCAGAAAAGGAGCAGGAGTTTCCTTCTAATAAGGTCAATTTATTTTTTAGTTATTGATCTTTTTGTTTGTTTTAATTTATTATAGAACCTGTATTTGCATTTATTGTGTATAAAGAAAAGTAGGTACATTCCTAATGAGGATGAGTTATGTAATTTAATGGTCTTTTGTTGCATATTTGCTCTTCAGAGTGCTTATTACAAGTGACTATATTGGATGTCGTATTGGGTTTTTATAGAATTTGCATGTTGTATTATATGTTATTAGTTGAGAATTTGTTTGGGTGCTAAGTTGGGGAAAAAACCTGGAGCAAAGTAAAAGTTATAAGTTCAATTAGTTTTGAAGGTATTATTATTATTATTCACAAATGCAGAAGTGTGACTAATGAAAAATCTACAAATGATACTGGAAATTCTAAGAATCCGTATGTGAAGCTCTAAAAAAATATGTGACCCACAATTGGACTAATGAACCAACTAAATTTGGCATTGGTTAGACTCACTAAAAACTACTATAATCATAACTGTGACAACCACCTTCACCATGTTTTCTATAGGAAGAAAATGTTCTTGGTCCCTTCACAAGCAAAATAGCAAGAGAGAAAACGTGTTGATCTCTCTCTCTCTCTCTCTTTTCCTCCTTAAGCTAATTACAATGAAGTATGTTATTTGTTCATATTTAAAAATGCATATCAAATGTTCACCACATTTTGATACTAAATAATTTTACTTGCTGCAAAATTGTAAAATTTTGTATCAGAACTAAATTTGTCCAAGACCCACTGGTAGCTTACGTAACTTGCCAATAATAAAAAACTTGACGGTGTAGGCATTTGTTCTTGATATAATGTGTTTTACTTCATACATTGTAGGTAGTGAAAATGGGCTTTCAAACAGCTTTCATCTTTTCCTTTGTGGGTTGGCTGCTAGGACATATGCCAAACATGTATGTCATCCACTTGATGACCTCAAAAAAAGTTTCCATGTAGATCTCTTGCATTCTTGAAATTTTTAATCTAGCAAAGTTATATGAGAACAAATTTTAAGGTCACAAAAATTCACTTTGACCTGAGGCTAAAAAAATCTGTGGCTAAGGTGTTGTAAGTTACGAAAAATATGCCAATAATTGTCATGGTTTACTCATAAATTCCATATGGCAATGTCACAATAACATATAAGTATTACAAATTCTGGCATAGAATTTCATTGAAGGTTAAAGATAGCACAAGATTGATCATATTTGATAATTACACATAATGATAATCTCTCATACTATTACACACAAAAAAAACATAAAAATTTAATATAATATTTTTTAAAATCTCATACTCAAGTACAGGTTAGCGACTAGTATTATTTATTGTGGTATATGTTATATACTCAATAGCTTTCTCGTGTATCACACGGGTTAGCAACTAGTCTATATATTTATATATATAATAATAGGTAAAGTTAAAAGAAACTCAAATTAGAATTCCAAATTAGAGTTCCAATTTTGCGTCATGTATCTAAATTTATGTGAGGATCACACTATAATTATCCTTCTAAGTGTCCATTATGAATAAATTATTTATGGATTTGTCTTGGAAGAGCAGATAAGGATGGTGAACAAAATAAGATAACATTTGCTCCTACAATCTCAATACAATATTTTAAATCTCAATACAATGTTTATGACTCAATGACCTTGACATTTAGGCAGTCTACACTTGGTCGTCTTCTCAACAACCCCCCCCCCCCCTATTAATTCTTGGCTTTGCTTTCATAAACAAGCGATTGCTGTCACACCCCAAACCCAAAAGGGTCCAAGGCATGAAAAAAAACATCTCAAAGAACCTGTAGATTTTCCTTTTTTGACAATCCAATCCACATAAATCATATCAAGAACCAACATTGAGAATTATCATAATAATTTCATTGAATAAACTCTCAAAGTAAGTCAGAGCTCTAAGCAATAATTACAAAGACCATTGGCCACAAAAGAATAGAGGTCTGAATAATTAATTACATATCACGGCTTGTCCTATCAGTGGAAATAACATCACAACCACTTTAATATACAAAAGAATAAGTCAAGCCTATTCTAAGATTTATACCATCTAATATACCCATTACAAAAGTTCAGCCTCCATCAGTAGTTAGTCTAACTACTATTAGCCACCCAAAAAGCTGTCTCAAAATACTGTTGCCTACTCTGAAAAGATTATAAAGTAATGGAATGAGACAGAGCCCAGTAAGTAGCATATTTAATGGGGGTGGGGGAAATGCAAGTTTCATCTTCAATAATAATAGTATGATAAGAATTATTTAATAATGAAACACAAAGTTTCTCAAAGTAAAATATCTTGAAACTATACATTATAATCTGTGAGCATCAACAATGTAATTTCCAAAGTCATAATATCTAACATAAGATAAATTATTCCAAATCTACCATACTACCACATAAACTGGTCAGGGGATCCACCCATTCACAACTGGCATGATATTGTCCTCTCTGGTATGCAGACTCTTGGCCCCATGGACAGCAGCCTCACCCATACCCTCAAGGTTTTTCTCTCCCCCCATGGGCAGCAGGGAGAGCGCGTCAAATAGGACCTCTCTTGCATGTGGTCTCTTGGCCCCATGGACAGCAGCCTCACCCACACACAATCAAGGAACCTCTTCCCCCCATGGACAGCAGGGAAGAACGCGTCATCCAAAGTAAAAGGGCACTGACCTTGATTTGATTTCGTTGTCACAAAGACTACGGAAACCAAATCGGGTGATCACCGGGAAATCACACATGGCATGGTGTTAAAACAACATAAACTCACAGATTACATTATTTTGAAACACATAGTTCATATCCAAATAGTTTCAGAAAACCTTAAATAATCTAACTTCTACAAAGTTTGTAAGGTTTTCAACTTCATTCTTATCAACAAGATTTTCTATCAATCTTCCAAGTACAAAGACAAGATAAGCATCTTAAATATTCCAATACACCATAAAATCCATGATTTTCTTATCAAAGATTAAATAAAAGATGCTCATTTTTTTCCATATGAACGATTCATGCATTTCCCCAAATGCAATACCAAATATGATGCATTTTCATATATAATCATATATAATAGGGTCACAACACCACATTTTTAAGAAAACACATATCCATATATAATTTTCCAAAATATGTTTGACCCAAAAACAATATTTATGAAACATGGTTATTTTCCAAAAATCCCATTAAAAGCTACTTACCTCGCAACCGCAAAATCCTAATTCTCCAAGCTCCAAGGAGATTAGCTAGAACCTAACAATATCAAGTAAACCTATCACAATAAGTACAAAACTTGAAATTGCATCTAACCACAATTTAGGAATTTGCCAAATACTCACTTAATTAGGCAAGCCTAGTATTTAACCCCATCAATAATAATATATTTCACTTCCCTAGTTTCTCAATAAATTGATTCACAAGGTATAAACTCCAATTTATAGAGTTAACCCATTTAATACAATCTCCAACATTATGGCTAGCTTCCATAAATTTTGCATTACATTACCAAGAGACCCATGAAAGCAAAATCAACATATCCTCTAAGACAAGAATTTAGAACTTCAACTAACTCCAAATAAACCCAATGGCAATGGAAAAATTAAATTCACAAGCCATCACATGTTATAGCTTAAAACCCCCAAATTTTCCCATCATACATAAACCTTAATTAGCCATCAATAGCACAAAATATATATCCACTCATCAAATAATTCCACCAATACCAAACCCATACATAGAAACACATAAATATCACTACCAATGCTCATAAGTCATATGGGTATCATCATTAATGCTTAGATAAAAATAACCTCAAGAAAAATGCAAAACCCACAAAAAAAGATGAGAAATTTTTACCTCAAATAAAATGATGAAGATGCTTTGAGGTTCCTAAGTATTTTTCCGGTGATCTTGCCGGAAAAATGATGGTGAAATAGTGTGGTTTGGAGTGGAGGCCGGCGGGTGAGGTGGAGCTGTGTGTGCGTTTCAGTGAGGAGAAAAGAGAGAAATGAGAGAAAGAAAAGAAGGAGCCGGCCAAAAAGAAATAAAGTGGAGTGAAATGTGTGTGGTGGGTAGTGGGGTTAGGTGGGGCACGTGGGAGCTTAAGCAATCTGATCCACACTTTTTTTTTTTAAAACTATCTGACTGGGACGTCACAATTGCAGTGGTAGATTCAACCCAAATTTACTCCTCTATTGAAGAAAACTCAAATGTCTCTAGAGATGAATGCACTTTGGGGATTAGCTAGCCATCAGAATTTTCCACGGGATTAGCTAGCCATCAGAATTTTCCACGGTCGATTTCTTCACACAACTAGTAGTTGTTCTTCAATCAAGATATTTTATTATGTAATATTTTTATTGCATTCAACCGTCATCCAATCTAAGTCATGAACATAAATTTTTCTCAGTTTGATTGTTTGATTAACGTCTCATTGATGTGGGCCTACAATTTGGCATCTATAGGTGGAACATCTTTGAATTGAAAGAGGTCAATTGCATCTTCTAATTCTTCTCCAACCACAGCAAATCCATCAACTATAATAAGAAAATTTCACATTTTGATTGTTTTTGCAATTGTGGCATTCATTTAATTTTGGAGGAGATTTGAAAGTAATGGTGTATCACTTCAACGGATTTAGTTTTGATTAGGGTTTATGGGGTGTTACTTTTTTTAGTTTTGTATTGGGTATTTTGGTTAAATTAATTTTGTGTATCCGTGTATTGTTTTTCTGAAAACAAGTATTTAACTTTATATAATTATTTTCGTTTTTATTTTTGTTGTTGTCCATGTCTGTGATTTTTTATGATTGTCCTCATATCATTTCATTTCTAACTTTATTGAGTGAGAAAATTATTCTCTAATGACTTGTTTGTTCTCTTTCATTTCAGTTTGATTGTGTGTGTATATATATTCATTATACCCTTTGGTTGGGATTTTTATAAATGAGAAGTTGAAAAAATTAAGAGAATTCTTGATGGGTAATCTTATTTTGGCTAAGAACTTTATTTGTATCAGCTTTATCTATTGTATCCATGAAAGTTTTTGTGGTCTGACACTTTGGTGCATGGATGTAATAGAAGTTGGAATAGATAAAAAAAAACAACCCATATATGTAATATTTGGTTTTTTTTTTTTTTTTTTTTTTTTTTTTTTTTTTTTTTTTTCTGGTTTTTGAAAAGTAAGAAAGATAGTGATTATTCACCTCAATTGAGCCATATAATAGTTATATTAGCTAATTTTAGTTTTGGTTTGTTAATGATTTTGTATTGTAATGCGCTATTTGTTGTATATATCAGCGTATTTAAGTTTATGGGTGTTCAAAGTTGCAAAAGCAAGTGGTTTTTATTTCTAGATACATGCTGTAAACTATAAATTTTTATAAGAACATTAAATCTATTCTTTTCTAGAGAAAATCCATTGAATTTCAATTATGGTCTAATTTTTTTACCATGTTTCATAAAAAAAAAAAATTTTAATTCTGGTGCATAAGTATTTACTACACGCTAAAATTGAGGGAACCAATAAAAAAGGCTTGAAAAAATATCCATGACATTCTAAACAAGTGTATAAAGATCACATGTCAGATAGAATTAGACAAAAAACTCTTAATTCATATTATTTTCTTTAGTAAAGGGGGGAATTCAAACATTGCAATTGTGTACAAGAGATTGAGAATGAGTGGTAAGATAACTTGCAAATTTGTGATTTAACATCATGTTATCTAATATAATTCCACCATAACATTTTTGCTATTAGAATTGATAGATGCAACAAGTTCTCATGTGATTCAATATAATTCCACTATAACATTTTTCTTTTACGATTAATAGAAGCAACACTATAACTTTTTTTCTTATGCAATTAATAGATCCAACAAATTGTACAAACATTAACATTAATATATGAATAAAAGTAATTCATATGTAAGAGTTTAAGACCACTTTATCATCACTGCATACATAAACATGATAATACAAAACTTTAGCATTACTAGGAATGAGGTACTTTTAAATGTGGATTTCAATTTTGTTTTTGTTTCAAATCCCAATTGATAAACAAACAATTTCATTACTTCAAATTTTTTTTTAAGAGATTGTTATCAACGATAGTGTTTCATGCTATCAAATTCCTTATACAACATTCAGAACAATAATCTATATTTTTTCCCTTGAATAATAATAATTTAAATTTTAAAAAATTCAAATGAATACTCATAAAATTGTTCCATTTTTTGTTGTTCTTTATTAATATTGTTCAACATTTCCGTGCGTATGCACAGGTTACATGCAAATATATATTAATAACCAAAACTTAGAGAAAATTAAATAAGAATCCTCAATTAAAGTATAATTTTTAGCCATGCGTCCCTAATTTTTTCTCAATTTTGATGCTAAATATGGCGACCACACTATAAATATTCATTTAGGTGTCCATTATCGATACATCACTTCTAGATTTATCTAGAAAGAGCAGATAATAATTGTAGAGTTCTTTTCCATCCATGTGTCCCCGCAAAACAAAAACAAAAACAAAAACTTCTAGTTTTGCCAAAATTTAAGTCCTACACAACTAACAATACATATTAACACAAGGGTTTAGGAATTCGTTGATATACATCTCCCCTAGTTTTTTATGAATACTATAGAATTTGAAAGGGATCTCTCCATATTTCTAATGCATCATTTTGGGTATTCAAAGGGTTACTTTTATATTTTATATAGAAAGAAGTTTTTCTTCCCTTCCATTTTCCTTTCTGTACAACTTTTTAATAGTCCTAATTAGGGACAAAGCCAGAACTTGGTATTAAGGGGGGCAAAGTATAACCAAAAAAAAAAAAAAAATCATTATGAAACTCTAAATAAGTTTTCCATTTAGTGTGTGTGTGTATATATATATATATACACATATACATATAAAAGGACAAATCAAAATCAAAAATAGGCAAACAAAGTAAACAAGTGAACAAATAAATAAAGGCACAAACAGAAAAAATAAAAAAAAAAGTTGTCGCACTATGTACACAACACAACATTACAATTCATTAACTTTATTATATCTCAAGTCCCAATTAATTTCAAAGTTTCAAATAAACAAACTTTTTCTTTTAAAGAAGACACAGACACTAACAGAAAAGCATAACTATCAACTATTAAAAAAATCTCAATTTATATAAGCACAAAAAGACAAAATTCAACTCACAATGCACAATAGGTGGGTGGATATCAATTAGTTTTGATGGAACACAGATTTGTTTTGTTTTACTCCCAACAATAACTCCGTCCCTGGTCCTAACTTCTGCTCTGCAAAATGCTTTCGAAGCATTAACAAGGTTTTCTTATTCCTTTCTTTCCTTGGCTTCACTTAATTTCTATATTTGTTAATATTTTCGTTTGAAAGTGGTATTCTAATTTTTGTGATTATTTAACTAAGAAAAAGAGATCTATGCGTGTTAAACTAAACTATCAGTATATATAAAATATAAAAAAAACAAAACAAAAAACTCATTTACGTGTATTAAGTTAATAACATGATCATTAGATAATTAAAACAAATCAAATAACTATTAAATAAGTCATTCAACTAAAAATAAACATTTCTCATTTATTTAAGTTGCCATGTAACATAAGTTGAGGGACAGTAGAAATCCTCACACGAGAAGCAACTACTCCCATATTACATTATAAAGTAGACAACATTCTGAAAAGACTCCCTATTGAGCTTAAAGTCCAAATGCCTCCTCAGCTACTGCATTCTCTGGTGGCGGTGGTGGGAGTGGGTTGACAACTACATCTCTAACCCGATTGCTCTTTATTTTGTGTGTCAACCAATGGCATAGAAAGCACACAAAAGCAAGGAAGATAAGGACAACCCATATGATGAAGCTGGTGATCGCCTTCTTCGGGGAAAGATCATCAAAGGGCATTGATGAAGTTGGGGGAATGAGGAATTGAGAGCTATTGGAGGCAGAGAATGAGGAATGCATGTTTTGGGGAGAAGAAGAGGCCGTGGAAGTGAGGGAGAGTGAGTAGTTTCTGCATGCAAGTTTACGTTGGAAAGTTTATATAAGAGCTCTATATATAGCAGATCATTCTACTGTTGGTACCCACCCAATCTTGGCCGCATATTTTTATTCTTTCAAATCTTGACCGTTTATTCAAGTTTAAGTAATAAACCCGTTACCGGTAGACTAGGTTAGTCTATAAAAGCCAAAAAAAAAAAAAAAAAAAAAAACGCAGATTTCTTCTTCTTCTCCAATGGGCGTCCTCATTTACTCACCGCTGAGGATTTTTTAAGGATCAAAACTCGTTTTGATTTTGTTTAAGGTAAGAATCAATTAATCAAACAAAATCCTAATTTCTCTGTTATTGTTTTGTGCCCCTTTTTCTTTTTTTAATTTTTGAGAAAATTTTGGAATTTCGCTCTTAAATTTCTTTTCACTGCAACGTTGGCAAATTTCTGTGCTGGTGAGTCTCTTAGTATTCTGGTTTTATGTTTTCTGGTGTTAATACTTTGCTTGCGTTATGTGTTGTCTGGGGCTCTCACTTGCATTTAATATGTGCTGTTGTGGTGTTTGTTATGGTGTGGCTGGGAGTTGGGTTCCTTTTGTTTTTTCTTGCTCCATTAGCAGCTTGGCAGCATGTTTTCAATAATATTCTCTTGCTTATCGGAAAAAGGTTGGCTGAATTTTGGCTTTTTCTCCTTCAAACCTACAATTAGGCAGCAGGAACTTTAAGAAAGTGTGGGGATCTATGGGCGGTAGCTTGGGCTTGGGGTTGCAGATTGGGAAAGAACTCATGGGTATGTGTGTGTGGAAAAGAAAAGAAGTGATGACTTTGAGTTTGAGCATATTTGATTTGCTTTATTGGTTTTAAGTTCGTTGATACTTCCATTATCATGCACCTCAGTGCATAGGATATATGACCCTTGTGAAAGATTTGTTCTTTTGTTACAAATTTGACCTTAGTTCAAGAATTTTTAATACTATGGGCTTTTTCTTAAGTCAACAATAGGAACTACGTGTGCTAAAAACTTTGTTTACTTGCTTAAGATTTTTTTATTTATTTATTTTTAGTTGGATGCTCTTATCCCTTTTTTTTTTGCATTATTCCCTGATATTGTTATGTTCCTTCATTGCATTCAGGTTTGACTGTGATTGGAAAAAGATTGAAGCATGGGTCTAAGGCAGTTGTATAGGTAATCTCAAATGCAGAATTCCCATTTTGTATGCAAATTTTTCTTAACGTTGTATTTGCATGCTTTATGTATGTTGGTATTCAGATCTGGATTATTTCATCACTCAGTAATCCAGGTTATTTATTTATTTATTTTTGTGTCTGCAGTTCTTATCGTGTTTTTTGGCCATAAAGATGAAAGAGTAAGGAGAGGTCTTCACTTCTGCTTAAGTGTAGTTCTGAACCTCTCTTTTGTACTTCTGTTTGTGTATAATAACATCTTTATTGTTGAAAAATTAGATTGCCTTGTGAAAATGCAGTTATGTATGCACAATTTAAAGTAGATTGGGTGATTTAGTAGAATTGTTGTTTTTAGGACAAGATTCATGTTTCCTCTGACTTTGATTTTTTCTCCATCCTCTGTTCCTATATTAATGTATTTCCTTGAAAATTTTCATTATAACAGTTATAGATACTGCAAACTTCCATAGGTGAAACAGATGCATTTTATTAATGCCTATAGTGCCCTGATGCAAGTAGTATCAATTTGCCTCATTATAATAGTTATAGATACTGCATAGGTGGACACGACTATAATACTATAAGCATATACGATAATCAATAAGTTGAGTCTAGGTACAAATTAAGTTGATGTTTACCCGTGTGATTATTTTCTTCATCATTAGGGGCTGACCTGTTTCATCTTTAATGTTTCTGTCTTAGTTGCATTAGAGTATATAGTTTACTATCTTTTTTTCTGCCATAACTTTTTAGGCTATAGAACACCTTATACAGTCAATATTCCTTGGTGCTTTTGGTTTAAATTTACTTTTTGGTTATTGCATTTTCAGTTCTAGCTTAACTTGCTTTGATAATGACACTATTTAATCTATAATTCTTCCCGGATTCAGAATTGCTAAAGCTTATAGTTTAAATTGGTTAGGATTGAACATTGATGCTATCACTGTTCAAATTAACTCTCTTCATGAAGATTTGGAATTCTTCTGTCTCTATAATAATATTGAGATTGTATTCACTTAAGTATTTTTAATCATTTAAATTGAAGAAAATATTTATTACATATCCTGATTTACAACTAAACTTATAAACTCTTAAGTGCTTATATTCACTTAAGTATTTTCACTCACCAACCTCCATCCTTCTTTTACAATTTCAGTTTCTCCAAAAGTACCCACAAATCTTACATCTTTGGAACAAATCTCTTTCCAAGAAGCACCTTAAGAGCACTCATATGACGCTATTGAACCACCTGCAAAGGGAATTTAAATTTTATATATTTCCAATAACTAATATTAAAAAAAAAATTATTTATACGTAATACAATATTTGTATTTGATTACCTTCGTCAATGTTGGGATGTACTTAGCATATCATTCGGAATCTCATCTACACTTGACTTCAAAAGGTCTCCAAAATAAGGTGTTTGTAAATTGGGTGAGCTAACTGGTGCATTTGATATATGGTGTTCCATGAATTCATCTTGGTTGTCACCATCAACATGTTCAGCTTGTTGATTATGGATAGATGGACATGTGTGCCTTGTGTGTCCAACATCTTTACAGTTAATGCATCACCTAACTTTAGCCTTGCGTTACCATGGTCTCCTTTAGTTTTCACAATGGCTGGGTCACAGTCACAGACATTTTTATCACTTAATCTAGTGTGTATCCCATCTTCATCTGTTTTTATATTTGAATTATAAAGTTCTTCCATGTGGCATTTCAGCCTTGCTATTTCAACTTTCAATTCCTCAAATTCTTCTGTTGTTCTTGAGCCAAAGTAACACATTTGATTACAACAGGAAAATAATGCACTAAATCGTGCCATATATATAACATCTTTTGAAATATGGGACTCATGTTTGGTCTATTTTGACAAATCCAAGGAAAACCTTTGTTACAGCAGCCATTCTCTGAAAGCCTAATTTTGTGTCTACACGTGTAATTGTTTAGAAAAAGATAATTCAACAAAAAATTCAATAAGAAAGACCTCAATTGGGTCCATGTTGAGCGTTTTAAATCATTGGTTTTTTGTCCTTATCTTTTAGATTTGATGCTGTCCTTAAGTTGGACTTTCTTTTTGTTAAATTTTTGTTATACCTCCATGAAAACAACTGTGATTGTGATTGTTGGGTCAATTGAGGTGGCATGACAATATCACTTGGTAAGATAAGAAATTATGATGGTTACAAGTTTTCTGCTAAGCTTCAAGATAAAACATTAGAAATTAATCTCTCTCTCGGATCACAAAAGTATTTCACAATAAATTTTTTAATGAAAGAGATAAGCTCAGTCAAGGTGTAAGAGAAAATTATTTTTCTATATATTCAATTTAAATTTACCGTAAGTAACTTAACAAACATTAATTTATGGTCCAAGCTTCACAGTTGTATATTTAGTGAAATATGTCATAGAAATTTATAAATAAATAATAATAAAAAAAAAATCTTAATGGGAAATTTTTGTTGAAACTAATTGATCTATATATTATAAGTTTATAACAAACATTAAAATGGTATTCTAATCAACTGTTTTTTGCCAGAAAGTTGGCCTTTCTTTGATTTTTCTCTTTGCTGGTATTGTTCTTCTGTTTATCTGTATGTTGTGTGTTTTAGTTGTTTATGCAAAGAAGAATGCTTACAAACCAACCCAGTTCCTAGTAAACTACTTTTTAATCTCATTTAGACCTAAGTTCTCTGACTCAGAAAGTCTTGTGCTGACTGATCTGATAATGAAGTCAAAGTGTTGTCTTAGCTTAACCTATTACCAACAATTTGTCCTGACCCTTGCTGAGGATTTAAAGTTCAAATTTGGGCTATATTAGTATATGACCTACTGTCACTCAGGGGTTCATCTACTTCAGGACTTTGACTAGATATTTTGAGTTGTGGTGCCATGCTGCATCTTCTGTATATTCCATTTGCTTGTATGTGTTGCTTTTGGACTGTCAATCAAGTTTCTACATACTCCCCATGTAAAATATTCGAACAAATTTTGGAACAGAGAGACACACTTCCAATATAAGTATAAAAAGAATATTCTAGCCCCCACAGTTTTAGTGTCTGATTTTTGTAAATAAGTTATTCAAAATAATGTTTAAATAAAAAAAAATAGCATTTAACTGTTTGGTATTTCACCGGGAAGTTCAATGAAATGCACAGCATGATCTAAATAACTTGGAAAAAAAAGCCTAAAAATATTTAAAATGATCAATAAGCACACAATTCAAATTATAAAAATAAGAAGACAGAAGCTATAAGCAGATAACAAATTGTCTCACCATAGAGTATGACATGTTCTTTGTAAAAATCATTGTTAGAGTTAATCTTACCTCCAACGATCCAATCCCAGTAAAAGAGTAAAGTCGTGTAGGAGTAACAGCCATTGGATAGTATCTAGTTCCATTCATTATGCTAGATGTTTCCATCTGTACTTAGAAAACCAAAACGGAATGCCTTAGAATTGTACACAGATAAATTACATTTGTGAATAAACTGTAGTGTCAATTTCTGAAAAATCAAGACAGCTTTGATTTAATCTATCTAGCTCCCACTCCAACATCTAGCAACCCAGTTGCACCCACCTAATTAACCAAAAAAAATACAAGGTTTGAAGATCTTGAGCAAATCCACAGTAGCTGATTAGGCAATGTGTGAGACAAAATTCATGGCCAACAAGCCAAACCAACTTGGAAGTAGCCTTTGACTCAAACCAGGGAAATGGTCACCCCATTCTGGAGATACCAAAAATCTATCTAGGCAAGACATAGAAGGCGGTAAAACTACCTCCTTCCAGTGGCAAATCTACCAATGCATCATGGTAAAGACCACCAGCTGTGTACCCCTGCTAGTTCCTCCCACAAGAACTTCCTGGCTAGATCATTAGAAGGTCCATACACCCCTGCAAAACCCATTCGAAATCATCTACCACATTCTGAAATTTGCAAGACACAACATGCTCTCCCACAGTGTCATCAACTTTTTCTATCACTCTTTTATCCCACATTAGCAAGATTCCTCTAGAAGCTCTCGCCATCACCCCCCCCCCCCCCCCCCCCCCCCCCTTGCTGATGCAAGATGTAACCAATCCACATATATATTTGCCCAGATGCCCTGCATAAATCTGTTGTTCATTGATCCACCCATTTATGTCTCTTGGAGACAAAACATCAACCCTCCAACCTCTTAGCAGATTACATACTTGCAAACGCTTCTCCTCTTAGTAGATATAATATGTATCCAATTGTAAATGAATGAGTCATTGGGTGAGGGTATATGTTGTTGTTATTAAGGTATTATAGTTTCATATAAAACAAGAAATGGAGGTTGGTCATAGCAGCACTTCATGGTAATTCTTGTATGTGACTTTCAAATGATACATATTATTTCCACAAGTCTATAAGCCATCCTTATTCCTCCTAAATATTATCATTTGTGCGGAGTGTATTAGGAAATCATTCTCAGATATGAAACGAGTTTGTAGAAGCATGTTGTCCGTTGGATTCAAGCAATTTCAAATAAATGAGTTTTCAATTAGATGATGCATAGCAGCCCCATGTGCATACTTAACTGAAATAGAAGTATCACCATTTGCAATATTAGAAGCATCTATATTGAAAATCTTTTTTAGTGGATTAAAGAATACTATGATTGGATAGATTTTTGAAGTTGTTGATATTGATGAAATTATGTCCTTGTTGCACTTGCCATCTTGTAGTATTTATAATTCATACTTCATACACATCTTACCCATCATTATAACCAGTATTATTTCCTTATGCAATTATGCCACAACTAAATGGTTGTTTGTTTCCTTCCACCAGGACTTACGCCCAATTGGTTTCTTTTCGGGATTGGAAATTTGATCAAAGAATGAAATTCTTAAGGATCTTTAAGCCAATTTGCTATCTTAATTATTTCAAATTGTCTTCTTCAATATTAGATCAATGTTTTCTTTGTTCAAGAATTGAAGCATCAATGTGTTAGATGATGTTATCCAATGCAGTTTTGATGTATGATATTGTGGCTATATATTTTTTGTGAGATTTGAAGTCTAAACTGACCAAATGCCAAGTTCAATGACCATCAACTTCTTTTGTACATAAGAGATATTGAACTCATTTTCATGGATTTATCATTTAAGCCTTTTATTTTTTATTTTTCTTCTCCTATGTGGTCGAGAAGTATTTATCAACTATTTACTTTCCTTGAGTATTTTGTTCTGTTACTTGATGTCTAGAAGTTTCTGGTTCAAATTCCATATGGATTTTCCCCAAGGTATAGGAAATGTTTCCCTGCATGATTCCTCTCTTTGCCATTGGTTGATTTGGAAGAGCAGACAATGGGTTCTCTAGAAGGTCATCCTTTACTCTGCAGAATACATTCATAATTAATTTGTTTTTCTATTGATAATTCTACTTGTACTAGATTAGTTAAAGATGGGCCATCATCTGGTGCAACGGTAAAAGTCTCTAGTTTTTTAGTCCAATTCCTGATATTGATTTGTTCATGCAAAAATACTGAACAGTAGGACTATATCCATATACCCTTTCAAGGACATACTAGGTAATGGACTTTTTATCCTGGAAGAGTTCAAGGCACTTAGCTTTTGAAAGAATGGGTATGGATTATTCCTGCTGTGTTTACTGAGGTGCCATACTCTACTATATTGTTGATTTTTATTTTCTTAATAAAATTTTTTGTTTCCTATCCAAAAAAAAAAAAAAAAAAAAATCTCTAAAGGATGAAATCAGATAGTTTCTGAGATACATGCTAACATGATTTTAATGCATTGGTATACATTTGAAGTAAGAAAACTATTATGCTGATCTATGTGATTCAGGTGATCTAATATGTCCTGCACACACACTTTTTTCAGGTGATCTAATATATCTTGCACATGGAGTGTGTTTAGACGTTAAAATCACTATGCAAGGACATGCATTTTCAGTTGATTTGAATGCATTACCTTTTCGTGATTGTGAGTTAGTATTGGGAACTCAATGGCTGAGAACCCTTGGTCTCTTTCAGTGGGATTTCTTGGCCATGTCTATGTAATTTCAGCACTTCAATTCCACTGTTAAGCAACTGGGACTGCAACCTTCTGGTTTAACTCTCCAAGAAGGTACTCAGTTTTTCAAGCCTCCTATGAAGAAGGGTCTTGTCTTGCAAATGGCCTCTCTGGGCTCTACTGTTTCTTCAGGTCATTGCATTCCTGAAATTGAGGCTTTACTAACTGAATTTGCATAAGTTTTTGAGACACCTCCTAGTCTACCACCTAGCCAAGGTCATGAGCATCAAATCCTCTTAAAGGAGGGAATAGGTCTTGTTTGCCAAAGGCCTTATATTTATCCACTTATGAGAGAGAACTCCATACTTTGGTTATTGCTGTGTATAAATGGGGACCTTATCTGTTAGGGAGGCCTTTCATCATCAAGATTGACTAGCAGAGTTTAAAATATATCTTGGAGCAAAGGATTGCTACCCCAGCCCAACAGAAGTGGTTGACTAAGCTCTTAGGCTATTTGCTTGTGGTGGAGTATCAAAAGGGTTGTGAGAATAAGTTGGTGGATGCCTTGTCTAGAAGAGAGAAGTTAGCTGCTGTCAGTCAGCTCAATGAGGGTTTGGTGTTCTTAATTTCTTTTCCCTCTCCTTCTTGGATTGAAGAATTGAAGCTTAGTCATCATCTGCTTCCTGAAGTTTAGAAGTTGTTCCAGGATTTGCAGGGTGGTTCCTCTGGTCCAAAACATTTTTCTACACATAATGGTTTGCTCTTGTACAAAGGCAGATTTTTTTTGGGTCCAAATTTCAGTTTAAAGCTTAAAGTACTTCAGCAAGTTCATGACTGTCCATTGGGGGGCCATTCTAGGTTTCTCAAGTCATTCCATAGGTCGAAGCAAGACTTCTATTAGGTGGGTATGAAGTCAGACCTGAAGAGGCATATTAGAGAATGTGGAGTTTTCCAGCAAATGAAGCATGAGAACTGCCATCCAACTGGGTTATTGCAGCCCTTGTCTATTCCTAATAAGCCCTGGTCTGTAGTTAGTATGGACTTTGTAGATGGGTTGCCTGAGTCCTAAAGAATATATGTTATTATGGTAGTAGTTGATAGGCTCACCAAATATGTCCA
Source organism: Quercus glauca (assembly GCA_023736055.1). Taxonomy (NCBI): domain Eukaryota; kingdom Viridiplantae; phylum Streptophyta; class Magnoliopsida; order Fagales; family Fagaceae; genus Quercus; species Quercus glauca. Next base: position 80,881,936 of record CM043318.1, on the reverse strand, counting down.
CTTCATCAGTTTGTCACACCCTTATTCTACTGCTAGGGTAGCTTCTCTTTTTTGCTCAACATGTCTTGAAATTACATGGAATGCCTACTTCCATTGTTTCAGATAGAGATCCTGTGTTCACAGCTAAGTTTTGGGCTGACTTAATTAGACTTCAAGGTGTACAGTTGGCCATGTCATCTGCTTATCATCCTCAAACAGATGAACAAACTGAAGTGGTGACCAAAAATTTGCAACATTACTTGAGATCCTTCTCAGGGGACAGACCTACTAAGTGGTCAGAGTGGCTTTATTTGGCTGAATATTAGTTTAATACCAATTACCACACTGCTACCAAATTAACTCCATAGGAATCTTTGTATGTTTTTGTTCCTCCTAGGTTGCTGGACAACATCCCTGGTACTACTCAAGTGGCTGCGGTAGATGGTGTTTTGCAGTCCAAACTATATATTCTTGCTTTGCTTAAGCAAAATTTGGTGGATGCATTGGCTAGGATGAAGCAACAATGTGATTTAAAGAGAACTGAAAGGGTGTTTCAAGCTGGGGATCGGGTGTATCTTCGATTGCAGCCTTATAAACAACAAACTGTGGCTTATGGAACTTCTCATAAGCTATCACCTAGATTCTTTGGACCCTTTCAAGTCATTCAAAGGGTTGGTGAGGTGGCTTACAAGCTAGACCTTCCTACTGGTTCTGCTATCCACCCTGTGTTCCATGTCTTTTGCTTGAAAGCAAAGTTGGGGCACCATACTGTTTCCCTTCCTTTGTTACCTTCTGTCAATTCTCAAGGAATTCTTACTCCTGAACCGGTGGCTGTGCTTCAGACCAGATCACATCAGCAACATACTAGGATCATCACTCAGCATCTTATTCTGTGGCAAGGGGGGTCTGCAGATGATGCTACTTGGGAAGATTTGCAAATGCTTCAACAACAATAACCACATCTTGTGGGCAAGATGTTTTAATTGGGGGGGGGGGGGGGGGGCGGGTAAAGTTAGGAATCCATCCAAATGTGATGTATTGAAGGTTAACATGTATTGCAATGTATGCTAGTACTTCTGATGTGTTGGTTTAGTTAGTTAGATAAGCTGAAGCTGATGTTAGTTAGTTAGTTAAGCTGATGTCAGAGTTTCATTTAGTTAATACTCTTTAGGCGGGAAATATTAAGAGTTGTGAAGAGAGAATTGTATATAAGATGACTAAGAATGAATAAGAGGGAGATCCAGAAAATTAACCAAGTTTATTTTTTGTATTCCTCTCTAATTCTCTCTACTGCTCAAGAGGTGGTTACCCTCAAAGTAACTCTCATTTTCCTTCTTATCTCCATTCTTCTTTTCATCCATTTCTAAATTACCAAGAACATAACATTGATCCCCCTATTTTTGTTTCTTGGAGACATATAACATCAACCCTCCAACCTCTTAGCAGATCACATACTTGCAAGTTTCTCCTCTTAGCAGATATAATATGTATCCTATTGTAAATGAATGAGTCAGTGGTGAGGGTATATATTGTTGTTATTGAGGTACTATAATTTCATATAAAACAAGAAATAAAGGTTGGTCATAGCAGTACTTCATGGTAATTCTTGTGTGTGACTTTCAAATGATACATATTATTTCCACAAGTCTATAAGCCATCCTTATTCCTCCTAAATATTATCATTTTTCCGAAGTGTATTAGGAAATCATTCTCAAATATGAAATGAGTTGGTAGGAGCATGTTGTCCATTGGATTCAAGCAATTTCAAATAAATGAGTATTCAATTAGATGATGCATAGCAGCCCTATGCGCATACTTAGCTGAAAAGGAAGTATCACCATTTGCAATACTAGAAGCATCTATATTGAAAACCTTTTTTAGTGGATTAAAAAAAATTTATGATTGGATAGATTTTTGAATCTGTTGATATTGATGGAATTATGTCCTTGTTGCACTTTCCATCTTATGATATTTATAATGAATTATGTCCGTGTTGCACTTTCCATCTTATGGTATTTATAATTCACACTTCATACACATCTTACCGGTCATTATAACCAATATTATTTCCTAATGCAATTATGCCACAACTAAATGGTTGTTTGGTTCCTTCCACTAGGACTTATGCCTAATTGGTTTCTTTTCAGGATTGGAAACTTGATCAAAGAACGAAATTCTTAAGAATCTTCAAGCCAATTTGCTATCTTAATTATTTCAAATTGTCTTCTTCTGTATTTGATCAATGTTTTCTGTGTTTAAGAATTGAAGCATCAATGTGTTAGATGATGTTGTTATCCTATGCAATTTTGATGTCTGATATTGTGGCTATATATTTTTTGTGAAATTTGAAGTCTAAACTGATCAGATGCCAAGTTCAATGACCACCAACTTCTTTTGTACATAAGAGATATTGAACTCATTTTCATGAATTTATCATTTAAGCCTTTTATTATTATTATTTTTTTTCTCCTATGTGGTCTAGAAGTAGTTATCAACTATTTACTTTCCTTGAGTCTTTTGTTGTGCTACTGGAAGTCTAGAAGTTTCTAGTTCAAATTCCATATGGATTTTCCCTAAGGTATAGGAAATGTTTCCCCGTAGTTGGGTGGCTGTTTTGGTTGACTTATTTGCATGATTCTTCTCTTTGTTATTGGTTGATTTGGAAGAGCAGACAATGGGTTCTCCAAAAGGTCATCCTTTGCTCTGCAGAATACATTCCTAACTCGTTTGTTTTTCTATTAATAATTCTACTAGTACTAGATTAGTTAAAGAGGAGACATCATTTGGTGCAATGGTAAACGCCTCTAGTTTTCGAGTGCAAGTGCATGGGGTTCAATTCTTGATAATGATTTGTTCATGCAAAAATACTGAATGGTAGGACTATATCCATATACCCTTTCAAGGGCATATAGGTAATTGTACGTGTAGAATAATTGTTTAAATTATTGTTCGTGTTGAATCTAGATTGGCTCTTCAATGAAAAGTTCATGTAGACTAATTGTTTAAACTATTCTTTATTTTATTATTATTATTTTTTGTGTTGAAAAATTTCATGCAAACTTTGACTGGTGTAAAATGTCATTTTGCTCAATTTTGTAAAACGTTAATTTGCAATTGAAACAAAGGTGTGTAAATATTAACCGTAAGCACATCCAATTAAGAAAAATTTCACTCCTCTAATACAACCTTAACTAAAAGATAAATGCTATAAATTTGTGAAGTTATTATAAAATGTTATAAAAGTTATGCTTTTATTTATCAAAATTAATGCATTTCTGACCCTCTAGGAACTACCTTTCATTGTTAGATTTTACACATACTCTTTTGTGATCCTAACACATTATGCCATTAAGAAAAAAAGTTTAAGATGTTATAAAACTATAGATTTACTATTCAAAATGATGTTATACCCTTTTTTTTTTATAGTTTCAATAAAATGTTAATCTATTGCGTTTGTTACACGATGATTGCTTTTTATCATTAGATATAAACTCTTATTTTAAAAGAATAGAAGAAATATTGTATTTAATAGAATAAAAAGACTGATTAAATCTATTTTCCAATAGCAACTAGTATTATTTATAAGAAAAACCATTACAATATTGACGATCAAACACAAAGAGGCAGTACTAATACTAAGCCTCTTACATTACATTACATACACACGAAAACAAAACACAATATATCTATATATATATATATATCTATCTATCTATCTATCTATCTATATATATATATATATATATATATATATATATATATATAAAAGACCGATCGAGCTAACTAGGGAAAAAAAAGAACAAACGAAAAGAAAAGAAAAGAAAAAACCTTCACAACTTGAGCTCCCTCAACCACCACCTCCTCCTCCTTCTCCTCCTCGCTCTTGTCATTGCTAGATGCAATGTGGATCACTACTTGTGGTGCCTCCTCCCCCACAGGTGGTGGTGGGACTGTAGTCCTATTAATATTCCTCATGCGGAAAAATAAGACGATCTTCTTCTCGAAGATGATGAGAAGCGCCAAAATGACGAAGAGGATGACAAATGACACCACGAGGATGAAGTAATTAGGAAAAATTACTTTTTTTTTTTTTTGGTAAGAAACGGACTTTCAATTAAAACTAAGAAACAACATTACAAACAGTAATAAGGAACTCATAAAACGCACCGGAGCACCGGCTGAGTCCAACCTCAGCAGAAATTCTACCTCTGTTGGAGGTTCTAACAGAACAACAAAATCCTGAGAAAGAAACGCTCCCCTTCTAGCAAGAGTGTTGGCGCATTTGTTTGCCTCCCGATAGCAGTGCTGGATCTGCACCATAGGGATTTCTTGAAGCCCCACTTTACAATCACTCACTAAAGCTCCTATACCATTCGGATTACCTTCTCCTTTCTGTAGCAAATCTACGACGAGTTTTGCATCGAGTTCAAATATCACAACTGGAATTTTTAAAGCAATACAGAGTCTGATGTCGTCCCGGAGTGCCTACAGTTCAGCTGCCACGCTCGTTGTGCAACCAATAGCTCTCATGTGACCTCTAATCCAATCGCCCTTATCATGGCGGATCAGACCTCCACCTTCCGCTCGCCCGGGCTAAGCAAGTGCCGAGCCGTCAGAATTAACTTTGCAAAAGTTAAGGGGCGGCCTACACCAGCAGACACGAATTAGTTGACGGGACTGAGCTCTATTACCGTTGATACCCACATACGCAAACTCCGTGGCCTTTGAGATTACTTCCTCCCTCACATCTCGATTGGGTCTCTCACCCCTAAACACGACTTTCCGACGAAGCCAAAACGTCCAAATCCCAAAAGAAAACACAATCCCCCAATGCAGATTTGCCACTGCATATTTCTTCGTGCAAATACAATTCAACCTCAACCAATCCACAAGGTGTGTTTCATAAAAAACAGCCGCCGGGAAAGGGGGATGAAAGGAGTTCCAGAACTCATGGGCAGCACAGCAGTCTCTAAGAACATGTAAAACACTTTCAGGTCCTTCATCACACAACGGACAAGAAACTAGCACCTCCATTCCACGGCCAGCAAGCACAGACCGGACAGGAATGCTATTGTAGTAGCATTGCCAAATGAAGCAGAGAATTTTTGGAATAGTTTGCACTTTCCAAATCCACTCACCATTAAACCTACAGGAAAGCTTACCCATTTCCTCCAATTTTGCTAATTTGTAAGCCTCCTTCAGCTCAAAATTTCCACTTGGATTGGATGACCAGGTGATCCGATCTAAGTTCTGAGCAGTAAAAGAGATAGGAGTCGCTTTGACCTCCAAAAGAAGCTGCTCATGGAGGTTTAAAGAACAGCCCTGCCAGTCCCAACCCGAAAAACTCACCACATCTTTCAATTGGCTATGCTCTTCTCCGCGGCTTAGGGGACCTTCTATCAAGCTTCTAAGCTCGCCCTTATCCAACCACTTATCATACCATAGAGACAGCTAGCTATCTCTCCCGACAATCCATTTTAACCCTTTCTTAAAAATCAGCTCTCCCTTACGAATGGCTGACCACGTAACAGAGCAAGTTGTGAAGGGAGTGCGAGGATTTAAAAGTCTCCGAGGAGTTCGATATTTCTGTGTCAGCACCTTTGACCGAACAGGAATTGCTTTTTCTAAATCTATTTTGAAGAGCCTTTGGAATTAAAAAGTGGCTCTGTCAAATGATTCTACACCATTGTGATAGTGTAGATATATTTTTAAAGTTGTATGTTTTAGATCACTTTTAAAACTAATAGTTAATCACTTGTCATTTTGAGATTACTGTTGTCCTTATTACTTCTTACTTGTGTCATATGACTTATCAATTTTTTAGATATGAAACCATTTAATTTTAATGCTACATTTACAACATCATGTTCATGTTTTATTTTATTTTATTTTATTTATGACTTCTTTTTTACTATTTATTTTTTAAAAATACAGATATCAACAAATAGGAGATCAGGGATTCATTAATATATGTGAAAGAAATATTTATGACAATGGTAGTGCTTAAAGTTTATGTAAGTTGATGGTTGATAGCCACTTAGCAAGCTACATAAATCAACAGTGTTTATTAATTTCACATTTGTATTGCATTACATGGAGTTAAATTAGTTTGTGAATTTTATTGCCTTGACACTAGATTGTGAATTGTCAAAATAGATTATTATTCAGATAAGATGCTAACTCTAAAAAGTTCCATACCACTCTATCTATATAAAAAATAAAATAAAAAGAAAAAAAGTTCCATACCACTATATAACATTGGCCCCCTTGAAAAATTTCTGGCTTTGCCATTGCCTGCACCCAAGGTAAGTGTTCCAAATAAATAGGACCTTTATTCAAAAAACAGAGTAGTGTTTTCAAGTTGAAGGCTGATATCCTCCATTGACCAATGACAGATTGATTTGGACAGAGAATTGGTACAAAATTGTGTTTGAGTTGAAACAAATTTTTAAGGCTGATATCCTAGGATAAAACTTCAAATGGAAGTTTAAGACCTAGGGTAATAGTGTTTGTGAACATGTACGAGAGAAGCATGTAACTGCCAAATAAGAACAATGGCTGAAGAGTTACAAAAAGGTAACGGTCAATAATATAATTTTTCCAAAAAATTTGAAACTCCTCCACCTTTCTTCTGATTTGGCAGTTACAGGCTCCTCTAGCTTATGGTTACTTATGTGCAAAAAAGGTTTTGAAGTGCTATGGAAGAAATATTTTCTTTAGTTATTGCTTTTTTGCTATAGAAACATCTGTGATATTACTATCCTTCTAATGACCATTATTCACCTATAATATAGCTTTTGAAATGGTTGTCTAGGGTAAATATGAAGGAAAATGTTTGATGATTCCAAAAAAATTTCTTACCATAAATTGGGTAATTTATAAATTTGTATTTACCTAAGTTAGACCATATTTTTTTCTGCTATCTTATGCTTGGTTTTTTTTTTGTTCAAAATTTTTAAATATTGTGTGAAGGGTATACCGTTGACTACGTGAATATTAAAGCAAAAATGTTGTTTATTTTTTGCTGGTTGAGCTTAGACATTGATGCTCAAGATATGTGTATGCATGAGTAGATTTACAATATCAGCCAAGTCATAAATAGTTGGTCCTACAATTAAGGCTGTTCTGCCACATGGGAAAAAAACCCATTTTAAAAACAGACACACGTTAAGCAAAAAACCCATAAATGCCACACCCCTATTCAATTGGCACATCCCAAAGATGAAACGACGTATTCATTTCGGTAAAAAAAGAAAGTGACAAAAGAAAAGATCTTCCTCCTTTCGATTCTCACTTTCACATCTTCAGTTTTTGCAATGTTCGTTATGTTTTGTTTTTTCTCTGCATATACCTAAGGTTAGCATAGCGTTTCTCTGCCGTTGCTTTTCCTATTTGAATTAGCATCTCCATTTTTACTTATTTCTATACTTTGGAATTTTTCTTTACTTCATTGGCTAGGGTTCTGCTTTGAATGCATTTTGTCAATTGCTTGGGTTATGCTCTTTCTTTGGATTTTTCCCCAGATTTACAATAATCTGGCTTTTGGTTTGGTGCTTTTAGGGGTTTAGTGCTTGAATATTTGTAGAAAAAGTCATATTCTCTTGGATGGTTGATTTTTTGATGCTGCTCTGAGCATTCGTATCTGAAAGGAAAGTCTATATAACCCATGTTTGTGGTAAAAAGTTATGTTTTCTATTGTATGGTTTATTGGCTTTCTTTGTCAATGTTGAGTTGATCGTCTATATTGAAAGTTGAAAGTCTTTAAGGAATCTATGACTTTTTTTGCAATGAAGTTATGTTATTTTTTATTTTCATTGTTTGAATTGAATTTGATAAATGCTTTTTTTTTTTTTTTTTTGTTGCTAAAATTAAATATCCAACATATCACTTAACATTTTGTTATTGAATATTTTGGGATTATTTACTAAAGATGGTTGTGTGGTGTACACACTAGTGTTTTTTTATTAGTCTGGATCTTTATTTCTTTATTTATTTTTAATTAAAAAAAAAAGGGTTATGTGGAATCAATCTTGCACATTTTTGCTATTCAAACCAGATTAGAACGTTTGCATATATCTTTGTGTTTTCCTTCAATTTCTTTTGTAGTCTCTCTTTTATTTTATTTTTAGTAATTTGAAAAACTTTCTATGCTTGTCCTTTTGTCGAAGAACAGATTTACACAGTTATTTGCCAAATATGACAATTGGGTATTTTGCAAGGAAGGCCACTGAATCAAACAAAAAGGTTAGGATAGCCAGATTTTTCTTTTGTTTATCTCATCTTTTGGGTTAGATTTTTTTGGAGGATGCCATTGGGGGGTTTCAATTAGTTTTTTTTTTTTTTTTTTTTTTTTTTTTTTAAATTTGAATTCAATCAAATTTTTATTCTAAGTTAAATTGACCTGTAAAATTGTTATGTTCAATTAATTTTCCCCCTTTTTCTAGTAGCCAAATAGATGGTTAAAGCTCTCAATTTATTTTATGTTCGCTCTACTTTGCAATTAATTTGGCTTATTTGTTTTTATGCAATACTATTCAGTCTAGCTCAATGATTACATTGTGTTGGTTTTGAGGGATTTGAGTTTCTATTAGGGATGATTATGTGATCATTAATTTCAGTTTTAGACCAGGTTTTTTATATTTGGTTTGTGGTCTTTAAAGCATTTATTGTTTTTGGTGTTTGTGGGTTTTGGTCTTTAGATTTCATGGAAGAACAACTCCAGTACTTTGCTATTTACTAATATGTTAATTGTTAGGACATGTGAATCATGTTAGGAACATATGTCAATATATAATTAGTTAATCTTTTGACAAAACGTACTTTACTTGTAATTTGGTAGATCTAGGATGTGTTTAATACTTCAAAGAACAAGAGTTCAAGTCTAAGTGTTAATGCTATGCAAATTTGTCTAAGAATCAAGTGAAGAAGTGTTGGATTTTAAAGCTCAATAACTAGTTCGACAGATAGTATATATCAAGGTTTAAAAGCCAATTTTTGCCCGATGTTCGACAGCTACTCAATAGATACCTTATCTATGAGATTTATGAAAATTAGATTTTCAGTTATGATTTTCATCCAATCTGTGTATACATGTTTGGGCTTTCTTTTCTCACAACTCTACACATATATAAGGATTATTTTAAGGGCCGTCACAGTTGATGCAAGTGAGTGCAACTTGATGCAAAGGTTTTTCACAAGCACATTGTGACTGGAGACAATTTGCCCTAGTTCATCTTTTTCTTCAAGAAGCTGTTGTGTTTGTACTCCGTTGGGTTTTGTAACTAAGGAGCTTTGTGATTTTCATCATGTGGATGAACTGAAAAACTTTGCAATCAACATTTTTCTCAGGTTGGTGTGTAAGCTGCATACTGAGATTCGTGCATCGATTGGTTAGTCACGTATTGGGAGCCGTGCATTAAAATGTATGCCATAGATGCTACTACCATTAGATGGAGCGAGGCCTAGCTTTGACTGAAGTGGCCATGGACCGAGACGGCGACTCCTACGGCTTCTTCCGCTCCATCCACCTTTGCTCCTTCTTCTTCTATGGGTGGAGTGACTCTCGAGGCCATCACGACATAGCTTGTGCGCATGGATGCTCGCCTTGACACTCTTAGTAATGAGCTGTGTCAAGTGAACACCCGTATTGGTCGTATCGCATGATGACAGGCCGTCATGGGTGGTTTCACTATCACTTCCTCTCCATCTCCATCAGCTTCAGAGGATGAGAGTGATGATGGCTCCGGTAGTGATGATACTGAGGAGGACAATGATGCTAGCTCTTCTAATGATGATGAGATGACTGCTTGAGTTACTTACCCTTTGTCATTCGTAACAAAAAGGGAGAGTAGTTTTGGAATGAGAGTAGTCATGTATTTAGGGGAAGAGTTAGCATAGGACATTTTTTGTGATAGAGGGAGTGTTTTTACTTTGAGGGATGTAGTGAGGTTATTATGTATTTTCTTTTCTTTCTTTTACATTTACCTCATGTATACCGGTCTTGTAACCATTTGATATACATTGTACTTATCTTTTGATATATATATATATATATATATATATATATATATATATATGTTGATGTATGTTATTCACCTATCTTTTCTTGTGTTGTTTCTTTTCTCTCTTTATGCACATGCTCCTTATTTATTGTATGCAATCTTTTATTTCTGTTTCACATTAAGATGCCGTGATGAGTTTTGTTTAAAGTGTTTCAGAATACAAGTTGTCAAAGTCTTTCTTGCCATGAACTCTTTTCTTGCAAAGTTTTTCAAGAGTTTGTGTTAGGATAAATTTTATTTTATTTAACAAGTGAATATGAGTTGAGTGATTATGACTTCTCTCATATGTTCACTTGTTTGTCGTGGTTTTGTCACGGATTGCCAAAGGCGGAGATTGTTAGGACATATGTGAATCATGTTAGGAACATATGTCAATGTATAATTGGCTAATCCTTTGACAAAACGCACTTTACTTGTAATTGGGTAGATTTAGGATGTGTTTAATACTTCAAGGAACAAGAGTTCAAGTTCAAGTGTTAAACCCATGCATATCTGTCCAAGAATCAAGTGAAAAGGTGCTGGATTTTAAAGCTTGACAGCTAGCTCGATAGATAGCATCTATCGAGGTTTAAAAGGCAGCTTTTGCTTGATGCTCGACAGCTGCTCGATAGATACTCTATCTATCGAGATTTATGCAAATCAGATTTTTAGTTCTGATTTTCATCCAATCAATGTATACATGTTTGGGCTTTCTTTTCTTACAACCCTAAACATCTATAAGATTATTTTAAGGGCCGTCACAGTTGATGCAAGTGAGTGCAACTTGATGCAAAGGTTGTTCACAAGCACATTGTGACCAGAGACAATTTGCCCTAGTTCATCTTTCTCTTCAAGAAGCTGCTGTGTTTGTACACCGTTAGGTTTTGTAACCAAGGAGTTTCGTGATCTTCATCATGTGGATGAACTGAAGAACTTTGTAGCCAACATTTTTCTCAAGTTGGTGTGTAAATAGCGTATTGAGATCCATGCATCGATTGGTTAGTCACGTACTGAGAGCCGTGCATTAAAAGGAGAGATTATCATTACAAAACAAGTCCAATTGGGTATTAGGGTAAGGGTTCAACTATAGGTTGGTATAAGGTACTGTGATTCCTTTACTTGTAACCGTTTGTTGTGATAATAGTGAATTCTTGAGAGTAGTGACCTTAAAATCACCTGGTAGGGTTTGTTTTGGAGGTTTTCCCCATTCGTAAACAAACCACCGTGTCAACTTTATTTTCCGCTACATATTATCTTAGTTGGTGATTTGTTTGTGCTACCACGCGTATTGCATGTTAATTGGATTAATTAATTAACTTAGCTAATTAATTGGTTAATTTATCATAAAGGGTCAATACATTCTTGACTTATCATTAATTATATTTATCATTTAATGACTTTATAATTTACTTTTGTTTGTACTAGGATTAGAAACAAATAAATAGAGAAATTAATTAAAAGCACTAGCATATGCATAACTTGCATTCATTTATTTATTTTTCCATGTTATATGCTTTGTAACCAGTGTTGTTTGCTTAAGAGGGATTGGGTTTTTTCTTTGCTATCTCATTGGGTTTTTTTTTTTTTTTTTTTATTATTATTTATTATTATTGTTGCTCATGCCCTTTTGTCTTAGTTTAGCAGAATTTGATGATTTTGTGATTGTTAATTACAAGTTCAAACCGAGTTATATATATGGTTTGTGGTCTCTAGCATTTATTCCAACTAGTGTTTGTGGGTTTTGGTGTTTAGATGTAAAATTTCTTTAGACACTTAGGCAAACACATTGAAGTACAATTTAATCTACTCCTTCCAACATATGTAGAAGTATTATGTTTGTCATATTTGCTAACTTCAAAAGAAACATATGCTATAACCCATTAAATTCATATACTTTGGGAGTTATAGCTCGGACAACCTTTACATTCTCCATTATTGAGTAATTTTGCAAATTGTAAAATTGCATCAAAAACTATCTCTGCATAAGCTAAACAAACTACTCCTCTAACCAATCACTCAAGAGTTGACCAAACTTTTGCAAGTTAAATTGGCCTTATGCAAGCGTTGAAGCGCTTGCACTACATCCGTTTCAAAGTTGCATTAAAAACACCAGTATCCATGGCAATTGCATTGGACGCAGCCATGAGAGATGAGACTACTAAAATACCCTTGGTTGCCTTCGTGTGGACTGCGCAATTATATGACCAAAATTATCTCTTATTATTATTTCTACACCATATAAGCTCCCTATATATACTCAATTGCTTTAATAGCCCAGTTGACTTATAGAAATTTGGAGCTATAGTTTGCCATCGAACCTCATGGACTGGACTCAGTCCAACTCTTTAACTTTATCGCATGAGAAACTCTATTAGCATGATTTCCAATTTTATTAATATTTTCAATGGTGTAATTTGAGATTTTTTGTCGGTGCTGTATGAATAGTGTAATTAAGGTTTGTGGTGGTTTGAATGGTGTAAATTGGGTGATTTTGCCTATGAAAGAATTTAATTTATGAGTTTGAGTTTTATTTGTGGGTAGTTCTTTGATCAAATTATATGCAAGGAGTGGTTACAACAAATCACAATAATGCATGATTTGCGTTTGATAAAATGCCTTAAAAAAAATTGTGTTATGTCAAATGTTGTGCTAAATGGTTTACTACTCTAGAACTATTTAAGAAAATCATAATAGTAGAATTAGGTCGAACTCAGTGACATTTGCTTGTGTATTTTTTGTTTAAGCTTTGAAATTTTTTTAGTCATTCAATTGAGCCTGAATTGTGCGTAAGTTACTGGTACCTTCACTTGATAGTGTAATTTCACAATTAAATTTTATGTTATTCTTATTCAATGACTACTAATTAGGTTGGAAAGAATTGATTATTTTTCATATGCAAGATTTATGAGGAGAATGATAAAGAATTGAAGGAGGTATTTTATATATAATAATAATGGAGAAACTTTTGATAGAATGTCTATTCAAAGTACGTCAACTGAAGATGTAAAAGATATTAATCATGAACAGGATGATAGAAATAACTATGGTAAAGCTTAATGGTAATGATCATTGAGAAAAGGCAATGTCTTTGCATCCATCTGGTGTTAATATTATTTGTCATTCAATTGTTAATACTGTTGGTTCAATCAATATAGCTTCAAACATATTGAGTAAATGTTGGCAACACTCCAACTATTAAACATATTGCCAATATGGGCATAGTACTTCAATTAATTTTACAACATAAATTGCTAAGTAGGGGTTTTTTTTTTTTTTTTTTTTTTTTTTTTTTTTTTTTTTTTTTTTGCATATGTAACTACTCTTAACGCACACTTTTGTGTTACTCTCCTTCTACTGATTTCTAAATCTCACTCTATTTCTTTCAGTTCATTTTTATTTATTTATTTCAAAAGTACTAAGTTTTTGTGGTCTGCAATGTTTAAGGGAACATTGGCTTAGGAAAATCAAAGCTTCAACTTTACCAGTTGTAGTACAAACTAAAGGAGGAACATCCACCGGGCAATGAATATCAAAATCTTCTTCTGTATTTAAGAGGTACAAAATACTAACTTTGTTCATTTTTGCTGTAGTTTGGTTAATCAAAGTGGTTTGTTTCTTTTTCTTTGATATCTTTATTGGTTGAGATATTTACTGACCCACACCATTTCTATAATTTATAACTTGGTGTTAGGACATATGTGTTTCACATGTTAGGAACATATGTCACTATTTTATGTAATTGGCTAATCTTTTGACAAAACGCACTCTACTTGTAATTGGGTAGATCTAGGATGTGTTTAATACTTCAAGAAATAATTTCAAGTTCAACTGTTAAAGTCACACAAGTCTGTCTAAGAATCAAGTCATAAAGTGTTGTTCATTAAAACTCGACAGCTAGCATCTATCGAGATTTAAAGAGAGCTGTTTCAACTCGAGGCTTGACAGTTGCGTATCTGTTGAGGTTTATGAAGTTTAGTTTTTCAGGACTATTTTTCATCCAATCCGTGAATGTATGTTTGTGCTTTCTTTTCTCACAACCCTAAACATATATAAGGATTATTTTAAGGGCCGTCTAAAGTTGCGCAAGTGTGGAGCAAAGTCTTGTTCATGCAAATTGTGAACGGAGACAAAGTTTGCCATAGTTTTTCTTTCTCTTGAAGAAGCTACTGTGTTTGTGCACCATAGGGTTTTGTAACCAAGCAACTTCATGTTCTTCATCGTCTGGATGAACTGAAGAACTTTGCAGCCAACATCCTTCTCAAGTTGGTGATCAAATCACGTACTGGGATCCGTGCAATTGGTTAGTCAGTACTGGGAGCCGTGCATTGAAAAGGAGAGATTCTCACTACATAACAAGTCCAATTGGGTATTGGGGTAAGAGTTCAATTGTAGGTTGGTATAAGGTATTGTGATTCCTTTACTTGTAACTGCTTGTTGTGATAATAGTGAATTCTCGAGAGTAGTAACCTTAGAATCACCCGGTGGGGTTTTTGCTGTGTAGGTTTTCTCCATTCGTAAACAAATCACCGTGTCAATTTATTTTCCGTTGCATACTTAGTTTAATTGGTGATTTGTTTGTGCTACCATGTGCTTTGCTTGTTAATTTGATTAATTAATAAACTTGGTTAATTAATCAATTAATTCATCACAAAGGGTCAATACGTTTTTGGCCTATCGCTTGGTCTTTAGGCGAGTGTTTTAAATAGTTTACATGGGAATGTGATTAAGAAAAATTGTCAAATTTGATACTGTCTGGATCCTAAGGCTAAGACTGAGTTGATTAAATAATCTGCTTATGTTGGGCATGTAGAAAGATCCGTGAGGGAGAAGCTTGACTAAAAGATTGAGCTCTTCAATGTCATGTGCAATCATAGTGTAGATCCATGTATCTATGTCGATTGGATCACAATCAAAATGCCAGTGGAGGCGAAATTTTTGTAGTGGATTTGAATTGCAAAGAGCCCAGGAGTAGGAATATATTTTATTTTGAATTCATAATGCTTGCTAAAATGCTTGAAAGAAAATGGATTAATTATATTTCTATCTCGATGACTTTATGGTTTATTTTCATTTGTTCTGTATTTTGCTTGGGATTATAAACAATTAAAGTTGGGAAAAGTTTATTGAAAGCAGTTACAGTTATAGATGCATAGCTTGTGTTCATTGGGTTTTCTTTATTGTTGCTTATGCCAACATTGGTTGTATGATGTATCAGCCTTTAATTGACACAGGTGAAAACAGATTAACTTACCTATGGAAAAGAAAATGGTTTTTTTTAATTTTTTTTATTTATTTTTTATGGTGAATAAATTTTTTTTTATCCATTAAGGGTTAATTTGAAAGTGAATTTTTAGAAGGATCACCACAATCTACACATATTATATATGTCCTACTTAATGAAGACTTTTAACATGTAGACCAATGGAAGCAAATTATCTTAAATCTGTAAAATGAGATGTTCTTACTAGTTAATACATATGTTCAAGTTTCGTTAGAAGTAGGGCTGTCCACAGGTCGGATTTGTGCGCAATCCGGAACTGACCCGACCAGATCGGGTCTCCTAAATCTGAACGCGCCGTTAACCTGCCGACGGCAGCGGTTCGGGTGGTCAGATGTCAGCGGTTCGCTGGTCGGGTATCGGTCGATTTTGGATTGTATAAATCTCCAAATTTTGCAGAAATCGTTGCTGGATTTCGCCGAAATCTCTGGTTTTTGCTTGATCTAATCGGATCTCAAAGAGATCTTGGCAAATCTCAATGAGATTAGGCCGGATCTTGAAGAGATCTTAGCAAATCTCAACGAGATCAGGCCAGATCTTGAAGAGATCCGGCAAGATCGCAGTGTAAAATTGGCGGAGAACAGATAGTAACCATTTTTCGAGGTGTTTTCCAATCGGGTCGGTTGAAACTCGGTTTTTCATGCTCAAACCCGTCATCCAACCTGCCAGTCTTGGGTTTTATGGGCGGAGACCCACTACCGACCATTGTCGGTGTCAGGTCAGCCGGTTTTCGGGCCGGGTCGGCCGCGTTGGGCAGGTTGGTCGGGTTCCAGGTCTGCTTGGACACCCCTAGTTAGAAGATTCTAAAATGACACTCCAAATCATTCAATCATATTTATTTTAAGCACAAAATAACTTCCCTGATGGGAATATTTAAGAGTTATGTCCTTCAACATAAGAATACATGTAACAAATGCGAATATACAAGTGTGTGCATTAATGTTAACTATGACAAAACCTAAGAGCGATATGGATATGAAGATTGTATTTTACTTTGAAGAAGAAGACAAGATATTGCAATGATTGTTATATTTAGTTTCACTAATATTTGTTATTAATGATTTCTTTTTTAGGCATAGTAGCTATAAAACTGCATAGTCTGCATTATCAAAACTTTTGGTTTGGTATTGCTTTACAAGTGCAATCTGTGTAGGATAGTAAAGCTCCTTTGTTTGACTTGCTCATCCTTTATGATTAAAAAGGTACTACTAAATCTGTAACACTATATTCCTCTTTATGTAGTTTAGTTTGTATGCAAGGTATGTTGCAAGAGGATCATATATTAGTTCATGAAGCAAGAAGAAGTGTTTTTGGCTTTCGGTCAATTTCTACTCTTATCTACAGCAATCAAGATATCTACTCTATCTACAGCAATTCAATATCTTAGATTGTGGCTTTAAAAACCAAGCTTCACCAAGTGGCACATAGAATTGAAAGACTCTCTACAATTTTCCAGCCAGTAAGACTCCTCTTAAGTGCCACATTAGTTTACTCTCTCTTCAAACTGTCATGCCTGAACTGTTAAACAATCTCTTTTAACCTCTTGACATTTGCTATTTCTATCTCCACTCTTTCCCTTACATTTGATCATTTTTCTATCAACTCATTTGGCCTAAACTAAAAGGTTTGTCAGTGAAAATTTGTACTCATTGAATTATCTACGGAGTAAGGTGAATATATGGCAGGATAAATGGCTGCCAATACAACATTAGGGAAGAACTGATGTACAACCTATCTGCTGGTTCATTGAGCTGATTGATATGGACCGTAAATGGTGGACTGAGATGCCAATTGAGCAACTGTTTGATGCTAGGGAGGCTGCTTTGATCGAAAGGATTATGCTTGGAAACATTATCATAGGACCTGCTTCTGTTGATAGCAAATTCAAAGGGGTACCAGACTGTGACTATATGATGAGGAAGGTTTGGTTGAACTAAGACTATTACTGGATTAGTCTTTCAAGTAGGAAGGTGAATTATGAGGACTAGTTGACTTAAGAAGTATAGGGGAAGGAGAGGGAACGGTAATCGAAGAAGCAGGTTCTGCAGATTCTGCAGAAGGTGCAGAATCCAGATTTGGAGACAATTGGCAATGAGTTGGAGAGTGAATATGAAAAGAGTTAGGAATGCCAATGATAGGTGAAATATCAAGAGAGCCAGATGTAGGAGAATCGTGAATGAATTTGGGAATCACAAAAGGATCTGAACTAAAGTCAATGGACTTAGACTCAAGAAAAATGAGTTTTCAACAAGATTTGAAAATTGTAGTAAATGGGAATGAGTTTCAGACTTAGACTTAAGAAAACAAGTCCAAGTACACCTTGAATAGTCATCCACAATTGTGAGAAAATACTTGTAACCATCAATAATGGTAGGCACAGAGCAGGGTCCCCACAAATTACAGTGTATTAGATTGAAGGAAGACTTAGAAACATGAGTACTCAAAGGAAAGGGAAGCCTCTTTTGCTTGGCAAGAGGACAGATTATACAATGATCATTTTAATTTTTTATTGCTATTTACAGCAGGCAGCACCCTATCAAGTAAGGTTAATTTGCCACTAGATGGGCGAGCTAAACAATAATGCAGACCAATCATGGTCCAATGAGCAAGGTCCTCCTAGATAAAACACAAGTTAGAAATGAAATTGAAATAGCACAATAAGGGCCTAGTGAGATGACTTACAGAAATAAAATTAAAACTAATAAGGAACACATAAAGCAGACCAGCAAGGACAAGACTGTCACTGAGTTTTTTAACAGTTCCTAAGAAGTTGTTGATGGAAGTGTGAAAAACTAGCATTACCAGACTGAAATTGACCACAAGAAGTCATCATTGCTAAATCAATGCAGGATAAGAAGCCTGAGATCTAGAATTGGAGGAATGAATCACAAATGGACTGAGATTTCAGATCTGAGAGAACTTTGAACCTTGTGTGAAGTCGGTGCCAATTGAGAGTTGGCCTTGTGACAACTGGCAAGGATGAGATTTCCCCCTGAAGCTCAAAGACTCTTGGAGCATTCCCTTGAGAAATCTTGTTACACAGATTGAGCCAAACTTCTCTGGCATTGTCAGTGTACATTACACCAGATGCGATCTCTCTGGGTATTTGATTGATTATTTGAGTTTAATGGCAGTAATAAGAGATGAGATGGAAGAAGCTGTGAGTTTGAGAGAAACAGAGAGTGAGACAGACAATGGAGCAAATTGGATATATGGAAGTACTTGTGCTATGAAATCTTGGAAATCTGAATCAAGCAAGTTTCCATACTTTTCATAATAAGATTCCATTATAAAGTTCTTGAAACTGCAAAAAGAGCTGATATTTGAGTTGTTGGAATCAAAATCTGGATTACTCCTTTGTGCCTGAAAATAATGTATACACGAGAGAAAATGAAATCCTAAAATCAGTGGTATCAGAAAAGAAGATGAAAACTGGCAAAGATTTTTCCCTGAAACATTGTGATATGGTGCTCACTACATTATCTTTAATTGGGTAGACTATAATTCATAAATTCAAGAAGTGTGGAATTGCATAAAAACTCTATTGTCTTTTCTTTATTGGTAAGTCACACATACACTCAGTGGGTCTTAAACCCAGGACCTCACCCTCCATCCGATTATTATGTGCAAATAAAGTGCCATTTTAACTTGTTAGGCACAATTATGATCTATAGTACTTTGGGATCTAAGGTAATTTGGGTTTTAATTGCATAATTTCATTCTTCTTTCCTTTTTAATGCTTCAAAAAATGGTCCACCTACTGTATTTTCAAATTCTGCAGTAAGTAATCTCTTCATGTTAATATCAGTAGGTAATCCTCATAATAAAGTTACTAGAAAGCTATAATGGCTTAAAGATGTTCCCAAGCATTACAGTTTAGATGCTTCGACTGCCAACATTGTTTTCTTATAGTATTTTGAACGAATCAATAGGCTCACACATTGATCACTTACTAATATCTGTGAACAATGGAATTCATGCAACTGCTGTGTTCATCAAAGATTAAATGACCCATCAACAGAACTGAAAATGAAAAAGAGACCTAAATTGCAAGGTGCTTGCTGTTGCAATTAAAACCCAATCTCTTTCAAGAAGGATAAAGTTTTCTAAGCATGGATATGATTAAGGCACAAGTGCTTCTTAAGGGAAAAAAAAAACACAATATCCCAGGGAGAAAATATTATGTTTCCAAGGTGATGATGACGCGCCAAACATAAAAATTATGCAATGAAAAGGGAACTTGCCTAGGTAGATTTGAGAAGTGAAAGAAGCACTGTGAAAATAATAGATTGGGTTCCACAATGTGAATCCTTTTTACTTTTGATTGTATCTAAGCTCATATTCATTGCAATAGTCGTGTTCTTCCACAGAGTCTCTGCCTACGTTGTTTTTATTCTCCCCCTAGTGACTTGAATTAAATGACCCTTCGTACCAGTGCATTTATAGTTCTTCGTCACACAAAATACACACACACACCAAGGGAAAAAAAAACAATGGTTGTGGATGTTCAGGTGAGAAACCGATGACTTGAAAAACATGTTTTCTATACAAATATGCAGTAAAAAAAGTAGGATGTAGTTTTTCGCCAACAATGATCTCCACTTTATGAGTGAGAGAATTCAACAATATAAAGAGATGTATGAAGAAAATAAGGGGATGGAGAACTAGAGTCATGAATTATTGAATAAAAGTATAAACAATCAAGAAAAGGTAGAGGTTCTTTTGTTAATTATTCTAGTAAAACTATGTAGGGGAGGGGACTTAAGTTTAGAATGGCTTACAAATTTTAAAGCAGAAGCTATTAGGTACTTTTCAAAGGATCGGAGTATTCAAACTTGAAGACAAGAATTAGAGAAAGACTTCGGAGTATGTTTGGTAACTGTATTTTTCGAGTCCAAATCTTCTGTCCCACTTTTTATGCTCCACTCTATACTCCACCAATAAAAACTTGCCATATATTCACCTAATTAATTAAATACTACCACTAATTAATAATGGTAGTATTAATTAGTCAATAATGGTAGTATTTAATTAATTAGGCGAACATGTGGCAAATTTTTATTTGTGGAGTATAGAATGAAGCAAGAAAACTGAGACAGAAGATTTGGATTTCTGTTTTCAAAAACAATTTTTTGTTTCCTAAGGCAAAAAACTTGTTTGGTAACTTAGTTTAGGCAAAAATCAAAAACTATTTTCAATTTCCATATTGTGAATGAAACTAAAAACTGGTCTTGAGATGTTTTTATTTTTCAGTTTTCACTTTCCTCAGAAAACACGCTACTACGCTACCTATTAATGAACCAGCGCACTAGTTCAATCCACTTATTTTATTTCATTGCAGAAATATCTTTAACAAAACAGTGATATATGAAGGTAAAGAGGAACAAACTTTATCCAAATCAAATAGGAAAAGAGATTCTCACTCTCTAAGTTTAAGGCATGAGCTAGAGCATTTCCTTGCTGAAGAGTATGGCAGAAAGAAAAGCTCTGTAATGAGAAATAAAATTTACAAAGTGTTGGAAATAAAGGAGAGATAATACCTGAATTTTCCTTGGAAATTTATACAATTTGATTTTACCAAGAGAGGTGGCAGAGATGAGGCGTGGACCAAGTCACTGTCTTGAGACAAATCGTGCCGTCTACGGTATATCCGATGTAGTTAGACAAATAATTTCCGCACGTTGCCCCCAGGATACAACAGCCCAGCCACCTTTGCTGATTATCCTTGCGAGCCTACACTGCTCGTAGGATATAAGCTCTCTATAGCACTTTCTTTTCCCAGAAAATTTTGTAAAGATAGAATATTTTTGTGAGTAGTAAAAAACAATAGATGATAAGTGTTTACGACAATAAAAAGTTGTTTTTGAAAAGTCTGTAGCTTTCTAAAATAAAAAATGTGTATCTAAAACTTTTATTTCTTTCCATATATATAGAACTAGATATGTTGCTTGTCCTTAGCCAGAAAATAAAACGTTTGATAGCAATTAAATAGTCAAAACGTTACTAAAATTAATATATACAATCAATGGCTTCTTTATATATATATATATATATATATATATATATATAATATAATATAACCGGAAAGTTATCTTTGCCAAAATCTCAATCTGTACGTTGGAACAAAGAAAAAGTCATAAAGCTTTGAAATTAATGCCCCAAAATTACGTTGTTGTACATTGTTACAATATCATTTTGAAAGTTTCTGAATATATATATATATATATATATATATATATATATATATATATATATATATATATATATATATATATATTACAATAAATTGCTGGCTGTTTGACTACTTTTCAAATAGTAAATATTTGTATATATATATATATATATATATGGTAACTAATTAGAGCATAAAATAATTCAGCAATAACTGTACATTTAAGTGCTGAAATTCTTCCATATATGACGTTATTATGTAATATTCAAATAAGATAATAAAACCAAATATACTGGCAATTATGGTATTAATATTACATTAATGTTCATAAATTTCCTGATTAAAACCATTGACAGAAGCTATTCAAATTTTGAATTAAATTTGAATTTCAAAATTT
Organism: Quercus glauca; assembly: GCA_023736055.1. Classification (NCBI taxonomy): domain Eukaryota; kingdom Viridiplantae; phylum Streptophyta; class Magnoliopsida; order Fagales; family Fagaceae; genus Quercus; species Quercus glauca. The sequence continues at coordinate 80,860,070 of CM043318.1, read as the reverse complement.
AGTATTCAACGTATCTGACATTAAGGGATAATTGATACACATAAATGAGTATCAAAATAAGTATAATATTTTTTATTAAAATATCCAACAATCCCCCACTTATTTTTATAAAAAATAAATAGGTAAATATATATAAGAAATTTTCTGGGTTAAGTAGAACATTATGCATAATGGGAGTGCCAATGGCTTGAACCCTCATTTAGTGTTTCAGCAACATTGTTCCAAAGTTAATAGTGATCTAAGTCTTGAACTATAACTTTTTCTATGGATACAAAACATTACATCACACACATAATATTCCAGTACTCTACTACGAGCTTTTAAGCCAGCACATTACGGCCTTGTGCTTTATCCCAGCATCCATGAGCTATTTAGAGAACTAGCCCCATTCTCAAAGGAAGCGGCCTCACTTCCATGCTCACTTAGGTGTGGCTATCAAGGATGTTCTTGTAACTCTAACATCCCACTCATAAGAGCTATAGTCCACATTAAGAGTTTTTATAAAAACTCATCCTATATAATGTTACAAGATACATGCACGCACACCATAGGGAGGGACATGAGTATTATTACTCATACATATATTTCGTGCATGTTAATCAAACTATTCAATGATTAGTTTTTCCCTTTGAACCTAGTTCTTGGGATCTCCAGTCCCTAGGTAGGGTATCCTCATAGGTAGTTTATTCTTCTTTGGGCTTAAGTCCCATCCCCCTCGATGCTATCCAGATCTTTTCTCTAGCTAGAGCTTTAGTTAATGGATCCGCAATATTATCATTTGTACTAACATAATCAACATTTATGGTACCATTGTTTATGTATGATCTCACAGTACTGTGTTTTCTTCTAATAGATCTGGATTTACCATTATAGTATTTATTGCGCACTCTACCAATAGTGGCAGTACTATCACAATGAATTAAGACGGGTGAAATAGGTTTCTCCCACATGGGAATTTCAGATAATAAATCTCGTAACCAACCCGCTTCTTCACTAGCTGAAGATAAGGCAATTAATTCTGCCTCCATGGTGGATTTAGCAATAATTTGTTGTTTTTTAGATTTCCAACTTATTGCTCCACCACCTATTGTAAATACATAGCCAGTGGTAGACAAAGAATCACCTGATAAGGTGTTCCAACTAGCATCACTATATCCTTCAAGAACAGCAGGATATCTTTGATATAGCAAACCATAGTGCGCCGTTTTTTTTTAAATATCTCATTAATTGAGTCATGGCATTCCAATGCTCAAAATTAGGTTTGCTAGTAAATCTTGCTAGAACTCCTACGGCATAAGCAATATCAGGTCTAGTACAATCAGTAGCATATCTAAGACTACCAATAATACTAGCATATTCCTTTTGATTGTAAATATCATTTTCATCTTTAGTAGGAAAAAGATGCACACTAGAGTCAAGAGGAATACTTGCAGGTTTACAATCAAAGTAATTATATTTTTTCAAAATTTTTTCTATATAATGAGATTGATCTACAAATATGCCATTTGAAGTTCTAGAGATTTTCATGCCAAGAATCACATTAGCTTCTCCTAAATCTTTCATATCAAAGTTATTTTTAAGAAGCATTTTGGCAGCATTTATAATATCCATATTAGGACCAAAAATTAGAAGATCATCAACATATAAACAAATTATAACATGAGCATCATCAAATGTTTTATAATATATACATTTGTCACTTTCATTTGTTTTAAAACCATTAGAAAGCAAACATTGATCAAATTTCTCATGCCACTGTCTAGGTGCTTGTTTTAGACCATATAAAGATTTTAATAATTTACATACCTTGTGCTCATTACCTGGCATTGTAAAACCTTCTGGTTGGTCCATGTAGATTTCTTCTTCTAAATCTCCATTTAGAAATGCCGTCTTTACATCCATTTGATGTATCATCAAATTATGAATAGCTGCTATAGCAATCAATAATCTAATAGATGTAACTTTAGTAACAGGAGAAAAAGTATCAAAAAAAATCAATATCTTCTTTTTGTTTAAAACCTTTAGCTACAAGCCTTGCTTTGAATTTTTCAATAGATCCATCAGGTTTTAATTTCCTCATAAGTACCCATTTACATCCAATTGTTTTACAACCTGGAGGTAAATCTACAAGTTTCCAAGTATTATTAGATATAATAGAATCCATCTCATCATTGATGGCTTCTTTCCAAAAACCTGAATCAGGAGAAGATAAAGCTTCTCCTAAAGAAGTAGGGTCACCTTGTAAATTATACACATAATATTCAGGACCAAAATCTTTTTCAATTCTAGGTCTTTTACTCCTCCTAGGTTCAATCTCATATTCATTAACATCTCTTGACTTAGATGTTGAACATTCAAATTTCTCTTGTTGTTCAAAACCCCCACTATTTTTATATTTAAATGGAAATTTATTTTCATGAAAAATTGCATCTCTAGATTCAATTATTGTATTATTATCAATATCATAAAATCTATAAGTTGTGCTATATAAAGAATAACCCAAAAATACACATGTAGAAGCCTTTACCCCAAGTTTAGGTCTTTTGGGATCAGGTAGCCTCACATATGCTAAGCAACCCCAAACTTTGAAAAAATTCAGATTTGGTTTATATTTTTTCCATAATTCAAAAGGAGTTAAAAAAGTCTTTTTATGAGGTACTCTATTTAAAACAAAATTTGCAGTTAAAACAGCTTCACCCCAAAAATATTTAGGAGCCCCAGAACTAACAAGCATAGCATTAGTTAAATTTATAAGAGTCCTATTTTTACGTTCAGCTACTCCATTAGAAGATGGAGAATAAGGAGCAGTAGTCTCATGAACAACACCAAGAGATTGAATATAATTAGTAAGACCAAGAGTATCATATTCTTTTCCTCTATCAGTTCTAAACCTTTTAACCTTTTTATCAAAAGTATTCTCAACTTCTTTTAAGAAAATTGATAATTTTTCAAAAGCATCACTTTTATTTTTCATAAGATAGACATATGAATATTTTGAAAAATCATCTATAAAGGTTATAAAATATCGATTACCTCCACGTGTCAAATGTCCTTCAAATTCACAAATATCACTATGAATAAGTTCTAGTAATTCAGTATTTCTTTCAACTGATTTATGAGGCTTTTGAGTAATTTTAGTCATGCTACAAATTTCACATTTTTCAAGTTCATTTTCAAGTTTAGGAATTAAACCTAAACTACTCATATTTTTCATATATTTATTATTAATATGACACAATCTACCATGCCAAACATTCACACAAGAAACAATATAAGCAAAACTTGAATTTTCATTCATCTCAACATTAAGTTTAAACATGTCATCACAAGCATAGCCTTTGCCAACAAACATGCCCTTTTTAGAGAGTACATATTGATCAGCCTCAAAGACTTGTTTGAAACCAGCCTTATTCAACAAAAAACTAGAAACTAGATTCTTTCTAATGTCAGGAACATGAAAGACATCTTTGAGAGTGACTTCTCTCCTAGAAGTAAATTTGAGAAGCACATCTCCAATACCCACAACTTCAATGGTATGAGAATCACCAAGCATAATTTTCTTTTTCTCATCCAAGATGGTGTAGGTCTTGAACCAATTTTTATCATAGCAAACATGTCTAGTTGCCCCAGAATCAATCCACCACCCTCCTAAGCCTTCGAGAACATTAATCTCGGTAACCATAGCCACAAGAGGCTCTTCAATGACATTGGCTTGAGCCATAGGCCCATGTTTTCGAAAACGACAATTTCTAGCCGAATGTCCAGGCTTTCCACATACAAAACATGCATAATTGTTATTATTATTGTGGCTGCCATTATTTGGAGCATGCTTAGGATGGTGTGCTTGATTCTTTCTTTGATTAGAGTGGGTCTTATGTTGAGGCTGATTTCCATTTGGCCTACGTTTGAAGTTTCTTTTCTTAGGCCTTACATAGTCATTATTTTTTGCATTGGCTTTTGACATGTTTTCATTTGAGGAGATGAAATTTACCTTAGGACCATTTGCTCCATGGAATTCAACAGCTTTGTCTTGATTCCTTGCCTCTTCCTCCACTCTCAAACGGGTGATAAGGGATTCAATGGAGAGTTCCTTTTGCTTGTGTCTCAGAACTTTGGCAAACTCCTTCCAAGATTCAGGCAGCTTGTCAATGATGGCTGAAACTTGCATTTGTTCATCTACTCGAATGCCTTCAGATCGAACATCTTGTGAAATCATTTGGAGTTCATAGGATTGTTCCACCACAGACTTGCCTTCAACCATTTGAAACCTGAAAAATCGGCTACATGCATATTTCTTGGATCCAGCTTCCTCTGTATCATATTTTTGATTCAATGCCTTCCATATCTTTTTGGCTGATTTGTAAGCTTGATCATAATAATCATACAAATCATCAGAAAGACAATTAAGTAAATAATTTCTACAGTAAAGATGATCCTTATCCCATTTCTTAACATCTTTTTCATGTTGAGAAAGTTCTTCTTCAGTCAATTGTTCAGATTTCTTTTTCTTTGGTTTTTTCTCAGTTAACACATAAGCCACATTCAAGAGAGTAAGATAAAACAAAGTCTTTTGTCTCCATCTCTTAAAGTTAACACCACGGAAGCGGAATGGCTTATTAAGATCACCCGCTCCAGAGGAATTAGACATAACATTACCATTTTCCAAGGATGATTTTGTGTTCTCCATAACGATTTGTCTCAAATTAAATTGTTGGAAATAAAGGAGAGATAATACCTGAATTTTCCTTGGAAATTTATACAATTTGATTTTACCAAGAGAGGTGGCAGAGATGAGGCGTGGACCAAGTCACTGTCTTGAGACAAATCGTGCCGTCTACGGTATATCCGATGTAGTTAGACAAATAATTTCTGCACGTTGCCCCCATGATACAACAGCCCAGCCACCTTTGCTGATTATCCTTGCGAGCCTACACTGCTCGTAGGATATAAGCTCTCTATAGCACTTTCTTTTCCCAGAAAATTTTGTAAAGATAGAATATTTTTGTGAGTAGTAAAAAACAATAGATGATAAGTGTTTACGACAATAAAAAGTTGTTTTTGAAAAGTCTGTAGCTTTCTAAAATAAAAAATGTGTATCTAAAACTTTTATTTCTTTCCATATATATAGAACTAGATATGTTGCTTGTCCTTAGCCAGAAAATAAAACGTTTGATAGCAATTAAATAGTCAAAACGTTACTAAAATTAATATATACAATCAATGGCTTCTTTATATATATATATATATATATATATATATATATAATATAATATAATATAACCGGAAAGTTATCTTTGCCAAAATCTCAATCTGTACGTTGGAACAAAGAAAAAGTCATAAAGCTTTGAAATTAATGCCCCAAAATTACGTTGTTGTACATTGTTACAATATCATTTTGAAAGTTTCTGAATATATATATATATATATATATATATATATATATATATATATATATATATATATATATATATATATATATATATTACAATAAATTGCTGGCTGTTTGACTACTTTTCAAATAGTAAATATTTGTATATATATATATATATATGGTAACTAATTAGAGCATAAAATAATTCAGCAATAACTGTACATTTAAGTGCTGAAATTCTTCCATATATGACGTTATTATGTAATATTCAAATAAGATAATAAAACCAAATATACTGGCAATTATGGTATTAATATTACATTAATGTTCATAAATTTCCTGATTAAAACCATTGACAGAAGCTATTCAAATTTTGAATTAAATTTGAATTTCAAAATTTAGTATTCAACGTATCTGACATTAAGGGATAATTGATACACATAAATGAGTATCAAAATAAGTATAATATTTTTTATTAAAATATCCAACACAAAGTAATGGTTCTAAAAACACGGGCTGCTATAATGCTAATTCCCAGGTTTTGTGCAAATTAGGAGAAGCATTTATGTTGGGTAACCCTTTCTTAATATATCTGCTCCTAATGGACCCCAATTTGGGATAGGACTCTCTATTTCAAAGGTAAATCTATTGTTAATCATAATTGCATATTATTTTATTTCGTACTAGTAATATTTAACCTTCCAACTAGGTATGTGGTTCCATATATCCACATATTGAAACAAAGTTGGAAAAATATATATGGAGTTTTGGAAGTGTTATGTTGTGTTAAATTACTAATTCTCGTGCTTTGATACCATATTATATTACCGATTCGGCCAAAAATTTAAACTATTAAGAGATGGTAAATTTAATCATTTAATCACATAATTCTAACATATTGATCATATATCTTTATCTTTTACTTGACAAGACTTGGAAAAAGGAAATTGGTTGGTGTCCAAAGATGGTATTAATATTGGATATTTTCCATCTAAGTTATTTCAGAATCTCACCCAAGCTGAAATTGTTGGATGGGGAGGGATTACCGTTACTACCCCAAATGGAATTAGCCCACCCATGAGATCTGGAATAGTTCCAGACCTATCAGCAGTATACATCTTCATTGACATATATCCGGTATAGAAATGAATTAAGACTCATATGTGGAACTTATAATGAATATAGTCGCGAGTTCACTTTTGATAACCCTAAGTTCTATAGCTTGGAGTATAATGGATATCAAGGTCGGATAGACGAGTACACCTTTGGGTTTCGGGGACCTAGTGGAAAATGTGACAATTAAAATATTTTGTACAAATTTTTGTTGTAATTGGAAAAATACTTCTTTGACTATGACCATGCATGTCCTTCCATGTTTAACACATCAAAAATTTTAAGACCACATAAAATGTCACAATTTATGCCCCACAACTATTTACGTGATAGTTTGTGAGTGATAGAGAAAAAGTGATAAGTTTATGTAAACGTGATATGCAACCAATCACGGTCTGACACATAAGATAGTTGTTACAAAATCTGTGGCATTTTATATATGTTGTACTAGAACTACTCCATACATATTTTCCTCAACTACAATCCTACTTCTATAAATAGCATTGTGCTGATATGAGTTCATTAACTAGCAAAGTATACATTATTGTAGATTAATGAAAGAAAAATCAAATCAGTCCCTTAAATCACAATTCTCTCTCTCTCTCTCTCTCTCTCTCTGTGAAACAACTCAATCTCTAATTGGTAGCCAGTTACAATAAGTCATATAAATAAAACACTATGGTCTATGGTAAATCTAGTCAACCTTTTTTTTTTTTTTTTTTTGGTTGAAATCTAGTCAACCTTTGTTCCTATTTTCAGGTTTCTAAGAATTCTCTCTCTCCACGAAACAACTCAATCTCTAATCGGTAGCCAGGTACAATCAATCATATAAATAAAAGAACTACTATCCCTAAATAACAAGAACAACAAGAAAGCGTTCAATAAAAAAAGGTTGGGGGGGGGGGGGGGGGGGGGGGGGTGGGGGGGGTGGGGGTGGGGGTGGAATTGAATCACCGCAAATCATATTGTCTAATACTTGAGATTGCAAGACCAAAAAAATGAAGCATGAATCAAGATAAAATGTCAAGAAGAAACTCATTGGGATCCTGACATAATTAAAAATTTAATCAAGCATAAAACATTGGTTTCAAATCAGATTGTATTTATGAAGAAAATTAGAAAACAAAAAAAAAGTAGATGACCCATATTTCCTCCTCCATTGAGTAGCCCACTCACTCACTCAATCCCCATTTTAGCAACCTCTCATAACTAGTCACCACTCTAATTTGTTTGTCTCTTGCCTTCAAGTAACTCTGATTTATTTTGGCATTGAATGTTATTTATTTATTTATTATTATTATAAATTTCTTTCATGCATGCGCAATTATTGGTTGGATTAGTATAGATGATACTGCCATTGGGTTTTATAGTTGATGGATTACCTCGCGAATTAGATTTATTGTTTGGAATTTTAGTTCTTTAGTCCAAACAATATGTCCTTTCAACTACATCTCTATATCCTCTCTAAGGTAAAAATCCTACATGTATTGTGTCTCTTCTTGTGGTCTGTGTTGGGGCTTTTTATTTTTATTTTTTTAATATCAGTTTAATTTATGTCGTAAAAGGTAGTTATTTGGATAATCAGGAAATAATAATCACCCTTAATGTTTGTTATGTTGTAGTTTCTTCAATATTTGGATGCAATCAAATTGGAGTAATTTCAAATTATTAGGAAGCAAGTACCTTTGGATATTGGATATCAAATATTTAATGATTGTGCATTTATATATTGGTTGTATAAGATTTCTTATTCAATTTGTTCAATGAGTATTATTTAAATTTGTATAAAAATGTGCAATTTGAATGACTACTATGAAAGATATCTTTTTAGTGGTAGGTTTTGGTTTAGAGATTATAAAATCGGAATTAACACTTTTCTAATGAGTTGTTGTGTAATGACAGTATATCTGACAGAGGGATTTTGTATTTTATACAAAGATGAAGAACTTTAGAGATAAGGTTTTCATCAGCTCTCAACTCAAGCAACCACACTTCCTTTTTTGCTCAAAAATTACATTGGATCATTGATTTCTAGTTTATAATATTTGATTAGTTGTTGGCAAATTGAACATAGAGAAAAGGAAATGTTTGATATTTGTAACTTATTTGGGGCATTTTTTTTCATGATATAAAGTTTCATTGCTATTAAGGTATTGTTGCATTGATTCTCAGTCTCTGTACTCTGTTGCTATTGCTTTAGGTTTTAAAGAAAACATCCAATGCTTTTCAAATTCCACAGTCCATGTGATTCTTGTTTCAGTTTTACTTACATTGATTTATTTATTGGTTCTTTTGGAATATTTTTCAATATTTGTGGCATTATCAGTCTGTGTATCTTTTGGTTGATGGCTTTTTCAATAACTTGTTGGGTATTGAAACATCTGTAGAGATTAACATTACTATTTGGGATTTATTCTTAGGGGTTAACATTCTCTGTACTCTATTGTTGGGTATTGATATCAGTCCATTTCCTTTATCCCTTTTTTGCCTTGTTTCTCCACAGACCCCAAAATTCAATGAAATCCTATGCTTAAAAATTACCTTGGATAGTTAATCTTCAAGCTCTTTGGTGGATTCTGGTCTGTGAATGGTTCTATGGTGGTAGAAACTTTTTTTTTTTATTTATTTAAAGAAACAAGGTGATAGAAACTTAATTAGAATGTGATAGAGAGCGTTTATAACTTTTTTTTCAATCTATTATGCATGGTGTATATTTGTTCATTTCATCATGTATATCAATTTCTATGACTTTGAAGTTTAATCTTATTTTAATATTTGACATGGTTTAAGGGTGAGATTGAAGCTACAAGTTTAAAAAAATACATTCTATATTCTTTAGGTCCTATTTCATTTTTGTAAGTTCATTTTTCATAATGTTGTGTAATATTACATGCTTTTTACTTAAGCACTTAATTATTTTTGTTCAACTTACCTGACATTTATTTATGTTATATTCATAATCTTATTCCTGTTGCTTATCTTTTCTCTAGAATCTAATATGACTTTATTTTTGCAGACCAACAAAAAGATTAGTAAAAACAAAGAGAACTGAGTCTACTCCTCTAGGCAAAGCTCAAATATTCCATTTATTGACACCACTCAAGCATCAATGATAGCATCTTTAGATTCAGTTAAGCTTATAGGTTTTGTTTTTGCTCACTATTATATGTTGTAGGAAGTGTAGATTTTTGGCTATCTTTGAAACATTGATCTCCCATGCACATCATGCACACCAAGCTACTGTTGCATATAAATTATTAGTGCTTCTAAATGATATAGAAAAATTAATTAAAATTAAAAACTAATGTGAGAGAATCATAATATTATTTATTATTAATATTCTCTAATAGTAATTTACACGTGCCACGTGCTTCAAAACTAGTATTCTAAAAAACATTAGCTCAAACTCGATCCTCTTGAAAACCCATTGTCAAAAACCCATCTGAAAACATGGCCCATGCCCGGCCACTTAAAACAAACCCAACTCAATCTTACTAAAAATTCTTATTTCAAACCCAACCCACACTAGCCTTGGCGCACCTCTTGACCCATTTTGAATTAAACCCATTCAATTCAAGTCCAATCTCAAAATTTAACCCATTCCACCATAAAGCCAACTTGAAACCTCACTTAAAGCTCTTAAAGAACTCAAGCCCAAGCCTAGACACACATCCAAACATTAGCTCAAAAGTAAAACATAACATTTTTCTTTTCTCCAACCCAATCCAAAAATTACCACTAAGCCCAAAATCTCCACTTGAATTCTCAACCCAGAATCCAGATCACTCATAAACAAACCCTGTCTCTTGCCATTCTCAAAGCCCAGCCCAAAGCTGTTTAATCCAACCCACTAAATTCAGCCAATTAAGTTCACAAATAATAAGCCCCTTTAAATAGAAAGCCTATAAATATAACAAATTTTGACAAAATTTTTCACAATTTTTAACGTGGCAGATTGTTGGCACGAGACAAAAAAGTGACATCCATAATGAGATTAAATAAAAATTAATAAAAATTTGTCAACTCAACTATCAAACGATGTTGTTGCATTAAAAAAAATGAAAATATAGAAGGATAGAAGCAACAGAGATTTATTGCTATGTGAGTGTTTTTTATTAGTTATGGGTCAACTACTTTGAGTTACAGCATAATGAGAGAGATGAGTTTGATTTGTATTTAAAAAATGTCATGATATAATAAATTTGAATTTGAATTATTGTTAAAGACTAAAAGCGGCGTGAATCTATTACTCTTTTATCCAAACAAAATGCCGTGAGTATTATATCATACTTATCTTCTTCTTCTTTTTAATTAAAAAAAAAATCCGTGATTCCCTCATTTTTATTTGTTTGATTTCTTTAAACAATATATCATATCATACTTATCCTTTTTATTGTTGAGTGAATATCAAATTTATCTTCTTCTTTTTCATCATAATATCATACGTATCTCAATAAAAAAAAAATAAATAAATAAAAAAAATATCATACATATCTAACTATAAATCTACTTATCATTTGCTCAGTAATAAGTAATTAGTGTTTTGTTCTGTTGCATTGCATAGTTCCTTTGAATTAGTACTAGGAAAAATTAATTACTGACTCAGTAATTTTAAATAAGTGGAATGGTGGATCACATCACTTATTCACAATGTGGATCTTATAATTTCTCCTTGATGAGGCTATCATCATGAACACAACACATTTATTGAAACGCCATCACTTGAAGTCTTTAACTGTGCAAGTCTTGCCAAGTATCATATGAAACGATATGAGAACTTCTAGCTAATAAGCCACACCCCATCGTGGTATGACCAAGGGCTGTTTAGTTACACTATATCTTTGTCCATCTAGTTCGATCTCAAAGGAGAAAATAATACATACTATGTTGTATGTTATAATCTATATAGGTCTCGTCTCATGCTTGGACTTCTTTCGTTGGCTTTCATCTGGATTTCATGGATGCTGTGAAATTTGAATGACTCTCTATTGAATCGAGAGTTGAGAAGACTTGTACAAGATAAGTGCAATGGCTTTTCTAAAACTCCATATGGTTTTAGTGTTTTCATTTTATTATACAATCTTTGGTAATAAGTTGCATGTATGTATTTATTAAAACAAGCATTTACCCTACATAATGTGTGGGATCATTTTACATATTAGAAAACAGTCAAGTTAATATAACAATACAATGTTATGTGTAAATAATATTGAAAAACGTTATGAAACCTTGATTGTGGTAGATAATTAGGGAGAATGGCAGTCGCGAGAGAGGGCAGCTTTTTTTAAAAAAAACAAAAAACCTACAAATGCTCCTTAAAAACTACTCACTTAATGCATTGGTGTAGGCAGCTTTTTTTTCAAACCAAAAACTACAAATGTTCCTTAAATACTAACTTAATGCATTGTTGTAGGCCAATCGCCAGGCACCCACGACACAGCCGCCGCCGAAATACTTAACGGAAATATCATTTGAACACCTATGGTGTTATTCCATTTAAAAGGTAATTCAACAGTAGGATAATGACATTAAATTGAGAAAATAGCCAGTGTGATACGATCTAACCTCCAAAACACAGTTCCAATATAAATCGCTTTGATAAAATTTATGCGTTCATATAAGATGTAATTCTATTAAAATATTAAAAGGTGGTGTGGGATGTCTTTTTAAAATACAGCGGCATGTTTATATAAATTATAATTGATAACAAAAGTGCAGAAAGGTTTGATCCATAAAAAAATTACCATAAATTATGTAACTGGTGAAACTAAAACTAATGAGACATTGGAATTTCAACTGCATTCTCAAAGAAAGCATGTTGCAAGCTACACTCTTTAAGAATTCAGATTTGACTATTAAAATCAATCTGTAAATAAAAAAGCTAGCTAAAACATGCAAATCAAAGCCAATTCAAACACAAATACACTAAATGGACAAAATCTAATACACTGTATGAAATAAATAGAAGGAAAATCAGGCTATTCTAACCTATCAGTTTGTTCCAACAACTCTTGTGAAAGATTACCCAAGTGTTAATTTTGCAAAGAACTCAACAAATCTGTATTTCAACAAAATTACATGGTAAGAAGTAAACTTTCAGATTTAACTATTAAAATCAATGGTAACACTCCCAATGTCATCAAAACAAAATAAAGATGATAATTTGAGACCAAAGCATCCAAGGAAAGATACTAAACCCATATATTTTTCAATAGGGGTAAAAGAAGAGGCCTAGACAACTCGGGAGGGGAAAAATATTTTGATATAGATACAATTTGAATAGGGAAAAGCATCTGTGAGAGTGAGATAGGTGGTTTGAAATTGAAGCTTGAAAACATGATTTGTGAACTCGTTGAGTTTTACATCGCAACTCTAGGGAAAACTTAATTAAAAAACAAAAAAAAGAAGCTTGATAACATAAAAAAAAAACAATAACATAGGAGACAGGAGACAAAAATCAAAAGAGGAGTAAATGTTTCAATAAATTTTTTTTTTTTTTAAACTGAATTTTTAACAAAATTAAAAACAACATATATGAAATGAAATTAGTTTGTTTAATGCAACATGTATATATGTTTTTCAGAACCCAGTGGAACCATATAGACCAAACTGAACCATGGAGATTTTCAGTGACATCCTCTGTAGAGATACTCAAAAGGAATTTAACCCAAAAACCCCAAACTAAAGCATTCTTACCCAGATTCCTTAATCAAAATCAATCAGACCAAAATAATCAAATCTAAACAATATTCAATCCACAAATGTAAATAAATAAAATAAAACACACTTCACTGGTGGCGTTACTGGGTCTAATGGTGGTGGGAGATCTCCCTCTATCCTAGTCTCTTTTTGGGTTGTCCCTCTTATGAAAGAAGAAAGAAAAGCGTTCCAAGAAATTAAGAGAATCAACCCATCAAATAACAATAATAATCTAAAAAGAACCCTCATCGATTTAGCAATTTAAAGGAAAAAAAAAAAAAAAAAAAAAAAAAAAAAAAAAAAATAGACATACTAAACAATGCTATGTTGGTTTTTTTTTTTTTTTTTTTTAATAACATAAAAAAGCCAAACTATTTTGTTAGTTAGCACAGTTTTGAAACTATTTAGGTATCTAAAAACTCGAGTCTGTTAGACTCAATTTCACTGTAGCAAATCGAGTTTTAAAAACTCGATTTTCATGAGCTGTGTAGCTGAGGTGGATGAAAAAATCCACGTGGAAATCGAGTCATCTTCTTCCTTCATTCTTTTTCTTTTCTTTCTCCATTTGCCGTCCTTTTCTTTTCTTTCTCCATCACTCTTTTTCTTTGCTTTCTCTATCTGCTGTCCTTTTCTTTCTTAATCTGCCATCCCACTCCCTTCTTCCAAGCCCCAAAAACCTAAGACAATTCTTCATTCTTCATCTAAATCCATTTCTCAAAATCCAAAACCCATTTCTCAAAATCCCAAACCAAAAATCACGATCTCAATCGGAGAAAAAATCCAAACCCAAAAATCTTGATTTCAGCATCGAAGCGCTATGGGTTTGACGATCTCGGCATTGGAGGAATATTTTCTATTGTTTTTCTGTTGTGGGTTTGTGTTGTTTTCTGGGATTTGGAATATTTTCTATTGTTTTTTTGTTGTGGGTTTGTGTTGTTTTCTAGGATTTTTTGTTGCGGGTTTGTGTTTTCAGAGAAGGGAGACTCAAGTTCCACGTGGATTTTTTGATCCACCTCAGCTATGCACCTCATGGAAATCAAGTCTTTAAAACTCGATTTGCTACAATGAATTCGAGTCTAAAAGACTCGAGTTTACCTAAATAGTTTCAAAACTGTGCTAACTAACAAAATAGTTTGGCTTTTATAGTTATTTTCAACAAAAAAAAAAAAAAAAAAAAAAAACCCTGCTATGTTGACCTTGGGAAGGTTTTGTAGAGAAGAAACGGCAAAGAGTGCAACAAGAGCAGATTGCAAAGGCTAGACAATCTTACTGCTTACCGGACAATCAAGGAGTGATTTTATTTGTCTTATCACGTGATCAACGGCCAACCTTGATTTAGAATACCCACGGAATGGCCTCCTCGTCACTATTCTCACTACAAGAAAAAAGACATAATACAACAAGTATTATTACAACCAAAAAAAAAAAGATATAATATATATACTTTTACATCTCTAGGTTTCTTTTTTTTTTTTTTTTTTTTGGTGATAGTAACTTAAATTTATTACATTAATATGAGATTATAGTAATAATTATTATGTTACATTAAAATGTGTTGTTGTAATAGGTAACTCTTATTTTACATTAAGATATGTTGTTGCAATAGGTAATTTTTTATTTCACATCGAACTATATTATTGTAATAGGTTAAATATTTATTTCATATTAAATTTTGTTAATGTAATAAAGGTGAGTAATTGAATAGCGGGAAAATTTGAGAAATTGGCGCAATTTTTTTCATTAATTTCCTCTCTCACCCATGTCTATCCTTTTTTTTTTTAAATAAAAAAAAATTTAATAAAAAAATAACCTATTGCAACGAAATTTTTCAAAGTAAATTGTTGCAATATATGAAATTTATTGCAATGAAAATCTAGTATTGCATAAACCTATTGTTTTTTTTTTTTAATAAAAAAAAATAACCTATTGCAACGAGATTTTCAAAGTAAATCATTGCAATATATAAATAATTGTAATATATGAAATTTATTGCAACGAAAATCTAGTGTTACATAAACCTATTGCTTTTTTTACCTATTGCAACGAGATTTTTAAAGTAAATTGTTGCAATATATAAGTCGTTGTAATATATGTAATTTATTGCAACGAAAATCTAATGTTGCATAAACCTATTGCCTCAGAGTTTATTATAACGGCTTGCATTGACTTTTTTGTCGTTGTAAGAACACCTATTACAACAACATTAGTTGTTATTGTAATGATTTTTTTTTGTTGTATTAAGTTTTTTTTTCTTGTAGTGTCTCCAAATCCACCTCCCCTGGTCCTTCAAGCGGTGGTGGTGGAAGTGGTGGTGGTGGACCTTCTACACTGCTGCCAGTCATCATGACCTTCTTTTGCCAAAAATAAAGGCCAATGAGCACTAGAAACACTACTATGGCTGCTGTGACAGCAACGACAATGATCCAAGAGTAATTTTTGGTGCGGATGGTGGGGTACTGAACCCCTACCGCCGGAATGGGAGACCTAATGGGTCCAATGAAATATCTAGAGCTGTTTAGGCTAGGAAATGCCATTGGAATCGAAAGTGAAGTGAAGTGAAGTGAAGATGGAGGATGAGAGAATGAGAGAGTGAGGAAATAGTTGTACATATCGTGTGGAGTTAGGGCTTGGTGAGCGTGTTTCCAATAATAGTACCTGCATGCAACAGTCATTTTCTCTCTTTCTTTTATTCTTATTGTCCAAAAAATGCACTTGTGTACTTTAATGGAAGTATGGAACTACTATCTAACAAATATCTTTATGCATTGACCTGGCTTTATTAATATACTAGTTATAGCATTCTCAAAAAAAAAAAAAAAAAAAAAAGTTATAGGCCGCGCGTTGCATGGTTTTATGAAAAAGATTATAAAATAAATGTATAAATAATTGTATATTTTAATAGATTCAATAAAGATAAAAGAAAAAATTATCAAGTGTAAATAATTATCTCACTAAAATAAGGGGTAAGATTTCTTCCTAAAACTAAATTAAATTGATAATTCCAAATTGAATTTTAAATTGATAATTATTTTTAAAAAATGTACTAAAAATTTGATAAATCTAAAATTAATATAATCTTGATAATTTGATGTAACATAAAAATCAAATAGGAAAATTGTTAAAATTAATCTATTAATTCTAACCATATTTAATCATTAATTCTAAGACCCTAACCCTAAGCATATAAATTAGATCAAAGCTAAGAAAATTAGTTTAAACAAAAGGCAACCAATACAGGTCAATTTAATAAAAACAAAATACAAAAACAAAGAAGAAGCCTTTAGAAACTTGACAATGTTTTCGATTGTTTTGAATTCATTAATTAAAATCACATAAAGACAAAAAACCAATAATAACACTAAAGAAAATAAATAAAATGATAATTAATAATAAACTTCACTCCAAAAATGATATATAGGGTTATATATATATTGGTAGAGTTCCATTTGAAATATAATTCATTTAAATCTTATTGAAATTAAAGATATCTAATCAATGTGTTTTTTTTTTATCCCATAAAAATTGGAATTAAAAAATGGTCATATAAATAGAATGAAAAAAAAAAAAAAAAAAGAGTTGATTCAACATAACGTAACATATAAAAAATTAAAAATTAAAAAAAAAATTAAAACAAAAGAGAGAAAGAGAACATGGTTGATAGCTATAAGGAATATATATATATATATATATATATATATATATATATATATTAAATGTCATCAACATAGAAATTATCAAATTAATGGAGATATATATTATTTTTCGAATAGATAGAGATTATCAAATTATTGGAGATATATATTGTTTCTTGGGATAGATTTATATTAATCATCTCTTGAAGAATTTGGATTGTGCTTGTCCCTTAATAATCAAGTTTTGTAACTTGATATTCTGATAAAATAATATTAATTTAATAATATTAAAATTTTGAAAATTTAGGTGATAAATATTATCTAAATTAAATTTTTGTATGTTAAATATTATCCTTAAATTTAAGAAATATATCCTAACAAATAAAAAATAATGTTAATCTAATTTTATTTAATGATAAGAATAAATTAGAGTCTTGGTAGTATATTATTCTTTTTTTGTTCTTTAAAAATCTAAAAATTTAATAACATTTTTGCAATTTCGTAAAGGCATGTGGTGCAACCACGGCGTTTAAGTCTAACTTTTATTATATAATAATAATATAATATAATATGATATGATTTTTAAAAAATATTTACTTGACAAACTTTAAAAATATTTACTTTACCACTCACACAAATTAATAATAATTCATCTATATCTATATAGTGTTAATTAAGGAAAATTCTAGTGAAACATTCAAACACGCACCCAAAATCAAATCCACAACAAAAATAATAATTAATTACAAGCATTAAATAATTCACATATCTCTCATTTTATCATCATTGATTCCTTTTATAAATTTTCATAGCTTCAAACTTAACCTCAACCTAACCCAACTTGATGCTTTAGGTTGGGTTTTCATGGGTCGAGTTAGGTTGAAATTTTATTTTTAATCTTGGGTTGATATATATATATATATATATATAATTTTTTTTTTTCAACTCATTTGATTGACCCAACTTGACCCACCATATACATAAATTTGTTTTTATTATCCTTATTGTAACTTATTAGTTTGATTTATTTTGGTATTTTAAGAATTAGTTTTAATGAATTTGAAAATTTTTAATATAAGTTAGGCTTATGATCTTAATTGTAATAATTTATTTTAGGAAAAAAAATTGTAATAATTTATTAGAAAAAAATATTTAAGTAGTTAATGGAATTTCAATTTTGTATAAGTCATGAAACATGCAAGTACAACCAATCATCCCAACCCATTCTTGCCCAACCCAACCCAATCCACACTGGTTGCTTTCTATACATGTGATCAGTTGGGTTGAGAATTTGTCAACCTAACAAGCTCGGATTGGGTTAAAAAAAATCCTCCAATTCGACATATGCACACTCCTAATACACACCCTAAAATTAAAATCAATTATACTATGTTAAGATTCATATCAAGCAGTTTATATTAATAATTATTTTCAAATAATCATATTATATCATATATCATATATTTAAAGTAAAAGTATAGAGAAAATTCAATTAAATTTTATTTGGGGACTAATTTTGTGTCATATGTCACATCTAAGTTGTTTAATTTTTGTGTCAAGTGAGTTATTGCGTGTAAAAGACTAGAAGCTGATTGTTTTAATTGCTAATTATTATTGCACACGTTAAGTTATACATTACCATATGCACAATAGTTGAAATCATGTTTTCATAATATTAACTGAAATTGTGTTTTTAAAACATAATTTTACATGTATGTATTGTACATACAATGCGTACTGTGGGGGTAAAGGCTTAAGGTCGTATATTGGACTTTGAGCTTTATCCAGGAATATTGTGTGTCCGAGGAGGGGGTGAGTAGTTGAAAGAAGCCCCGAATTTAGAACTACGAAAGATAGTGGAGGAAGACGGTCCGAGGAGAAGCTTATTCTCGGCCCTGTACTTTAGCAATTTAGGTGACCCTCCAGAAGATTTCCATGACAAGGAAGATCCTCACACACGTGCAGAAGAGATAAGAACCCAGAAATATCTAAGGGAAAAGCTGTTACCACCACATTAAATGCATTGCATCTACTTTTCTGGCCGCATTTATGTGGAGAAGACCCCTGAACAGTGAAAACCTACGCACTGCAGTTTATAGAAAGCTAGAGAAGGTGCTTGATGGGACGTATACTCAAGTGAAGGCCTAGATGGTAGACAAGTGTATGATCAGGATGATCTGTAAAGAACTATATAATGTAAAAGACCCATCATAAGAAAGGGATGGGAAAAAGAGCGAGAGAAAATATTGTATCAATCAGGATTATATTTGTAGAATTGCAATAGTGATTTACATGAAGAATGGCCTCCTCGGACTTCACATTTACCCAGTTTTACATGTATATCTTTTGCATAATCGTTAGTTAAAAACCATACTAGCCGTTAGTAACCTTTTTTGAACCTAGCTCTTTAACCCGCTCTCTACAAATTTATTGTTGTGAGCTCATTGGGCCAAATCCAATTCGTCTTTGGGCTTAGACCTCAAATTGTGTCCCTACACGTACTTATGACCATTCTTTTTTATTTTATTTTATTTTGTTAAAGGAATTTACAACACCGGAAAAATCAAGGGTTTTTTTTTTTTGGAGAGAGAGAAAAAAAAATCAAGGGGTTGAACGCATTAAAACTTAACGCTAATTATTCGTTGGATAGCTGAAATCATGTTTTAGATCACGATTTCCGTTACGATAGTAAGTTAGTGAAATATAGTGTTTTTCAAAACTTGATTTCCACAATTTCAGTTATAATTATTTGGAACACAAACAATTCATTTTTTTTTTTTTTTTCAGTTCTGGCATGTTATATCATATCTATTTGTCGGACTTGAGTTAGCTCTTATGCATCCAGTGCATTAATCCCGCTAAGGCGATGACGTAAAGTAGATATATGCCACTATTTTAACGGATCAAGTGCAACTAGATGGTAAAGTTTTGCCCCCTGCTTGTCTATATAAAAATGTGGGAGTGGAGGTTTAAAGGCGAAAATGGGAAACTAATTTTGTTTTTCCAAACAATATAGTTAGTAGGCCACGTTTTCAAACTATATAATAGTAGCATCTCAAGCCTAAAAGGCTCGATTTTGGGCTCATAAACTGAGCCTCAGAGGCTCGGTTTTCATGTTTTAAGACAACCGTGAGGTGGAACCTTTTCCACGTGGAAATCGAGTCTTATAGAATTGATTTTCATATCGAGCCTCAGAAGGTCGATTTCTGTGCTCTATTATTCCACGTAGATGCCACATGGAAATCGACCCTTAGAGGCTTGGTTTGCTAAAAGTGAAATCGAGTCTCAGAACTCGATTTTTAAATTGTGGTCAAAATGTAGGACATGTGGCTGATCATGTCTGGGTCCCTATAGATCTTGGGTCACACAACAGCTTGACTGAAAACATTCACACAGCAGCACTTTCACATGTTCACCTCCCTCTCTCTTATACAATCCCAACACTTAATCAAGTCTTCCCTCTCTCACTTCCCCTCTCACTCTCATTACAATCCCAGCACTCACATTGCACATCCTCATGTCTAGTAAGGGTTTCACTTTCTTGTTTGGTTGTTTGTTGTTTGGTTTTGATATAATCATTAATTGTATTTGTGATGTAATTGCGTTCATTTTGGTTTTGCCATATAAACTTTTTAGCTCCATTTTGTACTGGTAATCTCCCATAAAAAATGTTGTTGTAGTAGAAATATCACATGTTGCCATGAGTAATGAAATGAGAATAGTATGACCCCTAGCAGATGAGTTTACAAAGAAAACTTAGCAAGCATGCTTCTTTCTTTGTAACAAACACATACACAATTTTTATATGACAGTTGTTACCAAAAACATATTTCTTAGATGTTAATTTATTTGAAAATAATTAATTTCCTCCTTTTCTTTTCTCCCCCCACCCCTTTTTTTAATAACAAGTTAGAAACCTTTTCAATTGAGTTATACATGTATCTTGACATTGATACGGCTTGAACATTTGCACCTCATCAAATATAAACAAACCCAGAAACATAATCCAATTCCACAGCAAATATAAACAAACCCAAAAACCAAAAACATAATCCAATCTCAAAAAACAATAAAGCTTTGATCTTTTTTAACAATTCTATTAGAAATTCAAAATAGAAACCAAAATAGAAAAAAAAACGAACTTTCACCAAAGATTCTTTGATTTTTCCCACTGTTTCTTAGCAACCAAATGGTGAAACACACTTTGCATTTTGCATAAAGGACTCACCTTTTTTTTTTTTTTTTTTTTTTTTTTCAGAGATCGCATAGACTAAAGGACCTCAAAGTTCTGTGATGACCGTTTGATACAATCTCTGTTCTTTTGGCAAAGCTGATGAATGTGAAATAGTGGAGACTAAGATCGGAGATTGAGTGAGAGTAAAGACGGTGAGTGAGAGAGTAGAGACGGTGACAAGGTGTCTGTGTAAGGGTGGAGAGGGTGACTGACAGAGGCATAAGAGTGGGTCGGTGAGTGAGAGAGTGAGAGGGTGAGTGAGAGTGGGGCGAGGTCGGTGAGGCTGAGAGAGTGAAAGGGTGAGTGAGGGTCGACGTCGGTGAGGCTGAGAGTTTGAGACGGTGACGTTGAGAGAGTGAGAGTGGGTCGGAGCTGGTGAGGATGAGAGAGTAGATGGTGAGTGAAAGTGCTCTAGTCTGTGTGAGAGTGAGAGCGTGAGTGAGAGTGGAAAGGCGTTAGTTAAAGACAAGAGTGCTTTAAATTTTGAAAAATCCCTATTAGAAATAGAGTCTTAGAGTCTTAGAGACTCGATTTCCAGGTGGCTTCCACGTGGATCATCCACATCACATGCAAATTACCACATCACACACAAGTGAAAATCAAGCCAATAAGACTTGATTTCCAAGTGGATGCCAAGTGGCAAATACGCCACATCAAATCTGATCCAAACATGAAAACCGAGTCTCTGAGACTTAGTTTACAGGCCCAAAATCGAGTTTTTTAGACTCAAGATGTTAGTAAGTTATATTTTTTTGAAACCATGCCTTCTAACTAGATAGTTAGGAAATTCATGGTTAAATTCCAATTTTCT
The DNA here is from genome assembly GCA_023736055.1 of Quercus glauca. Taxonomy (NCBI): domain Eukaryota; kingdom Viridiplantae; phylum Streptophyta; class Magnoliopsida; order Fagales; family Fagaceae; genus Quercus; species Quercus glauca. The sequence goes on along the minus strand of CM043318.1, from coordinate 80,838,210 downwards.
TCTGAGTTCAAGCATTGATTTTGTTCTTGAAGATCACAAAAAGTCATGCCCATGAGAGCCAGCCAACTGGGTATTTATATTTACCTCTGTGTATGGTTGGAAGTGTTTGAATTTGTAGGAATCAAAGGGAAATTTATTGTGCTTTAGTTTATAAAGAAGGAGCTGGAGTTGCTTTGTCTATGCAGTTTCTTTATTTGTGTGTGTGTGTGTGTTTTTTTTATTTTTTATTTTTTTTGAATATTTAGATGGCTTTGCATAAGCAATTGGTTATACTCATTGTCTAATAATTACCACTAGAATTAATGGCTTCACATAGGCAAGTAACAAATATTGGGCTCTTTCTGAAGGGCATCTTGAGAAACTAATAAAATGTCTTGAATGATGACAAAAGGCCAAGTAATGGGTCTTCTAAATTCTAATGATGCTACGTTTGTATTGCCTTATATTTTTATTTATTTTTAAATCTTTAGAAGGCATTACTTCTTTGCAACAATTATTTATTCATTATTTTCAATGTTTTAACTCTATAAGGCCCAATTTGACTAAGGTAGATAAGTTCTGTTTAAGCATTCAGCTGTTTTAATGACCTTATCTTGGTTCAAATGTTGATTTTGGACTGTGATTTGCACGCAAAATTAGCTACGCAAAGTGCTCTCCGAGGATAGAGCTAATTTAATCCCCCATTTACTACAAATGGCTTACTTCTAGTCTCCACCCTTAGTTTAAGCTAAAATAATGTTGCAGAAATATACGAATAACTTCCTTTAATGGAACCAAGCGTTGCTATATAGTATCTGTAAGGTCTGCAGAGTGTTGAAGGCTTGAAGCAAAAGTCGTCAACCCAAAGAATGGCAGGAAGACGCACAGAGTTGGAGTTGAAGAGAAGTACCATTTCCGAACGTGTTCCTAATCTAAGCAATCATGACTGGAACTGGTTAATATACTCTACTGTTTTCATTTTCTTCTTTACTTCATACATATACTATCTTCAATATTTTCTTATTATTAGTTTATTAACACCACCACCTTTCCACTAAAGTTCATCAAGTTTAAGCGATATACATGAAGAAGTTAGCTTGCAATGAGTGAATTGATACTGTGATGGAGGGCTGTCTTAGGAATAAGATGACATGGTGAGAGTTATGTTTATTCGTAGTACTAGTGCACAAAGCTGTCTCACAGGGTGGGATCAAAACTACGTACGTAACCACACATTTCCTTGAGGACAAGCCAGTTAATTCTTTGATGAAGCACAACAATTATTTGTCACAACCCAAATCCTTTGGAAACTAACCATATTCAAAAGGCCCCCCCCCCCCCCCCCCCCCCCCCCCCCGTTATAGCTTATTGGGTGCTCCAGTTAGCCCCAGCACCATGCCAAAAAAACAAGCTCTGGTAATTTCTTCTAATAAACTTGGCGTGATATTCTAACGACGTCGTGGAGATTGGTACTCATGAGAGACTCGAGAATAGCGCGTTGCAGCAGGATTTCCATGGTGTTGCGGCTTCCAGAGGTTTGGTCGGTTCAAACTTCAAACTTCAAATTTCAAACTGAGTCGCAGCTTATCAATTATCTCCTGTTGCTAGCTAGTAGGCTGGGTGGTGATTTTGTGTGTTTTTTTTTGAAGTGGATTCTTTGTTATTGATTTGGTTGATGCTGCTCGCACCTTGTTTTGTTAATTTCTTATGGCCTGGTTTGTTGTCATGGATGTTAGTGCTGTGATTTGCACCCTGTTCTGTTGTCTAGTGTTTTAATATGTTCTGTTGTGGTGTTTGTCATGGTGTGGCTGGGGCTTGGGTATCTTTTGTTGTTTCTGGCTCTGTTTGCTGCTTGGCAGCATGTTTTCAATAATATTCTATTTCTTATTGGAAGGAGGAACCTTAGTGTAATTTAAATGTAAGTGATTAGACTAGAGTTTTTTTTGGCAAACTGGAGTCCGAAACTCTTGCCAATTGCATCAATTCCTATTCAAAGTCAGAATTGGGATCTCCTTATCAGTAACCTAGCTTACTTTTTCTTGTGGCACTAAATTCCATAACATGCCTGTTTTTGAGAGGAAAAAGTTTGGCTCCAAAAGCATGGTTGGCTGGTTATTGAGTTTTTCTCCTTCAAACCTACAATTAGGCAGCAGGAACTTTAAGAAAGTGTGGGGATCTATAAGCGGTAGCTTGGGCTTGGGGTTGCTGATTGGGAAAGAGCTTGTGGGTATGTGCGTGTGTGTGGGGGTTAATATATGATTTGCTCCTTCCTTTGGGTAATCAAGTTGGTACTTGGTATTATTGAATTAGAAATAACGATTTTACATGTCCCTATTAATCAGGCGCAAAATGAAACATAGTTGACATGTGGAAAAGGAAAGAAGTGATAGCTTGAGGTTCAGCATATTTGGTTTGCTTTATTGGTTTAAGTTCTTTGATACTTCCCTTATCATGCACTGCAGTGTATAGGATATATGATCCTTGTGAAAGATTTATTCTTTTGTTACAAATTTGACCATAGTTCAAGAATTATAATACTTGGGGCTCTTTCTTAAGTCAGCTAAGAGGAACTAGGTGCGCTTAAAACTTAGTTAACTTGCTTAAGATTTTGTTTTTATTTTTAGTTGTATGCTCTTATTCCTTTTTCTTTGCATTATTCCCTGATATTGTTATGTTCCTTCATTTCATTCAGGTTTGACTGTGATTGGAAAAAGATTGACACATTTGTGGTCTAAGACAGTTGTATAGGTAATCTCAAATGCAGACCCATCAGAGGAGAAAGGAATGAAGAAGAGAGATTAAAGAATAAGAGCAACTACAAAGTTGTTCTATTTAGGTACTTATCTTTTAGGTGCAACAGTTTCAAGCACACAGAGTAGCTGTAGGATATAACATTTAATTATTAGCTTACTTAAACACAGAACCTAAGTTGAAATAAAAACTAACCAATGTAATAAGATTAAATAATTACACTCATATATAATTTAAACATTATCCTCACTACACTACATAGATATTAATAATGAATGCTTGGACTTGAAAAAGAAAAGCATTGGAGTAGGCTTGAGTGTTATATTTGAAGCATCACCTAAAAGGCTAAAACATAAGTCGTTGGTCTCTGAATTGTGAAACATAATAACTTTACAACAAATGTCTTTTAACCTTTCTGCTTTCTTTTTAGTTTTTTCCTTTACAATGCTGACATGTATGATGCCAATCACAAATTGGTTCATCCAACTCGTGGCACTTTGAATTTCTAGCTCAATAATATCTCTTGTAAATTATAATTTATTTAAATTGCATAACCCTTTATACCTGAGGCACCTTAGTATTCAATGAAATGCTTTGAAAGAGATATTTGGAACTTAGTACCGCTGTATCTGATGTGGTGCAAATGGAAAGAATGTAATCGATGTGCGTTTGAAGATGTGGATAGCTCGGAAGACCAATTGCTTGCTATTTTAGTCGTTATTGGTTTGATTGTACTCGGACTTGGGGACTCACATCTTGTGACTCAATCTCTTTGTTCATTAGTTCTTCTATTTGGCTTATTTTTTTATTTTATTTTTTTATTATTTTTTTTTGTACTTCTTCTTTTTGTACTTCTGGACTACTATGTGCTTTTCGTGCATATTGTAGTGTCTTTAATATAACTTTTTCTTACCTATCCAAAAAAAAAAAATGTAAATTCTGGAGTTGTATAATGTCTAGAGTGGACAGTAAGAGCCTGTTTGTTTAGGCATTTAGAGAGCTCGAAACGGTAGTTTAGCAAAACATTATTCCGATGATGCATTTGGCTAGGCAATATCTGCTAGATTGTGTTTTTAATTCTGCTGATTTTCGTGATTTAGAAAATGCAATTTCCCATTACTGTTTCAACATCGCACAATTTGCAAGATTGAATTACCACTAATTTTTTCGGCTGAAAACCTAAATTAGCCTCAACTTCATGCTTAATGAACAAAATACCTGCCTATCCCTTCCCCATATATATATATATATATATATACCTCCTCAGTCCTTGGTTCTCTCTTCATTAGTTTCACAATATTTGGTTCTCTGTTCTTTGTTCTTGCTCAGTTGCTCTGCTCCGATTATCGTCATTGTTCTTCATCACAATTTCCAAGTTACCATTCTCCATTACCCTTCTCTGAATTTATGATATTGATTAGGGCTTTTTGCATGTTAGTTTACATGACTGATTGAACTCAAATTATTAGAACATATCTTGACTGAGGGATTTATTGTTCTGCTGCTGTTTCTTTACGGGGTTGTGAAGTTTAAAAGAAAATTTCAGATAGATGGGGTTGATCAAAGCCATTTGGATTGAATGGGATTAGTTTTTTCTTGTTGAATAGTAGATGGGTTTTAAGAAAATTTCAGGTAGATCTTACTCTGGGATTAGATTTTTACCTTCATTTATTTTTTGTATTAGAAAATTTTCTAATTTGAAACAATCTCTGGGTACGGTTGGTTCCATGCAAAACATTTGAAGATTGATTGTTACGTTTATGTATTACTCAACGCTAGAAGATGCAAAAAGACAGAGACCCTCTGGAGGAGAGAGAAAATTTTTCTCTCTCCCTCAGTAGGAGTCTTTCTCTCTTGCTTTGTGCAAGTCCTTCTCCCTCTTCCAGATTCGGGTCTCTCTAAGTCTTAAAAGCCTTCAAAAGTTTGGTTAAATCCTCTCAGCAACATGGATCAAGCAAATACTGGTGATTTTTTGCTCTTTCAACTCACTTCAGTGGAGGAAGTCAAAATCCCCATTTCAACCAGGAGATCGGGCCTTTCAGAGGAGGGCGTGCGAGCTTCCAAAGTCAAAATCCCCATTTCAACCAGGAGATCGGGCCTTTCAGAGGAGTGCATGCGAGCTTCCAAGTCACCTCTAAGAACTGCCTGGAAGATGGGTCCGGTTTTGTGGTTTGTAGATTTGAGAATATGGGTCTTCCAATTTAAATTCTGTTCTTGTTTTCCAACGGGGGGGCTTCTTTTCTTTTGCTTTATTTGTGGTGCTTTGGGTCTTGGTGTGAATCTTTGTGCTAGGATCAAAGGTATGTCCGTTTGTCTCTGGCATTATGGGAACGGGACCGGTGAAAACTGTGGTCTTTTGGGAGTGCTGGGGAAATTTGGTGCTGGTTACAGAGGTGGGTCGGTGGAGAATCGAAAGGAAGAAGTCGCCAGTGTTAATCACGCTCCAATGGGCGCTTGTCTGGCGAGCCTGAGTACAGAGCACTCTTTTGCTCCATCAAATCACCGGGGGCTAGGTGGCTGGTCAGAGGTGCTGGCAGTTTGCCCCTTGAGACTAGTGCCTCCCTCTGTTGCACACTTTTGTGTTTCCCTTAGACTCTCAAGGATGGGTATGGGCTTTCAATTGCTATTTCCTGTGGCCCAAAAATTATCAAGACCGAAACCCACGTGTATGCCCACCCCTTGTTATGAGCCCATCAGTATCCCTGTATGCCCAATGAAAGGGATCTTATTTAGGGTTGCTAGAGCCCAGGGAAAGATATTCCAAAATGTTAAGAGGCAAGCGCAAGATTTCTCCTGGGCTCTCGGGTTCATTTGGGGGGCGGGGTGTAGTTGTATGTGATGTATTCTCCCAGTCTTTGTTTGCTCTACTTGTTGTATCTTTTTTAGATGAATGAACAGTTCATGTTTTCTATCCAAAAAAAAAAAAAAAAAACGCTAGAAGATGCTTGATGTTGTTTGCTTTTAGCAGTTAGTGTATTAGAGACATATCAATATATGGGGATATATATTAGAGACATAAAATGATTCGGATATAATAGAATGACAAAAAATAACATATTTTGACCAATTCATCTTAGCTTGTTGAGATTTCATGGTTGACCCCAAAGGTTTAGGAATAAAGACTTCTTCTTCTTCTTGTTTTTATTTTTATTTATTTATTTATTTTAATAAGTGGATAGTGGTGGAAGAGGAAGTGGGGTTTGAACCACAGACATGAGATACCACAAACCACAAAGCTATCACTTATTATTATTATTATAAATCTGTAAGTTGGAAAACAAATATTATGTTTTTTGGTTTAATTTGAATTTTTGCTTCTTCAAGAAAGACCTCATTTTCTAGTATAACAACGAATGTAGGTGTCTTGCGAAATAGACCTTCAATGATTAGTGTATTGAAAGATGCTTGTCTGTCAAGAATAGTTCCTATTCGCAAGACAACAAAAGAAGACCTGATACCTATTAGGTCAATGTCAAATAACATTTATTCTCAATCAGCAGCAGCTCCCAGTCTTCATGTAATTTCTTTGTTATATATTTTGGGATGTTAGATGTAATCATAGCAATACTTGATATCAGAATAAAAGTATTACTTTCACAAGAATATAATGTCATAATAAGATTTGTGAAAATGGTCGTTCAAACTTGTGCATTAACTAAATGAACTAAGTTTGAAGTTTGATCAACTAAATAACCAAGTTTGAATAAAACTAAACTTGACTCAATATATTTGTGATCCTTAAACCTAATATTTTCAGTATTTAATTATGTAAATTTATAGCAAATTTGTCAAAAGATGCATAATTATTTTCTTATTTAGAACAATGAAGGTTAATATGTTAGCCAAATTTAGAACCAAGTACTAGCTTTTTTTTATGGGGAAAAAAAAAAGTAATGGTGGATACCATCAAGTTGATCTTATTTGTTGGGTTGTACAGCTTGCAGTTCTCCAATTGAAAAGCTTTTTACATCACAGTTACATTGGAGTTACGGGAAACATCAATGTCTATAATCCTGAAGCTGAGGAGGGAAGCACCAGCTATGCCGAAATGTATGTCATGAATGGCACAGGCAATAGTTTGAATTCTATCACAACGGGATGAATGGTAATTTAAATTTATACTTATTAATGTTGATATTTGCACCTTAATCTTTGATGATTTATCTAGGTCCAATTTTGAATTTGCAATAAACGGTTGGCATTTTTAACGAAGAAAAAGGGGGTCGTTATTCTTTGGTGAATAAGATGTCATTCATATTGAGGGAACAATTGTTTTACCATTGATTAGGTTATTATGAACAAACAATTAATTTTGTTATTGGATAAAAAAATTTCAAGCTCTAATATCCATGGGAACAGAATGAGTGAATGTATTGGTAAAGAAATGGTTATCAGAAGATTGATAATCAAATACAAATGGAAGAACGTAATCAGATTTTTCAAAAGAATAATGTGTGTACTTCTTGATTTAAACAGGTTTCTCCAAGTCTATACAAGGGTATGGGGTATTCTTATTTCTTTACATATAGGACAGTAAGTTTCTATACTTTCATTTGCACACATATATAATTTATTATATAACTTTTTGCTTGTGGTATATATATGTTTCTTGTTTCCTAGTGTTTTAATCCATTGAATTTTTAGATACTATAAGTTCTTGTGAAAATTATACGTGGCATTACTTGTTGGGATACTAACAATGCCTTTGAAAATTACAGACTGGTGGTGCTCAGGCTGCTTCAACATTGGTTGCCCAGGTTTTGCGCAAGTTGACGAAAGAGTTTATCTGGGTCACCTATAAGTAATGTATCCATTCCTAACGGTCCTCAATTTGAGATAGCAGTCTCTATTTTAAAGGTAAATCTATCATAAATTATAATTGCATATTATTTTATTTTGTAATATTATCTTTCTATGTATATTAAGGGTGCACTTGTCTAAACTGTTAAAAAACAGTGTTTTGAGTTTAAAATGAGCGTTTATAAAAAATTTATGAGGAGTTGTGATTGCAAAACAGAGTTTTGGGTTTTAAAAACGTTCTTTTAATCTCCAAAAATGCCTAACCAAATGGGCCCTAAATTTTGAAACAAAGTTTGAAAAAGTTTCTAAGAGTTTTACTTTGATCATATACTCTTGCTCATTTATGTGATGAAAGGAAGATGGCAATTGGTGGGTAACAGAAGATGGTACTAATATTGGATATTTTCCAGCAGCGATATTTAATAATTTTGCTGACCTGAAACTGTTGTTTGGGGAGGGGCTGCTGTTAGTGCCCCAAATGGAATTAGCCCACCCATGGGATCTGGAATATTCAAGATTACAATTATAAACATACAAGTCAATTTAGATTGATCCAATATGTAAATGGTTCTACTGTGCTAGATGGACCTCATGAATATAGCTATGATACAATCATTGATAGCCCTGATTGCTATCTCACAGATTTTCATGGATATATGGGTTTGTTCAAGGGATACACCTTCGGGTTTGGTGGACCTGGTTGAGAATTGGCTTTTAAAATATCTTGTACCATAAATCCTAGCTAAATCCTATGTTGATGTTTCTTTTTCTTGTGTATAGAGAGGGTAAACGTAATTCCGCTGCCCATCTATTGGACGGGGCTAGTTCTCAGCTCTTCCCTATTGCCTAGTGTTGTTATGGTTGTGGATCGAGATGGCCCTAGGCCCAATTCTTTTGATTGTAATCTTGTTCTTTTCGATCAATGAAGTATTCTGCACCAAAAAAAATGTCTTGCAGAAATATATAAATTTGAAAGTTACTCCTTCGGCTGTGACCATTCATGTCAATGACCTTGATTTGTCCTCCCATGCTTAATATTATTGAATTTGATTGTGTTTTTGTGTTTCGTTGTTCTCATACCCAACCAAATCTTTTAAGTTTCCCTCAAGTACAATCTTACTTCTACAAATAGCATCTTGTTGATATGCGTTCACTTTGTTATTATCAATAACAATGCATTCAAACATATTAGCAAAAAAAAAAAAAAAAAGAAAAGCATACGAACAATGTCTAATATAACAACAACCGAGCAAATTCTAATCATTATTGTAGCTTATTAGAAGAAAAAAAAAAACAATTAGTCACTTGATCAAATTATGGTTTTTTTTTTTTTTTGGATAAGTAACGAAAATTTTATTAAAAAAAGAAAATAGCCAACCCGAGTACATTGGGAATGTACTATGGGGGCACAAATCAAGAACCAAAATTACAACGATCAAGTAAAACAGTAAGGGAAGAACAAGAAAGATGATGAAAGACCACACTCCAATCAAGGAGAGTGTGTAAAAAAAAAAAAAGATTTAATCTCTAGCATAGAGCGTTCACATTCCTTAAAACTTCTAGCGTTTCTTTCACGCCAAATACACCATATCAAGCAATGAGGCACAAGTCTCCACAAATCTATGTTTCGATGTTGTCCAAACATACCCTGCCAAGACTCAAACAACTCAATAACCTTGTGAGGCATAACGCAGTGGATTCCAAACAAACAGAATACCAATTACCACAACTCACAAGCTATGGGGCAGTGAAGAAGAAGATGATCCACTGACTCCCCGCAACTCTTACACGTATAGCACCAATCAAGAACTAGCACACGTCTTTTGCGAGGGTTATCTGTTGTTGAAATCTTACCTAAGGAAGCAGACATGAAAAGAAAGCTACCCTTAAAGGAACCTTCGATTGCCATATCATTCTCCAAGGGAAGGATAAGAGAGTAGGAGGGCAGAAAGAAAGATAGAATCCTTTAACCTCGAAACCTCTACTCCTTGCTGGCTTCCAACAAACCCTATCAGGACCTAACTCCCGTAGTGTCGAAGAGTAGACCATATCTATAAATAGATCAAAGGATTCTTGTTCCCAATTTTGTGGTGGATGATGAAATTTAGCATCCCGATGAATCCTCCCATCAGACCAACACATAACCTCCGCTACTGAAGAATCCTTTGTCCTACTAATATAATAAAGTTTCAGAAAAGCCTTCTGGAGAGTACGATCTCCACACCACACATGCTTCCAAAATTTGATTTTTTTTTTGGGGATCAAATTATGGTTTTAAAAATAAAGCCATTGAAATAAATAGAAAGAGGAATGGTTCATGGTCGTGGTGTTTTGGGCATGAGGTGACACATGTTAAAAAGTTACTTCATCTATTTTAACACATCACTTTGCAATTACAATACACCCTACATCACATATTCTATTCTTTTACTACTTTATTTAAATATTTTTTTATTCTTTCTTTCTTCATTTTTAGTTCTTTTTTTAATTATTTCTTTTTGGTTCCCAAGTCCTAACATCACACAAGAGAGAGCGAATTTGAGTAATGCCCAACCAGTCAACATAAATGACAGAAGAGAGAAAAAGTATGAATAAAAAAATTTAAAATATTAATAGCATACTGCCTTGTACAATGTTATTGTTTTTGTAGGCATTTGACACTTTCCATAAAAAGGTGATTTTTTGTGTTTGGTATGATAAATTGTTTCTATAGGCATTTGACAAATCTCATAAAAATGTGATTTTTTGTGTTTGGTGTGACAAGTGCTAGCACACCTGATTCTAGTACTCTTGGAGTGGGTTGGGACACTGCATGTGACTTTTGAGGTAGGTAATGCTGTGGTGTAAGGATTTGGTATGATCTGTGCTGTCATCTTCCTCTGAAGGATGTGTATCCTGATGTGTTAGCCAACTCAGTTGATAGGGAAGCCTCAGATTTTGATTTGGATTATCAGAGAGAGGGGGAGGTTTTGAGCTGGAATGTAAGCTTTCACAGGGATTTTCATGATTAGGAGGTGGAGTCTTTGATTTCCTTTTTAAACCATATTTATTCTAAGGTGCCTAAGGGGGAGGGGGTGATAGGATGAGATGGTGTTTGGCTGGTAGTGGCAAATTTGATGTTCATTCTTTCTACAAGGCAATCCGGGGCACTAATGGTAATCATTTCTCTTGGAAGTGTATTTGGTGTGTCAAGGCCCCAAAGAGAGTGTCTTTCCTCTTGTGGATAGCAGCTTGGGGTAAAATTCTTACTATTGACTTTTCATTAAACTTCATTACTTATCTAAAAAAACTTGGCTTAACAGACTCGTTGGGACCTTAACAACCTCAACTGTCTGGGCTTGATTTGGTTAAGAGGTTAATGACTTGGGTCAGCTTAAGTATACTCAACTTGATAGGCTTATTTGTAGTTAGTACTCTATGTGCCTCATGTATTGAAGTTTTGTTTGGCTAGAATTTTATTCCAGAGCATTTTTGGGATAAATTACAAACACAATTGTTAATTGGAGCTTGCTAAATTTTCAAACCTAGCTTGAGCACCTAATGCTTTACTTTGCTTAGCTTTATATAATAGGCCTTTCCTTCTGGCTTCTTTGATGCCAAAAGGATATAAAAAAAGACATAAAGAAAGATAAATATACAAATTCAGATGGTGTTTAGAACATAGTCGCTGGTAGCAATTGAACTACAATCTATTGCTATACTATTCAAATTATCTAAACGGTTCCTGCTGAAAAGTTTTCAATATTACTAAATTGCAAAAATTAGGGCAGTAAGAAAGGGCTTTCTGTTCCACTTGCTTCCTGAAATTTTATTTTCAACTTCTCATTAATACCGAAGATCAAGCTAGACAATGACAGTTCTACTGTGTACATCTTTGTGTTTGATTTTTGCATAAAGTAGTTTTTTAGTATAAACTTTCTTACTTACCAAAAAAAAATCAAAGGAAAAGGGTCCTCTCCATTTGCATTGAATGGAAAATTGGAAATGTTACATTTTATTACATCACAAATCTAGAAGTGAATAATGTGTCACGTCATTTAAAACATTTTTCATTCCTTATTTAGTGAAATGAGAATTTTAAATGAAGTAGTATCATGTACACATTAAATTCATAAAAAAATTAAAAAATTTCACCATGAAATGGCCTGTCAGCCCTGTCCATTGCAAAGAAAATGGAGATGATCCTGACCTAATATCTCTTTTGATACATTTTTAAGTGTGAGTTGGGGAATTCAACCTTGGACATTTCCATTGGAATCATCAAACTTTAAGAAAGTGTGGGGATCTATGAGTGGTTGCTTGGGGTTGGGGTTGCTGATTGGGAAAGAGCTTGTGGGTGGGTGTGTGTGTGTGTGTGTGTGTGTGTGGGGGGGGGGGGGGTGGGGTGGGTGGGTGTTGTTGTGGGGTGGTGTGGTGGGTGTTTAATAAATGATTTGCTCCTTCCTTTTGGTAATCTGGTTGGTACTTGATATTATTGAATTAGAAATAACAATTTTGCATGTCCCTATTAATCAGGCGCAAAATGAAGCGTAGTTGACGTGTGGAAAAGGAAAGAAGTGATGGCTTTGAGTTTCGGCATATTTTGATTTGCTTTATTGGTTTTAAGTTCTTTGATACTTCCCTCATCATGCACAGTGTATAGGATATATGATTCTTGTGAAAGATTTATTCATTTGTTACAAATTTGACCATAGTTCAAGAATTATAATACTTTGGCATGGGCTCTTTCTTAAGTCAACTAAGAGGAACTAGGTGTGCTTAAAACTTAGTTAACTTGCTTAAGATTTTGTTTTTATTTTAAGTTGTATGCTTTTATTCCTATTTGGTTGCATAATTCCTTGATATTGTTATGTTCCTTCATTTCATTCAGTTTGACTGTGATTGACGCATTTGTTGGGACTAAGACTGTTGAATAGGTAATCTCAAATGCAGACCCCATTTTGTATGCAAATTGTTCTTAACGTTGTATTTGCATGCTTTAGGTATGTTGGTATTTAGATCTGGATAATTTCATCACTCAGGAATCCAGGCTATTTTTTTTGTGTGTCTGAGGTTGTTATTGTGTTTTTCGACAATAAAGATGAAAGAGTAAGGTCTTCACTTCTGCTTATGTGTAGGTACTTCCATTTGTCTATAATAATATCTTATTGTTGAAAATCATTCGTCAAACTAGATTGTCTTGTGAAAATGCAATTATGTATGCACAATTTAAAGTTAATTGGATGATTAGTCACTTGATCAAAATATGGTTTTAAAAACAAAGCCATTAATAAAAGAACTAGAAAGAGGAAGGGTTCATGGTTGTGGTGTTTTGGGCATGAGGTGACACGTGGTGTCAAGCGAGAGCTATGAAATATGGGGAACAAAGAAAGGGACGGAGCACAAAAGCTGGCTATGGGTTGCATGGTTGTAGCCTCTGGATGGGTAGCAATGTAGCATAGTCCTTCTAAAAAGAATTGACATGTTAAAAATTTATTTTTGTCTATTTTAACACATTACTTTATAATTACAATACATCCTATATTATATTTTCTATTATTTTACTACTTTATTTAAAATTCTTTTTTTATTCTTTCTTTCTTCATTTTTAGTTCTTTTTTTATTATTTCTTTTTGGTTCCCAATTCCCAACGTCACACAAGAGAGAGCAAATTTGAGGATTGAGATCCCGAGTATTGCACGGTGTGCAATTGCACAAATCTCAGTTGTTGAAACCATCCAATGGTTCCTATGAAGTGCCAGCTCATCAATCCGCATGATGGTGAAAAAATCCCTAACAAACCGCATCTCATTATTTCTAAAACAATCTCTTCGACAAATTTTTTTTTTATAAAAAAACCTTCTCACTTCTCCAATCCTCCTCTCCTTTGTTGTCACTGCCACCACCACCCTCAGTTTTTGCTTCTTATCCAAACCACATCCGCATGCGCACCTTCATCTTTGCTCTGACTCTTCTCTTTTTCTAGTTGACGAAGCGAACTTTCAACCGTTCCATGGGTTTTGTGAATCTCAATCCTTCAATCCTCAAGGTTCCATAACGTTTTTCAAAATTATTTACACATAACATTGTATTGTTATATTAAGTTGACTGTTTTCTAATATCTAAAATTATCTCGAACATTGCGTGGGCTAAATGTTTATTATAATAAGTATGTACTGCAACTCATTACCAAAGATTGTATAATAAAATGAAAACACTAAAACCACTTATCTTGTACAAATCTTCTCAACTCTCGGTCAAAAGAAAGTCATTCAAATTTCACAACATTCATGAAGTCTAGATGGAAGCCAATGAAAGAAGTCCAAGCATGAGGCGAGACCTATGTAGATGATAACATATAAGATATAGTATGTATTATTTTCTCCTTTGAGATCGAACTAGATGGACAAAGGTATAATGTAACTAAACAGCCCTTGGTCATACCATCGTGGGGTGTGACTTATTGGGTAGAAGTCCTCGTATCGTTTCATATGATACTTGGCAGGAGTTGCACAATTAAAAATTTCAAGTGGTGGTGTTTCAATAAATTTGTTGTGCCCATGATGATAGCTTCATTAAGGTCTTGGTAGCACATATGGTATTACTTATTGTCATCACATGGCAAGAGATGATTAGTTCACGCTGAAGACCCCTTTTTATTAAATAATAAAAAAGGCTTATGGTGCAACTCCGCTAGTATGACGAAGATAAACACTACAAGGACATCCACTTTCATTGGGCCTCATTTTCGACACAACTCCTTAAACTAACTAGGAAGTTTCAGACGGTATTGGTACCGATATGAGAGGAAAGATGGTCCAGCACAAGAAAAACAATCACCCAAAGCCCAACCATTGAACCCACATCCCAAATATACCCAACATGCCCACAAGCCCGCCGAAACAAAATGGGAAAACATAAAAAGGCCCATAACTCCCACCAAATTACCCAACCCTAGAGCCCAGCTCACATCTCTAATCCTTTCATCAACTAAGCTCTAGTACTGATTCAAAGGAACCATGCAATCCAACAGAACAAAACACCAATTAATTATTACTGAGTAAGTAATAACTAGATTGATAGTTAGATACGTATGAGATATATATATATATATATATATATATATTGATTGAGATACGTATGATATTATGATGAAAAAAGAAGAAGATAAATTTGATATACACTCAACAATAAAAAGGATAAGTAGGATATGATATATTGTTTAAAGAAATCAAACAAATAAAAATGAGGGACTCACGGATTTTTTTTAAAATTAAAAAAAAGATAAGTATGATACAATATTCACGGCATTTTGTTTGGATAGAAGAGTAATAGATTCACGCCACTTTTAGTCTTTAACAATAATTCAAATTCAATTTTCTTATATCATGACATTTTTTAAATACAAATCAAACTCATGTTACTCATCTCTCTCATAACTAATAAAAAACACTCACATGGCAATAAATCTATATTGCTTCTATCCTTCCATATTTTCATTTTTTTTAATGCAACAACATCGTTTGGTAGTTGAGTTGGCAAATTTTTATTAATTTTTATCTAATCTCACCAATCACATTTTTGTCTTGTGCCAACAATCTACCACATTAAAATTGTGAAAAATTTTGTTAAAATTTTTTATGTTTATAGAATTTCTATTTAAAGGAGCTTATTATTTGTGAACTTAATCAGCTGAATTTAGTGGGTTGGATTAAATAGTTTTGGGCTGGGCTTTGAGAATGGCGAGAGACATTGGTTTGTTTATCAGTGATCTGGATTCTGGGTTGAGAATTCTGGTGGGGATTTTGGGCTTAGTGGTAATTTTCGGATTGGGTTGGAGAAAAGAAAAATGTTATGTTTTACTTTTGACCTAATGTTTGGATGTGTGTCTAGGCTTGGGCTTGAGTTCTTTAAGAGCTTTAAGTGAGGTTTGAGGTTCTTTATGGTGGAATGGGTTAAATTTTGAGATTGGACTTGAATTGAATGGGTTTAATTCAAAATGGGTCAAGATGTGGGCCAGGGTTGGTGTGGGTTGGATTTGAAATAAGAATTTTAAGTGAGATTGAGTTGGGTTTGATTTAAGTGGCCGGGCATGGGCCATGTTTTCAGATGGGTTTTTGACAATGGATTTTCAAGTGGATCGAGTTTGAACTATTGTTTTTTAGAATACTAATTTTGAATTACTATTAGAGAATATTAATAATAAATAATATTATGATTCTCTCACATCATTTTTTTTAACTTTAATTAATTTTCTATATCATTTAGAATGAGCACTAATAATTTATATACAACATACAATGGTAACTTTGTGTGCATGATGTGCATGAGAGATCAATGTTTCAAAGATAGTCAAAAATCTACACTTCCTACAACATATAATAGTGAGCAAATACAAAACCTCTAAGCTTAATTGAATCTAAAGATGCTATAATTGATGCCTGAGTAGTGTCAATAAATGGAATATTTGAGCTTTGCCTAGAGGAGTAGACTCAGTTCTCCTTGTTTTTACTAATCATTTTGTTGGTCTGCAAAAGTAAAGACATATTAGATTCTAGAGAAAAGATAAGCAACAGGAATAAGATTATGAATATAACATAAATAGTCAGGTAAATTGAACAAAAATATTTAAGTGCTTAAGTAAAAAGCATGTAATATTACACAGCATTATGAAAAATGAACTTACAAAAATGAAATAGGACCTAAAGAATATAGAATGTATTTCTTTTGAACTTGTAGCTTCAATCTCACCCTTAAACCAGATCAAATATTAAAATAAGATTAAACTTCAAAGCCATAGAAATTGATATACATGATGAAATGAACAGATATACACCATGCATAATAGATTGAAAAAAATGTTATAAACACTCACATTCTAATTAAGTTTCTATCACCACGTTTCTTAACCAAAAAAAAAAAAATTTTTCTAAAACCATTCATAGATTAGAATCCACCAAACAGCTTGAAGATTAACTATCCAAGGTAATTTTTAAGCATAAGATTTTATTGAATTTTGGGGTTTGTGGGGAAACAAGGTAAAAAAAGGGATAAAGGAAATGGAAATGATATTAATATCAAACAATAGAGTACAGAGAATGCTAACCCCTAAGAATAAATCCCAAATAGTAATGTTAATCTCTACAGATGTTTCAATACCCAACAAGTTGTTGAAAAAGCCATCAACCAAAAGATACATAGATTGACAATGCCACGAATATTGAAAAATATTCAAAGAAAACCCAAAAAAAAAAAAAAAAATCAATGTAAGTAAAACAGAAACAAGAATCACCTGGACTGTGGAATTCGAAAGGCATTGGATATTTTCTTTAAAACCTAAAGTAACAGGAATAGAGTACAAAGACTGAGAATCAATACGACAATACCTTAATAGCAATGAAACTTTATATCACGAAAAAAAAAACCCCAAATAAGTTACAAATATCAAACATTTCCTTTTCTCTATGTTCAATTTATCAGCAACTAATCAAATATTATAAACTAAAAATCAATGATCCAATGTAATTTTTGAGCAAAAAAAGGAATTGTGGTTGCTTGAGTTGGGAGCTGATGCAAACCTTGTCTCTAAAGTTCTTCATCTTTGTATAAAATACAAAATCTCTCTGTCAAATATATTGTCGTTCCACAACAACTCATTAGAAAAAGTGTTAATTCTGATTTTATAATCTCTAAACCAAAACCTACCACTAAAAAGATATCTTTCATAGCAATCATTCAAATTTCAAGTTTTTATACAAATTTAAATAATACTCATTGAAAAAATTGAATAAGAACTCTTATACAACCAATATATAAAATGCACAATCATTAAATATTTGATATCCAGTATCCAAAGGTACTTACTTGTTTCCCAATAACTTGAAATTACTCCAATTTGATTCAGTGTCGGAGCCAGGATTTGAGTTAAGGGGGGCAAAATTTATATATGATACATGCACTACATATATTATGCAAATATATAATATTTGAGACCACTTTGATAAATTAAAAGCTATTCATTTAAATACGAAGTAATATTTAACGTAATTATACAAAAAAAAAAAAAAATCTACAGAAAAAGCTTATTCATAATATTATATTTATCTATTGAGATATTTCTCATATGAGTGATCTATTTTTTAATTTTTTTTTTAGAGCCAAAACTCAAGTTATGAATGAAACTATTAGTAATTAGATAAATATTTAGTGCAATGTATGAGTATTTCTATTATTTTGGTTATTATGGACCCATAAAAGGTTCAAATTATAATATGGTTGGAACAAATTAAAAAATTCAATGCAAGGCATACTAGTAGAGGACTTTAGATTCCTCAATAGTTCGATTAAAAGTCGTGCTCTGTTTTAAGATTAAAGAAACATAGTGGCATTTAATAAACCAAAAACAAAAAGTAGACAGGAGTATTTAATAATAACTAAGGGTATTTTTTGGGCAGGCAGGCGGGCGGGCTGGGGGAGGGGCAACTGCCCCCCTCGACCCTCCTAGCTCCGCCCCTGATTTGATTGCATCCAAATATTGAAGAAACTACAACATAACAAACATTATGGGTGATTATTATTTCCTGATTATCCAAATAACTATCTTTTACGAAACAAATTAAAAAAATAAAAATAAAAAGCCCCAACACAGTCCACAAGAAGAGACACGATATAATTTTTAACTTAGAGAGGATATAGAGATGTGGCTGAAAGGACATATTGTTTGGACTAAAGAACTAAAATTCCAAACAATAAATCTAATTTGTGAGGTAATCCATCAACTACAAAACCCAATGGCAGTATCATCTATACTACTCCAACCAATAATTGCACATGCATGAAAGAAATTTATAATAAAAATAAAATTAAAAAACATTCAATGCCAAAATAAATCAGAGTTACTTGAAGGTAAGAGACAAACAAATTAGACTGGTGACTGGTTATGAGAGGTTGCTAAAATGGGGATTGAGCGAGTAAGTGGGCTACTAAATGGAGGAGGAAATATGAGTTGATGCTATTCTTCTTCTTCCCAGACTTTCTCTCTCTTTTATGTATTTGTCTCATTTTCCCTGTCTTTCGTCTCTATCCATTCTCTCTCCTTATATGTATGGGAGAATTAGAGACCGCAATTCTTATCTTTTGACTTCCGTGTCTATCAAAGCAAGTGCAGTGGATAAGTTAAAAAATGTGAATAAAAAGACAAAACAACCCTCAGAAAGAGCAAAAACAAAATGCGGCACACATGACTCATGCCATTTAATCCTTTCTATAGTCGTTTTGCAAAACACAAACACCTCAACTGTCCTATTTTAGATAGAGTTACATAGAAATGGCAGAAGTTAGAGCTATTATTGTGAATCGGGTTGGTGTAATATTTTATTGGATGAGATCTTAATAAGCAAGGTTATCAAGATCAAAATCATGTACAGAATCAGTGAGAGGGTTCAAGAATTAGATTGTAGGATCAACACGATGATCATAAAATCCTACTTTTAGGTTAAAAAACAAATATAATTATAATTCATAATATATGTTAAACAAATATTTAACAAAAAATAATTTTTGACACAAATTACTAATAAAAGGCAAAGTTTCAAATTACAAATACATAAACAAAGTTTCAAATTCAAAATTTCATTTACAAATATCAAGTTCTAACACTAAAAACATACATAATGTCTCACATAAACAACACAAAACAAATAACAATATATAATAATGTCACATATAAGCATCATAAAGCAAATAACAATATTTGAAAATTAGTATGAAAAATAGAATTTAAAAAATATGCTAACGGTCAAATTGTCAACATTATGTCTTATGCCTTGTTATGCTAAGATTTAAGAGTGATATTACAACTATAAGCTATTTACAAATTGATATTTTAATTTTTAAACACAAAACAAAAAAGAGTAATTCAGAAGTTTATTTATTATATTATTATTTTAAAAGATATTTATTATATTATTGATGGGATACTATATAAATTTTTTTATAAAAAAAATTAGTAGTAGATAGTTATAGCATTTCCTAAAACACCAAAAAAATAAGTCAAGGCATTCCACCAAATATGAGTCACACAACAACAACAACTAGAACCATAGCAATAACACTATCACATCAAATTTGAGGTAATTCAGTAAATAGCAGATGACTTTACTCAATAGGCTAATGTTATTATCCGAAGACCAGCAACATAACTGTACATATTTTTATAAGTTATAAGAATATGAGAAAGTAATAAACTAATATTAGTAAGATTGACCAAAATATATGAGACACATGCAACTCATTAAATTGATGTTTTCTTGATCAAACCTTCACAACCTTTCTATTGATAGCAGAATTGTTATTTTAAAATTATAAAAGAGAATGGTAAAAAAAAACTTTGATGAGAATTGGATTTTTTTTTTTTTTTTTCTTTTTGGTAAGGATCAACATAATTTTTTTTTTTTTTGATAGGAGGATCAACATAAATTACAACCCTAGTGAGTGCATCTATTAATCCCATTACACACTTCTCTAAGAGCAATACTGAAGCTATACAAATTAATCAATGCCCTCGAGTCCTCAAGTCAAGCACACACTGACCCACCAGGCCTAATTAGTAGGGTACAATTTGAACCAAATAAAGCCCATCACTCCAAATTTGAAGCCTCACAAGCGTAATCCATCACCCTTCTCTTAATTAAATAATAAAATAAAAATAAGCCCACTAAAAGCTGCTCTTCTTTTAAAACCCAAGCTCAAATTTTACCCAAAACTTTCACAGCCCAGTCAGAATATCCTTCATCTCAACTCAAGCCCAGTCAGAAAATCCACAATACAAAACCCAGTTCATATTAATCATCCTAGGCTATGTAAATCCATAATCCTTCACCTCTGTTGGGTTCTAAGAAATTAGGAATTAATGTATTAGAACTTCAATTTGTATTTTGTTGGCAAACCATGATCAAAACATTTAGTCTAGGTTTAGACTTGCTCAAAGTATGTTTATTTGTAAAATTGGAATCGAGTGATTGCAAAATTTATTGGACTAAATCTGTAAGTCTCGATCGATCGAAAATTAGACTCGATCGATCGAACCACGTACAGATTTATTTTTCTGCAGAGTTCCAGTTCAGCCCAAACTATATTTAAACGTCTTGGGGTTCAAGTAAAACTCTTATATATATAAGGGAAACCCTAGAACGTTTTTGAGACTTGTGAGAGAGAGTGATTAGAGTGCCTCTTGTACCTTCTTTTATTAGGGTTTTGTACCCAAACCTCTTTAAGTCTTTGTTGCTCATATTGCTGTTTATGTGAATCTCTTGTGAGATCTTTGAGGAGCTTTCCTTCACATAAACTTAGGGTTTTCAAGGTTGAGATTACATCAACATCTTGATGATCAACTTGGTTGCTACCATTGAAACTTAAAGAAAAACAAGTGAGGAGCTTGTAGCTGATTGAAGGAATACAAAGAAAGAAGTAGTCCGTGGATTCGGAGCCTGCGCGTGGTCGTGTCAGGAAGTTACTACTGGTGGGTAGCATTAGGAAGTCAAGCGGGGAGCTTGTAAGTCCTTTTGTAAGAACTTCAATTCTTTCTTAGTGGATTCCGTTTTGCCTTGAGGATCGGTGGGTAAAATCCTCCCCAGGTTTTTTACTGGTTTGATTTTCCTGGGTGATCATATCTTGTGTTATTTATTATTCCGCTGCTTTATATGCTTGATATGATTATTTGATTGTTTTAACCTAGAATTGTTTAATTTGACTAAGTAACAACTTGGCTAATTAATCTAGGTTACGCAATCTAATTGTGGTTTAAGGGGTCTAAATTTCCAACAACCTCAATTTTTACCCAAAACTTACACAGCCCAGTCAGAAAATCCTTCAGTAACAATCAGTTAAAATTCTTTTAGAGGACTCCCATAAAGCTTGTATAATAGAAAAAATGTCATATTTTTGCATGTAAAATTTTGTAAAAATACATAGTTGCTATAATAATTATGTAAATTTATTATGACTAGGGTTGTCCAGACCCGACCAGCAACTGACAACCCGGCCAAACCGCCCGACGCTGACCCGATATCGGCCCGAAACGAAGGTCTAGTCGGTCGGCAGTGGGTTTCCGTTCTTGAAAACTGACACCGGTAGGTGGAGTGACGGGTTTGCATCTCCAAAACCCGAGCAACCTGAACCCGACCGGAGCTACAAAAAAATCCGGCCAAATCTGGAAAAATAAGCTAGATCCGGCGAGATCTCGACTAGATCTAGCGAGATCTCGACCATATCTGGCTAGATCTGGTGAGATTTAGCCATATTCGGCCAAATTCCAGCAATTTCTAGCCAAAAAAATGCAGATTTCATAAAAAAAATTCAGTTCCCGGCGAAAATTTTCCAGTTTCCGGCAAACTTTTTCCAGTTTTCGGCGTAAATCTCAGATTCCAACGACTTTTTTTTTTTTTTTTTCCTTCAGATTTTGATGCCTTTTTTAATTTCCGGCAACCGACCGACCCGACCGACGCTATGTATCACCCGAAATCGAACTGACCAATTTTTCCAGCGGTCGGTTTTGAGTTCCTCTGCCCCTCCACCTGACGCCGGCGAGTCGAGTCCAGGTTGGGGCCAAACCCGACCCGTGGATAGCCCTAATTATGGCACTATGCATTTTGTATTTAGTTTTTTATTCTTTCTTTACGTATCTCAAGTATGAAAAGAGAGAGTGGATAGTGGTTTTGTATGTGAAGAAAGAAAAACAATTAAAAAAATGATGAAACTTTGATATTTTAATAAAATGTATTATACAAAAGATAATTTGATGTTAAGTTTTTTTTAAAAGTATGTAAAATACAAAAAAAATTGTTTCTTATGGTAAAATAAATATAAATTTTTGTATAAACTGAAACAATACTCTTACTCTTAGATAATGCTTTTCAATGAGAATGTGTACACCAAGGTCACTGAGTTGAAGTTTCTCAAAAAAAAAAAAAAAACAAAGGTCACTGAGTTGAACACTTGAACTTAGAATTCTGTAATTCTTAGAGCCCAATTTGGAAGCCCATCAATGGGTAGTCCAACCCAATCTTAAAGAGGTGAAAAACTACATCTCGTCAGATTCACTTACAAATAGACTTGCAACATTAGCTATAAGAATAGTGGCAATTAGGACATTGCATTTTTTTTTTTTTTTCAATAAAAATTTTCTTTAAATAGATTATTGACCAATACTCTAAGAGTATTCGTGAGCATTTCTCAAAAATATAATGGGTAATCTAGTGACGACTTTGAGAGTATTAAGAAAGAGGGGAAGAATAGTGTTTTGAAATGGTAAATTGATATGTATGAAAAAAACAATATTATCACTAAGAAATGTATAGAAAAGATTAAATTATATGAATAATAATTAAAATATATATTAAATAAAATGTGCATATATATATTTGGGTGGGATGGGACAAGATGAGCGGATAGAGCAAAACTCATACCCATCTTTCACCTCTTTAGAGCATTCACACCAAAGGTATGAAAATTGCTATATTGTTCTTTTAGCACCAAAACCTTAAGTCATAACAATTCAACCCAAATGCGTTTAATGATTTTTTTATTGTTTTATTGTTTAGCTTTTCATTTATTCCAAATTTTATATGTATCTAAATTTAAATGTGTTTTTTATGTAGCATGGGAAATTTGCTCTTTCCACAAAATTCATTTTCTATACCAAAGAAATATTTTATGTGCATAAAAGAGCATATTGTATGTAGTATAATTTATCCTATCATCTTTTAAACATTACCATGGCTTTTGAGAGGAGTTTGTAGTGTGACTTTGTATTAGGACCTCGTTTCCCCTCCCTTTGTGTGTGTGTTTGTTTCTTAAAAAAAAAAAAAAGATAGAAACAAAGGAAAATAAAATCTGTTTGTTTTGATGGAGAACCTCATGTGAAAATAGTTTTTTTATTTTATTTTATTTTATTTATTTTTTATGTTTTCCTGTGTTTGCTAGTATAAAAAAAAAAAGTTAAAAAAAAAAAAAAAATCTTTTGACTTCTTTTATTTATTTTGACGTGAGATAGAGTTGTTTTCAACTAAAATTTTCTGAAAAGTAGCTTTATCTATTTTGGAAGTCAAAAAATAGTTTTTTTTTTTTAAAACTCATTTTAAGATTGCTACTAAACATAGGATAATGGGATAATTATCTAGAAATTTGTTTTTGGAAAATGATTCATTTTCCATAAAATGTTAATGTTGAAACTAATGGAGATTCATTTGTAATTTGTTTCTATAATTTGACATATGATGGAATAAGGGCTATAGGTAGATATATATAAAGGAGTAGAAGTGCAAGAGGTGGAAATTGTGAATTGAAATGCAAAGAGTTTTGTGTGTATGTGTGAAAGAAGAAACGTCTTGAATATTGAATCAAAGGAAACAAATAATATTAATATTTTTAATTTAAAAAGTCTTGAAACAATGAACCAAATCAAACAAAAAGTCAATATGTAATTTGTTCTTATCTTTGATATAGTACTTGAGAATATTTCAATTCTCTTTGGAAAGAATACATCACTTGGCAGAACCTCATGCTTTCCTCCATGAGGTCTCTGCTTTTAATGACCATTCCATAATATATTTTCTTAAACGAATTCTTTTCAATTTCTATTATATACCAGCAGTCCTTTATAAATAGTTTTTGAGTTCAGTTCACGGTGATCTACATATTTATATTGAATTGGTGAGGTAATGGATTTTGAAAAAAGGATTATTTTTGTGGTTTTGTGCCTATGTTTGACTATTTGTTATCGAGTGAATGGAACACGAATTATCTCCAAAGAAGAGGATTTGGAGTTGGGAAGACAACTTAAGCTCATTAATAAACTTCCTCTTAAAAGCATTCCGGTATTAGGGTATTTCAGATTGATATTCATTATTCTTTATATGTTGCAATACTGTAATGTATTCTATGAGTCCAAAAATAAATGTGAAATGGAAAGATAATCAAACTTATAGATTTAAACATTCCATTTAGAGTTTATGTGTTCTTCTTGTTGTTATTTGATTAAGGTAACGCTACATTAAAAATCAGACAATTTCGAAAAAAACTGCACAATTTGTTGTTGTTGTTGTTGTTGTTTTTTTTTTTTTTTTTTTTCTAAAAAATCATTTGTTTTTCATGGTTTAAATAGTGTTTTTTAAAATTTTCTATTTCTTTCATGCAGATTCAGAATTTTGTATGGTTCATTCGTTTTACATTAATATGAGTAGATACTAACATTTGTAAATGTAATAACAAAGGACTAGTTAGTACAAAGAGATACACTAAAGATATAGAATAGTTTAGATAGAATAGAATGACAGAAAATAATATATAAAAGAACATTCACATCAGCCTCTCTAACATTTTAGTAGGGATGGCAATTTTTGCCCGACCCGCGGGTACCCGGTCCGGCCCGACCCTAATGGGCCGGATTTTACCCGGTCCGATTAGAAATAGGGTCGGGTATGGGTTTTAAAAAAAAAAAACCTGAACCGGGTCCGGGTCGGGTCCGGGTTTTATCAAAAAAATCCGAAACCCGACCCGGATATAACCCGGTTACTCTGAAATTACCAAAAACCCCCTATATATATATATATATATATATATATATATATAGCTATAACTAACCCTAGAATCACTCATTTCTTCAGTCACTGCCTCACGCCTCCCTCAGTCCCTCTTCACCCTCACTCCCTCATTTCAGCTCCCTTACTCTCAGTCACGGCCTCCCTCACTCTCAGTCTCTGCCTCACGCACACGGCCTCCCTCACCCTCACTCAGCGCCTCACCCGCACACAGAAGCATGCTCACAGTCACAGTCACGCTCACAGTCACAGTCACGCTCACGCCTCACGCCTCACGCTTCACCTCTCAGCCGCCTCCTCTCTCTCTTTCTCAAGATCTCTGCCACCCTCTTAGCCGCCTCACCTCTCAGACGACGTGTCGTTTCCTGACCAGTGCTACCCTCCGACGATCTATGCAACCTAGCCTCAGCTGCACATGCCGCCGCGGCGCGTATGTCGCTCGGCGACATCGACGCTGGTATCGGAATCGGATGCGAAAGAAGCTTGATTGTGTTTTCTGTTTGTGATTTGTGTTTTGTGTTTTTTTTTTTTTTAGTATAAAATTTGTATTAACAGAGGAGCAAAAACAAAGCTTTTTATGTTTGGGATTGTGATTTGTATTTTTTATTTTTTTGATGGTGAGAGATTTGTATTAACAAAGAAGTGGAAAAAAAAAAGCTGATTTGTTTTCCTTTTTTTTTTTTACAAAAAAAAAAAAAAAAAGAAAAAAAAAGAGAGGAAAAATCTTACACTTGCATATACTTATACTCAAGATCTTACCCTATGACAATCCAGTGTTTGACATGCTGATCTAGTGTAAGATTTTTCCTTTTTTTTTTTTCTCCATATTTTAAAAGCTGATTGGGCCTATTTTTGGCATCTTGGCCTTAAAAAAAAAAATTAATTGTGATTGGGCCATGGTTTGGTCTGAGAATTAGGCCCAAATTTGGCCTAGCTGGACGGGGCCCGCGGGGCCTGTGGAGCCCGGTAGGGGTGGGTTCGGGCCCCGGAAAAAAAAACCCATTTAGTAAACGGACCGGGTTCGGGTCGCGGGTCGGGTCCGGGTATGAAAAAACCCGGCCCGAACCCGACCCGTTGCCATTCCTACATTTTAGCTAAACTAACTCCTAAAAATTCACTTTTTCTATTTCAACAAATAGACACATGCATTAACCTCAATATTTATTTCTCTACTCTATTTAAATATTATTTTTTCTCCCTTTAAAAATAAATCAATATTTTTTCCCTTCCCTCACCACTTTCACAGCAATATAGCACACTTTCAAGTTTCAACACCACCACCACCCAGCCCACTTGCACTTGCCACCACTGTTCATCACCAATTACCCTTCCCCACCCCTTTGATAGCAACACACTTTCAACACCCCCACCCAACCAAATTGCACCATTGTTCATCGCCAATTAAAACCTTAACCACTTGCACCACAATACACTACCAATCACCACCTAAACCAATAGCACCACCATTCACTATCAATCACTAACATTCACTGCCAATCACCAACATTCACAAAAAACAAAATCAAAAAATCTAGCCAAATCACAAAACCCAATTTGATAAGAAAAATCATAAACCCAGTGGAACCCACAAATCCTAGCATTGTCAAACCAGGCCACATCCACCACAGAAATCAAACTAAAAATAAATAAAAACCATTATACCTACTGTCAGAACCACCACATCCACCCTACAAATCAAACTGTTATTAAAGTCACTCAAATACAACACGTGGTCCGTTAATGTCTGATGGAGTCTTCAACAATAGACACTAGGTACCACTAAATCGGTTTATATACAATATCTGGTGGAGTCTGTAGCAACAATGTCTAATGGAGTCTTCGAGTCTTCACAGCAAGCACAACAACCCTAATAAATCCATGCATTCCAATAAAGCTATAAAGCAACAAATAAACAAATTTTACCTTATAAGGGAGAGATCAATCTAGGACATTGAAGCTATTTTGCTGATTTTGGTTGCCGATTGGGCTGTTGTTGTGGGGGATTCATAGAAAATGAGGATTTTACAGATAGCGGGAGTGAAGGGTAATTTTGCTATTTTAAGAAAAATTCTCACGTGTTCCAATAAGTCTTTGCCAGACATCCATATTTATTTAAATAAAATAATTTAGTTCAAATCAGATGCCACATTAGCACTTTGTCAAGTCACGTAAGACAAAAATTAACGGAAATAGATAGAGGGATGAAAATTAGAATGTTTTGCAAATTTTAGGGACAAAAACAGAACTTCTGAAAGTTTAATGATGAAAAGCAAACTTTTGTGATAGTTTAGGGATGAAAATAATATTTTACCTTTATTTATTTTTTATTATTTGGTTAGGTTTTGATTTTTTTGGTCCTAAAAGTATTCGTTCCATTTTTTAAAATAAATTTATAAATATGTAATTTTTATTGGATTTAGGGAGAGAAAATTTGAATTTTAAAAAAAATAGTTTTGGGAAATAATTGTCAGTTTCTAATATTTTGGGAATATTTTCTCTATATTGCATTTTAAGTTCTTAAGAAAGTTGCTTTTCATTTTTTATAACAGATAATTTTTTTTATTAATTATAATGAGCATATGTGTATTAAATTTATGTTAAACTTTTTGTTAGCAACTAGTTAAAATAATTATTATGCCATCATCAAATTTTGGTCTCCAATTAAACCCTTGTCCAACCTTAAAACCATGAACCCATCATCTTTCTAGGAAAATTATTAGGTACTCCCGGAGTACCATAAATGCGTACTCCCTCCTCTCACATAAATGGTGGGTCCCACCATGAATTTAATTAGTGGGACCCACCATTCATGTGAGAGGAGGGAGCATGCATTTATGGTACTCCGGGAGTACACAATAATTTCCCTTCTTTTAATGGTTCTATTTTTAATACCATATTTTGATCAAGTGACTAATCTTTTTTTCTTCCAATAAGCTACAATAATAATTAGAATATGATCGGTTGCTTTTATCTCAGGCATTGTTTGTATGCATTTTTTTTTATAGTGCTAATATGTTCGTATGCATTATTATTAATAATAACATAGTGAACCCATATCCACAAGATGCTATTTATTGAAGTAAGGATTGTACTTGAGGGAAACTTAAAAGATTTGGTTGTATGTGAGAATAACTTAACACAAAAACATAATCAAATTTAATGATATTAAGTATGGAAGGACAAATCAAGGTCATTGACATGAATGGTCATAGCTGAAGGAATAAATTTCCGATTTATTTTGCAAGAAATTTTTTTGTAAGAAATTTGTGTGTGTGTGTGCTGAATAAGTACTTTATTTTATTGAATTACTGAAAAGAACACAATTACAATCAAAAGAACTGGGCCATCTCGATCCATAGCCTCAACAACACGTGGCACTAGGGAAGAGATGGGAACTAGCCCCGTCTAAATGAAAAGTGCAGCCCACTGGACTCATGGTACAATATATTTTAAATGCCACAATCTCCACCAGGTCCACCAAACCCGAAGGAGTATCCCTCGAACTCACTTATATATCCATGAAAATCTATGAGATAGCAATTAGGGCTATCAATGATTGTATCATAAGTATTTTCATGAGGTCCATCTATTGCTCCGGAACTATCTCTATACTGGATCGCTCTAAATTGACTTGTATGGCTATAATTGTCATCTGGAAATATTCCGGATCCCATGGGTGGGCTAATTCCATTTGGGAGACTAACAGCGAGCCCTCCCCAACCAACAGTTTCGGCTTCAGTAAAATTATTAAATATTGCTGCTGGAAAATATCCAATATTAATTTCATCTTTTGTTACCCACCAATTGCCATCTTCCTCCTGTCACATAAAACAACAAGAGTATATGATCAAAGTCACAAAACTCTAAGCACCTTTTTCAAACTTTGTTTCAAAATTTAATATACATAAAATGTTAACATAACAAAATAAAATAATATGCAGTTTAATTAACGATAGATTACCTTTGAAATAGAGAGTCCAATCTCAAATTGAGGACCATTAGGAATGGATACATTACTTATTGCTGACCCAAGATAAACTCTTTTGTCAACTTGCACAAAACCTGGGCAACGAATGTTGAAGCAGCCTGTCTTTTGAGCACCATCAGTCTGTAATTTTCAAAGGAATTGTTACATATAATTTTCAAAAGAACTTATAGTATATAAGAATTTAATGGATTGAAACACTAGCAAACAAGAAACAAACATACACCACAAGAAAAAAGTTAGATAATAAATTATAAATGTGTGAAAACGATAGAATAGAATCATACCGTCCAATATGTAAAGAAATAAGAATACGGAGTACCCTTGTATGTACCTGGAGAAACCTGTTTGAATCAAGGAGTAAAAAACATTATTCTTTGGGAAAATCTGTTATGCTGGTCCATTTGTATTTGATTATCAATCTTCTAATAGCCGTTTCTTTACTAATTCATTTCTCTCATTTTGTACCCATGGATATTAGACCTTGAACTTTTATAACCAATATGAATGACATATTATTCATCAAAGAAAACGACCCTTTTTTCTTCGTTGAAAATGGCAATCGTTTATTGCAAATTTATGATTGGATAGTTATATCAATCATCAAAGATTAGGGTGTGAAATTGTGAATATCAACAAAATAAGTATAAATTTAAATTACCATCCATCCTGTTGTGATAGAATTCAACTTTTCGTCTGCGCCTTTCATGATATACATTCTGGCATAGCTACTTCCCTCCTTAACTACAGGATTATAGACACTGATGCTTCCTTTAACGCCAATGTAACCGTGATTTTCAGCGGTTCGCATTTTGATAACTGCATTCTGTAAAACCCAACAAATAAGATCAATTTGATGGGATCCACCATTACATATTTTTCCCCCATAAAAAAGCTAGAACTTAGCTCTAAATTTGGCTACCATATTAACTGTCATGGTTCTAAATAATAAATAATTATGCATATTTTGACAAATTTGCTTAAATTTATATAATTAAATATTGAAAATATTAGGTTTAAGGATCACAAATATATATTGAGTCAAGTTTTGTTTTATTCAAACTTGGTTAATTAGCTAATCCAACTTTAAATGTAGAGGTTTGAATGGCCATTTTTACAAAAATTATTATGAGGTTAACGTTATATTTTTGGGAAAAAAATACTTGTGTGATGTATTATGATACCAAGTATGCTATGATTACATCCTACATTCCAAAATATATATTAAAGAACTTACATGCGTATTGGGAACTTTTGTTGTTTGAGTATAAATGTTATTTGACATTGACCTAATTGCTACGAGGTCTGCTTTTGTTGTTCTGCGAATAGGAACTGTTCCTGACGGACAAGCATCTTGTTGTAAGCCAATCATTGAAGGTCTATTTCGTGAGAGTCCTGCATTCTTTGTTGTTCTTTTTGAAAAATGAGGTCTTTCCTGAAGAAGCAAAAATTCAAACAACAACAACAACAATAATAATAATTATAATAAGTGATAGCTCTATTGTAATGACATCATTTGTGGTATCTCACATGTTCATGGTTCAGACCCTACTTCCTCTTCCACCACTATCCACTCTAAAAAAAAAAAAAAAAAAAAAAAAAAAAAAAGACAACAACAAATCTTTATTCCTAAACCTTTGGAGTCGACTGTTGTTACACTTACTTACCTAAACTAATGTAAGTATATAAACATACAAAAGTGAGTGATTCATAAGTCATGATATATAATTGCATAGTTATGGAAACTGAATTTTGCCATCTCTTGCTCTAGTTAGAATGTAGTCTTTAATCAAATTCTGATTAAGAATAGTTTTTTTTTTTTTTTACATAATTGATTTGCTTAATTAATCCTTTAAATAATAAGCCCTAGTCAAATTGGAATTTGTTAAAATGATGAGGCATGGCAGACATAGTAATCATTACGATAATTTTCAGTTCAAAAAGTACAAATTACTACAATTTCTGGAGCAATTGCAAAAAATTGTTTATTGATACAGTCGTACAGATAAAGGAATAAATAGTTTCAACCTCCGCTTAAGTACCTGGATTTTGTGATCTTTCAACAAAGGATGGTCAAAAGCCAATTGTTTATTGATATCAATGCAATCAACAATATGTCCAAACTCTGTCTACAAATTCAAAAAAGAGAAAACAAGTTCTATTATAGCATGAAAACAAGTTTTACAACATGTTATATATGAAATTAAATAATAATAATAAGACTTCCATGATCTGTGGTAGGGACTAAGGAGCATTATTTCTTTGCCTGTATTTGGTTTATTTGGTTTCAAAGGAGCTGAGCTTGGGCTGAATGGATCCTTACTGAGCCCACCAATGTGTTCTTGGCAGCAAGGAATATGGTGGACGACTGGATGAGTATAAAGCCCATCGAGCTGTTGGAACAGGGTCTCGCTCAAGCCGAGAGGTGTGGGACTTTCTATGAGAGGAGGGAGATTCAATCCTTAGGAAAGAATAATTTCTCCACATTTCTAGGTTGAGCCCACAGTTATCACTAATTATTTAAAAATTGTGCTCTTAGATAAGGTATTATTAAACTTTCAATAATTAAAAGTTAAAAGAATTTATGATTTATGCGGTGTCAAATATTAATCACTGAGTTACCCTTTTTTTTTCCTCCTTGAAGCAAATCTTGTCATTATAAAATTTAAGATAAAAGAACTCAAAGAGGACCAAGATGAAAAACCTTAAAATATAAGGAACCAAAAAAAAAAAAAAAACCCACAAATTTTAAGGGGTCAAACACATAATTTAGTCAAAATTAAATATAAATTCACTTGTTTCATTAAGTCTTAGTTCTTCCAATTAAATCAATGCTATTAATTAATCTCATAACTTAATCAAAGTCTTTTGAATGTTGCTGTTTTTTTTTTTTTTTTTTTTTTTTTTTTTTTTTTTTTTTTGTCTTTCTATATTTTTTCCCCCCTTTCGATAAAGAGGAGAGTGGAAATCAAACTAAAATTCTTCTTTTATAAGAGAATTGGAGAATAAAACATAGGGTCCGTTTGGTTAGAGGAGTGGAAATATGGAGGGATAGAAAATGAGGAATGGATAGAAAAATAGGAGGATAAAAGAGTTGGGGGTAGAAAAATAGAGAGATGGAAAAAAATAAGTTTTTTTTTTATATAAATTTACACATATGCCCTTGTTAAAAATAATGTCTAGTTAAAATAAAAAAGTGACAAAAAAAGACAATTGCCCAAATTTATTAAAAATGAAAAATCATGCCAAAAAAATCATGTCGAGAAAAAAAAAAGAAAAAGAAAAGAAAAGAAAAGAAAAAAAGCACCCACAACAACCTATATGCCATATCACACCAAAAAATGAAAAAAAAAAAAAAAAAAAAGGAAAAAAAGCAAACAAGTCCACAACTAGGAACACAAAATAAAAAAGGAAAGCAAAAAGAAGAAGAAAGAAGCAACCAACAAGTCAATCACGTCAATCACGCCCAGGAAAGCATTAAAAAAAAATATTAAATAAAAAAAAGAAGAGAAGAAGCTATTAATAGGACCAATAAAAGGAGGAAAAGATGGTAGTTTAGACCTAGATTGTAATTATTCTTCTTCCCTCTATTTTCTCTCCAAATTAGAGAGATAAAATTTTGGTGGAATAGGAGAGAAAATACATAGGCCTCACCAATTTTCAATTCTCTCATTTTCTCCAACCAAACACTCATAAAATTTGTTTTCACTCCTTTATTTTCTGTTCTCCATATTTCATCCCCGACCAAACAGACTTTTAATCTCAATGCTCTAGAGCATTAGATCTTACTCAAATGAACAATCAATTGATATTAGCAATAAGAAGAACATATAATTTCTAAATGGAATGTTTAAATATCATTGCACCAAATATGCTTGAAGTATTACAATACTAAAATATATAAAGATTCAAAACAAACATGAGTTCGAGTTAGTCTAAAACCTGAATGCTTTTAATAGGAGGTTTGTTTATGAGCTTTAATTGCCTTTCTAACTCCAATTCTTCTTCTTTGGATATAATTCGGGTTCCATTCACCTGATAGATACTTGTCAAACACAAATACAAAACTACAATTAAGATCATTCTTTCAAAATCCCTTGCCTTACTGATTGGATGTAAGTATATATATTGGGTTAGTATTCTTGGAGGCTATTTATATACGAGTGATGGTGAGTTGAAGATAAGTATAATTAAGGTCTCATTATGGAAAGCAACTAAGTTTGTTTTATTTATTTATTTATTTATTTATTATTATTATAAATAGTTGGGAGAGGAGCGAATTTGAATTTTAGATGTCTCTAGTGAAAACATTAGGAGAAAAATATGGATTAATCTTTTCTTTTTCTTTTTTTTTATCTTCACATTACCATCTTTGTTGGAAATGCCAACCAATTTTTATTCTTATTTTGTAAGGTCTTGTTATGGAAAGACAACGGCACTCTTGATACCAGCCAAGCATGTTAAATAGTGTTAATATTTACATGCTGCACTCTGAAGTTTTTGAATGTACATTTTGCACCCTAAATAATAACACTTGTTACATTTTGCATCCCAACGTTATGTTTACTGTTAACTTGGACGAAAATTCAAAATTGAGAGTGCAAAGTGTAATTAGGAGTATAGTTTATGGTGATAAAGTGTAATTCATCTTTTGTTTTTAAGGAATTGAAAAGAGGTGGCAATTAGGTCTTTACACATTGTGCCATATTTATCCATCCAAGTTAATAGCAAACTTGATGTCGGGGTGCAAAATGTTACAATGATCATAGTTTAGGGATGCAAAATATGCATTAAAAAATTTTAGGGTGCAAAATGTAATTGAAGATATAGTTTTGAGTGGTAAAATGTAATTTCTCTTAATATTTATCATATTAAAAAAAGAAAAAGATTGATTGATTTACTATTTGCAACTATGTACAATACCCTTATTTTTTTTAATAACTCGATAGTTGAAGGAGAGAAAATTTGAATCCTGAACACATCTTTGTTGGAAATGCAGGAGGAAAAGATGGATTGATCTTTTATTATTATTGTCTTCATCTTACCATATTTATTGGAAACACCAACTCTTGGGTTAAAATAGATTGACCCCGGTTAATTAATTCAATTACCCAAGTTAATTAATTAGGTCAAATTACATGCAAATCATAGAGGCACTAACAAATTACCAAATAAACTAAGTGCAGCGGAAAATAAATTAACATAGTGATTTGTGGACAAATTGGTAAAACCTCTCGCAAGACAAAAACTCCACCGGGTGAATTTAATGTCACTATTCTCAAGAATCCTCTAATCAATAATCAAGCAATTACAAGAATGAGGAATCTTACCACTATCCTGGCCTATTTACAAAATACTAGCCTATAGATGAATTTTTGCTCCAATACCTAATTGGAGTTGATCTTGTAGCAGTCTTCTTTTCTTTGTTGCACAAATCTCCAGTCTGTGACTAACTATTTTACACGGATCCTAGTACATGACTAATTCCAGCAACTTGATTGATTGTTATTGGTTGCAAAGTTCTTCACTTCATAAATGATGAAGATAAGGAAGCACTTGGTTACAAAACCCTAAGGCGCACAAATGCAATAGCTTCTCACAAAGTATATAAGTTCTAAGTCTATGTTTCTGTACTTGATGACTTTTAAAATAAGTCTTATATATGACTAAGGTTGTGAGAAGAGAAACTCTAATCATTCAAGTTATCATGGGCCAATTTTTAGATTTGAAATTGTAGTTCTCGATAGATTGAGTTTGTGTCAAGCTTCTCCATTAATCTTCAATAGCAGGATCTGTCGAGCTTGTGTCGAGACTTAATGAAATGGTCTTTTTTCACTTGTTTCTTGGATCAACATTCATGTCTTTAATGATACCACTTGATATGTTTGAACAACATGTTCCTTGATACATTAATCCCAACTTAGATCTACCCAAGTACAAGTGTGTTTTGTCAAAAGATTAGCTAATTACATATAAAATATGACCCTAAAAACAATAACAGTGCTCCTCCCCAGTAAAGTTCAAGCTTGATGGGACAATACTCTTCCTAAAATGAATATCCCATCATTAGGTTGAAATTTTGTAACACCAACAAATTTTTATTTTTTAATTTATTTTATAAGGTCTCGTTATGGAAAGCCAACAACCCTGAGCATGTTAAGTATTATTAATATTTATCAATTGAAAAAGAAAAGGATGGATTAATTTACTATTTGCAACTACCTACAATGCCCTCATTTTTTTATAACTCAATAATTAGAGGAGAGAGAATTTGAATTTGGGACACGTCTTCATTGGAAATGCTAGGAGGAAAAGATGAATTGATCTTTTATTTTATTTTATCTTCACATTTTCATCTCTATTGGAAACTCCAACCAAGTTTATTTATTTATTTATTGAGTCTAAATTCAGTAAGGATAAGGTGTAAAAGTAAAACTCATGTTTCACAGCATCCAATGAGAAATTGACACAATAGCTTTTTACTTAAAATTCAATAGATCTTATCATACATAATAACATCTCAATAAACTCACAATTAAAATTGGATTTTCAAATGGGTAATAGAATTCATTGAGTGTGGTTATGCCTATTCTTTAATATGTAACACGATGATATGGCATGTTGGAATTGGAGGGATAAAACTTGGGTTTTACACTATATCCTTATAGAATTTAATCTCTTATTTGTTTATAAGGTCTCATTACACAATTATGGAAAGCCAATTAAGGCCCTTGGCACTAACCAAGCATGTTAAATAGTATTAATATTGATCAAATGAAAATGGGAAAGATGGATTGATTTACTATTATACTAGCTGCAAACTCGTGCGATGCATGAGATTGTTTTAAATCAAATGTTAACATGTTCAAGTTTAAACATTTCTCTAATTACAACTATTGAAAGCTATATTGGCTCCAATATAAGATGAAACATGTAGTTGTGATGAAACTGTCAAAATATTACACATAAGATCATTAAAAATGCGATAAATACAAATATTATGAAGTAATATATTACAATAATCATAATGTGCTCTTACATTTGGTTTAGTAAGTATTACAAAAGAACCAGTCAATAGAATAAATATACAATTGTGCTTATATCTTCAAGCTTTATCCCATGCTTTTCAAGAATCTATTTCCTCCCTATCTTAGGCTCTTCTCTTTTCTCAACTTCTTCAAGCTACTTAATTTTTCACCAAATTAGTATCAAGT
Source organism: Quercus glauca (assembly GCA_023736055.1). Lineage (NCBI taxonomy): Eukaryota > Viridiplantae > Streptophyta > Magnoliopsida > Fagales > Fagaceae > Quercus > Quercus glauca. The sequence continues at coordinate 80,801,905 of CM043318.1, read as the reverse complement.
ATAACACCAAATTATACCAATTCTACCAAGATTTATGATGTAAAACCAAACACTCTTAACGTCAATAAATTTCATAATAACTCCCTAACTATTGAATTATAAAAAATCCAATATATCTATAATCTTCATGAAAATAAGTATTCCATTGCTCTTCAACATGAAATTTAGAAATAAAAAACAAAAGAGATTAGACACACAAAAAAAAAATTCAATATATCCAAGTTATAAATAAAATACTAGTACTAATTATGCTAAGGTGGAAAATGGTACTATCTTTTGCTATATATAAATACAACATGACCTGAGACCTCAAAAGCTTATGTGAAACATACTATATGGTTTTATTTGAACATTAAGAATACAAAAGCCATAAATCCAGATAATTATGGCATTTGTTTCAGGTTTATGCCAATCCAAAACTAAAGGTAGGCCTTCAAATTAAAAAAATAAAAATAAAAAATATACTTTTAAATCCAAATTTGTTAATTAGGAGCACTGGGTGCAGTTCACAATGGCTTTGTAAAAAACAACACAAAAGGAAAAATAAATGTTAAAATCTGTGTGGTGATATTTATGGTATTTGTTTCAAGTTTATGCCAAACCAAAACTAAAGGTAGGCCTTCAAAAATAAAACCAAAAATATGGATTTAAATCCAAATTTGTTAATTGGGAGCCATTGGGTGCAGTTCATAATGGCTTTGTAAAAAACACCCCAAAAGGAAAAATAAATGTTAAAATCTGTGTGGTCTTCCAAACTAGAAAAGAACACAAAATTAAAAATTAAAAAATAAAAAAGAAAGAAAGAAAGATGCAGATGATATGTAAAAAGATGGGTATTTAATAATGAAAATTAGAAGGGTGTGAGTTAAAAGGGAAAAAACCTTGGGGGAGAATATAGTGGCAGAATTTTGGGCACCAAAGGTGAGCAAATCACGTGCCCATGAAAATTTCACAATTCAATTGCACCTTTCTCCTATAAATGCTCTCTTCACATCCACCCCACCATACACTGACATGGTTATAACACAAAACAACTAAGAGAGACAGCCAAGAGAACAAAGCAAAAGCGAGAGAGTAGACGCTGTATACATAGAGCAGAGAGCCACCAAGCCTGAAAGTTTTAGCAACCTTGCAAAACTATAGAAGAAATGTATTTATAATCAAAACTATAGAGAAGAAAAAAAAAAAAAAAAAAAAAAAAAAAAAAAAACAATCATAGTCACAGGTTTATACTAAACAAAGGCTAGACTTGAGACATTGCAGTTATGATGTTACGGTTGGAAGGACAAAGACTACAAGCAGAGAGTGAAAGCAAGAACTATGTCTTTTAAAAGGAAGGGAAAGGTCTAGAAACCATCAAAGGTGTAGGTTTTAGGGTTTAAAATGAAGAAAACTGAGAATAAAATCTCACCTTGGGTTAAATATCCTACCTTTATTTTTTAGAAATGACAAAAACTAAATTATACCAAATATGATTAGCCACTTATTACATTGTTTCATTCGAAACTGTCCTATAATATACATTTTTTGCATAATACACAAAAGCATGAATATTTTCTAACACATTTAAAATCTCCTTAAAGCATGGTTCTTGCAAGTGAATTAATGCTAGCAAATGTTATGCTCTCAAAAGAGCCGTAGCAGCCATCCACAATGGGTCTTGGCAAAGAATTAATTCACTATGGGCTATAATAGGAGAACCACGACTATCTCTAACAATAATGATTAAACCTACACAATTCTTGGCTTTTGAAAAAGGTCAATGCCATTTTCATTTTGAATAATCATTTGAATGACAACACTGAATTTATAGTTTTCTTATTTATGTCCTATATGCATAGATTTCTAAAAATATGGTAGAAGAGTAAATTGAAAACTGAAATTGGAAGGTGAAGCTAATTTAACAATCCCAACTCCTATAAGCTTTTATCAAGATTTAAGAGAATTTCAATTCATAATATCCAAAACAATTTCAATAACATTGAAAGCATATCCCAAAAATTTACAAATCAAAGAGAAGAAACAAATTAAGAGGAAACAAACACTTGCAAAGCGACCAAGGATTTTGTTCTATTAATGCCATCCCTACTAAAACTCTCATTACCTGCAATTGCTCAATGGTGATCTTGCCTACTATATCTACTATTAATTTTTAAAAAGGTACAACTTCTGACCAATAACAAATAAAAGTAGAAAACTTCTAAAAATTTCATTCTAGCATTGCACAATGTAGGAATGTGTGATTAAATAATGCATATGTGTATGTTTCAAGAAGTTGCAAGGGTACCAAAAAAGTCAAAATTGGTGATGCCAATATCACATTGCACTAGTTATTATTGTTAGAACTACCAATATAGCAAAACAGAATTGTGACACTAAATATTAAAACAAACATAACAAATACAACAATTTATTTATGAGGTTATGCCCCAACAACATAGGTTTTTGTTTTTACCTCAACAGGCTGTCTGAGGTTGATCTTTTGTGTAGATTGTATATGCCTAGAATCATTCACAATATTAAAAGACCACATAAAAACCCAAAACCCAAAATCCAATTTGCATTTAATTAAAGCAACAACTAAACCACAAACTCAAAAATTACTCATTCATATCTCCGAGAGGAAACTTTAGAAACCCATCAAATTTCCTATCATGGGCTAACCACAATTCAAAGAACACCAACTAAGAAGCCTTGGAACTACAAATTCATTGATGCAACTTTGATAAGTATAGTTTACAGCTTTAGTTATGTTTTTATTGTCACCACCAAATGACAGCCTTTGCTGGAAACTATGTCAACTTTGGTGTGTTTGAACTATATGGCGATTGTGCACCCTCTGATGCACTAGATGTTGCTCCTAAGATGACACTGGGCAAAATATATTAAGCTTGGAGGGTTTGACTTTTTTAAATTTGGACAATAATTTGAACCAAAATCTTTTTATCTACACATACGCAATACCAATATCACTCAACACCAAGTATAACTGCAGCACAGGTCCCAGTAGCATGTGCACTGATGATCTACAAATAGAATGTGCACATGTGCATACATTGCAAGAGTAAATCAACTGTCACCCCTGTTTTTGTATAACATACAAACTCCAGCATGTAAATTTGAAAATAGTCTACAATTACCTTAAAAAGTGGAATAGTATGAACAATCAGTACATTGTTTTGATTTTAAACTTACTACAAAATATAAAAGGCTATTTACCTACAACCAGTACATTGTTTTGTCTTAACAATGGCAGCAACAATATCATCAATAATAGAGATATCACTGCTCTCATACTACAACTCAATAAAACAATGTTGTTACAATGCCTAATTACATAGCTAAGACACTTAGTTAAGTTTATTATTTTGTAGTCATTCTGTATATTAAGTATAAGGATTCAAATCCAGCCATAGAAGGCATGATAAATGTATTTCTGATTGAATATCTGATAATATAGCATTATATTTCATAGAAATATAGCAGTGTAGTTGTTCTATGAGCATATAAAAAAAAACAAAAAAAAAAACAAAAACAAAAAACAAAAAACAAAATACATACAAACTCAAACAAATGCACAAAAGAACCCCCTTTCCAGAAAATTGATTGTTTAGATATTGCTATCAAACAGACAGTTACGCAACAAAATTTAGTTATATATTGAGCATACTCAATATGCATGCAAAGCCCAAAAAGGAGTATCAGATGTCCAAAATCTTACAAGAAAAATACCTGATAATTTACTCTGAAATGTCCAAGAAGATGACAAAACACATGGTAGTTATCATGATCAGCAAGACCTAATACCCCCATCAAATCAAAATATAGTAAATACAAAGCCAAAAGTTGAGAGAAATGAAAAAACTATAAACTAAAAATGTTCCAATAATCAATTTCATAAAGTGATAGAAGTAATTAACAACACTTGTTGCTGTGGACTGCTATATAAGTTGAGCATAACAATTTCCACTATTTGCCCTGTCCATGTTGTTTTGTATTCTTGGGGGCGATGCAGACAATGTTTGAGGCCAAATAGTTATAGCTCCACTTCTAGTTGGCAAATGTGCGACCTGGACCGGTGTGTGCTTAGGATGTCCCCATCTCCTCGTAATTTCGAAATGAGGTTTTATGGATGTCAGCATTGGTCGCCGGTTTGTATCATACCCTTTTAGTATTGTACTATATTTTTATGTAAACTTTTGAATCGCCTTAGTTTCCCATCATATATATGGTATGCATTTTGTTGCAGGACTCCGATCAGCATTGTAAGTTCTTTCGATGGTTGGACAAGAACACATGTCCTAATGGCCGTGAAACAGCACCAATTGTGTGGGAAAGGTTTACAAGGCTGGCAACTGAGGCTGAGACCGCTAGAAATGAGAAGGATAATGCCCGTGCAATGGAAGCAGAAGCACAGGAGTGGGAAAGGATAGCAAAGCGCAGGGCTGAAAAATCTAGGCTCGCATTCCGGATTGCTAAAGAGAAATTGTACAAGTATAGGGTGGCTTTATTTATGTCCTGGATTGTACTTGGGGTATATTTTGTATTTTCTACTGTATTTAGGGGCCATGGACAGATGCAACTGTGCCTGCCGTGATTTCATTTTCCGTCACATTTGCTATGTTTGACATTGTTTCCATGGCATGCTTTATTAAGCTATATATTTAACAATAGTTGGAGGGGGTACCATTTTGGACATTTCTTACAATGCAATTAAGTAATGCCAATATATGTTATATTATTGGAAATACCTGGACATATATATATATATATATATATATATATATATATATATATATATATATTTATGTATGTTGGAAAGTAGCCTGCCATGTATTGATTGCTTATGGGTCAATGAAATCTATGTCCACCTCTTGACAAAACCGACAACATCATAACGAGCTTATAATTTTACCAATACTACAGTAGATACATGTGCGCGTTACAAAACCTATAGTTCCAAAATAGCGCAATAATGTTACATAATTATGTTGATAATATATTACACGCATGCATTTGCGTGTTGTGATATAGTTGCAAAATAGCGCAATGATGTTACATAAATAACTAATCCCTTCATCCGCTTACGTAAATGCTAATTGCTTGACATAGGCTACCAAGTTCATAAGTTCCAAAATCAATAATGTTTACAATGCAACAACATGAAAGGTCAATGGCCATGGGCAACATAATCATCCCACATTGCATCAGTGATATCATTCCTAAATTGGGCTATGAGTCTTTTCACTTCATCCGACATTTCCATTACATGCCTTTGGGTTGTTGAGCTACTTGATGCTCTAGTATTGCCATTGCCCTTGCTATTGGACTCGCCTCCTTCAGAATGTGTGTGATCCCCCCATGTGCTGAACAGTTCATCACCTCGGTTGTTAATGCTTATGAAATTGTGCAAGGCACAACACACAATAATTACGTAATGCTGTCTACTTCGCTTGAAGTTTGGCATTAAATTCAGAATGAGGAAATGGGCCTTTAGCACTCCAAAAGATCGCTCAATAACCATCCGCAAGAACGAGTGTCTATAGTTGTACAACTCTATCTTGAATGTTGGTCATCAGTTGCTCGAGCGGAACCTTTGAGCATGGTACCTAGTTGACTTGTGAGGGGGAAGAAAACTAGTACCAATTGGTAGACCCGAATCCACCAGGTAGTATGACCCTACACACACACACATAACCAGTCAGTACGCACTTATTACTTTCATAAACATAAAACAAATTTTGAATAACAGATAAAGTCACAGTAATGGATAGTTCCTGTTGGTGGCCATGGGAATCCATGCTTTCGGTCACTGATCACTTCTTTGAGCACCCTTGAGTCATTGGCACTGCCTTCCCACCCAGCATGGACATAAGTGAACTGCATGTCCATCTTACATACACAACACATTGGTTGGTATAGTACTCTTGCGGCTCCTGTGTGCCTGAGTTGCATTTGCAGGAGGTCGGGCGCTCATGTGTGTGCCATCAATCGCTCCTACACATTTCTATACATGAAAGTTTCCATCAATCTTAGGTAACACGTATGAAATAGCATGATATATTACTGTAATGAGAATATAGTTAAGTAGGGGAATTTATTGTACCTCGAACCATGGCTAGTACTTGTTCACTTGAAGATGTTCGGGGAGGCCCCTGACATTCGAATCAGGTTTAATCAAATGCTTCGCATATGAGTGGACAGCCCACAATGCCTGACAAAAATTCTGGGACACAGTTTCAATTGAGTGCTGAAACTTGTCTACAACATATCTGTAATGGGTGTTGTGTCCAAGTATGTACAATAACATGGCTATCGCCTAGGTGGCATTCATCCCACCCTGCCCGTCCCTCAAATAACCATGCCAATTCAACTCGCCCACTAAATGATCTAGTAATGAACGTGTCATGCAGAATATCTCATAACACTTAAGTGGATTACCTTCATAGAGTTCGTCCATATATGCACTGCCGGTCAACATGTACACATTGGTTGTTTATTGAAATGCCGCTGCATGTAGGCATACATCTCCCCGACTATAGGATTCGCTAAATTGAACTCTGATTCTTTTTTGCTATCACACTCTGAATCTGTCCAGTCATCGTCATTATCTTCACCAGCATTAATAGAATCAACATCATTGAAGTAGGCATCATCAAAGTCATATTGTAGGAATGTATCTAACCATTCGTTTCCTGACGCCGTAAGTGACCTACACAATGCAATAACACACTATTTAGCTAGGTTATGAAAGGCAAGATATAAAAATAAATACGTTATCCTCAACAATCTACACCTCAACCTATAATCCAACCAAAAAATGAACCATCAACATAGGAAATACCTCTTACAAACATTCCCAATAATAACATCATCTGAATGTGTCTCCATAGATTTCAAATAATGAAACCCTACAACATAAACAACTTCATTAATGCCTAACCCAACAATCATCTTTATAAAAAAAAAAAAAAAAAAAATTAACAAACCCAACAAACATCCATAGAGTAAAAAAAGGCAAACCCAACAAACAACCATAGTTAATAAATAAAACAGCACCGAACAATCATCCTTACAAAAAAAAAAAAAATGCAAACCCACCAATCAACCATATATTATAACAAGGTAAACCTTACAATCATCCATATTTCATAAACACCTAATCCAACAATCATCGTTATAAAATAAATTAAAAAAATTATCAAACCCTACAAACATCCAAAGTTCATAAATAAAACAAACCCAACTATTATTCTTACGATAGAAAAAAATAAAACAAGCCTAAAGGTCATCCATAGTTTTTAAAAACCAAACTTGACAAACATAAGGTCATAGTGTTCTCCTTAATAGCGAAATACAACTACTTCTAACTACTACATAATAAGCAAAAACAAAAATCAATCCTCCTCCAGGTTAAGAATGTCCTCCATCCTTGTCTTCCTTCCTTCGATGCTCCGACATGCCCATAAACACCACCCTATTATCTTTTTGTTGCAGAACCTTTGAGATCTTCACATATGTCTTGTTCCCAAGATCCTCGTACTTATTAAGTAACTCAATTGCCTTGCCAAGTGAACAAGGATCACCTCCAACTACAGATTGAGCAAATTGTTCAGATGTACCACTTGACTTGCCTCGTTTACCACTAAACCTCTCCCTTGTCGTTGCGGTGTACTCCTTTAGGGCCATAGTCATGTCACCTACCCTATTTGCTTTGTTTGATACCTTCTTACCCTTGCCACTTGCATCTTGGACTAGATGTTTTCTAGCCCTTTGGGTTTGGTCTTTAACCTCAGTATCCTCCACAGTTTGAGAGACACTCCCCAAGTTTAGAGTGTTAGTCTCCGTTTGGATTCGCGATTTCAGTATCCACGTTTCACGTCTGCGTTTTGGAGAGCGTGGGACCCAACTACAGTGAACGTAATAAACGCACAAAAACAGAGACTCCAAACGCGAAATGAAAATGCCAGTACGCACCGTTTCATTAAAAGTTAAGTTCTGTGCGTGTATACATCCCACAAATCGCGTTGAACTGTTGAACCCCAATCTGTTGGCAGTGTTCACAAAACTCACGGAGCAGGACAAGACGCTGTTCTCTCCAACGGTAACTTTTGAATTCCCTTTCTTCCTCTCAGCTACCGTGCACAGCAGATATAAAAAAAAAAAAAACAGAAAATCTTGGCTCATTTTTTTTAAGACACCAAGAACTCAACCTATCAATGGCTGGCAAATTGTGTGTATATATATATAGACACACATATACAACAACTGAGTTTCCAATCTTCTTTAAATTTGGCAATAACATTATCTCCATCAAACGTCTTCACATTGTTTTCAACAGTACAATTACATACATATCATAAACGAACTTACAATAGTACGATTAACATACAAAACAAATGTACTAATACAACTTGCAATTAGTACATTGTATTACATCCCATTATGGTTGACACATCTACCTGCCAAGACTACCAGAGATATTTAGCTCCCACACGGAACAAACGAACCCATTCCTTCGTGCTTCGCTCGAGCTCAGCTTCTCTCCGCTTGGGACGTCGTGGCCGCCACTGTGGGTCTCTGCATTCACGGGTACTGTTCTGTCTTACTTTTCATACTGTCTGATCTATTGGTGTCTGGTTATCTTGTTTTCCATAAACACACTTCAGTCTGTGGTTTTGTACAAATCTTGTGTGTAAATTTAGTTCAACGTTTGTGTGTGATTTTTGTGTTTTCCATGACATTACTATGTGGGTTTCTCTCTGCTTCATGTAATTTTGGGTATTTCTCACCAAGTGTAGACGTATTGGGACTAATATATATGTGAGTTTACTTTACATTTTTCATGACTCGTGTAACTTCCACCTGATATGCATACAAATTATTTGTTGAAATGCCTCAATGAGTATAGAAGGAAGTTGTAGCAAATATGGGTAAAGGGAAATCGAAGGCTGATGGTAATGACGAGAGAATTAGTTGGAAAGATCCTAGGGAAGTAAAAGCATTTTGTGATGGCTCTGCTGCTCAAGTCCTAGACGGTAAGAAGCATCACGGATTTTTGAGGCCGGAAGGGGTTGATGTAGTGATTGAGGAGTTGGCTGCAATGGGGAAAGTGGTGACTAGGGATCAGTTTAAAAACAAATGGGATCATCTGAGAAGACTGTGGAAGGATTAGAAGGAGTGTTTTGGTGCTACTGGGTTGGGTTATGATTCTGTAACTGGGATTATTCAGGGCACTGATGAGTGGTGGACTCGAAAGATTCAGGTTAGTTGACTTTACATAATTGTGAAAAAACTCAGCTGCCTACAACTGATTTTGTGTTCTAACTACCGGTTGTCCACGTGTAGGCATGTCCCAAGGCGGAATTCTTTAAAAACAAACCTTTGCCGAATATTGATTCCATGGAAATCATGTTTGAAGGCACGGTTGCAACGGGAAAGCATGCTTTCTGCCCGAGTGGTGAAATACCAATTGAATTATCTGAAGGGTCTGGAGATTCCACTGATAGCAAAGAATTTGTTGACCCCTAATGTGAACCCTCTGCGAAATCAGTTGACCCAATGGAGGTTGAATGCCCAGCATCGTCCAGAGCAAGACCAGTAGTGAATAAGGGGAAAGGCTTGGCAAGCGGTGTCCAACTTTTTAGGGGAATTTGCAAGAAACCAAGAAAGAAGCGTTCAACCATTCAAGAGATGTCCGACTCTTTGAAGAGCATGTCAGACGTTATTGCTGAAAGTAGAAGTGTTAGTACTCGTAATACACCATTTCGCACTGCAACAGCTAATGAGATGCAAGCAATAATGGACATGGTGTTAAGTCTTCCTGGGGTGCAAGCGGGTGATCGCCTTCATATGTTCAGCACCTTCTTCTTCGTGAATAACGTAGAATGTAGAAACATGTTTGCAGCTAATGTTGAGAGGAAGGACGTCCAGCTAAGGTGGCTAGAGAAGCAGTACGAAATGAACCCTCAATTTCATGTTCTCTGAAGGAAAGGGGCTTGTCTACAGCCCGAGTTGCTTATCTTTATGTACCTTTAGTGTTGTAGTGATTGGCTTATCTTTATGTACCTCTTGCACTCTTTTCTTTTTTTTTTCTTTTTTTTCTTTTTTTTTTTCTTTTGTATTGGCATAAACTATATGCTTGCCATGGGTGTGTATGTAAAACAATGGTTACTAATTAACTGTCATCTTCTATATGCTTACTTGTTCCTTTTTCTTATGCTACTATTTATAATTGTCATATGTCTCACTAATTAAAACCATAGGTCTAATTGCATCAATTTCTACCCCATAGTTGAATATAAAACTACCTAAAATTATTTCTTGAAATATTTACTGTTTACATTGACAGGATTATTTTTATATTCTGGTGAGAATTTATTTCTGGTGAGCACTTTCCAAGCTCACGTCAAACCACAACTTGGTGGTGAGAATTCATTTATTTTTTCAATTGTTTTTTATTTCCAATGTTTAATGATGGAAATCATTTCAAATTTATTTACTTTTCAAATTTAAACTTTCTGGTGCTGTGTTTTTTGTCTCACTCACATGCACATTTATTTGATCGCTATAACGATCAAGTCCAGGCAGGACCAACCTAACCCATTGAATGGCGTGGAGTGGTTTATTTGCAGAATAACCTGCACTACACACGAATACAATTGTAAAAGATGAGGAAATGAGAATTGGACGAATCAAATTAGAAAGTTTCTTTGTCATTCATTAAGACAAAGAAATTAAGTGATATTGCCAATGCATGTGTGTGGGGGCCTGTGTGGACGTTGAGATTTTAATCATTAACTTAACTCATTAATTATATTGGATATAACTACATACATACTTGTAATTTTATTTTTTGTTTACTTACATGTTTTAGGGTTGGCAAGCCGTGTCAAATTGAGAGTTTTATTACATCTTATTATAGCATATTTGCTTTTTGCTTATCTGTGCCAGGAAGTTTTTATCATTTCGATAGGAGAAAATAGAAACTTGATCAGTGCCGAATATTAAGATATACAAGGTTATATTATGAATTTATGATTGATTCATTTGGGGCCTCACATTATGGTTACATGCATGGGAAGCCTCTAGTTCTCATGAGACAAACAATTTGATTTTGGTTTTTTGATTTTTTTTTTTTTTTTTAATAAAGGTCATATTAGACATATAGATGTACATTGTACACTTCTATTTTTGGATGTTTCTATCCAGCATATCATGATAAAGACCACAAATTTTGGCATTATTACATGGTAATTGATGAATGACATTCAGGCTAAAAATGAAATATTTAATATGATAAGGACACAACACAACATTTCAAATTAGCTCTGGTACTGTTCACGTGTACTGTTCACACAGCCCATGAACAGTACCAGATGCTAGTTGAAATGAATTAATTTTGGTATATGTGTGTTGCATGCTCATCCAATCATTCAAATTTTTCATCTTTTTCATGATGAGTTTCTTCTGTTCAATATGTGGGCCTCTAATTAAGCAATGCTTGAAAAAGGCAGTGCCACTTTGTAGTCATAGAAGGAGCCTTCACATGAATAATGAGAAATTCTTTTCAGCTTCATGAGTCCTCTCCTCTTTTTCCTATTTCCAATTATCTCAACTGTAACAGACATGTTCGTATGTATGTTGGGAGTGAAATCACATCACTGCCCTTCACTTATTGCTACTTTTGAGGATATGGCAAGCATTGCCAACCCATCATGTGTGATGGGTATTCACTCTTGCTACATATCATCAAAGTTACTCATTTGGTGTGCCACATTCTTCATTTTTCTCAATATTTAATCTGCTATACTTGATTCATCTTTGTTGATCATCCTGATTTGAATACACAAACACAATAAAAGGTCATGTGAATGTCTGTAACCAATGTATGCTAGGATAAGCTGGCTGCCTAGCTGGTCCTTATCAGTACCAATTTGCTAACAGCTATACCTTCGATTTTGTTTGCAATAGGCAGTGAAGTCAAATGAATAAGTGTTTATGTAAAGAAATATAGAATGCTCGTAATACCTTATGAGTAATGCTAGGGACATACAAATTTTCACAATATTTTTTTACTACTAGTATTGAGTGACATGGTAAGAGTGATTGAAGCAACATATATTTCACACGTATCCACTACTAAAACTGCTTTTATTAGCATTAATCACAACATGTCATCTCAGCAATTGTGATTGAAGCAACATATATTTCACACGTATCTGACTTTGCCTGAAATAAATTGCAGTGAACTTTGCCTCTTTTTTTTATTATTTTTTTCTCATTTTCTTGTTGGGTACAAAAGCACCAAGAACTGATCTGGTACTGTTCACGGGTACTGTTCACACAGCCCATGAACAGTACCAGATGCTTATGAGTTATGACACCTACATACTTCTATATATGCTATAGTTGAATTGTTGGAATATTCTCATATTCGAAGTGTTTAGTTCTTTTTTTTTCCCCAAATTATGTATAGCAATTATATCTTTTGTGTGGATTTAGCAAAACTCAAAATGATTGGCAAATTGGAGATAAAAGATGTTTCTTTTAGACTTCAGGACATAATTGGAGTACTTGAGCTTGTTATTCTTGATTCTTAACAGCACTAGCAACACCAAGTTTAAGCAGATCAACAAAAACCTTAACTCCAAATTACCACATCCATTATTTTATCAACTTAAAAAAATTTGATTATAATTTTAACATCTTTTTCAATTATAAAACGAAAAATTCAAATAAGTAATAGTCAAAGAGGGGGGTCTGTGTAAGGGAAATTTTTTCTCATTTTCTTGTTAGGTACAAAAGCACCCTCTACTGATCTGGTACTGTTCACGGGTACTGTTCACACAGCCCATGAACAGTACCAGATGCTAGAAGAGTATCAGTTCAACAAATTTTTGGCCAATCTTGGCTCCTGTTTTTGTTTTTTTTTTTTTTTTTTAAGGAATTGCACGTACATCTTTTATAGCAATAGTTTTAAATAGATACAAAACAACAAAAGCCTCCAAAGAGGTTAAAGACACTACAATATTCATGAGAAGCACAAAGTAGTCAAAAAGTTCAGAAAGAGGAAAGAAAAAAAAACAGAAAACTATTGTCTTCTTGTTGATTATATTCCTGCGACTTCCTTTTTACCATTTCCATCTATTGAAAGTTGATTAATGGAAGGATACACATATACCTTTCTTTGCTTTTTTATTTCTGTTATGGTATTAGAGTTCCATATACTCTCAGTCAATCTGGTGTAAAAGATAGTTCAGACTATGCCAACAGTTGTGGCCAGCTCCAAGGCATTTCATATCTGACTTGGTGCCATTAGTAAATAATATCTTATGCTTATGACACCTACATACTTCTATATATGCTATAGTCGAATTGTTGGAATATTCTCATATTCGAAGTGTTTAGTTTTCTTTTTTCCCCCAAAATATATATAGCAATTATATCTTTTGTGTGGAATTAGCAAAACTCAAAATGATTGGCAAATTGGAGATAAAAGATGTTTCTTTTAGACTTCAGGACATAATTGGAGTACTTGAGCTTGTTATTCTTGATTCTTAACAGCACTAGCAACACCAAGTTTAAGCAGACCAACAAAAACCTTAACTCCAAATTACCACATTCATTATTTTATCAACTTAAAAAAAATTGATTATAATTTTAACATCTTTTTCAATTATAAGACGAAAAATTCAAATAAGTAATAGTCAAAGAGGGGGTCTGTGTAAGGGAAATTTTTTCTCTTTTTCTTGTTGGGTACAAAAGCACCCTCTACTGATCTGGTACTGTTCACGGTACTGTTCACACAGCCCATGAACAGTTCCAGATGCTAGAAGAGTATCAGTTCACCAAATTTTTGGCCAATCTTGGCTCCTGTTTTTGTTTTTGTTTTTTTTTTTTTTTAAGGAATTGCACGTACATCTTTTATAGCAATAGTTTTAAATAGATACAAAACAACAAAAGCCTCCAAAGAGGTTAAAGACACTACAATATTCATGAGAAGCACAAAGTAGTCAAAAAGTTCAAAAAGAGGAAAGAAAAAAAAACAGAAAACTATTGTCTTCTTGTTGATTATATTCCTGCGACTTCCTTTTTACCATTTCCATCTATTGAAAGTTGATTAATGGAAGGATACACATATACCTTTCTTTGCTTTTTTATTTCTGTTATGGTTTTAGAGTTCCATATACTCTCAGTCAATCTGGTGTAAAAGATAGTTCAGACTATGTTAACAGTTGTGGCCAGCTCCAAGGCATTTCATATCTGACTTGGTGCCATTAGTAAATAATATCTTATGCTTATGACACCTACATACTTCTATATATGCTATAGTTGAATTGTTGGAATATTCTCATATTCGAAGTGTTTAGTTTTTTTTTTTTCCCCAAATTATATACAGCAATTATATCTTTTGTGTGGAATTAGCAAAACTCAAAATGATTGGCAAATTGGCAAATTAGCAAAACTCTACTGATCTGGTACTGTTTACGGATACTGTTCACACAGCCCATGAACAGTACCAGATGCTAGAAGAGTATCAGTTCAACAAATTTTTGGCCAATCTTGGCTTTTTTTTTGTTTTTGTTTTTTTTTTTAAGGAATTGCACGTACATCTTTTATAGCAGTAGTTTTAAATAGATACAAAACAACAAAAGCCTACAAAGAGGTTAACAGCATTAGCAACACCAAGTTTAAGCAGACCAACAAAAATCTTAGCTCCAAATTACCACTTGATTATAATTTTAACATCTTTTTCAATTATAAGACGAAAAATTCAAATAATTAATAGTCAAAGAAGGGTCTGTGTAAGGAAAATTTTCTCTTTTTCTTGTTGGGTACAAAAGCACCCAGGGACTTATCTGGTATTGTTCACACAGCCTGTGAATAGTACCAGATGCCAGTACAGGATGGGTACAAAAATTTTCTGGCCAATCTTGGCTCATGTTTTAGTCTTTTTTTTTTTTTTTTATAAGGGAATTGCATGTACATCTTTTATAGCAGTAGTTTTAAATATATACAAAACAACAAGAGGTGAATGATGGTTTGCTCTTCCTGCAAACTGAACTTTCCTCTCTTAGGAAACAAAAAATAACAATAGGCATTTATAAAAGTAGAAGAGGAAGTAGAGACATGATAACCAAATTTGACAGTAATCTCCACATTTCCTCTTATTGGGTACTGTTCACACAGCCCGTGAACAATGAAATTTGCCACTAGATATTGTTGTGATATGGAGTATATTCTCTAGGTGAGTGCTAAATATGTGTGTATTGGCTTTCCACAGACATAAAAAGAAAAAAGGCTCAAGGTATTCAAAAGGATGGATTTGCTAAACGACACATCTGATTCCCAGCACCAGTAAGTTTTTAAAGGAAATAACTTGTTTTTAGCGTACATATTATAGTATCACTCCAGATTTTGTACATGCAATTAAAGTTCGTAACATTTGCAACGTGTTCGTTTGCAGGGAAATATTATCTTGTTGATTCAGGGTACCCGATGAAGACAGGGTTCCTTGCACCTTATAAGGGGGAGCGGTACCACATCCCTGATTTTCAAAGAGGTGCACAGCTGCATCGTCCAGAGGAGAGATTTAATTATCTCCACTCCTCACTTCGTTCGGTCATAGAACGAACTTTTGGAGTTTGGAAGAATCGATGGAAAATTTTGAGATGTATGTCAGGGTTCAGTATAAATACTCAAAATTACATCATGGTTGCTACAATGGTTCTTCACAACTTTATTAGAGCACATGACTACAATGGCATTTCACATTCCTGTTCTGCACGGGTCACACATGGAGGTAGTGAGGCAGGTCATTATGATGGAGTGGCAGATGTGGCCTCTTACTTGGATTCAAATGAGATGAAAGTGGTTCGGAATAATATCACAGCATCGATATGTATGGACCATAACTGATGGTGCAATTTCATCTTCAATGTAATACCATTTTGTGTTATGATACTTTTTTTGTTGTCAAGCAGAACTAATAGCTCACAAAACTTAGTTTGTTGTTAAGCATAACTTGGTTTTTTTGTTGTAAACCATTTTGTCAATGGTTGCACGGGCTACATGCTGACATTTGTAGTAGCTGTATGATGAAATGCTGATTTATTTTATACGGAAATGCTGAAATGCTAAAATATTATAAATTATTAATGCAGCAGAATTTTTGATGGGGCAGAATGGTTTAATGCAGCAAAATTTTTTTTCCCCAAAAGCAAATGTAAGCCTTGCACCATATTTTCTGGCATGGTCTACAGTATTGTATATTTTGCTACTATAAAGGAAGTGTTTTACAGTGAGTTTATATCTTGCTAACAAAGAGTTTCCCCTTTTCATATGATAAATGCTTTAGGTTCTGCATTTAGTATTACTGTCCAAAAGAGCAACCTTTGAATTCGGGGTTCATTAATTGCAATGTCTCTGTGTTCTTGTATGCTCAATTTGGTTGCAACTAAATGCTTTGCCAATAACCATCCAACAATCTGGTGTAAAAGTTTGGCTCACAGCAGATATAAAAAAAAAAAAAATAGAAAATCTTGGCTCATTTTTTTTAAGACACCAAGAACTCAACCTATCAATGGCTGGCAAATTGTGTGTATATATATATAGACACACATATACAACAACTGAGTTTCCAATCTTCTTTAAATTTGGCAATAACATTATCTCCATCAAACGTCTTCACATTGTTTTCAACAGTACAATTACATACATATCATAAACGAACTTACAATAGTACGATTAACATACAAAACAAATGTACTAATACAACTTGCAATTAGTACATTGTATTACATCCCATTATGGTTGACACATCTGCCTGCCAAGACTACCAGAGATATTGTCAACTTCTTTGGTTTCTCTTCAGAGATCATGCGTGTAGCCTTGGCTCTTTCAAACTTTCATTTTGCAACTCGCTCCCTTTCCAATGCTGCGGCTGTCAGGGCGTGTGGTTGCTTCAACTCTTCATTGCAACAAGTAACTGGAGAGATGGTTATTTGTTTCCGACTTTCATAGTTCTTGGCAGTAGATATCACGTTGGCTTCAATTAGTGAATCGTAAACCAGGTTGGTGCTATAAAAACAAAAGGACCACTTGAGCATAAAAAACTAAGATATGGAATAATGGGCATTTATTTAAATAAAATCACAGTATTCTTCTGAAATTCATATCTCTATCTACCTGTTTTCCAGTATAACAATTCTCCACAATCTCTAAAGATGGTCAAGTTTGCACCCATACCATACCTCCAAAAAGCTGCCTCAAAATATAAGTGGCTTTGATCTAAAAGGAGTATTTTTAACTGAAAAGTGGAATCAAGATCAATAGTGCATGTTTCCTATAATGTTAAAATATAAATGCAATCTTTGTGAAATATGATCACACACACACAAATCGAGTAGAGTACAATCATTGCAGCAATGATGCGACCTTGGTATTTCAATACTCTGAAAAAAAAAAAAAAAAAAAAACACTCAAAAAAGGCCAAGGTTTCTGTTTCAGCTAAAAAATAAAGTTAAAAAAGTCTAATACAACTCATGTGCTTGATGAACATCACAGCAGTTAATTATTCTGGTGGAGTGGAGGGGTCTCACAGCAGATATAAAATACATCACCGGCTGCTACACCAGTGCAGATCAGCTTGCCTCATAGGGCAGCAGCTAGTGCACCAGGTGATGCAGCATCAGCTGCCATACTGGTGCAGCACAGCATGCCACCCAGTGCAGTAGCACAGCATGCCACCCAGTGCAGTAGCACAGCATGCCACCCAGCACAGCATGCCACACACTGGGCAAATCTGATTCCCACAGAGCAATGGTTACTGTTTAAATGAATATAGTTTTTAAAGAAAAAAAAAATTCCTATCAAAACTAAGGAAAAAATGTCGCTACTCCGTTGTGGTTTGTATAAAGGACATTCCCCTTTGAGATTTGTACAAATTAGTAGAAATCTTTTTTTTAAATAGAATATTCTCATAGGAAATTAAAAGTGTTAGAAAGCATGAAGTTATTTGTTGAGTGAGTGTCATTTCAATAATGTAGCAAGAGAGGTTGGTGCAATTTACCCTTAATTATGTAAAACACCTAATTCATAAAAGTGTAAGTAACATAATAATGGAAATTATAATTATAAACTAATCAATGGGTCGTGTAGGCATGTTGAACCTTGGTGCTATGGCAAGTACCACTTGTCATCTACCCAAGCAATGTGTGATGAGTTCAATTCAAGTAATTAGTTTGTAAAAAGTTGAGTTAAGGCTACAGGTGATCACGGGTCAATCCGTTCAAGTTGAGGTAAGCCCTTCACTTAACGCGATCATGTCAGGCAGATGGTTCTTATACCTACAGCTGAATGATGGATCAGCTGGAGTCAACCGCACCCAACTTTCAGGTGCTCAGCCAAAACCCGGTCAAGTGATAATCCCAGCATTCCCAGAAAAATTAATGCTAAAAAAAAAAAAAAAAAACCCATCCTATTTCATCCACCAAAACTTTTAGGTAACCTAAAGTAGCTAAAAGGCAAGACTTCCAAGTTCTTAACTCTAAAATGTTCATGCTACAGCTCACCCTTCACCCAATCTTATGGAAGAAATAAGTGTATAGGAGCAAGAATCTGATTTAAAAGAAACCCATTAACCCATTAACAAGATCAAAAATTTGTAAAAAAGAAATCAAATAAACCCATTAACAAGAACTGAAATTCCAGCAAATTTCTAGAGAGGACTAAACTTGCATTCTATCAAATCAAATGAAGTAAATTTCAGCTAATGAAAAGAAACCCATTAACAAGAACTGAAATTCGAACAAGACAGGATGGAAAACAATGAAAAAAAATTTGAGAAAACTTACCGTGCACACTGGATTCGTTTGTCTTTGCCGGCGTCGGATGGGGTGCCTAAACTCGTGGATTTCTCATCTGAGCTCTTCGCCGGCGTCGGACCTCGTTGATTTCTCTGGTGGGCGCAGAACTCTCTTCTCTGGTGGGTGAGGAGTGAATAGCAGAGATAGAAAAAAAAAGAAAAAAGGGGGGGGGGGGGTTTTCAGCTGAGCTACCGTCGGATGGGGTGCCTAAACTCGTGGATTTATCTTCTGAGCTCTTCGCCGGCGTCGGACCTCGTCGATTTCTCTGGTGGGCGCAGAACTCTCTTCTCTGGTGGGTGAGGAGTGAATAGCAGAGAGAGGAAAAAAAAGAAAAAGGGGATTTTCAGCTGAGCTACAGTAAAACGTGACTGGTTTATATATTTTCAGCTGCGCTACAGTATCCACGTTTTGCTACGGTGTATTTTCAGTTTTCAGTTTTCAGTTTTCAGTCTTATCCAAACAGACCCTAACACTCATCGTCCAGATGGGTGGGCACACTTTCATTTGCAATTTCTTCCTCCACGGCACGCTTTTCATCACTACTCAGGGCAAGAGTGTTTGAAGAGATCTGCAGGTTCCCAGTTGTAGTACTGGGGGCAAAAAACTGCTGCAGCTTGTCATAGTCTGGACATCCTTGTTTTCGTAAGTTTGCTGCTTGAGGATTGCCCTGCAGCATCATTGGAAATATTATTTTAAAAAAAGAAGCAGTTCATACCATACCCATTTCTAAGCAATTTCCATAATTAATTAACTGCAATAAGTTATATAAATAATAAATAGTAGTAAACATACCGCCACCACATGTTCCCAAACCTCATCAAGACCAATAACTGTTTGGGTGTCCTTGTCCCACCCCAATCCTGTATGTTTAAGCAATTGACTCCACTTGCGTTGTTTTAATCAGAGCTTATTGTGCTTTTAAAGAACTTTCTTAGGGAGAAAGATTTTCTGGTCCGTGTATTGAGTTCGGTTGTAATTGTTTGCCACATGGGACCCTTAAACACACCATTCTCCATATTACCCTTTAGTTATTCCTCCAACATAATCTCAATAAATATATGTTTTACTTGGGGAGGCCAATTTTTTCATCCACCTCTTGTGATTCATGTGCCATCTAATTCAAATATCTCACGTGGTAAGCTCAAGATACATTCAATAAACAAGTAATTTAAGAATTGATATATAGGAGTTTCATGTTTGTGCTGCCAAGTAGGTTTACTTATCCACGAATACACACTAGAAAAATATTCCACATTTATATCAACACGGATAAACAAAAGTATTAAATGAATCTAATAAACAGTGGTAATATATAATCAGATATCGTATGGTAGTACATATACAGTGTGACCAGATATACAAAAAGCTGGAAGATCAAACCAATGAGTTAGTAAACTTAGTGGTCATAGATAGGAATGGGTTAGTGCATGCTAAAGTAAATGCTAATCATAAGAAACTACTCTACGAAACATAATGGGAACAAAGTATGTCAGTAGAATCAAAAAAGGAATATGCACTAAATTGCTTCAACCAAGCATCCGTCTTTTACTAAGGTGGATTTGGAAACAATCGGTTTGGAGAGGCCACGAGGTCAACATTCCCAAAGTGACCATACCTACGGACAGCCGTGACTATGCGATAACACCTTCGAAGTGAAGCAAACTTCCTAAGCACCTGCCTCCTTCTAAAAGCCTTCCCAATCTGGGCATTGAGAATGTGTGTGATCACCTCCCAAACATGGTCATTGGCAGAATGGGATACATATTCCCAAGCATAAATTGTACAAACACAAGATCACATAACTCATCGACACAGTCCTCATCCCACCTTCTCAAGTCTGCTGCCATCTTAAAGAACAACACACGCATCTCATACGCCATCATATCATAATTACAACACACAAATCCCAGTATTGTTAGAGGAACAAATATTGAGCATAGGATCCATATTGAAAAATTCCAAATGAAAAATGAAAGACACATTTGCTAGAGCTCTATCAACAATTTTTTACATTCATCTAAGTATAGTACTACTATATTTGTTGTCCAGTACTTGCAATTAGCAGACAATTTAGAAACTACATAACCAACAATTAAAATTAAGAAAGACAATTTAGAAACCATGTTCTCAATAAACAAGATCCAAAGAAATGATGACAAAAGAATTACAAATCCATAGGGCAAGTATATTTATAAATATGTATATGAATATATGATAGTATAACTTAGATTAGAATTGTGAAAGACCGAGTATTTCTTTCACACCACATACATTAAAAGCTCGAACTAGAACCACCTCCTCCTTCAAAAGAAAGGGAGTGAAGGGAAAGGTAAGGTCTAAGTTCAAAGCTCACTTGGTGTATTTATAACCACAAAAAAAAAAAAAAAAAAAAAAATAGAGGTTTCCATCATGCCTTTTGACTAATTGTGCTCAAGAGTTAAAGAGTCTTAGCCATGAATGAGTAATTTATGCTGAATGGCACAATTGCATAAAAGATTTTTTTTCTTAAGAAAACTAAAACCTTCCTTGAAGGTGGGGATGTTATTGTGAGTAGGTTTCCGAGGATCTTCACCTGCTTTGTCTTATGTAGCTTGTTGGCCTCCTAATGTCCAAAAGAAAGAAGATTGGGTATGTTTTTGGGATGTTAGATGTTGCTTTCCACAGTTTGGAAAATCAAACCTCAACCAATGAAAGTTTCTCGATGGTTACCTATCAAAAAAAAAAAAAAAATTCTCGATGGCTTGGTTTTATCCTAGAATCATTTTCAAGAGTTGAATTCCGTGTTTGTGTCTTTGCCTTTGAAGAAGCATTATAGATTGTTTGTGCAATAACAAATCCCCTTTGCATTACCTCTCCATTATAAATTAAAATTATGTGTCAAAGAAACAAGTAGTAATTTCTCAGATTCTATTTATAGAGAAACAATAAGGCCATAAAGCAACATAATCACCATTACCCCAACCAACTTGCCCTGAAAACCACAACCACCATTACCCCATTTTCATGAAATGCCATAACCACCATTCCAGTTCACAAACAACAACAGCAAAGACCTTATCCAAAACAATGGGATTCACAAGTTTTCCTAACCCTCCCACCAAAGAAAACAAATCCCCAAAGAAGGAAAAAAAAAAAAAAAAAAAAAAAGAAGAAGAAGAAGAAGAAGAAAATGGAAAAAAGCTTAACACACAAACACCACAGACAAGGCAGAAATCAACATGGAGGAAAAATCCCTAAAAAAATTCAAAATAAAATCAGAAGCACAAGTGTAAAATTCTAGTACACTGATTTTATTCATTGAAAGAATGCAAGTAATTGAGTTTCTTACATATCACTACTCTTGTATATATACAAATTGAAAGAAGAAGAAAAACAGAGTAACAAAATTCCCTGAATATTAGGGAATTTGGAGGGAAAACAATTACAACCACTTTCTATGTACACGTGTGCTTGGAGTGCCTAATCACTTGATTGATAACTTAAGCTATCTGATATCATCACCAAGAGTGTAAGAACTATTCATGAAACGGCACAGCTTCAATTAAGTCCATCAGTTCTCTGCTCGCCTAAGCTATCTGAGAGGTTTGAGTTATGCATCCACTCTTTACATCAAGTCTAGGTCTGTTCTGTTGTGCAAGTGTTTCAACATGAAGCACATCTTGAACCTTAGTTTGATGAGCAAGACTTCTTTCATTATTCTCAACACTCCCCCTCAAGAGCAAAGTTCTTGACTTTTCTTTCTCTATTACATATTTTGGATGCTCAATAGTCTGAGCAAAAATGTTGATAATACCTAATCTTCTTAGTAACTTTAGGAAAGTTTCAACTCCAAGTGCCTTAGTGAAGATATCAGCTAGCTGATTCTTTGTTGTCATATGGAATGTCTTAATTGTACCATCTAGAATTCTATTTCTAACTATGTGACAATCAGCTTCAATATGTTTAGATCTTTCATGAAAAACAGGATTAGCAGCTATGTGTAAAGCTGCTTGGTTGTCACAGTACATTAAGACAGGTTTAGAGTGTAAGACATGAAGGTCCTTCAACAAATACAGCAACCAAGTCACTTCACAAGTGGTGGTTGCCATGGACCTATACTCAGCTTCGACAGAGGACCTAGAGACCACACTTTGCTTCTTTGACCTCCAAGAAATCAAAGCATCCCCCAAAAATACACAATACCCAATAAGTGACTTCCTAGTGTCAGGGCACCCTGCCCAATCTGCATCACAATAAGCTTTAAGTTGCAAATTTGACTGAGCAAGGAAGAATAAACCTTGTCCTGGAGTCCCCTTGATGTACTACAATATTCTGGTAGCAGCTTGCATATGTGGCAGCCTAGGTGTTGAAAGAAATTGACTAAGCCTGTGGACTGCATAAGTAATGTCAGGCCTACTCAATGTTAAGTACATTAACTTTCCTATAAGCCTTCTAAACTGCCCAGCATCTTTAAGTAAGTCTCCACTTCCCTTAGACAATTTTAATTGCTGTTCCATAGGAGATTTAGCAAGCTTACAGCCAAGCGTACCAGTTTCCTTAAGAACTTCAAGGGCATACTTTCTTTAATTAACAGTAATCCCTTTCTCACTTCTAGCTATTTCTAAGCCTAAGAAAAATTTGAGTGAACCAAGATCCTTAATTCCAAATTTCTGATCTAAAAGGGACTTCAAAGCTGCCACACAAGCTGGATAATTCCCTGTAATGACCATGTCATCTACATAAACAAGTAAGGCAGTGAACAATGTTCCTTTTGTATAAACAAAGAGAGAATGGTCTTATTGAGATTGTGTAAATCCAAGTTGCAAGATTGTAGCTGAGAGCTTGGCATACCACTGCCTAGATGCCTGCCTCAAGCTATATAATGACTTAAGCAATTTGCAGACCAAAGGAACTGAATATGAGGAAGAAGGAAGCTCCCTCTTACTGTGAAAACCAGGTGGCAAACACATATACACCTCTTCTTCAAGATCTCCATGAAGAAAGGAATTATTAATGTCTAGCTGATGCAGTGGCCAACCTTTAGCAGCAGCAAGAGCAAGTATCACCCTAACTGAAACAGTTTTAGCCACCGGAGAGAAGGTTTCTAAGAAATCAGGCCCCTCTCTCTGTGTGTATCCTTTAGTCACTAACCTAGCTTTATATCTCTCAACTGAGCCATCCGGATTGAGCTTTATTTTATACACCCATTTACAACCAATGGGGGGTTTTTCCAGGAGGTAAAGGAGTGATAACGCAAGTATTGTTCCTTTCAAGTGCTGAAATCTCCTTATCCATTGCCTCTCTCCAAGCTGGATCCTTCACAGCTTGAAAGAAATGCTCAGGTTCTTTAGCATTAGTACTGATAGACATGAGATAAGAATGATAAGTAGGCTCCAAATGGGAATAAGTGAGAGATGCTACAATATCATAAGGTGTGCTAGGACTGGCAGTAGCAGCAGCAACATTACAAGAGTAATCTTGTAAGTAAACAAGTGGTTTACCCTGGTTGATCTTCTGGTAGTAACAAGTGGTGGCTCAGTAATAGGCAAGTGTGGATCAGGTAAAGATTGATTAGTAGGAACACTAGAAAAAGATTGAGAAGAGGGTTCAGCTGCTAAAGTTTGATCAAAGGAAGTTAATGGAGGTGAAGTAGTATGGGTTGTGAAAGTATTGTTGAAATTATCATCTGAATGGGAAGCTGAGACATCAAAAACACTCAAAGATGGATTAGAATCATTGGAAATATTAATAGGAGTAACAAATGTGTCCTTTATAACCTGTGGAGTAGAGTCAGAACCAGCTTCAAGCATAAAAGGATCAGATTCAACAGTAGAAACAGAAGCAAACGGAAAGAGTTCCTTATGAAAAACAACATCCCTAGAAACAAAAATGGTGTTTGTGGACAAATCCAATACTTTGTAACCTTTGACACCAAAAGGATAGCCCAAGAAAACACACTTCTTAGCTCTAGGAGCAAACTTGGATCTATTGTGTGAGAGAGTAGAGGCATAACATAAACAGCCAAAAACTCTCAAGTGTGAATAACTAGGAGCATGACCAAACAAGATTTCAAAAGGTGTTTTATGAGACAAAGCTGAATTAGGAATTCTATTTATCAAATACACTGCAGTAAGTATACAATGACCCTAGAAATGCAATGGTAAGTTGGATTGAAATCTGAGGGCTCTTGCAACATTCAATATGTGTTGATGTTTCCTTTCCACAATAGCATTCTGCTGAGGAGTTTCAACATAACTGAGTTGATGCAAGATGCCTCTTTTAACAAATAAGTCTTTCATGATAAATTTAGTTCCATTATCACTTCTGATGCATTTCACTTTAGTATTAAATTGTGTTTTAGTCATTGCACAAAACTGGTCCAAAGTAGATTGTGTATCTGATTTGTGCTTCAGCAAATACACCCAAGTGCACCTAGAGCAATCATCTACAATAGTTAAAAAGTATTTGAAACCATCAATTGTAGAGACAGAGAAAGGACCCCATATATCACAATGAATCAAATCAAAACATGCTTTGGATACATGAGAACTTGAAGAAAAAGGTAGTTTCTTTTGCTTAGCCAAAGGATAGATTTCACAATGAAATTGTTTATTGGGATTGAAAAGAGGCATATTATTTTCATACATCAAAGATAACTTGGCATTTGATAGATGCCCCAAACGAGGATGCCATACATGTGGCTAAGAGAGTGGTGGATCTATCTTGGTGTTTCTAAGAAACAAAAAATCAAATGCTCAGGGTTATGGTCAAAGTCTCGCCATTGTTGTCGCTGGTCTGAGCTGTGGCCGCCTTTGGGTTGGATGACTTCGTCGGCTCGGTAGGCATGATAGGAGTGAGGGATGAAGAACGAAGAGGAAGATTGGAGAAGAAAGGTGAGAGAGATGCTCCTAGGGATATTTTCTCTATTGCTTTTTTGTGTGAAGGGAAGGGCAATGTCATTAGAGCTGTTGGGTGGAGTGTTGGTGTGGGAAAAGGAGAAATGGATTTGACAAGTCTTTGTACCGTGGGCCCCTGTGTTGTGATGAAAATTACCAAAATGCTACCATTACTTTGTTTCCATAACTCAAAAATACCTAAAACTTGTTTCCAATTTTCATAACTCATTACTCACTTTGGTGAGAATTGAGTGATGAAAACAAAATCTGAAAACACATCCAAACAAGCTATTACTTTGTGGGACCCATCATTTTTGAGTGATGAGTGAGAGAAACTCAATGATAAGTGATGGAAACACCAAAATCCAAACAGCCCCTTAGTGTTTGGAGTGTTTGACAAACCACCATTAGTGCAACGCCCCAAAATCATAAGCAATAAAAGTCTATTTAATATGAATAATCCATAAGAATATTAAATGAAAGAAACCAGCAATCTAAAATGTGATCACAAATGTCAGAGCTCTAATTCACCAAATAAAAAACATCCTCAAAATAATTCTCTAATACAATGTTCAATGCCATAAAATAATGATAAAATCCTCAATTCAACAAAATAGTTCATAACTGCTGTCTCCCAAGAATCTCTACTCCAATAATCCCTCTAATGTATCTGTAATGAGAAATAAAGGGAGGGGGGGGGGGGGGGGTGAGATAACTCAATAAGTGGAATTCACTAACATTGGGGTGTGGGAACAAACCTTCAAATAAATAATTCTTACAGCAATTTCATAACTTGTAACTCATCAATATTTATCATTAAATATTTCATGTAAAAGAAAAATATCTTTATATTTTGAGCCATCATAATATATAGATCAATACTATCACATACACAGTTTCTTAGGCTTTACTCGTGGTCAATGTTTACACCCCGTTGACAGGGTTGTGCTGTCCCCTTTTCTGGGATTGGAACCTCCTTTTCATCCCCTTTCTTAAGGATGGCTCCTTTAGAACCTAAAGGTACACTCTCTTGCTAAGGAGCTTCCTTTTTGGATCCTCAATAGTATACTCCCTTGCTAAGGAGCTATCAAATGTGCACTATCCCCTTTTCTGGGACCGTCCCTTGCTAAGGACTGGCTGCAATATGATTGTCCCTTGCTAGGGTCTAATACAACACTGAGCTTTTAATCACGGTTTGCCATAGGTTTTCAAAACATATACAAGATGCTCACATAAATAATCCATTCAAGATGCTCACAAAAATAATCCATTCATAATTCTCAAAAATATAAGGATATATTCACACATACAAATTAAATAAATTTAGGTTGTCCCACAAGTTTTTCATAAATCAAATAATAAATGTGCACATCAAGAAATTATAAAATATCCATTTATATGTATAGAATAACAATATATTTCTTTGATATATAATAGTTTAATAACCAACATTGTTTTGGGAAAAACCCCAAAAATTAGTAAACACCACTTACCTCCTAGTTGCAAAAATAAAGGAAATCAACCTCCCTTGAATCACAACAATTCAACAGAACTAGAACCTAGCAACACCAAAAATAGGTTCATCAATACACAATTTCCCACTTCCAAAATCTATTTTCACACTTAAACAGTTTTATCCTAGACAATATTGATATATCCAAAATTCTCCATTTATTCACTTAACTATCCAATTCACTCTAACATTACATCTATCCAATTTAATATTGGAAGTCACGTATAGCCTTAATTTATCAATCTAGTTGCTTAGCATTCCCATTTGATGCAGCTGGATAACTATTGACTCTAATATTATATATCTATATTCAATCTAACATGGGAAGCCACGTGATATATAAAACCTATCTGAACAACCTAATATATATATATATATATATATATATATATATATATATATATATATATATATATATATATATATTAAACAAAAGTAAAAGCCACATAATCAATCAAAGCTTGGACCATACTTCGTAGGGAAATAGGGAAATAGAATGGCAATACGTGATGTAGCATGGCAATAGCATGACAATTGGTCAGAATGTATTCATAGTTTTTTTTTTTTTTTGGTTAAGAATATTCATAGTTTTTAAGCCTCAATGTTGGACTCAGAACTACTATCCCATAGTATTTACCTTATTTTTAATACCTTAGGCCCAAATTTATTTAATCCATTTAATTATAGGCCTCCTTATAATTTACGGATAATAATTAAATTGGTGTCAAAATTATGGGGTGTTACAATTAAGTAACCAAATCAATATCAATATATATATATATATATATATATATATATATATATATATATAAGCAGAGACCTCATGTAGGAGTGCATGAGGTCCTGTCATGTGGTGCTCTAATATTGCATTTAGCATTTTTGACCTCTTTTCATTAAGTTGTTTTTACTATTACCCCAAAAATCACATTAACCAATTTTTACAATTAACCTACAAAATTTAGTAGTTTCATATTGTCATCATCTTGGTATTCTTCATAAAATGGTTGTTCTTACGTTCCACTTTTATTTGCCATTAATTTATCCAACTTCAGTTACTATCTCTCTCTCTCTCTCTCTCTCCTCTTATTTTCATCAAAGTTAAACCTCTAAAATGAGATTGCCAAAAAAAAGGGAAGATAATCACCACTCAAGAAGAAAAAGAACAAGAACTAGACGGCTAAAAAAGACTATCACAAATACAAAAGAAGCAATCTTTAATGGAAGATCAACTTTACAGGTTGCATGTTTAATGAAATTTCCCTTAGACAGGTGATTTGTAATCCTTTGATTCATTTTTTTTTTCTCTCATTTAGATTCAATCCCAATCTATCTCTTACTTTCTTGATAGGCCAAGATTGTATTAACCCTTTGTGATGAATTAATTAATTAATTAGCCGAGTTGATTAATTAATCAGATTAACATACAATATGTGTGGTAGCACAAACAAATCACCAATTAAACTAAATATGCAGCAAAAATAAATTGTCATGGTGATTTGTTTACGAATGGGGAAAACCTACACGGCAAAAACCCCACCGGGTGATTTTAAGGTCACCACTCCTGAGAATCCACTATTATTAAAACAAGCGATTACAAGTAAAAAAATCCCAGTACCTTATACCAACCTACAGTTGAACTCTTACCCCAATAACCAATTGGACTTGTTTTGTAGTGACAATCTCTCATTTTCAATGCACGGCTCCCAGTATGTGACTAACCAATAGATGCACGGATCCCAGTACGTGTCTTAATTACCAACTTGAGAAAGATGTTGGCTGCAAAGTTCTTCAGTTCATCACAAAACCCTAAGGTGTACAAATACAGCAGCTTCTTTAAGAGAAAGATGAACTATGGCAAATTCTGTCTCCGGTCACAATTTGCATGAATAAAACTTTCCTTCACATTCGTGCAACTATGCAACTTTCCTTCACTTTCCTAAGGTGTACAAACACAGCAGCTTCTTCAAGAGAAAGATGAACTAGGGCAAATTCTGTCTCCAGTCACAATTTGCATGAACAAAACTTTCCTTCACACTCGTGCAATTATGCAACTATTGACGGCCCTTAAAATAATCCTTATATATGTTTAGGGTTGTGAGAAAAGAAGGCCTAAACACATACTCACGAATTGGATGATAAACAAATTTGAAAAACTGAATTTCATAAACCTCGATAGATAGCCATCTATCGAGCTAGCTATTGAGCCACGGGCTGAAACAACTTTTAAACCTCGATAGATGCTAGCTGTCGAGATTTAAATCTAGTATTTTCTCACTTTTTTCTTGGACAGACTTGCATGGCTTTAACACTTGAACTTGAAACCTTGTTCCTTAAAGTATTAAACACATCCTAGATCTACCCAATTACAAGTAAAGTGCGTTTTGTTAAAGGATTAACCAATTAAATAAAATATTGACATATGTTCCTAACATTGAATCACATATGTCCTAACATTTCTCTCTCCTTCCCAGATCTTATTTTTATTTATTCCCTCTCTCTCTTTCTCTCCTTTTACCCTTCTCTCTCTTTCTCTCTCTCTCTCTCTTATCAAAATCTTTTTTCCACATTAAACTAGCCAAACAACTCAAACCTATTCCTCAAAAAAAAAAAAAAAAAAAAAAAAAAAAAACTCAAATCTTTGGTATGCCTTTATTACTTTAAATGTTTAAGACAAATTCAATGCAGAATTGTAATGCTTAAATTCAATGGATTGGTTAATTTGATATTTTGTCTCTACACATTTTTCCAATCAATACATTCTCTTCATCAAACTTACAGGAAAATTTTAGTAGGGAAGGAAGAAGAGGTGGTGGAGGAACTTTTTGAGATAGCGTGGATGTTATGGAGTTAAAAAAATTAATGAATTTTTGAATAGTAGTACAAACTGCCCTGTGTGATGGCTAAAGAGGCCATATGTTTTGCTACAAGACTACAATACCTATAACAATCTTATTGCACATAAGAATCCACCAATCAAGAATAAAAAACAACCTCCTCAAGAGATGTCCTTCATGATAAATTTTGATGGAGCAACTTTTAAAGAACAAAACACATTGGGAGCAGGAGTTTTTATTCGAGATGATAATTGTACCTCATTGCAACATTGAGTAGCAAAGGGAGAGCAATTATGGATTAGGAGGAGGCAGAACTAGCAACGGTTAGTTAGGCCGCTAGGCTATTAATTTTGCAATTGGGATATGTGCAAGAGATATCATCTTAGAGGGAGATTTAGCAAATGTTATTCACAAGATATGATTCAAGGAGGAAGATAATTCATGTTGGGAGCTGTTTAAGGAAGCAATACTAAGAATGAATCTGTTCAAGCCATGGAAGGTAAGCTATTCTAGGTGAGGCGAATCAACATGCATATGTATTGGTATGGCTTGCTTATTGATTGGCTAAACATTGATGTAATGAATATGAATTGTATTTAATACAAGTTATCTTTGATTAGTTTAAGAGGAAAAAAGAAAAAAAGAAAAAGAAAAAGAAAAAGAGACCAATACCCCAACATACTATCTCTCTCTAAAATGCTTCCAAAGAAGAAAAGTTTCGGTTGCTCCATATACTCTATGGTGGTTTTGATATATGATTCTATTTGTTCCACTTTGTATGTCATTTGTTTTACTCTTTTCTTTTTTCAATATTATTATTGCTACATTTTCATTGATTTGTTTTTTTATCCTCCATGGGCAAATGCACTTTTAGTGTGGACCCTTATGATCACTATTAAATTTGTAGAAGTTTTTATATCGATATCAATTTCGTGTCACTAGGTTTGATCCATATATTGCAACCTAAGCATGTAATAATTCTAATAAATTTATCGCAAAAATAGGTAGGAAGACGGTTACTAATCTACTGTCAATGCTGTTGATACCGTATTTTGTCTGCCCTCGATTTGCGTGTCAAATCCCGAAAAATCCAAAAATATTATTTTCTCTCCATGGGGCTGTGAGAATATCTAGAATGACATGACACAACCTGTTTGGACACCGGAGCACCCAAAATGCATTTTTTAGCCAAAATGACCAAAACGCCTTTAGTCAACCTTGGGTTGACCAAAGGTCAAACAAGGTCAAAATGCTCACAAAACAACATTTTTCATGTTTTTATATCAAACTCGAGCTCCTCAAATATTTTTAGCAACTTTTACCAAGTTTGACCCGGAGTTGACCCCTAGTGGGCCCAAAAACCCTAATTTTGATCCAGCCCTCAGAATAGTTTGAAACCAATGCCATTGCGAAGATAATCAAATTCTCATTTCAATGATTATTCGTGGGTCGAAATCAGTGTTAGAAAGGTCATGATATCATGAAAATCGGATTAATGCATAAATTGATACATTACTAACTTCCTAAAGCCATAACTTTTGATTCGACCGTTGGATTTTCGAGTTCCATACCTTTTCAATAATAGTATGTCAAGATCTTTCCAAGGGTGTCAACATCAACCCGATTATAGGCCATTTAAAGGTGGCGGCCCTTGAAGGGCCGTTGCC
Source organism: Quercus glauca (assembly GCA_023736055.1). Classification (NCBI taxonomy): domain Eukaryota; kingdom Viridiplantae; phylum Streptophyta; class Magnoliopsida; order Fagales; family Fagaceae; genus Quercus; species Quercus glauca. Next base: position 80,770,147 of record CM043318.1, on the reverse strand, counting down.
TCGTAATTTGTGTCGAGCTAGGCACCCCCTAGACCAAAAAGGAGGAGACTTTAGGGGGTCCTGCTCTCTGCCTGGATGTTTTCTACACATTTTTTCTCTCTTTCAAACACAAAAAACACATCAAAGTCTCTTGATTCTTGCTTCTTCACCAAAAATACAAGGTATTATTCTTATACCCAATCTTCTTTTCCTTGCATCTTGGGTTTGTGGTTTAGGGGTGTGGATGTAGCTTTTTAGCTACCATCCACACCCCTAACTTTCTAAATCCTTCTCTAGCATTTATTTTGTTCTTTCTGCCTTAATAACATGATTTATTGCTTTCTTTGACATGTTTCTTGCTTTATCTTGCTTCTAGCATGTTCTTAGCTTAGATCCATGTTCTTCAATGCTTGCTCATGTGTTATTTGTCTCGATCTACATGCTTTATGCTTTATGCCATGTGTTTGTGCCTAAATCTATCTTTCCCTTGTGTTGTTTGGCTAGATTCGCATGTTTCTGTGCTTGTTTACATGTCTATTTATCTTTCCTACATTCTTTATGCTTTATGCCATGTTTTCCCATGCTTTATTCCTCTTTTTGTTTTATGTTGATGTTAGGGTTACATGCTCACATGCTTGTATGATGTTTTTAGCTATGTCGTACTTGGATCTATGTGTTTATGTATATATTTCCATGCTATATGGTTAGATCATTGTCTTCACATGCTTATATGCTTGGATTCATGTTCTTCCATGTTTATGTGCAAGGATCTACATGTTTACATGCATGTTTCTATGCCTACTTGTCTTGACCTATGTTTTCACATGCCTATATGCTTGGATCTATGTTCTATACATGCTTTATACTATCTTGCATGTGCTTGTGTGCACCTTGCCATGTTTGTGTGCTTAGGCCTAGACTATGTTTGTCATGCCATGTGCTATTGTAGCCCTTTGGTCGTTTTTGTCTCTCTTTCTTGTGTTTTGGCTATTTGGTAGGATTTAGATCTTGACTCCTTTATGTTCTTGGTCATCATTCACATGCCTTGGCCCATATCAAAGGGTTTGGATCATCCTTATTTACATGTCTATGTTTGCTTGCTTCCATGCTTTATCTTCCATGTTAGCCTCTCTAGTTCTAGGCTTTGCTGATATGCCAAGAATGTATTGACTCCTTTGTGATGAATTAAACTCCCGAGAATTCACTATTATCACAACAAATGGTTACAAGTAAAGGAATCCCAATACCTTATACCAACCTACAGTTGAACCCTTACTCCAATATCTAATTGGACTTGTCCTGTAGTGACAATCTCTCTTTTTCAATGCATGGCTCCCAGTATGTGACTAACCAATTTGATGCGCGGATCCAAGTATGCAGCTTACTCACCAACTTGAGAAAGATGTTGGTGGCAAAGTTCTTAAGTTCATTAACACGATGAAGATCACAAAGCTCCTTGGTTACAAAACTCTACGGTGTACAAACACAGTAGCTTCTTGAATAGAAAGATGAACTAGGGTATATCTCTCCGGTTCACAATATGCTTGTGAAAAACTTTTGCATTGAGTTGCATCAGCTGTGATGGCCCTTAAAACAATTCTTATATATTTTTAGAATTGTTAGAAAAGAAAGCCCAAACATCTATTCACAGATTGTAGTGAAATCAGCTCTGAAAAATTGATTTTTATAAACCTCAACAGATAACCTATCTATTGAGTAGCTGTCGAGCATCAAGCTTAAACAGCCTTTTAAACCTCGATAGATACTAGCTGTCGAGCTTTAAAATCCAACACTTCTTCACTTGTTTCTTGGATAGATTTGCATGGTTTTAATACTTGGACTTGAACTATTGTTCCTTGAAGTATTAAACACATCCTAGATCTACCCAATTACAAGTAAAGTTCATTTTGTCAAAGGATTAGCCAATTCTATATTCACATATGTTCATAACAATGATTCACATATGTCCTAACATTTGCCAAGCTTGGCACCCTTAGCGGGTTTGTGGTTGTGTGGTTACATCTGATGCCCATAAGGCCTTGTTCAAATGTAACCATTTGGGAGACATCTTTAGATGCCTGGTTGCTCCATGCGTACCCTTCCCTTTTTCACTCCGTGCGATGCTCTGCTTACCATGCTTGTTTGTGCCACCTGTTGGCTTTCTATGCATCTTTACACGCTTGCTTACATGTCCATGCATAAGTCCCGCTTGCTAGTGTGTTGTCCATGCTTCAATATAATGAAGTTATGGACATTCGATCCAAACCTACATTTGTCCCTTGCAGACACCATCCTTTGTTTGTTCTCTTGCTTGTTTGCCTTCACGCTTATTTGCTTGCTTTCTTGTTCTTTGCTCGCCATGTCTATCATGCTTATCTACTTTATGCCTCTTTCATATGTTCTTTGCATCTTTTCTTTCATTGCTTGTCTACTGGTTTCTTGTCTTTGCCTTGGCATGTATACACATGGAGCGAGGACGCTTGGGCTAGGGCACAATCTCCCAGACATAAGCAAAAAGGGTGCGGATGCAAGCATGTAGATATGAGCCAAGTGGCTATGTTCAGTAGGTTTAGGGGTCTAGCTTATCCCATTTGGTCATGTACTCTTTGAAACCCCCTTCCTTCCTCCCCCATTCCTCTCTTAGATGGGTTGTATTAGGTATATCATATCATGTACCATTCGTCCTCATCTCTAGAGTATGGCGACCTCTGTTTACTTTCCTGCACCTATATTTTGGGCCATGCTCTAGGGATGTAGACATTTACTTTCCTGCTCTATGTGCTTTCATTATGCAAGATGTATGTATATATATATATATATATATATACCTACTCACCCCTTTTCGGTGTGATTGTCACAGTCCATATCACCTAAGGCAAAGCGATGCCTAATTTCCACTGCGAAAGTAAGGAGACATGCTACTAGATTTCACCATGGAAATTTGGTACTTTACCCGAATGCCTTAGGAAAGCATAGATTGAGACCACACCCATCAAAAGCCAAACCTCAAATCCCCCATGCATGCAAAGCCTGAATGCCAATGCCAAAATCATGTTTTTACTACCAATCTCTGAAAATTAGTTTTATCAAAACAAAGGACTGTCCTTGGACAGGCGTTGTGGAGTGCCTAACACCTTCCCCACATGTAACCAAACTTCTGAACTCAAGAATCAAAATTTTTTACCATCCACATTAGATTAGGAAAAATGCCATTTTTCTTACCCTAGGATTGGTAATAAAATCAACTAGAAACAGGTGACCAATCACACCTTCGAAAAACTCAATGATTGGTGGCAACTTGACTTACCTTTGGTAATCCCTTAAATTTGGCCAAGATTATTGCCACACCTCCAAAGGTAGACACCTACCCTCCTTCATTGAGAGAGAGAAAGCATTTGAAACTCCACGCGAGCCATGCATGCAAAGTCCATCATTACTGAGAAGGGCCTCCGACGGGCCTCGCGTCCGTGGGAGCGTTGCCACGGCGGGTGGTCGAATGAAGGCCCTACTTGCAGCCCGGCGTCAATAAACATGACCTTGGTTCATTTACACTTCTAATACCTATTGCATTGAGTGTTTTTATTCTGTCATGAAGTAATAGTTGAATAAATTTATTTTAAAAAATTACTAATTTTATCAAAATTTATTGTAACTTCAATTATATATATTTTTTCCCTAGAGGATATTAAAAATAAGCAGATATGGGGCTTCACTGTTTCAGATTAGTTTTTTACTTATCTTAAATTCTTAATTGTGTATAAGGCAATAATCAATAAAGTAGGAGCCTATGTTGCAAAAAATATTAGTGTCATGTATCTTTCTATTTTGAAAGAACAACATTCTCTTTATTTAACCTTCACAGCTGCCATTTTAGTTTGAGTAAACTTAACAATTTAAAATATGATCATTAGGTTCATATTCTTTTGTATATTAGCCTTAGCAAATTATATTTACTCTATTTTTAGTAACATGTAATGTATATGAAACTAACTCCTCAAGCATTAAATCACATAATGAGTATTATGCATGGTCTTGAAGATAATTTCTTATAAAATATTTTAAAATAAATTAATACTATACCCGTGCATCCCATGGGAACATTGGCTAGTACTTTAAACTAATCACAAGGTCTCACGTGTGTTCTGTTCACACGCTTCTACACTAAATCAAATGCTGCGTTTTAATCTTTTCTTCTTTCTTCTATTTGAAACGATGCCGTTTCTATATGCTCTGTTATTCTTCATTTCTGCATAGCATGCTTTAACTGTTTCTTGCTTCACTTCCTCTTCAATGTCAACACTCCCCCTCAAGTCTAGAATTGAAGGTTCTATGACTTTGTATTCTGAACAAGAAGCTTTAGCACTTGGAGCAAAAATATCTATCAATCCCAATCTGTTCATCAATCTGGAAAAAGTTGGTAAGCCTAATGCTTTAGTGAATATATCTACCACTTGAAGATTGCTGGTCACATGGAAAGTTCTTATTACTCCTTTTGCAATTTTGTCCCTGACCAAATGACAATTCACCTCTATGTGTTTTGTCCACTCATGGAAACCGAATTAGCTGCAATATGCAAGGTAGCTTGGTTATCAAACAATAGCATTGCATTTTTAGGATGATCAATTCTCAAATCTTTAAGCAATTGGAGTACCTGACCACTTTTACATTGTAAACTAACTAGTAAAGAAATTAAGTAGTATACATCTGAAATTTATGCTATGAAGAAGACCCACCTCTTATCCTTTATAGGCAGGCTGGTCTTGACTCAAGTTGTCATCTCTACAATTCCAAGCTATAATATGCATTGCTCTATTCTCCCTCCCAAGATTAATAACCGTGTAGGAACTTCCTGTTGGGTGTATTGCACCACGTGGGTCTAGCCCACACTTTGGCTTAGCTCATTAAATGAGCTTGTTGGAAAAGCTGCTGAGAAGTCAGCAAACTTAAATGGGCTTGCTGGAGAAGCTTGCCAAATGAGAAGAATTGAAGTCATCCTTTACATACAAAAGTCAAGGAAAGTTGGCTTGCATTTTAATAAATGTGATGTTAAGCTTGCGAGACACGTTGAAGGAAGAAAAGAAAGAAAAAGATGAAGAAATAGAAAGGCTATTGGGCCAATTGGTGTAGAGTCGTAGAGAGAAGTCCCAGAGTGTGAGGATTGGTGTAGACTTGAAGAATTGCATTAGTAAGAGAAAGTAAAAGAGAAGAGAAAAATATAGAGAGTAGGAGAAAATTGTGAGAGATACACAATGAGGAAGAGAGCAGTGAGTGAAAAAGAAAAAAGAAAAAAGAAAAAAAAAAGAGAGATTTCTTTGTTCAAGTTGTATGTTATAATCTCTATTTAATATGGTAAAATTATTTGGAGTTTGTCCCTTGATTTTTCCCTTTAAGGAGAAAGGGTTTTTCACTTAAATTTTTGTGTTCTTGTGTGATTGTGCTTACACTGTGCTTGCTGAACTTTATTCAAATTTATATAGAATTTTTTCCCAATACTTCTTGTGGGAATCGACAGATAGCAAGAAGAAACTCCATATGGTCAGCTGGAGGAAAATAAAAAAACCTAAGAAGGAGGGAGGCCTGGGCCTTCATGCAGCTAAGGAAAGAAACCTAGCTCTTCTGGCGAAACTGATATGGCAGTTTCACTCTAAAAGAGACTCAGTCTAGGCTATGGTGCTATCTCAAAAATATCTTAACTGTAGCAGACCTAGTGTTGGAAAAACATGGTTTGTATCTTATACAAAACATACACAACAGAAAATTAACGGATCTATTTTATTTGCAATTGATAACATGTACTATGTAAATTTCAAAATATAAGAACAAGAGAGTGTACCTTGGTGCGGTCAAATTCAAAACCAAAGATTAGAAGTACTCGGGAACACTTTTAATCTTCACTCCAATTCTACAAACGCCCAAGAAGTGTAGTCTCTCAATTAGTTCAAGGGAGAATAAGAGAGTGACTTCTACTCACATACACACCATTTCACAATAATGTCACTAATAAAATTATGTATGTTTCCCCCTTTATATCTAACTGATTATCTAATTGGGTTAGCCTTTTAGGCCATTCCAATTGGGCTTAAGTATGTGGTTTAGAGTGGGACCAAAAGGGAACCAATAAGACTCTAGCTTTTATAGGCTTTGGGCTTTTTTGTCAACTCTTGATAAGTCCAAAGTTACCATTAATTATATTTAATACAACTATATAAATATAATTGCACACTAGGCTTTATTAATAAATTATATCCTAAGACTTTATTATACATATAACCCCTTCATTAAAATATTTGTAGTAATACAAAGTCATGAATGTTGACTGCCACTTTGAAGATTACTATATCTTAATCCTTGAGTACTCTGTTTAATCCTTTAAGTTATTCATCATATATTTATGAAATTGAATTTCATAAATATATATTTTAGTAACTCATTACTAAAGTGGTTAGGCCTAACACTCTGAATAACCGAACCCATTAAACTTATCTCAAGGGAATATTTTATATCTCCATTAAGATACTATGAATTCCATCTTGAGAATATATGTTCCCTCAACACTAAATGTGGTTGCTCAACATACTAATATTTTGATTATTACTTTAGATCTTACTCTTGATATATCAAAGTAACCTAAACTTCATGATTGAGTCCATTATTCTCTCAGGATTAAGAGTTCATATATATAGAAGTCGTAAGATTTATTATTTATTTGACAGTCGTTAGGAGAATAATAAATCTCACAGCGGTCTAGTTCAATATGTCTTAACTCTTAAAATATATCAACATATCAACTAGAAGTCTTCACTTCCATGAACAAGACAAATCATCTTAGTTGATATGCTATAGTCTTCGCAGAAGAAATGCCCAATTTCATCACTGACTGCGAATTAAAATTCTAAGTTTACAAAGAACTTGTGACTTATATCTTCTGTGACTAAATCACATAAATCACATACTATGCATCTCATGGATTGTATGATAATGTCCAAATATTCATGTTACAATTATTTTAGATAATAATAAAATAACTTTATTAATCACAACATAATGTCATATATAACATCATACAATAGGATTTAAAGGGCACATATCCTAACACTTAGACCCTCTAATGCTCACCTCAAGTCTTTTACTTGGGTAGCTATCAAGAAAGGAGAAGGTGTATTGACCCCTTGTGAAGAAATAATTGAGGTAGATAAGCCCTTCTGAAGATTAGTAAGAATGTATTGACTCCTTGTGATGAAATAATTGATTAATTAGCCAAGTTTATTAATTAATCAAATTAACATGCAAAGAGCGTGGTAGCACAAATAAATCACCAATTAACTAAAGTATGCAGTGGAAAATAAATTGACATAGTGATTTGTTTATGAATGGGGAAAACCTACATAGTAAAAACCCCACCGGGTGATTTTAAGGTCACCACTTCCGAGAATCCACTATTATCAAAATAAGCGGTTATAAGTAAAGGAATCCTAGTATGTTATACCAACCTACAGTTGAACCCTTACCCCAATACCCAATTGGACTTGTTCTGTAGTGACAATCTTTCATTTTCAATACACGGCTCTTAGTACGTGACTAACTAATTGTGACTAATTAATTGCGCGGATCTCAGTACGCAACTTAATCACCAACTTGAGATAGATGTTGGCTGCAAAGTTCTTCAGTTCATCACACGATGAAGATCATGAAGTTTCTTGGTCACAAAATCTTATGGTGTACAAACACAGCAGCTTCTTCAAGAGAAAGATGAACTAGGACAAATTAGGCTTCCGGTCACACTTTTCTTCACACTTGTGGAATTGTGCTCTTGTGCAACTTGCGTAACCTTTTACGGCTCTCAAAATAATCCTTATATATGTTTAAGGTTGTGAGAAAAGAAAGCCCAAACATATACCCACAGATTGGATGAAAAGCAGCTCTGAAAAACTGAGTTTCATAAACCTCGATAGATAGCCATCTATTGAGTTAGCTGTCGAGCCACGGGCTTCAGCAGCTTTTAAACCTTGATAGAAGTTAGCTGTCGAGCTTTAAAATCTGGCACTTCATTACTTGATTCTTGGACAGTCTTGCATAACTTTAACACTTGAACTTGAAACCTTGTTTCTTGAAGTATTAAACACATTCTAGATCTACATAATTACAAGTAAAGTGCATTTTGTCAAATGATTAGCCAATTACATAAATTTTTGACATATGTTCCTAACATCAAATCACATATGTCCTAACAATCTCCCCCTTTGGCAATCCGTGACAAAACCACAACAAACAAATGAACATATGAGAGAAGTCATAAATCACTCAACTCATACTCACTTGTTGAATACAATAAAATCTATCATAACACAAACTCTTAAAAAACTTTGCAAGAAGAGAGTTTATGGTAAGTAGACTTTGACAACCTGTATTTCTGAAACATCTTAAACAAAACTCATCACAGCATCTTAGTGTGAAACAGAAATAATAGATTACATACAAGTTATAATGGACATGTGTATAAAGAAAGAAAAGAAACAACACACGTAAAGAAAGGTGAAAGAATTGTAATGACAACCTCAAATGTATATATATTAACAAGTACAAGGTTTGCTATCACAATATGATCACAAGATCCAAGGTACATGAACAATGTATCTAAAATAGAGAGAAAAAAAAAAAGATACATAAAATCCTTACTACATCCTTCAATATAAACACCCCCCTAACAAAAATCTCCTATACTAACCCTCCCCTTATGAGTATGACTTCTCTCATATCCAAAACTACTCCCCCTTTTTGTCACGAGTGACAAAGGGTAAGTATATCAAATAGACATCTCAACAGCACTAGAAGAGCTAGCACCATCATCCTCAGCATCAGAAGCATTAGTATCACCATCATCGTCCTCATCCTCAGAAGCCTCTAGAGTAGGAGGAGGAGAATCAACGAAGGCACCCATGACAGCCTGTTGTCGTGCAATACGACCCACACGAGTGTTCACTTGACACAACTCATCACTGAGAGTGTCGAGGCGAGCATCCATGCATATAAGTTGTGCCATGATGTCCTCGAGAGTCACACCACCTGTAGATAAAAAGGGGGCGGATGTGGATGGAATTGAAGAAGATGGAGGAATTGCCGTCTCGGACCGCCTCGAACGTAGCTGCGCCTCGCTCCATTTAACGGTAGCAGCATTTATGGCACACATGACATGGAAGTGGTTGGAAACGGGAAAGGGGACAAAAAATGGCGTAAAATCCTCGTGATAGCCGAAGGGAAGATGAGTTTATCACAGGTCACTGTATCCCTATATACATCTATGAGGGAAAAAAAAAGAGAAGAAAAATCTATAATAAAATGCTCTAAATGGGAAAGCAAAAATCGAGCATGGGGCTCTGTAATGAAGTTATAATGAGATAAAGGATGTAAAATAAAGGTCATAGCCATGTTAATAAACCTAGGACCATTAGCAAAGGCCGAACAAGAAGTGAATTGACGATCACCCCAATTAGAAGGACGCTCACAAAAAGAGAATATAAGCTTGTCTTTGGACACGGTCTTAAGACGATCACAACTAGGGTAGTTAGGATGCACTATCCTAGGGACATGGAGCATGTCGGATACAATATTCGGAGTGACCACGATGCGCGTACCTCGAACACGAGTGACAAAGAGAGGTACTGAATAAACAAATTCATGCATGTTGGAGTAGAACTCTTAAATAAACACGGATGGACAAGTGACCGGGACGTCACACAATGACTCCCAACCCCTACTGTGAATGACAGTGGGTAGGTCGGTGTCGGAGAAATTCGACAAAATGACTTGGCGTTCCGAATGAATGCCTCGTCTAGAAAAGTTCTTCGAAAAGTCTTGTTGGGCTTTATCATCACAGAACCAAATATGAGAGGGAGAAGGATCAGAAGAAGAAGATGCCCCGAAACGAAGAGGGTTCCGGGACGAAGTAGATTTTCGTTTAGGTGCCATAGAGCAACTAACCGAGAGAGAGAGAGAGAGAGAGAGAGAGAGAGAGAGAGAGAGAGAGAGAGAGAACACACACATATAAAAGCACCAATCATAATCAATATATAAGAATATAGAGAATGTAAAGTACGTATGCATGAAAATGCATGAGCATGTGATATGCAATAGTAAAAACATCATGGGCTTAGCCTAATCTAATCCTACCAGCACACAATCATTTCAACAAAGTAAACGCACATCTAAAATGCATGAAACAATGTTATAATGCAAATGAGATGCAATGCATTATGATTGAAAGCCATTTTCACAAAGCCCATCCCAAAAATTTCACAAAATCTCCATTAATTTTGAAAAACCCCAAAGTTTATCAAAAATCCCAAAAGTTAGGTTAGAAAGCATGAAATGCATGATAGATGAGAGAAACGAGATCTTACCAGAGGAAGAAAGATCAATCTAGGCCAAAAAACCTTTAGGAAAGAAGTTTGAAGTGAGGGAGAGGTTTTGGGTGGTGAAGAGTCAACAGGAGTCGAGAGAGATCGAGAGAAATGAACCTGAAATCGAATGAATCCTATATATAGAACCTCTAAATCTCGATAGATCGAGAGGTGTCGAGGTTTAAACTTCGACAAATGCATCTATCGAGAATATATCCAGAGGTGTCCATAGCAAAAAGAATCTTGATGGATCGAGGAGCTATCGAGGAGACAGAAACTTTCTCGATGGATCAATGAGCTATCGAGAAGTTATCGAGATTGCGATAAAAAGAAGTTGAAGAGCTTGATAGATAGCCTAGTTGTCGAGAGGAGTTGAGGAGTTGTCGAGATTACTTATAAACAGTTTTTCCAAGAAGAGAAAAACATAGATATGAATGCAATCAAGCATGCAACTTAACCAAGGATCCAAATAACATTTTAACCTCTAAAAAACATCTCTAAACAAGAAAAATGTTAAGCACAAAGATCCCAAAACACACACGCGCGCACACACACACACACACACACACACACTAAACAAGTCTAACCAATTTTATATTTCAAAAACAAGTTAAAACAGTTGTGAGCATACATTAACACATGTAAACCTTGTGATGGCCAAATCACATTGTACCTGCACATGTATCAAAAGTAGCAAAGAATATTGCGTGTCGTGTGTGAAAAACATTGCAAGATTGCATAAGTGTCTGCGTGTTATGATGATTTGAGATATGAGAAAATCACTTTAACTCACACACAATCATAACTGTTTGATGGGGACTATCACCTTTGAGGTACATCCTACAACTCCCACATCTCCTAGAATACACGTTTGCAATCATATATAAAGCATTTTGATCTTTTAGCTTTTATTTTTCTTTGCATATTTTTCTTTTTAAGCAAACCATGCATGGGCATATAAGAAAGAGAAAAGAAATACCCAATGATGTTAAGCTTTTGACATTGCACTTTTGCTATGCCGAAACATACAGATGTCATTTCATGATCGGCGGGCAAGAGTGGTGAGATGGTTATTTATGCCTTCTCTTAGGATTTTCTAGTCCTTCTCGTCAAAAAAAGTGATTTGACTTTTAAGTACAAGAGATCCCACAAAGCTCATTTACTTAGTTATGCATAGAGATGCTCATCTAAGCTACAAAAGATACAAAGTTTAGAAAATTTTGTTTCAATGGCCATCCAAGGTACGCAAGTACCAATGTACACAAACACATATTATTTTTGTATTTTTCTGATTTTTTAATTTTTTTTATATGAAAAACAAAATAAAACAAAACTAAAAGGTAACCAAACAAAAACATGTTAAATAAGACATATCAATGCATAAAACTAGACTGACTTAAAACAGTAAATCAAGACACACAAGTAATGCAAAACAAAAACACGAAGGGAAGAGAGAGAAAAAGTGACAGAATCATTTAGAGCCCTTTTCCTTCTACACCTTGGAAGGACATTTCTGTTTAGCAAACCCTTGATTCGGCGGTGAGGGGGAAGAGTTAAAACCGTTCAAGTTCAAAAGGAACATGAGATTCTGGTCTCCTAACGCGATCATGCTGTTGCTCTTTTGAGTGGTTAACCACTTGTAGCAATTAGGTTGAGTATGTCCAGCTGCATTACAGTGATGACAAAAATGCTACTTTTTCTACTTAGGCTTTTGAGAGTTTCTCTTCTTAGCCCTAGGGTTCTTAATCTCTTTCTTATCAAGTTTAGGGGATGCTCCTAAGATAGATTTACCATTGTCTACGTTCTCACTAGCTAATTCATTCTTAACATCATTGTTCTCAGTTTCAACATTATTAGCAAGAGGAACAAAAACAGTAGTACTAGTAAAAGCAATACTAGGAGAAGAGAAATCATACCCTAAACCGGTTCAATCAGAAGCAGATTTCTGAAGATTGAGCATCTTATTTAGATTTGCGCTTGAAGTCCTTTCCAGCTGAGCTCTAACTTGGAACAGTTCTGTCTCAAGCTTCTTGGTCTTCTCAGCTAAGAAATTATTCTCAAACCTCAGTGCTCCAATAGTCTGATTGGCTTCATCAAACTTTGTAGAGATTTCTTCTCACTCAAACTCCACATCACTAAGCTTCTTGGTAGCCAACCTATACAACTTCTCATACTTTTTTGAGACCTTGTATAACTTTGCATAGGCTGTATGGATGTCATCTTGTTCATCCATCTTTTCTAACTTAGACTCCACTAATTCCTCTTCTTCATCCACATCTTCAATAATCCCCTTAGTAAGATTTACAGTGGTAGTGAAGGCATTTAGGATTCAATCATCCTTATTATCAGAGTCATCCTCAGGCTTAGTGTCGCTCAAGGTAGCATTAAGTGCCTTACTTTTTTTTATGGTCTTAAGATAAGTAGGGCACTCTTGTTTCATATGACTGAAACCTTGACACCCAATGCACTTAGGTCCTGAGGGAACAGTGTACTGACCGTCCTCCCTAGCATCCTTCTTCCCTTTGTCTTGATTCTTGAATTGTGAAGAACTGGATTGCTTTCGGTCCTTGTCAAATCCTTTCGCGATGGCATTCTTCATAAACTTCTTGAACTGCCTCATGATATAGGATTTCATCTTAGAATCTTCATCGTTTGAAGATTCATTCGTGTCACTGCTCTTGGCTTTCAAAGCCATGCTTTTGCTCTTGCTTGATTTCCCTATTCTCATCAAACCCAACTCATAGGTCTACAGATTTCCAACCAGCTCAGTCAAAGGAATTTTGTTGATGTCCTTTGATTCCTCAATGGCAGTGATCTTGGCATGGAATCTCGCGGGTAGAGATTTGAGCACCTTTCTCTTGATCTTGGGTTCAGGAATGGTTTCCCCAAGATTAAAGGCTGAGTTCACTATGTCCTTGAGCTTGGCATAGAACTCATTGAACGACTCATCCTCCTCCATCTTGATCTCTTCAAAGCTTACAGTAAGCCTCTGAAGCTTTGAATCCTTAACAGCCTTGGTTCCTTCATAGGTTGTCTGGAGAATGGTCCATGCTTCCTTAGCAGTTTCAGTAGATGATATCTTCTTGAATTCCTCATTTGTGACTGCACTGAATAAAGCATTCAATGCCCTGCTATTGAAGTTTGCCGCCTTGATCTTAGCATCATCCCAGTCGGCCTGCGCTTCCGTAGGCTTGGTCCAGCCTATCTCTACAGCTTGTCACACTTTCTCATCTAAAGACTGCAAGAAAGCTCTCATGTGTACTTTCCAATATGCATAGTTAGTGCCATCAAATAAATGAGGTATTATAAGAGACTGTCCTCTATCCACGATAAACAGGGGTCAATGGATCACACAGTAAAGATTAACCCTAATTAGAATGTGCCTGCTCTGATACCACTTGATATGCCAAGAATGTATTGACCCCTTGTGATGAAATAATTGATTAATTAGCCAAGTTTATTAATTAATCAAATTAACATGCAAAACGCGTGGTAGCACAAACAAATCTCCAATTAACTAAGGTATGCAACTGAAAATAAATTGACACGGTGATTTGTTTACGAATGGGGAAAACTTCCACGGCAAAAACCCCACCTGGTGATTTTAAGGTCATCACTCGAGAATCCACTATTATCAAAACAAGCGGTTACAAGTAAAGGAATCCAGTACCTTATACCAATCTACAGTTGAACCCTTACCCCAATACCTAATTGGACTTGTTCTGTAGTGACAATCTCTCCTTTTCAATGCACGACTCCTAGTACGTGACTAATTAATTCCGCTGACCCCAGTATGCGACTTAATCACCAACTTGAGAAAGATGTTGGCTACAAAATTCTTCTATTTATCACACGATGAAGATCACGAAGTTTCTTGGTCACAAAACCCTATGGTGTACAAACACAGCAGCTTCTTCAAGAGAAATAAGAACTAGGGCAAACTAGGCTTCCGGTCACATTTTTCTTCACACTTGTGAAATTGTGCTCTCGTGCAACTTGCGTAACCTTTTACGGCCCTCAAAATAATCCTTATATATGTTTAGGGTTGTGAGAAAAGAAAGCTCAAACATATACTCACGGATTGGATGAAAAACAGCTCTAAAAAACTAAGTTTCATAAACCTCGATAGATAGCTATCTATCGAGCTAGCTGTCGAGCCACGAGCTTCAGCAGTTTTTAAACTTCGATAGATGCTAGTTGTTGAGTTTTAAAATATGGCACTTCATTACTTGATTGGATGAAAAGAAAGCTCAAACATATACCCACGGATTGGATGAAAAACAGCTTTGAAAAACTAAGTTTCATAAACCTTGATAGATAGCTATCTATCGAGCTAGCTGTCGAACCATGAGCTTCTGCAGCTTTTAAACTTCGATAGATGCTAGTTGTCGAGTTTTAAAATCTGGCACTTCATTGCTTGATTCTTGGATAGTCTTGCATGGCTTTAACACTTGAACTTGAAACCTTGTTTCTTGAAGTATTAAACGCATCCTTGATCTACCCAATTGCAAGCAAAGTGCGTTCTGTCAAAGGATTAGCCAATTACATAAATTATTGACGTATGTTCCTGACATCAAATCACATATGTCCTAACAAGATTTAAGCATTTTTTTTTCATTTTTTATATACTAATTTGGCGACACATGCAAGGCACGTGCTGTTTCTTAGGTGAGAAAATTAAAATAAAGCTTCTATTTAAAAAAGTATTAAATCATGTACATATATGTCATACAATACCAATGTCAGTAATATAAGAATTTTGACTATGCACAAACTTAGTGTAGCTATTTATTTTTCTTTTATTTATTTATTTATTTATTTTTTGATAAGAAATAGAGAGTTTAACTTAGAGTAGCTATTTAACATTGGAAGTTTTCGTTAATCAGCATATATGTACAACAAACATGATTTCCAGTAAAAGGGAAGCACCTCAATTTCTTAATTTTACAATTGAAAATAACAAATTCAAAATTATTACAATTTTACACACACACCACCACACAGAAGAATCTATAGCCATAATAGTTCAATTTGAAGAAACTATTCAATCCAACACATCACCCAAAAAAAAAAAAAAAAAACTCAACTCATCTGAAACAAGATATCTAAGACATCCATATTAAACTTAAAAAAAAAAAAAAAAAAAAAAAAAGAAAAAGTAAAAAAGAGAGGCAAATGAAAAATATTTGTACACAATACACATACAAAATTTTATAAGAGAGAACTTGTGATTGTAGAGAAAATTGGCAATAAAGGGGTGGAAAACACAAAATAATAATAATAGTAATTAAATCAAAGAGAAAATTAGGCTTAGTGATTGGCATAATTGATTCATACCTATCTTTTCATGAGTTATAAAATTAGAGACACTGCTCATTCAAGCTTCAAAATGAATAGCCAATTGCAGATGTAGACAAATAGAGGTAATTGGAGGAGTGCGTATAATTTTGCCATATGTGCAAAATGCACCTAAAAAAACCATTACAAATATTCATAGCAAATGATATGTTGACTCTATCATGTCTTGCTTTAATTAAATTCTAAGTTTCTAACATTATCATTTAAAATGAGAAAAAAGAAAAAGAAAAGAAGAAATCATTAGAAACATATATATTTTAAAGAGTAATTTGTCAAGCAAATGCTAAAAGAAAAATCTATAATCTATAATGTGCATTTTCAAATGACAATCTGCCATTGCATCTCTAGAATCTGCCATTGCATTTAAAATATATATATATATATATATATATATATATAGTAAGAATATCCAAACCATTAGGCAAACTAACTCATTTGCATTGGAAAAGTATAATCTGTTAAAGGAACCTAAAAATTGATAATGACAGTGTTATTTTACCTATATCAAAGTGACATATCCTTTAGTGAGAGTCAAAGAAAACCGCTAACCCATATAACAAAAATATAAAATAAACAATTGAGATAAAGGGGAGTAAAAAGTATAAACAACAAGAATATACAACTATAAACAAAGCTATAAAGACATATCATCAAACAACGATCATATTGCTTGGCCAAAATTAATGGCCTGTTTGGATAGAGGGGGAAGGAGTAGGAATAAAGGGGAGTAGAGTAGGGTTAGCTAAAAATAAGCTAATTTTGTGCTAAATCTACTATATTCCCTCTTTCTCCCCCTAAATCCAAACAGACCATAAGGATAGAGATTTCTGATCAATCAAAATAAGGGTATTATCCAAAGTTTTAGTAAAAGAAGTGTGGCAAATTTAGGTTTTATTGAATTTGGGGCCTGTTGAGTTTTAAATATAATGAAAAAAACTCAAAAGAAAAATTAGAACCCTTTGGTGCCTGGTGTTGAGCTCTTTAGTAATGTTGGTCTTCAATTCCTTAAAGCACCCAACTTCTCAAGAATAGTCCTTAAAAACAAAAGAAAAAGAATCATATTGTTCTCAAAATTTAGTAAATCATGAAGGCATATTGTTATTAATTAATCAAGTACACACAATTTCAAAAAAAAGAAGAAGAATAAAAACAATAAAATTTAAAGGATCTAATAAATTCAATATATATATATATATATATATATATATATAAATGAAATAAACTGTTTTTCTATAGCATAATTATTACAGCTTAAATTTTCTATGACATAATTGACAATTATCATATTAAAATGCTAGTGACATTATCAAATTATCTCAATGATAAGCCCTTTCAATCCAAGTACTCATTTAAAACCCCAAATTATCACAAAGACATAAGTATCTAACTATCTCTTTTCACAACAAAATCCCTATACACAATTGTTCAATTACAAAACAAATTCACCATTGCATTTGTGCAAACATAATGTCAAATAACTATTCAGATGTACTACACTCACTTAGACGTCAAAATAAATTAACAAATCAAAGACAATACGTGTTGCTCCTAAGGGTTTTATTTATATTCAAAAAATCTTGAAGCAATTCCTCAATAAATTGTTCTTTATCAATTCCTACATAACACACACACACACACACACACACACACACACACATATACATATGTTGGGAAGAGAACACCTTATGACAACTCATTTTCCAAAACAAACTAAAAATTACAGCATCACATCCATCCAAATCATTGAACATTAAAAAATACTTCTAACCAAAAAAAAAAAAAAAAAGCCTCAAAATACTTTCAAATTTTTTTTTCGCAAAATACTTTCTCAAATAAACCAAGGATACAGTAATTCATCCATTGGTTGAATCAAGATGATTGTTCAATTATGCAAAGTCATGTCTACTCGTATCAAATAAAATCTAAACAATTAGTTATACACCAAAAAAAAAAAAAAAAAAAAAAACCAAGCACCTTCTTCATATATTAAAAGTTTTAAGCATTTAAACTTGAAATCAAACCAAACATGAAAAATACAACTCACCCTAGCTCTGCTGTTGACTGTGAGTGTAAACAAAAACAAAAACCTATAAATCTAAAATCCTCAAAAGCCTATGACATTTACAAAACCATAAAAATATAAAGAATAGGTAACACATTTTTTTTTTTTTTTTTTATCACGTGCAATCTCAAGGAACTCAGTGGATTGTTAGCCAAAACTTGATTCACCGAGACTTGGGAGAAAACCACAAGGCCCTTTCAGATTAGAGATGGAGCCTTTAATCTCTCTACCTCCAACAACTAAAACGGAATTCTACTAAAGATTACAGATTATAGTGATTCATCTTTGAAAAACTGATCCTACTCCAGTATACACAAAATTCATTGATAAATAGTATATATAAACAAAAATTAAAAATTAAAAAACCAAAGCTTTCATTCATATACATACATACATAATTACATACATGATATGACAAAAGTACACCTAATAGCAAATATTAACAGAAAAAAATTATCTAATATGAGTAAATATCCAAAGTTTCAATCCTGTGCGCAAAGATAACTGCAAAGAAGAACACCTACAAATAGCAAACACAACACAAATTCAACCGATCAGACTAAAAAAAATCCAAACTTTCATTCATATAATCTAAATATAACACAAAATATTTTGACCCATCTAAGTAAAAAACCAAACTTTCACACAAACATACAAAAACTCAAATCTCAATATTCTTCGAATTTTAGATTCTAAAAGCGAAAACCAAAACTCCTCAATTGCCTTCCATTTGTCCCCAGTTTTCCCAGCAACCATGATTTTGTAGTCCCATAAACCAAAAATAAGAAAATAAAAGAGATAACAAATAGCATTTAAGCTCTATCTTTTTTTTTTTTACACACCACAACCAAAAATACATGCATGCAGCAGGTAGTTATGTGGAGCAAGTTATAAACTCACACACACAAACCTAGTTAACCGATGTGGGACAAGCACCCCACAGGGGCCCTTGGACTCAAATCACCACAGGCACACTATGCCCATTTGAGTTTATCTTTTATTTTGACTGAATTGTTGTTTTCTTTAAACGCATAGTTTTGGCTTCACAAGAAGAAAAAACTTGACTAAACCAAAAATACTGTAAACAATCTCATTCACACTTTTATATAGTAGTAGATATGGAAATAAATAGATGAAAATGGTGGAGAGTAAACAGATAAAATTCTCAATCTATGTTCTACTTAGATTATATTATATTATATGTAACATGAACATTATTGTTTTTGGCAAAAGGATAATGTTGATTTCACAGTTGGTTTGTTCTAGTTGTTGTATTGGTCGATACTAATTTTGAATATGGCAAAATTGAAAGTTTTGATTTGGGGCAAAACTTCATTTTCACACTGATTGGACCCAACCGATTTTAGTGTTAAATATTTTGTTGGAACACATTTGGGAAATTATGATCATTATTGTTGGAAAGGTTTTATTTTATTAATGGAATCAAAGCTCTAAAAATTATGGTAAAATTTTCATATTGATGGTTTAATTTTATTCTATTTTGCTATGAATGCAATTAAAAAAAAATAACATGTGTGTATATACACACACACACACACAATCTAGACCCAATTTGAGTTTGAGGCATGGCACTTGCTATCTAAGGATTTGTTTAGAGATACTCATATGGATTAGGATATTAATTTTTGTTTATTTTATATTATTAATTTTTATTCAGAATTTTAATATAATGAGAAATCCATTATATTGTGCTTTTTTTATTTTAAAATTTTATTCTTATGTGCAATATTTTTTCTAGGTTAAATGTAGCATTGTGTGCAGGTCCAATTTGATGGGTTAAGGTAAAAAATTTCAACCAAACCAAGATTATTGTTACTTTTTACAAATCAAGGTCCTTATGCTCAATGTTGTAATCTAACAAATTGAACAATCCTATGTATAGAATCATAGATCACCCAATAACGCTTATTTGTTCAAACTTCGTGAAGGTGTTCAAACTGGGGCCATGGTCTACTATCTGGTGCTTAAACCGTGCAAATCAAAGCAGAGAGGATATAGACTTCATGATTTTAACAACTTTCTAGGTCCAAGTGATTAATCTTCTCTTCATTAACATATCAAAAGTGAATGCAATGAAAAAGGGGAAAATTTGAGAAATTTAATAGTTATGGATATGAGTGGTGATTAGGAATTTTTTAAAGCACTCTGATTGCGTTTGGTATTAATGGGTTTCTGATGTGTGAAATTATTTTTGTGATTTTTCAATTTAAAAAAAGAAACCATTTGAAAAAAATACTGTTGCCAAGGTCACTACTCTGTTAGCTATGTAAATAATATCACTAACGACAGTTAAAAGAATGATTAATTTCACACAGTTTTAAAACTTGAGAGATCACTAACATTCACTTGAAACTTAAGAGATAATTTTGGGTAAATAGACAATAGTGTACTTTGGCCCTTCCTATAGTGAACAAATTAATGGATTAATGTTGCAAGTCCATTTGTTAACTAATGAGCTATAGTTTGTTTGCCTCTTTAAGGCTGGGTTGGACTACCTACTGATGGGCGGCCAAATTGGATTATAAGAGCATTCTCATCAAATATTTCAAAAAATATAGCATTTAGTATCTCAGAAAACTATTTTATTTATTTTAACACTTCACTTTATAATACACCCAACATCAAATGTTTTTTTTTTTTTTTTACCACTTCATTAAAATATTATTTATTTTAATCAAGTGAGAGAGAGAAAGTAGCGGAGAGAGGCACAACACAAGAAAGTGAGAGAGAAAGAAAAAGAAAAAGAAAATAATAAAAAAACTTTAGCAACTTGCTACAGTAGGGTATCAAAGATGACACTCCACTGTAGCAAAGATGTCAAAATTTTTAAGAATAGCATACTTTATGTGAATGATATTTTAGGGGGATGAGACCTAAAATTAGGATTTAGCATTTTTCACATCTTTAATGTGAATGCTTTAAGAATGACAAGAAACCCAACTAAATGACTAATCCTAAAAAAAATAAAAAAATAAAAAATAAACACTCAGTGACTTTGTATACACATTTTCTTTATATATATATATTAGAAAAGTTTTGGTGTGCTAATGGTCTTTGTTATTTGTTTGTGAATTTAAGTTTGGGTTTGGGCTTTGGTTGCATTTTATAAATTTATTTTTGGGTTTGGAGTGGGCTGATAGTATATTTTTATTCTGGGCTTGGCTTGAGTTGGATTTTATGAAGGTTTTTCGGACTGAATTATGTAAGTTTTGGGTTACAATTGGGTATTGATTTCTAAAATGGCTTCCTTCCCTGAGACTACACAATAAAAACTTGATTTAATATTTTTGGACTGGGTTGGAGAAAAGAAAAATATTATGTTGTGTATCTAGGCTTGGGTTTGAGTTCTTTAAAAGCTTTAAGTAAAGTTTCAGGTTGGTTTTTATGGTGGAATGGGTTAAATTTTGAGGTTGGACTCGAGTGAATGGGTTTAATTCAAAATGGGTCAAGAGGTAGGCCAAGGCTGTTGTGGGTTGGATTTAAAAGGAGAATTTTAAGTGAGATGGAATTGGGTTTGATTTAAGTGGGCATGGACCATGTTTTCAGATGGAATTTTGAAAATAGATCTTCAAGAGGATCTGGTTTAAGCCATTGTTGTGAATTTGGCTGGTGTAAAATATTTAGTTGAATGAGAGCTCTTGTAGCCTAACGGATTAGGTTCCAGTAAAAAAAAGAAAAAAAAAATCTAGTATCACGTCATTTTTCATAATTTTTTGTCCACAATTGTGATGTGGCAGAATGTGATTAGTAAAGAAAAAGTTATAGATTCATGTGTAAGTGATAAAAAATAGTTAATCACTCACCATCTACTATGTCAGAGTTGTGACAAAAAAAGTTGTAAAATAATTTGTGGTTCTAGAAATATTAGTTAAAAAAAGCAACTCTTGTAGGTGGGTTCATTTGCAGTAATTAATTCCATTCCAAACAACCCACCAACTCAAAACCACCAACTCAAAACCATCAACTGAAAAAAACCGCAGCAAAAAAAAACCATCACTGAAGAACTATCACTGAAGAGTCGTTTACTGTGGTGTGGCGGAAGTTCGGGCAAGAGGTCGTAGAGAACGCAAGAGAAACATGTGGTGTGATTTGGGATTTAATTGAGCTTTAGAGAAGCTGACGTTTGCGCCGTAAAGTGCAGTTGACTCTGTCTCACTGTCTCATTGCAATTTGCATGCAACATTACAACAACAACAACAACGTACGTACTATATAAAAACAATTGGTACTTCCCTCCAAAAAAACCTAACACTCAAT
The DNA here is from genome assembly GCA_023736055.1 of Quercus glauca. NCBI lineage: Eukaryota > Viridiplantae > Streptophyta > Magnoliopsida > Fagales > Fagaceae > Quercus > Quercus glauca. The sequence continues at coordinate 80,748,073 of CM043318.1, read as the reverse complement.
GTCAGACTTACCCCAAACCTCAGCCGATGGACCAATCGGGTCCCCGCCAACAACTTCCATTCCACTCATTCCCACTAATCCTTCTCAACACAAGAAGGTCATCATCCCCGTGGTGTCCGTGTCACTTTTCATCCTCTTCATCATTGTGGCGCTTCTCATCATTTTCAAGAAGAAGATCGTCTTATTCTTTCGCATGAGGAATATTAATAGGACTACAGTCCCACCACCACCTGTGGGGGAGGAGGCACCACAAGTAGCGGTCCACATTGCATCTAGCAATGACGAGAGCGAGGAGGAAGAGGTGGTGATTGAGAGAGCTCACGTTGCGAAGGTTTTTCTTTTTTTTGCTTTTCTTTTCGTTTGTTCTTATTTTTTCCCTACTTAGCTCGATCGGTCTTTTATATATATATATATATATATATATATATATATATATATATATATATATATATATATATGTTGTGTTTTGTTTGCGTCTCTTTTAGTTATGGTTTTACATGTTAATTGAAGTGTTTGTGGATGATGGATTAGTATTTAGAATTTGGAAGTGACCTGGGAATATATTTTAATTTTATGCTTACGTTGTTAAATAATTGTGTGAATCTTGCTAGTTCTTGGTATAGAACAGAATAAATTTGTTTAAGCATTGCACATGCTAGGTGAAAGCTCATGGAATTCTTTTTTTAATCACTACTGTAGATTAGAACTTACACGATCAGATAGACTTTAATTCAATAGGAAACTTTTCGGTAACCTTTTGTTATGTATGAGAGACTTGGAAGGAAAAAAATTTCACTTGTGTTTGAATGCTAGGGTGCCTTTTTGTGTATTGTTGATTTGGGCTAGTTTATATTAGTGGGATTTAGTGAGATGTGACTGATGATTGGAATCTTTATCATTGATAACAGATTTTGGTTGGTTGCTTGTGGATAGACATGGCAAAACGGGCGGGTCAGGTCGGGTTTGGGTCGGGTCAATCGGGTTGTGGGTCAAACAGGTCACGGGGTTAAATACGGGTCATTTTAAGCGGGTTAAAATCAGGTTCGGGTCAACGGGTTGCTGGTCTGGTCGGGTCGGGTCGGGTCGTATTTTTCACATGAAATTTTTTTTTTTTTTTTTTTTTATAAAGAAAACAACATGTATTTGTCATTTGGAAAGTTATGTAACAAATTACTTGATGTGAAATGCATTATTTTGAATTCACCACTTATATCAAGAATGAATTCAGTTAAACTTATTAATACTTATTCAATAATTTTAAAATTATACAAAGCCTAACATTGCTATCTAAAACAAAATAACACAAAGATAAGTAAAAAAAATACACAAGTTTTATTTTTACACAGTATCAACATTCCAAAATATAAAACAAAACTACAAATGACTCATTGGATAACTCATTTGATAAAGAAAAAAAATATATAAGAAATTTACAATTTTGAAAATTAATTTTATAATCTATTATCAATTGTGGTTGACACTCCATTTCAATTTGAGATATACTTTAAAATTTGATTGCTTACTTATTTATACATGGTATCTTTTATGAATATCATATTATTATTAAGTAACACACATTTTAGAAAATATCATAATTTATTTTGAAAAGCCGTTTATTTTGGATATAAATTATTAAAAAATAGGTCTAAGTATTCATAATTTATGCTAAGTTGATACTTTAGTTTCACTATTTTCACACTTGTGAATGTTTCTCACACATGTTTACAGTGGGGGATTTTTTGCCGCTGCAAGCTTGTTTGTTTACTTTGGGGAGCCAAGCCCGCACGGTTTTGTTCTCAAGCGATGCGGGAGTTCAGGATTTTTACCTCACCAAGGGCTGACCTTGTAGTGGAAGATTTGACATCTTAGTCTCACATCGGCAAAAGATGCACCCCACTCATGCTTTATATGCCCTTGGAGCTTGCATGAGTGTACCACTAAGCTCCAAGGGCATATAAAGCATGAGTGAGGCACAAAATTATACAAGTCCAGAATAAAATTATACCAACAGCCCACTCAAAAACCCAAAATTAAATTAAAAAAAAGGAATCCAAGTCCAAACGAATTCACAAACTAATAACAAAGCCCATTAGCACCCCAAAACTTTCCAAATCTATTTCTATTTCTATTATCTATTTATTATATTTTATTTATTAACAATATAAAAAGAGCTAAGATCTGTAAGAAGAGTAATTTCTGTTTGTTGAACCAAGACAGTTTTGAAAAAAATAAATAATAATCTAAACTCATAATTTGATTATAAAAATATAAGTGCTTGAACAGTGTGGGAAATAAGGATCAAGGTTCAAGTCTCTAGAATGAAGATTCACACACATATATATTTAGTTTAGGCTAGAATGAAATTTCCATCTTACATAAAAAAAAGTTAAAAAAAAAAAAATTGATCATAAAAATAATTTGAAACATGACATTTTTCAAACTTTCAAATAGCATTCTTTGAACTATCTTCCTAATGAGTTGTATGAGTATATATTTGTATTCTGGATATCTTTGGTGCTGTAAACGTGACTCGATTTTTAAATGAGCTTAATTTCATATAGATTATTATTGTCTTTTTTTCTCCACTAAAATAAATAACAATTGGTATCAATGAAATTTCATTTTTATAGTGTTTATGTACGGATACGATCTGATAATGTAAGCTTTTGTATGTTATTTGCTCAACTTAAATCCACTTATAGTGAATACCTTTTCATTTTTTTTGTTTTTTAAATTATTACACATTTAAGTGGTATTTTGAATCTATAATTACTGTCTATTTCATTCTTAATGGAGATAGTACTATTTTTTTTAAGGAAACAAATCTCTTCTTAATACGAGACGTAGCAAATCTGAATACTTTGAATTGGATATAATACTTGAAATCAAATGCATGATAGATGAGGCAGCCTCTCTAGTACCTTGCAGGGCTATGCTCACCAACTTAATTAGAATCACTTTCAAGTTTAGGTGGCTGACCATACACCCACGTCCCTGCCAAAAGAAACTGCCGCTTGATCCATTGTTGTAGCTTAAACTTGAAGGAGTATTTAAAAAAATTTCGAGCTAGTAATTTTTAAATATTTTCGGAACACGGTGAATAGTGTTTCCTTCTCAAACAATCATGACGGGTTCTACTTATTACATTCATGATGGGCCTATTGTGAATGTAAGAGAAGAAAGAACTATTTTATTATATTCTGATAAAAAATATTTAAAAAATTATTTGAGTTCCAAAAGTACATTTTCCTTTATATATAGTCATGAATTACCAAGTTAGAAATCAACAACCTCTTTCCTTCTAGAAAAATCTATCTCATATTCCATGATTTTCTCTCTCTTGCCCACTCTGGAAATATCTACAAAACATTTCTCATACTTCCTCTAGAAACTTCCCTATACAATTAAATTTCAACCACAATTTGCCTAGAGTTCTAGAAGTTGCCTTGTGAAAGAAATAAGAAAAGAGTGTATTGACAGAAATTAAATAAATGAAGCTAGAAGCTTCAATGTTGGTTACTTAATCAACCTTCAGCAAGTATAAATAGGAACCAAGGAGTTCCCACGTGTGTAGAGTAGTAGCATAATCATTAATCACCATGCCTTATAAAAGTGTCTATGTGTCTTACAAAAGCGCATGTATTAGTGGAGTGGTGTGTCCTAGGCCTGTCCACGAGTCGGTCCAGGTTGGGTTTGTGCCCAACTCAGAACTGACCCAATCACTTTGAGTCTCTTATACCTGGACTTGCTGCCGACTTGCTGAAGGTAGCGGTTTGGGTGGTCAGACGTCATTGGTTTCAGGGTCGGGTCTTGATCGGTTTCAGAATGTGCAAATCATCACCAGATTTTGTAGAAATCAACTGGATTTTGCCAAAATCTAGTTTTTGTAGGATCTAACTGGATCTCGAAGAGATCTTGGCAAATCTCAACAAAATTAGGCTAGATCTCTACAAATCGAAAAAAGCTATAGTAAAAAGGATTACAATGATTAGCTTTTTTTAATTTTTATCATAGACTTCAAAATTTTTGATTTAACAATAATGGGTTTTACTTTTTTATGCCCTTAGGGTATATACTAATAACCTATTTTAGAAAATTTTTTACGACAAAATGAAAAAAGTGATTAACTTTTAGGGTTTGACTTATCACCAGTACTTTTTTAACTCAAGGTCTCTTTTTATTTTAAATAAACAATGACAAGCGGTTGTGGATTTTAATCTCTACATTTTTATTTAGTTTGCGAGTGATGTGGCAATTTCTCATTAAAATAAATAGAGATTCCAGTTAAAAAAGTTAAGTATTGGTAGTAAGCTAAACCCAAACTTTTTTAACAACTTTTTTTAATTTTCCATAAAAGTTTCTTAAGGGCATGCATTAACCCAACCCAACAATAATTGCATTCACCATTATCATTCTTTTTTTCTTTTTTCTTTTTTTAATTTGCACGGAAAGATAATTGTCTCCTTATGGTATCAACTTAATAATTAATTTTATTGATGTTCATAGAAAATTAAAAAAAAAAAAAATTTCCTTCCAATAGAAAAGATTTTTTCTTTTGAGAAACAAACACACACAAAAGGGAAAAGAAATGAGATAAATTAAATTGCAACATTGCATTATTTATATAAAAGATTGCAAGTAACTCCCAATCGTAATTATTGAACCTAGAGCAGTTCCGCTACTAGAGTTTTATTTATAATAGCTCAACCAAATGGGTTTAAAGATTTTTTTTTTTTTTTTTTTACCACTGTGTACTCATGGCGTGATAGTCACTCCATAGTATAAGTGCTTGTGAAGTGTGGGAGGGGGGTAAGAGCCGGGATTCAAGTTTTTAGGAAAAATCTTCAGACACATATACACATAGATTACGCTAGAGTAGAATTTTATTTTGTATAAAAAATAAAAAATAAAAATTTAATTTTAATTTTTCATGTGTTCCAAATTTTATATATACCTAAATTTAAATGTGTTTTATATATAGTATGGGAGTTTTGGTCTTTTGAAAAAAATTTATCTTCTATACCAAAGAAATATTTTATGTGCATAAGAGAGCATGTTGTATACAGTATAACTTATCCTACCATTCCTTAAACATTACCTTAACTTTTGAGTAGAGTTTATAATGTGCTTTTATGTAAAAACCTTGTTCCCCCTCCATATGTGTGTGTGTTCATTTCCTAAAAAAAGAAAAAAACAAAAATAAAGGAGAATAAATTATGACTGTTTTGACAGAGAACCTTAAGTGAAGATAGTTTTCTACGTTTTCTCGTGTTTGGTAGTATCATAAAAAAATTAAAAAAAAAAAAAAAAGGTAAGAAAAAAAAAAAAAAAACTATTTTTTGATTTCTCTTATTTAGCTTGATGTAAGATAGAGTTGCTTTCCACTAAATATTTTGGTAAACAACTCTATCTCTTGCCAAATTCAAAAGATGGTTTTTCAACTCATTTTAAGGTTGCTATCAAACATAGAAAAATAATATGGTTATCTAGATTTTTTTTTTTTTTTTGGTAAATGATTCATTTTTCATAAAATGTTAATGTCGAAAAAAATGAAGATTCATCTCTATTTTTTTTTTCCTGTAACTGTATCACTTCTTGTATACCTACCATTTAACCTCTACCACTCACAACTCGTTATGTGGCAAGTTTTGGCAAAAGTTCTAAGACTTTGTGTGTCCTTAGCATTACTCATTTTATTTTTTTGGTCTAAGATGCATGAGAGGGGGATGAGAGATAAGAGAGAAGAAAGAGTTAGAGAGTGAGTAACATCCTTGGCACCATTTACATTTAGGGACTGAATAGTACTAGACCAAGTTGGTAAGTTTTAAAACATTTTGAACATGCTTGGCATTAACCCAAACCTCAAAAATAACTAATGAAATTTAACAAAAAATCTAATCCAAATTTTGTAAAAATGCAATTTTGAGTCCATGGGCTTGAAGATTTGAAGTTGGGCAATTTTGAGAAGGGAAGCAGATCTAAGGTAGATTCATCAACAGATAGTTAAAAAAACAGCCCATATTACTCAACAGTTACTTCATATGAGTTTAGACAACATAGAAATTGCAGAAAAATACAAGTGAAAATTATATTTTAAACTCTATAGTTTAAGAGTGTAACAAATTAAACTCTATAGTCTCAAAAGTAACTTACAAAATACTGAAATTAAAAAAAGAAAAAGAAAAAAGTAATCAATTTAAACCTCAACTTTTTTAAGTCTAATGGCATTGTATTTGAGATTTAATATAAGCTATGGGTTTAATTTGTTACTTTTTGAAACTTCAAGGTTCAATGTGATACTTTTGTCAGCAATCCTTCATGCTTAACTTGCTACGTAGAAATGGAACACCCATATATCTCACAGGGATTCTCCCTTTGGTTTTGTGGATGAATGGCCCATACATGACTGCAATAGCATTTTTCTGCATTTATCTAAGCCATTTCGGGTCTCCTTCATTGTTTCAGCTTCCCCTTTATCTCAATGATTTTTTGGAATCATCGGAAAACCTGTTGAATGAGGGGGAAACTTGTTGGCCAAAATGGGATATATCCCTTTCGTGCAAAAGTTTTAGCAAAATGACCCCTGTCTGAAACTATTTAGGGATATGCTCCTTTTTTAAACTTGATTTTCTAAAAATCGAGTTTCAATGAAAGACTTGATTTTCTAAAAATTGAGTTATAGGCAATCAAACTTAAAAAAATAAAATAAAAATAAAAATGCATGGAACTTTGAAGTAACTCGATTTATGCCAAATCGAGTTTTTCATTGAAACTTGATTTTCTAAAAATCGAATTTCAAAATAAGAACATATTCCTAAATAGTTTCAGATATAAGACATTTTGTTAGAACTCTTTGCCAAAAGAAATATATCCCCATTTTCTCTGAAACTTGCTGGACCTTACGCTGGTTTGGTTTGGGCAGTAAATCTAGAATTAAGGGTGGGCTCAGCAATCTATTTATCTGCGGGACTCGGCTTGAGAAGTGACAATTTTTGTGGAACCAAGCAAGCCAATCTCATCAATAGGCCTTATGATTCTGTTGCCCATATTAGTAATTTTTAGTCTGCTTACGTGTGGGCTTAACTCAGCAACCTCCACATGCATGTGGACACGTTAATGGCATTTCTGGGTTGATTTTGTGGGCCTAGCTTAACTTGATTCGAAGGACCGAATTTTTGGGATGTAGGCTTTATAGTTTGTGAACTTTGCCATTTCTTGGGCTGAATTTCATGAGCCATATTCGTGTCTTATGGACCTTTCATTGTGTCAAAAGTGTCCTCAATAAGTGTAAACCCTCTCCGAGTTCAAAGTTCAAACACATGCAAACCAGAGGCAAATACTTCCTAGAAGATGGTAAATCAATTCATCTTTCCCTTTTCATTTGGTCCTTGGTTTGTGCCAAGAGCCTCTTTGACTTTTTGTAACCGTAAAATGAAACGTTTTAAATTAATAAATAAACTTGGGTTGGTATTTCTAATAGAGATGTATAGCATTCAAATTCATCCTACTCCCAATTATCAAGTTATATAAATAAGTAAAACAATAATAACAATAACCATAATACACAAACTTGGTTGGCTTTCCATAATGAGACCTTATACTTATTTTCACCTCACTATCACTCCTTTATGAATAGCCTTTAGCATTTCCAACAAAGCCGTTTAGAATTCAAATTCCTTCCTCTACCAACTATCAATTTATATAATAATAATAATAATAATAATAATAATAATAATAATAATAATAATAATAATAATAATAAAAAACAAACGTGGTTGGCGTTTCATAATAAGGTAATAAGATGTTGTCCTTATCTTCACCTCACCACAACTCCTCTATAAATAGTCTCCAAATACAGTAATCTAGCATACTAACATCAAATTAGTGAGACAATGGATTTTGAAAGAATGATCCTAATTTTTGTTTTGTCTCTTTTTGACAAGCAACTATCAGGTGAATGGAACCCAAATTACATCCAAAGAAGAGGAATTGGAGTTGGAAAGACAACTAAAGCTCATAAACAAACCTCCTGTTAAAAGTATTAAGGTTTTAGACTAACTCAAACTCATTTTTGTTTCGAATTTTTATATGTTGTAATACTATAATACTTCAAGCATATTCGGTGCAATGATATTTAAACATTCCATTTAGAAATTATTTTTTCTTCTTATTGTTAATTATTATTATCAATTGATTGTTCATTTGAGTAAGATAAAATGCTCTAGAGTATTGAGATTAAGAGGGCGTTTGGATTGCGCGTTGCGCGTCCACGTTTCCTTCTGTCCGCGTTTTCCCTTTTTTTTTTTTTTGGCCGCATTATTTGACTCTGAGAGACAAAAAACACTGTGCATGAACAGTGCGTGCACTGTTTACGCACTGTTCATGCACTGTTTACGCAATAAAAAATATTTAAAATGGGTCCCACGACACTATTCACACATTTAAAAATTATTTTGCTACAGTGTTTTCAATTTTCAGTTTTCAGTTTTCAGTTTCAGCAACAATAAGTTCAATCTAAACGGACCCTAAGTGTTATTATCCAATTCTCCCATAAAAGAAGAATTTGAGATTGATTTCCACTCCCCTCTTTATTGGAAGGGGAAAAAAGATAGAAAGACAAAAAAGACTAAAAAAAGAAAAAGAAAAAGAAAAAGAAAAAGGCAAAAGACTTTGATTAAGTTTGAGATTAATAACAAACATTGATTTAATCGGATGAATTGAGACTTAATGAAAAGAGTAAATATATATTTAATTTTGATTGAATTATGTGTTTGACCCCTTAAACTTTGCTTTTTTTTTTTTTTTTTTCCTTACATTTAAGATTTTTCATCTTGGTACCCTCTAGGTTTCTTTTATCATATATTTAATATGATATGATTTGCTTCAAGGGGAAAAAAAATGTAATCAAGTGTTACATATTTGAGACTACATTATTTCATAAGTTCTTTTAACTTTTAATTCTTGAAAGTTTAATAATACCTTATCTAAGAGCGCAAATTTTCAGTACTTAGTGATTGGTGCGGGCTCAATCTAGAAATGCAAAGAAATTATTCATTCCTACGGAATGATTCCTCCCTCCTCTCGTAGGAAGTCTCACACCTCTAGGCTTGAGCAAGACCCCGTTCCATTAGATTAATGGGCTTTATACTCGTCCACTAGATTCTATGCCATTGAGAACACATTGGTGGGCTCAGTAAGGATCCCTTCAGCCCAAGCTCAGTTCTTTGAAACCAAATAAACCAAATGCAGGCAAAGAATTAATCAGCATCGTCCTTATTAGTCGCTAACACAAATATGGTAGGAAACATTCTTGACCACAAGCCTTGAAGCCAATGCGAGTTTTGTTGGCAGAGGTAGACTTGCAAGCCCTCCAGATTAGCACCTTAATCTAATTTGACCCCTTGGAATACCAAATATCTTTCCACAATCCTTGCTTTTCGCAGTTATCTGAACATTCAAATTGGTGGGTTAAAGATCGATTTCAGTGAAAGCCAAATGATAGGCTGATCGCACATTTTTTGTTGTGCATTAGTGAAACTCTCCACACATGAACATGGTTTTTGTCTTTGGAATACACAACTTATTCGAGTTTTTGAGCTGTAAAACCATTTTTCCCCCACCGTTTAGTAACTATTTAGGTAGTGCAGTGCATGGTTTCAAAGCATCTTGTCATATGCCTTAGCTTGCTCATATCGATCGAGTAATAATGGCAAGTGACCCAAAGCATGTGCCTCAATGAAGCCCTCTTCTGGATGTTTATTGAATACCCATGAAACCCAATGTCTTCTACTTCTAGAATATGAGTCTCCCCAAGTTGCTTTGAAAGCTTCCATTTTAGCCGTGTCATATTTGAGAAGGATCATGGTAAGGGAAAGTATATGATTGATACTCATTGAAGTACTATAGTTGAATAACAGGAAGCTCATGCAAGCCGAAATAACGGTCCATTAATTTATGAGCAGCACTGTTTATTACACACATGCTCTTACAGACACTCAAACAAAATAACTTAGTTCTTGTGGAACCCAACCATAATACTTCAAACGTAGGCCTTTGTTGTTCCGAGACATTTATAAGGAAATAAATTTGTTTGTATTTGGGCTTATAAGCTATTTTTTTGCTTTTTAGCTCCTATGTATATTAACTTTTTAAAATTTTATTTTTATTACTTTTTTTTTCTTTACTTTTTTAGAGTAAAATTATACTTTAGCATATGTTTAACAAAAAGCTAAATAATATGTTCCCAAATAGACACATAAAAAAAAAAGTTAAAGTTATAAAGTTTGGTTGTTTTCAAATTCTTAAATGTTAAAATTTTATTATTCAAACATAATTATTCAATATTTTATCCTAACGAAACATTTATCATAGACATGGGGATTAAAAAAAAAAATTCCCTAAGATGGGACCAATTCTAACTACCACATATCTTTGAAGTATCTTTAATACCATAAAAAGCTAGGAGAAAAGTCTAGTAATATTAAAATTGATATTATTTGTTTGCCTTCTCAATTATCTTTCTTGAGGTTCACAATCACATATTTTTTAGATATTGTCTAAATCATGGAACTCTTATTATTATTGTTTGTTTTAATTTTTTAAATTTCATATATAACGTGTTATAGACCTTGTTTTCACATTATAAGAGAACTTGTTTATCTTGTGTTATAGAACTTGTTTTCATGTTATAAGAGAGCTTGTTTATCTTTGAACTTATAGACGGAGTTTGGATATATTGTTGACTGTGTCGATATCAATAAACAATTGGCTTTTGACCATCCTTTGTTGAAAGATCACAAGATCCAGGTACTTGAGCAGTAATCAAAACTTTTTATTCCTTTATTTATAGCAATAAACAATACTCCTTTTTTTTTTCGTATTTTTCTTTTCCAGTTGCTTTAGAAATTGAAGTAGTTTATACATTTTGAACTACGAATTATCATAGTGATTACAATGTCACCCATGCTTCATCATGTTAACAAATTTCTATTTGACTAGGGCTTATCATCCGAATGATTAATTAAGCAAATCAATCGTATAGAAAAACATTTTTGAATTAGAATTGGATTATAGGCTATTTACATTCTAACTATAGCAAGAGATAACCAAGTTTGGTATACTTAACCATGAAAGTATCATGACAACGATGGTCCTTATGAATCATTCACTTTTGTAAGTTTATATATTTACATTAGTTTGAGTAAGTAAATCTAATAACAAAGGACCTATCAATACAAGGAGATATATATTATAGACATAGAATGACTTAGGTATAATAGAATGACAAAAAAGAACATATTTCGACTGATTATTTTTAACTTGTTGAGAATTCATAATTGACCCCAAAGTTTTAGGATTAAGATTCCTTTTTTTTTTTTTTTTTTTTTGCAATAAATGGATAGTGGTGGAAGAGGAAGCGAGGTTTGAACTACAAACATGAAATATTATAAAGGATGTAATTACCATAAGTATATCACTTATTATCTGTATATATTAAGAGGATTCCAAAAGTTAGTTATTGCTTTTTTTCTTTTCAAAAATACCCCTAAACTAATTAACCAATAACTTAAAAATATGGTTAAAATAGCAAATTGACAAAAGAAAGTTAGTTATTGTTTTTTTTACTGTAAAAAATACCTCTACCTAAAACTTAAAAATGAGGTTAAAATAGTAAATTGATAAAAATAATAAATTCTATTTTTACGTTAAAATGTCTTCCTGTTTCTAATAAGCACATACTTTTACGTTGATTTAAATTCTTACTTCTACTTTCTAACTCCTTACAAAATAGGATCATTCTTTTGTTAGTTTTAAAACTCTTCCAATCTACAAAACTCACCCCACTATTCATTTTTTTTTCTTCATTTTTTTTTTTGTGACTGAAAAATGTAGAAATCTCAAATTATAATAAATGCAAATTATTAATTTTTACCCAAAAAATAGAAGAGTCTCTAAGCACGCGCGTGAGCGCATGCTCAGAGGCTAGTTATTATCATGCAAATAAAAATTTGTAATTAAGTTTGAAAACAAATATTACGTCTTTTTGGTTTAATTTGAATTTTTTCTTCTTCAGAAAAGACCTCGTTTTCCACTAAGAAGAACAAAGAGTGTAGGTCTCTTGCAAAATACACATTCAATGATTGGTTTACTGAAAGATGATTGTCCATTGGGAACCGTTCCTATTCGCAGGACAACAAAAGAAGACCTCATAGCAATTTGGACAATGTCAAATAACATTTATCCTCAATCAGCAGAACATCCCGGTGTTCATGTAAGTTCTTTATTATATATATTTTAGGATGTAGGATGAAATCATAGCCACACTTGGTATCAATATAAACTTCACGTGATTATTTTCGCAAAAATAGAGCGTTGTAATAAGATTTGTGAAAATGGTGCATTAATTAAATGAACCAAGTTTGAAATGAAGTTTGGAGTTTGATTAACTAAGCTTAAGCAAAACTAAAACTTGACTCAATATATTTGTGATCCCTAAACCTAATAATATATTCAATATTTAATTATTTCATTTTAAAGAAAATTTGTGATAAGATGCACAATTTTTTCTTGTTTTAAACAACCTTGAGTTGTTTTTAGTTTTAAATATTTTGATTTTTTTTTTTTTTTTTGGGTTTCAATTGAGCTCCTCTCTCCAACAATTCTCTCTCTAGCTCTCACTCTCTGAGTTTCTCTTCCACCCAAGGCAGTATCTTACATGCCCATTGTATGGGACTTATGTCTCATACACTAGATGCATACAAGATTTTCCCCACTATATACCTTATTTATAAACAATACCACTACGATTGAGATTTAGCAAAAAAAATAGTGACCAAGATGACACCACGACAACAGAGAAGAATCATCTTAACAAGGAATGTCAACCAAAACTCTTCCCACAAATTTGGGTTTGGTCGGTTGTTTTTCTACAATCTCTCTCTCTCTCTCTCTCTCTCTCTCTCTCTCTCTCTCTCTCTCTGTGTTTGTATTTTTTGTCCTTTTTGCTCGATTTACTCAAAGTTGAGTTGACTATGATTGTAAGTTTGATGTCCTTATGAGTTAGGGATGTTTTAGAAAACAAAACCTAGAAATAAAAAAGATTGTAGGTGATGTCTCCATCAAATAAGCCCTGGGTTGAGGAAGGCCTATCCAAGCAGCAATTTAGAAGGTCTAGGCCTGGCCCAAGTCCTGCGGTCAAAGACTAAGGGCCGAAATGAGCTGCAGAGTAACTTGGGTTCCTTGCTGAGGTAAGACAAGAACCCTTCAACTAAGGATAGGTGTTCCTACTTAAAGTTAGCTGCATTAAATGATGAATGACTAGCCTGAAGAGTGGAAACTCCCTAAAACGTCTCCTTTATGAACGAAAATTAGCGAGGGGGTTTCTAATGGGACAAGCATCCTTTGACATCCAACAAGATGATGCATAGCTAGAGAGGGAGGAACTGAGGGATAAAAGGGGGCCTTCCCATGGAGGAAGGGGATCCTGCATTTTAGAGAAGAAAGAGAGACAGAGAGAGAGAAATAAAGAGAGTTTGGTAACAATAGAATGATCATTGTGTACCTCGGCAAAAGCCATTTTTAGTCAAATACAAACAAATAGTTCATCTTGATTCCTAATTACGTCTGTTCAGTCTTCCTATTGTGGATTACCTCCTTGTCTCTTACAAATTAGTTGTGTCAATTAATTGTATTGAGGTTGTTCTTCTTTCTTGATGTTTTTGACCCCCACAAAGATATTTCCAAAATACAAATTTGAAGGGAGAAAAACACTAAAAAAAAATTGTGAATAAAATTCTCAAAACAATTTTTTGTTGGTTTTCAAAATTGAAAACACCTAAAATAACCCAAAAAATTGAATAACTATGGTATTTGATAGCTAATATGTATAAAGAAAGGTAGTTTCAAAGATTTGTTATGTAAAAATTGAATTAAATTTGTACGTTTTTAGACCCTTGTAAACTAGATTGTTTAACCTAATTAATTAACCAAGTGAATACTTAGGTTTATTATTTAGGTTAAAACAATAAAGTCATATCATGTAAATAATGCGAAAATATAAAGAACCCAACGATATGATAACCTAGGAAAACCTAACTGGTAAAAAACTAGGGAGGATTTAATCTAGCTATCCTCAAGGTAAAATAGATCCACTATGAAAAAAATTGAAGTTTGTACAATAGAACTTACACCACTAACATCCTATTGCTATCTCGAGTAGAAAAATTGCTACCTCGAGTAGAAAATTTACTACCACAATCCCATGATAACTCCAAGTCCACGGATTACTTCTTTCCTAAGCCTTTGCAACATAAGCACCCACACTTGTGAGAAAAAATACAAACTCTCCTGTTTGTGACTCCAAGACCACTCTTGAAGGTTTAGATCATTAGCACCTTTGATGAGTAGAGAAGGCAGTAACTTCTACAACATCGGATCTTGAGATTTTTCAAGAAATAACACCAGTAGAAGATATGAGAGAGTTTTTTGGGTACAAAACCCTAGATACAAAAGAGGCACATTCTTCTCTCTCTGAAAAGTCTTATAAAAACGTGTTTAGCGTTTCCTTTATATACTAGGAGAAATAGACCTGAAACCCTAATCCTTAATGTGCTTGAACTGCTGTTTGGGCTTAATTAAAATTCTGCAGATATGACTTTTGATCGGTCGAGCCTGTCTTTTGATCGATTGAATCAAGCAGCTTCTGAACTCTTCTTTCTGTAGCTTACTTATTCTTGAATCTTGACTTGAATCACCTTGAGCATTGTCTAATAATACCTATAGACTCTAGGATCTATATCTAGACAAGTTTGTATTCACAATTTGCCAATTGTTCTAAACTCTTAGAACCTAACAAAATTAAGTCGGTATTCTTAACTAAATTGATGGAGCTTGTGAACAAAGTAGGCTTGTTCAAAGAATTAATAGAAGAACCATAGGCTTGTTCTCAATGCTCAAGTTCAGATCATCTCCATAACAAAGTAAACAAACTAAGCTTGAACACTTAGTTTTACTTGTTGCAATTTACAACCCCTTAATAAAATTATAACATTTTCTTACAATATATTTTATTTCTTTAATTTGGATTGTTGTTAAACAAGAGTTTCTTAAGTAGTTATTGACTTTCAGAACTTTCATTGTACAGACTGCAATTATCCAAATGCTAGACTTACCAGGTCGTAGTTACACTGGAGTTGAAGGAAATTAAACATCGCTGTCTATAATCCTGATGTTAAGCTGGGAGAAAGCTATGCAGAAATACATATCATTAATGGCGCAGGAGATAATACGAATGCTATCATTACGGGATGGATGGTATTTTAAAATTTATACTTTTTTTTTTTATTTGAAAATTTATTGTTGAAAATTGATCTAGATAAAACTATCCAATCATGAACTGCAACAAACAATGGGCATTTTCAACAATGAAAAATGTGGTCGTTATTCTTTAATGAATAAGATGTAATTTATATTGAGGAAACAATCATTTTACCGTTGGTTAGGATACTATGACCAAGAACTTAATTATGTTATTGGTTACTAAGGGTTCAAATTCTAATATTTATAATAATAAAAAACGAGTGAAATGAATTGGTAAAGGATAACGATTATCAGGAAAATTGATAATTATATACAAATGGAACAACATAGCTAGATTTTTCACAAAGAATAATTTTTGTGCTGCTTGATTCAAATAGGTTTCTCCAACCATATACAATGGTGCTAAGTATTCTATTTTCTTTGCACATTGGACAGTAACTTCTCTATACTTCTTTTTTCAGCCATTTAAAAATCTGCTTGAAAATTTTTCGTGGCGTTACTTGTTGGGTATACATGAAAGTTTGTTGCTTTGGATACTAACAACACGTTTGAAAATTACAGATTGATGGTTCTAATACGACGGGCTGCTTCAACGTTTATTGCCCAGGATTTGTGCAAATTGACAGAAGAGTTCATCTCGGAGCACCTATAAGCAACGTATCCATTCCTTACGGTCCTCATTTTGAGATTCCAGTCTCTATTTTTAAGGTAAATATATCATCAATTATTATTGAATGTTATTTAATTTTTAATATTAACCTTATATGTATATGGTTCCATATATTCAAAAGTTGGAAGAAAGTTGAAAAACGTTCCTATAGTTGTAGGATCATATGCTCTTGCTCTTTAATGTGACAGGAGGATGATGGCAATTGGTGGATAACATACAACGGTATTAATGTTGGATATTATCCAGCAAATATATTTAATAATTTTACTAATCCTCAAATTGTTGGTTGGGGAGGTATCACTGTGGTTCCTGATCCTACAACTGAAATTAGCCCACCCATGGGATCTGGAGTATTTCCAGACGGCAAGTATGAGCATTCATGTTCAATTAGATTGTTCAGTATAGAAATACTTCAGGAATTCTAGATGTACCTTATGGTGACAACTATGAGAAAATCATTGATAGTCCTAGCTGTTATAGTGTAGCGGATCCTGTATATCGTGCGAACCAGGGATACAACTTCGATTTTGGTGGCCCAGGTGGAAAATGTGTCAACTGAAATATTTTGTACCTATCATCTTGCAAATAAATTGGAAAGTTACTCCTTTGGGTATGATTTTACTTAGCTGAGTGAATGACTTATTTGACATCAAAATTATGAAAATTAAAATGAACACTTTTAATAAAAAGTTTTTAATTTCAGCTAAATAAGCTGACAAATGTGACATATATATATTTATAATAGGTAGAAAATGGGAGAGAGAGAGGTGGGGCATAAAAAAAATTACAATTATGTCTATTACCACCAAATATTGTTAATGATTCATGAATGTATTTAATATCTTAATTATGGCACATGCAGTATGTCTATTCAGATAACAGAAGTTACTAATAAAGTAATTGTATTTGTAAGATGGTTTAACCTAATGAACATGGATATTACTAATTTTGAAATGAAATTAATAGAATCCTAACCTAATAGCATTACAGCTAATTTCTAATTAAAAAAAAAAGTCACCAATACGTTACTTGACTGCATTTTCTGAAAAGACAGTGAACTAAAATTTCACTTGTTAAATCTGTAAAATACATTACTTCCATTGCTTCACTATAAGGAAAACTGTAAATATTATATATTTACAAATATTATATATTTGTAAATAAAAAGTTTTTAATTTTAGCTAAATAAGCTGAGGAATGTGAGTTGAATATATATATATATATATATATATATATATATATATATATATATATATATATATATATATATATATATATATATTTTATAATAGGTAGAAAATGGGAGAGAGAGAGGTGGGGCATAAAAAAAAAAAATACAATTATGTCCATTACCACCAAATATTGTTAATGATTCATGAATGTATTTAATATCTTAATTATGACACATGCAGTATGCCCATTCAGATAACAGAAGTTACTAATAAAGTAATTGTATTTGTAAGATGGTTTAACCTAATGAACATGGATATTACTAATTTTGAAATGAAATTAATAGAATCCTAACCTAATAGCATTACAGCTAATTTCTAATTAAAAAAAAAAAAAAAAAAAAGTCACCAATACGTTACTTGACTGCATTTTATGAAAAGACAGTGAACTAAAATTTCACTTGTTAAAACTGTAGAATACATTACTTCCATTGCTTCACTATAAGGAAGACTGTAAATATTATATATTTGCAAGCTTCACTTAATCAATGATGCAATTACATATTCAAACTAGAAGCAAATTAAAATAATTCATGCCCACAAAAAGGAAAAAACAACAAAAGTAAGACTAACCAAAACGCTTAAAATCTTAACAATAACATTAATAAAGCGACCCCCCCCCCACAAAAAAAAAAAAAACTCTAGCTGTGCATATATCTCATCTATATAATAAATTTGTGCGTGCATTAAAAGTGAACAAAATATTCACTAAAATTAATCCACCTTGACCCAAACGGCTTGGCTGGGAATGCCAGCGTGGACAACAAAAAGCATGTAGTACCCGGGTGGTGCCACCGTGGCAGTGTGTGGCCCACGGGCTGTCACTTTATAATCATACGTGGACAATTGGTGCACTTCAATCATCTCCAAAAACATCAACCTCTGGTTCATACCGTAGGAGTGAGTATGTCGGACACAATTTACTATTTAATTATTGTAATTTATTATTTTTATGTAAAAAACGTTATTTTAGGTTCAGGTGATTTATTTCCTTGTTTTTAGGTGCATTTAATGCTTTTTAGGTCAAATTTGGTTCCTGTTATGGTTAGGTATCAATTAGGAGTTATTTTAGATTATATTTTCTTGTCAGTCAAGTTTTAAGGAGCCCTTAAATAGGCCCTTAAGTCTGTAAACGTTTTTCATAGACTATTATCAATAAACACAGACATTTTGTCAAATTTTCTTCTGGTGGATTCCAGTTTTTATTCTCCTTGTGGATTCAGGGAAACCCCTCGTGGATTCGAGGTTTACTACCAGAAACTAACAGTTTAGTTTCTGTTCCATCAAGAGAGCATCGTGTGTGCTTTCTTCAGGCTTCCGCGACATCAGTTGGTATCAGAGCCTTGGCTTACCCTGGTCTGATTGCTAACCGGCGAGACGGTAACCACCACCACAACAACGACGAATAACTTAGCATGTATTATGTGACGTACAACAAGCACTCACAAATATCTTTGCTAGGATGGCGCCGTTGAAGAATGGAAACAATAGGGATAACTGCAGCGGAGACATAACTCACGGGCAACCTATTGGTAAGCAAATTTCATATAGACCTTATAAGAGAATTGCAAGTTTTAATGGTTATTTTTTAAAAGAAGATTTTCTTGATTGGTTACTTGATCTAGAGGATTTATTTGACTATGAGAATATTTGTTATGAGAGAAAAGTTGGACTTGCTTTGTATAAACTTAGTAAGTATGCCTTATGTTGGTGGGAACGAGTACAATCTGATAGAATCCGACAAGGTAAAGACAAAATTCGATCATGGCCAAGGATGAAAAAGATGCTTGCTGTCAAATTTTATCCTTTGGATTGTGAAGAAATCTTGTCGTATACAATACAAGATTATTATTGGCCAAGAAGTTCCTACTTAAATTATTTTGAAGAGCCAAATATTCCACCGTTAAAAGAAAAATTACATGTTAAAGAAAATGTCATTCTTGAAGAATATGGAGAAGTCAAAGAAGAAAATATAGAGATTTCGGAGGAAATTAATGAAGGCCTTGTTATAAAAGAAGAACCTGGAATCAAGATTGTGGAGGAGATTAATGAAGACCCCATTATAGAGAAAGATCTTGAGGTTGAGATAGTAGAGACCATTAAAGAAGAAATTATAGAGGAAGTTGTCAAGGATCTTGATGAAATCAAGTTCGATGATTGCAACATTCAAACTCCTATTATTTTATTGGGAGACATCGAAACAAAGTTTGTTGATTTTATTGGGGTGGAAAGATTTGATTTGATCATTGACTCTTATTTGGTGAATATTGTCAATTACATGAAGATCAATGGAGAAGAAGTTCAAGTTGACCAATTAATGACTTTCAAGTTTGGTAAGAAGACAAAGAAGATGAAGTATTCAAAGTATTTGTTCTCTTGGCATGGGAGATTTCAGATTTCAAAGATGAACTCGAGGACGAGTTTGTTTCAAGTGGAGGGGTCTGATGTAGGACACAATTTACTATTTAATTATTGTAATTTATTATTTTTATGTAAAAAACGTTATTTTAGGTTCAGGTGATTTATTTCCTTGTTTTTAGGTGCATTTAATGCTTTTTAGGTCAAATTTGGTTCCTGTTATGGTTAGGTATCAATTAGGAGTTATTTTAGATTATATTTTCTTGTCAGTCAAGTTTTAAGGAGCCCTTAAATAGGCCCTTAAGTCTGTAAACGTTTTTCATAGACTATTATCAATAAACACAGACATTTTGTCAAATTTTCTTCTGGTGGATTCCAGTTTTTATTCTCCTTGTGGATTCAGGGAAACCCCTCGTGGATTCGAGGTTTACTACCAGAAACTAACAGTTTAGTTTCTGTTCCATCAAGAGAGCATCGTGTGTGCTTTCTTCAGGCTTCCGCGACATCATTATAATAGGTAGAAAATGGGAGAGAGAGAGGTGGGGCATAAAAAAAATTACAATTATGTCTATTACCACCAAATATTGTTAATGATTCATGAATGTATTTAATATCTTAATTATGGCACATGCAGTATGTCTATTCAGATAACAGAAGTTACTAATAAAGTAATTGTATTTGTAAGATGGTTTAACCTAATGAACATGGATATTACTAATTTTGAAATGAAATTAATAGAATCCTAACCTAATAGCATTACAGCTAATTTCTAATTTAAAAAAAAAGTCACCAATACGTTACTTGACTGCATTTTCTGAAAAGACAGTGAACTAAAATTTCACTTGTTAAATCTGTAAAATACATTACTTCCATTGCTTCACTATAAGGAAAACTGTAAATATTATATATTTACAAATATTATATATTTGTAAATAAAAAGTTTTTAATTTTAGCTAAATAAGCTGAGGAATGTGAGTTGAATATATATATATATATATATATATATATATATATATATATATATATATATATATATATATATATATATATTTTATAATAGGTAGAAAATGGGAGAGAGAGAGGTGGGGCATAAAAAAAAAAAATACAATTATGTCCATTACCACCAAATATTGTTAATGATTCATGAATGTATTTAATATCTTAATTATGACACATGCAGTATGCCCATTCAGATAACAGAAGTTACTAATAAAGTAATTGTATTTGTAAGATGGTTTAACCTAATGAACATGGATATTACTAATTTTGAAATGAAATTAATAGAATCCTAACCTAATAGCATTACAGCTAATTTCTAATTAAAAAAAAAAAAAAAAAAAAGTCACCAATACGTTACTTGACTGCATTTTATGAAAAGACAGTGAACTAAAATTTCACTTGTTAAAACTGTAAAATACATTACTTCCATTGCTTCACTATAAGGAAGACTGTAAATATTATATATTTGCAAGCTTCACTTAATCAATGATGCAATTACATATTCAAACTAGAAGCAAATTAAAATAATTCATGCCCACAAAAAGGAAAAAACAACAAAAGTAAGACTAACCAAAACGCTTAAAATCTTAACAATAACATTAATAAAGCGACCCCCCCCCCCCCACAAAAAAAAAAAAACTCTAGCTGTGCATATATCTCATCTATATAATAAATTTGTGCGTGCATTAAAAGTGAACAAAATATTCACTAAAATTAATCCACCTTGACCCAAACGGCTTGGCTGGGAATGCCAGCGTGGACAACAAAAAGCATGTAGTACCCGGGTGGTGCCACCGTGGCAGTGTGTGGCCCACGGGCTGTCACTTTATAATCATACGTGGACAATTGGTGCACTTCAATCATCTCCAAAAACATCAACCTCTGGTTCATACCGTAGGAGTGAGTAGTAAACGTCTTCTTCTTCACTCTTTTTTCTAAAGATTATACCGAATAGTTCAAAAGTCTGATTTGGCAGGCTGGAAAAAAGAAAAATAAATAAAAAGAGAGGGAGAACTTGGGCAGCAAAACATATTTTTCTTATTGCTAGTTTTCTATTTTGGCTCTGAGTTTTAAAATTTAAGAGTCGATGTTAAAAAAAAAAAAAAAAAAAAAAACCTTTAACGTGAGCAGAAGCAGCATTAGCTTTGGGTGGGCTCTGTTAGTTTTTGCTTAAAATTTAATGAGATGGCATTAAGTTTTAATCTCCACCATGGTTTATTAGTGAGTGATGTGGTAGCTTCTATTTAATCTCCACCATTGTACAATCAGATATGGTTTTGGAGTGTCTAGCTAGAAGGTGGGCAGCATTGTTGCCCTCTATGTGGATGAACCTGGATTTCCAATTATTGAAGTTTGGCAGCCAAGATTTAGCACCTGTGATCAGCAGTTGGATGGAAACCAGAGCTGTGATGGAGCTTGCTAAAGCCTGCATAACCACCTGGGAATCACTTTCTAGGATAATCTTTCTAAGATCCAACTCCCAAGGCAAAAATTGATCTGGCCTCAACAGCCTTTGCCTCAGTCTCCAATGCACCCAAAGGGAAAGGCAATTTTTTGCACATAGCTCCCATGAGTACCACGCCAATACCACATTGGTTCAGAATGGAGTGGATTTCAAAAGCATGTAAAACATGACCCACTTAAATAATTTTTGATACATACAATTAAATCCATCAATTATCCACAACAGAGAGAAATATTCTATATCTTGGTAAAACGACTAGATATGCACTGCTATTTCTATCCTTTAGATACTTGGCCATTAATATGGTATTCAAGAAAACAAACACCTAGTCATATTGCAAATAGGAAAGCAGCATTATTACAATTGCTCACAAACAATATATACATATACTTTTCTAATCTATCATGATAAAAAATAGTATGCAAATCATATGAATTTTTCCATTTTCCAGTAATTAATTCCATCTCTTCCCATGCCCTTTCGTTACCTTTTTTTTAATCCTAATCTCAAGAAACTTGGGTGTGGTATTAAAACAACCCATAAATCCCATAGCTTTTGGAGCAGATCCATATCAAAACAACCCATTAATTCCACAATGTTAAAACACCCACCAGCTGATTTTAATCCATAAACTCAAAACCAACAACTAAAAAAAAAAAAAACCAAATTCAGTACCAAATAATCCATAAAAAAAAAAAAAAAAAAAAAAAGCTGTATCATACTATGTTTCCTTCTTTTTTTCTAGCAACCAAACTGATCTTATTGAAAAAATCAGAGAGAACTTACTGTGCAGTGGCTGTTCCAGCGAAGTAGTCCGGCGATACTGGACTGGTGTGAGTGTGAGGACTTCGTGCTAACGATGGCTTGGTGTGAGGGTGGTAGCGACAGGGATTTTTTTTTTTGTTTTTAAAACAGTATAAAAATAATTTTTAAAAATTTGAACTTGAAACTAGTTTTCAGATAATAATTTTTATATTTTACGTGTTTGGCTCTTACTTTTAAGAATAATTTTCAAAATACTAAAATAAAAAAATAAAAATTGTTTGGGAGACCATTTCTATTTTTCAAAAATTAAAAAAAAAAATTTACAAAAAGTAATGTGTAGATTACTTTTTTTATTTTTATTTTTTTTTATTTTTTAGATAATGATAAGTGAATAGAGCTTATCATTTTTTTAATGATAAGTTTCAAATTTGAAGTGTGAGAATTATTTTTTGTGATAAAGATAAGCATCTTAATCAGTGGCGGAGGTAGGATTTTAGTTCAGGGGGGGCAAAATTGAAAGACTAAATTGAAAGTAAAATTAATCTAAATATTACTAATCAATATAAATAACAAAATAGATAAACAATTATATACTAATGTAATTGTCATACAAGACCAAATATAATATAAACTTTAATTTATATTTGCATACCTAGTTTAATTTACTCAATTGGAAGATTTGCAAAATATACCTTGATACAAGTTCGTTTAGAATTTGATTTGAAAATCATTATTTTGATTAGGCTTCGTCATAATCTCAATTGCTTACAAGTACACATTTTATATAATTAAAATAAATAAAATCACTTCATGGTTAATAACAATCGAATTAAGAGATTAATTTAAAGACACAGAAGTTAAACATGTGATTTGATTCCTTAAAATACATCAATGTAAAAGTGTTAAGGATATAGAAATATACCTGCAAAGTTGTACTTTCTTGGCCTTGAATACTCTTAAAAAGTTATGTAAAATTCAACATTTCTTTCTTTATTATTTTAAGTGGTAAGAACTAAGAAGTAAAAATTTTGGTCTATGGCAAAAATAAATTGTTTGAAACTGTGAAAAGGTTAAGATAGAAGAGAAAACAATTAGGAGGCTAGGGTTTTAGTTTGATATAAAAGGTCTTAAATATTATTTTTTATGATTATGATGATGTGGATACCCTAATTCAAAGGAAATAATTGTGTGACAAAGGCACCAGGGGAAAAAAAAAAAACTATTGTTGCTTAAGATCATGTGGCAGGAAAAAAAAAAAAAAAAGGAATATGGTTTTTAAGTGGGGACCCAAAAAACATTGTTTTGTTTAAAAAGACAAATAAACCTATGGAACGTTTGTGTTATTTCTTATGGAACCTATATATAGAAAAAGACAAAATAGTGTTATTTGTTCTCTGAGTATAGAACGTTTGAGATCAAAATGGCAAGTATTGTAAATTGCAATACTATATAGGATTTTTTTTAGGGAGGTCAAGGGGGCAACTGCCCCCCCTCGACCCCCCTGCCTCCGCCCCTGCTCGTAATTTAAGAGATAAAAAAATTTGGACAAATATATGGAGTTCACTGTTTTCAATTTATTTATGATTGTATCATTAAAAATATTTTATGTATCCTAAAAACACACCTTAGTTATTTTCAAAATCTTATTCTAAATCAAGAAAATAGAATACAATTTTTGAAAACTGTATTTAGAAGACATTATCCAAACAATAAATTCAGGTGTAGACTCACCATTTAATGAATTACGCGTATATTTTAATACTCTTACCATACAGGCTTAGATGGGTTTCATGAGAGAGATATTTTGCTGGATTAACTATGTGTTTAACTATAGTTAAATTTAGAAAATATTATCTAAACAATAAATTCAAGTATGGACCCATCATTTAATGAATTGCGCATATATTTTAATACTCTTACCATACCGGCTTAGATGGTTTCATGAGAGAGATATTTTGCTGGATTACCCATGTGTTTAACTATAGTTAAATTTACTAGGTTAAGTTATTAAATTTTAATTGAGGTGGCACATCTAAGACCGTTGATATTTTTCAAAAAGATCCCATCCACACACTCCATTTCAGTGGGAAACAGAGAGGATCCGGATTCCTCGTTTTCATCGACAAACACATACATACATATATATATATATATATACAATTTTATTAAAAAAAGAAAGATATCATAATAATCACAGAGAGATCAAACAGACGAGTCCAAATCTTTTGTCCCACTTTTCCTACTCCACTCTATACTCCACCAATAAATACTTGCCACGTGTTCACCTAATTAATTAAATACTATCATTATTGACTTATTAATACTATAGTTATTAATTAATAGTAGTATTTAATTAATTAGGTGAACACGTGACAAGTATTTATTGGTGGAGTATAGAGTGGAGCAAGAAAAGTGGGACAGAAGATTTGGACTCCAAACAGACACGTATACTTGCATTTACATGCAGAAACTATAATTAGAAACAACGTAGATCAACTCAACATGTCTTTGGCAGTCCCCTTCAATGGCTCTCACTCTGTACCAATCGCATCCCCAACTATGTTAGTATCATACGAGCCCTCTGATCCTTTCCTAAAGAAGTAGACCATCATCCTGATCATATGGACTAGGCTTGTCTTCTTTGCTTTGATGTGAGTTTTCTGCTTTTGGGTGACACGGAAGATGAAGAGCAGTAGGGCTAGGCGAGTTGTCCACCCATTCCCTCCACCAGAGGGTGCCATAGCTGAGGAGGTATTTGGGCTATGAGCTTATTGGTCAATCCTTTTCAGCATTCCCAGCTTGCTATTGTGGTATTTTCTCTTTTAGTTATGGTTTTATATGTTAATTGAAGTGTTTGTGGATGATTGATTAGTATTTAGAATTTGGAAGTGACTTGGGAATATATTTTAATTTTATGCTTACATTGTTAAATAATTGTGTGGATCTTGCTAGTTCTTGGTATAGAACAGAAGAAATTTGTTTAAGCATTTCACCTGCTAGGTGAAAGCTCATGGAATGCTTTCTTTTTTTAATCACTACTGTAGATTAGAACTTACACGGTCAGATAGACTTTAATTCAATAGGAAATTTTTTCGGTAACCTTTTGTTATGTATGAGAGAGTTGGAAAGAAATTTTTTTTACTTGTGTATGAATGCTAGGGTGCCTTTTTGTGTATTGTTGATTTGGGCTAGTTTATATTAGTGAGATTTAGTGAGACGTGATTGATGATTGCAATCTTTATCATTGATAGCAGATTTTGGTTGGTTGTTTGTGGATGAAAGCATAGAGTTTACCGAACCACATTAAATTTTGGGTGTTATGGTGCTTGTTCTTTCAATTTTTTTGGTGTTTCTCACAGTATTCAAGACCATTTCTGAATTTTCATTCTGTCAATGAGAGTTTCTCAAGATGCTCTTAACCGTGGAGGTCCTTGGCGGTAGAACAATGAACACTGAATCAGACTCTCTGGCTTGTCAAAATTTGAGTTTCTCAAGTGCTGAATCAATTTGTTTGTTCCACCTTTAGTAAAAAAAAACTTCATAATTGTTAACCTCCAAGCCCTTTATTACTTTTGTTTGGTGATAATGATATTGCTATGTAACATCTAAAAACAAAAAATCCACATACAAACATTTGTCAAAGTTACAAACTCGACAGTTTGACCAGGTGATTACAGTACTATGTTACCAATATATAGTTCTCCTTTGATTTGAAAGCCACTTTTACCCCATAATTCTCTCCTCCCACTACAACAAAAAATGTTTATTACAATAAAAAAAAAAAAATTTGTTGCAATAATATTAGAGCCATTGCAATAATTTATACGAAGTGTTGCAATTAAATTTGAGGTAATAGGTTTGTGCTCCAAAAAAATTTCATTGCAATAAACCTTAAATATTTTAATGACACTTTTGATGTAATAATATATTTGCTACTGTAATAAAAAATTTACTACTTCGAATATCTTGTAGCAATAGGCTAATATTTCACGAATTTTATTGCAATAGATTGCAAAAAATTGACAAAAATAATTTGAGTAAAATTATTGCAATGGTATTTTTATTGTAATAGATAATTGTTTCATATTTTTTATTACAATAGATTGTAAAATAATTAGTATTAGATCATTGTAATAAAATATTCATTACAACTTCATGTTTGTCACTGCAATAGATTGTAAAATAATTGATATTTAGTTATTGCAATGTTATATTTGTTGCAATAACTCTTTGAAATTTCTATTGTAATTTATCGTAAAATAATTGGTATCAAATTATTACAGCGGTTCTTCAATTTAAGTTATTGCAAATAAATTTCAAAATTCAATTTAGTATTAAAGTCTCTATTTCAACTGAAAATTATAAATTATTACAACTTATTATTATTAATGTAATAATTTTTTACTTTTAAATTACTATTGCAACGACTTTTAATTTTTAAATGTCATATTATGTCTAATACCACTATACTAATTTTGTTGTATTAACACTTGATGTAATAGACTTATTTTGCTGTAGTGTCCCAACCTTCTTCTTTTGTTTAAGCCTCTCTTGTTGCTTTAGCAACAATGAGACTTATCTCCTTTAATTAGAAGTTTGCCAAGTTTTTGGTGTGACATCTGTTAGTACCAATCTAACTCCTCAGGTCAAACAGAATTGATACTATTTCTTCTTCTTTCGATGACTGTGGAGAGGTGGAAGAATCTCCTGTTTAGCTCATTTGAAGTAAGTCATTTGTTTATAGACTTTTGCTTCCATAAGATATCTTCCCTTTTTAACCATTCTAGAAGTTCAAGACATGAGTTTGCTTCTGTCATGATATTTTCTGGGGTGGGATCAGCCGCTTGAATTTCTTCCAGCCTTTTCCCAGACACTCTCTATTCCTCACCCGCGAAATTCCTTCTTGGTCTCATTAATTTTGTTGCACACTTTACTGTTCCCTTTCCTCTTTATTCCTATGTTCTCTGTGTGTTTGAGTTGTTTGAGGATTGGACTCTTCATTTTTTTAATTCAACTATATTTGACATCCTCCATTGGGCCTAACTTGGGTGGGATCTTCTCCCTTGTTAAAGAAAGCTATCCAGGCTCCATTTTTTTAATTGGGCTTTGGACAACACAGACAGGAGAGTGGGGTCCATAGGATTCATGTCAGAGGTGTGGGAGTGGTAGTACACGTGGCAGATGATTGTTCTAGGACTTTGGAATTGGCTTGTGGTTGGTGGTTATTTGGGAGTGGGTTCAGAGATTAGGGTTAATTTTACAGGCAAGCAATCATGGAAGAGTTTCCGAATGAAAGTATTGATTTTCACAGGAACTTTAACTTTTCAAAATAAGGACCATATTTCCTTGTCAATGTCTGCACTTTTGGAATTCAGAAGATTAGCATCCATGTGATTTTTATTTATTTTATTTTTTATTTTTTATTTTTTTATATTTTTTTGTAATAGCTCATAGGCTATTTTAACTTGGAAATCTTCTGATGAATAGTTCCAAATTATCCTACCCTACCTTCCGCCTGTTTTGGCTAGAGGAATTTGTAAAATTTCTTCACTTAGAGGATACTGATACAACTTCCTCACCAACTTGTGATTCCATTTTTTTGAAGATCTATCTATTAAATCTTCAACTTCCATGTTAACCAAATTAAGTGTCTCTCTAACTTGGGGACAACTAGTATACCAAAGAGGATGATCCAAAGGCATGTCTTTGCCACAACCATCTTCCTTCTAAGTGTTTGGGATTGTGAGAGCCAATGATGTTTCTCCAAAACCAAGAGTAATGTGATTTGGGTTTACACTAAAATATCTAAGTTCTAAGAAAATATTTGACTTTGAAGGTTTTGGCAAGGAGGGAGATTGGGTGATAAACAATCCTCAAAAATTGCTTGGCAAGCATGGCTTGGTTGACAAGGATGAATTTTCTGAGTCCTAAGGAATTTGGTTATAGACTTTTGCTTCCATAAGATATCTTCCCTTTTTAACCATTCTTGAAGTTCAAGACAAATGTTTGGTTCTTTCATGATATTTTCTGGGGTGGGATCAGCCACTTTCTATTCCACACCTGCAAAATTCCTTCTTGGTCTCCTTAGTTTTGTTGCACACTTTGTGGCTCTGAAGAGTTGTCTTTGCCGAGGCTCGAGCCATGCCTCGACAATTCTAGCTTAAGACAGTAATCATGGCTGGGGTGCAGCCATTTTGGATTCTAAGGAGTCATCGACACTTCCAAGCTTTGTGTTGGTGAGTTTTGATTTCCTCTTGCCAAGGCTTCTTAATCCCAACATTCACTTCTTTTGGTAGTTCTTCCCCCTAATAGTCGTTTCATCCATTTGCTTGTCTTGTGAGTTTAACGGCTTCGCTTATTATTAAGCCTTCTTCACTGTTCCATTTCCTCTTTATTCATAAGTTCTTTGTGGATTTGGACTCTTCATTTTGTAATTCAACTTGGGTGGGCTCTTCTCCCTCATTAAAGAAAGCTATCCAGGCTAGGTTAGCATTTTTTTAATTAGGCTTTGGACAGCCCAAATAGGAGAATGGGGTCCACAGGATTCATGTCCGAGGTTTGATGTAGTTCTGTGGGATTGGGGTGTTTAACTAGTTAGGTGTGTGAGAGATGAGATTTGTTTGGGTTTCCATTTTATTTGAGAGGTAGTGCATATGGTAGATGATTATTCTGGGACTTTGGAATTGGCATCTGGTTGGTGTTTCTTTGGGAGTTGGGTCAGAGATGTTTTGTTGGTTTGGTTGAGATTCTTGGTTTTTAGGTAGGGTCCAGTTCCATGGGAATCAAGGAGTTTAGGGTAGAAGGTGTTTAAGGGGATTAGTTCCCTTGTAACTAAAAACTGGGTATTTTGCTTGTGGGATGTTGGTTAGGTTTATTAGGGGTGTTTGGTAAGGTATTTTAATCCACAATTTTTGTCCACGGTTTTTAGTATTTAAACATTATTACACATATTTTCACACTTTTTTACCTACACATATTTTCAAAAAATACAAATAACGTTATTAGAACAACATTACCAAATCGCTTAGAGGTTTTTGGTTTGTTTGTATTTTTTGGAAATACGTGTGAGTGAAAAAAGTATGTGAAAATACGTTTAATATTGTTTAAACACTGAAAACTGTTGTTCTAGTTACACTACCAAACAGCCCCTTAGGGCCTGCTTGATAAGAGATTTTTAATAACGTTGTTATTTTATAGAAATACGTGAAAGTAAAAAAGTGTGTTAAAATACGTGTAATGCTTTTTAAACACTGAAAACTGTTGTTTAAACCACACCCCGAACACCCCTTAGTTTTCCTAGATGCAACTGGATTTGACAAGACTAAGGGCTCATTTGGTCATGGAGTTCAAAAATTGTTCTTTAAAAAGAAGTGAAAACTGTGGCTTAAAAAGTATTGGTGGAAAACGTGTTTTTAATGTTTATAAAACAAAAAAATGTGTTTGGTATCATGGTTTAAATAACATGTTTAAGTGTTCAAAAAACATAAAAATGTGTTTGGTATGTGTGTGTATGATTTAAAAAAAAAAAAAAAAAAACTGACACCTTTGACTGAATAAACATTTTTTTATTCAGGAGAGAGAATACGTTATATTCCCATTGCTCTTCTCTAAGATTGTTCCTTCTTTTTCCTTTCCCTTTCCTTAGAGCAAAAACCAAACCCACGCACTAAACTCATCTCCATCGACGTAGCAGAAGATCGGCTGGGCTTCACGTTCCTCGGATCTCATCTCCACTGTCAGCATGCCAAGAACCAGCAACTTACAGGGCTTTTGTCACCGCCGACCCATCACTCCAAGATCCAGGTTCGAATCTCCACTTTCACCTTCCTTCTTCAGTCACAGATTTCAAAAGATGTGGCCTTTGATGCGAGTGTGTAGAAGACGCTTTTGGATTGGTTGGTGAGGATTTTTTAATGGCACTGGGTTGTGTAATCAATGGCGTGGTGATCCGTTGTGAGGGAGAGACCTTTGACCAAGCATAGATGGGTCGGTAAGGGGAGTTATGGCAGCGGGTGAGATTAATTTTGTGGGTTAAAGCTCTAACTGTGTGGGATCTTTGTAGGTGCAAATGGATTTGGCATGAAGAGGAGGAGATATCTATGAGAGGAAGAGATGAGACAAGACATAGATGTGTCTGACCAGTGGGCCCATACAATTTTCAAGATAATTACCCAATTGCCACTGAGAAACGTTGTTTGTTGTTTAAAATCAGGCCAGAGGTCATTTCAAAACTACCATTTTGAAAACCGGATTTTAAACAATGTTTTTCAAACAACCTTGAACACAAATGGATGACCAAACACGTTTTTTTTTTTTTTTTGAACACTAGTGTTTAAAATGGATGACCAAACGGCCGCTAAAGTTTCCAAATTTTCAAAGTTTGTGGGCACCTAGATTTGGTAAGGACTGTTGCCCAGTTCTGAGATATGGCCACGGGGATCTTCATCATTATTATAGATTTCTGATAAGAACTCCACCCACCTTGAGTTTTCACCACTACATTTTGCCTTCATATGGCCCAGCCTTCCGCATTAATTTGAAGCAGAAATCAGCCACTCTTTCATATTTAAATTGTATCCAGAGATCAGATGAAGGATTTCTCTCCATCAAAATATGATATAGAGGAATCTGGTCATGCATATATACCAGACCATTGCCTGAGAAGTCTACCTCTTAAACCTTTCCTAACAAAGACCCAATTTCTTTTGCATTCTCCTTTCGACATATATTCAATTGGCAAGTTGTGGATTTGAACCCAGAGTTGAATCTGAGAAAAATCCATCTCTTGGACTTGGAGGTTTTGGTCCCATGGCTTAAGAATTAGAGGGAACCCTTCAATATTCCAAGGCCCCAACTCTAGAACTCTTTTATTGAACAGAAAAATAGTCACTATCTGGACTCATTTTGTCGTACTACTCCAAGCTTTTAATAAGATGGCCTTCACTGCATTTTTGTTGATTGCTCTATCTGCCAGGTTAATGTCAACAACTTTTTCATTTGCCTTTAGCTTGATGGCTTTACTTGGACTCTCAAGTCTATCTGTGTCTCTAGCCAAATACTCCACTATTAGATCTTACTGGTCCATGGTTGGTGGCCCAGGCCAAAGCCTGCATGGGACCGCAACAAAACTCTAAGAGAAAGAAATGGAGGATAGAGAAAGGATGGTCAAGGAGTGTAAGGATTTTGGGGTTATAGGTGAGGCTATAGAAGAAATTTTGGTTGAGATATTGAGATCTATGGGTATTGGATGATGTTTTGGCAATATTAATTACACTCAATATTGAATATTGTATAGGACTAGTCAAGGAAAACTTGACTAAAGAGCAAGGAGAGAGAGTTGCCAAGAGAAACGAGAAGCGACGCATGTGATTATAGAAGCGTTCATGTGACTAAAAACTTGACTATTGGATGATGTTTAGTGTTAGTGACTTCCTTTAAAAGTGGGATATATATATATATATATATATATATATATATATATATATATATATATATATATATTGTTGGATTGAGAAATCGTATGATATAATCCTACTGAAAAGCAAAAACATAATTTCAGTTAAAATTGTAAAAATATTATTTCATAATTATAAACTGAAATCATATCGAACACAATTTTGTTTATTACAAACACAAACACAGTTTCATCGATTGTATGTATGGTAATGTAATTTAGCCCCTGCAACAATAATTAGCATTAAAAAAAAAAAAATCAACTACTCATCTTTTACCCTAGATAACTCATTTGGCATTAAACAACTTTAGATGAGATATATGGCGCAATATTAGTCCCTAATTGAAATTCAATTTGAAATTAAATTAGATTTTTTCTCTGGTTTGACTTTAAATATATAACTAGTCGCAAATTCTTGCGATGCATGAAAAAATTGTTAATAATGAGATCTAAATAAATACTTATGAAATTCGATAATCGATCCATAAATAAGGAAAAATAAATAAATGAAACCAACTACGTTTTAACGTTTACTTAAATACAAAAGTTCAAATTTATTTTTTTCTTAAAAAACAAAAGAAAGAAGAAAAAAAGAAAAGAAAAATAAGTTCAAGAGTCCAAGTATAATTCAAAGATATTGTTTCTTAAATATCAAACCTGGCTATGTTTACTTATGATAAACTAAAAATATAGAACAAAAATCTTTGCAATAGGAACATATAGATTATCATTGGCAGTGACTCACTAATATGGTAACTAAACCACTAAATACAACTCTTTAATGGTATCGTCTAATTGGATTTAGTTGGTGTTTTGATCTACTTTGAGCCTTATGTTAGGCATAGGTTTCACTGAGTTGAATTAGGCTTGCTATTGACAGATTAGGTGAATAGATGTTTAATTGGCAGCAGCAAAGCAGAATAGGGATTTTTAAGGTTTGGAGACATGGTTGTATGGAGTTCTAGCATATGATGTGATAGGTTGCAGAGCTTGTGGAATGGAGATGTGGTTGTGTAGATTTTGAGGAATAGAGGTTGATTCTAATATAGAACAGATTGTGAACAGATTGGTTACAGATCTTATGAGCAGCCAAAAAACTTTATTTTAAAATTGTGCCTAGGAAATTTTCAGTCTATAAAAAAAAAAGGAAATGAAAAAATATATGTGATAGAACCCATGCCAACCCACCAAGATAAAATAAAATCAATTATATTTCTTTATTATTTCTAGATAATATTAGTCTAAACTCACAACCGAATTGGGTAAGATCATAAATTATCACAAAAGTCTATAACCATACACAACGTTAGAATTATATAACCAATAACCATGTTATTCAGTTGACAATATTCAACAAAAATGGAAGATGAATCTTTAAAAAAGAAAGAGAACTATCAAACTTACTTTTTGGTCACCAAATTTTCTTCTCCAATGTTTTTATCACGGAGCTACAAAAAATAAACCAAATTTGTTTCTCTTTCTGTTTGGGAAATGAATATATATATATATATATATATATATATATATATATATATATATATATATATATATATATATATATTTATATTTATTTATTAGTGTTGAGAATGTTGTAAAATAGTACTCAAGTTATCAAAATTGATTGTGAAAATATTTTAGATTCGAAAAAGATCTTCAAACAAATAATAAGAATTGAGAAAAATTTAATACAAAAGCAAAATATGCAAAACACCAAAAATTAAATAACGTTACACGTATTTTTACACACTTTTTTCATCCACATGTATTTTTAAAAAATACAAATAACGTTACTAGAAATCTCTTATCAAACCGTCATAGATTCTACAAACTCGGCTCTTGGAATTTCGCTATATTCAAAACCACTTGGTTGATCTTTTCTATTGAATTCTATGTGGGGCCTACCCACAAGCATGCCTGACCATTTATGAAACGTGCTTAGCACCAAAAATTTACATTAATTTGGTTTTTCATCCTAAATTTTAAGAAGTTTATTGGAAACATTATACCTTCTAACTTTCTATTTTAATTCACTTATTTTTAACAATAAAGAATCTAGGATCTGATATGCATGTTTTACAAATTTCATTTAAACTTTAGATTAAAAAAAAAAAAATTAGCCAAATTATCAAGCACGTGAGTCCCCCGTCATGTGTTAATGTTAAATGGTTATTTTATTTTAATTTTGTTGAGTTATCATTTACATTAATTTAATTTTTGAAATTTTAATAATATCTTATAAAATTTACATTTTTACTAGCACTTAGCTTCAAAAATTACTGTTGAAAAATTGGATATGTTATGCACCTTATTTATTTATTTATTTATTAATAAGGATCAAACAAAAAATTCATGTCATTTTCTCAATTCAATCAAAGCTAGCCTAGTCCAGAACCTTTTCGATCCACAGTCAGCACAAGCCACCCTTGCCAGCCCAATTCCCATCAGACCCAAGACATGATAAAAGCTCATTTGGGTGCATAAATCAATCCAATGTGCCATGGAAAATGAAGGCGCCTGAGAGCGTGAAAATGCTGTCAACGTAACTCTTGTTGTGTTCTATGCATGTATTCCTCAATTGCATGCCCCATAGCCAAGGCGTGGTTCTCCAGCTGTTGGAGTTTCAAACCAGAAGATCATGATATCTCCTTCATTAAAGACCTCATCAAGCTAATCCTAGACCCACCTAAGGCCCCTTGCCCCAAGGAAGATAATTGGCCTGTTTCACTCCCTCCCTCATATGTTTGCAAATTAAAAATATTAAATTTTTTAAAATAATTTTTGGCCCCCTTTAAATATTTTATAATATATATATATATATATATATATATATAAAATGCTTCAATTGTGGAAAAAGAGGTCATTTCAGAAAAGAGTGTGAAGCTAAGGTCAAATCCCTTATCAACACCTTTGTTAGTGACCAAACCAGCAAAGATGAGATCTTTAAGCTCCTAGAATTAGATCGCTCAGACAGTGAATCTTCTAGTAATGAGATACGTCAAATTTACCAGCCATCCTCTGAACCCTCTAGAGCCTCCTCTAGTTCCTCTAGTGGCCCAGATGCACCCATTCCACGTATGGATAGTTGTTGTAGGAACAAGACTATCAATGTACTCTCTAAGCAAGAAGAGCTTTTCTTAGATCTCATAGAACAGATCGAAGACCCAGTCAAGTTGGTCGGCACTGCCGCCATAGTTATCCAGATTATTTTGAGCATTATCTTTATTTTGATTATTTTCAATATGATATCTCCTAACCAGTTAATTATATTTTACATCTATTTTTTGATAACTCTTCCATTACCATTTATCACATTCTACATTTATTATATTTTTGCCATTTGTGCTTATTGGTATCCTGATGTTTTCTGGTATAATTGGTAGGTTGAGCCTCCTTCTTTACCTGTCTGTTTATCATTCTGTGATTATCTGTTTGTGTTAACCAATTATATCCCAGTTATCTGCTTCTTCTTGTTTCTCTTTTAAAACTAATATTTAATCATTTGTCATTTTGAGATTATTGTTGTCCTTATTAATTCTTACTTGTGTCATATGACCAATCAATTTTTTAGATATGAAACCATTTAATTATAGATAATGCTATAGTTACAAATATGAGACTAGGGATTCATTAATATTTGTTAAAGAAATACTTATGACAATGGTAGTGCTTATAGTTTATGTAAGGTGATGGTTGATAGGATTACATAGAGTTAAATCAGTTTGTGAATTTTATTGCCTTGACGCTAGATTGTGAATTGCCAAAATAGATTATTATGCAGATAAGATGCTAACTCTAAAAAGTTCCATACCACTATATAACACTGGCCCCCTTGAAAAATTTCCGGCTTTTTATATAACTCTAAAAAGCTCCCTCATATGTCTGCTATCTGTATCTAATTATACAATATATATATATATATATATATATAAGTAATGTTTTAGAATTCAATGCACTGTATTTCTATGTGATCATTATCCAGAACTTGTGGTTGCAAAATAAAATAAGTGTATGACATGCTGAGCGCTATTTGTTTTCCATGTAACTCAAACATGTCAATACTTTAACATAGTTACCTCCAACGAACAGATATGTGATATAACTGTGGACACAGACATGGGCATTGGTTTGCAGCAAAATAGCGGTTCCTTTTCCATGCAGATTAAAGTGACGGGTGATTTAATTTGTGATTACAAAATATGGGAAGTCTTTTGATGGTCTCAACTCTCTAGTGTAACCGTTAATTAAATGTTACTACCTGTTGCGGATATATGGACATCTTTGTGATCGAGGTTCTCTTTCTTTCTTTATTTTTTTGGGAGGGTGGGGGGTGGGGAGGAGGAGGGGGGTTTGGATTTAGTAGAGGTGATTAGAGAACAGAAAAGTGTTTGATATTAATGATTAATCAATCGTTCTTGATATATATGCTTACATATCTTCCTTTATAGGTGGTTTCTTGTAATATTCCTTAGGATATAGCCTAAGTTTTGATTGTCCAGCAAGTAGTTCCTGGCATCTCATTTAGTTTCTACTTTTATCATGAGCTTAAGAAACTTCAAGATTAGAATGAGTCACAAGAGTCATAGCCATAAGAGTTCTTAAAATTTGTTTCAGGGTGACAGTTTTCCTAATTGAAATAGGAAACTTTGTCAGAAGTTTGTGATGGTCTTAATATTTGATATCTGTTCTATTCACTTAAAAATATTTTTATAATTGGCATTACCAACATTCATAACACGCCTACAAACACACACTCATACATGCATACACACCAAAATACATATAAAACACTATTTTAAAATAATAATAATAATATAATAATACATATAAAACAAAGTAGGGTTTAGGGT
The DNA here is from genome assembly GCA_023736055.1 of Quercus glauca. Lineage (NCBI taxonomy): Eukaryota > Viridiplantae > Streptophyta > Magnoliopsida > Fagales > Fagaceae > Quercus > Quercus glauca. The sequence goes on along the minus strand of CM043318.1, from coordinate 80,710,968 downwards.
TCTATTTCAAGGAACTCAATATGTTTATACCAAGATGGTAACTAAACCAAAACTCCAACCAACCAATCAAGCAATAGCAAGCATTTTTGGGCATGATTACTTATTTATTATTTCAAAAATCATTAGTTCCCAAAACTTAAGCCATTACAAAGAGGATAAATAATATAAGTCAAGCATGTTACGTACATAAACTTGTTAGTGAAATAACTTAAATGAAGCAAAGTTTTTTTTTTTTTTTTTTTTTTTTTTTTGGGGTGGGCGAGGGGTGGGGGGGGGGGGGGGGGGTTGGGGAGGGGTTTAGATGAAAGATAAAAATGAATGTGATAACCATTCATGAAAAAAGATTAAAAAAAAAAAAAAGAAGAAATATAGAGAATTGAGAAGTTACCTTCATGAAACATTCCCGAACTACTACAAAATGTAGATCTTTGGGACGCAACGCAACACTAAATTACAAAGAGTAACTTATGAGTTATGAATAAGAGTATGATAATAAATTCAAATATTTATTGCTAACTTAGGTAACACAAAGTATCAAGTTGCAGTTCCAATCACACAAAAGAAGAAAAAAAAATTGTTCAACATGCATTAGTTGGAAATTATGACTTGGATCACTCATTTCTCTTCATGAGCTTATGACAATCTAACAATGAGGAATGCAATAAAGTAAGAAGGAGACCAATGGTGCAGGGAACGAGGAAAGAAAGAATGTAAAACCCATAAGCTAGTTGCCATTTTAACTTGGTACACTATTTGATGCGGGAGACACAAGAAGATTATTATTTAATATTATTTATGTTTGCAAGCTCATTGTATTTTTATGTTTTAGGTCCTATTAGTTTATTGGGCTTTTAGTATTTTAATTTAGAAGGTTATTTTTGTAATAAGGCAATTAAAGTTTCCTAGCCAATTAGAACTAGGGTTTAGTAATCCTTTATAAGCAACCTATTGTACTCCTTGAGGGGGGAGTTGATATTTTGACGAATGAAAAACAATGGTCGTTTGGTCTTTCTTTGATCTGGTGCTGACTCCAGGTCTACCCTAGGTGCTGACTCCTAGTGGTTTCCCCGCTTGGTGCTGACTCCAAGCAAGGCCTAGGTGCTGACTCCTAGGTCATATCTTTTATTTTTCTATTATTTTAGTTTTGTTCTGGTTGTCCTGCGTCATATTTGGTATCAGAGCAAACACCGATCTGGCAGTCAATCCAGAACCAGGAAAATATCACCAAAAAAAAAAACTTTATTCACCGTATTTTTTTCTGCCACCAGAAGGTTACCCAACAAACCCCACGGCCAGACCTGGTCAGGTTCTTTCAAGAAGTTTCTTCGCACGCCACCACCCATTGGAAAGCCAACGCTGCCATCCCCCGTCTATCAGATCGCACCACAATGAGCCCCACCACCATCCTCTTCTTGATATTGCGCCATGATGATCCTCAATTGCCCAGCACCATGCCTCCGCAATCCTTCCATAAACTAGCAATTCCATCTCAAAGGTAACAATAACTAGCCTTTTATTTAATTTAAAAAACCCAGCACCCTATTTTCTGTTCAAACTCTTCACGATCATTTTTATTTTGCAACCCCACAGTGTTTTCCCACTAACAACTTGACCCGGCCCATCTGAAATAAAAAAATCAAATTGAAACCCATTAAACTACCCGACCCAGCCGAAACAACAAACTCACCATACACAATCACACAAGCCAATGACCGGACCCATTTCATTAACAAGACCCCAAGCCCAGCTTTATACCCAAACCCTTAGCTCCAGTTTAAAATTAAAAAAAGAAAAAAAGAAAAAAAGAAAAAAAAAAGGATAGCTTTTAACAAAACCAGTTACCAGCCTTTTTCTTTTTTAAAGAAGACTCAACCCATTTTTTTAACAAGCCCCCAGCCCACCTTTTACAACATCATCTTTCTTTAAAAAAAAAAAAAATTCAAGACCCAACCCACGGAATCCAAACCTGTCAGCCAGCCCAGTCCCAGTAACTATTTGAGAGTAGTCTTAGAAGCCTATTCCAAGAAAATTACAACTATTTGTTGAAGCACTATTTTAGAGAATCATGGTAAAATCTAACACTCCTTATTTTGATGGTGATGATACTTATCCACGAGATTTTGTCAACTGGGTGAATGGGATGGAGCAATTCTTTGAGCAAACAAACTGGGCAGATAACAAAAAGGTTAGGTATGCAAAGATGAAGTTAAGAGGTGAAGCACAAAGGTTTTGGGAGAAGCTTGAATATTTCCGCTATATAGATTATGAACCTGCCATTAGTGTGTGGGAAGATATGAAAGAAAAGCTTTGTGATGAATATTTGTCACCATACTATCGAGCTAAGTATTTATCCCAATCTCAATCTCAGTGTGGTACTTTTCAAGTTGAAGCAAATACGATGAATTCTCATCATCATCCTATTTCATGTCCTCAACGCACTTTTGAACAATTTACCAAGGAAATATCTACCAGGGAAGTAACATAATTAACTGTAAAGCTCATGAAAGACATTCAAGACAGGATTGCTCAACACAAGAAGACTCAATCCGATTCAATTGGGAAACCAAGGACACTAGATCACAATGAACTTCTTGCTGCCCCAATAGAAGACAACATTGATGATGATATCTTGGTCGTTGAGAATCCTCCAGCAACACCAAAGCCTAATGTTGACACAGACGTACATGCCTCGACAAGTGTTGCTTTAACATGCGTGCAGGAAAATGAATCTATTGAAGAGCAGCAAGGTGAAGAGATGGTGCCTAAAGAGAGTATTATGTTAAATGGTGCACACGATGTGAAAGTTGAAGTTGTTGAGTGTGCTTCTGATCAACCCTCCATAGTCCTTGAAGATCTACATCTTGGTGACTGTAGTGCTTCCTATGGTTCATAAGGTTCAAGACGAAATTATACTGATTCCACACATTGATTTTGTTATTCCAAATGAGTTTGATGTGGTGGAATTCAAAATTTTTCTTTTCCCTGTGCTCCCTAAGGTGATTCCAGATTTGAAGCAAGTGTTACTTGTCAGCATTCTAATCCTTCAACACTTTAGAACTCGAGGTCGAGTTTTCTCCAACCAGAGGAGAATGATGCGGGAGACACAAAAAGATTATTATTTAATATTATTTATGTTTGCAAGCCCATTATATTTTTATGTTTTAGGTCCTATTAGTTTATTGGGCTTTTAGTATTTTAATTTAGAAATAAGGTTATTTTTGTAATAAGGCAATTAGGGTTTCCTAGCCAATTAGAACTAGGGTTTAGCAATCCTTTATAAGCAACCTATTGTACTCCTTGAGGGGGGAGTTGATATTTTGATGAATGAAAAACAATGGCCGTTTGGTCTTTCTTTGATCTGGTACTGACTCCAGGTCTACCCTAGGTGCTGACTCCTAGTGGTTTTCCCGCTTGGTGCTGACTCCAAGTAAGGCCTAGGTGCTGACTCTTAGGTCATATCTTTTATTTTTCTGTTCTTTCAGTTTTGTTCTGGTTGTCCTGCGTCACTATTACAATGCTAAAACCAAGCTAATTTAAGACCAAATAAGTCTTTTTGTACCTTAGACATTCAGAACCTGATGACAGCATTTGAGTCAAATGCTGTTACAGTCTTTAGGTCTTTGAAGCTAAGTCGCTAAAGCGGTTTAGCATACAAACCTTGATCTCTTTGAGGCAAGTGAAGGAAATCAAATGCCTCTAGAGCACAAGGCTGATAAACTTAATGACTGAGGTTTGAGTTGTCATATGCATTGAAACTGAATTGCTCAAAGACATATTGTCACCAATCTCCATGACATCAGTTGAAGAAAAAATTCCAAGGCAATATATATAAAAATTGACAGCTTCTTAGTAAAATATTAGTAGATCTTAGTTATCACATGAAGAAGGTTAAGGCTAAGTTAGGTTTCGAGAACTATGTCAACAAAATGAAGAATGCTATCAATGACGAGAATGCTAGTGCCTATCTTCGCTCTGCAGTTCAGAAAGAGATTAAAAAGATGTTGTTGAATGTAACTCAACTGATTGTCACTTCCAATAAGAAAATAAACTTAACCTAAACTTAGTTTCTATATAACATCAGTTCTTGGGATCTCTCAATATTCAAAACCATCTTTTTGAGATTTGGTTTAAAATTTTTTTATATCCAAATACATAGATTTATCTTATAAAATCAAATAGAATAAATACTTCTCAAAAAATAAAAAATGAAAAATAAAAACTGAATGAATCCGTCAAATTAGGTGTTAGGTGTTAGACTTTTCTTTATATTTTAAAATGAAGATTTATAATATTAAAAAAGAAAGATAAAAAAAGAACAAAATGATAGATCTAGAAGAGTGGAATCACTATAATACAACCACTAAAAGAGTCTTTACCAAAACCTAGAGAACCTCTACCATGTTCTTTAAAAAGGAAAAATATAGTCTTTTTTCTTCCTTATAACTCTTGGGGCCCTGGGTAATGACCTCAGTTGCCTATAATGTTGAGCCACCCTTAATGATTACTAAACACGTGACTAAGCTCCTCCCATAACATGGGTAATCAAATACCTAGCAATCATATCTCTTTTTTTTTAGAGTTTTTACCTATGGCAATCATATCTCTAAATACATAGAAAGTAAGCAGTAATTACTAAACCCAGCATATAAAAGAACAAAAATATTTATTTATTTTTTTATTAGTCCAACATATAAAAGAACTCAAAATGATAATTAAAACAGTTATAGAGCACTTAAAACCAATGCGAAGATAATAACAATAATCCAGGAATGAATAATGACATTTAGAGATTTTTAAAACGTAAAAACAACTAGCCTCTCTAGATGCAGCAGAAATAACATAACAGTGAATAACAGATAATTCGTAATTATACATGCAAACTTATTAGGCTCATAATTCATCAGTAAATATTGGCAACTTCCTCAACTCCCTAATCACTATATTTATCTGGGACTAAGGCTTTGTCCATTACTCCTATATTTTCTCACTTTCTTACATTTAAGATTTTTTGTATCTTTGTACTTTTAACATTTTTAGACCCATGATTGCACTCTAAATTATAGGGGTGTGCATTGGGTTAGGTCGGGTTGAGAGATTTTTTCAACCTAAAAAAATCTAACCCATTAAAGGGGTCCAACCCAACCCACGTGGATCAGGTTGAAGCCATGAGTTGGACAATTTTTTTTTTTTTTTAATTACTACTATTATTATTAAATTGAGCATTAGAACAATTATTACTATTATTATTAAATTGAGCATTAGAACAACACTACCACAAATAAGAGCAAATTTATACTCAAATAATATTGAACACCATTTTGTTCAGCAAGGAAGCCGTCATATAACTAGATAAAGTAATCAAGGCAACAGGACAAGAGAACAAAGAAAAGTTCCCAGCTTTTAAAAGATAAAGTTACCTCGTGTAACATGCATACCACATGGAGTATGATTAATACACACGTCTTCATGCTCTAGGAAGACATCCCGAATCATACTAACTTTCCATTCTCCATTTTCTGCATCTATGAGTACACAAACCGTCGTCTCCATAGGTAGAAGTTTCTGAGGTGAAACAATAATAAAAGTGGATGGATTATTTATCCATTTGTCTTTCCATATATTGATATTGTGGCCATTTTCCACTTGCCATTTAACACCATCTCTAATTAAAGATTGGGCTGCCCGAATGCTCCTCCAAGCGAAAGACTGGTGATGTCATTTTTTAGCATCTATAAACTCTTCATCATGGAAGTACTTATTTTTAAATACTCTATAAAAACAGAGTTTTTTCCTTGTTGCAGTTGCCAGCCTTGTTTAGCCAAGAGAGTAATATAAAAGCTCATAAATCTCTGAAGCCCATGCCTCCTTTGAACTTTGGCTCTCATACCTTATCCCATTTCATCCATGCTGTTTTCCTTTCATCTCCTTTCTGCTCCCACTAGAAATTTCGAACCATACCTGTCATCTCATCACACAAACTTTTTGGCAGCAGAAAACAGCTCATGGTGTGTGCTGGTTCGGCTTGTGCAACAGCCTTAATGAGTATTTCTTTGCCTGCATTGGATAATAGTCTCTTTCCAACCTGAGATCTTGTTTGCCAAACGTTCTTTCAACTTTTGAAACGTATTCCAATGTGATCTTCCCACCAGTGATGGCAAGCCAAGGTATTACTCATACTGCTTAATAACTTCAGCCCCAAACAGTTGTTTAATCACTTTAATGCTCTCCTGAGTATCCGAAGGTGTGTTTCTGCTAAAAAACAGAGAGGTCTCTTCTCGATTAAGCTGTTGGCCTGTAGACACTACTCTTAATTTTAATTGAAATATTGATTAACTTATTTTCTTTCTGGTGTAACAGCATCCAAAGTAGATCTCACGACACTGTGTGCAGGAAAGTGAAGATTTGTACTGAAATCTATAATTGGTTTTACATGCAACTCACTGAATCCCTGTGGTCTAATAATCAAGTTAGTTTATTAGCAACTTGCGTCTCATCTTTTATTGAATATATAGAACGAATGGCATGATATATCAACTTAAATTAAAGAAATTTCTATAACACTAGCAGTTTAGTATAAAGCAAGTAATTTCATTGTTCAACTTGAACATATATTGGAGGTCCATGCACAAACATTTTGTGAGGTAAGTAGGTAAGGACTAGGAATGAGTAGCTTCTTTCCAATAACACAAAGAATGACAGCAAAAATTGATTCTTTATTCACAAAAGTATCTATGTTGTCATCCATTAGCCTAATTTTATGCAAATGGATGACAACCTGTGCAAGCACTGTTGGCTTGTCCACCTACATGTACACTTAAGAACATTGCAGTATGGTACAGAGTAATCAATCATAACAAAACATAAGCCATCCGAACATTTCAAAAGAAAATCCTGAAGTATGAACAAGGAAAAATCAACTGACTCACTTCTTTAAGAATTGGAGCAGGAAGGTAGCATATATATTGATCATCTGGATGTCTTTTCACAGCGTTGTTCCCCACTAGAATCCAACTCAGAATAGCACAAGAAAGTGTTCTCATTAGTTGTAGGAACAACCCCCTCTTTGAGATATCTTCTTCCAAGAAGCGCATTAATAAAAGGTTGACTTACCAGATTTAAATTCACCCTAGTGATATCAAGAGATATGAAGTTGTCAAGAGAAAGCTTAAGTAAAATTCTAATTAACTCTATGGCTTGAATGTTTCAAAGTAGAGTACTGATCTTTATATAACAGCCCTTTAGTCAGACCTTGCTCTCATCATAAAAGTAACTCTCTTTTAATGATTTAAGTTCATTAAAAAAAAATTGAAAGGGGAAGAAAGAAAAGCAAAAACAAAGCTTAGTTTAATAAATCATTTTGATGTCAACGCCTTCATCATGAAACATTATGGATAGTTGACTATGAGGAGACGATTAGACTCATAATTACAAGAACAAGATAGCGATATAATTATTTCATCTACTCAAACAGTAAAAGAGATACACATGTTGCATGCACCAGGTCAAACACTAGGCTCAACAAGGACATCAGAAATGCTAAAATAAAACAACTATTGATATAGAAAAGAATATTGATATAGCAAATAGCAAGAAAGACATGATGACCTGTGATTTGACCAACAAAATTATCCTATACAAAGTCATATGCTATGACAAACTTCAGATGGCCCCTTCTAGTAAGGATGAGGTTGCATTGCACTGAGGTGCTTCTACAGTTGCTCTACAAAATTGAATTAATGAAATATGAACCTGAGGTTAATCTATCTTCTATACGAAGAAAATAAGGCAATAACATATATTTATTCTAGATTGACAAACTGCAACATTTCTATTTCTTATATTTAAAGCTAATACCAATGTATATCCCCGGACTTTTCTCATTAAACTCAGCATTACTAGGTAAGATAAAATTTTTGAAAGATCTTGTTTAGAAAATAAAATAAATTTATTAAATTAAGGGGGAAGCTCAAATGAACCTATCAAAAAGAGGGGGGCAAGAGCTCCAATGCACAAAGAATGCTAGTATAGCAAAGCAACTCCTAAAGAATTATAATCTGAATTCAGAAGATCAATAAAATTCAAAAAAGGGCATACGAATTTTATTGCATGTATGAATTTGTCAGGAAAAAAGTTCAAAAGATGCAAGAGATTCTATAATCTATGTCCAACATATTCAAGAACATGTAATAGGTGCATTAAAAAAAAAGAGTGCTATTTTTTGTAAAAAGTACAACTGCACAAAAAGCTACTCAAGAAACAAAAATAATTTCCATTCTTAGATAAAGGAAAAATACAAAAACAGAATAATACACAAACCAAACTGCCACTAACCCAACAAAAGATCCTATTAGACTTCAACATCACAGTCAATAAAACCACCAGGCAAATAAAGTGAAAAAAGGTTTACTTTCTTACCTCTTGAAATAATAATCAAGGAAATCCATATACCCTTGTATTTAAAGGCATATAAATCTGCAACATTTGGAAGAGATAAAATCCTTGACCCAAACAGAATAAGCTAATTTACTGACTTCACGTAAAATAAGTATGCCATTTCGAAAAGAAGAGTCAAAGGTCAAACGCTAGGCTTTGTTTAGCACAAATTCAGCGATGAATTTCAACAATGGTGTGGTAACCTGCATTATTAAGTGAGTAAGAAAAGACCCTTGTGAGAGAGAAAAAAAAAAGAAAAAAAAAGAAGAAGAAGAGAGATCTAAGAACCATTTAATAAGAATGAGTAAAAACAAAGACAAAAACAAAAACTCAAAATGCAACTAACATATAGAAAAAAAAAATCATAAAACAATTGATATATGTCTGTATGTATGTTTTCAATTGCATACATTGTTCATTAGTCATTACTTATTTAACTTCTGTCCTTCACTTATTAAAAAATGCAGATGCAAAGAGAGAGGCTGAAGCTAATATGCTTAGATCTTAGAAAACAGAAAAGATAATTCTTTTTTCCAATTGATTCCACATTTAACCAAAACTAAGATAAATCAAAAAATTTATATCAAGTAAATGAACTCAGTCAGGATAGACCCTAAAAAATAACACATATGGCAGCTAATGTGGACAAGAGGGCCGCATGTCTGATCAACTCCAAATTCCATCACAATAACACAAACCCTCATATTTTACAAGTAATCATCAGAAGACATGAACGTTGGTCATGACTACAATGGAAATTTCACATAGAGACAAGTGTGCATCTATTAGAGTAGGTGTTCTTCTCCAACCACAAGCACAACACAAACTTCGATATAAATCAATTTCCATAAAATGAAAAGATGCAACAGGGAGTTAGGCTACTCAATCTTGTCCCATGGGCATTTTCACTATTCAATCATCACTACAGCCACTAGGTTGGGTTGCCATTGCTGTCATTGCTGCTATTAGATAGTGTAAAATAACATAATCCAAAAAAAATGAGTACAAAAGAGATTATTATCCATTTCTTTCAACCAACAGAATAGAGAGATATCAGGCTAGCCCCCTATCTCATTCAAAAATTAAAAAAGAAAAACTACTAAAATCTAAAATAGAGAGACATGGTTTATACACACACACATATATGTTTAGGTTTAAGCTACACCTGGTGTAACTTTATGTAATTTTACAACACTCCACAGTTTTTCATTGAAAAAGTATTTTGACACATTAACCATTAGATTACATTATTTCTTTATACCATTCATGCTTGCAAAATATTAAGATGACTGAAGATCAATAACTATCTCATCATAAATTGTTTAAATTTCATGTTTTTTAACCTTCAAATTATACACAAAACACAAAATTTGGCGTGCGTAGTAAGAGTAATGAAAATATGATATCTAAAAGTCAAAATTTTCAAATTATTAATCCTATAAAAAGTTATGGACTGGGGTAACATTTTCATTTGATCCTAATATATATATATGATGACAAATAGTTAACAGGATCCATAGGGCCAGCCTAATATCATTGGGATTAAGACTTAGTTGAGTTGATAAATGTGGATTCCAATTCTTTCTTTTTTTTTTATAAGTAATAATAATATTTTGTTGTCAAGACTTTCCAATTCTAACTAGTATGATTTGACTATTCACACATATGTGGGCACTGTTCAAAAAATTCAAACATAGGCAGAAACTAACAGTTTGTCCTTACCTCTGGTGCGTCAGTCCAGTGCGAGCTGCCTTTCAAGAGAAGTGGGATGTGCCCAGGATATCGCCAATCAAACAGAGGAGCCAATAAGTTCTACGACTGAAAAATATCCAAAAGCATTCACAGTAGTAAAGTTGAACACTTATTGACAATAAACAAATTCAGAAATTCAATTTATACTTACCTCTTTGTGGCGTCACCCAAAAAATAACAAACAAGCAAAAGACCATACTCCACATCTCATATGCTATAGGACAGTGAAGGGGGAGATGATCTATAGATTCCCCACACCTTTTGCACATATAATAGCACTTAAGTACAACAATATGCCTCTCTGTAGTTAGAATCCAGCCTAAAGAAGCAGTCATGAGAAAAAAGCTACTCGAGGAGCAACCTTCAATTGCCACACCATTCTCCACGGAAAAGATACGACAGTAGAAGGGTTCAAGGGGATAAAGAATGATAATACCCACTCACCTTGAAACCTCAACCGCTGGCTGGCTTCCCACAAAGTTTGTCAAAACCAACACCCTATACCTTCGTGGAATAGATTAAATCAATAAACAAATCCAAAGATTGTGACTCTAGATCATTCACTAAACGATGAAACTATAAGTCCCAAAATAGTCTCCTATTGGAGTAATGCATAGCTGAGACCAAAACATCCTTGTCCTACTAATATTATATAAATCTAGAAAAGCCTTCTTAAGAGGATGATCCCAACATCATATATCCTCCCAAAACTTTACTTGAGTACCATCACCCACATTATACCAAAGGAAATTGGAAAAATTCAACCAGCCACTTCTAATGAATTTCCACATACAAATGCCATACACCCTAGACACAAATTTTGTACACCAGCCACCCCCATTCCCATACCTTGCCTCAATGACCCTTCTCCAAAGGTCATCATTCTCCAAACCATAACGCCACAACCATTTGCATAGTAAGGCAGAATTAAACCTTCTCAAGCACCGAATGCTTAACCCTCCATTCTTCACCGGCCTATATACCTTAGACCAATTTACTTAATGAAATTTACTGTTTATCACCAATATCAGTCCAAAGAAAATCTCTCTGTAATTTCTCCACCCGCTTAGCCGCCTTTGCTGGAATAGGGAGAAGATAAAGAAATAAGTAAGCTAACTAGAAAGAGTACTCTTAATACAGGTAACATTAACATCAATGATATAACATTAACAACAAGAATAATAATAGTGAAGATATAACAGTAACATTAACATCAATGATTGCAACAGACTAACAGTACAAATAACGACAACAGTAATAACAACAAGAGCCGTAAAAGTTCAGGAGCCAAAGGGGTAAATATCTCATTTAACTATTCAAACACAAAGGCATTTATTGAGTGCCAAAATTAACAGGATAAAGCTTTGAAGCACAGTTACCATATACACTATCAGGGCAGAATCCTGTTAAAGACATATGTTGGATATGTGCAAAATACACATTTTGAGAGAGAGAGAGAGAGAGAGAGGTGAGTACTTGCAAAAGTGGATCCATTGATGACTTAAATTTCACGGGGCTGTCCTCCATAAAAATTAACCAGCCAATAGTATAATGGAAAGTTGTTCTGCTTGGAGAGAATCTATATTCTTCTAAAAATGGAACTGCTCCCCCTGAAATCAGAAATGTGAGGAAAGAGTGACTACGATAAGTATAAAGATTCATTTCATGGACAGTCAAATAAAAAGTGGAAATTTTTTTTTTTTTTAAGATATAGTTCAGAGCTGAAATTACGGTATGATTTGCTGCTATGAATTTAACAATATCCAACTTCAAAAGCAGCTTCCCAGTCATGTACCTGCAACCCAAAAAAATTCCACTGTGGTCAACCAATTAATTGTAATTGAAAAACCAAATAAAAAATTCATTTTCTCAATCAAAAATATTTTGCTCCAAATGTTTCATCCAAGTATATAAGACTATAAGTAACAAACTTACCCAGATGCCAGATCCAAGAACAAGCTTGGGTGTGATCAATTTCCTCCTCACTCTGAAATAAGCACAAATAAAAATATAATACACTATCCAAGAAAAATAACCAACTAAAAGGCGAGTAAACCTTTCACCACTGTATAACACTTAAAGTTTGTTGCAATCTTGCTAACAATGACATCCAACAGTAGTAGATGATCACTGAGCCCAAGAAGCTCATATAACCGGGCATATAACTGCTGCAACAGTAGAAGAGATCTCAAAGCATATGAATCAACCAAGCTTAATTAACATAGGAAGAGAAACTTAATTACCTTGGAGGAATGCATGGCCTGATCACCTACATAAGACTTTCTGAAATGCTGAAAGAATTTAAGAATTGCTTGATCCAGTCTCTGCTTGCTTACTTCACTATACCTCTACAAAATGCCAAGATAATGAAATCAATAACGAAAAACATTAACAGCACATTTTGTTAGAATAATGGTTAAATGATTAACTTCACAATTTTTCCTAACAAATTAAGATTTTGGGAGTTAGGACAAATGCTAGTTTACCATAGTATCAACTATCAACAAGTCGTTTTGAATTCAAACGCTCTCCACTCTACTTCCCATTGAAATATTAAAACTTTTGTGTTGGGCCTACTTATCTGGGAGAGTCTAGGCCTACAAATGCGAGGAGTGTTGAATAATGGTTAAATGATTAAATTCCATATTTCTTAACAACCTAATCTTTAGGGACAAGTGGGGATTTATCAATGTAAAAAAGGAAAGTGGTGGAATTAGTTCAGACTTCAAAGAGAACAATTTCCAAAGGCACTGCAGCATACATTTAGAGAGAGAGAGGAATTTTCATCTTTCACTAATATCAATATATATATTTGATAATACCAATAATATCAAAATATCACGATAAATCTTAAAAATATTTTACAAAAGTCAAAATCGGCACGTTCTGTAGTCTAAGAAGAAATATTGATCTTACTTTGTACAACATACAAAGCTATATTAAAAAGAGATCATGAAAAGAATGTGAGTGCCAGGAGAAAACTAACCAGCATCACCCTTAAAAGTAAAAACTAACTACAGTCACATTATTACGAGGACAGGAAAAGAAAAAACAAACTACAGTCACATGATTAGGACAGAACTACAAAGAAAATCTTTTATAATAAAGAACCAAGCAAAATATGCATTACTGTATGATTATTTCTTGACCAGCAACAAGAACTTGTAACTGTTAAAGCCAAGCAGCCATGATAACCGTCATCTGACATTCTTTAAAAAAAAAAAAACAAATTAAAAGATAGACCAAGAATGAACCATCAAGTACTACGAGGATGGCCTAGCAAGCCTATGCACAAGAAATTGTCACCCCTTTTAATTCTAACATACAAAGAAACCCCTTTTTCAATATCATCATAACAAAACCCTTAAACTTAAAAGATCACATCCAAAATAGTCAAAGGTGAAAGGCACCCCCAATGCCCTAGGAGATTAGTTCACCAAAGACACCAGATACTATATACGCACTTGTCCACATTAATTGAGGCACTAAAATTATAGTAATAGTCAACGAATATATAGTAAATGTATACTTTGTTGATATCAAGTAAGTTTTACCAATATAGGCAAATTTATCATCATAAATGATGGAGATGAAAACTATGGAGATACTACAAAAATGAAACATTCGAGGGGCTAATAATGATGAATAAGAAGACGAATAGGAAAGGGAGAAGGAGAGGGACAGTTCAACATTAAGGCAGAGTTCAACATTCTGATTTTTGCATATTATTTTGCAGATTTACCCAGAGATTATTGTGGCAAGGAAACTTAGGAAAGGTTCAATAAAAAAATACCAACAATGCCACCAAAAATAACTGCAGAAACTCTGTTAATGCATACTGCAAGTTAGTTTAGATATGGTAATCAAAATCCACTATGAAGATTCACTTAAAACATCTGTACATTTATGTCTAATAACTTTGTTAACAAAACTACATTCAAACATCATTTACTGCAAGTAAAATGATTAAATAATCCAAAAATAAATAAAATTTTATGGGTGGAAATTCATTGCAAGAGAGATAAATTAACCCAAAGCATAAACTAAAATAAATAAACCATAATTTCTCAAGCCCTCATGCAATAACAAAAATAGAATAAAATTACCAATCCAAGGCACTATATTAAATAAATAACTAAATACAAGAAACAAATAAGAGAATCCACAAGAAAAAGGAGACTAAACATGTAAAATTGGGTTCAACAATTAAATGAATTAATACCAAAAAAGAAAAAGAAAAATTGTTTGTTTTTTATACCTGAACTTTGTCTTGAGGAGTAGACTGTAGGGTGGTGCAGTGCTGTTTTTGGCTTTCAGTTCTGTATGTTTTACTAATCTCTGCAAAAGCAAAGTTATGTTGGATTCTTGAGAGAAGATAAGAACTTGGCATAAAACATAAATAAATAAAGTAAAGATTAGCCAATTTCCATTCCATTTGTCTCACAGAACTATCATCAAACACTTTTTGTGCATCAAACGATGGAGAAGAATCAGGCAGGCCCCATTCACTGTTTATGATTTCTCAGTTGCGAAACTACTCTGCCACATGCACAGTGACAGTCTGACAGAGCAACTTCGTTTTGCATGTGCATGTGGCCATTACGTTGTGTCACTGACCATCTCTTTTTTTTTTTTCTTTCTTTTTTCTTTTTTTGGATGGGGACTTCTATAGAAACTTTCGGACATTGTTTTGAAGGCAATTGGGCCTCCCTTTAAAGAAATATATAATGGGCTGGTCTGTGACAAAAAAAGGCCTTTTAATAAAACACATATAGAAAGCCGAAATAGATTATTTATTTATTTATTTATTTTAAGTTGGACAAAACAGAAAGTTAACACAAAACTAGATTTGAAATTATATTTAGAATAAAAATATATTTGTTTAAATAAAATGAAAGGCTTTGCCAATAAATAAAATTATATTTATATATATATATATATATTTTTTTTTTGAAATTAGAGATTTGATAAAATAAAGAGGAAAATGAAGTACTCATAAAGTAAAGGTTGCATTTCTAATATATTTAAAATAAGGATTAAAAACCATACTTAAAAGTGAAGTTTTAAAAAATTAACACAATGAAAGAGAAAGAGTTTAGACATATTGTTAATTGGTTCATCATTGGACAAAAGCATACGCAAGTGGATATGCATCATAATTAAGAAACAATATAAGATATCTATATTATTTACTCTTGTACAAGTGAAGCAAATGTTATTGGATTCAATGTGCAAAAGAAGTGAAAAACTGAAAATTCTGTCAAGACCTAAATTTTAAGAATATTTGACATTATAATAAAATAAATAACACAAAAAGAACTTGTACATAACTCTACTAAGGCATGAGGGAATGCATAAGTGGTTTAATCTGGACTCTACACACGGGGTAGCTATAAGATAGGGGAGAGCTGTTGATGGCTAAGAGACTTTGTTTTGGTCAGTGCCAAAGACGTGATTGCCTTGGAAGGGAAGTGAGATTTATATCTGACATGGTATTCAAGCATTACCAAAAAGGGACATAGTGACTTTTCAGAGTTAAAGGCTATGAGAACACCCCTTATTGGTTGAATGTATGGTGAGTCACCTTGGAGACATGTGTACCAGTCATAGTATTCCTAATGTCCCTTTTGATGAATAAGACTTGTCTCCCAAATAGTGACAAAACTACCTACCTACAGGTCCTGGTGCCACGTTGGCGCCATCCTTATCCCTTAGTTAGCTGATAACTTCACAGCTGTAAAAAGATCTTGAGAGAGAGATTATAATAACTTGACACCTGTCTTTATACTCAACCATGTTCCTTTGAGTATAAAAGAAACATGCAGCTAAACTTCTAGGGTAAGAACCCAACCAAATATTTTGAGATAAAAGTGGAGAGTTGGTAGGAAGAAAAAGGCAACTCCATCGTAAACTAATCTCTTTCCAACACATAATACAAGCTAAGTTGAGCAAAAATGTTGTGTTTTTGCTCAAATCGTGGTTTTTTATCCCTTCTTTAGGGTTTTCCACGTACGTATTGTGTTGTTTTGATAGTTAGCTTCTTCTTCTTCTCTGAATGTGCGTCTTTTTCATGTCCTATCATCACTTTCTTTGTTTCTTGTCTAAGTGTCATGCGAAAGCTTACATCTTATCAAGCTTTCTCATGTAAATGTATTGTTAGATAACTTATTTCACTCACATAAATAAGCTCAAATCTAACTTGCACGTACAGAACTATATATATAACTCTTATCATCAATGCATGGTTATCCTATTCTAAAGGCTTAAAAATTTCTAATAATAAGATAAGATCCCATATGTCAAAAGTGTAATCTTATTCTTTTTAAGAAAGTTTCAATCTATGACTTCTACTCCTGATGATAGCTTTTTATCATCAGACTAAGACACTAATAGGTTTCGGTTTTTAGTATAAGTGGGGATTGAACCTCAGATCTCTTATTCAACCATCAGGGACGTTCCTAGTTTAGCTAACTGGAAAGAGCAATGTCAAAAGTGTAATCTTATTAACAAATAGGAAAGAGTAATGTGGAACACAAAATTTATAATGTGTTTGGAAAGAGGGGAAGTGGAGAGAAAAGAAGGGAAGACCAGCCATTTCCTCCATTTGGTTGCTCAAGTAGAAAGGAAAAGAAGGGTTAAAATTTTCAATCTATGACGTTTGCTCCTGATGTTAACTTTTTATCATCAGATTAAGACACCAATCAGTTTCGATTTTAGTATAAGTGGAGATTGAACCTCAGATATGTTATTCAACCATCAAGGATGTTCCTAGTTTAGCTAACTGGAAAGAGCAATGTCAAAAGTGTAATCTTATTAACAAATAGGAAAGAGCAATGTGGAACACAAAATTTACAGTGTGTTTGGAAAGGGAAGTGGAGAGAAAAGAAGGGAAGACCAGCCATTCCTCTGTTTGGTTGCTCAAGTAGAAAGGAAAAGAAGGGATACAAATTCCGCTAGGCTCACTTTTTTCAATCCCCCCATTTTGGACGGAATTGAAGAGAAAACCTGACATTTTAAG
Source organism: Quercus glauca (assembly GCA_023736055.1). Lineage (NCBI taxonomy): Eukaryota > Viridiplantae > Streptophyta > Magnoliopsida > Fagales > Fagaceae > Quercus > Quercus glauca. Next base: position 80,693,765 of record CM043318.1, on the reverse strand, counting down.
CAATTAAAAATTAAAATTTGACATTTTGACTTTATATAACATAAAACTTACTTTTTTGTCCAAGATGTTACATTTATCTCTCTAAAATTTAGGTGGGTATAAAAGTAAAAAGGCACATACCTTTCTTTCCATTTTCTTCCCCTTTACAAACCAAATAAAGGAAAATAAAATAATTCTTCTCTTTTCTCTTCTTATTTCCAAACATTCATGAGAGAAATGTTTTTTTTTTTTTTTTTTCCTTTCTTTTCTCTTATTTCATTTCTTTTCTTTTCTCTTCCTTCATCTTTAACCAAATAAAGTGTTAAGTTTATACATATTATATATATTCGGTCGTTTTTAATAAAACTCATAAACAAAGCTGAAAAAGACTTTTTTTTTTTTTTTTTTTTTAAAATTTGGACAAAACAGAAAGTTGACACAAAGCCAGATTTGAAATTATATTGAGAATAAAAAAATTATATAAAAATAAAAGGGTGGATTTTTTTCCTAGACCAGTGATTTGACATTTTGACTAAAACTAAATTAAAATAAAATAAAAAATAAAAATAAAGGAATGACTAGACTCCTAGAAAATTCTCTCATTTTTCTCTCTTGCTCACTCTAGAAATATCTACAAAATATTTCTCTAGAAGCTTCCCTAGACAATTAAATTTCAGACAAAATTTGCCTAAAGTTCTAGAAGCTGCCTTGTGAAAGAAATAAGCTTCAATGTTGATTACTTAATTGACCTCCAGCAAGTATAAGTAGGAACCAAGGTGTTCCCACATGTCTGTGGAAGTAGCATAACCACCGAGCCTTAGTTAAGAGTGTTCATGTGTCTTACAAGATTTGTGAGAGATTGTGGCTGGTAGAGATCACACCTCTTGAGAATGCTGAAGTATTATGGAAATTGAAGATTAAAGTTGTGAAGGCTATGTTTGCAATCAAGAAAAGTGTCAGGGAAGAGATGTTGGAGCACATCAAACACACCAAAGGTAGCATGGGCACCTTTGTGAGACTATTTTCAATATGTGTGTGTGTGTGTGTGTGTTACTGATTTTTGAGAATGAGCTAATGTTGTTGGTCCAACGAGATATAATGTTCCCTTAATATTTCACCAAGGTAAAGTTTCTCTATCACGAAATCTTTAAATTAGATTTTGCATCAAATATTTCTGATTCAATAATAAGACGGATAATTATTCATGAATTGTGACCCGAATATAGAATTGTCCTAAACCAACAATTCATGAATAATTATCCTTCTTATTCTTGAATCATAAATATTTGATCTAGGATCAAATTAAGAGATTTTGCAACAAAAACTATACTTTGGTGCAATATTAAAGTGATCGTCATATCTTACTACGCCACTAACATTAGCTTACTCTCAAAAAGCTGTCTGTAGCCTTACATTATTTTTCTTTGAAAATAGGGTTGCAAAGGTGTCCCATGCTGCCTTTAGTGTGTTTGCACGCCCACTTGATGTCCTATAACATCTCTTCTTTAACATTTGTATTAATTGCAAACATAGCATTCCCAATTTTAATCTTCCACTTCTATAATGCTTTAGCATTCTCAGGGGGTGTGGTTTCACCACCAGCCACAATCTCCCACAAATCTTGTCCTTGCAAGTATGGCTCCATGCAAGTCAACCACATGCTGTAATTTTGGTTGTTGAGCCTTCTAATGCTACCAATAGCTTGGAGGTCTGTGATCACAACTTGATGAAATCTCTCACACCACGTAGTAAGCTTGATCCCAAATCAGTAGATTCACAATCCCGGATTGTATATGAGCAAAATGCGCACCTCCAAATATACTATCTTAGACACCACAAACACGGTCTCTAACCGCCTTGTTCTAATACTAGATTGTCGAACTTGTTAGTTTTTAGATCTCTGAAAACCATATTTGTTTAACTTAGTTATTTAGCCAAGTGATTACTTAAATAAATTATTCAGTTTTAGGTTAACACAATAATATCTTATTATGCAAAGTAGCGAAAATATAAAGAACACCACGATATGATGACCCAAGAAAATCAAACCGGTAAAAAACCTGGGGAGGATTTAACTAGCTATCCTTAAAGTAAAGGAAATCCACTAGAAAGAATTGAAGTTTTACAATAAGACTTAGAGCACTAACATTCTATTGCTACCACATGTAGAAACTTACTGACACGACCACGTACAAGCTTCGAGTCCACAGACTACTTCTTTCCTTGGCCTTTGCAACACAAGCAGCCACACTTATGACTTTGAGACTCCACTCAAAGGTTTAGCAACACAAATTCTCCTGTTTGTGACTCCAAGACAACCCTTAAAGGTTTAGCTTTTCAACTATTATTGATCTTAATGCAGCAACTTCAGATCTACCAGATCTTGAGATTCTTCAAGGAATAACACTGGTAGAAGATATGAGAGAGCTTATGGGTACAAAACCCTAGATACAAAAAGAGGCACACTCTTTTCTCTCTAAAAATCCTCACAAAAATGTGCTTAGGGTTTCCTTTATATATTAGAAGTAGATCTAAAACCCTAATCCTTAATGGACTTGAATTGCTGTTGGGCCGAACTTAAAATTCTGCAGATACATGTTTCAATTAGTCAAGCTTGTCTTTCGATCTATCGAACTAGGCAGATTTCGAATTCTTCTTTCTGTAGCTTGTATGTTCTTGAATTCTTATTGAGAATTACCCAATCTTGAGTTGACAAAACTCACATACAAAATGAAATGCTCAAATACAAGAACTACCCAATATAATAAAATGCCCAAATACATCATAAATCATAATCTAGGACTCCTAACCTAGAAGTTATAAGAAGAGGTAGAAGATCTTGATCAGAATGTACCTGTCTTTCCTGAAAACACTCAAAAGAAAAAATCAACGCATGTGTAGAAAGAAAGAAATATAAACAATATGAAACACAATATAAAGACAAAAGTAAACTAACTCTCTCCCTAAGTCAATGGCGGCCCCAAAAAATTTTCTTAGGGTGTTCCTCAAGAAGTATAAATTACACAATTTAATAAAAAGAAAAATTCATATATTGACAACAACAACAATCAAAAATCACACAAATACATAAAGTTTACAATTGCCTTCTACGAGTTTTCATATTTTGAAATCATTGCATGATAGTCTCATTATCAATGCTACAATCTACATCTCTTTCAATATATACAACCAAGCAATCATTCATCCATTGATCTTCTATTCGATTGCGCAGTTCATTCTTTATATATTTCATTGCTGAAAAACTTCTTTCTACTGTTTCATTAATTATAAAATTATTAATTGTTGTTTAGTCTAACATAATTTAATTTGTTTGTCATTTATAATGTATTGGTTAATTAAATTATTAATTATTATTGTTTAGTTGCTTCACTATTTTTCTTTACTAACTATTAGAGCACACCCTACTGTGCATTAGCACACACCCCATGGCTCAACCCACTGCCTGCCTAGTGCCTAAGTCCTAACATAATTTAATTTTGTCTTTTTATTGGTAAGTTAGGCTAACTGCTTGTGCTGCCTTTACTTCCCCCAATTCAAATATCTCACCTCGGCCCCATGGCCCCCATCCACCCCTCACTCAACAAACAAGCCCCATGCCCTCAGTCATAAGAGCTAATCAGATAAATTCACAATAGACTAAAAGACAAACTCAGTAACTCACCAACACCAACAGATAAAGTTAAAACAGGGGCAAATAATTGAATAAAGTTATACAGTAAAGCTAAGCATAAAGCCAATTACAGTTCAAAATTCAAAGAGAGAGAAAGAGAGAGAGAGAGAGAGAGAGTCATTTCAGTCTTCAGATAAAGAGAGAGAGAGAGACAGAGAGCTCAGACCACAGCAAACCCATTAACCCAAAGATGTAAGAGAGAAAAAGAGAGAGAACTCAAAGAAGTAAAGTGTAAAGATGAAATACCTTGAGGGAGCAGGGAGGCCTGAGGGGCGGCATCGTTGGGCAACACGTTAAGGCGAGGAAGGAATTGAGGCCAAGTCGAGCATGACCGATCTCCGATCTTTAATGCCTGATGTGCTCTAGAGCTCGAGTTTGAGGCCCGGTGCAATGTGCTCTATTGCTCACTTGCTCAAGTTTGAGGCGGAGGCGTTGTCGCGTATTGGGTTTTAGTTTGTCGTTGATGAATTTTTTTCTGTAGGTTAGGTTTCTAATTTCAGTTTTTACTTTACCATTTGATGAATCAGTAGATGCATATTGGGTTTTGGTTTGTTTGTTTGTTTTTTGGAGAATCCATAGGTTTGCTTTATCATCTTTGATTTGTTGGGTTTGCTTTACCATCTGTTGTTTTTTTCTTTAGATTGGGTTTGTTTTACCATCTGTTGATTAGGATTGATGATGGGCTTTTTTTCCCTGGGTAGGCTCGCTTTGTTACATTTGTTTTTTTGGGGCTTTTTTTTTTGCTTGAAAGTAGAACAAATAAAAAAAAAAAAAATTATTTGAGGGTGTTCCTAATTTTGTTTTAAAGGGTAAACAAATAAATTTTTTTTAATTATTATATATAAATTTTCTTTTTCAAGTCAAGGTGGTCCTAGGACCACCTTGGCCTGAACGTGGCACCGCCATTGCCCTAAGTTAGATACATCAAAGCTTTTCATATTCTCCTCATTTCAAAAATAATTTCACATTCCCCTAAATAAAACAGTTAAAAACCTTTTAAAACAGATTCTCACATTTCACTTATTTCTCCCCCTTTTTGTCACGTATAGATAAAGACAATCCAATCAGAAGGTAGACAGAAAACATATGTAACAGAGAATAATAGAAAATAGAGAATTAAGGAAATACAAAACAATTCAACTCTATATAAAATAGAGACAACTCCCCCTATGAAGAGCAACAACTCCCTCTATGAACAACAAAGGTTAAAAACAAGCTTCTCTCCCTATAAAAATAGGAAAAACAAAACAAGTTTTGGGAAAAACAGTTTTGGGGAAAATTTAGAAGGTGGGGAAAAGTAAAAACATACAAACCTAACTTTTAAAAAAATTGAGGATTCACTTGAAGAAAAATATTCTCTCTTTCAATATATGCAAACTTGACACTATGTGACCCATAAACAGATGCATGAGTAAAAAAAATATTTGCACATTTATTATCCATCATATCTCAAAAAAATTTCACCAGTTCACACATAAAAAAAATAGCATATACTAAAATGTACAAAACTTAAAAATTAATCAATCAATTTTTTAAACAAGTTGAGTACCCAATTTAGAAAAGTGTATGCGTGTTGTGTGTGAAATCAATCAAATATGACTGCAAAAATGCAAAATGGATAAAGATGTTAGGACATATGTGTTCACATGTTAGGAACATATGTCATACTTTATGTAAATTGGCTAATCCTTTGACAAAACGAACTGTACTTGTAATTGGGTAGTTCTAGGTGTTTTTAATACTTCAAGAAATAAGGTTTCAAGATCAAGTATTGAAGTCATCAAGTCTGTCCAAGAAAAAGCAAGCTGAAGTGCACAGTTTTTAAAGCTCGACACCTGCTCGACAGCTACCTCGACACCTGCTATCTGTCGAGATTTAAAATTTCAGAATTCCAATATGATTTTCTTGGGATCCGTGAATATGTTTTTGGGCCTTCTTTTCTTCTAACCCTAAACATATTTAAGGAGTGTTTTAAGAGTCGTCAACATAGACACAAGTTGCATAAGCATTGAGCAATCCTTGTTCAAGCAAATTGTGATCTAAAACGAAGTTCTTGACCTAGTTCATCTTTCTTCAAGAAGTTGCTGTGTATTTTGCACCATAGGGTTTTGTGACCAAGCATCTTCCTGATCTTCATCGCATAGGATGATCTGAAGAACTTTGCAGCCAACCTCTATTCCTAAAGTTGGTGTTTGAAGTCGCGTACTGGGATCCGCGCATCTGGTTAGTCACGTACTTGGGAGCCGTGCATCAAAAGGGGGAACTGTCACTACAGATCAAGTCCAATTGGGTATTGGGGTAAGGGTTCAACTGTAGGTTGGTAAGGTACTTGGGATTCCTTTACTTGTAACCGCTTGATTTGATAATAGTGGAGTTTCGGGAGTGGTGACCTGAAAATCACCCGGTGGGGTTTTTGCCGTTAGGGTTTTCTCCATTCGTGAACAAATCACCGTGTCATTTATTTTCCGCTGCATATTTAGTTATTCGGTGATTTGTTTGTGCTGTCACGCTATTGCACGATAAATTGATTAATTAATAACTTGGCTAATTAATTAATTGTTTTTAATCACAAGGGGTCATTCAGTTTGTGGCCTTTCAAGTGGTATCAGAGTAGGCACACTCTGATTAGGTTTAATCTTTGCTGTGTTGATCCATTGACCCCTGTTTGTCATGGCTATGACCGGCTTCAAGAGATCTATATTTTCAAATACATCTTGTTTTTCTAATCACTATTTGTTTGAGTGCCTCAGAAAACACAAGTCTAAAAGTTATTTGAATTCTCTTATAATGACTATGGTAAAAGATCTCAGTTTGGCTAAGAAGAAACTAGACTGTCTCAAAATGAAAATATGCAAAGGAGTTCGTCTGAGAAGAGTAAAAGTTAAAGGCTTAGCTAGTAGAAGGCAGTTGAGAGAAAGAACCATTCCCTCTGATTTGTCATCCAAGCATGAAGTGTGTTTCATGATGAAGTCTGCATTCAAAGTAATGGATACATGCCTTTGGTATCTTGACAATGGCTGCTCAAGACACATGACTGGAGATTGATCTCTCTTCAAGATCTTTGAACCCAAAAAGGTGGAGGAAGCACTACAAGATGAAAGTTGGGTTGAAGCAATGCATGATGAACTGCTCCAGTTTCAGAGGAATGATGTTTGGACTCTTGTACCTAGATCGGAGGGCGAGCATATCATTGGTACAAAGTGGATTTTCCGCAACAAGACCGATGAAGAAGGCAATGTGATTCGAAACAAGGCTCGACTTGTGGCTCAAGGATACTCTCAAATGGAAGGAGTAGACTATGATGAAACATTTGCCCCAGTTGCTCGTATGAAGTCCATCAGAATTCTGCTTGCCCTAGTATGTCAACTGAAATTCAAACTTTATCAGATGGATGTGAAGACCGCCTTTTTGAATGGGCTACTTAAAGAGGATGTCTATGTGGCTCAACCAAAAGGATTCATTGATCCACACTTTCCGGATCATGTGTTGTATCTCAAAAAGGCACTTTATGGGTTGAAGCAAGCCCCTAGAGCTTGGTATGACAGACTTACACAATATCTGGTGTCGCATGGGTTCACAAGAGGAAAAGCTGACCAAACTCTCTTCATCAAAAAGGAAGATAGCGAGTTGATAGTTGCTCAAGTGTATGTTGATGACATCATCTTTAGGTCGACTAAGGATGAACTTGCTCATGACTTCTCAAAGCTCATGCAAGCCGAGTTCGAGATGAGCATGATTGGAGAGCTGACTCACTTCCTTGGATTGCAGATTCGTCAGCAAGATTCAGGTATATTTCTTTCTCAATCTAAGTATGCTAAGAATCTTGTGAAAAAATTTGGCTTGGATTCTGCTAGTTCTGTTCGTACCCCTATGAGCCCTAATGTTAAACTCACTGTAGATGTGTTAGGCAAGAGTGTTAATCCTTCTCTTTATAGAAGCATGATAGGTAGTCTTCTTAACCTTACTGCTAGTAGGTCTGACATTAGTTACAGTGTTGGAGTGTGTGCTAGATATCAAGCTAATCCCAAAGAATCACATATGACTGCTTTAAAAAGAATTATAAAGTATGTCAAAACTACCGCTGAGTTTGGTGTGTGGTACAGCAAGGACACTAATAATGTCTTAGCTGGATATTCCGATGCGGATTGGGCTGAGAATGCTGATGATAGGAAGAGTACTTCGGGGGGTTGTTTTTATGTAGGCAACAATCTTGTCTCTTGGATGAGCAAAAAGCAGAACTCCATCTCCTTATCCACTGCAGAAGCTAAGTACATTGCTGCTGGTAGCTGTTGCACACAACTCCTCTGGATGCAAAAACTCCTTCGTGATTATGGTATTTGTCAAGATCATCTTACTATCTATTGTGACAATACCAGTGACATAAACATCTCTAAGAATCCGGCTCAACATTCTCGAACCAAACACATAGAGATTCGACATCACTTCATTAGGGAGCTTGTCGAAGATGGTACTCTCACTCTTGAGTTTATTAACACCGATGATCAGAAGGCTGATTTGTTTACCAAACCTCTTGACAGCAAACGTTTTGAATTCCTTCGTCAAAACATTGGTGTTATCTCCGTGGATTGATTTTCCCTCTCTTCTTCCTCTTTCTCATGCATTTGCATCTAGTTTTATGCATTGTTTTTCTTTGTTAACATGTTTTTGAGTGTTTACTTTCAGTTTTGTTTATTTTGTTTTTGAAATTAAAAAAAAAAATGGAAAATTGAAAAATACAAAAACAGTGTGTGTTTTGTGTACTTTGGTACTTGTGTACCTTGGATGGCCAATGAAACAAAGTTTTCCAAACTTTGTATCTCTTGTAGCTTAGATGAGCATCTTTATGCACAACTAAACAAGTGAGCTTTGTGGTTCATGTTTGTGATGAGTAAGATTAGGTTATTTCTTGAACTTAACACTCATATCACTCTTTTTGACGGGTAGGACTAGAAAATCCTAAGAGAAAGGCATAAATAACCATCTCACCACTGTTACCCGCCAATCATTAATGACATCTATATGCTTAGGCATAGCAAAAGTGTGATGTCAATGACATTTGTGTGCTTAGGTATAGCAAAATTGAAATGTCAAATATCAATGGGTATTTCTTTTCTTTCTCATAAGCCCATGTATGATATGTTTAAAAAGAAAATATGCAAAGAAATAAAAAGCAAAAAGATTAAAATGCTTTAAAATGGTTGCAAGCGTGTATTCTAAGAGATGTAGGAGTTATAGGATATACCTCGAAGGTGATAGTCCCCATCAAACAGTTATGATTGTGTGTGAGTTAAAATTATTTTCTCATATCTCAGATCGTCATAACATGTATACACATATGCAATCTTGCGATGTTTTTCACACACAACACGCAATATTCTTTGCTACCTTTGATACATGTGCAGGTACAATGTGATTTGACCATCACAAAGGTTTTACATGTGCTTTTGTATGCTCACTAAACTGTCATGACTTATTTTTGAAATATAAAATTTGTTAGACTTGTTTAGTGTGTGTGTGTGTTTTTGGGAGATCCATGTGCTTAATTTTTCATTGAGAGATGATTTTTGAGAGCATTTTATGTTGATTGGATCATGGTTGAGGTGTTTGTCTTGATTGCATTCATGTCTGTGTTTTTCACTTCTCGAAAAACTGCTTTTCTCTGCTGTCTCGACACCTCCTCGACACCTCCTTGATACCTAATCATCTGTTAAGATTCTCAAGCCTTTTTCTTATCGCAATCTCGGCACCTCCTCGACACCTGGTGGATCGATCGAGATTTTCTCTGTCTCCTCGATACCTTCTCGACACCTAGTCGATCGATCGAGCTTCAGGTATTTGTTCAGCTGTTCTTACCTCGATACCTCCTCGACACCTACAGCTGTCGAAGGCAAATTTCTCGATACCTTCCTCGACAGCATCCTCGATACCTCTCGACACCTCAGCTGTCGAGAATTACTGAGGTGCCTATTTAAGGAGCTGTCGCGATTTTTTTCTCATTCTCACTCGATCTCTCTCGATCTATCCGAGGTCTTTTCATCTCCTAATCAAGCTTTTCTCACTCAAAGCTTCAAATCTTCATCCTTTTTGATCTTCCCTTGATTTCCTTCACCTGGTATGTTCTTTTTCCCTTTCTTTTTCATGCATTGCATATTTTAAAACCTAGATTTTGGGATTTTTGGAAATTTTTGGGGTTTTTCAAAATCAATGAGTTTTTATTGAAATTTTGGGTTTAATGTTCAATAAAAGATGTTTAAAATATCATACATTGCATTCCATATGCATTAGAATGATATTTCCATGCATTTAGATGTGTGTTACTTGTATGTGTGCTGCTAGGTTTGGATTGGGCTGAGCCCATGATGCTTTTTAAGTTTGCATGTCACATGTCCATGCATTCCCATGCATACGTACTTTTTGTTCAACATATTATCATATTTGAACTGTTTGAGACTTTTCTGATTGTCTCCCTCTCTATCTCTTTCTCATTCTTTTACGTTAGTAGTGTCTATGGCACCCAAACGTAAATCCACTCTAGCTCGGACCCCTCTGCATTCTGGAGCTTCCTCTTCTTCTGATACTGCTCCTCTTACTCTTCGGTTCCGTGATGGAAATTCCCACAAGGCATTTACTGAGAACTTTTCTAGACGAGGTGTTCATTCAGAACGCCAAGTCATTTTGGCGGACTTCGCCGACACTGACCTTCCCTCTGTCATTCACAGTAGGGGATGGGAGTCACTGTGTGACGTCCCGGTCACCTGTCCTCTCGTACTGATTCAGGAGTTTTACTCCAACATGTACGGGATTGATCGTTCAGTACCTCTCTTTCATACTCGCGTTCGAGGTACGCGCATTGCTGTCACACCGCAGCTAGTTGCGGATGTGCTTAGAGTACCTAGGATAGAGTTTCCTGACTATCCTACCTGTGAGCGACTGAGGACTGTGTCCAAGGATGAGCTCATTTCTGCTTTTTGTGAGCGCCCTTCAGACTGTGGTGAGCATCAGTATACATCATGTAGACCTTTTGCTAAAGGTCCTAGGTTTCTAAACATGGTGATGACTTTTGTACTTCATCCTCTCTCTCACTATAACTCTATCACAGAGCCTCGTGCTCGTTTCTTGCTATCTCTACTTAAGCATCTTACGATAGATTTTCCTTCTCACTTCATTTTCTCTATCATAGATGTTCATTTAGATTCGGCGTCCCGTAATAAGCTCATCTTTCCTCCCGCTATCACGAGGATACTACGCCATTTTCCCATCCCTTTCCTTGTGTCTGGCCACTTCACACACATATCTGCCATAGATGCCGCTACCGTAAAACGTAGTGAGGCGCAGTTTAGGTCGCGACAGCCGGATTCCACTCCGCCTTCCCGTTCGGCTCCATCCAGATCTACTCCATCTACATCGACTCATCTTCCTTCTTCAGGTGATGTATCTCTTAGAGATATCATGGCGCAGCTGCAGCGCATGGATGCTCGCCTCGATACACTCACCACTGAGTTGTATCAGGTGAACGTTCGTGTTGGTCGTATTGCACGACGGCAAGCGACCATGGGTGGTTTTGCTTCTGAGGCTTCTCCTCCACCACCTCCTCCAGTCGCTTCAGATTCTGATGCTGAGGATGATGATGATGATGGTGATGACGATGATGCTTCGGATGATGATGATGGAGATGCTAGCTCTACTGATGAGATGTCTACATGACACTCTACCCTTTGTCATTCGTGACAAAAAGGGGGAGTAGTTTTGGACTATGAGAGTAGTCATCTTAGGGGGAGAGTTAGTATAGGACATTTTTGATAGGGGGAGTGTTCATATTTTTTTTTAGGGATGTAGTGAGGTTTTGATGTATCTTTTCTTTTCTAGTCTTGTTAGATACATTGATCTTGTATATGAGGTCTTGTGACCAGTTTACATACATTGTACTTATCTTTCTATATATGTGGATGTATGTTTCTTTTTCACCTATCTCTTCATGTATTGTTTCTTTTCTATCTTTAGACACATGTTTCTTTATACTTGTATGCAATCTAATTATTTCTGTTTCACACAAGATGCTTTGATAAGTTTTGTTTAAAGTGTTTCAGAAATACAGGTTGTCAAAGTCTACTTGTCATAAACTCTCTTCTTGCAAAGTTTTTCAAGAGTTTGTGTTAGGATAGATTTTATTGTGTTCAACAAGTGAATATGAGTTGAGTGATTTATGACTTCTTTCATATGTTTATTTGTTTGTTGTGGTTTTGTCACGGATTGCCAAAGGGGGAGATTGTTAGGACATATGTGTTCACATGTTAGGAACATATGTCATACTTTATGTAAATTGGCTAATCCTTTGACAAAACGCACTCTACTTGTAATTGGGTAGTTCTAGGTGTTTTTAATACTTCAAGAAACAAGGTTTCAAGATCAAGTATTGAAGTCATCAAGTCTGTCCAAGAAAAAGCAAGCTGAAGTGCACAGTTTTTAAAGCTCGACACCTGCTCGACAGCTACCTCGACACCTGCTATCTGTCGAGATTTAAAATTTCAGAATTCCAATCTGATTTTCTTGGGATCCGTGAATATGTTTTTGGGCCTTCTTTTCTTCTAACCCTAAACATATTTAAGGAGTGTTTTAAGAGCCGTCAACATAGACACAAGTTGCATAAGCATTGAGCAATCCTTGTTTAAGCAAATTGTGATCTAAGACGAAGTTCTTGACCTAGTTCATCTTTCTTCAAGAAGTTGCTGTGTATTTTGCACCATAGGGTTTTGTGACCAAGCATCTTCCTGATCTTTATCGCATAGGATGATCTGAAGAACTTTGCAGCCAACCTCTATTCCTAAAGTTGGTGTTTGAAGTCGCGTACTGGGATCCGCGCATCTGGTTAGTCACGTACTTGGGAGCCGTGTATCAAAAGGGGGAACTGTCACTACAGATCAAGTCCAATTGGGTATTGGGGTAAGGGTTCAACTGTAGGTTGGTAAGGTACTTGGGATTCCTTTACTTGTAACCGCTTGATTTGATAATAGTGGAGTTTCGGGAGTGGTGACCTGAAAATCACCCGGTGGGGTTTTTGCCGTTAGGGTTTTCTCCATTCGTGAACAAATCACCGTGTCATTTATTTTCCGCTGCATATTTAGTTATTCGGTGATTTGTTTGTGCTGCCACACTATTGCATGATAAATTGATTAATTAATAACTTGGCTAATTAATTAATTGTTTTTAATCACAAGGGGTCATTCAGTTTGTGGCATTTCAAAAGAAAACAACGCAATGCATGTGAATCCTAAACACAAATGATGCATGAAAAAATAGATTGGCCAAATACTTAAAAACTGAAAATTTTTCAATTTTGATTGGTCAAGCATCGATTGGGTACCAATTGAAGTTGGCAGAAGCCAGATCGAAAAATCTAGAAAAATTTTGACTGATTGAATAAGAATTGAATACCAATTGAAAATGTTAAAAATAGACTTCGACTAATCAGACATTAATCGAGTACCAATTGAGTCTGGCAGAAGGTCAAGTTTTAAGAACTTGACTTTTTTCGACTGATCGAAAAACACATTCAATCAATCGAGACTCTGAAAATCATAATTTTTAAAAAACCAGAAATTTTTTCTGCAGAATCAATTTTCAAAAGATTTTTCATGACATCTAATGCATGAGAATGATTCCAAAAGTTTTTTAAAACACATCAAATTTGCATCAAACATCACAAAGTGCATAATCTTGGATGGCCACACTAGTTTACACACAATCTCATGTACAAAGCTTAGCAAAGATTTACTTATGCTGTGTACAATTAGTAAGTGTATGAGATACATAAAAGGTGATATGTAGATAGTAATCAATCAAAATTTCTACATTATTCATCACACAAGTTTGAAAGTGACTATTACCTAAAGAGTTACATCATATAATTCTCACATCTCTTAGAAAACAAGCTTGCAATCATGTATTTTTATTTTTTCCTTATACATTTTATGCAGATTTTTCTTTTTCTTTTAAGGCAACACCTTACTTTTATTGTTGTGCATGTGCTACACTTTTTCGAGCACTAAATCTTATGATATGCACTAAGTTGTACATGATTGTCTAGTAAATAGTGGTAAGATGGTTATTTATGCCTTTCTCTTAGGATTTTTTAGTCCTTAAAATCAAAAGAATGTGACTTCAAAATCAAGAGCATATAATTAAAAACTATAAACAACTCACACAAATAGTCACTATATAGCACAAACTAGCAAAGTGCATAAAAATAAGCTCATCCAAGCTAAACAAGGTACATAGTCATGAAATGCAAATTTCATAGACCAATCTCAACTACACATTTATGACGTGTAATACAAAAAAATCTTTTTGGTTTTTCAAAATTTTAAAGACCAAAAACAAAAAGTAAACATTATGCTAAATAAATAAAATGCAAAAACAATGCATGACAGTGCTTAACTAAGCTATAGAGGGTACTCAAATAAGAAATATCAATTTTTTAATTAACCCATGAGTATATGTACAAACTAGTACATACTCATACAAAATCAGAAATAGTTTATGCACTCAGTTAAGCAACACATACATTTTATGTTTCTCCACAATATCAAGTATGTTCTAAATCAAGAGAGAGATATCATAATTCATGTAATTCTCAAGAAAAATAAAACAAGATACAAAATTAAATATTTTTGTCTTTTTGAAAAATTTTCTATGTTTTTGGATTTTTGAATAATCAAAACAACCTAAGAAAATAAAACAATCAAAAACAAAAAGTATACATGTCCACAAATAATTGAAAGAATTAAATCAATGACAAGTAAACAACACTCACCTTAGCAATTCTTTTCTCACCCATATAGTACGAGTCTTCGGCTTTGTAGGTGAAAACCATGAGAAGCAGAGTGTATTTGAGGGATTGTAAACTTCTTCTGAGGGAGACTAAAATCCTGCAATTTCTTTTCACAAGCCAACAAGCTTAAACTTTTCAAAAGCGTATGAAACAATTTATTTGGTCTTATGGCACGAGAAAAATCATCCCACATCCTAGAATGAAATACAAAATGATTAAATTTCAATTTATGACAATTAGAACGAATGTGACCACGAATACCACAAAAGTGACAAGCAGAAACAAATTTAGAAACATCAGTATTCCTAACAACAAATCTACTCTTAGATTTCGATATTTGCCTCAACAAAGAACAATTTGGTCTAATATGACTAACAACACCACAAAGGTGACAAGTCGACACAAAAACAGATTTATTATGCTCTCTAACAGTAGATTTAAACTTAAGTTTAGAAACTTCAGCGTCTACATAAGAACTTTTACCTTTGTCTAACCTAGCAACATAAGCCTTTTCTCTATGATTCCTCTTAAAAGGAGGGATACAAATCTTGTCTTTAGGCTTAACAGAAACAGAATCAGAAACAAATCTGTTATTGGCAGCAAGTTTGGTATTAGACAATTTTTTTAATTCAGCCTTAGACTCAACTAACTTTTGTTCCAAACTCTTCATCTTTTCATTTTGAGAGGAAATTTGATTTCTCAAAAATTCATTCCTTTTATTAGACTCATCTAATCTCACAATCAATTCCTCTTTTTCAAGATTAGCCAATTAACTTTTCCTTAAATTTCTTAGCAATTTTCAATGATTTAGATAATTCCTTACGAAGAGTTTCACAAGCATCAATAAGATCAACAGAAACAATAGCATCATCTTTATTCAAATTATCACAAACATGCGCAAAAAGACACTTCAAATTATCCATGATATTAGGGATCAAGGATCAATTCTAGGTCAAGAAACCTAAAACAAGAGCTAACCCGCTATGATACCACTTGTTAGTTTTTAGATCCCTGAAAACCAGATTTGTTTAACCTAGTTATTTAGCCAAGTGATTACTTAGATAAATTATTCAGTTCTAGGTTACACAATAATATCATATCATGCAAAGTAGCGGAAATATAAAAAACACCACGATATAATGACCTAGGAAAACCAAACTGGTAAAAAACTTGAGGATGATTTAACCTAACTATCCTCAAGGTAAAACAAATCCACTAGAAAGAATTGAAGTTTTACAATAAGACTTAGACCACTAACATCCTATTGCTACCACATATAGAAATTTACTGACATGACCACATGCAAGTTCCGAGTCCACGAACCACTTCTTTCCTTGGCCTTTGTAATACAAGCACCCATGCTTGTGACTTTGAGACTCCACTCAAAGGTTTAGCAACACAAACTTTCCTGTTTGTGACTCCAAGACCACCCTTGAAGGTTTATTTCTTCAACTATTGTTGATCTTGATGCAGCAACTTCAGATTTACCGGATCTTGAGATTCTTCAAGGAATAACACCGGTAGAATATGAGAGAGCTTTTGGGTATAAAACCTTAGATATAAAAAGAGGCATACTCTTCTCTCTCTAAAAAGCCTCACAAAAATGTGGTTAGGGTTTCCTTTATATACTAGAAGAAGTAGATCTGAAACTCTAATCCTTAATGGACTTGAACTGCTGTTAGGCCAAACTTGAATTCTGCAGATACGTGTTTCGATTGGTCGAACCTATCTTTCAATCAATCAACCAAGAAGATTTTGAATTCTTCTTTTTGCAGCTTGTATGTTCTTGAATCTTGACTTGTATCACCTTGAGCGTTGTCTAATAATACCTATAGGCTCTAGGATCTATATTTAGACAAGTTTGTATTTATGGTTTGCCAATTATTCTAAACTTTTAGAACCTAATAGAACTAGTGGAAGCTTTGATACAATATCGTTGAACAAAAATAGTACAACATTAAGCAAAACAAACAACCTTTTATTCCAAAATAATGATCACACACTTGTACATGAGGTTTGTTGAGGATCGTTTTTTCGGCCCACGTGGCACTACTTCATTGGCAACCTATGCCACATCAACATATTATTTATTTTTTGGGTAAATCTATTTAAAGCCCAAAGTAAGCTCATATCTCACTCAACTACATAGATTGGGCTCACATGACCCACGAAATCCTTACTTCAAGAGGCGGATTCATGGTCCACATTTCATCTTTATTAATTGGGATCATAACCCCACGACATCATCAACATCAACATATGGATTGGGCTTAAGCAATGAATCAAAGCCCACAGCCCATATTACCTTTCTTACACTCATGGCAAGCGGCTTCTTCAACAAGAGCTCATATTTACACAAAATGACAACAAAACTCGAGGTACGTCATCTCACCTTCGACTTATGATCCAAGCTCATAAGTCTTTTTGGGAAAACTTTGGGAGTCGTGGTTTGGAGGGCCAAGAGGTATGTTCAGTAAAGCTCCAGCGGTTTAAAGTTGATAAAAGAAACATGTTGCTAGGCGTGTCTTCTTCAACTCCCTAAACTCTGACGAGTCTGTGTGTAGCGGGTAACATATGGTAAGCATCTCTTATCACGTAGCACTTAAAATGATAAAATTCCCCATTGCTCTTTTCCTAATACTTAATATTCATCATGTGACAAATGCTCAATATCCCCAGCCATCTAACTGTTGGGCTTATAACTGTTCATTCAATCCCCAGCTGTTACTATACAAATGTAGAAACTTCATTATATTATTCTACATAAATCTCATTACTTGTTTCAGCTAAAATCCAACTCAAACACATGGCCTAATCTGATTGGTTATCTTTTATCTCTCTCTATACAAAATATTCATAATATCACAGATACCCAGCTACTGTCTGCCACATTTGACCATATATTTCTCTAACAGCTGCCAAGACAGAGCATTAAATACTCTTCTTGCTTATGTCACAATCTAATAAGGCCTTTACTAAATCTCCAAAGCTTTTTTGACTATCAACCAACCCTTCTATTACTTGCTAGAAATATGTTGTAATGGAACCTTGCACCAAAAATACAAACACCTAAAAAGGAAGCATTTCCAGCTGAACCCCAGCAATATATTCAGCACTTGACACCTGGCTGGGAGCAACACCATCAGCCATTTAAGGCTGAAATCCCAGCAGCCAGCTGTTGTACCCAAAATAGCAAGATACCTTCTAAAGAGATCTTACCATTTTTCAGCCAAATCCTTGAAGTGACCTCTCCAGCAGTCTGAAATGACCTATCTGATCTCATTGGTTCTGTCCAAAGCAAACAGCTTTTTCATGATAGCTGTCACAACTTTTACTGACAGCTAGGACAGCTTTTTCATGATAGCTGTCACAGCTTTTCCTGACAGCTGGGACAGCCTTTTCAGAACAACTATGACAGTTGACCTAGCAGCTTGAGCATTACTAATTTTTCCACTTTTGGTTAAAACCAAAACCAACAATTGAAACTACATTTCTCTTGCCAAAATACCTTCATTTTCTGTTGCTTTTTCCCTAGCAGCCCTTACCCGAAATAGCAAGTATACCTTAAAGCTAAACCACCATTTTTGGCCAAATCTTGAGATGGATTCTCTGAAAATTCATTGCTATTTGGGTTAGATTTTGGCTAATATTCTTTGCCAAAAAATACCCCCTTAAACTCAGCTAAAGAGGATCCTTCTTCAACACCTCAAAAGGGGACACCAATGGAGAAACTCTCTTAGAAGCTTCCCTATCCTTTCTCCCTTGAATTATCTTCCTAAGCCATGAATGAAGTGCTGAACTTCTGAGTTATTTTTAGTTTCTAAATGAGAAACTAAACTCTTCAACCCTTGGCTCACAAATGCCTTTCATAAGCCTTTATACAATCCCAGTAGTAAATCCCAGCAACTTGGTTAAACACACTACTATACTATTACTCTCTTATACTTATCACCTCACTTTCCATATTCTGAAAATACGTATATCTTGCTGCCCATATCTCTAAACAACTCTTTCTTCACTTCCCTTACATAATCTCATACACACTTACTACGTCATTACATATTACACACCACAATTCTTCTAGGCTCTACTCTCATACTTTCTCACTCTAAAATTATACTGTTTTGCTGCTCATAAACATATCTCCATACTCTTCTCTTACAAAATCTCTCCTTTTGGAAAGCAATCTCTACTACTCCTCAGCAGAAGATCCCAGTAGTAAATCCTAGCAACATTGTTAACACACTACAATACTATTACTCCTCTTATACTCATTCTCTCATTCTCTATATTTAGAAAATACACCTATCTCACTGCTCCTATCTCCAAATACCTAAACACATCTCCACACTTCTCAAGAGATATCAATCACTCATACTAAAGCTTTTCTCCTAGAAGGCACCAAAATATCATATTAAAGCCCTTCTCTTAGAAGGCACAACTACTTCTTATAAAAGCCCTTCTGTTAGAAGGTATAAATTACATCTTACAAAAGCCCTTCCCACGGAAGGCAACTCTATTCATAACTTCACAACAACTAAAAGAGTATTGTCAAAGGGGAAACTCATTTAAGTGCATGATAAGAGGAGCAAGCTTAACCAGCCCCTACACACAGCTGGGCATACTCTCTCTCCCTCCAGTTGCACTCATTTCCCCCCCCCCCCCCTCAATTTTGAAGTTATCATGGAAAACTATCTCTTTACTGCTGGGGTCATTCTGCTAGGACATTATTAGCTCATAGAAGCTGTACAGCTGGGGCTACAAATCATACAAAGATAAGTAACTTTTCTTCCCTATCTTTAAATTTACATCATTGAGTATATGATTGCTTCACATTTAAATACATATTACTTTACTCCAACTACTATTACAACTATTGACTAAGACTTAAACTCATTTAAATGCATGATAAGAAGAGCAAGCTTAAAAAGAAATTTAGGGTGGTTAGTGTCACAAATATGTTTTAAGGATAAAAAATCATAATATTTTTAAAATTTATATATAATAATTACTTTTTTTTCTAGGTTAGCTAGTGGTCAAGCAGGAAAATAAGTGTTATTCAAAGAAGCTGAAAAAAAAAATTAATTTTTTAAATGACACAATATGATTTTAATTTTTTTAAAATTATATATATATATATATATATATATATATATATATATATATATATATATATATATATATATATATATATTTATATATAAATAGATAGATAGATAGATAGAGAGAGAGAAATATGTGATTAGCTTCGAATTAATTTACCTAAAACTACTTAAACTAATCTATTTAATTAACTAACTAACTGTCAAACTCCATCAAAATCATAACTTTATTTAACTTTATTATGTTTTTCATGATTTTCATCATGTAAAATTTCTAAATATTTCTACAATCAAAACAAAATATTATCTAACTTTTATTGCCGGTTTGGATTGAGGAAAAGGAGAAGGAGTAGAGTAAAGTTGGCCTGAAATTAGCCACTCGCTGAGATCAGATAATTGAGCTTTCTTTGATTTCCTCGCACTTACTCCACTACTAAAAAATTAAAAATATCAAAGTTACTGACTTTTTATTCTTTTCATGATTTTCATAATATGAAATCTCTAAGAATTATTAAAATTAAATTAAAAAAATATATATTATCTGACCATGAAACTTATATACAGAGGCGAAGGCGAAATTTTAACAAATCAAACTGTTGAACAATTTCAGATTCTTTTTTTTTTTTTTTTTTTGAAAGGGAAATGAGATATCATTAACTCAACAGAAGAAATACAATAGAGCTGAAACAACACTCCTATCAGCCAGAGCCTGACTGAAGCAGGGAATTTAAAAACAAAGGGAAATCATCTTTCCATACATGACTAACATTGTTCCATTTTGCAAGCTGGGCGAGCCCATGAGTAGCTCCATTAAAAGCCCTTTTCACGCGTCGAAATATGTATCTAGCAAAAGAAGACTTTGCACACTGAATCTCCTGAATTAAATGACCAGCTTCGCCTCCATAATGATCCTGTGAAATAGCTTGAATCACCAGTGCAGCATCTGATTCAAAAATAACGTTAGAAATGGCCAACTCTTGAGCCAAAAGGACTCCTTGCTCCAAAGCAAAGAGCTCAGCCCACTCAGCTGGATAACACGAAGGCAGAGCCTTGCACAGCGCAACAACCACCTTGCCTCCATCATTACGGACAATCGCACCAACCCCAGAAATGCCACTGCCATCTAAAGGCGACGCGCCATCCATATTCACCTTAAAATACCCAGGCGGAGTGGCCATCCAACCATCATTTGCATCTTACTTCACAGAACAGAACACATCGTTGGCTTCGTGAAAATCCTCTAACACACTTCTTGCCAAATCCCATACTTGCAGAGGAGAGAGGCCCTTTTCATTATGCACATACAAATTCCAATTGTGCCAAATTGCCCAAGCAATAGCAAAAAAATAATCTAAGTGCACAACATTGGGGCTTGAGCAGAATTTATGCACAACATCAATGAAGTCCGTAGCATTCACCAATAAATTCAGGGGGCAGTCTTGCCAAAGAGACCATATAGAAAGTGCATAATCACACAAAATTAACGCATGGGTGAGGTTTTCAGTTTCTTCCCCACAGACAGGACAGTCACAACCCAAATGCAATCCTCTTTCCGCCATTTTCACATACACATGGAGGCCATTTACACAAGCTCTCCAAGAGAAAATCTTGACCTTTGGAGGGAGCTTCAGTTTCCACAGTTTCTTCCAAATGATACTATTTGAGTCCCCTGAAGAGCTTTCCCCCAAATCCTTATCAGCCTGAAGCTTAGCAGCAATGAAGTACGCACTTTTGACAGTGAACACCCCTCTTTTGTTCCCAATCCAAATAAGAGAATCCACCAGCAAACTCTGACTTAGGGGTGTTTTTAGTATAGTGTCTGCTTCAAAAAGCAAGAAGAGCGTCCTTACCACATCGGGCTTCCACCACTTAGTCTCTTGGTTAATGAGAGAGGAAACCATGGGGAAATCCCCAAATTCTCTAGGAGGAGAGATAACTTTGAATGTGGAAGGAGTAGGGAGCCACTTGTCCTCCCAAATGTGAATTAAACGCCCATTTTCAACTCTCCAACGGGTTCTGTTCTTAATGACTTTAAGGCTTTGAAAAATACTTCGCCAAGTGTACGAGGGACAGCTGTCAAGGCTTGCATTCAGAATGTCCTCATATGGGAAATACTTTGCCTTTAAAATACGAGCTGTTAAGGAGCATGGGTTTGTAAGAATCTGCCAAGCCTGTTTTGCAAGCAAGGCCAAATTAAACGCATGCAAGTTGCGGAAACCCATACCACCAAGGGATTTAGGCTGGCACATTTTCTTCCAACCAACCTAAGCAATCTTAGATTCCTGCTGCTTTTGACCCCACCAAAAGCTTCTCACATCTCTTTCAAGATCTTCACATAGGCCCTTTGGAAGAAGGAAACAACTCATAGTGTAGGAGGGGATGGCTTGAGCCACCGCTTTAATTAGAATTTCCTTGCCTCCCATTGAGAGAAGCTTACCTTTCCAGCCAGCCAGCTTCTTACCAACCCTCTCTTTTATCTTCGCAAAGATTTACTTTTTTGATCGACCAATTATGGAGGGGAGACCAAGATACTTTGTATGCCAAGAGTCATTCATAGGCCCCAAAATGCCAAAGATTTCTTCCTTGCGTTCTTGAGAAGTGTTTGGGCTGAAAAATATTGAGGATTTCTCGGTGTTGATCTTTTGCCTTGAAGCAGATTCATAGATTCTTAGAATTTCCTTCAACTTATTGCATTTGGCACCATTGGCATTACAAAAGAGGAGGCTGTCATCGGCAAAGAAAAGGTGGCTGATTTTTGGAGCCCCTCTACTGATGGATATACCATTCAACTGCTGGCATCTTGTCGCTTCATTAATCAGAGCTGAGAAGCTTTCAGCACAAAGTAGGAATAAATAAGGAGACAGAGGGTCTCCTTGTCTGAGACCTCTGGTAGGCACAATGCATCCATGAACCGAACCATTTATAATGACTGAGTAGGTTACCGAGGTTATGCACTTCATCACCAAACCAATCCAAGACTCATTAAAGCCCATCTTCCTCATTACCTTATCGATAAAGGACCATTCCACCCTATCAAATGCTTTGCTCATATCCAACTTTGCAGCCATAAAGCTATCAATCCCACCTCTTTTGTGTTTTATATAGTGCATAATCTCATAGGCCACCAAGACATTGTCAGTGATGAGTCTGTTAGCCACAAAAGCACTTTGATTCTCTGAAATGTTATATGGAAGCATAGCTTTAAGACGGTTAGTCAAAGTTTTAGAAATAAGCTTATAAACAACATTACATAGGCTGATAGGCCTAAAATCAGTCATTCTCTAAGGATTCTTGTTTTTTGGCACAAGGGCTATATTAGTTTTATTGATTTCAGCCATAGACATATCAGAATTAAGTACATTTAAAACTAAATTAGTTACATTATTGCCTACAATGCTCCAATATTTTTGGAAGAAAAGTGTAGACATACTGTCAGGGCTTGGAGACTTAGTGGGATGAAGCTGCTTGAAGGCTGCAAGAACTTCTTCTTTGGTGAAGCTTCTGGTCAGCTCCATGTTCAGTTCTTCCGTTACCTTAACCTGGATGAGATCAGTTACTTCTTCAATCTGATTTGGCCGAGAAGTAGTGTAGATTTCCTTAAAATAGGATACAGCAGCCCCAACAATACTATCTTGATCCCCACACCAGCTATCAAATTTATCCCATATGCCCAATATAGTATTTTGCTTCCTTCTCTCCGAAGCCCGAGCATGGAAAAACTTTGTGTTCCTATCTCCCTCCCGGAGCCAATGAGCTTTCGACCATTGACACCAATAGATTTCTTCATTATCTATAAGATCATTGATGTCTTTCCTCACCTGATTTATTTCCTCGCCCAACTGGCCATCCCAATCCAACTGCACTAGATTACTAAGTCTTTTCCTTTTCTCCTGTATTTTCTTTGGGATTTGCCTAAAAGTGGCAAAGCTCCAAGACTTTAGTTCCATGGCACAGGCCTCCAAAGCAGCAGCCATACCTTCTGCTGTATTCACATTGCCCGCATTGCTCCAAGCAGCCTCAATAATGTTTCTACATTCGTCATTTTTAGTCCACATAGCCTCAAAGTGAAAGTGGCGAGTACGAGGCTATTTAGGGGCTTTAGAATCCGTTACATATAATGCGCAATGATCTGAAGTTGAATAAACCAGGTGATTAACTCTGACCTTCCTAAACATGTCAGTCCAATCACTGGTTGCAAAAGCCCTATCCAATCTCAAATACACCCTGCTGTCTCCAGACTGCATGTTACACCAAGTAAAATCCGGCCCCAAGTATCCCAAGTCTTTGAACCCACAAGCATTAATCTCATTTCGGAATTTATCCATCTGACTCTGTGATCTTACAGCCCCACCTAATTTTTCGTCCATTGATAAAATCTCATTAAAATCTCCAAAACAAAACCAGGGGAGCTGAGATTGATTCTTTAAGAACTCCAACAAATCCTAAGACTACTACCTCATGTAAGTTTGGGGGTGACCCTAAAAGCCAGTGAAACGCCATTTGAAATTCGAGGTCTCCTCTATAATAACAGCATCAATGTGGTGGCTGCCAAAACTTTTGATTTCTAAGTTGATTTCTCTTGTCCACAGGAGAGCCAACCCCCCACTATGATCCTGACAAGGGACAAAGAGCCCATTTGCAAACCCAATTCTTTCCTTAATTCTCTCCATTCGTTTTTTCCTTACCTTAGTCTCTGAGAGGAAGACTATTTTGGGACCTAGCAACACACCAGATCGTGCAATGCTTGAACTGACCGGGGGTTCCCAAGCCCCCGGTAGTTCCAACCTAAGGAATTCATGGCTCCTGGCAGTGCTACGTTGCAGCCATCGCCGATATATCAGGTTCATCATGGAAACCATAAGCAACACTATGAACACCAAGAGTAACACCAGCCTGAGCACCATTAGCATCATTACTTTTAATACCTTGAACAATACCATTATGAACACCATGAGCAACATCAGTAGTAACACTACCATGAGCATCAAGATCAACGCAAGCAAAATTCTCACATTTTCTTTTTCTGGTTAAATTATCTAAATTTTCTATTTTCTCTTCTGTAAATAGCAAAGTAATTGGACGTTTTGTACCTGAGTTTGGGCCGAGGGCTTGCTTCTCTTTTCTTTGTGTTTGGCCTTTTTCCCTTGCTATTTTTTTGATTCGGCCTTTCCCTCTTTGGTTTTTAGTGACTTCTTAGGCTGATGCATGATCTACTTTTGCTTCTTGCTTTTGGCCCCAATAGCGTGGCTTTTGTGGGCTTGTAACTTCAATATTATCAATATTACTTTCCACGTTTATAGTTGACTTGTAGCTACTTTGTAAAGTGCTTCTCTCTCTAATCCGTGTGACTAGTTTAGGCGCATCTAGTTGAATGGGAATGAAGCTCTCTGCACATGCCTCCACTTTTTGACTTATGTCCCACATTTCACGGATTCGGTGCAATACCAAATAAATGGTTGAGTACCAAAAAAATTGAAAAAATTGTAAAGGAAATGGGTGAATCTCTGTCTTGACTTCTGCCGCTGCCCACCTTGAGTACTTGACACGCCACAACTTTGACTTTGGGCTGTCTTGTCTACTGTTTTTGAATTTTGAAAACACCCAGCGCTTCCATCTCTGACTTCTTTTCATAATGCTTTTTACTTTTTTTGAAAACACCCACCATGGGCGCTTCCATCTCTGACTTCTTTTCACCCACCATGGGCGCCTCCATCTCTGACTTCTTTTCATAATGCTTTTTACTTTTTAGCGAATTCTATTCTTTACAGTAAGTGTGCATTTGGGAAGCGCGTTTTGCGCTTCCCAAACACGTTTGCGTTTTTATCTTTTTTTTTTTTTTTTTTTTTTTTTTTTTTTTTTTACTTTTCAGCATTCCCAGAGAGTAAAGGCTAATTTTCTACTGTTCACTGTCACTGTGCGGCTACTGTTCAATGAACAGCAGCCGCACTTGTTAACTTTTGTCAATGAGCAGTGCATTTGTGCACTGTTTATGGACCCCCACAATTTTAACTTTTCAGCAACTTTTTCATTAAAAATGGGTCCTACGGTACTATTCATACATTTAAAAATTATTTTGCTACAGTGTTTTCAGTTTTCAGTTTTCAGCTGTATCCAAACGGACCCTAAGTTAACAACTCTACTTACTGCATTTTGCTTTAGTAGAATTTGATCATCAATACATGCAGTAGTTTTCGGAGGAAAACTCTACCCTCCTTGATTGTAGTGTTCTACTTTTGCCCCACTTCTATTTCCAGGGAAGACTATCCAATGGAGCAAGGTAAATTCTATGTGCTTTCTGTGCTCCTTTTCATTTTTGTGTTCACCTCCATTACCCATTTTTCGGAAAGATTATCTGATGGGACAACTATTTTCAAACATGTGAGACATGTGAATGTGTGGTAGGTAGACATGGCAAAACGGGTCAGAATTTTCTGACCCGACCCGACCCGAACCCGATTTTTTTGACCCGAAGCAAAAACGGGTTGACCCGTGACCGACCCGTGTTTTTTGCGGGTCAACTCGACCCGACCCGACCCGAACTCGAACTATTTAAAATTTTTTTTTTTGGGTAAAAAAAATAGTAAAACTAAGACAATATTGGTTTAATTGTTTATTGTGAATTTTAAGGAAACAATTGATACATTTACATAACTACATGCAAATTAATTGAAAGATAAATGGTTGAACATTCTGTAATGAGTAAATATTTTTAAATATCAAATAGCAAAGTACATGCCAAGATAATCTAGTTACAGTAGAGTTAAAAACATAGATTTAAAATTGTAGACATGTGAGAAACATTCACAAGTGTGAAAATAGTGAAGCTAAAGTATCAAATTAACATAAATTATGAATACTTAGACCTATTTTTTAATAATTTATGTCCAAAATAAACGGCTTTTCAAAATAAATTATGATATTTCCTAGAGTGTGTGTTATTTAACAATAATATGATATTCATAAAAGAGACCATGTATAAATAAGTAAGCAATCAAATTTTAAAGTATATCTCAAATTGAAATAAAGTGTCAACTACAACTGATAATAGATTATAAAATTAATTTTTAAGATTGTAAATTTCTTATATGTTTTTATTTTTTATCAAATGAGTTATTCAATAAGTCATTTGTAATTTTGTTTTATATTTTGAAATGTTGATAATGTGTAGAAATAAAACTTGTGTATTTGTTTTACTTATCTTTGTGTTATTTTGTTTTAAATAGTAATGTTATAATTTGTATAATTTTAAAATTATTGAATAAGTATTAATAAGTTTAATTGAGTTCATGCTTGATATAAGTGGTGAATTCAAAATAATGCATTTTACATCAAGTAATTTGTTGCATAACTTTCTAAATGATAGATACGTGTTGTTTTCTTTATAAAAATAAAAAATTTCATGTGAAAAATACGGGTTAACCCGACCCGACCCGCAACCCGATTGACCCGAACCCGATTTTGACACGCTTAAAATGACCCGTTTTTGACTCGTGACCCGTTTGACCCGCAACCCGATTGACCTGACCCGAACCCGACCCGCCCGTTTTGCCATGTCTAGTGGTAGGGGGGCTGAACAAAAGATGCAAAGCTCCTAAATAAAAGAAGACCCATTTGAAAAAACAATATATATATATATATATATGTGTGTGTGTGTGTGTGTGTGTGTGTGTGTGTGTGTAATATTTATCTATATATTTTAATTAAAACAATATTTTAGTCTTTTTATTAGTTAGTAAATTGTATTAAAAAAGTCTTATTGTATTCTAAAATCCAAAAGATTAAGTAGGAAAAAAACAAAAATAATCAAATTTCAATTAACAAAATTAAATTTTAAGAGATAAATTCATTATCTCATTCTTAAAATATGTTAAAATCAAAATTAATATTAGATTATAAATTTCTAAATCAAAAGAAAAAATCTCTCATCTTTTTATTTCTCTGCCTCTCTATCTATATTCTTTCTTTTCTTTTCTTCGTCTACAAGCTCAGCCGTTCATTTTAAGTTATAGTTATGGATTATGACTATTAGGTACAAGGTGTTTTTTTTGAAAGGAGGTACAAGTAAATAGATTTTAAGTTAAAAAAAAATTAATTAATATTATTTAATTGTTATTTAAATATAAAAAAAATTTCACTTAAAATTTTTGCATAAACAATTACCCAGGAAAAAAAAAAAAGTAGATTTATTGGATCGTAATCTGTAATTGGTCATAATTCTGAGGGCAGTGAGAACAATGACTTAAGAAGAGCTAGAGAGCGCGCTATTTAAGCAGCTTAGCAGGGCATTCAAACATCAATTGTTAGCAATCTACATTTATAATAACCTAGCGACAGCTTTTCTTTTCACTTCCCGAAAATCCTTAATGGCGAGTACAAGCAAGGTGAAGGAGGTGTCCTCAGTGCCAATGGAGGACAGTTCCATTGCTGATATGAAGATACAACATGATGATGCAATGCAGGAAGATCCTGAAAGATACAAGGCTGACAAAGATTGGGACTTTGCTTTCATCCTAGAAAAGTTGCGAGATACATAGTGTTCTCTTCTCCTTGAAAGATTCTTCGACTCAAACACACTTCTTCATGTTGCAGCAAGCTTAGGCCATGATCAGATTGTAGAAGCGATCTTCTCGAAACAACAGTGCCAAGAACTTTTAACGGCAAAGAGCTCCAGTGGCGACCTTCCTCTTCATGTAGCTGTGAATGCTGGGCATCTGCCTATAGTTCAACTGTTGCTCAAGTCGTCTGACCAGTGCCAAGAACTTTTAATGGAAAAGAACTCCAGTGGCGACCTTCCTCTTCATGTAGCTGCGAATGCTGGGCATCTGCCTATAGTTCAACTGTTGCTCAAGTCGTCTGACCAGTGCCAAGAACTTTTAATGGCAAAGAACTCCAGTGGCGACCTTCCTCTTCATGTAGCTGCGAATGCTGGGCATCTGCCTATAGTTCAACAGTTGGTTAAGTCGTCTTACCAGTGCCAAGAACTTTTAATGGCACAAAACTCCAATACCACAATAATTGAGACAGGTCACAAACCTGAAGATGGGGAGCTTATGGAATCCGAGTTTGGATCTGGTAAGTCACCACCCAGATATAAGACTTGTTTGGTACTGTTATTTAAACAATAGTTTTTAGTATTAAATACCACAATACGTAATTTCACAACATTTTTTTACTTACATGTATTTCCACAATACTTAAAAAACGATACTAAACATCTCTTATCAAACGGCCAAGCACGCTGACATTTTTGGTTTCTAATTCGCAAAATGGACATAATTTCCTATTTCACTTAGCCAAACACTAAATCTTTTTCAATTTCAATGTCTTATATTAATTATATACTGGGTAAACTTTATGATTAGGTTATCTTGTTTTGTTAGCTGAATGAATGGTATGTGCAATGCAATGAAATTTCGATCTCTTGATCACAGGAAGAATTTTACCTTTCATTTAATTTACATGTAATTTCGATAGAAATACAATAAAAAAAATTCATATAATAGAATCTAAATCTACAAAAAGACTAAAAAAAAATGAACTAATGAAATGTTGCTTGGTTTTAATGGTTGCCAAATGGTCTTGCAATCACGGGCCCCACCATAAGCATTTCAGGGTGTGCCCAAAATATATTTTTTATTTGTAAAAAAAAATTATATGCATAATTATTTTTAAACTAACATGTTTTATCTAAATTTGGATTTAACAATAATAGAGTAATACTATATTTATAATATTTTTATAATAATTTTACAAAAAATCTCAAGTAATAAATTGTTACTAGTTTTGAATTAACCGACTGTAGACTTCATTTCTTTTATCCATCGACAATAATTTATCACCTAGAATCTGAAAATTGATCTGAGTGACGCTGAAATGAAATCAGATTACGAATTAATCTGGGAGGAAGAAACAAGATCACAAATGTCTGATACGAGAGCCCCGAGGCCCCCAAGGATTATTCCTAGAGCCAGGCCTCATTAGTGACGCTGAAATGAGGCTAGATGGGGGAATGAGCATAGGTGGGGAAATGTGGATAGGTGAGGAAAAACCAATCAATCGTGAGCTGAAGAGGGGTCCCCCGAAGTCAAAAGACAAAGTTAAAAGTATGGATCCTAAATTGTATGAGGCTGTAAAGAGTAAGGATATTGTTTTCATCAGAAATCAAGCTGAAGATACGGAACATTGTGATCTCTCGGACAAAACCCCCGAATTAAATACAATCCTTCATCTTGCTGCTGCAAGCTCAGACAATAAACAATTTGTACAAGAAATCCTAGAAATCGAACTATGCAAAAAATTTGTCACGGAAAAGAACTCCAATGGCGACCTTCCTCTTCATGTAGCTGCAAGTGCTGGGAATATGCAAATAGTGGAACTCTTAGCTGGAAGTGTACCACTAATGGAGAAAAATATGGAGGAGAATACTCCTTTGCACCTAGCCTTGATAAAAAAATTCCAAGTGGGTCGTAATTTCGCTTTGAAAGCCAAGTACAATAAGGTGGCCAAGTTCTTGGTTGAGAAATGTCCAGAGGTGTCCTTTTATCCAAATAGGGAACGCAAGTCTCCTCTCTATTTGGCGGCAGAAGGAGGAGATGAGGAGCTCATGAGGCAAATGATAACTACCAATTGCCTGCCACATGGCAAATCAATTGTTCACGCTGCCATTTATTATCTCATGACAACTACCAACCTGCCACATGGCAAATCAATTGCTCACGCTGCCATTTATGGTTCCTTTACTACGAGAAAAAAAGGTAATTTTCAATTTCAGGGTATCTCAATAGTCAATTTACTTACTTCTGTTTTCCTTTCCCCTTCATCGTGTCTCATACAAGTAAACATTGATCAGGTCATCTGGGTGTGAACATTTATGGTTCCTTTACTACAAGAAAAAAAGGTAATTTTCAATTTCAGGGTATCTCAATAGTCAACTCACTCACTTCTGTTTTTCTTTCCCCTTCATCGTGTCTCATACAAGTAAACATCGATCAGGTCATCTGGGTGTGAACATTTATGGTTCCTATACAAATAGGAAAATAGGTAATTATCAATTTTAGGGTATGTCATTACACATACTTCCTTTTCTTTTACCCTTCAATGTGTTTCAATACATGTACAGGTAAACATTGATTAAGTACTATTTGCATGCGGTTCCTAGCTATACCATGAGGAAAATCCGTAATTTTCAATTTTAGGGTATCTTATTACACATTTTGTTAATGGGTGTTCTTAGAGCATTAGTTAATGGGCTATTTTTTTTTTTTATAAAAAAAATTATTAGTACTTTCATGGAAGATATAAGAAATTGTGAAAAAAAATAGTTTTTTTTTTTGTTTTTTATTTTTATTTTCCCATAGCAAATTTCTAAAAATATTTCTTAAATCAATGCTTTTAGCTTACGTTAATTTTTTCCTTATTTTTTTAACCCACTATACACACTACTATTTGTGGTTCCTATACCATGAGGAAAATACGTAATTTTCAATTTCAAGATGTCTCACTACATGTCTTTTTTATTTTCCCTTCAATGTGTTTCAATACATATAGTCACATACAAGTGAACATTGACTAGGTTAACTTATTATATTATTTTTTCCTAGATCATTTGTGTGGGTTTTTATTGGGCTTACCTTGTGCGATGCACCCTTGTGTGGGATCCTTGATCCTCCCTATCCCTGCTCTAATTGTGAAAGGGACATTAAAAGCTTAAGCCTAAGGGTTTGAACCCAGTTTTGTTATATTGATTCCCCATCTCCTTTATTTTTTTTTTCCATATGATACTTTCACACATACATGTATATCTAACGATCTCCCTCTTACTTGTAAGTCATAAAAAATTATAGGACCATAACTTATTACACAAACTTTGCCATAACTCTTTTATGTGGTTGGCTATAAGTAGTGGAGAAAAAGTTTCCTTCGTATGAAAGTGACAGATAGCCAGTCACATCTTGTGGTATTAGAATTATTGTTGAGTCATTGCCTCTCTATAGGCCATGAGACCCCCCCCCCCCCCCACCCCTCTATGGGCCCTAAAAATATCTTCCTCCAAACCGTGAAGGAATGTTGTTTTAGTGAGTATATTCAATGTTACTAATTTTGATTTGTTCCAGCTAGAATAGTCGGAATATCTTGTACCAACATGCAATCTAGTACAGTAATACCACCCATACCACTTCAAAATAAATTCTAGCCAATTTTGGAAAATTTTAGTCAGTAATAGATTTTGACTCGAGAAAAAAAAAAAAAAAAAAAATCTTACCTCCTTCTTCTAGTTTTGGTCCACTGCCTCTCCTTTATTATTATTGGAGTAATTCTTAGGTACTCTTGGAGTATGGATAATAATGCTCTTTTCTCTCACATTCATAGTGAGGTTCACTCATTAAATTATGTTGGAGATATTACATAAAGTAATAATGGAATAACAAGATTAATATAAAAGACAAAAAAAAAAAAAAAATAGATAACTTGGAGGAACTATATCGTTTTTCTTAGACAATATTTGGCCCCCACACTTTTGTTGCTAAAGGGTTATCGCAAATTTGTCTTTAGAATACAACCAAGATATTGAGTTCTACGGATAACAATTTTAGAGAATGACTACAAGATTTCTTGTGTTTCACCTTTTGAATATAAGCCTCTGTTTATACCTATAGAGTTATGTTTCACGAAAAGACACGTATGGAGAGCTAGTTATTTTTCTAGTGAACATAAGCCTTTATTTATATTCATAGGATTATGTTTTATGAAAAAACATGTATAGAGAGTTAGTTATTTTTTCATAAAACGATTAACAAAGATTGAAATCTCTTCAACCTTTCCGAACAGTCACTAGAAAATTCTGTAGAAAATTTCAAAAAATTTAGATTTTCGAATTTTCACTTAGAAAATTTCAGAACTTGAATTTTTACTTAATGAAATCATATTCTCCAAGCTCAAATATCATTATTACAACCTATCCTTATTTATACCTATATATACAACAAATTTATGGTGAGGTTTATCATAAATGTGAAAGGAGAAAACATTATTTTTTCGTAATCCAAGAGTATCTAATAATTTTCCTATTATTTGTTTGTCACTGTGTTGAATTGTACTCTTCCACGAATGCTCTGTCCTCCACTTGTATTTTAACTTATAAATTTTTTTTCTTTGTTTTGTTTTTGTGAGCCCCATGTAATTCTCCTTCCTTCGACGCACTTTCGTTTTGTCCACTTGTGTTTTAAAATTTAAATTTTTTCTTTGCTTTTTTTGTTTTTGTGAGCCCCCACAGAACTAACAATAAAAAGGAAAGCTCTCGGCCTTTTAAAACTCTTTCAATGTTTCATATTCAAAAAAAAAAAAAAAAACTCTTTCAATGTTTCACCATCACTTATTCACATTAAGATCTAGGTTTGTCTTTTATTTATTTATTATTATTACTCATATTATATTCTACAAATAGTTGAACCGATACTTGTTGTTATTATTATTATTATTGAACTGATATTTGGGCTTAAAGAAATATGTACTTATAACTTTAAAATCCTTAATAATTTATTTTGAGTTTTTTTTTTTTTTTATATGAATACTATATATATATATATATATATAAATAACTGCAACCTCGAAATAGTACATTGAAATAGGCTAATAAAGAAACATTCTGTTCTAATGAACAAACCAAAATGAGTTCGAAGTGTTATTCAAAACATTGAGTATATTTGAGAATGGCCAAAAAGAAAATCACCGACCGATTTTGGTAGGCCGTTTCACCCATTAAACTATTTATGAAAGAATAATGAGAGAGTTAAAGAGGAGAAACAAAAATCCATTGACTAGTGTAGGAACTGGAGTTAAAGTTACAATATTGGGCAATGGGCACATGGGCTTTCAAGTTACCAGCCAACGGAATCTAATTCATACTGGAGACGGTTTTGATTTAGCTAAGGAAATAAAACATTTTAGTATCGATTAATGTGGGTGTACGGTTTTGAGATTATTGCTAAATTATATATATATATATATATATATATATACACACACACATTACAGCCCCTGTTTCCTATTATTCATTATCTTGATCAGTTTTTTTTTTTTTTTT
Source organism: Quercus glauca (assembly GCA_023736055.1). NCBI lineage: Eukaryota > Viridiplantae > Streptophyta > Magnoliopsida > Fagales > Fagaceae > Quercus > Quercus glauca. Next base: position 80,660,082 of record CM043318.1, on the reverse strand, counting down.
TTCTTGGATTAAGATTAATATGTTGACGTTCTAAAAAATAAAAATAAAAATAAAAACTTGAAGAAAAAACTTAAACGAGGCCTGGTAGAAAGCGGAAATTGAATAAAAAAATTAACCAATTTATCATGGAAAGATATATTCAGGGGAGTACAATTGTCTCATCTTCCTAGCTCATTGTTGACTGATTATATCGTATTTCAATTGTTATTGTTTGTGTTCCAGATATCTTAGATACTGTTTTGGAAAGCCTGCCAAATGATATCCTCACAGTGAAAGACGATGAAGGGATGTCTCCTCTTGCCTATGCAGCATCAATAGGTTATCTTAAAGGTGTTGAAAGCTTACTAAGAAAAACTACAATACCTTCTGTATATGGGGAACATTCGCGCTATTATCCCATTTTTATAGCAACCCGGAAAGGTCATATTAAGGTAGTTGAAAAGTTTCTTCATGAATATCCAGATATGATTGAGTTACTAACTGTCGCGGGTCAAAACATTTTGCACGTAGCTGCTATGAATGGGAAAGCCAAAGTGCTAGCTTATATGCTAAAAAGGCATGATCTTAAAGTTGAAATGCTTATCAATAATAAAGACCAAAATGGAAACACCCCTTTACATTTGGCCGCCAAGAATAAGCATCCTTTGGTTGTTAGCATGTTGACATGGGACAAAAGAGTTGATTTAAAGGCTTTGAATAAAGAAGGCAAGAGCGCGCTTGACATTGCATTGAACTACAGTGGGAAGAATCCCTCACTTCGAGAGGTATGTGAACATTGAAAGCTTGACACAATTGAAAATCCTCTATCAATTGATTTAAACCCCCCTTTTGTAGTAGAAAATTTTGTTCCAAACAATATATATATATATATATATATATATATATATATATATATATATATATATATATATCATAGTTATATATGATCGATCTCACCACTAGAATTTAAACCAAATGTACTTCTGTTATATATATATATATATATATATATATATATTCTATGATCATCTTAATATTTTGTGTGTAGTATGGATAGTCTATTCTACGATTCATGCTCGTGTGCAATGGAGAGACTTCTTTTTTTTTTTTTTTTTTTTTTTTAAATATAAATCTTTTTTAGAGAAATTAACAAGGTCATGGCAAAATTTCTCTCATTTACCATGCAGCGATTTACATGGGAAGCCTTGAGATATGTCAGTGGCCCACGAGCTCCTCCTCGACGCGTTAGTAGGGAGAACCCGCAATATTCAGAGGATGGGATGACTCATAGCACAGACGGATACAAGGACAGGACTGAGACTCTCTTATTGGTCGCAACCCTTGTGGCCACTGTAACTTTTGCTGCGGCTTTCACCATGCCAGGTGGCTACAAGGAGTCTGGAGGCATGGCAAAATTCCTAGAAAAACCCATGTTCCACGTATTTGTAATTAGCAACTCCATAGCTATGTATAGTGCCATTACTGCTGTTGTTACTCTCATTTGGGCCCATTTAGATGATTTGAAGCTGTTCATTGCTGCCTATAAGTTCAGTGTGCCAATTTTGGGACTTGCTATAACAATGGTCTCCTTAGCATTCATGGCAGGTAATTACCTAGTATTGAGAGACCTCAATTGGCTTGCCTATCTAGTTTTGAGCATTGGCTCATTTTTCCTCTTCACTCTCTCGATCATATTTTTTCCCCTTTGTTTACCAAATTCCTCACCCTATCCTATCATTCGTTACATCCTCCGCTACCCATTTCACCTTCTGATTAAATTTACTGGGTGTGACACTGATGATTTTGATGAATGTTATGACACTGGGTATGACACTGATGATAGCGAAGAAGAGTAGTCTCCTCTACATATGTTATCTTGATACGGACCTTGCATTGGACATGCATGCAGAGATGGAGAACATTAATTTATGTTAAGTTGGTCGTTAGTTTAGTCTGTTAAAATTTACAGAAACTCTTCAAATAAAGATATTCAAATATCATGTCTAAGGAGGTTGGGTTTCCTCGAAAAGCCCAGTATTGTATTTATCTTGAAATTCTGTTGTTGCTCTTATATACAACTATGGTGTATTTAGTCTGCCATTGTCATACTGTTTGGCACATTGATATGACGTATGTTTTGGTTACAAATGTTAAGGACTCACTATATTAACAACTCTATCGATGTTGTACGTTATGGTTACTGTAAGGAAATTTAGAATCTTGGTTGAAAATACATCAATATTAATCAACTTGTTACATTAATCAGTTATATGAACTCAGAATGATTTTTAGGTTAATTCTCACTAAGCGACTGCCATATGAAAAATAATAAACAACCAAACAAATAATACAACATATGGTGATGCAGGAAAAACCATTGGAAAAACTATTCCAAAGTAAAAACAATTGTGAGGGCTCAATCACCAACCCCAAAGCAAAACAAATCCACTATATAAAATTGAAGTTTACAAATAGAACAATCATATTCTAATTTACTACCTCATATAGAATTGTGTGTGAACTCTATTGAACCCAGTCACAACTCCAGGTACCTACTTGAAGATTTTCTCCATAGCAGCAGTACTGGGATAAAGGCTTTCTGTGGCTTCTTTTGATATCACCAACAAGATGTGACTTGAAGAATATTTCTACTGAACTCATGGGTCACTCGATGGAGGCTAAGATCTTCTCCAGGAAAAGTTTAGAGTTTTTGCCTCTACAATCTTCCTATTTTTTGTGCTCAATGAGCCTTTATATAGGCTCTTTATTAGGTTTATTAGAAAACCACAAGTACAACTGATCATATAATAGAAAATATTCGGAATCTGAAATCATCGATCGATTGTGGAGGAGTATAGAAGGTGTTGCTGTCTTTGCCTTGCACTTACAAATAGACATCAGACTCATCAATTTTGTCCTGAGTTGCCAACATCAATCCAAACTTTGACCAATGATTTTAGCCTTGAAAGTCTCGAATCAAGGACGAAGCCATTCTTTGGATTTGGAAAAAAAAAAAATTATTAGTATATATATGTAGGTAATAATTCAGTAATTTGGTTCAATAAAATTATACTTACCCTCTTTAAAAATAGCAAACCCAAAAAAAAAAAGCTCCATAACAAAATCAACAATAGGGAAGCTACAAAATTTAGCCTAATCTACCAATTTTACCAAAATAAAAATGCCCAACCCTTAAAATTTTTTGAAACCAAACTATTTTGTGAATTTAAATTTTCGATCCTTCCATCAAATTCCCAAAAAAAAAAAAAAAGAAAAAAAAAGAAAAGAAAAAAAAACCTTAAATGAGAGAGACGCTAAATTGCAGCACAACTTGATGACAGATTGAGCACACTTGTCACGCCTCAAACTCAAAATGGTTCAAAGCATGCAAAACCAAACCTTCAAGAGAAATTGTAAGGGATTTTTTTTCTTCTTCTTTTCATATGATAAAATAAATAAACATATTAATCTCTCCACAGTATAAGTCAAAACTCTATAACATGTGTACAAACAATATGAACTACAAATTAGGTGCCTCCCAAAATTTACACAAATATTCCAAACAACAAACGATTTAACATAAAACTCCATTATTATAAAAAATATGTAACTCCAACATAATTCTTGGGCTAACAAAACTCAAGAGAGCCCAACTGCTAATAGAATTAACTACTACTTCCTTAAAAACAACCAGATCGAATCACCAACCAATAATAATGTCAGTCTCCCAATCCAGCATAAAACACCAATCACCACCAATAAGATAAGCTCTATTCCCGAGGTATAGCTAATTTATCTGTAAAACTGTTGGAGAGTGAAATGAGCTAAAGCCTAGTAAGTAGCATAATTAATGAGGGTAGGGGAAATGCAAGCATAATAATAATGAGCATCTTACAAAACATGTTATACTTTGGGAATTTCAATTTGCTTTCTAAAAATCTATTTTTAGTAATGGCATGACAAAAATGCTTGAAACAACATAACACAAAGCTTCTTCGAAACATCTCAATGTGACAACACAAGTATATATTTTTTAAAATATCTCAACATGAAACATATTATCGCTTCGGGTATATCGGTGGTTCCTTTGTCATTGTTCACTTCAACTGTAGATTGAGGCCTTAAGCTAGTAGCTGAAGATTTAGCAAGCTCAGGTCGATTAAACACGCTGAAATCCTCTTCAGGAATAGTAGAAAATGGCTCTCAGGTGGTTTCTTCTCGCTCCTGCTCTAACGGAATAACCTCTTCCTCGGCTTGAAGAATTTCAGCTACTTGGTGATCAGCTAGGGCAACATTGTAGGTACCCTTCTGTGGGGGGGAGGGACCAGCAAGAAACCCAAGAGCATCAACGTTGATTTGAACTAGCCGAGGATCCTTAGTCTTAATCATGTACTTGGGTGACTGGAAACTGAAGGAGATAAGAGTGTACCAGAGGACAATATGGGTAGCTCGCAATTGGCCATCCTTGTGCAGGAAGATCCTAGACTTCAGAATTCTATTCAAATCTTCTTGGTTCACTAAATTAAGGTCTGGGGCAGTGAATAGTTTGTCTGCAACAAAAGAAAAGATAAGTCAAGAGTGAGTAAAAGGCTAGAAGACAAATAAAAAAAAAATGGACGAAATGACACGCTAGAACCTAATGGGGTAAGATAAATAGCTCATACCTATTGAATATCCCACTTGGTTCCTCGTTTTGTGTAGGAGAATGTAAGCCATTGTGTCATTCACCCAAGATGATCAGAAAGTCCTTGTCCATGCTCTTGTTGGATTTGGGAAGGCAGGAGATCAGCCTAACTGAGGGAACCTTGGTTTTAAAGTAATATCTCATGCCCTTGAGGTTTTGCCACATCCACATTTAATGCACTGTACCAACTGAACTGGCCGCATATGAGGAAAAAACACCTAAACAGTGACTTCACAACTCACAGCCCTCTCTACCACCTTCAGAAGAGTCCTGATGGGGCAAGCAACCAAATGGTTTCCCTAAATCATACAGGTGGAGGGCTACGATGCAACAGAGGGGAATATATAAGGAAAAGATCCCCACATAAATAGGGGATAGACATCTGATATGAAGAGAGAGAGAGAGAGAGAGAGAGAGAGAGAGAGAGAGAGAGAGAGAGAGAGGGGGAAGGGAAAATAATATAGAATCTCAATGTAAAAGCAACCACGTTGATCTTTAATGAACAACTCCTCATTGGACTTGCCCGAGGAAGATTTTGATACTAAATTTGTGTCTCTTGCACTAATGTTAATATCGCTAGCCCACTTATTCTTAAGTTTGTACTTGCTTTGCATTGTATTTGGCTCATAAAACCCATTCTCTTACAAATCTATTATTTTGGACTTGTTGTACTAAGTCATACTGTTTTCTAATGCTACCAATAACTTGGAGGCCCACCATCACGGCTTAGCGAAATCTCTCACACAATCGAGTAAGGTTATTCCTAGATCACAAGCTTCACAATTCCAAATTGTATGCGAGCAAAATGAGCACCTCCAAATATACTCATAGACAGCACAAACACAGTCTTTGATCTCCTTGTTCTGATACCAGATTGTTGAACTAATGAAAGCTCTGATACTAAATTGCTGAACAAAAAGAGCACAACATGAAACAGAACAAACAACCTTTTATTTCAAAATAATGATAACACGCTTGGACATAGACACAATCTACATTCACTTAGACACACACGCCAACTTATATATTTAATTGACACCACTCCACCATACACACTTCACTTTTGTAAGACACATGGACTCTCTTAACAAAGGCTTGGTGATTATGCTAATATACACATGTGGGAACTCCTTGGCTCCTATTTATACTCGCTGGAGGTCGGTTAAGTAATCGACATTATTGAAGCTCCTAGCTGGCTTCATTTATTTTCTATCAGTTTCTACAAGTTTTCAATTTCTGTACTTCTCCTTTTTTTTTTATTTCTTTCTCAAGGCAGCTTCTAGAACTCTAGGGACCGGAGCTTCTAGAGGAAGTACGAGAAGTGTTTTGAAGATATTTCCGGAGTGAGCAAGAGAGAGAAAACCCTACCGTATTCTTGATGGAAAACTTAAAAAGAAGTGTTCTCACGGAAATCTTAGCCAATGATCTACCTATTGGGACTATATTCTTCAAATGCAGAATACTCACGGTTAAATTGGATCCAATAACTTCTTATCCTATCCTACAACTTCAAGATGGGAGGGCTATTAAAACCAACGCATAGATCTAAAGTAACTTATTTAGGTTGACCATGATTGTTGAATGGCATTCAAAAGTAATTTCATGTGTTGGTAAATCACGTATGGAAAACCTTTTTTTTTAGTTACAATACACTGTCAATCTTGTAGGTCGAACCATTTTCTCTTAGACCTCCAAACACTTTGTCAATTGGAATTGCCAATTAAGCTATAAAGCTTTTGGCCATATATGGCAAACTTAGTTTGATTGAAAAAGAAAAGGAAAAAAAAAAAAGAAAAAAAAAAGAGAGAGATAAAAACGAAGAAAAAAGAAAAAGAAAAGATAGAATCAGCGTGACATATTACAACATTAATAATAATAATAAATAAATGGCAAAGGTAGTTAATCCCATTCATATGAAATTTTGGTTACAATTAAAAACTCAAATAATCTACAAAATAATTATCAAATGAATTATAAAAAACTTTCTAGTCATTGTTTTACTATGTAACTAATGTTGGTTTTTTTTTTTAATTATATATATATATATATATATAAGAAAAACTAAGATTGATTCTTAAAACCTATATATGACTTAAAGATATAATCTATTGTTCAAAATCTACCAAGAGTGATAAGAAAAAGCATAATTTCCGGACTAGAGTAGCCAAGTTTTGCTAAGGCATTAAAAAGGTTAAATTTCAATAATGAATAATGTTAGTGTCTTGAAATGAAACTCTTTATCAAATACCTACAATCATTGACAATGGAAATGGTGGTTAAAATACTATTTTCTTAAGCCTCAACAGTGTGGCAGCTAGTCATTTGGTTCTCGTCCACCATTTCCTTTGACTTATTGCGTAAAAACAATATAAAAAAATAATTAGAAAAGCCATCTTCAAGCCTCAAGAAGATTATCCCAAGCTAAATCGTTATAAGACAAAGCAACATTGGAATTGAAACTCAATCTTCTTTTGGTTCATTCTCTACATATCTAAAACAATAAATAGCACAAATTAGGAAAGAAATTTCATGTCTTCTTCAATTTATATATTGTCTCTATTTGTTTTTGAAGAAAAGGGGGAAAAATCTCATTACATAAATGAAATCCATTTCTCATGACATTGATGGTAACAAAGAATTATTAAAGGAAAACTTAGATACATGAAAAACAATATATGTCTAATAATTGTATTGTATCTAAATAATAGAGTTGTACAATATGTGGTTAATACAAAATGGAACAAGCATTTAAATGGGTAAGATGCAATCAGTTAAATACTTTCAAAGTAATCATATATAGAACATATAAAAAGAAAACGAAATGCATATGCTCTGTAATTTTATTTTTTTCAAAGTAATCATATAATGGTTTGTAATTGACCTTGAAATCAAGTCAAAAGATTGCAATGGAAAACTTGTAGGAAGGGGTAGATGGGCAAAAATCAAAGACCAGATTTCCAAAAGATAACTTGCCACATCTATGATAGTAAGTATAGTATAATGACAGTAGGCTTTATGAATTCTTTTTTCCCAATTACCAAGGTGGCTTAGCAAAGGATAAACATGAAGAACAAGAAGAATCTTAAGCGATTACTAACTTAGGATTCCATGCTAGAAAGTTTGCAAAGAAAATGCACATAAAATCATGTAAATTCAAGGGAAAAGAAACATCTAGTTCATACTTACAATAAATTAAACTAATAGTTCTTGGTAGTGTAAATTTTACCCATGTGGTAATTTATAAGCCTCTCTCTCTCTCTCATGTTAAACACACAACTGCCCCTAATATGGAGTTTTTAAGACCTTATAATGCTAAAATGTGAGATAAGGCAGGATCAATGTTATCTTAATAAGACCTACAAAAATAAAATTTGTGTTAATAAGTATTGCATTGAAAGAGATCTCAGATAAATATCTCAACCAAGAGGATTTAACAACTCCACTTTAAATTTGTAATCTAATTACATATAGGCCAGGTATTTAATACCAAGATAAGGTCATCAATTTCCTAAAAAACATGAAAGAAAGAAAAGAAAAGGTCATTAAAACTGCTGAATGCTTAAAAATAACTTTGCCTAATTGGGCCTTATAGAGTTAAAACATTGAAAATAATGAATAAATAATTGTTGCAAAGAAGCAATGCCTTCTAAAGATTAAATAAAAATAAAAATATAAGGCAACATAAACGTGGCATCATTAGAATTTAGAAGACCCATTTACTTCGCCTTTTGTCACGATGACATTTTACTAGTTTCTCAAGATGCTATTCAAAAAGAGCCCCATTTATTACTTCTCTCAATTTGATCACACGCACGAAGTTGGGCTGAGTCATGCTTGACCCGGTCAGTTACTAAATAATACTGCCTGAGCTCCATTGATTCTTAAATACAACAAAGCACATCCAGCCCAATTCGATCCCAAACCTCTTTCAACTTAAGCAAAAACAAACGAGCCCACATTAAATTAGAGGTCTAATTGGGTTTTTTTGTTATGAGTAATCTATATATATATATATATATATATATATATATATATATATATATATATATATATATATATATATATATATATATATATATAAAACCAAAGCTTTTGAAACTCTCACAATTTTCCACATCATCACTATTTTCTTATTCTTTTTATTTTTGATTCTTTTTTATTTTAGGTTTTATATCTTATAACAATAATATTGAAAAACGTATATGACGGGACTGACGAACTCATTTACTGAAGACGACGACCATGAGTCCGACAAAGACATCCCTGGACGAGAAAGTTAATACACAATGACGAGGTCATACTGACGACCTTAACAATACAGATGAGGGCATACTTGGGCGAACAAAACCAATGCCCACGTCACTGACGAGGGAACACTGACGAGGTCATACTGACGAGGGCATACTGACGAGGGTAAAGCCAGCTATTCAATACAGCCAATTAAAACATGGGGCAGTTACAAATCCAGCTGTGTGAGCCGTTGGAGCACATTGAAGCCACATTATGAGGCGCGAAACGTTACTAAGAAGAGCATTAAAACCACCTTAATTGCCCCAACGGCTAGTAGCTGTGACTGCATATATAAAGCCTCCACATTGCCAAGTGCAAGGTACATACACACATAGATACTAAGAGATCTCTTTCATTTTTGTTCAATTACATTGTTTATTCCCAAGAGAGTTCCTTATACTGACTTTGGCATCGGAGGCATTGTGGCAGGCACCACACCGGTGACCACCCTTGAGGGCTGAGGATTGCTTCCATCATTATAGCTCTACTGACGAACTAGCTCTACTGACGAACTTACTCTACTGACGAACTTACGCTTCATCAGTTTGGCGCCGTCCGTGGGAAACGACATTTTCGTGTTCAATCTCGAAAAAGTAGTTTCCGATCAACTATTTCTCTTAGATGGAGTCCAATCAAGATTCTGCAGCCCTAGCACAGCAAGTTCAGGCTCTTGCAGCCACCGTTGAAGAACTGACCAGACAAAATCAGGAAATGAAGCTACGGCTTCAGCATGAGGAGAATCGGTCTAAGGGGAATCGGGATGACGAGGGAAATAGCCATAGAAGAAGTGACCATCGAAGGCCTACTACTCCAACCGAGCAAAACTCGGACCTGCTCCAGGAGATGAGGAGGGAGATGGACGAACTTAGGAACGCCATCAAGGGAAAAACAGAACGGAGTGTGGATCGAATGGTCAGGGCAACAGATTCGCCGTTCACCACAGCAGTCCTTGACTGTCCAGTGCCGTCGAAATTTCGGTTACCTCAACTTGAACCCTTTGATGGGCTAAAGGACCCTCAGGATCACCTTAACACCTTCAAAACGACACTAGGGCTCCAGCAGCCCCCAAACGAAATATTATGTCGTTCCTTCCCAACCACTCTCAAGGGAGCTGCAAGGGAATGGTTCACAAAGTTGCCAACATCTTCCATTGACACCTTCGAGCAGTTGAGCAACGCCTTTCTACGTCACTTCATTGGAGGACAACGTCCAAAGAGGACCGCGGATCATTTACTCACCATCAAACAAGGAGAGAAAGAAACCTTGAGGTCCTATGTGAAACGCTTCACTCGGAAAACCTTAGAGGTGGACGAAGCTGACGATAAGGTGCAGTTGACGACCTTCAAAGCGGGACTGCGATCCAGGGAGTTCGTTTCTTCACTCGCAAAAAATCCTCCAAAAACAATGGCGGAGATGCTCCTGAAAGCACAGAAGTACATGAACGCAGAAGAAGCACTGGCTGCCATAAGGGATGTGGAAAAACCAGAGAACAAGGAAAGAAAGAAGGACGAACGTAGAGGACAGAAAAGGGACCGCCCAGATCGTCGGTTCAATGAGGAAGGTAAGTCTAAATGGGGTTTATCCCATCAGGGTTCTCGCTATGGTTCCGTAAGCCCACATGGGAAGGACCTTACCGAGTCACCCACTACTCCAGACAAGGTAGCTATCACCTGGAAATCCTAGACGGACAGAGGCTCTTGAGGCCATGGAACATCAAGCACTTGAAGAAATACCACCAACAGATGTAACAGAAAATGTATTCGTCATTGAAATTAATAAATGAACTGTTTAGCTAATGTCTCTATAACAAGCAGGTCTAAGCAGCTACAAGTCTCAAAAATGGCTAAGTAACAAGATTCCGCCTCGACGGATGTAAGTTACTGACGATGACAAGATCCCTAAAAGGGTGTAAGTCAAAAAAGCGGATAAGTAACAAGATTCCGCCTCGACGGATGTAAGTTACTGACGATGACAAGATCCCTAAAAGGGTGTAAGTCGAAAAAACGGATAAGTAACAAGATTCCGCCTTGACGGATGTAAGTTACTGACGATGACAAGATCCCTAAAAGGGTGTAAGTCACAAAAGTGAATAAGTAACAAGATTCCGCCTCGACGGATGTAAGTTACTGACGATGACAAGATCCCTAAAAGGGTGTAAGTCGAAAAAGCGGATAAGTAACAAGATTCCGCCTTGACGGATGTAAGTTACTGACGATGACAAGATCCCTAAAAGGGTGTAAGTCATAAAAGCGGATAAGTAACAAGATTCCGCCTCGACGGATGTAAGTTACTGACGATGACAAGATCCCAAAAAGGGTGTAAGTCACAAAAGTGGATAAGTAACAAGATTCCGCCTCGACGGATGTAAGTTACTGACGATGACAAGATCCCTAAAAGGGTGTAAGTCATAAAAGTGGATAAGTAACAAGATTCCGCCTCGACGGATGTAAGTTACTGACGATGACAAGATCCCTAAAAGGGTGTAAGTCACAAAAGCTAGAAATGGCTAAGCCAAAAATGACTTAATAGGGTGTAAGTCACAAACGGTACTGACGAAGTTATACACAAAAGGTACTGACGAAGAGAAGGGGAGAAGTTTAGAAACAAAGGCTCAGAAAACTGAAAACTAGCGGGAAACCCAATGGTCACATGAATTGGAGTTATTTACAGCCCAAAACCTTTCACATTCTACGGTCGTCATTACAAGTCACGACGACCACAGAATCGGGGGGCAACTGACGGGACTGACGAACTCATTTACTGAAGACGACGACCATGAGTCCGACAAAGACATCCCTGGACGAGAAAGTTAATACACAATGACGAGGTCATACTGACGACCTTAACAATACAGATGAGGGCATACTTGGGCGAACAAAACCAATGCCCACGTCACTGACGAGGGCACACTGACGAGGTCATACTGACGAGGGCATACTGACGAGGGTAAAGCCAGCTATTCAATACAGCCAATTAAAACATGGGGCAGTTACAAATCCAGCTGTGTGAGCCGTTGGAGCACATTGAAGCCACATTATGAGGCGCGAAACGTTACTAAGAAGAGCATTAAAACCACCTTAATTGCCCCAACGGCTAGTAGCTGTGACTGCATATATAAAGCCTCCACATTGCCAAGTGCAAGGTACATACACACATAGATACTAAGAGATCTCTTTCATTTTTGTTCAATTACATTGTTTATTCCCAAGAGAGTTCCTTATACTGACTTTGGCATCGGAGGCATTGTGGCAGGCACCACACCGGTGACCACCCTTGAGGGCTGAGGATTGCTTCCATCATTATAGCTCTACTGACGAACTAGCTCTACTGACGAACTTACTCTACTGACGAACTTACGCTTCATCAGTATACAAACTTGGAGGCCTATTTAAGGGCTCCATAAAACTTGATGAACAAGAAAATATATTCTAAAATAAGCCCTAATTAATACCTAATCATAATAGGAACCAAATTTGACCTAAAAAAACATTAAAAGAGCCTAAAAATAAGGAAATAAATCACCTAGACCTAAAATAACGTTTTTTGCATAAAAATACCAAAATCTCTTCTCTCCTTAAAACCCTAGCAATTACCATCTCAAAACCCTAAACTCAAAGCGTAGGTTTTGTCTTTTTTTATTTGCTTTCATAAGTGCCTAAAATTTTCATTCTATTTTATTGTTTTATTATGTTTAGAATTGATTTTCTTATAAGTATTTGGGTTAATCTCTATATTTTGATAGTGTTTTTATAGGTTTGGTTTTTGAGTTGAAATTTTAATAATTATTTTATATTGTATATGGCAGATGAAGCATCTCTATTTTTTGGAGAAAAATCAAAGCTGCAACCTATGTCTTCCAGCTCAAGGTGTGGAAGCATAAAACCCAACAAAAACTTGGTACTCTCTCTTCTCTGTTTGCAATCTCTACTACTTTTTATTTTTATTTTTTATTTTTAACTTTTGCATTGCTACAAGTGTTGTAGAGGATCCTAAAGAAGTATATGTGAAGCCCTAGAAAGCCTTGACATTTAATTATGTATTATGTAGTTATGATTACAATGCGATTCAAATTTTAGTGCTTAAGACCAGCAACAAAGCCTATTGATTGTCTGTGCATGATTTGTATCAGTTTTGTATAATTATTATTTGCAGTTGTGATATAGAAATTTAAGTTAGAGAACATGCAACCCTTTAATTTGAAGTTAGGAATTTGCTTTTGATAATCAAGTGTGCTATTCATAAATCACCGTTGAATTTCCAATAAATTTATACAAATTCTGAAGCACAATTATTTCTTATGATAATCCCCCTTTGGTTCTTAAATCTTTTGGTATGTGGCTATAAATTTTCCACAAATTAAATTCATATACAAACTAAGACACATTTATTTCTTATGATAATCCCCTTTTGGTTCTTAAAATTTTTGGTTTGTGGTTATATATCTTGATAAGTTCTAAAATTATCTTGAGCTTCTTCAGTTTATGAATCTTTGTTTTCATGGATGATTGATTTTTTTCCCCCTTCATAGGAAGGATTTTGCCTTGAATGTTGTTGGTGTAATGCTAGATGAACTACTTTGAATTTCTTCTTCAATAGGTATGATTTTATGTTTTACGGTGACAATGACGATAGACATGGGATGAGTACCAGTAGTAAAGATGAGATAACTATAGATTTATCTCAAGATAACAATTGTGTTAAAGCAAAATTTTACATAGAAGTTAAAAGTAGTAATTAATATGCAAAAAGAGAATGAAGATCAAAACTGACATGATATCTTTCTGGTAAATTGCATATAGGATCTTAGTAATAACCAGATTCCACCTTGATGAGTTGTTTGGACATGAAATTTTTCTTTATATCATTTTGATGGTAATTTTATTCTCAAATAACATTTTGCGATGAATATTGTATATTTTATGTTTATTTTGATAAGTTATGATGTTTTTTCATTTTAAATTTTATTTTAAGCAAAGTGAAATATATTCCGTGCATCGCACGGGTTAGCGACTAGTGCTAAATAAAATCAAACTTGGGCCAACGAAGTTCATAGTTGTATCCCGTTGGTTATAGAAGCTTTGGGCTTTTGGGCATTACAACTAGCTGAAGAGGAGCAGCTCTAGCTAGTCATTGTGGAAGGTGATACCAAGGTATGCTTTGATTTTTTCATACTCTTACTGTACAACGTATAACTCCAAATTCTCCAATTGAAGTTGAAGTAGAGCTTACTGGCTTTTTGAAGCGAAATGGAGCGCTCAACAAGTATTATGCATTTATACTCAATTTGGTAATAAAACACGCAGTTTTAGTATTGCCCAATTAGCCAAACCAATTCGATTTGTGTTACTCATGTATGCGCGACAATTTTGCAATAATCTTATTTATTTATTTATTAATATGAAAGGAATTAAAATTTTATAAAGCCTAATTTAGGAGGGGGGGAAACATTAAAAGGCATTTATTTGCAAAGGCAGTTTATTTTAAAGTTTAAACTAATGCTCTGAGACAAACTGTCAAAATTGATTATTAAATACTTCGAATTGTACTGGGTTTTTATTGTCTAATCCGGGGAAGGAAATGCCCAATTACAACCCAAAACTATTGCAGTCCAGTCCAAACTTCATTAAACCCAACTCAAGCTAAGCCCAGAATTAAAAAAACCATCAGCCCACTCTAAACCCAAAAATAAATTCATAAAATAGAACCCAAGCCCAAACCCAGAGTCGAATTTAGAAACCAATGACAAAGCCCATTCAAAACTTTCCATATCTATTTATTATACTGTATTTTATTTATTTATTAACTATATAAAAAAGAGCTAAGAGCTGTAGGAACAGTAATTTTGGTTTGTTGAAACAAAACAGTTCAGAAAAACTAATTAATTGAAACTTATAAATTGTTCATAAAAATAATCTGAAACATGGCACTTTTTAAGCGTTCAAATATTATTCTTTGAATTTGAACTATGGTCTTCCTATTGAGTTTTATGAGTACATATTTGTATTCTAGATATCTTTGGTGCTGTGACTCAATTTTTAAATGAGCTTAACTTTATATAGATTTTCATTTTCATTTTTTTTTCTCCACTAAAATATATAACAATTGGTGTCAATGGAATTTTATGTTTATGTACGGATATGATTTGATAATCTTTAGGATTCACAAGGTTATTGGTTGGACACTGGACTTCTTACTAAAGACTAAAGAGTTGTGTATTTGCTCATTGACAAATCAATTCTGCAAATTATATGACGATTGAAAGATCTTTACCATGCATTGGCCTTGTCTTCACATTCAACAATGCCAAGCACAGTTTTGCCTAACAGACTTGCAGGGCTGTATTCTTTTTATTGCTGTGAGTTTACAATTGTAAACACAATGCACTTTTGCTATGATAAAACTTTTATTACCTATAAAAATATATATATATATATATATATATATATATATATATATATATATATATATATATATATATATATATATATATCCAAAAAATGTCCAAAAGTCATTATTAATTTTTATTTTGAACAATGGATAGCTATCCAAATTTCTAGATCCACTCCAACATATGCCATAGTTAAATTTTCAAATGGCTGAATTACTAAATTGGTCTAGAAAGTATAGGTATTTATATAGCTTAATAAAAGGCATGTTACAAATAATTACGTGTGCATCATCATGAAATCATAAACTCATAGAAACTGTGAAGTTTCTTTGAGTTTTACCATCAAGCTATAGCAATTCCTATATTTAATAACATACTGTTCATAGTTGCTAAATTTTTGCCCAATAAAATTTCACTTGCCCCCCTTAAACAAAATGTTTGACCCACTTAAACAAAAAGAAAAAGCCCATAAAAAAATTTACAAATCGAAAATCCCAGAAAAACAAATTAGAAACCCAACAAAGTCACCAATAAAAAAAGCTAAATAAAATTGAGCACATTCAGCCAATTTATCAAAAACATTAGCCTAGCCCTTAAAAAGTTTATAAAAAAACCTATATGAACTCAAATTATTCCATCAAATCCCCCCCCCCCCCCCCAAAAAAAAAACCCTAACCTAGAGAGAGACTCTAGTGCTAAGACGTGAGGCAAAGGGAGTGAATACTGAGACCAAAATGCAGCAGCATCGGTACCAGATCTACTTTTGAGAGAGACCAAAACTACACCAGCAAGTTATTTCCCTCTCTCTGCCTCATCTTAGCTGAGGCAAAGGTAGAGCATACACTCTCTCTCTCTCTCTCTCTCTCTCTCTCTTTTACTGTTTGGAGTTTGGACCTATGTATTGGGTGTTCTTTATTTTTAGATTTTTTATGAACTATCCATGTGCTGATTGGATGATTTCAATTTTTTTAAAACATACTAGTTATTAACCTGTACTTCGCATGGTTTTTTTAGAAGTAGAAATACTTTTTAAAAAGTCATATATTACATAGAATTTTTTATTATTAGTATTTTGTGTAGGCCTCTTTTATTTTGTGGTTGAATTTGATTATATATATATATATATATATATATAAGTTGTAAATATTATGCATGAAATTATTTTAGTGTATTTGAGGACCATGGCATTAATTTCTAGTGGTTCTTCCACTCAATTGTATAATTCCATGTGTGCAAATTAACTGAGTTAGATGTTAGTCACAATCTAGATCCATCATCATTCTAATCAAATTAGGGGCCATTTTCATCTAAGGACGGGGATTTCCTACATACAAGCTCTTGTATCTCATCTAAACTAGACGGCCAAGCTCCTCTTTCTCCCTAAACCCACCTCTCTCCTCTCTCTCATTCGCCTCCACCTCTGTTTTTCTCTCCACCAGTAAGAGGATCACGGCCAAAGGATCACGACTAACTGGAAGAAAACACTCTCTCTTTTTAAAACCCCATCAACGCCTCTCTCTCATCCTCCTTCTTTGTTCTTCTCAAAAACCCCAAGCACTGCCACATGCTCCACCTTTCCCATCCCGTGCCCACCTCTTCGCCACCTAGGACCACCGATTCTACCACCCATCTTTTTAAGGCTTCGATTTTTTCTAGGTTTCTTACCATATCCCTCTACATTTGATATTATTTTGGTTTGTTTTGTGTGATATATTTGGATGATTTAATTCTGGTTTTTTGTTGCTGTGATAATTAAATTTCTTGTTTGTAATTTTCATAAAATTACCATTTTGGCTAGCTTCAGTTCTTGCTGTGAGATATTTGTAATTTTTGTTTTGTAATTTTTTTAAAAAAAATATTTCCTAGGCTCTTAACTAGCTTGAGTTTGTGCAAGTAGGTTCTGTTTTAAGGTTGTGTTGGGTTTGGTAATTATGATGTTCTCGTGCATAAATTTTTGTTGTATAGGTATTTAGCCATCTTGTTATGCTTATTGTAATCAATTGGAGTGTTAAGAACCTTAGGCATGGTAATTTTCAGGTATATACTATATCAAGAAATAAAGGAATTCCCTTTTCATCCATTTGGCAAAAATTGCACCCAAAGAACAAAATTCCTTCATTGGTGACATGTAGCAAAAGTATGGACCATGGGCGAAAATTGTATTCTTGTGATTTAAAGCTGCATTTCATGGGGGACTAATGGTTGCTATCCTATTTGTTCACAGATTGAAAAAATATTTATTACTCTAATAGATCAATGACTCATGTTACATATATGATTACATGTTAGATGTTAATATGGTAGAAAATCGGTGCTTTAAATTGCACATACAACAAGCAATTATTGTATCCTCATTAAAACTTGTAATATTGACATTATTATAGCAAAATTAGTTACTTTTCACCTAACTTTTGTTAATGACTGTTGTAATATGTGACCATTATTTGTGAGCATTGTAATGATGATGTTTTCTCCATGGTGTTAAATTATTGTAGGCAATCTTGGTCCTTCCAATTCTTTGCCCTCGCTTACATGGGCAATAAGGTTAAAAATTGCTAAAGGAACTGGTACGGGTTTAATGTACATCCATGAGTTCAGCCCCTAAAAATATGTTCATGGCAACATGGTTATAGACCTAGCATTGCTACCTAAAGTGTATGCAAAGAAGCAAGTTGTTGCAGCATTTTATATTGCACTAAATTGCATTGAACTTGATCTAGAGATGCGACCTAGGATGCAAACATTGTTAGAGAGTCTTGATTGTATAAAATCACACAGAAGAAAGTAAAGAACTTTGTAGAATTTTGGTTCTTGTTGTTGATTTTTTATGTTGAAGGTGTTTGGTTTGTTAGTAGTCCATGGTTGGAGGGGGATTTGGATGTATATTTTCCTAAAAATATTTTTGTGAGCCAATGTATTGATATATGAAGAATGTACAGAGAGTTAGTTCCAAACACTATTTCTAGTAGGCTTGCAATGAATGTGTATCAATCTAACCAATGTGTGTAATTAATGTTTCAGGATATTTGATCCCTTCCTTAATCTTACTGATATTTTTAATGTCAATATTCATCAAGCTAATGAGTTTACTTTCGTTTATGTTCAGAAAACATTTATCGATGTTGTCACCAATCACCATAGCTCTGTTGAGTTTGATTTCCTGAAGAGTATTTTTCTTATAAAAGAAAGCCAAATAAAAGGAAAATTTCAACAAATCTATTGCTAAATTTAAACTTCTTGAATTTAAATTTCCATCCACATCACTATATTGCATTCATTAGTTCTATATTGCATTCATCCTAAACACTATATTGCATTCATTAGTTTCATTTCTTGAAGAGTATTTTTCTTATAAAAGAGAGCCAGTTAAAAGGAAAATTTCAACAAATCTATTGCTAAACTTAAGCTTCTTGAATTTAAATTTCCATCCACATCACTGTATTGCATTCATCTAAAGCTGCCTTTGTTTAAATATGCAAATACATAGATACAAAAATATAGAAATGAACTTTTCCATTGCATATGAAAATATCCACCCGTTGCAATTATAATAGGTACCTAACTAGAAGCTTACTCAAACAAGCACATATAGGACCTAAGATGTTTAAGTAGCTTCATTTGTTACAAAATATGTTTAAAAAGATTCTATAAGCTTAAATGTGCTATCCAAAAAATCTGTCCAAATTTTCAGATATGCTCTTCAAAAATCTGTCAAAGTCAGGTGTGCTGTTCAAAAAATACTATCAAAGTTCTGTTCACTAGCTATTATAACTATGCAATATGTTGTCCAACAATTGTGCAAAAAAAAAAAAAAAAAAAAAAAAGGAAAACAACCAATATATTGTTTTTCAAAGGTTATCAATATCAGGATCTACTAAAGCTTGCAAAATATGCCACCAAATATGAATCAGTAAATGGAAAAAAAAATAACTAAAAGGAAAATATAAGTTTAAGTTATAGCAAAATTCATAAAAACTACGCACACCTAACTCAAGCAATATAACCCAACGTGATCTTATCCAACCAAAAATCTACAATCAAAAGATTCCTACATATGACATTTAAACAAATCAATATTTCATTTTCTATGCTAATGAAAATAATTGGGTAGTAAAATATTAGACAAAATTTATACGTAATAGCAGTAATTGGTTTATAGGATATAACCAAAGAAATTTATATGCATACTTGATTCAGATCCTATAACCCAACAACATTGCCTTCTCCAACCAAATTACTAAAACTAAAATATTCATGCGTATGACATTTAAATAAATTTATGTGTCACTTTTTAATAGTAGTAATTGTTTAATAGGATGTTAGACAAAATATGTAATTAGTAGCATCATACCTAAGTTATGTTGTCTACTAATTGTGATGGTTGTTCAACATTACTATGTTTTTTGTGAGAATTAATATTAACTGAGGAATCGACCTATGTGGAAAAAAAAAATTGTCACATAAATCAAATTTATGAACCTACAAATTCATATTTTGTAATGGAATGTATATGAACTTACTCTATTTAGGCCACCACATGATTGAACTTGTCTTGCTCCACTAGTCTTTTTGGGTTTAGCCTTCTTACTTTGAGAAATTTTTTTTTTCTTTTTTCCTTTCTAATGGACTTTTCAACATTTCTCACTTCTTGCAAATGCTTCAATAATTTGTCAAAACATTTATCAACATGTTCATACATCATCTCTCTCTCTGTTGCAAGTGTGTTAATTTGAAGACATTTGTGACTCAAATGAGAGAAACGCTTTCCCATTGACTCTTGAGCACTACCATTAACATCAATGCCACGATAGTCCTTGATAGAACCAACCTTTGCATCTTGTGTCCATCTTTTCAATACATAAAGGCTGGAATTCTCTTAACATATTTCTTGTCAAAAACTTTTAAAGCATGGGAACATAGAATTCCCAAAAGGCTAAACTTCATCCAGCTGCATTGGACTATAGTTGTTGAGGCTTTATATTTGATTAAGTGCTCTTGAGTTCTGTTCCGATATTTCACTCTGATTCTGTAATAGAATCAGATCTACTGGCCTTTTAATTATTACAATCCACAATCTTCACATATTCATACAACTCTACAATATCTCTCAACATCTCAAAATCAACTAGTAAAATTGGTGTTGTTTGCCTCATTTTGAACTCTGCTTGTAGTTCTTGACTTCGCTTATCAGACAATACCTTAGAATAATGTTCAAAAATTCGCAAAAGACCATGTTTTCGCTTCAAGTATTTATTCAACACACTATTTATTGACTCATTGTGTTGAGTGTTTTTCATATCAACAGTGAACATATGTTGACCATATACCATAGTCCATTTCTCTTTCACATCAAACATTTCACGTAACCATGGGTTATTAGTAAGATCATATGTCTCAAGCATGTTATTCAAAACAACTATCCATTCATCTTCATCTTCAAAATCATACACACAATTACTAAGATCATTTTGAAATTGGCTTGATGGATTATATACATGATGTAGATGCTTAGTTGCATTCTAATAAATCTGCCACACATATAGATAGTGATTTGATTTAGGAAACACATCTGCTATTGCATTAGCCATTGTAGCAAATTGATCTGTAAATATAGTTCTTGGTTGTTTCCCTGACATTGCACTCAAAAAAGTTTCAAACAAGCACTTGAATGACATTATATTTAATCATAAATTGAAGCTGCACCAAAGATAATTAATTATTTATGATGATTAACCCTAATGAATGGAGCAAAGGGTCAACCATATGAATTTGTTTGATAAGTGGTGTCAAAACATATAGCATCCCAAAAGTGTCCAAAATCAACTATAGATCTAGAATCAGCCTAAAAAATATTCAGAATTTGATTATCATCATCAAGTTGTATAGAATAAAAATAAGATGGATCTTCTAATTGCATCCTTTTAAAGCAATCCATCAACGCATGACCATCTCCTCTCTTTAAAGCCTCTCTCATCTTGGAATTTACATGATTTTTATAGTTAACATTCAAAAATCCAAGATTTTCATAACCACCAACTTGCATGCTCAACAAATCTATGGTTTGTTTTATTGATACCGCAAATTTTTCTGCATCATCCATAAAAGCTTGTTGGGCAGGTGTAATTTTTCTATTTGATCTTAACATATGTTTCATTGGAGAAGGAGCAAACTCATGATTATGCTGTTCGTGAAAAGAACAACTTCTAACATACCATCCTTTCGAAGTTGACAAGTCATTTGTACTAAACAACCAATTTGTTAAATTGGGTGATGGAAAGATTCCTGTTCATGACGTTTGTCAATAGCTCGTTCACCTTGTTTTGAACAACAAAATGTCCTCCTCTTAACATGTCCAACACTTCCTTGCCTTATATAATGTTTCCTTACATTGAAGTCCATTTTGTGAGCATATTGTTTGTAAAACTCATATGCATTATCATAACAATCAAATTTCATTCCAATCGTTGGTGCCTTAATCTCCTTATTGTGTTTACTTGGGGTGTTTGGACTTCCATCAATAGGTTCTACTTGGGCTTCTTCCTAAATCCAAAAACCAATAAAAAGCTATAGTGTTAGGAATATTCAATATAAAAAATAATATTCAATTTTTCTTTTATTAAAGACAACAAAGAAACCATAGTTGCTTATAGTCTTATAAACAATTACGATGAACAACAACAAAAATATTCAAAACTCAAAATACCTAAAAATCCTATTCAACATAAATTATACTCAAACTCCCTAAAAATAAGTAGTAAATAAATCCTTGCCACCAACAATAAATACCCACTCAAAACCAACAAAACCATCAGCTCTTAAGCTATAGAACTCAACTATGGTAATAATGAAAGGACAAATATTCAAACATCAAATATAATGCAATTTGAGAAACAAATTTAAGGAAATAATTATCTTTAAAACAATGTTTATATTTTCAATTACAATAAATTTAATGAAAATTAGACCTGGAAAAATTGAGAGCTAGTGCCTTTGTCATTGTTAGGGAGAATGCCGAGAAACGATGGAGTGATAGGAGTAGTGGTCTGGGAATGGCAAAGAGAGAGAAGGTTGTTAGGAGTGGCATCACACACAAAGAAACGTTCAAAATTATTGGTGTTGTTTGGTGCTTGAGAATCATTAGAAAAATACCCAAAATCTCCAAGTGGCCTTGGATTGACCAAAAAGATTTGGTTTTGCAATTAACAGAATTACATAAAACGTTGGCTATAGCAGTATTTTTTTTATTGGTGTTTTTAAAAAAACACTGCTATAGGTATTAAAATGCTACTATAACCAATTAAAAAAAATCACCTATAGTAGCGTTTTAGAAATGTTGTTATAGATTTGGATCTATAGTGATGCTTTCCAAAATGCCGCTATAGACCTAGATGGACCTATAGTAATGGTTCTACATCAACATTTTGTATCGCTACTATAGCCCAGATGGACCTATAGCAGCATTTGCACAATTTATAGCAATGTTTTTCAAATGCCGCTATAGCCCTTGTATTTTGTAGTGCAAATCCAAACCAAAGACTAAAAAGGAGAAAATATTAGAGGAAGTTGTTACTAGCAGGAGTTGGAAACTCAAGTACATAGTCATTACATAATTTGGAGTTTGGAAGTGATATGTATTATGTACTACAACTATTCTTGATTAGTGGATCATTTAGTGCTAGAGGCTAGAAGAGTTTTTTCTGCCAATTTCTCGAGTTTTTCTCTTCGTAAACACTTTGATGTCCTGCTATAGTTATATGGGTTTTGCTGTTGTATTTTATATGAATGATATTGTCAATTGGCTAGTTACTTAAAAAAATTGGGCCTAATTCTCCAGTTAGATTGAAATTAACAATGGTCTACTCGCAGTTTGGGTTCTCATCCAGTTTTTATGATTCAGCTTTGCTACCATGTGAAAGTCTGAATGATTGTGTAGAGATAAGGACACGTTCCAAGTGAAGGAGGCCTAAGTGGTGGTGCAAGCGGAGGAGTAGTTGGTGTTGTGTTTGGAGTTGTTCATGGAGGCGTAAACGGTGGCATTGGAGGAGGCCTAGACAGTGGTGCAAGCGGAGGCGTAGCTGGTGCAGCGCTTGGAGTTGTTGGGGGAGGCACAAACGGCAGCATCGGAGGAGGCCGTGAAGGTGGTGCAAGTGGAGGAGTAGTTGGTGTTATTCTTGGAGTTGTTGGTGGAGGCGTAAATAATGGCATCAGAAGAGGCCTAGGCGATGGTGCAAGCAGAGGCATAGTAGGTGCTGTGCCTGGAGTTGTTGGTGGAGGCACAAACGGTGGCATTGGATAAGGCCCAAATGGTGGTGCAAGCAGAGGAGTAGTTGGTACTGTGCCTAGAGTTGTTGGTGGAGGCGCAAAAGGTGGCATCGGAGGAGGCCGAGGTAGTGGTGCAAGCGGAGGCATAACAGGTGCAATGCCTAGAATTGTTGGTGGACGTGCAAACGGTGGCATTGGAGGAGGCCTAGGCAGTGGTGCAAGCAGAGGCGTAGTTGGTGATGTGTTAGAAGTTGTTGGTGGAGGCACAAAAGGTGGCATCGAAGGAGGCATAGACAGTGGTGCAAGAAGAGGTGTAGTTGGTGCTATGCTTGGAGTTGTTGGTGGAAGCACAAATGGTGGTATCGAAGGAGGCCTAAAGGTTGTGACGGTATGCCGGATTTCCAAATCGAACCGTCAGATTGAAGGATATCGTATGATCAAGTTTGCACAGCCTACATGCATTTTGTTTGGGAGGAGCCAACCACATATGATTAATTTAAATTAAATTTGGTTGGTTAAACAATTAAAATTAATTAAATACTTTTGTGATTGGTTGTTAGTTAGTGCCAAAAATAGGCTTGCATGCATGGGAATAAAAAGAATAATCAGATAACAACAAAGTTGTGGATAATCAAGACTTTTTGAAGTATTTATCTACAAGATAATCATTGCTAAAAAGACCTGAATTATCAGAAAATGAGTTTAATTTTCTGAATATGGATTAAAAACGCATCTAAGTGCAAGTCCCGGCTAAAAAACCTCAAAAAAAGGAGTCGAAAATGGACCAAAACTCAAATGCGGGTCCAGCATCCAAGAGGCCCATTCGGCACTTTCCAAGTGCCGATTGGCACAAACGTGGGCCACGGGCCGAGGGTATTTGGATTGAGATAAATCTCATCCTTTATGAATTTTTAGAGATAAAGACACGTCCCAGTTCGTGTTCCGATCACTCGACTAATTTTTCAAACATCCCAGCCTCTATAAATATAGGATGCCTCTCAAAATTCAGCACACTTTTTTATTCCCTCTTACGTTAAAGATGTTTAGAAGGCTCTTGCCTTAGGAATTTCTTTACTGTAAGAAAAATATTTTAGGCTTTAAAGAGAATTGAATAAATTTCTTTGAATCCTAAAATATCATTTCACAAATAAAAGCATGCTCATGCAAGAGGTAGTCTATTTCTTTCCCTTTCTTTTTCTATTCTTTTCTATCAATTTTGTTGGATGATGCATGAATAGGTTTAGGATGTTTTTTGTTATTTCTGGTTCTATATACAATTGCCATGTTTTGTTTTAGAGTTAATATATATATATATATATATATATATATATATATATATATATATATATATATATATATATATATATATATATATATATGTTCTAGTTGGTTTGTTGTTATGATTCCTCTCTTGAATCTCAAAATCTGCTAATTATTAAAGATCTTTTTAAACTAAAAACTAATATGAATTTTTTAGATCTGATTATTTAAATTAAAAACTGATATGTATTTTCATTAAATACGGATTTGATTTTTTATCTCTCAAAATTGATTTGTTTTTTCATTAAATACAGATCTAATTTCTTTAACTCTCAAAATTGATTTGTATTTTCATTAAATACAAATCTAATTTTTTAAACTCTTAAAATTTATCTGTATTTTCATTAAATGCTGATCTGATTTCTTATTCTCAAAACTGATCTGTATTTTCATTAAATACAGATTTGGTTTTTTTTAAGGAAAATTTTCTTTGGCACAAAAATTGCAGATTTTGAAATTTAAGAGAAGAAGTCAAAAGTTGAGATGATTTTTGATTGATGCATGTAACATAGATTTATCTCATGAGTGTAGTTCCTCTTCTAAAAAAGTCTTTTTCTTATTTTATTCATAAAAAAAGATCTGATTTTTTTTTTTTACAAATCAAGATTTTCTTATTCACAAAATAGATCTGATTTTTCTCAATGAAAATCACCATTTTTTACTTTGCTCCAAAATAGATTTTATATTTTTTAACAAAAATCTTGTTCTTTATTTTATATAAAAACATATATGATTTTCTTTAGAAAACTATTTTTTTCTTTTATCTGTACAAAAACATATTTGATTTCTTTTTTAATGAATCAAATCAATTTTCTTTATTTACAAAAACAGATCTGAATTTTTTGTAAAGAAGAGGATACATTCATAATATAAATTCACTTGAATTAATTTTAGTCAATGTTTGTCATGTATATGCAACATATCATTCACATCATGCAAAAAGGGAATATTGGTCATTAGAGTCTAGAAGACCAGACTCTGTCTGGGCGGAATAGGTGCCTAACACGTTCCCATTCCGTAACCTAGCCTCAAAACTTAGTTCTTTTGGATAGGTAGACCAGTGATTTGTCTTTCTTTTTTATCTTTGGGTAGATTGTAACTAGGACTCAAAACCTTGTAAGATTCAATTTGCCAAGATTGTATTTATCATTATTTAATCAATGACAATGAAACATTTTGATCATGTATTTTTGTATTTAGTTTTTTCTTATTTTTTTGTATAAAAAAATAAGTGGCAACTCCACACCAATTACCCAAAAAGAGAGGTGCCCCTTAAAAGTACCCGAATCTCTTTTTTGAGTGCACCCCAATTTTGGCGGTCTGTCACAGGTGGCATTGGAGAAGGCCCAAGTGGTGGTGCAAGCGGAGGAATAGTTGGTGTTGTGCTTGGAGTTGTTGGTGGAGGCGCAAATGGTGGCATCGGATGAGGCCTAGGCTGTAACGTCCTGTCAGTTTAAAAAAAGAAAAAGAAAAAATAAGGTCAGATTTTTTATGGTTCCCACGTGCTCCCCACCTAACCCCACTACTCATCACTCCTTTTTCACTCATCTTTCATTCCTTTGGCCGGCTCACTCCCTCACTTCTCTTTTCTTTCTTTTTCTTCTTTTCCATTTTCAGTAGAACACTCTCTTCACTCCTTCAAGCTCTCCACCGGCACTTCCACACCACCACCATCACCATTTCCACCATCATTTTTTCGGCTAGATCACGGGAAAATTATTGGGAACCCATAAACACCTTCACATCCTTTTTTTTAAGGTAAAAATTTCTCATCTTTTTGGTGGGTTTTGCACTTTTGCTTGAGGTTATTTTTATCTAAGCTTTAATAATGGTACCCATGTGATTTATGAGCATTGGAAGTGATATTTATGTGTTTTTATGTATGGGTTTTGTATTGGTGGAATTATTTGATGAATGGGTATATATTTTGTGCTATTGAAGACTACTTGAGGTTTATGTATGGTGGAAAAATTTAGGGGTTTTAAGTTATAACATGTGATGGTTGGTGAATTTAATTTTTCCATTGCCATTGGGTTTATTTGGAATTAGTTGAAGTTCTAAATTTCTTGTCTTGGAGGATATTTTGATTTTGCTTTCATGGGTCTCTTAATGATGTAGTGTAAATTTTATGGAAGCTAGTCATAATGTTGGAGATGATATTAAATGGGTTAACTCTATAAATTGGAGTTTATGCCTTATGAATCAATTTGTTGAAAAACTATGGAAGTGGAATATATTATTATTGATGAGGTTAAATACTAGGCTTGCCTAATTAAGTGATTATTTGGCAATTCTTAAATTGTGGCTAGATGCAATTTCAAGCTCTATACTTATTGTGATAGGTTTACTTGATATTGTTTAGGTTCTAGCTAATCTCCTTGGAGCTTGGAGAATTAGGATTTTGCAGTTGTGAGGTAAGTAGCTTTTTAATGGGATTTTGGAAAATAACCATATTTTATATATATTGTTTTTCGGTCAAACATATTTTGGAAAATTATATATGGATATATGATTTCTTAAAAGTATTGTGTTGTGAGTCTATTATATATTATTATATATGAAAAGTGCATCATATTTGGTATTGCATTTGGGGAAATGCATGAATTGTTGATATGGAAAAATGAGCATCTTTTATTTAATCTTGATAAGAAAATCATGGATTTTATGGTGTATTGGAAAATCTAAGATGCTTATCTTGTCTTAGTATTTGGGAAATTGATAGAAAATCTTTTTGACAAGAATGAAGTTGAAAACCTTACAAACTTTGTAGAAGTTAGATTATTTAAGGTTTTTCTAAAACTGCCTGGATATGAACTATGTGTTTCAAAGTAATGTAACCTGTGAGCTTATGTTGTTTTAACGCCATGCCATGTGTGATTTCCCGGTGATCACCCACTTTGGTTTCCCTAGTCTTTGTGACAATGGAATCAAATGTAGGTCAGTGCCCTTTCACTTTGGTTGACGTGTTCTTCCTTGCTGTCTATGGGGGAAGAGGTTCCTTGATTGTCTGTGGGTGAGGCTGCTGCCCATGGGGCCAAGAGACCACATGCAAGAGAGGTCTTATTTAACGCGCTCTCTCTGCTGCCCATAGGGGGAGAGAAAAACCTTGAGGGTATAGGTGAGGCTGCTGTCCATGGGGCCAAGAGTTTGCATACCAGAGAGGACAATATCATGCCAGTTGTGAATGGGTGGATCCCCTGACCGGTCTATGTGGTAGTATGGTATATTTGAGATAAATTACCATATGTTAGATTTTATGACTTTGGAATTATATTATTAATGCTCACAGATTATAATATATAGTTTCAAGATATTTACTTTGAGAAACTTTGTGTTTCATTATTAAATCATTCTTGTCATATTATTATTATTGAAGATGAAACTTACATTTCCCCCACCCCCATTAATTACGCTACTTACTGGGCTCTGTCTCATTCCATTATTTTATAAACTTTTCAGAGTAGGCAACAATTTTTTGAGATAGTTTTTTGGTGGCTAATAGTAATTAGACTAACTACTGATGGAGGCTGAACTTTTGTAATAGAGATATTAGATGTTGTACATCTTAGAATAGGCTTGACTCATTCTTTTGTATATTATAGTGGTTGTGACTTTATTCCCACTAATGGAACAAGCTGTTGATATGTAATTATTTATTCAGACCTCTATCCTTTTGTGGCCAATGTTCCTTGTAACTATTGCTTAGAGTTCTGACTTACTTTGAGAGTATATTTAATGGAATTATTATGATAACTCTTGATGTTGGTACTTATTATGATTTTTGTGGATTGGTTTGTCAAAAAGGAAAAAAAATTTTACAGGAACTTTAAGACAACGTTCTCATGCTTTGGACCCTTTGGGGTTTGGGGTGTGACATAGGCAGTGGTGTAAGCGGAGGCGTAGCAAGTGCAGTGCTTGGAATTGTTGGTGGAGGCGCAAACGGTGGCATTGGAGGAGGCCTAGGCGGTGGTTCAAGCAGAGGTGTAGCTGGTGCTGTGTCAAGAGTTATTGGTGGAGGTGCAAAAGGTGGCATCGGAGGAGGCCCAAATAGTGGTGCAAGTAGAGGTGTAGTTGGTGTTGTGCCTTGTTGGTGGAAGCACAAACAGCGGCATCGAAGGAGGCCTAGGAAGTGGTGCAAACGGAGGCGCAGCTGGTGCTGTGCTTGTAGTTATTAGAGGAGGCGTAAACAACGGCATCAGAGGAGGCCCAGGCGGTGGTGCAAGCGGAGGCGTAACTACTGCTGTGCTTGGAGTTGTTGGTGAAGGCACAAATAGCAACATCATAAGAGGCGCAGGTGGTGGTGCCGACAATGGAGGAGGTGCTAATGGTGGTGCAGGTGGATGGACAAGCATTGGAGGAGGAGCAAGTTGTGGTGTTGGTGGAGAGGTTGCAGGTGGTGGTATATTCTAAAATTCCAAATCTTTCATAATCATTGTAACCGTACGGCATAGGACATGCATGCATGCCCATAAATATGACTTCACTAAACAATGAAGTGTTTGTTTCCAATGATGTGGAGATAATGATAATAATGAGAAGATGAAAAATAAAATAAAATTGACTTTCAGAATTATGAGGTGGTTTCATTTTGGTTTAAGAAATTTAAATTGTACTACTTTACTTTTTTTTTTTTTTTTTGTTTTATATATATTTTAATTTTGATTTTGTTTTCAACACCATTCACAAACCAATTTATACTAACAAGTGGATCACTAACATTTTACATTTGAAATTAGAAAAGTGCTAAGTTCACAACATTTTCACAACAAATTACATGTGATAAATTGTTATTGGTTCTAATTTAAATCCACAACTTAAATTACTTTTTTACCTACTTATAACAACTAATAATAACCTACCACATAGAATTTGTTTAAAAAATACTGTGAAAATGTTGTTTTATAGTATTTCTCTTGAAATTAACATTGCACGTAACTTAATATTAGAAGTTGATGTGTGCTGTGGGTTCCAGTTAGCTCAAATAGTAAAGTCTCTGATGGTTGGCCTACACCAAAAATTGATTGGTACCTTGGTTTGATAATAAAGAGCTATTATTATGAGTGAACGTTATAAGTTGAAACTCTCTCCCAAAAAAAAAAAAAAAAGAAAAGCTGATGTGTGCTAATTGACAGTCAATACCAAATCATTGGCTTATTATGTGGCTTAAATAACCATGTCAATGGCAACATTGGTATCTCTCTCTCTGTCTTTTTCCGTCTCCCCCCTCTCTCCCCTGCCTTTTATGTAACCACTAGGTTTCAATCGTCGTATTAGTGAACTAAGCTCACATTCGATCTAGCTGCTTCTCTGCCTCAGTGGGACAATTTTTTAAAGTTCCATATCTTTCACCACATTCCATTTTCCATAGTCCATACTACATTTCCTAAATTTCATCTTTGATATGAAACCCCATAATCCTCCCAGTTTATATATATATTAACTTGAAGTGTCCTTTGCCTGACTAATCAACAATGATGGTATTTGGATCCAATATAATCCACAGCTCTACACGTTGAAGTAAAGTAATAACAAGTAAATGTATGAAAAAAATTGAGTATATTACATTTTTTGCATGTGAATTGTTTGATATTATTCACTTTGGAAGAAATAATGGTTTGATTTAGATTTCTGAGAGATGCTATGATTTATAATTTTAAATATGTATATATAGGCCAAAAACAAGATTTTTGTCATCAATTAGAGATATGTACGTTATCTGGTGGACATAAAAATCTTGGCTTGATCGATAAACAAACCCGTTGATTGAAAACACTACCGATTAGAGAAGAAAAAAAACATAATCACAGTTTTCCAATTTCTATTAGAAAAATGAATGGGTTAAAATGCTCATAGGTGTAAATTAAATAGAAAGGTAGCTTTGATTTTTTATCTGTCTAACTTTTAATTACCGTATATTACATTCTCAAACAAAAACAAGGAGGACAACAACCTAAATCAAAAGAGCCAAAAAAAGAGCAGCCATATTGGCCATCCTAGGGATCCAAGAGACAAAGACATTAGAAAAAGCAGCTAGCAGATTATGCATCTTAGCAATTCTGGATCTTATTCTCCAGGGGGCTGGCTTGGATCAAGAAGAGCATCATGAAAAATCTTGGAATCAATCTCAATATAAATGACCTTAGTCTCCAGTTTAGATGCCAGCGACAAGGCCCATTTAACTACTTCAACCTTAGCTTGGAGATGGAGGGTGGTATTCACTTTTTGGGAGCAAGCGAAGACCAACACCCCCACCCCCCCTATCCAGTCTCTTACCACAACAGATTTGGACAAAAACTTCGTACTGACCGCTACATCTACATTAAATTTAACTGAAAACTGCCTAGGGACCAGGGCGATTTAAAGACACTGAACTCACATAAATCACACCAGCAGATCTGGAATTTTTAAATTCTGTAAACAACCTCCCTACTTTGGAAGGTAATTCATCACATCTTTGGTGGGTGGGGCTTTCGAAATACACTTGATTCCTTGACTTTCAAATTCCATCATATGGAATAGCTCCAAACAACATAAAATCATTTGTTTTTTGGTCTAGACTCAGGCAATCCATGAAAGGGGGAGAGGAAAAGAGTTGGATGAGTTCCAAGGCTAAGGAGAACCAGAGGGCTTCCGTCATCACCCCCTGTTGACTATTGAACCAAATAGCCTTGGCCACCAAGCAGAGAACAAAAAGATGGATTGAGGACTCAATTTCTAGCTTACATAGGAGACAAAGTGTCTCTAATTTCAAAAACTCTAGCTATATTGTCCTTGGTAAGCAAGAACTCAGCTACAATTCTCCAAATTAGCATTTTATTCCCACCATGCAGATTAGATTTCCACATTCAGCCCCAAAGAGGCTTAAAGGGTTGATGCGACATGGGATTTTCAAGTCCATGGTCATTGACAATTTAAATGTGATTTAACTTTTATAGAGAGAGAGAGAGAGATATATATATATATATATATATATATATATATATATATATATATATATATATATAAATTTCAATAACCTTTCAATCAAATGGTCTGTATTTTCAATGATCAATAGAGATATTTACTGCTAGAATTCTCCTCCCCCACTTAAAACTTAAAAAAAAAAAAAAAAAATTACATTTAGGGTTTGTTTGGAATCTGCTTATTTTGTTGAAATTGAAATTTTTTTGCTGAAACTACTGTAGATAAAGACAAAAGTTAGCTGAAATAGTATAGTAAGACTCATAAATAGTACCAAAAAGTGTATTGGGACCTATGAATAGTAGCAAAAATAAACTGAATAGTAAAATAAATTAGCAAAATTAATCATGCCAAACAGACACTTGGGTTATCATAATGTTGTTGTTATGAAGAGAGACACAAATGTTTCTTCCATCTTAAACTAGACATCAACCGCTTCTCCAAATAAAAAATTAAATGGGTAAGATATATTTTAGTTTAAATGATTAAATTGTAACATACTATTAAAAAAATACTATTGTATTATATTATGAAATTCACTAAAGGTAAAGCCAACTGTGATAGTTACATATTGAATTTTTTTTCCTTTGATACATAACAAACAACTTTGGTGAAAAAGTAATCCTTAATCAAACGATTGTAGGTAGATTGGCGATCCATCCTTCATGGTTGACGAATCTATCAACACTTAGAAATTGACCGAGATCACTTGCACTCAATTTCTTTAGCCAGGGAACACGATGGGAAGTGTTAGCCCCTGGTCCAATATTATCCACCTCCACGTAAGTAAATTGATCTCTGCATTTTGTATATGGTGAGTACTATTAAATTTTATTTTTTTATTGATACATCAATAATTGGGAGTGAGAGGATTTGAATCCTAGATATCTTTGTTGAAAAGATCTAGAGATTTTGAACTACAAGGCTGTTGCTGACTATTATCATACATATATAGAGCAACAAAGAGCAAACTCTAATTTAGCATACAAAGCTATTTTAAGATCCCATAAAAATTCTTTAAGTAAATATATATAAATTGCAAATATATGAATATGTGTGAGTGCATGTCGAGATTATGACCCTCTAAACTTCTTATAGAGTTAAAGAATCCATATTTTTTTTTTAAATTGGGGTTATTCATTTTGAAATGAGTGAATTTGATTAAACCACATCATTCAACATTTTTTTTTTTAATTTAAAAAAAAAAGTTGATTATCATCATTTTGATATTTATAGAATCTTTTGATGAGGTGATAAAATTCAATTAACTCATTTTAAAATTCCTATAGTCGAGTTATTTCTCTGAAGAATTCTAGAAAATCTTATATGGTATGATTCTATATATGTCCAATAACATTATATATATGATAAAAGATAAATGTAGACAAATAACAATGACAGGGACATCAATGTTTCCGAGAGATTGAATTTCTTACTCATAGCCCACGTTGAACCAAGCATTCCAACCCTGCGGGACTACTATATCTGATAACTTTGAATTGGCAATAATTACTCTGGAAAAAGCTCTCCAAGCTCTCCCAAGGTAAGCTTTGCCTTCCCCAAGAATCACACAATATTTAAACACAAAGCCAGAAGGATCATCAGCTGAGTCCCTCCCCTGTGCTGTTATGTAACCGGTGTCGTGGCTTCCATGACCATATGTTCCCAATGAAAAATGTACAACACTTTTCTACATATCCAACCAAAAAGTTAAAACATTAAAAAAAAAAAAAAAAAAAAAAAAACTGTGATTGAATAATTTTGTTTAGGTTAAAATATAAATGAAAATGAATAATTTTGTCTTCACCTCATAGAAAGATTGGCCATTGCCAAATATAAAATCAATTCCACCTTGGATGTAGCATTGGTAAAAGTAATGGCGACCAGTCTCATCCCACAAGGTATCTTGCATCCCCGAAAAGCTGCAGTTGTAGAAAGTAGCTTTATCCCCTAGTATTTCAGCTGCCAAAGCTGGTCTGTGGCGTTTCTGTTTTGGGCTATACAGACCAATATTGTATGTGTTCTGTTAAGAGGTTTACACATGGCATGGGTTATACCATATTTAACATTAACACTAAATAATTTTCACATGAATTTATTCCAGTACTTGGGCTAGTGTGAGTTTCAATTAATTTAACTACTAAAGTTTTTAATCGTCAAATAAGAGATTGAAGGTTGGAATCCTACTTACACAAAAAATGATTACTATTGGTATCCTTACCTTAAAGCCAATGCCTTTGACCACAAGATTTTCAGCAACTGAAGTGAAAGTAGAGCTAGAATTCATAAGTTCGTGATCACCCCATTCAATAAACGTAACATGGCGGCCTGCTCCATCAAGGAAAATACACGTTTTATCGTATGTGATTGTGACTTTTTCTCTGCACAATAAGATAATTAAATAGAAAACCTTATAATCAATTAATAAGCTCTACAATACAGTAATAACTCATTAATTATAAAAATAAAAAAAAAAAAAAAAAAAAAAAAAATACACTAATAACTCTACGCATATATGCCAGCACACAAGTGCGTATGTGTTTATACCACAACTAGCTAGGTTTTAAAGTGTTTTGTTTTACCTGTATACGCCAGCAAAAATTTGAATTCGTATCCACATGGTGTTATCTGAAGGAATAGAATCAATGGCGCTTTGAATGGTCGTGAAGTTTCCGTGACCTGAAATATCTACAGTGATGGTAAATGCAACTTTGAAAGGGTTGGCTTCATTTAGTTCACACAAGAAAGCTGATATAGACAAATTGCAGTATAGTAACAAAAGGGTAATGCATGAAAATAATTGGAGAGACTGCATTTTATGCATGTGAGTATCTCCTTGCTAGTATAAGCTTAATTTTAAACAAATATTCTTTTAGTACAAAACTCTAATAGAAGCCATAATTTATATAGAGACCAACGGTAGGGTATTTTCCAAGAAGCCACGGCCTATTTGGTGGAATATAAAAACAAAAAAAAAAAAATTAAAAAAAAAAATCAAATTTGAAATCAAATTTATTCTCATTGTTTGGAAAATGATCATATTTTCTGTCTGTAAATTACCTAATTTAGCTGGGGAAATGTATGCATGGGCTGGGCTATTATGTAAGGTCATGGGTATATCCATTGTTAAATGCGATATAGATTCTTTTTTTTTTTTTCCTTTTAGGTTAAATTATCAGACTAGCTAGGATTTACATTAATTGGATTATTTGCATGTTATGTTAGATTATTGAAATACTTTCTGCCTAGAATAAAAAAGGTAGGCTTTTATGCTAGACTAGATTATTCTTTACATTCCAAGTAAAGATATATAGGAGCAAAAATAACTTTGACTATAAAAAATAAGAATAATATCTTTTACGGACTCACCCACCTAGCTCCTCTGGTTCTCATCTGTCTCAGCTGGCCATATAGTGCAGGATATTCAATGCCTCATTATATAGTAATCTTAATGTTGACAAAGTGCCAACTCTGTTTTGCTCACTCCTTGGCTAAGATATGCCAGGCATATTACAATTTGGATAAAAGATTCTCCTCCACAAACTATAATGGCTTTGTACTCTGTTTTGCCTTTGTACTCTGTTTTGCTCACTCAAGAAAAAAAAGAGTCTACATAAAATAGAGAAGAATATATTTTATAGTATATTGCATGTAGATTTACAAAATAAATTTTATGTCACGAATTCGTATACTCCAATTACATTCACTTTTAATTCTTAGAAAAACAAATTTGTTTGATAATATGGAGAAAAATATAGTAAATATCCACTGTCATTAAAAAAAAAAAAAAAAAAAAAATTTGGGAGAAGGATCTATTTTCAGTTTTGGCATAACGAATGAATGTGCTATTTTCCAAGTGTGCCTACCGAACTATAAACAATAGATTGTATTTAGAGTATATGATGGGTGGGTCATTCTGTAGCATATGTGAGAAATTGTTGACTCCTTCGGGAGGGTCAACTCAGTAATGTTTGTAGTCCTCCCATCTAATAATATAATTAGTTGGAAACCCATGCAAATTGCAATGCACGATAATTTTAATATGATATGATTTTTTTTTTTTTTTTTGGTTGTTTAAATACGAAATTTGAAAACTCACTTAGTGTATAAACATTTGTGAATGTTTAGACCCCCAAATACAAATTTTCCAATACAAGCTTATATTCAAACAATGTATATGTGGAATATGAAATATAAGCAATACCCAAATTAGCAAACTACTCTAAGCCATTAATTAATCACAACCAGTATAAATTAAAAGCTAAGAGTACGAGAAAGAAAGATGCAAACACAAGATAACACCGGCACGTGTTATCGAAGAGGAAACCGAAGAACTTGGCGAAAAATCTTTCCACACCCTCCACGCGGTGAATGATCCACTAGAAAATTAGTTGGGATACATGAATAACAATAGACCCTCCAAGCTTAATCTACCCAATGCACCTGAGCCCTCCAAGCTTCTTACTCCAACAAGGTTATGCCGAACTATGTCTTCTCCATGGTTTTAAAAACGGACCGGACCAGCCGGTCTGACCGGTTCAATTGGGAATCAGCCTTCATTCCAATTTGGTTATGGGAAAAAACCGAAAATACCTTAAAAACTGAAAAAATTTGAAAACCTAGCAGTTCAACTAGAAAATCGAAAACTAGCATGGTCAAACCGATTACTGATCGGTTGGGGTTATCTGACTTTCCCAGCCTAAAACTACGACGTTTTGGTCCTAAAAACTAACCCTAAAGTCCTCAGTTCACTCTCTGATCTCACGATCACTCATCACGCCTCTTCTCTGAGTTCTCTCATCTTTGTGGCTCTCACTCACCTCACTCATGACTCAACTCAACTCAAGCTTTGCCTCTGTTTCTACACCTATCCTTGCCTCAAGCTCACGCATAGTCTCACGCTTGCGGCACTCAAAATTTTTTTTTCCCTTCTCATCCTCACAATGTTTGAAGTTCGGTTGGGTTTTTTTTTTTTTTTCCTTCTCAGTCTCACCCTCGCCCTCTGAGCTCTGCTCTCTGCTTCTTGGTGTCTAGGTTTTCTAATTGGGTTTTGTCATTTTGCTTTTGATTTTGATTTTCTCTATTTTTTTTTTTTTTTTTCATTTCTCTGGGCTTCATCAGGTAATAATTAATATTCTTTTCTTTTTTTATGATTTTGACTCTATTCATTTTCTCTGTTCTTTTTTTTTTTTTTTTTTTTTCATTTCTCAGATTTTTAGATTCCCAGTTCATGTTCTCAACTTCATCTCAAGTTCTCCTTTCGTGACTTCACTGGTAAGTGGTAACTTCTATAGTTAATTCTCCTTTCAATTATTAGTTTACAATAGCATTTTAGTTTATTTGTGATTTTGTGTATGTTGTGGATTTGATTTACAGAGCATTATTGTTTGTGAAATATAAGTTATAGAGTATTATACTATAGTTTGTGTATATTGTGTTGATGAATTTATTTTTTGATAAAATGGTTGCTGCCAGTCTGAAATTCTTGAGAAATTGTTGACTATTGTTTGTGTATGTTGTGTTGATGAATTTATTTGTTGATAAAATGGTTGCCGCCAATTTGAAATTGTTGACTATTGTTTGTGTATGCTGTGTTGATGAATTTATTTGTTGATAAAATGGTTGCTGCCAGTCTGAAATTGTTGAGTGAAATGGAGTCCGCCTCTGCCAGTCTGAAATTGTTTGTGGATGTAAATGTAATGACTAACGAACTTATTTATTTGGTTTTGTTGAAAGTTTAATTATGTTAAGGATGATTGTTTTGTAATGTTATTATGTTAAATTCTTTAAAAAGATGTTATATACTTGTATTTTTTTTTAAGGAAACATATTTATTACTATTGATTTTTTAGTTTTAGCATATTAAAAAATTATTAATTATTTACATAATTTAAATAAATAATAATTAAATTATTTATGACGTCACCGGTTCAACCATGGGTCCGACCAAAAAACCAGTAATTAGCACATTGACCGGTTCTTTCACCGTACCGGTTTTTTAAACCATGGTCTTTTCTAGCTTTCTGGATCCCACAATTAGCCCATTGCATCAACCAATATGAATTGGTTCTCTCTTGAACTGCTTCCCAAACACCAAGAACCTTCTCACTACTTTGAATTTGGTGAGGTAAGGATTTGGTTTATAATCCTCTCATGGGTATGACAATGGAGAGAGTGAGAGTAAAGAAATTTGGAGAATCAAATGTATAAGATTGTGGATGAATCGATCTTATTTTTCTCTAAGGTTTCTCTCTCAAAATTATCTTTGAAAGCTTTCTACATTTTGTGGGTATAAGGGTATTTATAGTAGGGTATGAGATGGAATGTGAAAAGTCATTTTTCAGCAAAACAAGGTGCACTGGCGAGTCACTTCAAGGGTACTGGGATGAGTCGCGAGTTCCAGTTGCCAGTTACCAAACTAGGCCAGACTGTACTTTTTGTCTTGTAGTGATCCAGCTATCCAGACTCTTTGTCTTCTTGCATGCTTCACATGTGTGCTTCATTTTGGCAAGTCACTACTTGCGAGTCTGTCGCGAGTCCAATCGCGAGTCACCTTCTTGTTGCACACTCTTGATCAAATCTTCACACTCTCTCACATATAGCCCTTACATTATTCCCATCTAAATATAGGGTTTCTAAATGCTGAATTACAAGCAAATTTGGTACGGAATAAAGCCAACACATAGTTGAATAAATTTAACTTTACAAAATTTGATAATTCTTGACTTAAGTAGTTAGACCTAACATTCCAAGTAACCAAACCCATTAAACTTATCTCAATAGAATATTTTATATCTCATAAAAGGGAGTGTGAATTCCATGTTGAAAATATGTGTTTCCAAATGCTGAATTACAAGCAAATTTGGCACGGAATAAAGCCAATACATAGTTGAATAAGTTTAACTTTACAATCTCCCCTTTTGGCTATTCCGTGACAAAACCCTAAAACAGACTTTAGACTTAAAATGTGAGTTAGGAACAGTTGCCAAAACTCACTCACACCTAATTCTAGATCCGTGAAACTCTTGAACCATGCAAACAAGTCTCTGTAAAAAAATATCACAAAATACATTCATTAGGTTCATTGTAAGTGGAAAACTTAGAATGCATATGGAGCAAGCACAATATGATCAAGCAAGTATGAATATGATAATGAAGCATAACTTGACCATACAAGAACAATCACTATAAATAGTGACTACAATGAACATTCATATGGTGAATGAACATCCGGACCTGCAAGCAAATAAGCTTAATGCAAAGTATCATTTGCATGTCCAACACATAGTCGATGCAAGAACACTAAAGCAAGAAGCATTAGGTTTAAATTGCATCAAAGATACAAGATCCAACAAATTAGACTTAAAATGTGAGTTAGGAACAGTTGCCAAAACTCACTCACACCTAATTCTAGATCCGTGAAACTCTTGAACCATGCAAACAAGTCTCTGTAAACAAATATCACAAAATACATTCATTAGGTTCATTGTAAGTGGAAAACTTAGAATGCATATGGAGCAAGCACAATATGATCAAGCAAGTATGAATATGATAATGAAGCATAACTTGACCATACAAGAACAATCACTATAAATAGTGACTACAATGAACATTCATATGGTGAATGAACATCCGGACCTGCAAGCAAATAAGCTTAATGCAAAGTATCATTTGCATGTCCAACACATAGTCGATGCAAGAACACTAAAGCAAGAAGCATTAGGTTTAAATTGCATCAAAGATACAAGATCCAACAAAGGCACAAGAATACTAAAGAAAATGCAAGACGTTAACTAAAAGTACTAAGCTACATAAGTAAGGGTACATATAAGCATAGTCTAAATAACTAAAAATTCAAGTATCCATAACACAAAGTATCCATGTATTTTAAAAACAAAGTACGAAAACCATAGAATACTGAAATAAAGTGCTATGAAACCCATAATAAAACTATAAAAACCATAAACCATAGTCTAAAACCAATTAGCAACCAATGCTATTTACTTCCCCTCAATATAAGTTCCCCCTCAAGAGCTACCATACTACTCCCCCTTTTTTACCGGAATGGCCAAACGGCTAAGGCTGGTGAGTAAAGCTGTCAAACTTGGCTGCCAACATGTTGATTTGGTCTTGGATAGCTACAAGTTTGTTGGAATGCTCATCTGCTCATCCCGAAGACCATCAATACTCTCAAGTATAATTTGAATAGCATCGGGAGGAACTGACGATGATGATGATGCTCCTCTCCTACGTTAACCACCACCATGTGTTGGAAGAGGTTGTTGTCCTTCCACTTCAGTCTCTGTATCAGTAGGAGGTGCTTCTTCAGCCTCTTCAGCATGTTCATCTCTAGGAATTCGAATCCTACTTCTTAAGATTGTTTGAGAGTTGATGGGAGGAGTTAGAGGCATTGGACCAATGTGTTGTGGAGTCTCCACACCATTTTCATGAAGGATCCTCATTATAAGATTTGGGACAACAAGCTTTGATCTTGAGGTTGTCTTTGTAGACTCTACAATGATGTTGTACAAGTGTGCACTAATGTCAAAGTAGGTGTTCTCACGAAGCTCCATGAGGAATATGGCTCTAGCATTGTTGATGATTGACAACTTCTTGATCGGATACAAGATAAACAGCATGATATATGCCAGGCATCTCAAATCTAGGGGAAAGGAGGTTGTGTTGAGCTTCTTCCTTCCCTATGAGCACCAATGTGAAGTTGCATAGATTCTAAAGAGAGCATTCTGTCCTTGAATGGAGTGAACCCTTTATGATCTTTTTCTTCAAGTCCAAGTATAGCATCAATGTCCTTAATGTCAAGAGTGAATGCATAACCTCTAACCTAGCACTCTATGTGATCCTCTTTGAGTGATGCATTAGCGTAAAACTCTTTGATCAAATGTTCACAAATTCCGAGGAATTCGCCAAGAAGTTTATCCCAACCCCGTCCTTCAAAACACCTAGGAATGAAGGAATCATTAAGATCAGCAAGATGCACTTGTCTCTACTGAATGATTGGAGCTGTTTTGAATTGAAGGGCATATCTCTCAAAATGTTGAAGGGAGCGAAAAAAGCTGTTATCATGGCGCTTTATCTTGTCACCACGTTGAGCAGCAGTTTTTTGCGGAGCCATCTACAAAACATAGCAGCAAATACCACAAAAATAAAGCACAATGAACGGCAACAAACTTGGTTAGACACAAGTTAGTACCAAAAACATAAACTACGAATTAAACCCTAAAAACTAAAATTTAAAGAGTATTTTAAACAAAAATGACATGTGAAGATACTAAACATCAAAGCATGATATAATCATGGCATTAGTCCCACAACATGTCAAAGATTGTGTGTGTGTGTGCATCATATGGAAAAGTGTTTATATAAGAGGCATGAAATCATGAAAGAGGCAAAGTGTGAAACACATAATCATTAGTTGTTCCAAACATGGAAACATGATTATCCCCAAATTTTGTAGTTGACAAAATTACACACAAAAACATCTAAATAGACATTTTATCAACAAAATGGTATGCACACCACAACACAAAACATTGTATAATGCATAAGCATGTAATAATCTTGATAGAAACATGAAAAACAAGCATTATAGCATTATTCTCAACAAAACCCATATATCAATTTCATCAAAAACAACAAAAACTCATGTTCATCAACAATATTTCAATATCTCAACAAAAACAACAAATCCATGAAATATAATGCTTTAAACTTGAAATAAAGTAAAAAAGAGTGAAAACCCATACCTTTTCTTTGATTTCGAGTGAAGATTGTAGAGAAAAAT
The DNA here is from genome assembly GCA_023736055.1 of Quercus glauca. NCBI lineage: Eukaryota > Viridiplantae > Streptophyta > Magnoliopsida > Fagales > Fagaceae > Quercus > Quercus glauca. Next base: position 80,618,397 of record CM043318.1, on the reverse strand, counting down.
GGAGGTTTGTGGAGTAAAGAAAATGGTTTTGAGAGAGGAAGAGGTGGAGAAGACAAAGAGACAAGCATGTGATGCAAGGGAAAGTGAAAATTTTTGAAAAACTGTCTGATTTTTAACCATTTTTTGGCAAAACATGCATTTTTCGTGACTCAACTGACTTGCGAATGAGCCGCCAAAATCCATTGAACCCTAATTTTGAAAATTTCTCTAAGTCTTTTTCTCGACTAGGACTTACACTCGCCAATAAGTCGCGAAAGCCTCTAGATGAACTCGCGAATGAGTTGCCAAAAATCCTCAAACCTAGATTTTGATAAACTTTTCTAAGCCTTTTTTGCAACTGGAACTTTCGCTTGCCAAATAATCGCGAATGCCTCGGGTTGAGCTCACGACTGGAGCATGAAACTTGCTACTCGCGAGTGAGTCGCAAAAGCCTTTGGATGAACTAGCGAATAGGTCGCCAAAAATCCTCAAACCCAGATTTTGATAAACTTTTCTAAGTCTTTTTTACAACTGGAACTTTCACTTGCCAAACAATCGCGAATTCCTCGGGTTGAGCTCGCGACTGGAGCATGAAACTTGCTACTTGCAAGTGAGTCGCTAAAATGCAAAGTTGCAAAATTTTGGATTTTTGTGAAATTTTTCAAAAAAAAAAAAAAAACTTTCCAAAAACAACTAAAACACTCAAAAATCTTTTTGGGTTTTATCAATAGATGATTGAGCATGTACATCACATTTAATCAAGTACAATCACACAAATGAATAAGGCATTCATTGAACATAGACATGCGTGATGTGTGTGGGTATCAATTATGAGATAGTCCTTAGTCTAATGTGAAATTTCAATGATTGATTCAACCAAGTCATACATAACTAGCACTAAGTAGAGTGACCTATCTCAATTGTAGAAATGAACATATATGACCTCTCGCATAAACTTGATTATATTGAGTTAGAAGCTTTTCATTTGGTTTCTTTTCTTTTGATCATTTTCATCTTTACATCTCTTTTTGAGATCGATGCTTGAAATTTTTTATATTTCAATTTGATGAGTAAGCCTTTGGCTTTTTGGCACCATACATTTTAAATACATGTCGCTTTCCTAGTCAAATACTAGTTTGTGCGACGGCTTTTTCAGCTCATTATCCCTTTTTGAGATTTGACATTGGTTGAGCTTTTAAGCATAAAAGAAAATGAGTCAGAAGAGATATAGGCACAAGTCTACGCATGTATCAAGATCAACAAAACTATTGACTAATCATTCATGACAAGTTTGAAGATCAATTTACAACAATCACATAGATGTCAAGACGTTTCCCACAAAGATACAAGTGCATAGAGAACAAGCTAAGCTCATTAATACACAAAGCCATTAGTACGAAGGTACAAGGCTAAACTTGCATATGACAATGCGCAACACCGCCGATCAAACTTTTTGGATTTTATACTTTTTATGTGCTTTTGGATTTTTGACACAAAACAAAGTAAAGACTGATAAAAAACAATAAACAACCAAAGCTTTTAAACAAAAACAATTTAAAAACATGAAACCAACAAAGTAGTGTGTGCTTCACTCAATTAAGAACAATTTAAAATAGATATGTAAAACACACAACACACATGAGTTTCATGGAATGATACTGACATCGATGGTCTTATGGAGTGATTTGAACTGAGGACCATCATAGAGGTTTGGTGAAGATGTCCACCTTTTGGTTGTCTGTGTGAATGAATTCAAGACATATGATTTTATCTTCCACCAAATCACGGATGAAGTGATAGCAAATCTCTATGTGCTTGGACTTTGAGTGCTGAACAGGATTCTTGGAAAGATTTATGGCACTAGTGTTGTCACAGAACACACTTATCGTATCTTGAGGAATCCTATAGTCATGAAGAAGTTTCTTCATCCAAAGAATTTGAGTACAACAACTCCCAGCAGCTATATACTCAGCTTCAACTGTAGATAGAGATACCGAGTTCTTCTTCTTACTAATCCATGAAACAAGATTGTTTCCAAGATAGAAACATCCGCCCGAAGTGCTCTTTCGGTCATCAACACTTCATGCCCAATCTGCATCCGAGTAACCGGCTAGACAATCATTAGAGTCTTTTGAGTACCATAAACCATACTCGAGAGTGCCATTAATATAGCATATGATTCTCTTCACATCCATCAAGTGAGACTCCTTAGGAGCTGCTTGATAACGAGCACATACTCCCACACTAAATGCAATGTTTGGCCTGCTTGCAGTGAGATATAGGATGAACGGTTTAGACCCCTTAAACTATAACCAGATTGCGTAGCCTAGATTAATTAGCCAAGTTGTTACTTAGTCAAATTAAACAATTCTAGGTTAAAACAATCACAAAATCATATCAAGCATATAAAACGTATAAAGCAGCGGAAAATAAATAACACATGATATGATCACCCAGGAAACCACACGGAAAAACCTGGGGAGGATTTTACCCACCGATCCTCAAGGCAAAACGGAATCCACTAAGAAAGAATTGAAGTTCTTACAAAAGGACTTACAAGCTCCCCGCTTGACTTCCTAATGCTACCCACCAGTAAAACTTCCTAACACGACCACGCGCAGGCTCCGAGTCCACGGACTACTTCTTTCTTTGAATCCCTTGATCAGCTACAAGCACCCACGCTTGATATTCTTTAAGCTTCAAAGGTAGCAACCAAGTTGATCATCAAGATGTTGATGTGATCTCAATCTTGAAAACCCTAAGCTTTGTGTAAAGGAAAGCTCCTCTAGATCTCACAAGAGATTTACACAAAACCGCAATGTATGAGCAACAATACAACTTATGCAACTCTGAAAAACATGGCTAGGGTTTGCCTTATATACCTAGGGCAAAAACATAAAACCCTAAACGTTTAAAGAGCTAGGGCTGAGTTGGAAATTCTGCAGAAAAAACATTCTGGCCGACTTTCGATCGATCGAGTCTAACTTTCGATCGATCGAGCCAGGCCGAAAGTAACTAATACTTCTGCAGCCACTCGATTCCAACTTTATAATATTAAACCAACTTTGAGCAAGCCTAAACAAGACTAAATACATTGTTTTGATCATGGTTTGCCAACATTACAAATTAGAGTTCTAAATACATAAAATCCTAAGACCGTAGAACCTAACATAGGAGACTTCCAATAATGCTCCTATACAAAGTTGGACTTACTTCTACCCCAAAAGAATCAAGACTAAACTTGGTAGATGAACTCATGGGAGTGGAAGCATGCTTTTTGGAATCTAGTCCAAACTTTTGGACAAGATTTCGTGCATATTTTTCTTGAGAGATGAATATACCATCCTTCCTTTGTTTTACTTGAAGACCCGAGAAAAATGTAAGTTCCCCCACCATACTCATTTCGAATTTCTTCTTCATTTCTTTAGAAAACTCTATAACATGGGCATCTATGGTGGCTCTAAACACTATGTCATCAACATACACTTGAGCTACAAGGAGATAGTTCTCATTTTTCTTCACAAACAATGTCCGGTCAGCATACCCTCTTTGAAATCCTCTATCCAAGAGATAATTTGTAAGCCGATCATACCATGCTCTAGGTGCTTGTTTCAATCCATAGAGTGCCTTCTTCAATCTCAAAACATGATCCGAGAAGTGAGGATCTTGGAAACCTTTGGGTTGTTCAACAAAGACTTCTTCATTAAGGAACCCATTGAGAAAGGCACATTTCCATTTGGTAGAGTGTGAAGTCCATAATACATGCAATGGACAAAAGTATGCGAATACACTTAAGTCTAGCCACTAGGGCAAAGGATTCATCAAAATCTACTCCTTCCACTTAAGTGTAACCTTGAGCCACCAACCAAGACTTATTTCTTATTATCTAACCATCCTCATCGGTCTTATTTTTGAAAATCCACTTTGCGCCGATGACATGAGTGTCTTTGGGCCTTGGAACATGTTCCCATATGTCATTCCTCACAAATTGATTCAGTTCTTCATGCATTGAATCCACCAAATTCTCATCTTGAAGAGCTTCTTCTACCCTTTTTGGCTCAAATTGAGCAACATAGCAATGATAAGTCACTTGGTTTGCAACAAGTGTGCTCCCTTTTCTAAGATGAAGACCTTCATCTAGAGAATCAATAATATTACTTTCTAGATGATTTTTAACCACTCTAGATGATGGTTTCTTTGAGGTGGACACTTCATCATTCTGGGAGATAAGAGGATGAACTTCTAGAAGGGTGAGAGGGCTTGGGGATTTAGACAATGACCTTGTCTCCAATCTAGAGTTCATGGGAGTAGAATCTCTTTCTAGTGAACATTCTTCCACTTTAACACCTTGGGCTTCAATCTCAACGATAGCCTCTTTGGAGCTTGTTCCTTCTCCACTATCATCATTTGCTACGTTTTTTATGGTATCATCAATAATCACATGGATGGAATCCATCACCGTTTTTGTTCTCTTGCTGAAGACTCTATATGCCCGACTAGTGGTTGAGTACCTGAGAAAGACACCTTCACCACTCTTTGCATCAAATTTTCCAAGGTTCTCTCGATCATTTAGTATGTAACACTTACTCCCAAAGACTCAGAAGTATTTCACTTTTGGCTTCTTCCCATTCCAAATTTCATATGTAGTCTTCTTTGTTCCTGCAAAAAGACTCAAATTTTGCATTCTCAAACTCCTTGCCATGGTCGGTTCTTATCCTAACAATCGGTACACCTTTCTTGTTTTAAAGCTTCTTACAAAGAGTCTCCATCTTCTCACATGCTTCCGATTTCTCTCTAAGAAATTCCACCCATGTGTATCTTAAGAAATCATCGACAATGACCATAATATACCATTTTCCTTCTAAGCTTTCCATTCTTTTAGGTCCCATTAAATCAACATGGAGAAGCTCTAAGCAACATGATGTAGAGATCACATTCACCTTTTGATGACTCGCCTTTGTTTATTTTCCCATTTGACAAGCACCACAAATGGTCTTCTTCACCTTCCCGAATTTTGGGAGTCCCACAACAGCTTCAAGTTTGGACACTTTCGCCACTTGTTTGAAGTTTGAATGGCTGAGTCTTTGATGCCAAAGTTCCAACACATCAACTCAGGCACTCCTACAAGAGATATTTGGCGTAGGAACCACTCCATAGCAATTGGCGGTGGTCCTATATCCCTCCAAGACTTGAATTCCTACTTCATTTATGATCACACACCCCTTCTTTGAGAATTGAACAAGAAAGTCCTCATCACATATTTGAGTGATGCTTAAGAGATTCGCTTTAAGCCCTTTGATATATAGAACATCTTTAAATAGAGGTAGCCTCGGTATCTCGATAGTCCCTTTGCCAAGAACTTGAGCATGGCTTCCATCCCCAAATGTTACATATTCACCAACCTTCTCTTTAAAAGACTTAAATAGTGATTTATCTCCTATCATATGACGAGAACATCCACTATCAAGATACCATAAACAAGAATTGAATACTTTCAAAGTGGTGTGCAAAAACAAACAAGTATGAGATAAGCATTCTTGATCTTTAAACGGAAAGTCATCTTCATTTTTTATTCTCTTACTAGATTGAATTCTCTTTTTAAGGTGATCAGCCTTGTCACACAACATTCTATTTCTTCTTTTATACTTCTCAATCAATGAATTTGACTCACATAGAGTATTGTGTAAGACATGGTTCTTGTGTTCAATATACTTTAGCACGTGAACAAACATTCTAGCATGTTTCTTTGTTTTTAATAACTCTAAGAGTTCATTGTTAGGAAAATATTTAAAAATACTCATAGAGTCATTATCACAAGCATTTGCACCACAATTCGACATAGCCTTTTCCATAGCTTCATCCATTGCTACAAGGGGTCTAGGATCACACTAAGGACATAGAAATCCGTCAAAGTGTACCCGCTCTGATACCAAATGAAAACTCAATTAGTGTATAAAACACTTGTGAATGTTTAGACCCCCAAAAACAAATTTTCCAATACAAGCTTATATTCAAACAATGTATGTGCAGAATATTAAATATAAGAAATTTCCAAATTAGCAAAATACTCTAAGCCATTAATTAATCACAACCAGCAAAAATTAAAAGCTAAGAGTAGGGGAAAGAGAGATGCAAACACAAGATAACATAAGCACGTGATATCGAAGAGGAAACTGAAGAACTCGGTGAAAAATCTCTCCGTTGCCCTCCAAGTGGTAAATGATCCACTAGAAAATCAGTTAGGATTCATGAATAACAATAGACCCTCCAAGCTTAATCTACCCAATGCACCTAAGCCCTCCAAACTTCTTGCTCCAACAAGGTTACACCAAACCGTGTCTTTTCAAGCTTTCTGGATCCCGTAATTAGCTTATTGCATCAACCAATATGAATTGGTTCTCTCTTGAACCGTTTCCCAAACACCAAGAATCTTCTCACTACTCTGAATTTGGTGAGGTAAGGATTTGGTTTATAATCCTCTTATGGGTATGACAATAGAGAGGGTGAGAGTAGAGGAATTTGGAGAATCAAATGTATAAGACTGTGGATGAATCAATCTTGTTTTTCTATAGGGTTTCTCTCTCAAAATTCTCTCTGGAAGCTTTCTACATTTTGTGGGTATAAGGGTATTTATAGTAGGGTATGAGATGGAATGTGAAAAGTCATTTTTCAGCAAAATAAGGTGCACTAGTGAGTCACTTTGCGACTGGGATGAGTCACGAGTTCCAGTCACCAGTTACCAGACTAAGCCAGACTGTATTTTTTGTCCTATAGTGATTCAACTATCCTGACTCTTTATCTTTTTGCATGCTTCACACGTATGCTTCATTTTGGCAAGTCACCACTCGTAAGTGAGTCGTGAGTCACCTTCTTGTTGCATACTCTTGATCAAATCTTCACACTTTCTCACACACAACCCTTACATTATTTTCACCTAAATATAGGGTTTCTAAATGCTGAATTAACAAGCAAATTTGGCATGGAATAAATCCAACACATAGTTGAATAAATTCAATTTTACAAAATTTGATAACTCTTTACTTAAGTAGTTAGACCTAACATTCCAAGTAACTAAACTCATTAAACTTATCTCAATAGCATATTTTATATCTCATAAAAGAGACTGTGAATTTCATCTTGAAAATATGTGTTTCCTCATCACTACATGTGATTTTTCAACTTACTAAGGTCTTAATTGTTAATATAGTACTCATGATACATCATAGAAAACAACATTTCATATTCTTGTTCACACTTCACTCAGGATTGAGAGTCTATGTAAATCAAAGTTGTAAGATTTATTATTCAATAGACAGTAATAAAAGAATAATTAATCTCACACAATACAATTCAATGTATCTTACACACTTATCAACGTATTAATTAGAAGTCTTCACTTCCATTATTAAGACAAACTACCTTAATTAGTTGACACGTTATAGTCTTTATAGATGAAATGTTCAATTTTATTACCGACTACAAAATAAAAATATTGAGTTTACAAGGAACTTGTGATTTATTTCTTATGTAACTAATGTATATAAATCACATATAGTGCATCTTAAGGACTATATAATAATGTTCAAATATTCATGTTACCATTATTTTAGATAATAAAATAACTTTTATTATTTTTATACATGTTGTTGTACGAATGCGCGACATAATTAAGACAATAGGATTTCAAAGCACTAATCTGAACAAATGAGTGGATCACCGACGTGTTACCCTTGAAATAAACATTGCATGGAACTTAATACTCAGCTGATAATGTCAAATGATTGGCTTGTCTGGCTTAAATAGCCATGTCAGTGGCGATTGGCAATGTTGGTATATCTCTTTCTCTCTCTGTCTCCGTCTCCCTCTCTCTCCTCTTCCTTTTCTGTCATCACTAGACTTCGACCGTAATCTTAGGGAACCAAACTCACATTCGATCACTCTGCTCTCTACCTCAATGGAACAAAAAATTTTAAAGTTCCATATCTTTCACCACATTCCCTTCTCCTCACTACATTTCCTAAATCTTTGATGTAAAACACCATAATTCTCTCAGTTGATATATATAATAACTAGAAGTTTCCTTTGCATGTCTAATCAACAATAATGGTAGCTGCAATGTTGGATCCAATATAAGCTACAGCTCTACACACGTTGAAGTAAAGTAATAACAATTAAATGTATGAAAAAAATTGGAGATATTGCATTTTTTGCATGTGAATTGTTTGATATTATGAACTTTGGAAGAAAGACTGGTTTGATTTAGATTTCTGAGAGATGCTATGATTTATAATTTTATATGTATATATAGACCAAAAACAAGATTTTTGTCATCAATGAATGATACGTACGTTATCTAGTGGATACCCATAAAAATCTTGGCCAAATCGATAGACAAACCTGGCGAATAAAAATACTGCCAATTAGAGAAGGGAAAAAAAAATCATAATTACGGTTCTCAAATTTAATTTCGTTCAGAAAATTGAATGGGTTAAACATGCTCATAGGTGTAAATTAAATCTTAAAACAGCCATGACTACAAGCAACTGTTGAAGATAATAACCCAAAGCACCCAGTGAAAATAGAAGAAGAAAATTCAGAGCATTCAACGGCTAGTTAACGGCTAGTTTCTAATTAGAAACGATGTCATATAACTTAGCCTATTTATACTCTTCATGAAAACGAGTCGTTTTGGGTGTGCTGAGTATTGTCTAAATGAAACGGAGCGTTTTAGTATAATTGGTTATAATTCATCTTGTTCAAGACTCCTTCTAAGTCCTCTACTCCTATTCTGGGTTTCAGAGTCTACTTCAGAGAGAGAGCTCCAATTGTCTTCCAACAAACATTCCTTAAATCACGGCGTATAATGCGGAGTAAGTTATTTTTAGTTAGAACGGTTTTAGTCTCTAGGTCTTTCTTGATCTAATTATACTATATAAACAGTCTTGGAGTTGTAAATTCATTTAAGCTTAGTGAAATATTTCTTGAGTGTTTCTCTTCATAATCTCTCTCTTTTTTCTCTCTCTCTTTTCACTATTTGTTCTTATTTCCGCCATTGTTGTACACAATCATAAGCTTCAAATTCTTTCATGGTATCAGAGCCAAGATCTATGGCTTCAACAACACCAACCGATGCAACTCAATTTGTACACACAACTCCAATTCAACCAACGACCATACCTCCCACATCTGTACCTTCAACTTCCACATTACCTACCGCAATTCAATCGCCATTATTGTTTCTCTCAAATATGTCCAATCTTATGTCAATCAAACTTGACTACACCAACTACATCCCATGGAGGCATCAGTTACTTACCATACTGGAGGCTTACTCATTGATTGAACACATTGATGGTACAGCACTGAAACCATCACCGTTTACACTTGATACTACAAAAAATAAAACTTCAGTTGCAAATCCTTTCAAGCTTGGAAAATCAGGGATAAAGCACTTCTTTCCCTGATCAACTCAACTCTTGCACCCCAAGTCTTCTCACTAGTTGTTGGTATCACTAACTCAAGAGAGGTGTGGAACACTTTAGAACAAAGGTTTACATCCACATCAAGAGCCAACATTCTAAATCTCAAGCTTGAACTACAAAGTATCAAGAAATGTAATGAATCTGTGAATTCATTCATTCAGAGGATCAAAATTGCTCGAGATAAACTCCTTGCTGTTGGAGTGATAGTTGATAATGAAGAGCTAATCTGCATTGTGCTAAGAGGACTTCCTGGAGAATTTGCACATTTTTGCTCTGCAATTCGTACTAGGAGTGATCCAATCACTTATGAGCAGTTAGCTATCATGCTACAGAGTGAAGAACAGGCTATGACAAATCACATGTATTCAATTTCTCACAATCTTGCCATGTTTGCTTCCAATGGTAAAGCAAATGGTAGTACATCAAACCAGTCACAGAATCATGGTTCCAGTAGAGGAAGAGGAAGAAATAATGCAAACAGAGGAAGAGGTGGAGGCAGGTTTACTCATGGTGGAAATCAGCAATATTTTTCACCACAGGCCTCTCACAATTTCTCTTCTCAGTCTCATAATTTCTCTCCTCAGCATGGTGCTTCTCAAAATTTTTCTCAACAACAATCTTCTCAAGGCTTTAAACATGAAAGACCATCATGCCAAATCTGTGGGAAGTCTGGACATCAAGCTTTAGACTGTTATCACAGGATGGATTTTGCTTATCAAGGCAAAAATCCTCCACTAAAGCTTGCTACTATGGCCAGTGTGTCTAATGCAGCTATTACCAATAATCAAGATCCATGGCTTGCTGATTCTGGTACATCTGATCATCTCACTGCCAGTCTCAATAACCTCTCAGTTCAATCTTAGTACAAAGGGCCAGACCAGGTTACTGTTGGGAATGGCCAAACCTTACCAATTAATCACATAGGTAATGCTACCTTACACACAAAATATCATGATTTTACTCTTAAAACTGTACTTCATGTCCCACAAATTGCCTTGAATTTACTATTTGTACACAAATTCTGTCTGCATAACAATTGTTCTTGTTATTTTGATGCTAATCAAATCAAAATTCAGGACATTCCTATGGGGAAACTCCTTTACAAGGGCTTGAGTGAGAATGGAGTCTATCCTATCTACTCCAAGAACTTCAACAAGCTACCTCCTCATTTCAATTCTGAGTCATCTCCACAAAAGAGTCTTTCTTCAAATGGTACTTCCTTTCTGTCAAGTTTTCATGTAAATAAGTCCAACAACTGGTTGCTGTGGCACCATAGGTTAGGACATCCAAGTGATGCTGTGTTGAATACAGCCTTGTCATCTGTTGGTCATGTTTGCATTTCCAATGCCAATAAAATTCCTTCTCATTGTAAACATTGCTTGAATGGTAAAATGCATCAATTTTCTTTTCCTATATCTGACTTTCAAGCTTCAAAACCTCTTGAATTGGTTCACTCAGATGTTTGGGGTCCTGCTCCTGTTACATCTTACAATGATTTTCAATATTATGTCTTATTTGTTGATGCATACTCAAAATTTACTTGGCTTTACCTTCTTAAACACAAATCTGATGTTCTTGACATCTTCAAGTTCTTCAAAGCCACTATGGAAAATCAGTTAAATTCTAAGATTAAAATCCTAAGAACTGATAATGGTGGTGAATATACCTCCAATGCCTTTAAACTTTTTTGTTCCACTCAAGGTATTGTCCATCAGTTTTCATGTCCACACACTCCTCAGCAAAATGGAGCGGCTGAGAGAAAGCATAGACACATTGTTGAGTGTGCTCTCATTATGCTCTCTCACTTTCAGTTACCTCCATCCTACTGGTCTTTTGCTGTATCCACAGCTGTCCACATCATCAACAGACTTCCAACACCTAATCTTCAAAATTCCACTCCTTGGGAAAAGTTGTTTAAGTCAAAACCTGATCTTACACATTTAAGAACTTTTGGTTGCATCTGTTTTCCCTTATTAAGACCTTACAATGTACACAAACTCTTACCACACACTACTTCCTGCATCTTTCTTGGTTATCCTGCTCACACAAAAGGCTATATTTGCCAAGATCCTCTCACTTCTCGGATATATATATCAAGAAATGTCCATTTCAATGAAAGTGAATTTCTTTATCCTCAACCTTTGTCCACTGGGTCTTCTACTGATCCTAGTTCAGCCTCACCTCCATCCCATCATATTCCCATTCCTTTGGTCATACCTCAATGTCCTTTCCCTGTCACCCAGTTACCTATGCCCTTTAATAATCCTTCATCTTCTTTACCTGCCCAGTCCAACCCTTTATCTGTCAATTCATCTGATCAATCCACTTCTACTCAATCTGCATCTCCCAGCACATCCACTCTTGCTCCTTTATTTGATCAGTCACCCTCACCTCAGCCTATCCCTACACTTGCTCCTTTATCACAACCTACATCTTCACTACCTGCCCTTCCTTCTACATACTTCACCATTCCCACAGTAACACAGTCACAGGCCCCTCTTATTGTGAACAACCATCCCATGATTACTAGATCAAAGGATGGCATTGTTAAACCCAAGGCTCTTGTTGCTATGACTGATGCAGCTCTACATGCCTCTATTCCTAAGACTAAGGTGCAGTGTGGTACCAAATCCATTAAGGTCAGATCCATGACAAAGCCTGACTATACCCTCACTGAGCCACCTACCTATAAGGTTGCAGCACAGTTTCCTCAATGGTGCTCAGCAATGGATGATGAATTTGCAGCACTTCAAAGGCAGGGCACTTGGGTTTTGGTCCCTCATTCTCCCACTCAAAATTTAGTGGGTTGCAAGTGGGTGTTTTGGCTTAAACACAACAATGATGGGTCCATCAACAGATACAAAGCCAGATTGGTTGCAAAAGGGTTTCATCAACAATATGGAATTGATTTTGAAGAAACCTTTAGTCCAGCTATCAAACCACCTACTGTCAGAATCATCCTCTCTTTGGCAGTTCAGTTCAATTGGCCTTTCAGACAGCTTGATGTGAGCAATGCTTTTCTTCATGGCTATCTCAGAGAGGAAGTTTATATGGCCCAACCTCTTGGTTATGTGGATCCAGCACATCCTAATCATGTTTGCAGACTTCTGAAATCTCTCTATGGCCTCAAACAAGCCCCTCGGGCTTGGTTTGAGAGATTTTCTACTCAGCTGCTGAATATTGGATTCCAAGCTTCACTTGCTGATTCCTCTTTATTTATCCTCAGACAAGGGCATCAAGTAGGTTTCCTTCTTGTCTATGTTGATGATATTGTAATGACTGGGAATGATCCCCATTTCTTGTCTAGTTTGATTGCTCAACTCAGCACTGCCTTTGAACTTAAGGACTTAGGTCCTCTTTCTTATTTTCTTGGCATTCAAATCACCAGGTCTTCCAAAGGCCTATTCTTATCTCAGGCTAAGTATGCTCAGGATTTATTGGTCAAGGTTAATATGGTATCCTCCAAACCAGCTCGGACTCCTAGTGCTCCTAATTCAAGATTGATTCCTACTGAGGGCTCTCTCTTATCTAATCCTCATGAGTACAGAAGCTTAGTTGGTTCTCTTCATTACTTAACCTTTACCAGACCTGACCTTAGCTTTGCTGTCTAGCAAGTTTGCCAGTCCATGTCTGCTCCTACTGATGTTCATTTAGTTACTGCTAAAAGGATCCTTCGATATGTCAATGGCTTTTTGCATCAAGGGATTTTCCTTCAACCTGGGTCTTTGTCTCTCTCTGCCTTCTCTGACTCAGATTGGGCTGGAGATCCCTTTGACAGACGTTCAATCACAGGGTACATTGTTTACTTAGGTTCTAATCCTATTACCTGGTGTGCCAAGAAGCAGGAGACTGTGTCCAGATCCTCCACGGAAGCTGAATAAGAGCTTTAGCAACTACTACTGCTAAACTTTCTTGGCTTCGTCAAGTGTTGAAAGACCTGAGCATATTTCTTTCTTTTCCACCTAAATTCTGGTGTGATAACGTTTCCTCTCTTGCTATTACCTCGAATCCCCTTTTTCATGCTCGTACAAAACATGTAGAGGTTGATTATCATTTTGTTCGTGAAAAAGTTCTTCGCAAAGATCTTCAAGTCAAGTACATCTCCACTGGTGATCAGCTTGCTGATGTCTTTACTAAGAGCTTGTCTACTTCTCGGTTCATTTTTCTCAGATCCAAAATCCTGGTGTCTCTTGACCCCATGGTTTTGAGGGGGGAGCTTTTGAAGATAATAACCCAAAGCACTAAGTGAAAATAGAAGAAGAAAATTCAGAGCATTCAACGGCTAGTTAACGGCTAGTTTCTAATTAGAAACAATGTCGTATAACTTAGCCTATTTATACTCTTCATGAAAACGAGTCGTTTTGGGTGTGCTGAGTATTGTCTAAATGAAACGGAGCGTTTTAGTATAACTGGTTATAATTCATCTTGTTCAAGACTCCTTTCAAGTCCTCTGCTCCTATTCTGGGTTTCAGAGTCTACTTCAGAGAGAGAGCTCCAATTGTCTTTCAACAAACATTCCTTAAATCACGGCTAGGGCTGTACACGGTGCGGTGCGGCCGGTTATGGGGGGAATTTTTGCGCCGCACCTATAGGGTGCGGTTTCCCTCATGCCTGACCGCACCTCACATGTATAGGGGCAGGAACCGGTCTACTCCAGTTTCGGTTCACCCTAACGGTGCAGTGCGGTTAGTTCGGTGCAAAAAAAAAACAAACATATAAATTATAAATAAAAAATAAAAAAAACAAATCAATCCTCAAACAAGCCACACAGAATTATCAAACAACCCAAATATTCAAAAAAAAAAAAAACATGTTCTATTTATATATATCTAATTTCCACACAAAATTTTCTAACAAATTCTCAATATTTATAGAAGCATAGCAAGGAGCCAAGGAGAGGTAGCCTAGGTATTGAGCATTCCACAAATTCACGTACCTGTTATTGAGCATCAAAACATACTCTAGAAATTTCTATATAACAGCCATGACAGAGGAGAGAAGAGAGAGGAAAGCTTGGAGAACATTGCCATCAAGCTGTAGAAGACGTTGTTGGTGAATGGTGATTGGTGGTGAGTGGTGGCGAGCGGCGGAGGCAGGTGGGAGATAGAGAGAGAGGCGGAGATGTAGAGAGAGAGACAGAGAGAGAGAGAGAGAAGAGGCGGAGAAGAGAGAGTGAGGAGAGGTCTGTGTCTAACTAATGATTTTTCAAATTTAACCTAACCTCTAAATAAAACGACGTCGTTCTTGGCGTTCCTTTTTTTTTTTTTTTTTTTTTAAATTCTGACACTAAAACGACGCCGTTTTGAACCTGATAGTAAAATTTTAAAATGGTTCCAAAACGGCGTCGTTTTGAATCAGATTTCATTAAAAAAAAAAAATTTTGAAACGGCGTCGTTTCTAACTAACTTAACCTAAACCCTATTTTTCCTTCTTCTTCCTTTGCTTCTCTCAGTTTCACGCCTCCCTCAGTTTCACGCCAAACTGGTACTCTCTCTCTCTCCCTCTCAATTTCTTTTATTTTAAAACTGATGAATGATTATATATTATATATGTATAAGTTAAATATATATATATATATATATATATATATATATATATATATATATATATATATATATATATATATATCGGTTCGGTTCGGTTTCTCTTCGGTTTGCAGATCTTGCTGCCGATCACCGCACCGGCCGACTTCGGTAACGGAAAAAGTCTACCGATCATCGCGCCGGGAACCTTCGGTGGAGCATTCAGCGGTCGGATCGGCGCGGTTTCGGGCGGTTTTGTCGGCGCCGGTGAATTCTTGAACAGGCCTAATCACGGCGCATAATGCGGAGTAGGTTATTTTCAGTTAGAACGGTTTTAGTCTCTGAGTCTTTCTTGATGTAATTATACTATATAAACAGTCTTGGAGTTGTAAATTCATTTAAGCTTAGTGAAATATTTCTTGAGTGTTTCTCTTCATAATCTCTCTCTCTTTTCTCTCTCTCTTTTCACTGTTTGTTCTTATTTCCGCCATTGTTGTACACAATCATAAGCTTCAAATTCTTTCAGTAGTACAGCAGCATGTTTCACCCTTCACAACATAAACAAAACAAGGGGGACAACAACCTAAATCAAAAGAGCCAAAAAAGAGCAGCCATATTGGCCATCCTGGGGATCCAAGAGACAGATACATTAGAAAGAGCAGCTAGCAGATTATGCATCAGTAATTCTAGATCTTATTCTTCAAGGGACCTGGCTTGGATCAAGAAGAGCATCATGAAAAATCTTGGAATAAATCTCAATATAAATGGCTTCAGCCTAGAGAGTGAGGGTGGTATACATTTTTTGGGAGCAAGCGAAGACCAAGCCCCTTCTTCAGTCTCTCTCCACCCCAACTTTGGACAAAAAAATATGTACCCAAACACATACTTAAAAGTTTAATTGAAAACCGCCTAGGGACCATGGCTGATTTAAATAAACTGGACTCACATAAATCAAATCAGCAAATCTGAAAATTTTAAACTCTACAAACAACCTCCCTACTTTGGAAGGTAATTCATCACATCTGGGGGTGTTTGCAGGGGCAAAGTTACTTGTAACTCAGGGTGGTCATAGGACCACCCTGAGTTGCTAAAAGATGTATATATATATATATATACTTACAAAATATATATACACACACACACACATGCACACACTAAATTAACCTATTTGGACCACCCTAATAAAAATATTGACAATCCTGACTTGAAAATTATAAGAATTTCGATTCAATAAAAATAAGAGTAGTGCTACTTTCACAACTTTTTTACAATAATTTCACTACTATGAGAGATTGGAAAAACTGGGGTGCTCTCAGAAAAGGGGTTAGGCATCGACACCTTCTCTTATTAGGATTTTGTGTGGAATCGCCACTTATTTTTTTTTTTTAATAAAAAAATAAGCAAAAATAAATACAATTCACATGTCCAAAAATACCTCAATTTCATTAATTGATTATACAAATACAATTTGGTAGAATATCTTTACAAGGCTTAATCCTAGATACAATCTACCAAAACAATTCTACTAGCCTAAAATTCTAAGGTTCAGGGGTTTGGTTACAGGATGAGAAAGTGTTAGGCACTCATCCTGCCTAGATGGAGTCTGGTCTTCCAAACTCTTACTGACCATTAAATACCCATATTCAAACTATGTAATGTTATGCAATAGATGCTATGTCAAATCCTAGACCTAGGGTTAAACTTATATTCAAGAACCTTAGATCTGCCATTTTATTTTGTGCGAAAAAAAATTGATGAGAATAGTTAATGAAAAATTTAATTTTGAGTCTCCATAAAAGAAAAAGAATGGATTTTTAATAAAAATTTAGATCTGGTTGGGATTTTTAAATATGGGGAAAAAAAGATTTTTATTTTGAAAACACCAATTGTTTATTGAAAGAAAAAACAAATCTGGTTTTTAATATATATATATATATATATAAATTTCAGATTTTTATTTTAAAAAATGTAGATCAGATTTTTATTTAAAAAAATGCAAATCAGATTTTTTATTTAAAAACAGACCAGATTTTTATTTGCAAAAATACAGATAAGATTTTATAAATAAAATATAGATCCAATTTTATAAATAAAATACAGATCTAGTTTTTTATTTGAAAAAGAAACAAAGAGAAAAATGCAGATCTGTTTTTAATTTTAAAAACATGGAGAAAAATTGCAAATTTGATTTTAGTTTAAGACAAACATGAGAAAAGTTGCAGATTTGATTTTAATTTAAGAGAAGCAGAAAGAAAAATTGTAGACCTAAATTCTTAAAGAAAGATTCAACCCTAGATCTAGACATGTTCATCAATTAATCATGTGAAATTTTTGAAAGCAAAAGAGAACATGTATTAACATATGAGAAACATGGTTATCTAAACACAGAAAAAACATCACATCCATGGAAAATAAAGTATAGATAAAAGCATGTTATGGAAACAAAGTTAGAATCACACCTGCATGAACTTAATCCACTAGCAAAGAACTATCCTAGAGATTAAAGAGAGTGAAATTCTAAGGATTTAAGTGAAGCCTTTTAACAAAAAAGAAATCCCTAAAGCAAAGCTTCAAAACTCCTTTAACGTAAAGGGAGAAAGAAGTCAAAAAAAGGTGTCTTGATTTTTGATTTTTGTTCCCTATTTATAACGGTCTGGTGCTTAAAAAATATGTTGAATCAGATCAGATACGAATTGGGTTGCGTCCTTATTCCTAAAAAATCAAAATAGACATGTTTTATCTCAAATAGAGCATTTCTGGCCGGGCCTCGAAGCTGTGCCAATCGGCACTCCTAGAGTCGACTGGACCTCTCAAGTGCCAAGCCCAATTCCCAATTTTGGTTCAATTTGGACTCTTTTTTAGGGATTTTCAAAGTCGGGAACTACACCTGGACGTATTTTTAACTCGTATTCTAAAATTAATCCTTTTTATTTTGATAATCAGGTCTTTAAAACAATAATTATACGATAGATAAATATTCAAAGAAGACTTAATTATCAACAATTCTCTTGCTATCTGATTATCCATTTTATTCTCATGTGACCAGGCTTATTTCTGATAAAAATCAACAACCAATCACACAATTATTTAATTAATTTTAATTGTGTAAACAATGAGAATTAATTTCAATTAATCACATGTAATCAATTTCACCCCAATACAATGCATGCAAGCCATGAACATTTGATCTTGTGATATCTTTTAATTCGACAGTCCGATTTGAGAATCGGACATACCGTCATGACCATTATAGTTTCAAGATTATTTTTATGATATGCAATAAATGATTTAATGCATGTAATGCAATTATGATTTTTGGGTATTTGAAATGGTCATTTTGGTCATCTTCCAACATTAAATTATAAGTGCAAAATCAAGTGTCTACAACTACAAATCTTATGTAATAAGTGGAAAGTAGTTACTAAATCTAATTTTGGCTCAATATTGACATCAATTTTTAACCCACTAATAACAAATTATTGCATAAGATTTGCTTTAAAAATATTGTAGATGTAGCATTACTCCATAAATAATTATGTCCCCATAAACATAATCCTTGGCCCCTTAAACCCAAAAAAAGAAAAAGAAAAAAAAGAAGCCCATATAACAACAAAAATAATCCAAAAAGAAAGACTAGACCAAACAAAAATGAGTTAACAAATTATTCAACAAAAAGCCTATTTAAAAAGAAAAGTAAAATAATCATTCAAATTTTTAACTCTTTCAACCTATTACATAAAAATAATCTCTAATTTTATTTTTCCTTGAAAAAAAGACTCAAGAAAAATATTATAGTTCATGAGTTTTCCTTGGTAGTGCCAGCAATTATGCTCTTTTTGGCTTTGCAGTTGCAATAATTTTGTTCTCCTTAGTGACTCACCTCGTAGTTGTAGCAAATATCATCAATTTTTCTTGCTCTTTTCTATTATCATTTCAATTTTCTTACTTTATTACTCTTATCTCAATGTTCTCAATTTCTACTTTATCTCTTTTCAGTCCATTTTTTCTTTTTCACTTTGTTAGTAGAAAAAAGTTGTAATACTTCATGTTTTTCCTTCTTCATTTTTTTTTTATTTTTTTTATTTTTGTAATGTTGATATATTCAAAGTTTCTTAGTGAGTGCCCTAAGAAATATTCCTAGAGCCGCCACTGGGTGTTCGTGGTGCAGTTCAGTGCAATTTTGGGCTATTTAAGCACCAAATTTTGTAGTGCAGTTTGCCCAAAACCATAACCACACTACATCTCAGTTTTGCAATCACATGTGCGGTACGATGCTATACAGTGTACAATGTGTGATTTGATCGGTTTTTGGATAATATATTTTTCAAGATATCATGACCAATTTCTAATTTTTTTTTTTTTGGAGAAACAACTAATTTCTAGTTTAATGTTAATAACCATGACAATTTGACAGTATATTTTAAAATAAATATATAACATGTGTAACAAAAAAAAAAGTAACACAACTATATAAAAGAAATAATAATTCCATAACAGATTGAGAGTAAACTAAAAGTACCACAAATATATACCAATATATATATATATATATATATATATATATATATATATATATATATATATATATATATATATTAAACTTTTGCACTTTTGATTTTGTGAGAGCGAGTGTGAGATGAAGAAGTGAATGAGGTTTTGAACTTTTAATTTTGTAATTAACCAAACAAAGTTGTTTTTAACATGAAACTGGAATGCATTGACACTAGTCTAGCCACTTATTTCATATAATATTAAATTGCTAATATATATTTAAGGGGAAATTAAAGTAAACCCATTTGTGGTTAGGCCCGTTTTCACTTTGCCTATCCATGGTTCAAAACTTAACACTTTTCCCACTTGAGATTTTCTCTGTTAAGGATCCATTACCTACCTCTCCATTTTACTGTAAAACAAACACATTTTTAGATGAAAACAAACATAAAAAGAATAAAAAAACTAAGGTTTCCAATTTTTACAAAAAAATAATAATAATAAATAAAGTATGAACATTAGAAAGGTATGAACATCACTGGTGTTTTGTTTTTTTTACAAGAGGAAATGATGTAACAGGGCTGATAATAGCCTTTCTCTTCCCCTGTTTTCAGTATACAAAAGCAAGGGTCATACTTTGTGTATTTTGACTTATATCAATCAAAGTTTCTATCTTTTAGATCAAATATGAAACAAGTAAAAATCAAACGCAAAGTAAACATTCTCAGCAACAAAGAAACCAACACCAAATCAAATCCACCAAAAAAGAAACCAAAGTAGAAAGAGTGGTGATTCAATCTCAAAACAATTATTCCTTCCACCTAGGTTATGGATTTTTCTTTAAAAAAACCTTTAATTTCAATCTAGGTTCTCCAAAATTCCTTATATTTCTTACCCCAAAAAAAAAGGAAAAAAAAAAAGAAAAAGAGAAAGAACAAAGCTAAATTAGATGAACCCACAAGCAAAACCACAAAAAATTGAAACCCATGAAGCAAGAACGAAGGCATCACAGTTCGATCTAGACCGTCAAGATGAAAGAACAAAGCAAATTCAGATGAACCCACAACTAAAACCACACAAAAAATGAAACCCACAAAGCAAGAACGAAGGCATCACAATTCGATCTAGACCATCAGGATGAAAGAACAAAGCAAAATCAAATGAACCCATTACCAAAACCACAAAAAAAAAAAAAATGAAACCCACGAAGCAAGAACGAAGGCATCACAGTCCGATCTAGACCGTCGAGATGGATTCCTCGCAAAAACAATGGTGTTAATCTGGGCAAGGAATTAATATTCTCTGTTGTGGTCGATCGAGCCTTTCACTATGGTGGCCAATGTCCTCCTTAACTCCACCATCGGAGAGAGAGAGAGAGAGAGAGAGAGAGAGAGAGAGAGAGAGAGCAAAATAACTATGCAATATGTTTTCCAACAATTGTGCAAAAAACAAGAAAAACAACCAATATCGTATTTTTCAAAGGTTATCAATTTCAGGATTAACTGTGGCTTGCAAAATATGCCACCAAATATAAATCAGTAAATGGAAAAAAAATAATAATAAAAGGAAAATATAACTTTAAATTATAGCAAAATTCATAACAACTATGCACACTTGACTCAAGCCATATAACACAACGTGATCTTGTCCAACCAAAAATCCACAATCAAAAGATTCCTACATATGACATTTAAACCAATCAATATTTCATTTTCTATGCTAAATAAAGTAACTGGGTAGTAGGATATTAGACAAAATTTATAAGTAATAGCAGTAATTAGTTTGTAGGATATAACTAAAGAAATTTATATGCATACCTAATTCAGACCATATAACCCAACAACATTGCCTTGTCCAACCAAATTACTACAACTAAAATATTCTTGTATATGTCATTTAAATAAATTTATGTGTCACTTTTCAATAGTAGTAATTGTTTAATAGGATATTAGACAAAATATGTAATTAGTAGCGTCATACTTGAGTTATGTTGTCTCCTAATGGTGATGGTTGTTCAACATTATTATGTTCTTTGTGAGAACTAATATTAACTGAGGAATCGACCTATGTGGAAAAAAAAAAAACAATTGTCACATAAAGCAAATTTATGAACCCACAAAGTCATGTTTAATAATGGAATGTAAATGAACTTACTCTATTTAGGCCATCACGTGATTGAACTTGTCTTGCTCTACTAGTCTTTTTGGGTTGAGCCTTCTTACTTTGAGATTTTTTTTTCCCCCTTTCTAATGGACTTTTCAACATTTCTCATTTCTTGCAAATGCTTCAATAATTTGTCAAAACATTTATCAATGTGTTCATATATCATCTCTCTCTTTGCTGCAAGTGTGTTAATTTGAAGACATTTGTGACTCAAATGAGAGAGACGCTTTCCCATTGACTCTTGTGCACTACCTTTAACATCAATGCCATGATAGTCCTTGATAGAACTAACCCTTACATCTTGTGTCCATCTTTTCAATACATAAAGGCTGGAATTCTCTTCACATTTTTCTTGACAAAAACTTTCAAAGCATGGGAACATAGAATTCCCAAAAAGCTAAACTTCATGCAGCTGCATTGGATTATAGTTGTTGAGGCTTCATATTTGACTAAGTGCTCTTGAGTTCTACTTCGATATTTCACTCTGTATTCTGTATTAGAATCAATTTTTCTTTCCTTGTAAATAGTACAATCCACAATTTTCACATATTCATCTTAAAACATTTTGAATATTTTTGGAGTGAACAACTCTATAACATCTCGAAATCTACTAGTAAAACCAGTGTTGTTCACCTCATTTTGAACTCTGCTTTAGAATAATGTTCAAAATATTGCAAAAGACCATGTTTTGGCTTCAAGTATTTCTTAAACACACTGTTCATTGACTCATTGTGTTGAGTGCTTTTCATATCAATAGTGAACATATGTTGGCCATATACTATAGAACATTTCTCTTTCACATCAGACATTTCTTAAGGATTATTAGCAAGATCATATGTCTCAAGCATGTTATTTTAAGCAACTATCCATTCATCTTCATCTTCAAAATCATACACAAAATTACTAAGATCATTTCAAAATTGGCTTGATGGATTAAATACATGATGTACACACTTAGCAGCATTCTGATAAATTTGCTACACACATAAACAGTGATTTGATTAAGGAAACACACCTTCTATTGCATTAGACATTGCAGCAAATTGATTTGTAAATATAGTTCTTGGTTGTTTCCCTGACATTGCACTCAAAAAAGTTTCAAACAAGCACTTGAATGACATTATAGTTTCATCATAAAGTGAAGTTGCACCAAAGATAATTAACTATTTATGCTGATTAACAATAATGAATGGAGCAAGAGGTCGACCATATGAATTTGTTTGGTAAGTGATGTCAAAACATATAACATCCCAAAAGTGTCCATAATCAACTATAGATCTAGAATCAACCCAAAAAATATTCAAAATTTGATTATCATCATCAAGTTCTATAGAATAAAAATAAGATGGATCTTCTAATTGCATCTTTTTAAAGCAATCCATCACGGCACAATCATCTCTTCTCTGTAAAGCGTCTCTCCTCTTGAAATTTACATGATTTTGATAGTCAACATTCAAAAACCCAAGATCTTTATAACCACCAACTTGCATGCTCAACAATTCTATGGTTTGTTTTATTGATACCCCAGATTTTTGTGCATCATTCGCAAAAGCTTGTTAGGCAGGTGTAATTTTTCTGTTTAATCTTAACATATGTTTCATTGGAGAAGGAGCAAACTCATGATTATGTTGTTCGTGAAAAGAACAACTTCTAACATACCATCCTTTTGAAGTTGACAAGTCATTTGTACTAAACAACCAATTTGTGAAATTGGGTGATGGAAAGATAGCTGTTCACGATGTTTGTCAATAGCTCGTTCACCTTGTTTGAACGACAAAATGTTCTCCTCTTAACATGTCCAGCACTCCCTCGCCTTATATAATGTTTCCTTACACTAAAGCCCCTTTTGTGAGCATATTGTTTGTAAAACTCAAATACACTATCATCACAATCAAATTTTATTCCAATCATTGGTGCCTTAATTTCCTTATTGTGTTTACTCGGGGTATTTGGACTTCCATCAATAGGTTCTACTTGAGCATCTTCCTTAATCCAAAAACCAATAAAAAGCAATAGTGTTAGGAATATTCAATATAAAAAATGATATTCAATTTTTTTATTAAACACAACAAAGAAACCATAGTTGCTTATAGTCTTATAAATAGTCACAATGAACAAAAACTACAATATTCAAAACTCAAAATACCCAAAAATCCTATTCAACAGAAATTATACTCAAACTTCCTAAAAATAAGTAGTAAATAAATCCTGGCCACCAACAATAAATACCCATTCAAAACCAACAAAACCATTAGCTCTTAAGTTATAGAACTCAACTATGGTAATAATCATAAGGACAAATCTTCAAACTTCAAATATAATGCAATTTGAGAAACAAATTTAAGGAAATAATTATCTTTAAAACAATTTTTTTTTTCAATTACAATAAATTTAATGAAAATTAGACCTGAAAAAATTGAGAGCTATTGCCTTTGTCATTGTTATAGGGAGATGGTCGAGAAACAATGGAGTGGTAGGAGTGGTAGTCCTTGGCGGCGAATATATGGGTGCGGGATGGGAATGGCAAAGAGAGAGAAGGTTGCTAGGAGAGGCGTCGGCTGAGTGAGAAAGTGAATGGGGTGGACTTGGCGAAGGGAGAAGGGGATAAAAAGGAGGAATGGAGATATGGTTAGGTGAGATCAGCGGCCGCTGCATATGGCCGTGATTCTCTAGCCAGTTTGGGATTTTGAGAAAAACAAAGGTGGAGGAGGAGGATGAGAGAAGCTTTGCTATGTGTGGGACTAACAAATATACATGGATATGTGGGAAAGGTGATGCAAAGTGATGCAACTCAATGCAAATTGATTGTGCATGCAAATTGAGACCGGAGACTGAATTTGCCCTAGTTCATCATATTCCTTATAGAAGCTACTGCGTCTTTGTGCCAAGAGTTTTGTAACCAAGGAGCTTCTTGATCTTCATTGTTGGATGAACTGAAAAACTTTGCAACAACATCTTCCTCAAGTTGGTGTGTTAGTCACATACTTGGATCCGTATTTCAATTGGTTAGTCATGTATTGGGAACCGTGCATTAAAAGGAGAGATTGTCACTACATCACAAGTCCAATTGGGTATTGGGGTAAGGGTTCAACTATATGTTAATATTAGGTATTGAGATTCCTT
The DNA here is from genome assembly GCA_023736055.1 of Quercus glauca. Taxonomy (NCBI): domain Eukaryota; kingdom Viridiplantae; phylum Streptophyta; class Magnoliopsida; order Fagales; family Fagaceae; genus Quercus; species Quercus glauca. The sequence goes on along the minus strand of CM043318.1, from coordinate 80,593,637 downwards.
TTATTTGTAACCGCTTGTTTTAATAATAGTGAATTCTCGGGAGTGGTGACCTTAAATTCACTCGGTGGGGTTTTGTCTCGGTTGCTTTCCCCATTTGTAAACAAATCACCTGTGTCAAATTTATTTTCCGCTGCATTTAACTTTGTTGGTGATTTGTTTGTGCTACCACACTTATTGCATGTAATTGAATCTAATTTATTCACTTGGTTAATTAATTGATTAATTTTTACCAAATGGGTCAATACATTCTTGGCCTATCACTATCAACAACTCATGGCATGTATGGTTGTCAAAGCGATCAAATTAAGCCCATACATAAGGACGTATGGATACGACTACTAGTCTACTACTACTTTAAACTTTATTAAGTAGGTTGGGTAAAGGTGATCTAGTTCAGGATCCTGCCAAAGAGACGAAACGAATAGATATTTTTATTTTATTTTATTTATTTATTTATTTTGGTTGGTTTCGAAAAGTACAAGAGCAAGAAGGTTCAATGAAATCTTATCTACGGACCTTAACCATTACATATAAAGGATGGATTGGCCAATGAGAGGATAGAAATAGAGATACCTTCCCTTTGTTTTTGTTTTGAAATCTTATGTTCAGAAGTATAAAAGCAAAGATAGGTGCAACATCTTTTTATGAACAGAACTCGTATTGCATGTTATGTTTGAAAAGAATAGAGCAATGCTACAAACATTTTATAATACTTTTACAAATTGTTATTATGGTTAACTTTTTATTGGTTCTCATCTAGCCCTACCAATAACATCATTTTTTTATTTACCAATAATCACTTATCGCATCAATAATTTGTAAAAAAGTTTGTATCTCTAACATCTTCCAAAAGAATATATAACTCAGTCATTAGGGCCATTTGCATATAGATAATGGATTGGCCAAAGTCTTTGAAACAAAAAATCTCGTATTGAATGGTATGTCATTGAAAAGAATAGCCATGCTGTTAAGTATATTTGCCAATAAATAATGGACTGGCCCATTATAAATCGACCCCATCATATATAACATATTACTATATTTTTTGTGGTTTTGAAATCTAATATATATATTTTTTGAGATAGCTACATATACAAAACTCTTTAACCCACTAAATTTTCAATTAAACAATTTATGCATGGAGAAATGTCAATTAAACTACAAGGCTTTTATCTTGAAATATATCTAATATTGATCTTAAATACATTAGCAAGAAGTTATAATAGGTAAAATGTAAGGAAAGGAATATAAAATCCTACGTAAATGTTGTAAACAAGGGAGTCAATACCGTACCGGAGGCTGTACCGGTTTGCCCAGCGGTACGATATATTTCGGATACCGGTCAATACCGGTGTACCGTTTCGGGTTTACCGCTATTTTTTATATTTATATATAAATAAATAAATAAATATGTATATATATATATATATATATATATATATATATATATATATATATATGTATGTATGTATGTGTGTGTGTATATATATTATAATAAATATAAAAGTCTATCATAAAACATTTTCTCTATTCAGAACTAATTATTCATGGTTTTAGACTTTAGTATCAATTAAAAAAAAAAAAAAACGCAATATAAAAAATAAAAAGCTTAAAAGTTACCATTGCATATGAAGAAAACAAATAATACTAATAAGTTAATGCAAATAAGTTACCATTTTACTCTAACAAAAATTCAAAAATTACAAAACTTAAAAAAAAAAAAAAAAAAAAAAAAAAAAAAAAAAAAAACCTTTTTTCTGTACCGGCCGGTACGCCCGGTACCGGCCGATATTGTCCGAAATTGGCCGGTACGACCGGTACATGGCCGGTACGGCCGGTATTTAAACCGGTACGAAACGTTGATGTTTCGATACCGGTATGGAGCCGGTACGGTACGTACCGGCCGGTACAGCCGGTACCGGTACGGTATCGACCACCTTGATATTAATTAGGGTAGTGTATGAAAAATAAAAGAAGCCGATCTTATATCTAAGTCATTAAGTTGTTTTGACAAGAAATTTTAATACTGAGTCTTAACTTACTAGTTACTTCCATTTCTGGCCTCCTTGTGAAAATAAACGTGGTTTCAAATGTATTTTCCCTAGTTTTAACAATTAAGAGCACTAGCATTAACTTCTGCAAATGGTATAAGGGCAAAATTTTACTTAATCAACCCTAAAAATTACCCACATCAGTTATTGCATTCATTGTGCATAATGCATTGTTGCTACAATAATTTTGGATGGCACTGTTGTTATGCATTTTAATTTTTCTTCATTTCTTTATTTTTATATTTATTTCTCAAAATTTCATCTCTCTCCCTCTTCCCCTCTTGTTTGCTTTGATTATCTCACAAACTAATCCACCCACCACCACCCAACCGCTGCCACCACAACCCATTAGAAAACATGATCGATACATCAACAGAAAACCCAAATCAAACCTAATGGAAGCTCAAACCCATGAACCCGAACCCAAAATCAAACCTGATTAGCAGCACAAAGTACCCATCAACGTTATGTAGAACTGCCCGTTATAGCCTTTTTGGATTCTTATGTGCGTTTGAAATCATCATGCAAGGCAAAAAGGCACTAGTAGAAATCATGGGCTTCGAAGTTGGAATCGCATGAAATTTGGCAAGCTGAAGCAAAAAAGTGCCTTTTAGGCCCCGAAAATGGCGATTTGCCATTTTGCCACAAGGTACCCCTTGAAAATGGTGAATTCCTCCATTTAGGCTCCGAAAACTGTGATTTTGCCATTTATAGTAATTTTTGTTTTCTTAATAACTTTTTACTCAAAAGTTAGAATAAGATCCCGCCCGTTTTGGGATGACCTTTAAGTTCAGTAGTTTATAATTCTACATTTAACTCAATTTTGCCATTTTTGGTAAATTTCAGTATTTTGTCACTTAATTGCGTAATAGTGAAAATTAGGGTTTCAGATGTTTTTCTCAATATTTATATGTTTTGTAGCCATTAGAGGCAGGATAGACTATTATCAATAATATACAGATGTTTTGTCAATTTTCTTTTCTGGTGGATTCCAATTTTATCACCTTATTAAGTCAAGGAACCTTAGTTTACTACCTAGAAACTAATTGTTTAGTTTCTGTCCATCAAAGAGAGCATCACGCGTTCTTTCTTCAGGCATTCGTGACATCACAACAGAGATCAAAAATCAAACCATCAATGAAAAATCCATCAATCCAAACCTAAAATTAAAATCAAACCCAAACCTGATCGGCGACACAACAACATGCTTGTCTTTGAGGACTAGACCCATTGGTGGCGGGACATCTAAACTCAGATGAGAGAGATTTGACAATGATGAGCTTCAAGACACACACACACACACGCGCGCGCGCACACACACACACACACAGAGTTTTCTTTGGGTCTTTGATTCTCTAACAAGTGTGATAGAGAGAGATTTCTTTGTTTGCCACAAAGAGAGCTAAGATGAGAGATCTTGAAGAGAAACATTGGAAGAGAGAGCTAAGATGAGGAGACATGAGGGTTGAGAGGAGAGAAGCGGTTGCTAAAATAAATGATGAGAGAGAAAGAGAGAGAGAGAGAGAAGAACAAAAACAGTATAAAAAATGAGAAATGATTGTATAAATAAAATAAAACATTGAATAAATAATCTAATATGATATTTTTTAAAAAGTGATTAAGTAAAATAGTAAAAGTAGGATCGTATAATAAAATAAAGAATTTTTTGCATGAATTGATGATGCGAACGCTCTAAGCAAATTGGAAGAATTAAAATTGTATGGATACTTGGTATAAAATTAGAGTAATTTTACAATCTAATTTAAGAAAGTGTAACACAAAATTAAAGCTGAATTGTTGAACAGTCACTTTAATTATGTATAGATTAATAATATTCTTTCCAATATGTTATCAATGGACTAGATAAACCACATTCCACAATTTATTATCACAAATATGTTAAAATACTAGATGGAGAAAAGATAAAATTGCTAAAATGAACAACAAAATTTTTAGGCTTATTCTGAAGATGGTTGTTTTCACTAAAACAGTTAAAGTCAACTTCATAAATAGATTTTGTAACGCCTCTGTTAGTTGCATGCATATGTGTCCGAGATTGTTACCAAGAAAACCACAAATTTCACCTTCAGAATTAGATGCAAGGCGACGGGTCCAACTACATTCCAGATTCTCCCCCCTCCCACCTTAATTTCTTTTTCTTTTCTTTTCTTTTTTTTTTAATTTTTTTTTCTTGAGGGGTAGTTCTTTTTTTTTTTTTTTTTTTTTTTTATATAGTTGTAGAGAGGGAAAATTCCCGACCTATCACAAGCTGACACGTCACATTATCAAGTCCACAAAATACAGCCAATCACAAAGCGCCACGTATTGCTGCTAGGTTTTACTATTGTTGTTCAGAAGCCAACAGAAGTTTGCCAAGTGTCAGGTAAGAACCAATCATGCATCGGCTCGTGTAAGCGATGACCCAAGCGACCTCGCACGTGTAAGCGATGACCCAAGCGACCTCGCACGTGTAAGCAATGACCCAAGCGGACCAATCAGATTGTGACATGTGTCACCAATCAGACTTCGCCACGTGTCGCTCATCCACCCCAAAACTCCTATAAATAGAAGCCTTCCTGAGACATTTAAAAGAGGACCAAGCTATCTGAAATACAGAAGTAGAGAAGCTCTGCAGGAATCAAGCCTTGAAGCCTCCAAGAACTTCAAGAACTTCAACCTCAAATCGAAGAACATTCGAAGCAGAATCATCCAAACTATCTGCCTAGATCCAAAAGTTTGCGGGAATCAAGCCGAAAGTGTCCGAAAACATCAACAAATCACAAATCAATAAAGTTCTACGGATCCAAGCTTCTAAAGCTCCGAAGAACTCCCACCACAAACCTTCGAAGATGAAGAACACACGAAGAACACGAAGAACGTGAAGAACAAAGGATTTCTAACAAGCTCATAGCCAGAGATTCATTGTAATTTTGTTTCAGTAATCTTCGATCTATCCCTCAATCACATTGAAGGATATTTAGTGTTCTTATCACAAATCCAAATCAATAAGTCTTGCAAGGAGATTGAATCAGAGGATCACTCTTTTGTAATCACAGAGAATTGTACCACAATCATCAATACAAATTCGCACTTGTGAAACTATTTTTACTTGTTTGATTTATTTCGAATTAAGAAATTTAGTCGTCTACATATTCTGGCACGCCCAGTGGGACCTCTCTGCCTCTCATCTCTTTCTCCTTCAAAAGAAAAGAAATTCGACATCATTTTTGCTACTAGCTTCAATGGCCTCTAGCAAGGATGTCCGAAAATCAGTAGTTGATGCTTCCAGTACTGATGATTATGCCGGCCCAGTCACTCACAGTCGATCCAAAGCTCTTGATCGACCTCAACCCCAACCAACCAAAGAGGGCGAGCATCATACTACCATCTCTCTAGACTTTCTTGCAAATAGGAAAGCTACTACTAAGGATTCATCTGTCTCAAAAGATTTGGAGATCAGTAATGAATCATCCCCAACAAATACCTTTTCCATCAACTCTTCACCTGTGATGAGAAACTTAAGGAAAGAAGTACCTTTGACTCATCTTGTTTCATCACTTTCTCCATCATATCTAGAGGTCATGCCAGTAATGATGACTAACGCCACTACCATGGAAGAAAAGATGGCTGAAATGGAGCAAAAGGTCATCCTTCTCAACAAAGCACTTGAAGAAAAGGATGTCAAAATTGCAACCCTAATGAACAAATTGGAGGTACAAGATTCGGGCGAATCAAGTCATGGCCTTGAGCACCCACCTGGCTTTACCTTCAAAGGACAAAACCCGGGGGGTGATAAAGGAAAAGGAGGTGAAGACGCTTCTCAACATGGACAGTCCACCTCAATGGCCTCGATATCTGTCCAACAATTGCAAGACATGATAACAAACACCATTCGAGCACAATATGGAGGTTCTTCTACAAGTTCTCTCATATATTCGAAGCCCTATACAAAGCGCATCGATAATATGAGGATGCCAAATGGGTATCAACCCCCCAAGTTCTTGCAATTTGATGGCAAAGGAAACCCTAAGCAACATGTTGCTCACTTTGTAGAAACTTGCGAGAATGCAGGGACTCAAGGAGGCCTCTTTGTAAAGCAGTTTGTCCGTTCACTAAAGGGGAATGCATTTGATTGGTATACAGACTTAGAACCCGAGTCAATTGATAGTTGGGAACAACTTGAAAGAGAGTTTCTTAACCGATTCTATAGCACACGGCGCACAGTAGGCATGATGGAGCTTACCAATACCAAACAGTGGAAAGATGAACCCGTCGTTGATTATATCAATCGGTGGCGTTCTTTGAGTCTAGATTGCAAGGATAGACTTTCAGAAATATCTGCTGTAGAGATGTGCATCCAAGGTATGCATTGGGGACTTCTTTACATCCTTCAAGGGATAAAGCCCCGAACATTCGAAGAGCTAGCAACTCGTGCGCATGACATGGAATTGAGTATCTCTAGCCATGGAAATACGAAACCTCCCGTACCTGAGGAAAGGAAAGAAAGACGGGAAATAAGGAAAAATGACAGGAATGTGAAAAGTAATATCAAAGACTCAATGAATGTCGACCCTGCCCCAGTCAAAATTTCAACAAGAAATGTGAAGCCTAATGAGAAGAGGCCCGAGGTAGGCCAACAGCGTGAGACACGTCGCTCATCACTTAAGGAATGGGAACAAAAGGTGTATCCTTTCCTAGATGCCGATATGCCTGAAATGCTAGAACAACTGCTCAAGTTGAAATTAATTGAATTGCCAGAATGCAAACAACCGGAAGAGATGGGAAAAGTTGATAACCCAAACTATTGTAAGTATCATCGCATCATAAGCCATCCAATCCAAAAATGCTTTGTTCTTAAAGAACTCATCATGAAGCTAGCCAAGGAAAGGAAAATCGACTTGGATTTTAATGATGTTGCTCAAGCAAACATTACAACATTTGCCTGTGGGTTGCCTAGTTGCATGTCTCCAACTACTAAGCAGGGGGCAAATAGCACTCTCGTCCAGTTTGGTTCTCTGGAACCTGTTCAAGTTCAGCTCTCACAAAAAGCACCTGATCATAATTCAAATGATGATAAAAGATCAACAATGGATGAGGAAGAAGGCTGGACGATGGTTACTCGCAGGAGATGGAAGAAGAGACGAGCATTCCCTCTTCATTTGATCACCCAAGAGTCCAAAAGAGCACAAAACCAGATTCAGCCTCGGTTAAGAAGAAGGAGTGATGAAAGGAAAGAAAGACTAGGAACAAAAATGTATGGCGATTCGGCACAAACCCAAAAACTTCAAAATCTCATCACATTGGAAGAATTCTTCCCCAGAGAATTTTTTCAAAATGACTCGGCCGAGGCCGTTCACACAGTCTCTCGTTGCGAAATTCAAGACGAAAAGGAGAATGTTGACCATGGTGGTCCAAGTGAGACTTTGTCATCTTTGGAGGAACTCCAATCTCGGGTCAATGAAGTTGAACCCTTGCAATCCTCCATCTCACTAAAAGAAGTGCTAACCCAAGCTCTTGCAAAGCCAGAGATATGCACTCCTTCTACCGGCACGCTCCAACAAACCCAGGAATGTTATGCATGCACTCCAAACTTAACTTTCACTGATGAGGATATGTTGCTAGGTTCAAAGCCCCACAATCGTCCACTTTATGTCTCTGGTTATGCTTGTGAACAAAAGATCGATCGCATTCTCATTGACGGAGGTTCAGCTGTGAATATACTGCCAAAAATAACAATGAGACGACTTGGTCTTACTATGGAGGAATTAGCACACAGTCGTTTGTTCATTCAAGGTTTTAACCAAGGAGGACAACGCGCAATCGGCATGGTACACTTGGAATTAACCATTGGAGAATTGACAAGCAACGTTTTGTTCCACATCATTGATGCCAAGACAACCTACAACATGTTGTTAGGACGTCCGTGGATCCATGGAAACAGAATAGTGCCGTCAACTTTGCATCAGTGTTTCAAGTACCTTCAAAATGGAATAAAGAAAGTCAATGCCGAATTGAAGCCTTTTGCTGAGACTGAAGCTCACTTTGCTGACGCAAAATTTTATGTAGAAGATGACGTTCCTAGTGAAGTTCTCCCAGTTGAGATCCCGTCCATGGAAAGCAATCAGGGTGAAAAGAAGCATGTTAAATTCATCACTAGAAAGGATGTTTCTCCCTTAAAGAAATGCCCAGAATATGGGAATGATCATTCTGGTGGATCTACCAGTAATGCAGAAAGAGCGGAAATTTCAACGCTTTCCAATAACCCACCATTCCTTCGGTATGTACCATTATCACGCCGCAAGAATGGACAATCACCATTCGCGGAATGCCTTCAATCTAAGGGAGACATAGCAAGGCCTACTGCAAAGCTTACAATGGAGGATGTAGTCATGTTGAAAGAAAATCATGTCATGCCTTTAACTTCATCCACAAATCCTTTGCCCTCGAAGCCACTAAATGGATTCGTGAGGTCTTCACAAAGTCTGACAGAGCATGGTATTCTATCAAGTGAGCAAACGAAAGAATGGTTCGACCCAAAGGCATATAGACTGTTAGCTAAAGTAGGCTACGATTCCTCAAAACCAGGTGACTTAGGGGAACTAATTCCAGAAGCCACCGGAGAAAAGATGCACGGCCTTAGCAAAACACAAAGGAAAATGCGGCTTGAAGGGCATAAAATTCCTATCCCAAAGACCGGATTAGGTTATACTCCAGAACAACCAGCTCAAATATGGATTAAGAGAAAAAGCAATGCTTCAAGTTCCCAATACATAACAGTGGAGGTCGGCGAAAGTTCGAATCAAAGAAAAGATCGCTCTTCATCGCACGTCTCGGTGTTTGATCGCATTGAGGCCTCATCATCACGAATCACGGTGTTCGACAGGTTAAATACAACTTGCTTAACAAAAAATCGTGACATTCTTGCTTGTAGATCAGTCTTTGATCGATTGGGGGCAACAAAAAGGCCCGTTAATGGTTACTCTCAAAACTCAGTAAACTTTAAGGTTCAAAAGGAAGAGAAAGCTAATGATGAGATCCGCAGTAGCATTCCTTCACGCATGAAACGTAACTCTACCCTAGATATCAGCACTGAAGGATCGCTCAGAGTCAAAAGACGAACGATTGTGCACACAAGTCAGTCACTCATCCACAATGAGCAAATTGAAGAGGTATCATCCTCGTTTCACATTACAATAGAAGAAGATACACTTTCAGATGCTGAGACAACCAATGAAGAGGTAGATGAAGCTCCTTCCGCCTTGGAAGATGGAGGACAAGCTACAGTTGATGAACTTAAAGAGATCAATTTAGGAACTGCTGAAGAACCCCGGCCAACTTTCATCAGTGCGCTTCTTACCCTTGAAGAAGAAGAAGGGTACCTCAAGCTCCTAGTAGAATACAAAGATGTGTTCGCATGGACTTACAAGGAAATGCCTGGGCTCAATCCAAGTATTGCTCTACACCATTTGGCAGTAAAGAAGGGCGTGCGCCCAGTTAAACAAGCCCAAAGACGCTTTCGGCCGGAGCTTATCCCTCAAATAGAAACTGAGGTTAATAAGCTAATCGAGGCAGGCTTCATTCGTGAAGTACAGTACCCGGAATGGATCGCTAACATCGTCCCTGTCAAAAAGAAGAATGGACAAATCCGAGTGTGCGTTGACTTCCGTGATTTGAACAATGCATGTCCCAAGGATGATTTTCCATTACCCATCACTGAGGTCATGGTTGATGCCACTACTGGTCATGAAGCTTTATCTTTCATGGATGGTTCTTCAGGCTACAACCAAATTCGAATGAATCCTAAGGATGAAGAGCTTACAGCTTTCCGTACCCCTAAGGGCATTTACTGTTACAAAGTGATGCCTTTTGGACTAAAGAACGCTGGTGCTACTTATCAACAGGCCATGCAAAAGATCTTTGATAATGTACTTCATAAATACGTGGAGTGTTATGTCGATGATCTGGTAGTTAAAACAAAAAAGAGGGAAGACCATCTGGTAGAGCTGCGAGCCGTGTTCAACCGCCTAAGAAAGTATCAGCTTAAAATGAACCCCCGCAAATGCGCTTTTGGCGTAACATCTGGGAAGTTTCTTGGTTTCATTGTAAGGCACCGCGGCATTGAAATTGACCAGTCCAAAATTGAAGCTATCCAGAAAATGCCGGAGCCCAAGAATCTGCGAGAACTTAGAGGCTTGCAGGGAAAACTAGCCTACATACGACGATTTATTTCGAACTTGGCTGGTCGATGTCAACCTTTCAATAGATTGATGAAGAAGGATGTGCACTTTGAATGGGATGAGGCTTGTAGCAATGCTTTTGCACGCATCAAAAAATACCTGCTTAATCCTCCAGTCTTAGGTGCTCCTATTCCAGGAAAGCCTTTGGTGCTGTACATCGCGGCACAAGAAAAGTCTCTAGGTGCTCTTATGGCACAAGAAAATAAAGAGGGGAAAGAAAGAGCCCTTTATTATCTAAGTCGAACTCTCAATGGGGCTGAATTAAATTATTCTCCTATTGAAAAGATGTGTCTCGCTCTTTTCTTTGCCATAGACAAACTGGAGCACTACATGCAAGCATATACAGTTCGTTTAATAGCAAAGGCGGACCCAATTAAATATGTCCTCTCCAGGCCAGTGGTTTCAGGTCGTATAGCTCGATGGGCAGTCCTGCTACAACAATATGACCTTGCATACATTCCACAAAAAGCTGTCAAAGGACAAGCATTGGCAGATTTCTTAGCCGATCACCCAGTTCCATCTGATTGGGAGTTCTCCGATGATTTCCCGGATGAAGATGTGTTTTACATTGAAGTAATGCCACCATGGATGATGTTTTTCGACGGAGCTGCACGACGAGAAGGAGCAGGGGCAGGGGTAGTGTTTGTTTCTCCACAACGGCAAATACTTCTATACTCGTTCTCATTAAGCGAACTTTGCTCTAACAACGTAGCCGAATATCAAGCATTGATTATTGGGCTACAAATGGCCATTGAGATGGGCATATCACAACTTGAGATTGCTAGGGATTCCAAATTGGTTATCAACCAAATCTTGGAGCAATATGATGTCAAGAAGGAAGACCTCATCCCCTATTGCAAATATGCGAAGAAGCTGCTAGCAAACTTTGAGGCCATCACATTGGAGCATATACCAAGGAATGAGAATAGACAAGCTGATGCTTTAGCTAATTTGGCTACCGCCTTAGCATTATCCCAAGAAGAAACAACCAAAGTTGCCATTTCCCAAAGGTGGGTGGTGCCTCTCATGGTTGAAGAAGAAGAAGAAAAAGAGCAAGCCAACATTATCTCTGTATGTGTTGTTGAAAAAGAAGATTGGCGACAAATGATCATTGAATATCTTCAACATGGAAGACTCCCAGATGATAAACGCCACAAGACCGAAATTCAGCGAAGGGCTGCTCGGTTCATTTACTATAAGGACACCCTCTTCCGCCGTTCATTTGATGGACTGTTTCTTCGTTGCTTAGGAGAGGAGGAAGCTAAACAAGCCTTAGAGGAAGCTCACTCAGGAATATGCGGCGCACATCAGTCGGGTCCTAAGTTACATTATAGGATCAAACGAATGGGTTACTATTGGCCTACAATGGTGCAAGATTCCATGGAATGCGCTAAGAAATGTGAAGCTTGTCAGTATCATGCGAACTTCATCCACCAGCCGCCAGAACCTCTACACCCAACTGTAGCTTCTTGGCCTTTTGATGCATGGGGGCTTGACGCAATAGGACCATTACCAAAGTCATCCGGTGGCCATTTGTACATCTTGGCCGCAACTGATTATTTCTCAAAGTGGGCGAAAGCTGTGCCCCTTAAGGAAGTGAAAAAAGAGACAGTGGTCAATTTCATTCGAACTCATTTGATCTATCGGTATGGTGTCCCTCGGTATATCATAACTGATAATGGCAAACCATTCTACAACAAGCTGATGACAGAACTATGTGAGAAGTTTGAATTTAAACAATACAACTCCTCCATGTATAATGCCCCGGCAAATGGACTAGCTGAAGCGTTTAACAAAACACTTGGCAGTTTATTGAAAAAGGTGGTATCCAAGACAAAGCGAGACTGGCATGAAAGAATCGGAGAAGCATTGTGGGCATATCGAACAACATTTCGAACCCCTACTCAAGCAACGCCATATTCTCTTGTCTATGGAGTGGAAGCCGTCCTTCCTTTGGAACGTCAAATCCCGTCATTACGGATTGCCATTCAAGAAGGATTGACTGGAGAAGAAAATGCCAAGCTCAGACTGCAAGAATTAGAGGCACTTGATGAGAAAAGACTTGAGGCCCAACAACGCCTTGAGTGCTATCAAGCTCGTCTTTCAAGCGCATTCAATAAAAGAGTTAAACCACGATCATTCCAAGTTGGTGACTTAGTTCTCGCCGTTCGAAGACCTATCATCACAACTCATCGTACGGGCAATAAGTTCACTTCAAAATGGGATGGGCCTTATGTTGTGCAAGAAGTCTACACCAATGGAGCTTACAAGTTAATTGATAATGATGGTGTAAGGATCGGCCCCATCAATGGGAAGTTCCTCAAACGCTTCTATGCTTGAAAGTCGAGGATTGCTCCTTGGTAAGAGCTTAAACTACCCACTGTAACGCTGCAAGAGTATATGATGTCTTTCCATTATCTTTGAAAGCGTACCAATAAGAAGAAATTAATCACACTCTATGTCAACAATTGCTAGTGTGGCGTAGTGGTTGGATGCCCAAGTCACCCTTGAGAGGTCTCGGGTTCGATTAGTGGTGATACCCACTATTACACACTGAGCCCCCCCTTTTTTGTGAAAAAAAAAAAAAAAAAAAAAAAAAAAAATCTTTTGAACTACGTGATGACTTGATCCCTCCTAAGGGTACGTAGGCAACTTAGCATCTTTTTTTTCTAAGTTCAGTCTCGCACTAAAAAAAAAAAAAAATTATAAGAAAAAAAAAAAAAAAAAGAAAGAAAAAAAAAAAAAAAATCTTTTGAACTACGTGATGACTTGATCCCTCCTAAGGGTACGTAGGCAACTTAGCATCTTTTTTCTAAAGTTCAGTCTCGCACTAAAAAAAAAAAAAAATTATAAGAAAAAAAAAAAAAAAAAAGAAAGAAAAAAAAAAAAAAAATCTTTTGAACTACGTGATGACTTGATCCCTCCTAAGGGTACGTAGGCAACTTAGCATCTTTTTTCTAAAGTTCAGTCTCGCACTAAAAAAAAAATTATTATTGTCAAATTATGAAAAAGAATGAAGGAGCAGAAAATAAAGTCTTCTTTATTGATTGACAAAAGGAAAATAGTACAGAGGAAAGCATGATGACACATATGAAAGAAATTAAAACAAAAAAAAAAGACTATGACATCCATTTCAAGTCTTTCAAGCTAGAGCGATTATCTTCCAGAAGTGCTCGTATCTTCTCTAAAGCCTCCATGTCCTGCTCTTCAAGAATTGGGGTAGATTTGACTTCTTCAAGTTGTTCTTCTAAGGCTTGCACAACATCGTCTTGTTCAACTTGATGAGTTTCGATTTGAGACAGTGATTGTTCTAGTTGAACGAGCTCAGTTTGTAGGTCAACCATCCTCAATCTAACAGTATCAGCCTCGGTCTTCAAAGATGCTTTCTTGTGTGATGCTTCAGAAAGGAGGACTGCGACTTCAGCTTCGCGTTGCATTAAAATGGCAGGACTTGGTTGTTTGTTCAGAGATTCTTTCATCTTCAAATAATCTGCAATACCCTCACAATATTTGTCAACATTTTCGCGCAAGTATTGAGGGTCCACTCCAAACCTTTCAACCCCACTATAAATTTCATGTACTTCAGCTTGTGGGAGGATATCGTCTACAGAAAGAGTTGAAAGCTTGCTTAAAAGAATATCTCCTAGCATAGAAGCCCCTTTCCTACACACGGAAGAAATATGTGTCTTGGCCCGAAATGTCGAGACTTCCGGAGGTTTAGTCGGTTGCAAAGATGAAAGAGTTGCCATTTCTGTCTCCATCGAAAGATTGGACGATGTACCAGCATCAGCAAACTTACGCCTCTTGAGATCCGAATTCTTCGCAGATGGCTTTGAGATAGAAGACTCACTATTTGTAAGAAGATCCGCATGATCAGTAGAAATCCCTACATCAACGCCCTTCATTGGATTCCTCGAATGTTTCCAATTGTAATCTGGATCATTACATACCTCCTCTTCAGAAATTTTAATGGCATCCTTAATTGGTACAACAAGCGAACCTTTAAGGCCTTGACTTCGAGCGACTTCAATATGTTGAGACGAGTCTTTTGAATGACGATCATCTTCAAGACGACGCCGTGCAAACTCTAACAAGGGCTGTGGAATGTAAGGATCTGGTAGTTCCCTCTTTCCTTTCTGAGATTTGTTGGATGCTAGTGATTTAACATGGAAGGAGGCAATTTCAGCTAGAAAGTCTGTTCCTCTGGTAAAATCATCTTTACAAACTCCTTCCCACCATTGTTTGTAGCTATGTCTGACTCGACTTCCAAAGTCTGTTGCAAAAGCCGAGATGAGTACCTTGGAATTTGTGTTACAACAAGTGAAAGATTGGTAGAATTGGTATAGATCTTTTAAAGAGCCTGTATGAATTTCTTCCTTCAAGTCACTTGGAATGTCTTGATGAAATCCAAAGCGCCGACTGAATCTGTGGGGACTATATGCTTCTACAATATGTTGGTCTTCACATCGAAATGACAAGTAGCCAGAGCGAAGACTCATAAAGTAGTCAAACTTCTGCATGGATAAATGATCGTCAATAAATGTCTGGTCATAACCTTTCTTGAAAGCAGTCCCATGCCAAAGGAAGTTGGTGGCAGTTCGTATGTGCTTTCGGGCGGAGAATTCGTTGAATGGAGAGGTGTAACCTACACCAGAGTATTTAGTCATCAAAGGATCAGATAAATTGGCATGGGTGGTGCGATTGCTTCTGAAAAAATGACTTATCCAGGCATAAACATAATGAATGGCAAAACTAGCCCCAGACTTGCTCGGAGTAGGAGAGGAAGAAATGGTGTTAAGTCCACGATAAATGCTAGCCAATACTGAAGCAGCAAGGCCAAATGAGCGACCACTGGCCATGGAACTGGCGATCTTGAAAGTGCCAGGACGGATGCTATTCTGATCCTTGACCGGAAAGACAAATATGCACAACCAACAGGAAAGAAGTGCCGACAAGTAAGTCTCCTCCCTTAAGTCACCCTCAACTTGAAGATCTGCAAAGATCCTGTGTTCTTTATCAGACCATGGTCCGTGCTTGTTTATCTTGCCCAAAGGATTTTGACTCCACTTAGGAATGGTTGTCCGTCTTGCTGGTCTCCTAGGAGCCGGGTACTTGCTATTTCCTTTATACCAGAAAGTAATCCAATCACGAACGCTCACTTTCCCTTGTCTCTTTAGCCGGTTTTGAAGGTGATAATACGCCATGAAAAGGTAGCGACAGCTGCGTGGCAAGAAGGGTCGTCCTTGGTCATTGGTTCCATCTAGCTCTTGTGCATTGGGAACTACTTCATCATAAAATGCACCTGTACAAGGAAGTCTCACCAAAAATTCACATCCGCCATTCTCAACTATCCATCTACCATTCTTCGTCTCTCCACTATAAATAGAAGGGCCGAATTCATCAAGAACTCATCCAGAAAAAAACACACTGAGTCATGAAATGAAGATTTGCCTCTTTCAAATTTTCAAGTCCTTCTTCTCACAGCCACTTCTCACTATGGCTTCATCATTCTCAACACTTAGCAACCAGTATTGCTTCATAATTAGTTTGAAATCAACCCTCTCATCGTTCGGTAGAAACCCTCTTCACAACATCATTGTAGTTTTGAGATCCAAACAAATTTTGTTTCTCCCCTTAACGACCACAGTTGTCCATAAAATTACTCATAACAAGTTCTGTGTCGACCTTCCATGCTTCCGTGAATTTGGTTGGCCAGGAAATCCAAGTCCAGCTGAGACACCTATTCCTAATCTTAGGTCTCCTATAGTCTCTCTCCAATTGCTTGGTCTTCCAGCAGAAGCAGTGGTTCGGAACAAACAGCAACTTGGCTGGTTTTTAGGACCAGAATCACAAGTTAGCCTCATCTTTCATTTTTTTGTGCTTTTCCAACAAGCAGCAGTAAGTGAAGATGGTAAAAAGTGTTGGGGTATCCTACAAATTGTCTTCCATCCAACATTTGAGGCAACCTTCAAGGCACCAGCTCATCAGAGTTCGGCCTTTGGAGCCGGCAAATGGTTGCCAAAACCTTATGCCATGTCCCAACCACAGTGGGATCCAAAGGTCACCGTTGCTGGTACCTCAAAACACACTTTCTGGAATTACTCCAACTTAAATACAACTTGAAGTATTTCAGAAGATACTCTTCTGAAATTACTTCAACTTAATGTCTGTCGGTCTGGTCCCATTACACAGGCGCATTCAATGACTTACCGTCAGACCCCCAGCAACATACAGTCAGTCCCGGATCCAAAGTTGTACTTCCCAGAAACATCTACACCAGGGGATCCCCGACGTACAGGGCCAGTGCCATGGTGGTGTATGTTTCACCCATTCGCTTTGCTTCATCCCCGTCATCTTCACCACCAACATCGGCATTACCAAAATCCCTAAACTTCTGAAATTACCTCAGCTTAACCTGAATGATGCGATAACACAAGCACATTCAACCATATTCCCACATGGCCTCGCCTTAATCTGAAGTATACTCTTCTGAGATAACTTCACCGGCGGTTCTTAAAAACACAAGGCTAGCCCCATGACTCTGTATGTTGTACCCAGCTACCATCCGTGTATCCTCCCCATCTTCTACACCCTGTGATCGCCGCCAACGATCCACAAACACTCTTCTGAAGTTACTTCAACTTAACCTCTGCTGAGAAGGCTCAGCCATGCGAGTACATTCAAATACTGGCAGACCCCTTGTCGGTCTCATCAAATCCTTTCATATGGGTGGGTCTACTCCTCGGAAATTATCTCATCCTGTTGAAAGCTCCACCACCTTCAATTACTTCATTTGAAGAACCAAGTGTAAAAATTTGTTTTCGAAACTCATTCTCACACCATACTCTAAAACCGTGTGCGTGAACGAGTCTCGAGGGGGCATTTGTAGAGAGGGAAAATTCCCGACCTATCACAAGCTGACACGTCACATTATCAAGTCCACAAAATACAGCCAATCACAAAGCGCCACGTATTGCTGCTAGGTTTTACTATTGTTGTTCAGAAGCCAACAGAAGTTTGCCAAGTGTCAGGTAAGAACCAATCATGCATCGGCTCGTGTAAGCGATGACCCAAGCGACCTCGCACGTGTAAGCGATGACCCAAGCGACCTCGTACGTGTAAGCAATGACCCAAGCGGACCAATCAGATTGTGACATGTGTCACCAATCAGACTTCGCCACGTGTCGCTCATCCACCCCAAAACTCCTATAAATAGAAGCCTTCCTGAGACATTTAAAAGAGGACCAAGCTATCTGAAATACAGAAGTAGAGAAGCTCTGCAGGAATCAAGCCTTGAAGCCTCCAAGAACTTCAAGAACTTCAACCTCAAATCGAAGAACATTCGAAGCAGAATCATCCAAACTATCTGCCTAGATCCAAAAGTTTGCGGGAATCAAGCCGAAAGTGTCCGAAAACATCAACAAATCACAAATCAATAAAGTTCTACGGATCCAAGCTTCTAAAGCTCCGAAGAACTCCCACCACAAACCTTCGAAGATGAAGAACACACGAAGAACACGAAGAACGTGAAGAACAAAGGATTTCTAACAAGCTCATAGCCAGAGATTCATTGTAATTTTGTTTCAGTAATCTTCGATCTATCCCTCAATCACATTGAAGGATATTTAGTGTTCTTATCACAAATCCAAATCAATAAGTCTTGCAAGGAGATTGAATCAGAGGATCACTCTTTTGTAATCACAGAGAATTGTACCACAATCATCAATACAAATTCACACTTGTGAAACTATTTTTACTTGTTTGATTTATTTCGAATTAAGAAATTTAGTCGTCTACAATAGTAATTAATACGTTATTATTTCTTTTATATGGAAAATCTTTATTGCTTTATTATCAATATCTATTAAAGGTTCAAAACTTATAAAAGGGAAAAAAAAGGGTAAAAAAAATCAAGAAACAATAACTTTACACTTCATTTGTTTTGCATTAATTTTTATTTTTTTTTACCGAAAATATATATATTTTAGCATTTTATAGTATTTATTTCATTGTAAAATTTGATTAAAGCTAAAAATGTTCTCTGTTGGCCGTAAATGCTTTTGTAAATATTACAAAATGTTTTACCTTTTAAATTTTGATAAAGCATTTTAAAGAAACACACATAGCTCTCCTCCCTACCCCCATTTGGTGGCTGGGTCACCACTTGCCAGTGCTGGAGGTCTGTTTGTTGGAATCGTCGGTCATCGAACTTCCAGGAGGCTTTTGCTTGAAAAATTTTACATTTCACACTAAACACTTGAAAATTTTTTATATTTTAAATATTTTACATATTTTACATTTGAAAATGTTTTCCGCCGAAAAAACAAACAGAGCGTAATTTTCTTTTCATGTATATTACAGTTCAAAAGTGATGAAAAATACTAATAAATGAAGTAACAAATTCTAAATGTTATTTTTTTTTTCTTTTTCATGTAAATTTGTGTGTAGGTAATAAGATATAAGAATGATTACATAATGTGGGAGAACGAGAGTTTGGCCCATACAAGGCCCAAGCGAAGAATTGTTAGCTTAAGGTCCAGCCTAGACATAATAAGCACCAAGTTGAAATACCCAAGGGCCAATGTATATACCCTCGGTGACTAGATTTGAATAAATCTCGATCCCCCCCCAGAGGAGGGAAATTAGTGCCTTAGAAGAGTCTGCTAGTTAAGCACAAAATTTGGCGTCAGGTACAAGTTACTAGAAAATCATTTCAACAACAGATTCCATTCCTAACACATGATTAGACATGCTAGAACAGTAGCTTAGAACCAAAAAGCCACTCAGGTCCCACAAGTGGAGGGACCCACATGCACACAGAATATTTTCCCATCATGACAAATCCACTAATGGAAGGGTATAAAAATGAAGGAAGGGGTCAATGTTAAGAGTGGGAATGTTAATTCAGGGAGAGAAACACTAGAGAAAAGAGAAGCTAGAAAATAGTACTTGGGAAATGTGATCCAGTTCGAGACACCCCAAGGGCATCTCGACTGTTTGATATTCTCCTCGAACACTAGTCAAATTTCTAGCAAATAACCATTGCATAACCGTTTTAAACCATCATTCATTAGCCAATTTTTTTTTTTTTTTGGGATTTTCCATCGTGGGCTAAACCCAGAATAGAATACAAATTAATTAAGGGTTCAGGCCCAATGAGCCCAAAGTTGTTGAGAATTCACCTCTTCGCATAATAAACTCAAAATTTTAGTGTTGTTTTCATGTTAACTATCAAGTTTCAAGGGTTTGTGTTTGTTCACCACACACATACATACATACATACATATATGTGTGTGTGTGTGTGTGTGTGTGTGTGTGTGTGTGTGTATGTGTGTGTGGTCACCGAATACTACTTAGGTGATAGTATTTGTTAATTTCTATGTTGGCTATATTACCATCCTACCAAATGGGGCTCTAAACTTAGCATGGTTTGTCACCTCCAAGCCTTAATCCAAGACCTTCTCTCTCTGGTTTCCCTCAGTTCCCCAGTGTTTCCCTCTCTGTATCTCACTTCTCCCCCCAGATTTTTCAACCCCTCAGCCTTTACCCTCTTATCCCTTTTATAGTCTTTTGTTAGTGGGGTGATCATCATTATTTTCCCACTTCACACGTATTCCCATGTTCACCAGAATCCTAAGGGATCCTCACAACTTTAGAGGATTCCCTTGGAACTTGTTCTAGATGCTAAATAGCGTTCGATAGCAATTTCCCCAATGACACTATCAGTTCTCGGTTTCCAACCTTGCTAGGCTCGCGTCTCACCCCAACTTCCCTCGTCACTAGTTAGTGTTTTAGCCGACCACTTAAAACATCCAGAGTGGTTGTCCCCTTACCCGTCATCCCATCTTTAGGATTGGGCCCACTGTGATAAGGCCCAAAATTAACTCCCCCCCCCCCTTATGTACCAAGTTTAGCTCCTCTAATGGGCCCTGGGGTCTTATGTTGGGTTTTGGTTAGGTGGGCTAACACGGGTCTTCTAGGCCCGTCTCCCCACAATATATATATATATATATATATATATATATATATATATATATATATATTTAAAGTCACAATTTGATTATTTTATAAGTTTATATTAACTAGAATATTATAATTCACATAAATTGTGCCTACTTAAAAAAAATACCATATAATAACTCAATCATGTGTAAAAATCTCTACATATAAGAACAAATGTTACTTCCTCCAAAAATCAAATCTTGACTCTATCACTATGCATGAGCTATGCAACAACCGAATTAGTGGCATTCCAATTATTACATCTCAAGAATGTCTTTACAAAGAATAGAATATGGAAGAAATGACGGGTAAAATCCCATCTATTGTAGATAGGGAAAAGACAATGATATTTGGAATAAATATTATCTATTCTATTACGAGTGATTCATTTCTTGTTTAGTTTACCATACATCGTTTAAAAAAAATACTTAAGTTCAAGAAAATAAAAGATAAAAGAAGATGAAAAGAAACAGTTGACGAAGTATAAAATAAAATACTAAAAGTGAGACCAATAATTTTTATTCGTGGTATTTATATCAGCATTCCAATCAAACCAAAGCTAAGAATTAATTGAAAGACAGTCAATGAAGGCAATGCTTAATATGAATTGAAAATCCCAGCAACTATTATAAAGTTTGTGAGAGGTAAAACGTTAAATATTGACAGAAATTTCAACAAATAACTGATGGCATTGAAGATTTAGGATAAGAAGATGATTTCGGAATGCTAATAGTAAAAGAATAAATAAATAAAGCCTACCTCACTTATTAATTTGTGTAGCAGAAGAATCCCTGTACTCGTAAGTACAAACTATCAACAACTAATGAGATATAGGGTTCTCTCGCAGCGATCAAACTAAGCCACGAAAGGATATATATATATATATATATATATATATATATATATATATATATATATATATATATATATATACATATATCATATTATATCATATTATTATTATTATATATAATAAAAGTTGGGTTTAGACGCTGAGGTTGTACTACGTGATTTTACCAAATTATAAAAATTTTATTAAATTTTTAGATTTTTAAAGAACTAAAAAAGAATAGTATACTCCTAGAACTCTAATTCATTCTTATCATTAAATAAAATTAGATTAACTTTATTTTTAATTTGTTAGGATATATTTCTTAAATTAAGGGATAATATTTAAAATTACAAAAATTTAATTTAGATAATATTTATCATCTAAATTTTCAAAATTTTAATTCTACTCTAATCAAAAGTCAATTTTAAAAATTTTCTAAACTTAAATCTGATCCCACGTTTTTGTTGTCTCTATTTTCCTCAAGTTGCAACTTAAATTTTATTAATTATTATTATTATTATTAAATTAATATTATTTTACTAGAATATCAAGTTACGAAACTTGATTATTAAGGGATAAGCAAAATCCAAATTCTTCAAGAGGTGATTAATATAAATTTATCCCAAGAAATAGCATATATCTCCATTAATTTGATAATCTTTATCTATGCCGAAAAACAGTATATATCTCCATTAATTTGATAATTTCTACGTTGATAACATTTAAAATAAAAAAAAAAAACTATCAGAATAAGAATTCTGAGAAACAGCCTCTAAAGGAACACAAGAGGTTCGACTTGAAGAAGCTTTCATACGAGGAAAGGAAGGCCAAATTGATTAAGAGATTGAATGCTTTTAACTCCGTAGCCCATGATGGTAAGGATAATGAGTGAAAGTAGCGTTGGATTCAATGCTTAATATTTGTTGATTATCTGTGATACATTTTGTTTCTTTGTCAACACAACTAAGAACCTAGCCGTATTTTTCTTTTTGTTAAATTTGTCATTTTTGCAGGTTGTCTTTCATCATATAGATGTTTAACTATGAACTTAAATTGTCTTTCAATATTTTGATTGCTTTATTATTTTGCTAAATGTGATTAGGCTCAAAAGTATATGCTTCATTATTTTTCTAGATCATTTAAATACACTAAAACTAAGTTAATAGGATTTATTTTATATAATTTATCAAACAAAATGAAATAAATTTTGTCAAGTATGATTTATTCATGTTGTTCTCTTTTTACTTTTTATTTTTATTTTGAATATCAGAATTTATTTATGTAAAGTGTGCAAAGAATTATGTATCCATTTGCAACATTAATTAATATTTTTTGGCTAATTATTAGTATAATTTTCTATACCCAACAAATTCTTCATTAATTTTTTTATATTTTTGGTTTTAAATTGCAAAATTTTGGACCATCATTATAAAATAGGTTCTTTTTTTTCCTCGTGATTATGGAACTTATTTGACTAAATTGTAGTAAAATCAAAGTGGAAATGATAACTCTTTATAGAAAAAGAAAATTTTATTTTAAAGCCTGGTATTAAATGGTCATAGACTCATATGCAATTTTACAATCTATATGGTTCGATTTTATTTTATTTTATTTTTTAACACGGTTTAATTTTTTTCTTGATTTTGTTTTCCAGGTTTGTCATAAAAGATTCCAAGCATCCTAAGAAAGGTGTGTAATCTATATGTAGAGCTCTACAATTTTTTTTTTTCCATTTACACGTCGTGTCTCTCTTACAATTCAAACTATTCATTTTCTTTTTGTTTCTCAAATAAATTTTGTATTATATGAATTTATGTACAAAATCGTGCAACATATAGGAAGCAAAAATTATGATAGGTTCTAAAATTAGAACAAATTAAAGGTTATTATTCTTCGAATAGTTCTATCCCTTAAAATTGGCAAATTTTTATAATACTATGTCTAAAGATTTTAATAAAGAACAATGATGAAGAAGAACAATGATACTCTAAAAACATAGTGTACAAATACGTATTCAAAGATTTTCCAAAGGAAAAAAATGCTTTTGACATTTTTTAATCATTGATATTATTTTTAACAATACTTCAAATCACTAACAAATTAGTGCTTGTTTTGTTATAATAATTATTAAAATGTATAATTATTTATACATATATGTTATAAGTTTTTTCATAAAATCGTGCAACGCACGGCCTATAACTAGTGTATATATATAACCGGACAAAGTTTCAAAAAACTTGTAAAGAGAATTATTATTATTATTATTGTCCCTCACGTTACTCGTACATAAATGGAAATTGGCTCGGATAGCTTCTTTATTAAATGAAATGAATATCTGCTTTATTGTACAGCCCCGAACAATAGATGGATTGTTTATAAAGAAAATAACCTCTTCAAACTTCAAAGACTTGTGCAAGGTTGGAGCATCCGGTACTGCAAGCCCCACCAAGATTACGGAGCCAAAAGATTAGCTTATTCACTTCCTTTCTATTTAACTTTCACATTAACACGGCCAAGTTTCTCGGAATAAAAAATTATCACATTAACACTCAAGAACCCGGAATAAGCTTTGGGGAGTACTAAAGAACGCCTTATCTCACCAGATAAGTTAAGCTCATGAGTCTTATCTCAAACTCTTTGAGATCCAGTAAATAGACTCTCACTCATACGTCTTTTTCTTTCCACTATGACATGTCTTCCCAGCAAGTCCTCAAAAGACCTCTTATTAGCTAGAAACAAGTTTTATCAATCTGCATATGAGTTTATTTCCTTTTATTATTACGCGGACAAGATTAAGGGCTTCTTTTAACACCACCTATAGGCCTATTTAGATAGTTGCTATTTCTTTTAAAACTCTCTAATAAATAAATGGTAAAGGAGAGAGAGAGAGAGAGAGAGAGAGAGAGAGAAGAAAAGAATCAGTAACTAACTAACAGAAATTATGTTTATTTACAGGAACCAATAGGAATTAGACACGTTGCTGCTGATGTGGAAACGATTATTAGTGAACCTTTACTGAAGGCACGTGACAGACGTGTGCTTGTTTTAATCTCAATGCTATATGCAACTGCTAATTACAACGTTATATATTTTCTCTGTTTTTTACCAAAATATTTATAATTTCTATTTAAAGCTCCCCAGTATGTGTTCAAGACCCCATCAAGTCCTTAAACCTATTATGGACTCGTCTCTTTTAAATCTTAGTTCACTCAAGTTATACACACACCACCACTGTGTTATTTTATTTTATTTTTTTAATGTTAAGTAAAATATTTTTTATTCATTAAAGAAGATTATTTCAGATACACAATATCTGCATCAAACTACTCTTTAAGACCTAACAATCAAAAGATCTAAAAAAGACAACATAGGGATACTGCACAAAATATAAGCCAAAACATTGGCACGTTCACATGCACATATTGGGAATATTGTTATTGAATCGTCTCAATCTTCTTTTGAAGAGATAAAGTCTGCAGGCTCCTATATATGCTCTGCCCAAGCATCTGCTATTGGGAGAACCAAAATTCAACTCCTTACAACCACTTTACAAATAGGCCGTGGGGTACTTACTAAATTCGCCGGAGTTTATATTAGCCCGTTTCACGAAACTCTTGAAATACCTTACCTTAAACATTTCCATGGTCTGTAAATTTTTGTTGTAGTAGTGAAAAGGGCCAATTGAAATAATCGTAGGAGTGTAGGCTTGTTCATTCACTTTGCGAATTGAAGGTGATCTGGAATTCTTTTGATGCGACACTAGAAAGGAAATGAAGGCTCTGGCATTCGCATTTCAATCAGTATTTCGAGGTCACTAACCAACCTTTCATATTGATTTTTGTTTTCATTTGAAGGGTTTGCATCCTTTTGACTTTCAGTATTTTCAGTTTCAATTTCTATACTCACTGCTTCTTCCATCTATAGAGTTGTCTTCCTTAAACTTCCTGATGAAAAACATAATTAGCCATTACCATTAGAAACACTAGGTGATTCATGTTGTTGCCTTTATGTTTCTTGAAAACTGATGTTAATATCTAGGGACTTAATTTCACTTAGATTCATGTCATTAAGAAGACAAAAATTGGAATATAAATTTTTAAGTATAATATTTTATGAAAAATGCTAACGGATGCCTTAGGACAATAATTAATAATCCATTTAAAGAAAAATTTTATGAGAAAAGAAAAGTAAGCAATTAATATTTTGACAGTTTTTTCTATTTCCCATAAAAGTGGTGTTAAAATTTTCCTAAAATAGGTTATTAACTATTGCCTTAAAAGTATCTATTAGTATGACTCATATTTTATTTAATTGATAAAACTTTTATAAAATTATCTATATATATATATATAATACTAGGTAAAACTAAAAGAAAATTCAATTAGATTTCAAATTGAAATTCAATTAGAGTTTAATTTTGAGCCACATGTCTCATTTAATCTAAGTTTTTAAATTTTTGAGCCAAGTGAGTTAATTCAATGTAAAAATTAGATTTAAATTAGAGATTAATTTTGAGACATGTGTCCCATCTAATCTAAATTTTTTAATTTTTGAACCAAATGAGTTAATTTAGTGTATAAAACGAGGAGTCCAATATAAGTAAACCATAAAAAAAACATAATTTTTAAATGATTTTATATTTATGAGCCTTCTTTTTTTGTAGAACTAAAAACAATTCAAGTTTTTAAGTCATCTATATATATATATATATATATATATATATATATATATATATATATTAATAAGTAAAGCTAAGAGAAAATCCAATTAGATTTTAAATTGGAATTCAATTAGAGTCTAATTTTGTGCCACGTGTCCCATTTAATCAAAATCTTTAAATTTTTGAACCAAGTTAATTAGTTCAGTGTAAAAATAGGATTTCAATTAGAGTTTAATTTTACGGCATGAGTTCCATCTAATCGAAGTTTTTTAATTTTTGTGCCAAATGAGTAAATTTAGAGTAGAAAACGTGGAGCTCAATATAAATAAATCATAAAAAACATAATCATGTATCTAACACTATATATATATAATTAGAGAAAGAGAGAATTTGAATAATTTTATATTTATAAGCCTTTTTTTATAACTAAAAACAATTCATTTGGCACAAAAATTATATATATATATATATATATATATATATATATATATATATATATATATATATATATAGGTAAAACTTAGATAAAATCCAATTAGATTCTACAATTGAAGTCCAATTTTGCACCAAGTGTCCTAAATTATTTATTTTCAGAGAGTTTTATTTCTTAATTTTGGAATCTAATGTGGGATCATATCATAAATATCCATTCAAGTTAATTATTATGTACAAAAACCAAAGAGTCTAGAATTAATGAACATAAAAATATTTAAAAAATGGACAATTTACATTTCCAACCTAATAATATTCTTACAAGACTTTTTAAAGAGTTAAAAAAAAAATATAAGAATGATTATAAATAATATTTAAATTATATATGTAAAATTATTATACTATGCATCTTAATATGTATCTTTTAAGTATATCCATGCATATGCACTGGGTTACAAGCTAATCTATATATATAATAATAGGTGGAGTTAAGAGAAACTCAAATTAGAATTCCAAATTAGAGATCTAATTTTGTGTCATGTTTCCTAAATTATTTATTCTTAAAGAGTCTTATTTCTTAATTTTAGAATCAAATGTAGGATCACATCATAAATACTCATCCAAATGAGTTATTACGTACAAAAACCAAAGAGTCTAGAATAAATGATTCATAAAAAAAAAAAAAAAAAAAAAAAGTGCTTCACAATAATTTTAAAAAAAGGACAATTTACATTTTATACTTAATAATATCCTTACAAATTTTTTTAAAAAATTAACAAAATATAAAAATGACTATCAATAGTATTTAAATTATATATATATATATATATATATATATATATATATATATATATATATATATATATATATATATATAAATTATATTATGTGTGGGGCCAGAGAATTTGGCAGCCCCGGCCCACTCTACACTAAGCCCAGGGCCCATGCCGAGGATAAGGATGTGTCCGAAGACGAGTCCTTCCGCCAGTAATACTGCCGAGGACAACCACGTCCTCGACACGCACTGACCATTGTAAGGAAGAACAAAATTTCTTCGGAGATAAACTTCCACAACCATCCAAGACAGAAGTAGGTACAGTGGGTTGGACATAGGAGCATGGTGGAGGAGCAATCTCAGGAGGAACTGTCACCTCCACATTAAATGCCCACAACTGACGTTCTGACTGCATTAAATGGAGAAATGACCCCTGAACAGTACCGCCTCAGCTGCTACCACCCACAGAAAGGATGGAAGGTGGCTGATGGGACAGTCACTGGCATGATGACCTAGATAAGCGACACATGGTGGGCCGAGATTAACGGGACGAGGGATATAAAATGTAACAAGTCCTCCAGAAGGGGGACGGCACTTTGGAGAGAAAGAGAGGAATGATAGAATTTGTATAGCCTTTGTAACCCAATACCACGGAAGATAAAAGAAAGAAGTTATATAAGAAAGTGGCCGAGGAGCCTAATTTCATACTTTATAGTCTGTGTTCTTGTCAATCGATCCTTATATTACCATGCTTAATTGTACAACCCTCATTAAGGCCTAGTTCTCTAACCCGCTCTCTATAAATTCATTATACTGGGCCAGTTGGGCTTGGGTTCACTCATTTGCAAGGAATAGTGCTCGAACCAGGTCCCTACAATTAGCACCGTCTGTGGGGAGAACTTGTGCGTTAGTTAGGGCAGCGATCAAGCATGGTAGGAACAGGCCCTCACCAAACGGGATCCCACCAGTCTAAACCAGCGAGGTTACAGCCACAAGGTACTTTTCCCAACCTTGAGCGCGGTCGAAACGAAGAAAACAGAAGGTTTTGAGAGGGAAGTGCACACACCACACAGACCAGCGGAAGCCACACCCGCGGGGGCAGCCACGCGCTACGGAGACAAAATGACGACCAGACCATGCAATCAGAGGAGGTCAGAAGCCATGCGTCCAAGAGACCGGATGATAAGGTGGCCATGCAACGGGAGATAGACGATCTAAAGAGAAAGTTGCGCCATGCACAATGAAGGCAGTCCCATTCTAGTCCCGATACTCCCTCCGACGAGGATGGCGACGATGACTATAGGTGGAGGTCAAGGACCCCCTTAAGCGAGACCTTCTCCCACGAGGAGGAACGTTACTAGAGGCACAAGCGTAAGTGCTCGTCCCCTAAGGGCGTAGGGAGCGATTCCATGAGCCGAGCACTGGATCAGCTCTCAAAGTCACCTTTCACCCGTCACATCGAAGAGGATACGCTTCCTCGGCGATTTCAACAGCCGACCTTCACTAGTTATAACGGCAAGACGAACCTTGTGGAGCATGTAAGCCAATATAACCAGAAGATGGCTGTCCACGCCAGGAACGAGGCGTTGATGTGTAGAGTCTTCCCCTCTAGCCTGGGACCAGTAGCAATGAGGTGGTTCAATGGTCTCAAGATGAATTCTATAGACTCATACAGGCAGCTGACCCAAGCCTTTGGCTCCCGCTTCATTACCAACAGAAGAACTCCTCGACCCTTAAGTGCGTTGTTGGCTCTAACCATGCATGATGGGGAAACTCTAAAGGCCCATTCGGACCGATTCTGGGAGATATACAACGAGCTGGATGGCAAATATGAGGATGTCGCCGTCAGCACCTTCAAAACAGTCTCCCGACGGGGCATGACCTGAGGAAGTCACTGACTGGTAACCCCCCTACCAGTGTGTGTCAATTGATGAATTGGATCGACAAGTATAAGCGGGTGGAAGAGGATCAACTACAAGGCAAGGGAAAAGAGAAGGTTATCCCTTAGGAAAGGAGGGATTTCAAGTCGGACCGATATAACAGCAATCGCCCGAGGAGGGATTTTGCAGGGCAATCCTGGCCGACCAGCGCTCAAGCTGTCAATGCCGTATTCCGAGAGCCAGTGCACAGGGTGTTGGAAAAGATAAGGAACGAACCGTACTTCAAGGAGCCGAATAAGATGGCTGGGGACCCCACGAAACGCAATCAAATCCTGTATTACCAATACCATCAGGACTACGGACACACCACGGAGGATTGCAGGAACCTCTGGGACTACCTGGATCGTCTAGTCTGAGAAGGGAAGCTGAAGCACCTCTTGCACCATTCCAGTGGCCGCTAAGGCCAGACTTATCAAGAGCCCCAGAGAGACGTTGCCTTAAGGGCACCAACGAGGACGATCATTGTGATCTTGGCTGCGCCAAGAAGAACAGGCATGCACCCGTCGCAAGTGTTATCTGTGGGCCAGACGTGTGCCGAGGAGTCCCAATCAGGGCCGAAGAAGGCTAGGAAGAATTTCTGCCCAACCGTATGCTTTTCAAAAGAAGACAAGATGGGGACTACCCAACCCCACGATGATGCGTTGGTCATCACCCTTAGAATTGGGGACTATGATGTGAGAAGGGTGATGGTAGATGATGGCAGCGGAGCTGAGATTATGTACCCCGACCTCTACAAGGGGCTGGGGTTAAGACCAGAGGATTTGACACCTTACAACTCTCCCTTGATGAGCTTCGATGGGAAGTTAGTGATCCCAAAGGGCATGATTAGGCTGCTCGTTCAGACTGGCCCAGAAGTGGTGGAGGTAGACTTCATAGTGGTAGACACCTACTCCCCGTACACAACAATCGTCGGCAGACCATGGCTCCACACTTTGGGGGCTGTCGCCTCTTCTTTGCACCAGAAGGTGAAATTCCCATCAGGGGACCATGTCCTTGAAATCCGTGGTTGCCAATCCACATCAAGGCGATGCATGGTGGCTGCCACATTGCATCGTCTCGATACAGGGTCCTCGGCCACCGCTGAAGGTGGCTTATAGCAATCAAAGGACCCAGACGCGCCTCCTGATGCAGCCGCCGAAGAGGCAAAATATAAAGATCTAGACAAGGTGATCATTAGAGACAATCCGGAGAAATTCTTTCAAGTAGGGGCTCGGCTGCCTCCGCAGGAGGGGGAGGACTTGATTGGGTTCCTCAGAGCAAACCTTGACGTATTTGCATGGGACACCTTTGATGCTCCAGGAATTGACCCAGACTTTATCTGTCACCATCTCAATGTCAACCCATCTATCGTTCCAAAGCAACAACCACCTCGACGCCTGTCAAAGGAGCACGCCGATGCAATTAAAGAAAAGGTGAAGAAGCTTAAGCGTGCGGGAGCCATCAAGGAGATTTTTTACCCTAAGTGGTTGGCCAACACCGTGGTAGTCAAGAAGAAAAGTGAAAAATGGAGAGTTTGTATAGACTTCACGGACCTAAACAAGGCATGCCCAAAGGACCCGTTTCCCATGCCTTGGATAGACCAACTAGTGGATGTCACAGCGGGACATTCTCGGATGAGTTTTTTAGACGCCTTCCAGGGCTAACATCAAATACCACTAGCCTGGATGATCAAGAGAAAACCGCTTTTGTGACACCCGTTGGGAATTACCACTATAAAGTGATGCCCTTCGGACTAAAGAACGCTGGGTCCACCTGTCAGAGGATGATGACGAGAATGTTTAAGCCGTTGTTGGGTAAAAACATTGAAATTTATGTTAATGATATGGTGGTGAAGAGTAAAGTGGTATCCGAACACCTAGGAGACCTCGGCTGCATCTTTGACGTCCTAAGGAAGCACAAGCTGTGCCTAAATGCATCCAAATGCTCGTTCGGCGTAGGGTCAGGCAAATTCCTGGGCTACATCATCACCCACAGGGGGATTGAGGTCGACCTTGATCAAATTAGAGCTATCAACAACTTGAAGCCTCCACGAAATCCTAAAGAAATCCAAAAACTCACTGGAATGATCGCGGCCCTGAACCGGTTCATTTCCAGGTCGGCTGATAGATACAGGCCATTCTACCTCCTGATTAACAAATGGAAAGGATTCGAGTGGTCCGAGGAGTGTGCCATAGCATTCCAGTAGCTCAAGGAATACCTATCTCGGCCACCAATCATGTTTAACCCCGACGCCGACAAAATCCTATACGCCTACATTGCCGTAGCTCCCCACGCGGCGAGCTTGGTATTGATACAGGATGATGGTGGCATCCAAAAGTCAGTCTACTACGTGAGCAAATTGCTGCATGAAGCAGAGATCAAGTACTTGCCCTTGGAAAAAACCTTGCTGGCTGTAGTCCATGCCACGCGAAAGCTTCCCCATTATTTCCAGGTGCACACGGTAATCGTCCTAACTCAACTACCCTTGAGATCTGTACTCTGGTCTGCTGATTACACTGGAAGGGTCGCCAAGTGGAGCATGATTCTAGGGGCCTTTGACATTAAATACATGCCTCGGACCTCTATAAAAGGCCAAGTCCTGGCCGATTTGGTGGCCGAGTTCGCTGAACCATTGGAAGCAGTGGCCGAGAATAAGGACACGAAGAAAAGGTCGGTCGGGGCAATCTCTATTCTAGGGCCCCCGCGCTGGGAACTGTACGTTAATGGCGCTGCGAATCAAAGGGGGTCTGGAGTAGGGCTAGTCCTAATGTCCCCAGAGAAGTCTGTCGTGAAAAAGTCCCTAAGACTTGGGTTCCCTACCACAAATAATGAAGCCGAGTATGAAGCCTTATTACAAGGTATGGTTATGGTGCGAAAAATGGGCGGAAAGGTCGTGGATATGTTCTCAAACTTAAAGTTGGTGGTGGCCCAGGTAAACGGAGAACTGGAAGCCAGAGATGCGAGGATGCAAGAGTATTTAAGCCAAGTTAAGCGCCTGCAGTCGGACTTTGACCTTTTCAGCTTATCACATGTTTCCAAAAATGGAAACACTCATGCAGACTCCTTGGCCACACTTGCTACGTCGTCAGCAGGAGACCTGCCCCGGATTATCCTTGTTGAGCATCTTGAGAGGGCAAATGAGGGGGCAAGGGGCATAATCCATGTCCACCAGGCTAGGGCAAGCCCCAGCTGGATGGACCCTATAGTGAGTTTCCTCAAGGATGACATCCTACCTGAAGAGAAATCAGAGGTCAATAAAATACGGAGGAAAGCTTCTCGGTTTTGGTTGTCCGAGGACCACAAACTATATAAGCGCTCCTACACAGGACCCTACCTACTGTACATTCACCCCGAGGCGTCAGAACTACTACTCGAGGAGTTGCACGAAGGGATCTGTGGGAGTCACACAGGAGGAAGATCCCTGTCGCACCGTGCCATCACCCAGAATATTGGTGGCCGAAGATACAAAAGGAAGCCCTAGAGTATGTAAAGAAGTGTGACCAATGTCAAAAATTCGCCCCAAACATTCATCAACCAGGAGGCGTCCTAAACCCCTTATCCAGTCCATGGCCGTTTGCCTAGTGAGGCTTGGATATTGTAGGACCTTTCCCCAAGGCACCGGGGAACAAGAGATATCTGCTGGTCGGCACAAATTATTTCACCAAGTGGGTTGAAGCTGAGCCCTTGGCCAACATTAGAGACGTGGATGCTAAGAAGATCATCTGGAGGAACATTGTCACGTGATTCGGGGTCCCCCATACCTTCATTTTGGATAACGGGCTTCAATTTGATAGCAAAGCCTTCAGGAGATACTGTTGTGAGCTAGGGATCACGAACCGATACTCGACCTCGACCTATCCTCAAGGAAATGGGCAAGCCGAGGTTGTCAACAAGGTCATAGTTAATATACTGAAGAAAAGGCTAGATGACGCCAAGGGAAGATGGGTAGAAGAGTTGCTGCACGTCTTATGGACCTACCGTACTACACCACGGCAGTCAACAGGGGAAACACCTTTTGCTATGACCTATGAGGCCGAGGCTGTTATCCCCATAGAATCAAACTTTCCAACACTAAGAACAAGCTCCTTCTCCTCGGACGGTAATAATGAACTGTTGGGGGAAAGCCTAGATCTGATCGATGATCAAAGGGAGAAGGCAATGATCTAGCTGGCCTACTACCACCAAAAGCTCAAACAGGGATACGATGCCAATGTGAGGTAAGGCCACTGACACCAGGGGACTTAGTGTTAAGAAAAGTTGTGGGCGCTGCCAAGAACCCATCCCATGAGAAGGTAGGACCCAACTAGGAAGGGCCATACCGAATCACCTCAGTGGCAGGATTAGGTGCATACTACTTAGAAGATTTAGATGAAAAACCTGTACCTCGTCCATGGAATGTAAATAACCTGCGAAGGTATTATTATTAATAAAAGCATCTTTGTCAATTTATATTTTAAGTCTGTCGTGATTACATGCTTCTCACCCTAATAATACTATAAGTGCTAAACGGAACCTAGGTCTTGCATGGTCCTCGGACTTAAACCTATGGAGAAACTAGTTACTTCGAAAATAATAAGTGCTAGATAGAATCTAGGTCTTGCATGGTCATCGGACTCAAACCTATGGGGAAACTAGTTACTTCAAAAATAATAAGTGCTAGACAGAACCTAGGTCTTGCATGGTCCTCGGATTCAAACCTATGGGGAAACTAGTTACTTCAAAAATAATGAGTGTTAGACAGAACCAAGGTCTTGCATGGTCCTCGGACTCAAACCTATAGGGAAACTAGTTACTTCGAAAATAATAAGTGCTAGACAGAACCTAGGTCTTGCATGGTCCTCAGACTCAAACCTATGGGGAAACTAGTTACTTCAAAAATAATGAGTATTAGACAGAACTAAGGTCTTGCATGGTTCTCGGACTCAAACCTATGGGGAAACTAACTAGTTCAATAAATACTATAAGTGTTAGATAGAACCAAGGTCTTGCATGGTCCTCGGATTCAAACCTATGGGGAAACTAACTAGTTTGATAAATACTATAAGTGCTAGACAGAACCTAGGTCTTGCATGGTCCTCGGACTCAAACCTATGAGAAAACTAGTTACTTCAAAAATAATGAGTGTTAGACAGAACCAAGGTCTTGCATGGTACTCGGACTCAAACCTATTGGGAAACTAACTAGTTCGATAAATACTATAAGTGTTAGACAGAACCTAGGTCTTGCATGGTTCTCGGACTCAAACCTATGGGGAAACTAGTTACTTCAAAAATAATAAGTGCTAGATAGAACCTAGGTCTTGCATGGCCCTCGGACTCAAACCTATGGGGAAACTAGTTACTTCAAAAATAATAAGTGTTGGACGGAACTAGGGCCTTGCGTGGTCCTCGGACCTAAACCTTTAGGGAAACTAACTATGTCAGCAAATCCCATAAGTATACAACAAGCAAGGGAAACCAAAACGCGCGATACATTAATTTCATGAAAGCTGCACAGCAGTAATCACATTCCAACATAAAAAAATAAAAAATAAAAAATAAAAAATAAAAAATAAAAGGTGAAAGCGCCATTACATTGTTCCAAAAAATAGAAGGAAGACAAAACAAATGCGCCAAGGAGCCTACTTCTTCAACTTAATCTTCTTCCCCCCTATGGATGGCTGACTTGTGGCGGCCTCGGGATCCTTTAAGCTCTGACTTGGAGGAATAACCTACAAAGGCGGGGCAGAAGGTGCTATATCCTCAGCAAGAGAGACCTGGACATTGGCTGAGAGGTTTGCTGCCTCTTGAGGTGTATCTTCATGCAGACGTTTGGCTGTTTCAATCGGCCTAAGAGGATTAATTCCCACGGCAGGATCATCGGAAGGTGCAACAACCACCTCGGTAGTAACCACAGCCTCCTGGGCTCCTTCACCTGATGCAGCATCAGTCTCCTCCGTAGTCGCTTCGGCCTCAGGGCTGGGAGGAACAGCCTCACAAATGGCAGGGGGGTAATACACACTCTCCTCCTTCCACAGGTCGGATGAGGCCTCCACCCCAGCATGTTTGAGGGCCTCATTCCGTACCTGGGAGCAGTAGAGCCTGCATACCCCAAGGACTTGGGCTCTGAGAACAACCTCTGTTTCAGCCGCCCTAGCCTCATAAGCCGCCTCCTCAGCTTCTCCCTTGGAAGCCAGGGCTTCCTCTCTGCCAAAGTTTGCCTCAGTTTTAGCCCTAAGAGCCTCCTCTTTGGCCCATTCAGCCACCTTCCTGCCCCCCTCAGCATCAGCCACCTGCCTTTTCAGATTAGCGATCAACTCGTTTGCGAGCTTCAGCTGTTCCTCCACCCCAACCAGATGCCTCGTCTGTCCTTGGGCCTGCTTTTGGGCACTCGACAGGCCTGCTTCGGCACTGTCCCAGCCCTGGTTACCTCCTTTAGCTCATCTCGAGCCTTCACTAGATTAGCCTCAGCGACCTTGAGGGTTCGGCTAGTTAATATGCGCTTGTCGCGCTCTGCGTCGGTGGCCTTGTCCTGTTTGATGGAAGCCACCTCCAATCTGAAAGTAGCTTGAACAGCCTGCCAATCGGAGCAAACCCACAAGTTAAAAGAAAAAAAAAAAAAAAAAAAAAAAAAAAAAAAAAAAAAAAAAAAAAAAAAAAAAAAAAAAAAAAAAAAAAAAAAAGAAGAAAATTAAAGTCAGAAGAATCTTAAGTACTGAGAATCTCACCATCCCCAGGTATCGCTTGAGGCTAAGAAAGACTTCTTTACTCTTCAAAGTCTCCAACTCAGCCATATCTGTAGGGAGTAACAGGACCACTCCAGCATGTAGGCTACGAACGCGCCTTCGCCTCCTTGGAAATCCCTGAGAGAAGCATTACCAATCAGAGGCTCCCCATGGAGCATTGGAGCTAGGAGCCAGGCATTAGCCTCGGGATGGGCAACGACTTGCTTGTCCTGACCACGGGTCCCTATCTTCAATTGTTTCGGAGGTCGCTGAGTATCGCCCTCCTCTTGGGGGGAAGGGGGCTGCTCCTCTCCCAAGGCCTTTTACCCTTATCCTTCCTTTGCTTAGGATCAAAGGGCTCGGGCCTGGATGATGGACTTGGACAAGATGGAGGAAGGGGAAGCCTAGACTAGGTGGAAGCTGACCTGGTCTGGGCATGCTGAGACTTGGGTGGAGGAGGAGGAAACTTAGGTTGATGCTTCCTCGACGGGCCTTCAAGCAAATCAAGCAGGCTGGACTTAGTTTTCCTCTTGAAACTCATCTTGGCTCGAGAAAAGTCCCCTGCCGACAATAGGTCTGCTTCGGTCAAACTTTGGTCGCCTGAGTCACCAGAAGGATCCTCGGATAGGTGAACCTGTTCGAACACGCCGAAATTGTCCTCGGTAGGACCCGAGCTGGCACCTCCTTCGTTCGTTCACCTCCCTCCTCAACCTCCGCGGCTTAGTGGGATGTAGAGGAACCCGCCAACGGAGTGCCCTCTGAAACAGGAGATCCCTTCGGGATCAAGAAACCATCCTCGACTACAGTAATTCTCTGGAGCCGAGGATCCTTGGCCTTAATTACACACTTTGGCGCATCAAATGACTTCTGAATAGGGACGTACCTGAAGATCCTGTGAGCGGCCTTAACTTGGTTGTCGGCCTCGTTCACAAAGATCTCCGCCCTCAGCACCTTCTCTAAGTCCTCTTTGTTGACTAAGCCAAAATAACACTCGAAAGCACGTGGATCTACAAGAAGCAAAAACACACTACTATTAGCAACCAAACAAAGTAGGCAACGAAAATCCAGAGGGTAATACCCTCTCCTACTCTGAGTGCCCCACCTGGTGTGCCCTCCACCATTGGACAATAGAGGCCATCGTGCCACTCCCCGGACACGATGAGAAAATCCTGGTCCAGCCCCTTGCTGGACAAGGGGAGGCACTGAATAAGCCGCACACTATCATCTCTCGTCTTCATGTAGTAGGACTTGTCCTTCAGACCATGAAGGTTATAGCACCAATTCCCATCATGATGGATTAGCCTCAACTCCATCTTCTCATTTAAGGCATCTACACAACCCAGGATCCTAAATATATTGATGCCGCATTGGGTGGGGGCAAGACGGAAATGCCTAAGGTAACTTGTCATCACTTGACCCATGGGGATCCGCATACCACCCTCTAAGAAGGAGATTATGGGAATCACCACCTCTCTTTCTTCCTTCCTAAACCTCCACTCCCCCTCTTCGCAGTACCCTAGACCCACGGTACTGGGTATCCTATAATCAGCGATGAATTTCTCCATCGCCTCTTCAAATTCAACAAATTTCTTGAGCCTACCCATTTCCAAAAACAACCAGGAGACACGAAGAAAGAAGCCTAAAAGAGGGATGAACGTAATTGGAGAGGGAGAGAAGGACTTACAGAAATGAAGAAAAGCTCCTCGGGCAGACCTTTTTGTGTTGAAAGAAGTCGCGGTTTCAATTGAAGACATGACCAGATTCGAAGTATGTGTACAATATCTCTTGAATGCGAAAGTAAACGGGCGGATCAGTTCAAATGAGTATTTATACCCCCAATAACAAGTGACAACTGTGCAAAGTTTTCCCGCCCAATTAGCCAAAAAGATCACCACCGTTAGATTTTCATCACACCATTGAACGTGGGGAACACGAGGCCGCCCGAATTTAATACGAGTACGCTCCGCATACCAAGGCGTCAGAAATGTGCCTTGGACAAGCAAAAGGGCACTGATACTCATGGGGGACAAGACCCAACAGGCCGCGGCAGAGGCCCAAGAATGTCAAAATCCTCCTCTCAGTCCGAGAAGCCTGACAGCAGAATTTCGAGGGGCTATTGTGGGGCCAGAGAATTTGGCAGCCCCGGTCCACTCTACGCTAAGCCCAGGGCCGATACCGAGGATAAGGATGTGTCCGAGGACGAGTCCTTCCGCCAGTAATACTGCCGAGGACAACCACGTCCTCAGCACGTACTAACCATTGTAAGGAAGAACAAAATGTCTTTGGAGATAAACTTTCACAACCATCCAAGATAGAAGCAGGTACAGCGGGTTGGACATAGGAGCATGGTGGAGGAGCAATCCCAAGAGAAACTGTCACCTCCACATTAAATGCCCACAACTGACGTTTTGGCCGCATTAAATGGAGAAATGACTCCTGAATAGTGCCGCCTCAGCTGCTACCACCCACAAAAAGGATGGAAGGTGGCTGATGGGACAGTCACTAGCATGATGACGTAGATAAGCGACACATGGAGGGCCGAGATTAACGGGACGAGGGATATAAAATGTAACAAGTCCTCTAGAAAGGGGGACGGCACTTTGGAGAGAAAGAGAGGAATGATAGAATTTGTATAGCCTTTGTAACCCAATACCACAGAAGATAAAAGAAAGAAGTTATATAAGAAAGTGGCCGAGGAGCCGAATTTCATACTTTATAGTCTGTGTTCTTGTCAATCAATCCTTATATTACCATGCTTAATTGTACAACCCTCATTAAGGCCTAGTTCTCTAACCCACTCTCTACAAATTCATTGTACTAGGCCAGCTGGGCTTGGGTTCACTCATTCGCAAGGAATAGTGCTCGAACCAGGTCCCTACATTATGCATCTTATTATATATCTTTAAATGTATCCATGTATATGCATGGGGTTACAAGCTAGTATATATTAATAGTTAAAGCTTAGAGAAAATCTAATTGAATTTCAATTAAATTCTCAATTTTGCGCCATGTGTCCTATTGAATTTTAAATTTTTGTGCCAAGTGAATTATTGAGTGTAAAAATTGAAGAGTCGAAATCCAATTAGATTCTAAATTGTATTTCAATTGGAGTCCAATTATGCACCACGTGTCTATTTAATTTTTTAATTTTTGTGGCAAGTGAATTATTAGGTGCAAAAATTGAAGAGTATATATATATATATATGATATAATATAATATAATATAAGAAACCATTATATATTTTAGAAATGTGTAAGCTAATACCATGTACTATTTGAACCCTATAATTGTGATTTTTTTTTTTTAATTGTACCTATGCATATGCACGAGGTTTCACACTAGTCTATATATATTAATAACTAAAACTCAGGATTCTCATTTTCTCTCACGTAGGGTGAGCTCTTTCTCTCACATTTCTGGTGAGGTCACTACTTCTCACTTTAGGCGAGACTAGCTTTTTCTATTTCTCTCATTTCTACAACAATCTTGGTGCTGCTGTCATTGTTGATTTATTCCGTATTGTCCAATCTTTTAATTTGGGAAGCATGGACTTAGACTTCATAGAAAGGGTACAAAACATTGCTCTGATAGAAGAAGAAGGGGAAGAGATCAAGGTAAGGGGAACAAACAGGAACAAAACTCTTGAAGAATGTTCACTCAGCTTACTCGGTCGTATCCTCACATCCCGCCCTTACAACCAAACTGCCGCGAAATCACTTCTAAGGTCTGTATGGAAGATGGGCTCTAATCTGAGGATTGTGGACATGGGGGAAGGCTTGTTCCAATTCAAGTTCACACTTGAATGCTAGTTGAATTGGGTTTTCAACAACGGTCCATGGAGTTTTGAAAATCACCCTTTGGCCCTTCAGAGGTAGGAGAGGGATATGACGGCTAGAACAGTGGCATTCTAACATATCCCATTATGGGTGCAAGTATGGGGACTGTCTTTCGATCTCATATCCAAGGAAGCAAGTACGGACATTAGTGGAGGACTGGGGAAAGTGGTGGAGATTGACAACAAGGTATTCTTATCTGAACAAGCCCGCTTCGTCAGAATATGACTTGAAATACCTCTAGAGAAATCGTTACGTTGGAGTGTCATAGTAGTCAACTCGGAGGGAGATAAGGTTCAGGCGGGGTTCAAATATGAAAGGTTGGTGGGCTTTTTCTATCATTGTGGTATAATTGGACACGAAGCAAAAGAGTGCCCTGGTCCAAAAACACATGACCATGGTGAGCTTCCCTAGGAGAATGGTTGAGGGCAGATTGGAAGGAGTCGACAACCTAGGTTAGAGGAAGAAACACGGGACTAGACATCGGGGGGCACCAGAGCATGAACGGTTCTTTGTCCACCAAGTCTCCGTCGGCAGGGAAGGGCAATGAAAACACAGCTGATATTGAATCTAAACAGCCATACGTTACGGAAAATCCGAGTGCAAAAGTAACAGAAGCCGCAAATCATGATGCTAGCACTTATGGAAATAATAAACACGAAATCAATGCTCCTCATTCCGGAAATAATCATTCCTCATACGGAAACTGAATTAATCCATGATGAGTTGGTTGTGAGCATGAAACCGATTAACCATGTAACGAATGGGATGATAATGGATGCCCAACATGCAATGGACCATTTGATTAATGTCCTAGTAAATTACAAAGCTAAGGAAGTGGACCGAGACACACCACGTAAACCATCACGTGGGAAGGCACATGAGACACTAAAACCCAATGTGGCCAAAACATGGAAAAAAATAATACGTACCCAAAACCCTACTACACAATCACAAACTAAGGTGCCTATCTTGGTGGGTTCAAAGCGGTAATTCCATGGGGTTGAAACTGATCTTGAGGGGGAGCAGGTGAACGGACAGAGCAAGGGTGGGAAGCATGGAAGGTTTGTGGTTGTAGATAATGTAAACGGTATCCAAATGGCGGAGGCTGATGAGTAGCCCGCCAAGCACAATGAATCTCCTAAACTGGAACTGTCATGGGCTTAGGAACCAAACAGCAGTTGAAGTCCTCTCTCATTTAGTGAGGGAGAAAGCTCTTAAAGTTTTGTTTCTAGTGGAGACAAAACTACCTATAGTTGAAATGTGAAAAGTACAAGATGATCTACCCTACCGATGTATGGTGACTATCCCAAGTGTGCGTAGAGTTACATGTCCAAACCTAATCACCCACCCATATTGATTCCCTGATAAAGTCTAAGAATTCATTTTGGAGATTCATCGGCTTCTGTGGGTGGCCTGAGGAGCAAAGGAAACACGAGTCATGGACTTTACTCAAACATCTTCACTCTAGGAGTACTACATCGTGGCTGTGCTGTGGAGATTTCAATGAGATTTTAACAATAAAGGAAAAGCAAGGAGGGCTCACACGACCCTTAAGACCAATGCAGGAATTTAGAAAAGCACTTCTACAATGTGGGTTAGTGGATTTGGGATTTCAGGGTAACATATTCACGTGGAGCAATGGACGAGTAGGTGAGGGTTTTGTCCAAGAAAGATTAGATAGGGCTTGTGGAACTATTGAGTGGAGGGCCCTATTTCCACATGTGAAAGTCACTCATCTCTAGGTAACATATTCAGACCATGTGCCCATTCTTATATCAACACACCCACCCATCGGTCATAGGAGAAGGAAGAGGCAGCCAAGGCGTTTTGAAGAAAAATGGTCCACACATCCGGATTGTGAAGGTTTGATCCGTGAAGTTTGGGGAAGGGATACACAAAATGGGAGTCCAATGTTTAAGCTTTTTGAGAAAATCAAACAGTGCTGGGTTGCATTAGTGGAGTGGAACAAAGCCATCTTTGGGAATTCTAAAACCAAACTATAGGTGATGCAAGCAGAACTTGATGATCTTTCATTGCAAAATAATGCCAACAATGCCCAACGCATTAGCAGCTTGAAATCGAAGATAAACACAATCCTACATCATGATGAGCTATCTTGGAGACAAAGGTCCTAATCCATTTGGCTACTTGCAAAGTGACAAGAATACAAAATGTTTCCACCAACGAGCAAGTCAACGGCGTTGGAAAAACCATATATCGGGTGTACAGGATACGGATGGTGGTTGTCATACATCGAATGAGTAGATTGCCCAAGTAGCAGAGCAATACTTCAAAGAGCTCTTTACCACAGCAAACCCCATGGATATGGGGAGTGTACTAGATGCGGTGGACAGACGTGTCACCCTAAACATGAACAATGCATTATTGCAAAGGTATACACCGAATGAGGTTAGACGGGCCCTATTTCAAATGCATCCTTTAAAATCTCCTGGTCCTGATGGTATATCACCTCTCTTCTTTAAAAAATATTGGAATATAGTTGGATCTGATGTAATTAAGGCTATTCTGTCAGTTTTAAATTCAGGCCATATGTTGCGTAAAATGAATTATACTCAAATTGTACTAATCCTAAAAAAGAATTATTCTAAGTAGATGTCTGATTACAGGTCCATTAGTTTGGGTAATGCGGTACCTAGAATTCTCTCTAAAGTCTTGGCAAACAAGTTGAAGACTATCTTACCAACCATAATATCTAAGGCTCAAAGCACATTTGTTCCAAACCGTTTGATCACTAATAATACCACAGTGGCATATAAATTGTTGCACAAGATGCAGAATAAGAGAAATAGCAAGGTGGGCCAAATAGCGGTGAAGCTTGACATTAGCAAAGCCTATGACCAAGTTGAGTGGGGTTTCTTATGGAACATAATGATAAAATTGGGCTTGGATCCCTGATGGGTGAATATGGCAATGGAAATGATCACCACAACGTCTTATTCCATTATTATCAATGGGGAACCTAAGGGTTTTATCTCTCCTTCAAGGGGAATAAAACAAGGAGACCCGCTTTTGCCATATTTGTTCCTAATATGTGCTGAAGGGCTATCAGGTTTACTGAAAAAAGCTCAAGAAAACCGATCCCTCAAGGGAGTTTTGTCTAGCAAACATGGGGTACGTATTTCACACCTTTTGTTTGCTGATGATACTCTATTGTTTTGCCAAACAACAGTTGATGAATGCCATAGACTATTGGAATTATTGGGCAAATATGAAGGTGCATCTGGACTAGCAATTAACAGAAAAAAGACATCCCTCTTCTTTAGCAAAAATACGAGGCAGGAGGTGAGAAATTAAATTCAGCAACTATTGGGTGCATGAGTCATGACGAAATGTGAAAAGTACTTGGGCCTTCCAATGCTAAATGGGAAGTCGAAGGTGGAACATTCAAGGAGTTACCAGAAAAGATCACAAAGAGGGTAATGGGATGGAAGGAAAAGTTTTTCTCAAAAGCAGGTTGTGAAATTCTCATCAAAACGATGGCTCAAGCTATCCCAACCTATTCCATGAGTTTATTCAAGCTCCCTAAATCCATATGTGATAACATCAATTCTCTTTTGGCTAGATATTGGTGGGGCCAAACCAGGGCAAAAAAGAAAATCCATTCGATAAGTTGGAACAAGTTATGTACATCAAAGAAAAGAGGAGGAATGGGGTCTAAGGACATCCATGCTTTCAATCTTACTATGCTAGCCAAACAAGCATGGTGCCTAATTCACAACAACGGGTCCCTATTTTATAGAGTTTACAAGGCAAGGTCTTTTCCAAGCACCTCCTTTTTGGATGCCGAGTTTGGGAATAACCCATCCTTTGTATGGCGCTCTTTACTAGCTAATAGGGATATCATATATGCTGGCTCTCGATGGGAGATCGGGGATGGTAGGAAAATACATGTGGCCATCCATAATTGGCTATCTCACCCCCCGGCAGGGGTGGAGCCATGTAGTGGCTTGGGGGGCCCCGGCCCCTGCAAAAAAAAAAAAATTCCATTAGAGTAGGTAGAAAAAAAAAATTGGGCCCCCCCAATATTGGACAGCCAGCCCCCCATGCCCAATTCTCAACTATTCTCTCAAGCCCAGCTCAAATATTCTCTCAAGCCCAGCTTTAGTTTTAGGTCTTATCACCTTATGTACTCCAAATAAAACAAGTTGGCTCGCTCAAGTCCAAACACTAAAAAAAAAACTTCACTTTCTCTTCATCTCAAAAAATCCACTCACTAACCCACGGAATCCCTTTTTTTACTTCTTATTCTTTTGTTTTGTCTTCTTTGATACACTTTCATTTGTGCTGATACCATTGCCTACCTACAGCCCCCAAAACTCCAGTATTCTGTACTCACAGTCTCGAAAAAAATAAAATAAAATAAAATTCTGACCAATTTTTTCTTTCTTCATTAGCTTTAGTTTTGGAACTTGGTGACTTGTGAGTTTTCTTCTCTTTCTTAAGCATTAGACATTTATCTCTTTTTAGTGTCTTTTTTTGATTTTCTCAACTATCTACACCTAAATATTCACATGCTCTTTATATTTTCATAGTTTTTTAGAGAAATACATGATTGAAGGCATGGGGAGATTGTTTGTGATGAGTCTTGAAGGGAAGATCTAAAGTTGGAGGCAGTCAGGCAGAGGCAGTAGGCATTGCCACACGGGTGACCCATCTTTGCACTTTGTGAAGACAAAGTTTCTAAGGTAAAATTGTTTTGATTTATTACCTATTTTTTATTAGTTAGATGTCATGTGGCTATGAATGTTGTTAAATTGTTTGGTTTATGTTGTGTACCAATACTTATGTGTTTAATTTTTGTTTTGTTTTTTTTTTTTTTTTTTTTTTGAGTGGTTATTATTAATTAAAGTTGTATTAAAAATGAGTTGTATGTTTAAATTATAGTGGAATTTTTTTTTCTTATGTATGAATAACATCCATATAATTAAGTAAAAATTTCTAATTAAAA
This sequence comes from Quercus glauca, assembly GCA_023736055.1. Lineage (NCBI taxonomy): Eukaryota > Viridiplantae > Streptophyta > Magnoliopsida > Fagales > Fagaceae > Quercus > Quercus glauca. The sequence continues at coordinate 80,549,220 of CM043318.1, read as the reverse complement.
TTTTATTTTTTACACTTCTTTTTAGGTTAATTTTTGAGTCATATTCTTAAAGCTAAAAGAATTATGAGCAAACGAAAAACAATTGATGCATTTTTTAAGAAAAAAAATGTTAGCAATTTAGAAATTAGGACACCTATGGCTGTAGAAACAAATGTTGATACTTCAATGCCTGATGAACATTCTGACCCCTCCAAATGTTCAAGAATTCAATCTGAAGAAATAGATCATGATCCAGGATCACGTAAACAAATATGTGAATTCCCTATCAATAAACAAGATGAAATCCAATGAGCTTATCTCAAAGAAGGTCCATATCAACCTAAAAATATAGACTATTCATACAACAATGATACTCATCGTCATCGATTTCAACCTTCACGGTTCGAATCGGCCCCCCCCATGTAAAAATTCCTGGCTACGCCCTTGCCCCCTGGGTATTTATTGATGCACCTCCAATGAATATGACAGTTCATGACTTGATGAATGAGGACTCTAAGCAATGGGATAGGGGGAAGCTCTTTGCTACATTTGATAGACACACCTGCGACACCATACTCAACATGCCTCTTAATCACCAAACTACACAAGACAGATTGGTATGGATGGAGAATAAAGCTCGCACCTTCAAGGTTCAAACAGCGTACTAGGTTGCTCTACGCCTGCAGCAGCCAAACCGCGCTGAACATTCATTGGTGCAAGCTCAGGGAAACACATGGAAAAAATATGGAAGCTGAACGTGCCACCTAAAGTCCGTACTTTTCTTTGGTGGGCATGCTCAGGATGTCTACCAACAAGGCAGAACCTGCACAAGAAACGAGTCAGAATCGAAGAACACTGTGAACTGTGTGATCACCAGACTGAGACAGTCAGCCATGTGTTGTGGGAGTGTCCATTGGCGCGGAATGTATGGGCATTATTCAAGGGAAGTATCCAGAAATGCAGCAACGAGCCTATTGACTTCCTCCTCCTCTTTCAGAAGATGCAACAGAGGCTTAGTCTCGTGGAGTTGGAGAAGTGGGCAACTACAGCTTGGATGATTTGGCATGCTCGAAATAAAGTCTACATTAAAAGGGTGCAGCTCCATCCAGGGACGGACCCAGGTAGAGGGCTAAGGGGGCCCGGGCCCCCCCTGGGCCCAAAAGAAAATTTTTTTAGCAAGTAAAATTTTCCCAAAAAAAAAAAAAAAAAAAAAGGGCTTGGGCCCCCCTGAGATTTTAGCTCCGGCCCCCCTAGTTTTTAGCTCCGGCCCCCCTCCCAAAAATCATGAACCCCTTCCCTTAGCCCATCATCCGGCCAGCTCAGAGCAGAGCCCATGACCCATGTCAATCTAAAAAAAAACTCAGCTCTCCAAAACCAAACGGAGAAAGCAAAAAACAAAGGAAAAAAAAGAAAAAAAAAAAAAAAAAAAGGAAAGTGAGAAGCGAGAGTTGCGACTTGCGGGACAGAGATAGAGATAGAGAGTACAGAGACCCATCTTGATCAGATTTAGAGGCCCGTGTCGCCGTGACGGAGAGAGACAGAGAGCGAGATGAGAGCGAGAGAGTGCGAAACCCAGTTCATTACGGCAGTACCCACGCCGGCGAGAGCCAGACCCACGCCGCCACGCAAGACGAGACCCACTTACTGCCGCCACCGCCGCCGGTTGCCGTTGCTCGATCTGCCTAGCGAGCCCAGCTTCGAGCCTTCATAGTTCACAGGTATTTACTCTTATATTTTCCTTTAAAACCTTGTGATCTGAGAATCAAAGAAATTGTGCTTGTGCCTTGTGGACTTGTGGTGTTTTATGTTTGTGTTTTTACTAATGAGTGATGAACTGAACTGATTTGGTGATTGTGAATTGAATCTGTGCTGTCAGTTGTGGCTGCTGCCTGTGGTGTTTTTTTTTTTTTTTTTTTTTGGGCTTTTTGGCTTTGTGACTCTTGCATTAAATAGATAAAAGAGATAGATAGAGAGAGTAGACTGTAGATTTTGTAGAGATAGTCAGATAGTTTTTTCTTTGTTGACTGGTAGTTGGGCATAATAATAGGGAAAAGTTTCTGTTAGCAGTGTTTTTGTTAGGTTAGTGGGATCATTTTCAGCTATAAAAGTTGTCAAAACTGACCTTCAAAACAAAATGGAAAATGATTTTTTGATGGACTCTTTGATGTTATATATTGAAAAGGATATAGCTTCGACATTTAGTTTGGATTCAACATTAGATGATTTTGAAGATTTGAAAGAGCGTCGAGTTCCCTTTTTATAGATAATTGTATAAAGAAACAATAGTGTTTCGTGTCTTTTGTTTTTGTTAGTAAATTGTATCTTAATATATTAAGAAACAATGATTTTTGGGTATTTGTCTTGGTTGATAGTTTATTAATACTATATGGATGCGTATTTGAAAAAAAAAAATTTCGCTTATCTCCGGCCCCCCCTGGCTTAAAATCCTGCGTTCGTCCCTGGCTCCATCCGAAGGTCATCTTTGAGAGTGCAATAATTTGGCTTGAGGAATATCAACGTCTAAATGATGCACAATGGGTATAGTTGGGACGTAGTGCAGGAGTTTTCTAATTTCTCTTATGGATAGAATGTATAGCGTACGTCTTGTGGGACATCACAACATGTTTATGCTGTTTGCTGATGGTCCACCCAAAGGCTAGATGTTTGGTCTAGTTATTACCCTGTACACTTCATTTTGAAATAAAAATTTCTATCGTTTTCGGCTTCAAACAACAACAACAACAACAACAACAACAACAAAAACCAAAACTCAGAGAATATCTAATTAGATTTGAATTGGATTCTCAATTTTGCATCACGTGTTCAATTTAATTTTTTACTTGTGCCAAATGAATTATTGAGTGTAAAAATCGAAGAATCTAAATCCAATTAGAAATGTATGATTTAAGAAAAGTATAAGCTAATACTATGTATAAAACCTCTTCTAAAAGAAAATGTATAATCTAAATCGTATAACTGTGATTTTTTAAAATTGTATCCATGCATATGCACTGAGCTATACACTAGTATAAATTAAAGCATAAAACCATTCCATATTAGTTTTTTATTTTAACTTTTATATTTACAATAAAAATCCAACTTATGACATTCACTTCATGATTATTGTTCCTATCATCATCTTAAGCCACAAATTAGATTTTGATAAAAATGACGTTTAAACCTAAGATTTCCTATTAGACAACAAGAGAATTTATTAGTTAAGCTAATTGGAACCCATTATTTCTTAATATTTTAATCATCATTTAGTTAGCTTATTATTGTGGATGAGACCAACAAAAGTCTACATTTACACTAATATCACATAGGTAGTTTAATATTGCTTTGAGAAACACTATGTTTTATAGAATGTATTATAAAAATTCTCAAAATTTTCCCTGCTTTTCGTAGTGGTTACGCTGTTTCCTAAAAAAAAAGTTTCAATCATATATAGGTAGATGATAATATACATTTCTTTCTTTGTCTATCTCTCTTCTTCGATGACTATTTTATTTTTCAATACATCCTATTAAAATGATGAAAATTTGGTATGACTGTTAAAAATATAGATAACATAAAAATCAATGTTAGAAATTTTAAGTTATTAAATGAAAAAGAAAGTAATTAAGTTATTTAACATTATTTACATGTGTATTTGATGTAACTTGATCTGATTTTTATTTTTTTATTTTTTATCTTATCATGTTGTACACATGAAAGCTTTTATGCAATGCAATGAATGTTCCATTTCTTGTAGAAATTGGAAAATGACAACCACACACTACCAGTCTCCTCCAAGTGTGTGTGTCTCTCTCTATATATATTTATATAAGAGATTACTACTACAAGCAAGTATGCTACTATAACTCATCATATTGGGTAAGCTTTTATTCTTAAACATTATGTCTAGAGTCGTATATGTTAGGTTCTAAAGATTTAGGATTTTATGTATTTAGAACTCTAATGTGTAATATTGGCAAACCATGATCAAAACAATATGTTTAGTCTTGTTTAGGCTTGCTCAAAGTTGATTAATTATTGTAAAGTTGGAATCGAGAGGCTACAGATGTATTGGAGCATTTCTGCCTGGCTCGATCGATCGAAGGATAGACTCGATCGATCGAATCTCGGGTCAGATGCGTTTTCTGCAGAGTTCCAGCTCAGCCTAAACTCTATTTAAACGTCTTGGGGTTCAAGTAAAACACTCCTATTTATAAGGAAAACCCTAGAACGTTTTTGTGACTTTTAGGTAGAGAGAGAATAGAGTGCCTCTTGGCCTCCTTTTATTTTTAGGGTTTTGTACCCAAACCTCTCTAAGTCTTTATTGCTCATATTTGCTGTTTATGTGAATCTCTTGTGAGATCTTTAAGGAGCTTTCCTTCACATAAACTTAGGGTTTTCAAGGTAGAGATTATTTCAACATCTTGATGATCAACAAGGTTGCTGCCATTGAAGCTTAAAGAATATCAAGCGTGGGTGCTTGTACTTGATTAAAGAGTCCAAGAAAGAAGGAGTCCGTGGATTCGGAGTTTGCACGTGGTCGTGTCAGTAAGTTCTACTGGTGGGTAGCATTAGGAAGTCGAGCGGGGAGCTTGTAGTCCTTTTGTATGAACTTCGATTCTTTCATAGTGGATTCAGGTTTGCCTTGAGGATCGGTGGGTCAAATCCTCCCCAGGTTTTTCCGTGTGGTTTCCTGGGTGATCATATCTTGTGTTCTTTATTATTTCCGCTGCTTTATATGTTTTATATGCATGATATGATTATTTGATTATTTTAACCTAGAATTCTTTAATTTGACTAAGTAACAACTTGGCTAATTAATCTAGGCTACGCAATCTAGTTGTTTTAAGGGGTCTAAAACCCATCAGTATAGCTTAATTTTTTTTTTTTTTTTTTTTGAGAAAGAATCTTATAGCTTAATTGATACCTCTTTATACGCAGCTAGCTTATAACCCCATGCATATGCATGGATATACTTAAAGATATACAATAAGATGCATAATATATTTAGAAACGGATGCCATAGGTTGAAATTCTAAAATAAAAAAAAAGATGCATAATATAATTCCTATATATATATATATATATATATATATATATAAATTAAATACTATTGATAGTCATTTTTATATTTTGTTAACTCTTTAAAAAAAATTTTCTAAGGATATTATTAGGTATAAAATATAAATTGTCCATATAATTTTTTTTATATAATTATTGTGATGCACTTTTTTTTTACTATTCATTTATTCTAGATTTTTTGGATTTTGTACTTAATAACTCACTTGGATGAATATTTATGATGTGGTCTCACATTTGATTTTAAAATTAAGAAATAAAACTCTATAAGAATAAATAATTTAGGACACATGGCGCAAAATTGGAACTTCAATTTGGAATTCTAATTTGAGTTTCTCTTAACTTCACCTATTATTATATATATATAGAAGTGCTTGGCTATTGTAAAGTATAGTTTCTTAAAAAAGAAAAAGAAAAAAAAATAATGTTAATACCACATATATTTACACACTTTATCATAATTATCTTGTGTGTGGTAGATTGTAAATGGTAGAGGGAGAATGATAAATTTATATAATAGTATCAGACAAACAATTACAGTTTGCCACATAAAACAGTTATTATAAAGTATATGTAAAAGTGCATCGTACTAAAATTATTATTTTAATTGAGAATCAGAGCAACTATTATAATTAATTTTTTTTTTTTTTTTTTTGAGAAAAAGGTAAGATCATATAAAAAGGAAAATTAAGAAACATCGTTTTGGAGTACACACTCCAAGTCAGAGGGTAGTTCTTCTACCCAAAAACTAAAATTTGTAGATGAAACTGCTCTTCTGGCAAGGGCGTGAGCTAACTTATTCCCTCCTCGGCACACATGGATAAACTTGCAAGCTTGAAACTGACTGGCCTGACGACGTGACTCCTCAATGACATTCCCATACAAGGTATTGCAACAAACCGAAGAATTCAACGCCGAAACCACCCGTAGACAATCACCTTCCACTAACACCTTGGAAAGACACAGCTCTTGCACAAAAAGAACAGCCCTACGCACTGCCATGGCTTCGGCCATCTCCATTAACAGAGGAAGAGGGATCCGTTGTGATAACGCAGCAATAATCGCACCATCCAAATCCCGTACTGCCACTCCAATACCTGCACAGCCCAAATTCTCAAATAGAGCAGCATCGAAATAGAGCAGAGGTTATAATTAATTTGCTAATAAACCCTGCTTCTAGCATTTCAGATAACCATAAAGGATCACTGATTACTGGATCGTCTGTCTCTGTATTGATAAGTAATCCCGGGTAGGGATTATATCTGCCTCCTGTTCTGTCATAAACTCTGTCTGAATTTCCAAAACTTTCATACCATTTAGCTTTATGGGATAACCATGTATCACCTGTCATGTCTTCTGTTCTGATAAATGCTGTAGAGACTAATACTTTAAAAAGATACATCCATCTATCATAAGAACTTGTTATAGCTTTATGAGTTAATATATTCTGTTGAATTTCAGGGGGTAAGGTTCTGATAGCAAGTCTCGTTTTTCGCTGAATCTTAGGGTGGAGCTTTGAAAAGCTTGTTCCCATAAGATAGCTTTTTAGAGACTGTAATTCTATCTTTGTGGAGCTTGAATCTCCATCCTCCTTGCTAGGGAGTTGACAACCAAGAGCTTCAATAAATGCCCCGGTGCTAACAAGATGTAATTCCAAAGCCTGAAGGGTCTTTTGGAATAAAGATTTCTGTTTGAGGGTGAAGGCTGCCTGTAAATTATCAAGAAATATTTTAATATGGAGAGGAAGGTCTGTAAATTCTCCGTCCTGATACATGAGATCAGTCTGGAGCACTTTTTGCAGAATTACTCTGTTTTCACCACATGAATACATTGCCTCTGCTAGCAACGTATCTTGAAGGGATATTGTCTCTATGGAGACGCCTTCATGCACATCCAAAATTTTTACCGAAGGCTTTCGGATTCTGGGTTGCACCACTGGTGCCTTGCCCTTTCCTTTCGTATTTGTCCTGGTGGATTTGTTATTCATATTAGTCTGCAAATGGGGTTCGGGAAAAAGATTATGTCTTGAAATATTATTTTGAGAATAAATATTTTCATGTAAGAGCTCTTTCAAATCCCTTTTTAAAATCCTTTCACTAATGTCTTTCTGCGAGAAATCATTTTTAAAATTTAAAGTATATTTAATAAAACAAACTTTTTTCTGTACACTTTTGTGCCCTTTCTGGGTAGTGGTATAAGAGTAGTCATGATGAAGTCTTTCAAAGTTTGAGGGGCTGAAATTTAAAAACTTTACAAAATCTATCATGATTCTATCCGTTTTATATGTGTTGCTATATATCTCATTCTGTGAAAATATATGAAATAATGCTTCACCGTAAAGTCTTTTATTAACTACTATAATAGTCTGGTGAAAATCTGTCAGAGATTCTGTTAAGAAATAAAAATTCTTTTTATTCAAGAAATTATCACAATTAAAGGAATCTGTTAGGACTTCTTTTATTGAACTATCCGTTATATGAGTAGTTGAGATTACTTTAAAGAGTGCAATAATGTCATCTATTATGACTCTGTTTAGTGCATTTGTCAAACTGTCAGTTGGTTTAGTCCAATTATGTTGACTAAAGGAACTTGTAAGCATATTTCTATCTTTTGTATGCTTTCTACTAAATTCTTTTTCATAAAGTGTTTGAACTGTTGTTTGGATTATATATTGGTACTTATCTGTCTCTATGTCCTGTTTAGCCATCTTTATGTCCTTATCTGTCAACTAGTGAACAAGTGATATTTCTGTCTCTAATAACAAACTTCTTTTAGTTCCATAAATTCTTTCTTTATTAGTATCCTGTAAGATAGTGACCTTATAGGGGAAATTAATTTCTTTTGGGATAAAGGGTAGGATGTAATTAAAAGGTACGTTAGTTACCTTAGCTTTAATTTCACATATATCTTTATTATGTAATTTGTGATTAATTAATCCAAAGGCCTGAATTAATCTTTCTTGTACACAGCTCATGTTATGAGTACCTGTGATTTCTGTCAAAGAGAACTTTTTATTAATTACTAAAGTGACTGCTGTATGCCATCTTTGGAAAAGTACTCTGTCAATTAAGCTAAAGAAGTTCTGTCTATTGCCATCATTGTTTTCTAATAAAGGTAGGTCTATCATGTGTTTAGAACTTTCTTTTAAATTTATTAATTCTGCAATATTTTGTTCATTTATATCTACGGAATTATCTTCTTTAATATCTTGTTTTAGTATTTTTACTTCTTCTGTTCTTGAGTCTTGTAAAGTTACTGGTTCTATTTCTTCTTCATCTTTTTTCTTTTTTATCTTTTGTTGCTTGTCTTTTTCTTTTTTGGCTCTTTCTTCTTTTCTGCACTCTGTAACATGGTGTCCATATTTCTTACATCTAATACAAGCAATAGGTATGTTTATGGATTGTTCCAATTTTAGTAAATAATCTCTTTTGTCTTTTAAGTGATTAGGTAGATTTTTTATCAGTTTCATTACTATGTCTTTTTGTTTTCTTTTTCTTTTATTAACTTTAAGTGGGTTGGTTGATTTTAGTTCCTCCTTTTTCTTAACTTGATCTATCTCTTTTTGACTAATATTAAATATTTCCATTAATTCATTAAGTGTATCTCTTTCAAATTCTAGTTCACTAATTTGTTTAGCAATTTTATTCTGTCTAGCACATTGTTTTTTAGTATGTCCATGTTGTTTACATTTATGACAAATAGTACTTATAACATGTCTGTCAATATTCTCATTATCTGATGACTCAGTATTATTTAATACTGCTATATCTCTTTTTCTGTCTACATCTAAAGGTGTATTTAAAATTTCTATCTTTTTAGTTAATTCTATCAAACTATTATTATTTTGGGTACATATCATGGATCTTTCAATTGATTTTAGTCTTTCGTCAATTTTTTCTTTTAGACTATCAAATTTCCATCTATTGTTGACTTTCTTTGCTTTTACTACACTATTACTATTTTCCTTTTCTTCATTATTATTAGTTTTCCTTCCTTTGTTGACTATTTCTCTTTTTAGTCTTTCTTCTTCTATCTCTTTTTCTACTTCTAGATTCCTACGTAGAGATTTTTCAAAAGTACTATTTTCTTTTGATTCTATCATGTCTTTTCTTAGTAGCTTTTCACTATTCTGTCTTTCAACTATTTCTTTTGCTTTGTTTTGATCTTTTACCATGTCAACTTTCTTGCTATTTTGTCTTTCCATTCTTTCTATCATTTCTTTTACCATTCCTTTTTTTAACATTTCTTTGTCTTTCCATATTATAGGTGGAGTCCTGTCAGGTGCTTTTGACTTTGTTAAACTATTTTTGTCATTGTCTATTAAACTATCCTTTCTACTATCTATCATATTTATTGATATGCCTGTAGCACTTTTTTCTTTTATGAGATTCTTTCCTTTATCTTCTACACGTGTTGGTCTTTCCTTAATTGGGTTAGTTTTTCTGTCAACTTTTCTGTCAGTTGCATTTGATATTTGTGAGTCTATCTCTTTGTCTTTGTATATTATAGATATAGCTCTGTCAGTTACTTTTGACTTTATTAAACTATCATTATTCTTATCTATTGAGTCATTTTTTCTACTGTCTATCAATATGTCAGTACTTGCTGAATTACGCTTTTGACTATTATGCCAATTATCTGTCATAGTATTAGTTAAAGGTGATCTTTGATGGGGTTCAAATTCTCTTTCTTTTTCTACTGTTGAATTTAAAGCTTTCAATCTTTCATAGAGGTCCAAAAAACTATCAGCTTTCCTTTCTACTTCTTTAATACCTGTAGTGGATCTTTCAGCAATTTCTAAAGATTCTAATTTTTTATTGATTACGTTTAAAAAACTATCATTGTGTCTATTAGTCTGTCGATTGATTTTATTCCCTGTTAAATTATTCCAATTATTTGTTTTGCTATTATAATTATAATCATCAGTATCACTGTCAGAATCAGAATCTGTTTCATAATCCATATTATTATTTAACCAGTTATTGTCTATATCTGTCATGCTATAACCTTCATCATAATCTATATCATCATAGTCCATGTTTCAGATTAGTGTGTGCCTAGCCTAAGTGTGAACAAGCAAACAGATGATGAGCTGATAAGTGTATTTATTCTCCTTCTAAGCAATTAATAATTACTGGCGGAACTATTACTAACCACTGGTATCCTTGCTATCGGGACCACCTCCTCGGGAAACTCCATTGCGGGACCACCCAAACATCGCCTATCCGTCGGCTTCAACAAAACGGGCTGACCAACGCGAAACTATGATTTGCCAACGAATATGAGGCTGACTAACGCTATCAAGGAGCAAGTAGTGGCTATGCAGTAATATAAGTTCCTAGTAACTTCTTAATTGCAAAGAAATAAAACTCATACATCTACCATCCATGGCTCTGATACCATTAACTACCCAGGAGAGAGCACAGCAGTAATATAGAAGCATAAACAATGATAAAATAGATGATAAAGAAGAAAATAGCAAAATAGATATATTCAAAATAAGTTAAAATGGAATATGGAATATATAAAACTGAAACTGAAACCTTACTTGAAAATACTTCTGTCTTTGATTAAACTTGAAAACAAACTGTCTTTGATACAAGCTTGAAAATAAAACACTGTCTGAAGAGTTACAAGATTACAAAGTAAAATCTGTAAAGGGTTACAAGGTTGTCTGTCTGAAAGGGAAGGTTACAAGATTACAAAAGAGGAATAGTACAAAAGTCTTTCTGAGAAAAGGAAGAAAGCTATCTTGGACTTTAGATCTGGAACTGAAATTTGAACCTTAATTTTTTGAACCTGTCTTCTGTCTACGGAGTCTGCCTTTTTATAGATAAAATGAACCCTGGTGAGTCTTCAAAAGTAACTTGGGTTTAGTAAAGTGAACTCAAGTTAATCTGTCGGTAATCATGGTAAGTCTTTAAAAGTAGCCTAAGTTGAATAAAGTGAACTCAAGTTAATCTGTCGGTAGTATCTTCTAGAATCTTGAATAGTAAAAGCAAATCTTGAGGGATCTTGAATAGTAAAAGTTTTATTGTTCATGAACAGTAGTCTGTCAGTTTAGTAGTGACTTAAAATCTGCCCGGAAGTCATGCTAACACCTGTCTTAAAATTTGCCTAGAAGTCATTCTGTCACCAGTGACTTAAAATCTACCCGGAAGTCATGCTGACACCTGTCTTAAAATCTGCCTAGAAGTCATTCTGCCACCTGTCTTGAACCATATCTGCCCGGAAGTCATGCTGACACCTGTCTTGACTTTAAATCTGCCTAGAAGTCATACTGTCACCTGTCTTGAACCGTATCTGTCCAGACTGTCACGGATCTTTCATTTTTCTGGAAGTAGAGATCTGTCCTTTTTGTATTTGTCTAATGGTGGCCATAGTAGCTATTTTGTCATTATCTGTAAAATCTTTCTGATCACCACATGGATACTTGTATCCTGAAGGGATGTTGTCTCAATTGAGACGCCTTCATGCTTTAATTGAAATCTTTTGAAAGATTTCTATTTTGGCAGAATTCGGTCTGAGATTTTAGCCTTAGAATAGCTATCTTGCTTGCCAGGCAATTGACCGTTAATCTTAAAATTAACTAATTAATATTGGACCATAATGTGAGCGACAATATGGTCAGGGCAAGAAAGAAGTCATGATTCTATAATACATGGTCCTATAATGTAAGCTATGATCATATAGTACAAGTTAAACATTTTGGCATGGAGAATTGCAAAGTGAAAACAAAAGCTTTTTATAAGTCAGGGTAGGATACATAGAAGGCTAGATACAAAGGAAGAAGAAAGACTAGTCAATAATAGTAGGAATAATAATTTGAATTGTTATAAAACGTTGAATTTTTTTTTTTTTTTTTTAATAATATGTGCATACTTACATGCTGCTGCTACTAGGTAGAACAGTATTTTCTATCATTGAATTTGGAAGACTCTCATCATCTATTGGTGGCTCAATTTTATCACTGCTTTTGGCCATTGAAATGGAAATTTCTTTCAGTAAGTGTATATCCTTAGGGGTTGGGGGTAGGAGGAACTTAAAAAATATTTCCGTTTCCAAAATATTAGCACATATTCCATTATCTGTCGTGGAAAAGGGGTAAAGTAGAGCCAAAATGGGATTTCCCAGTATAACTTTAGAGGACAACTTATTTGTTAAAAAGAAAGGTGTTCTGAAATTGATTCAATTATTATGTATGTATGCCCTGGTTAATTTATTACTTATTTTAAGTCTATCACCGTTAGCCTGAGTTAATCTGTCTGTTGTTGATTCATAATACTTGGAAGGTATTAGCCCTTCTTGTATACAATTCATATCAGCACCTGAATCAACAAGGGCAATGACAGTTAATGAGAATTCTTTATGGATAACCAAAGTTATTTTAGTATACCATTTCTGAAATACCATTCTGTCAATTATATTTAAAAATTCATCTTTATAATCATCTTTATGAAAACTTTCACTATTATCTCTGTCAGGGGGAGAGGAGTCTATCAAGGGTTCATTGCTATATTTAATTCTATCCTTTATATTTATTACTTGAGTGGCTATCTGCTCAATCATGTCTTTTAAAATGAAATTTTCTGATTTTAATTCTTTTAATTCTTTCTTTAGATTATTAATGTCTATCTGTAAATCTGTTATTGTTATTGGTTTACTGGGTTAAAATCTATCAGTAATTTCTGCAAAATTATAGGTTGACTTATAATCCTTTAAATCTATCTCAAATTTATCAGTTTGGGTTAAGGATTCTTTTAATTTAGATAAATAATCTTTTTTAGACTGTGAATTCGGAAGTTGATCTATCAAGTCTATTATTATATCTTCTTGTTTTGTTAAAACACTTATTTTTAATTTTCTTTTACAGTAACAGTTATCAAGATTATTGCAATTACATAATTTAATTTTCCCATTATCTGAAGAAATGTATGTTGATGATGAGGTGATGTCACAATTATCACAATTATCTATCTGGTGAATTTCATTGTCTGTTTCATCACTATCTGTCTGTTCTAATATGCTTATTAATTTATCTCTTATCTTTCCTGATATGTCAAGTTTATTTATCTTTCTTTGAAAGTTACAGTATCTACTAGTGTGTCCCTTTTTCCCACATTTGAAGCAAATAATGTCTCTTTCTTTATATCTGTCACTTTTCTTTCTTTTGGACTCTTCTTTCTTTTCTTTATTTCTACCTTTATGATATCTTCTATTATTATTTTTGTATCTATCCTTATCTTTCTTTTCTTTTGTTCTTTTTCTAGAGGGAGCAATCAATGGTTCAAAGCCATATTGCTCACAAAAAGTTCCTAACTCTTTTTTAGCATACCTTTTTTCTTTTTCTATTTGATTTTTTAGCCTTAGGTCATTACATAGCCATAGGCCTGTTTTATTAATCGAAGATATTATGTCTCCATATGTCAGGCTAGGATAGTCAATAGTTCCTTCACTATTGGCTATATCAAGTCTGACTTTCTAGGCAAAGAAATAAGGTAGGCCAGCAATGAATTTCTCTTTCCAGTAGGATTGTTGACAATCATTCCTACTTAAAACTTTTGAAATAAAAACATCTTTATACCATCTAAAATCTGAAAGTTGTGGACATCTTAAATTAATTAAAACATCTGAAGCTCTTTCTTTATATTGATTAGGATCTCCAACAAAATGTTTAGTTATGGTAAAGATTAAAGTATTAACTGCATCTTGTGAAGGGTGCCTGTCTGTCATTATAACACTTCCATCTGTTTCTCTTTTAACTGCTGTTAGTATTTCATTTCTGTCATCATTATTTAAATAATGATCCCACCAGCCTTTTAGTTGGCCAGTAAAACCAGTGACAATTAAATGAGCTATCTGGTGATCCTGTTTTCCATGATTTTTATAAACATTAGTAAGCAGAGTCATTTCATGTAAAAGGTTTATTATTTCATATTCTGACATTCCATCAATATTCCATTCATAAATTAAATCTGGTGAGTAAGATGAATTAACATAAGTATGTCTTTCTTCAAACTATAAATCAGTAGGAGTAGGTTTGGGATACCAATTCTTTTTAGGGTATATATCTTCAATTCTTCCCTTTTTGCGTTCTTGTGATGAAGATGCTAAAGTTAATTTATTAATCTGTAATTTATCTGTAAATTGTGATTCTAAATTATCTATGTCTGATAAGTCTGTCAAATCTGTCAATTGATTGTCTTCTGATTCTTCGTCCTCTAAAGAGTCAGTTTGTCCTGTTGTATTTAACGTAATAATATTTTTGTTTTTTACTGGCTCCCTATCCTTTAATGATTCTAGTTTCATTAAATCCAGCTTTTTATTTATTTCATTAAGTAAATTATCAGTCTTTTCTGTCATAAGCTTCTTTAAAGGTGCTCTAAGGTGAGGAGGTATTTCATGTGGGATAAACAAAGGGGTATTGGACGCATTTTCTTTTTTTATAGAAGTGGAAGGGGTTGTTATTCTGTCTTCTATGTCTTGTAGCTTTTGACCAATTGTTTTTAGATAAGTATTGGTGTAATTATTCTGTTGAATTATACTGTCTAGGTTTTTATTATCATCACTTAGGCTAGGTTTTTTGATAGGGGTAGCTAACACTTGGACCCCACTATTCTGATTTAATATGATTGATTCAAAGGGTGGATAAGTTTGATAAACTTTCTAATGATTTTCTGTCTTCATCCATGATAGTGTTTTTTCTATCACGTTTATCTTTTTATTATAATAATCCAAAAAGTCAAAGAAGCTAAAGTGTGTCTGTAAATCTATCACCATTTCATAATATTTGGTTTTTAAATTACTTCTTTCTTGTTCATTATATTCTTTAAAAAACTGATTTTTTCTGTCAGTGTTTTCGGGTTTTAAGTAATCATGTTTTAGTAACTCTTTATCTAAAACAAATTCCTTAGATAAAACATTAATTTGTCTATCATCTGTAAATCCTAATATGTCTGTGTGGGTGGGAGAATCAGGTTGAGGTTGAGGCTAGTAAAGGGCTTGGTGAACATTAGGGGTTGGTTGTGTGGTTTTTGTTGGGTAATAAGCTGTCTCAACAGGGTCTGGGATTCTTTTTGTGTTTATAGGAGGGAGCTGTATGACTGGGGGAAGACTTTGAGGAGGTAAAGGTCTGGAATCAGAAAAAGGTGTCCTAGAAGAGAAGGAGCTTCTGGGGGTAAACATCATAGGGGTCTTTCTGCCTGTAGAACTGCTTGGTCTTATAAGGCTATTAGTGTATCTCTCGTTATTATTAAAAGAAATAATGAATCTGCCATCTGTATTTTGGGCTATGAAATTTGGTTCTGTGTTTTCTATTTTTGGTGTGGGTGCAATAGCTTCAAGTTGCCATCTTTCAGGAAGGGTTATATCTTTCCACTGTATCTGTCTAGGTACTCGAAGTCTACTATTTGCTGTTGAGGCTTGAAGAAGGAGAGTATGACCTTTGGGAGAGGGTTCAATCATAGATTGGGGGTCTAGGGTGGTTTTCATGAGTTTATAATAAATCCTATAAATAATAGCTAAAGGTTCTAAGCCTTCTTTCATGTAATAACCATTTGTCTTTACGTTCAAAGTTAAAGCATCCATAATATTTCTGTCAGATAAACTTAAAGCAAAATTAGGATAACAATTAAAATATACTGGTCTGAGATTTTAGCCTTAGAATAGCTATCTTGCTTGCCAGGCAATTGACCGTTAATCTTAAAATTAACTAATTAATATTGGACCATAATGTGAGCGACAATATGGTCAGGGCAAGAAAGAAGTCATGATTCTATAATACATGGTCCTATAATGTAAGCTATGATCATATAGTACAAGTTAAACATTTTGGCATGGAGAATTGCAAAGTGAAAACAAAAGCTGTTTATAAGTCAGGGTAGGATACATAGGAGGCTAAATACAAAGGAAGAAGAAAGACTAGTCAACAATAGTAGGAATAATAATTTGAATTGTTATAAAACGTTGAATTTTATTTTATTTTATTTTATTTTTTAATAATATGTGCATACTTACATGCTGCTGCTACTAGGTAGAACAGTATTTTCTATCATTGAATTTGGAAGACTCTCATCATCTATTGGTGGCTCAATTTTATCACTGCTTTTGGCCATTGAAATGGAAATTTCTTTCAGTAAGTGTATATCCTTAGGGGTTGGGGGTAGGAGGAACTTAAAAAATATTTCTGTTTCCAAAATATTAGCACATATTCCATTATCTGTCGTGGAAAAGGGGTAAAGTAGAGCCAAAAAAGGATTTCCCAGTATAACTTTAGAGGACAACTAATTTGTTGAAAAGAAAGGTGTTCTGAAATTGATTCCATTATTATGTATGTATGCCCTGGTTAATTAAAGGTATCGAGAGAAAATAAAAAAAATAAAACATATTTTTAGAAAATTTTAATTTAAAAAATTGATTATTTATAACTTTTTATTTTTTATATTTTCCAATATAAAGGCTTTTCTAAAATAATTTATTAATAAATGTCGTAAAGGCACCCCTTAATCGAACACGAACATATATATTGTTAAAGGTAACATAATTATCTTTTAAATCAATTTGAATGAAGAAATTTAAACTCACTTAATGTCAATTTAAATAACTATTTGTTCGTGTGTTTTAACTCCAAGGCTTATAAAAATCATTTTAACTTATTCACGACTTGTTGTGTCTTTGTCCAACATGTAACCATTGACATAAGAAAATGGATTAACTTATTCTAGAATATCCAAAAGCCATGATTATTTGACTAATTTTTAATAATAAATGTGGGGTCATGGGCCCAAATCATACAATTGGGTTTTGGGCTTAAGACCCAAGCCGAGGATAAGATGTCATCCGAGGATGGTAAGTATAGCCAAGGAAACCCATGCTAGTGGATAAGGCAGACAATATTGAATATAATGGCCTAGGAGTTTGTGCCGAGGATGAATTTGTCCTCAGCTAGCCAAGGCAGAGGTCCGTAAAGGATGCCTGCCATCTAGAAATGCGATCCATGAATCTTTGGAAATATGGATAAGCATTGCAGGAACAAAAGACAGAGAAGAATCCCAAAATATCTTGGGAAAAGCTGTTGTCACTGCATTGAATGCACCCCAGCTAACTCTCTAGCCACATTAATGAGGAAATGACCTCTGCACAGTATTATTGCATCCTTACAACCACCCCAGAAGACTTCTAGAGGGGGCTGATGGGACAAGTATCAGCATAAACCATCAACTATCCACGTGTAGGGTAGAGATGAAGGAAGATATGTAGTATAAATAAGAGTAGAGATCCCAGGGATCAGGAGGAGAAAAAGGAGAAGAGAAAGCACTATAGCAATCTCAACAACTCCTATAACCATTATCATCCAATATATACTAAAACAGAGCTCCTCAAATTGTGCCGAGAACTAAACTTTTTTGTACAAACTTGGTTCGTTTCTGTTTGATTGTCTTGGAAACTCATTATAACTGTTATCCCATTCACTAAAGCCAAGTTCTTCTACCCACTCTCAACAAATTTATTGTACTGGGTTCACTGGGCCAGTATCCCATACATTTTGGGATCGGGCTGAAAATTGTGTCCCTACAATTGGCGCCGTCTGTCGGGAGAGCTAGTGTGATAGTGAGTGCAACGGTTAGTCATGGTAGGATTAAGCTCCCATCAGCAAGAGTCCTTGAAGAAAGCCATTTTGGTGGTGGTGCATGCTACACAAAAGCTTCCCCATTATTTTCAAGAACACACATAGTTGTTATAACTCCGCTTTCGCTCAGGTCTACACTTCGAAGTATTGATTATGCGGGGAGGATTGCTAAATGGGGCACAGTTTTAGAGGCTCTTGACATCAAGTATATGCCTCGTACCTATATCAAGGGGCTAGTTCTTGCAAATCTAGTGGCCGAGTTCGCTGAACCTCTATGAGAGGAAGTGGTAGCAAAATAGAACAAAATCCAAGGGGCTCCGCAGCGAGGCTAGCTCCATGACATCTTTACAAATGCTTAAACAGAACCTTAGTTATGCCTGTAGTCCTCGGACCAGATGCTAAGGGGAAATTAACACTATGACATCTTTTGAAGTGGTTAAGAAGAACCTTAGCTATGTCGGATCCCCTCGGATCTCCTGCTAAGCGTTATACAGAGCCTTAGCTATGTCGGGTCCCTCAGACCTCCTGCAAAGAAGAGCCTTAGCTATGTCGGGTCCTTCAGACCTCCTGCTAAGAAGAACCTTAGCTATGTCGGATCCCCTCGGATCTCCTGCTAAGCGTTATACAGTGCCTTAGCTATGTCGGGTCCCTCAGACCTCCTGCTAAGATAAGCCTTAGCTATGTCAGGTCTCTCAGACCTCCTGCTAAGAAGAGCTTTAGCTATGTCAGGACTCTCAGACCTCCTGCTAAGAAGAACCTTACCTATGTCGGATCCCTTCGGATCTCCTGCTAAGCATTATATAAAGCCTTAGCTATGTTAGGTCCCTCAGACCTCCTGCTAAGAAGAACCTTAGCTATGTCGGATCCCCTCGGATCTCTTGCTAAGCGTTATACAGAGTCTTAGCTATGTCGGGTCCCTCAGACCTCCTGCTAAGAAGAGCCTTAACTATGTCGGGTCCCTCAGACCTCCTGCTAAGAACAACCTTAGCTATGTCAGATCCCCTCGGATCTCCTGCTAAGCGTTATACAGAACCTTAGCTATGTTGGGTCCCTCAGACTTCCTGCTAAGAAGAGCCTTAGCTATGTCGGGTCCTTTAGACCTCTTGCTAAAAAGAACCTTAGCTATGTCGGATCCCCTTGGATCTCCTGCTAAGCGTTATATAGAGCCTTAGCTATGTCGAGTCCCTCAGACCTCCTGCTAAGATAAGCCTTAGCTATGTCAGGTCTCTCAGACCTCCTGCTAAAAAGAGCCTTAGCCATGTCAGGTCTCTCAGACCTCCTGCTAAGAAGAACCTTAGCTATGTTGGATCCCTTCGGATCTCCTGTTAAGCATTATATAGAGCCTTGGCTATGTCGGGTCCTTCAAACCTCCTGCTAAGAAGAACCTTAGCTATGTCGGATCCCCTCGGATCTCCTGCTAAGCGTTATACAGAGCCTTAGCTATGTCGAGTCCCTCAGACCTCCTGCTATGAAGAGCCTTAGCTATGTCGGGTCCCTCATACCTCCTGCTAAGAAGAACCTTAGCTATGCCGGATCCCCTCGGATCTCCTGCTAAGCGTTATACAGAGCCTTAGCTATGTCGGGTCCCTCAGACCTCCTGCTAAGAAAAGCCTTAGCTATGTCAGGTCTCTCAGACCTCCTGCTAAGAAGAGCCTTAGCTATGTCAGGTTTCTCAAACCTCTTGCCAAGAAGAACCTTAGCTATGTCGGATCCCTTCGGATCTCCTGCTAAGCGTTATATAGAGCCTTAGCTATGTTGGGTCCCTCAGACCTCCTGCTAAAAAGAACCTTAGCTATGTCGGGTCCCCTAGGATCTCCTGCTAAGCGTTATACAGAGCCTTAGCTATGTTGGGTCCCTCAGACCTCCTGCTAAGAAGAGCCTTTGCTATGTCGGGTCCTTCAGACCTCTTGCTAAGAAGAACCTTAGCTATGTCAGATCCCCTCAGATCTCCTGCTAAGCGTTATACAGAGCCTTAGCTATATCGGGTCCCTCAGACCTCCTGCTAAGAAGAGCCTTAGCTATGTCAGGTCCCTTAGACCTCCTGCTAAGAAGAACCTTAGCTATGTCGGATCCCCTCGGATCTCCTGCTAAGCGTTATACAGAGCCTTAGCTATGTCGGGTCCCTCAGACCTCCTGCTAAGATAAGCCTTAGCTATGTCAAGTCTCTCAGACCTCCTGCTAAGAAGAGCCTTAGCTATGTCAGGTCTTTTAGACCTCCTGCTAAGAAGAACCTTAGCTATGTCGGATCCCTTCGGATCTCCTGCTAAGCGTTATATAGAGCCTTAGCTATGTCGGGTCCTTCAAACCTCCTGCTAAGAAGAACCTTAGCTATGTCGGATCCCCTCGGATCTCCTGCTAAGCGTTATACAGAGCCTTAGCTATGTCGGGTCCCTTAGACCTCCTGCTATGAAGAGCCTTAGCTATGTCGGGTCCCTCAGACCTCCTGCTAAGAAGAACCTTAGCTATGCCGGATCCCCTCGGATCTCCTGCTAAGCGTTATACAAAGCCTTAGCTATGTCGGGTCCCTCAGACCTCCTGCAAAGAAGAGCCTTAGCTATGTCGGGTCCTTCAGACCTCCTGCTAAGAAGAACCTTAGCTATGTCGGATCCCCTCGGATCTCCTGCTAAGCGTTATACAGAGCCTTAGCTATGTCGGGTCCCTCAGACCTCCTGCTAAGAAGAGCCTTAGCTATGTCAGGTCTCTCAGACCTCCTGCTAAGAAGAGCTTTAGCTATGTCAGGACTCTCAGACCTCCTGCTAAGAAGAACCTTAGCTATGTCGGATCCCTTCGGATCTCCTGCTAAGCGTTATATAAAGCCTTAGCTATGTTAGGTCCCTCAGACCTCCTGCTAAGAAGAACCTTAGCTATGTCGGATCCCCTCGGATCTCTTGCTAAGCGTTATACAGAGTCTTAGCTATGTCGGGTCCCTCAGACCTCCTGCTAAGAAGAGCCTTAACTATGTCGGGTCCCTCAGACCTCCTGCTAAGAAGAACCTTAGCTATGTCAGATCCCTTCGGATCTCCTGCTAAGCGTTATACAGAACCTTAGCTATGTTGGGTCCCTCAGACTTCGTGCTAAGAAGAGCCTTAGCTATGTCGGGTCCTTTAGACCTCTTGCTAAAAAGAACCTTAGCTATGTCGGATCCCCTCGGATCTCCTGCTAAGCGTTATATAAAGCCTTAGCTATGTCGAGTCCCTCAGACCTCCTGCTAAGATAAGCCTTAACTATGTCAGGTCTCTCAGACCTCCTGCTAAAAAGAGCCTTAGCTATGTCAGGTCTCTCAAACCTCCTGCTAAGAAGAACCTTAGCTATGTTGGATCCCTTCGGATCTCCTGCTAAGCATTATATAGAGCCTTGGCTATGTCGGGTCCTTCAAACCTCCTGCTAAGAAGAACCTTAGCTATGTCGGATCCCCTCGGATCTCCTGCTAAGCGTTATACAGAGCCTTAGCTATGTCGGGTCCCTCAGACCTCCTGCTATGAAGAGCCTTAGCTATGTCGGGTCCCTCATACCTCCTGCTAAGAAGAACCTTAGCTATGCCGGATCCCCTCGGATCTCCTGCTAAGCGTTATACAGAGCCTTAGCTATGTCGGGTCCCTCAGACCTCCTGCTAAGAAAAGCCTTAGCTATGTCAGGTCTCTCAGACCTCCTGCTAAGAAGAGCCTTAGCTATGTCAGGTCTCTCAAACCTCTTGCCAAGAAGAACCTTAGCTATGTCGGATCCCTTCGGATCTCCTGCTAAGCGTTATATAGAGCCTTAGCTATGTTGGGTCCCTCAGACCTCCTGCTAAAAAGAACCTTAGCTATGTCGGGTCCCCTCGGATCTCCTGCTAAGCGTTATACAGAGCCTTAGCTATGTTGGGTCCCTCAGACCTCCTGCTAAGAAGAGCCTTTGCTATGTCGGGTCCTTCAGACCTCTTGCTAAGAAGAACCTTAGCTATGTCAGATCCCCTCAGATCTCCTGCTAAGCGTTATACAGAGCCTTAGCTATATCGGGTCCCTCAAACCTCCTGCTAAGAAGAGCCTTAGCTATGTCGGGTCCCTTAGACCTCCTGCTAAGAAGAACCTTAGCTATGTCGGATCCCCTCGGATCTCCTGCTAAGCGTTATACAGAGCCTTAGCTATGTCGGGTCCCTCAGACCTCCTGCTAAGATAAGCCTTAGCTATGTGAGGTCTCTCAGACCTCCTGCTAAGAAGAGCCTTAGCTATGTCAGGTCTTTTAGACCTCCTGCTAAGAAGAACCTTAGCTATGTCGGATCCCTTCGGATCTCCTGCTAAGCGTTATATAGAGCCTTAGCTATGTCGGGTCCTTCAAACCTCCTGCTAAGAAGAACCTTAGCTATGTCGGATCCCCTCTGATCTCCTGCTAAGCGTTATACAGAGCCTTAGCTATGTCGGGTCCCTTAGACCTCCTACTATGAAGAGCCTTAGCTATGTCGAGTCCCTCAGACCTCCTGCTAAGAAGAACCTTAGCTATGCCGGATCCCCTCGGATCTCCTGCTAAGCGTTATACAAAGCCTTAGCTATGTCGGGTCCCTCAGACCTCCTGCTATAAAGAGCCTTAGCTATGTCAGGTCTCTCAGACCTCCTGCTAAGAAGAACCTTAGCTATGTCAGATCCCTTCGGATCTCTTGCTAAGCGTTATATAAAACCTTAGCTATGTTGGGTCCCTCAGACCTCCTGCTAAGAAGAAATTTAGCTATGTCGGATCCCCTCGAATCTCCTACTAAGCGTTATATAGAGCCTTAGCTATGTCGGGTCCCTCAGACCTCCTGCTAAGAAGAGTCTTAGCTATGTCGGGTCCTTCAGACCTCTTGCTAAGAAGAACCTTAGCTATGTTAGATCCCCTCGGATCTCCTACTAAGCGTTATACAGAGCCTTAGCTATATCGAGTCCCTCAGACCTCCTGCTAAAAAGAGTCTTAGCTATGTCGGGTCCCTTAGACCTCCTGCTAAGAAGAACCTTAGCTATGTCGGATCTCCTGTTAAGCGTTATACAGAGCCTTAGCTATGTCGGGTCCCTCAGACCTCCTGTTAAGTGTTAAGCAAAATCTTAGCCATGCATGAGTCCTCGGACCACATGCTTTGGGAAAATTAATACATATGGCATCTTTCTATAATTGTCAAGACAGACCCAAAATTATAACCAACTCCTCAGATTGGTAGCTTTGAAAGGCGCAATTTACAGAACAAATATGGGGCACGTGAAACGACACTCCCCTGGGTGTAAATCAAAGGATCAAAGAAGAATTAACTCTGAAGAATTCAAAACCCCACCTTTTTCCTTGGATGAGAGGAAAAAACCGAAGTTTTGAGGGGCTATTGTGGGGTCATGGGCCCAAATCATACAATTGGGTTTTAGGCTTAAGGCCCAAGCCGAGGATAAGATGCCATCCGAGGATGGTAAGTATAGCCAAGGAAACCCATGCTAGTGGATAAGGAAGACAATATTGAATATAATGGCCTAGGAGTTTGTGCCGAGGATGAATTTGTCCTCGGCTAGCCAAGGCCAAGGTCCGTAAAGGATGCCTGCCATCTAGAAATGTGATTCATGAATCTTTGGAAATATGGATAAGCATTGCAGGAACAAAAGACAGAGAAGAATCCCAAAATATCTTGGGAAAAGCTGTTGTCACTGCATTGAATGCACCCCAGCTAACTCTCTAGCCACATTAATGAGGAAATGACCTCTGCACAGTATTATTGCAGCCTTACAACCACTCCAGAAGACTTCTAGAGGGGGCTGATGGGACAAGTATCAGTATAAACCATCAACTATCCACTTGCAGGGTAGAGATGAAGGAAGATATGTAGTATAAATAAGAGTAGAGATCCCAGAGATCAAGAGGAGAAAAAGGAGAAGAGAAAGCACTATAGCAATCTCAACAACTCCTATAACCATTATCATCCAATATATACTAGAACAGAGCTCCTCAGATTGTGTCGAGGACAAAACTTTTTTGTACAAACTTGGTTCGTTTCTGTTTGATTGTCTTGGAAACTCATTATAACTGTTATCTCATTCACTAAAGCCAAGTTCTTCTACCCACTCTCTACAAATTTATTGTACTGGGTTCACTAGGCCAGCATCCCATACATTTTGGGATCGGGCCGAAAATCGTGACCCTACAATAAATATTAATTATTATCCTATTAATATTTAAAAATGATTGTTATCAACAGTTTAAGAACATAAAATTAATTCAAAAATCAAAGCATACTTTACATGATTCTAGTGAAAATTTATTATGTTGTGACTTTTTTTTTCATAAAAATGTAGAACTAATAAAATTTGGAAATAATTATATAAAATTAAAAAAAAAATGATGTTCTTTTTTTTTTAAAGGAAAAAAAAAATGATATTCTTTTCTTTAAAAGTTTAGATGCACAAATGGTTACTATATGGTTTAAAACTGTAATAATTTAATCATTAATTTTATGAGTCTGACAAAAATTGATATAAACTGTACTGATGCTTATGGCCGGAATTTTTAAAAATCATTATTGAGAATTATAAGTGGAATTTTGACTAAGAAAAAAAATACAATACGACTTACTCATCATATATAATAATAAAAAAAGTAATTAAATACAATATAATAGATATACTATATTTTTATGAGTTTTCTAATATTAAAAATACTGCTTCACATTCTCATAATTGGTATTTTATTATATAAATTGGCCTTAAATATATATATATATATATATATATATATATATATATATATATATATATATATATATATATATATTTACTTTGAATTATTTTGTTATATACTGCTTGGCTGGTTCTACCGCCTTATTATTGCTCTTACATTACTTGCTTATATTTACTTTCTCTATATTATTACTGTGCTTCCGTCTCTCCCTCTTCATCTGTGCGTCCCCTTCCCCCTTTATGGTATCAGAGCCACTCTTTTCTGGCCGGTGATAGTGTGTGTTGTGTTCTCTGTGCCTTGTCCGTGTCTGTCCGAACCTTTGGTGCTCTGTTGTTGTGTTCCCTTCTTGCCGTCGTTAGTGCCACCCTAGGTGTAAAGTGAATTCCCAGAACCTGACTGTAAGGCCCGTTTGAGCCAGGAGGGCGTGTAGGGCATGTGTGTGGTATAGGGTTGCTTAGGGTATGTGTTACGAAATGCAACGATTGTGAGAAAAACATGATAATTGAGTGTTAAAACTAGGATAATATGGATAAGTTGTGGAGATCCAACTCCTCTGTGAGCTCCAGGACTGGTTGTCCTCCTGATATTACGAATAGGGAAGATCACACTGTTGAACAAACATTTTCTACAGTTTATTCTTGCTTGTTTTCTAAAAATGTTAATGATGAAAAAGATGACACTAAATTTTTTTGTCTATCTGATTCTTCTCTTGCTAAAAAATCTGTTTACCAAAATCAATTGAGAGTGTTGACTGTTTTGAATGAAAATTTTGAAGTTGATATGGCTCCATTGTTTGATGAATTTATGCTTTCTAAGAACAGACCTAAAAGAAAGTATTACCAAAATAATTTTGCTCAATCTGAGAAAGACCGTATTAAAAGAAAATGGAAAGAAAAAATGAATCAGCTAAAAAGACATATTTTGTTCTTTGATTTTCTTGAAAATTATTATGTTTCAAAAGATGAAGTTTCAAAACATCATTTAAATGTGATAAAGAAATCTAATTTTGTTAGAACTGACAAAACCATTGTCAGATCTAGTCATCCACCTCTTGAGACTATTTTGGTGACTACTGACAAAATTGATGTTAAAGCTACTCCTTTCAAAATTGCTGATGATCAAATTCCTGTTGTTAGCCTTATTGAACAAAACAATTTTACTAATGAATCATTGCATGTTATTGGTCAACAGCTTGACCGTATTGAAGAAAAAATTGTTAGAAAAACTCTTTCTGTTGACAAATCTGTTTCTGTTCAAAAACCTGTTTCTATCAAGACTGAGGAACCTTTGATTAATTTACCTAGTCATGATAACAAATTCAAGTTTAAAACTTCTCAGTCCAAACTTCTTGAAACTGCTAACAAAATGCTTGCTGATTTGAAAGTTAAAAATGAAGGTACTTCTACAAGTACTCCTGTTGCTCGAACTATTTCAAAAAATGAAATTGTTTTTGATGAAAATACAGATTCTGATACTGTTTCTTCTGTTTCTTCTGTTCCTGCCAAAAAGATTTTTGATGATGGTTTCCCTGAAATTAAAAGATTTGTTGGAAATCCCAAACCCATGTTTCTTACAAAAAATTGGTATTCAAAACCTACTCCTCCTGATATGCAGTTTGAAGAAAGAGCTTTTCAAACTCAGTTTTCTGTTTCTGCTGATAAAATTTATGAATGGAATATTGATGGTTTTTCTGAACAAGAAATTATTAACAAAATGGGACATATGTCCATGGTTGGTACTGCTTACCAAAATAATCATGATTTTGAACAATCTGAAATTGTTGACCTTCTTACTACTGGCTTTTCTGGTACTCTTCGTGGATGGTGGGATTCTTATCTCACAGAAGAATCCAGATATTCTATTAAACATACTGTTAAAAAGAATGATGAAGGCTTGCCCATTTTTGATGATCGTATTGGTCGAGGTGTTCCTGATGGTGTTAATACCTTGATTTATACTATTATCAAACATTTTGTTGGTACTCCATCTAATGTTTCATCTCAAATTTCTGATTTATTGAACAATTTGAGATGCCCTACTATGTCTGATTATAGATGGTACCAAGATGTTTTCCTTTCTAGGGTGATGCAGCGGAAAGATTGTTTCAAGCCTTATTGGAAAGAAAAGTTTATTGACGGTCTGCCTCCTATCTTTGCTCATAAGGTAAAACAAGAATTAATTGGTAAAAATGATTCTATTGACTATGATAATTTAACTTATGGTGATATTTTAAGCCCTATTAAAAAACTTGGCATTAATATGTGCAATGATGAAAAACTGTTAAAACACCAATTAAAAAATAAAAGAAAAGCTAAATATGAAATGGGTAATTTTTGTGAACAATATGGTTTACCCCCTATTGCTCCTTCCAGGCAAAAGGGTAAAAAAATGATAAAAGCCACAAAAATTATAACCATAAAAAATATAAAACCAATTTTAATGATTTCTATGCTAAACAGAAAAATGTTTCTAAAAAACATGTTAACCAGCGGTCAGGTAAAGGAAAATGTTTCAATTGTGGAAAACCTGGTCATTTTAGTAAAGATTGTAAACAAAAACCTGGTAAGCTAAAAAACAAGTTTAACATGTTAAAAATTGATGATAATGATCAAGAAGAATTATTCAGAATCCTTGAATCAAACAATTCGTCTGGTTCTTTGGAAAATGATTTTTCTTCTTCAACTGATTCATGTTATCATTCTGCTGATGATTCATCTGAAATTAAAACTGGTTGTAGGAATTCATGTTGTAATGTTATTACTAAAAGTGGAGAAAATGAAAACTTGTTGAAAGATGAAATTAGTAAAAAACTCAAATCAACGATAAGCTTTGAAGACACTTTGGAAAGATTCAATATAAAGAAATCCAAAGATTTAACTGTTAACGATTTGCAACATGAAATTAATATTGTTAAACAAGAGATAAGTGAATTAAAACATGAATTTAAAAATATTAAAAGTGATAATCAAGAAATGTTAATAATTGATAAAAAACTTGACAAAACTGATAATGAACAAGATGAGCTCAAAGATGAAGGAGGATCTAGCCAACAGGCTCTTCTTTCTGATAAAGGTATTATTAATTCTCAACTTGCTCTTGTTAACAAAATAATTCCTCCAAAATGGTTTACAAAAGTTAAAATTGTTGTCTCTCATGATTACCATTTCACTATGATTGCTATGATTGATTCTGGTGCGGATATGAATTGTATCCAAGAAGGATTGATTCCTTCGAAATATTTTGAAAAATCAACTGAAAGATTAGTCTCTGCTAATGGTTCCCAAATGAAGATTAAATATGAATTGAATAATGTTCATGTTTGCCATGATAACATATGTTTCAAGATTCCTTCTGTTTTAGTCAAAAATATGACTGATAAAGTGATTCTTGGTTTGCCTTTCATAAATGTTTTGTATCCTTTTCTTGTTGAACATGATGGTATTACTATTGATCCTTTTGGTCAAAAAGTAAAATTCAAATTTGTTTCAAATCTTGAGATTGAAATTGATAATGCTTCCAACCTGATCCATGCAAAAATCAAACATCTTAGCTTTCTTCAGCAAGAAGTCAGATATAAGAAAATTGCTGAATAACTTTCTAATAAATTGTTGCTATCAAAAATTGACAGTTTTCAAAAAATGTTAATTGATGATGTTTGCTCTGATGTTCCTAATGCTTTTTGGCATAGGAAGAAACATATTGTTGACTTGCTTTATGTTAAAGATTTTGATGAGAAAAACATTCCCACTAAAGCTCGTCCTATTCAGATGAATGCTGAAACTGTTGAATTCTGCAAAAAAGAAATCCATGATTTGCTTGAGAAAAAACTGATTAGGAATAGTAAGTCCCCTTGGTCTTGCTCTGCTTTCTATGTTCAAAAGAATGCTGAAATTGAGAGAGGAACTCCTCGCCTAGTTATCAACTATAAACCGTTGAATAAGGTTTTAGAATGGATTAGGTACCCTATTCCCAATAAGAATGACTTGGTCCATAGGTTGTGTGAGGCTGTAGTGTTTTCCAAGTTTGATATGAAATCTGGGCTCTGGCAAATCCAGATTAATGAGAAGGATAGGTACAAAACTGCTTTTACCACTCCTTTTGGTCATTACGAGTGGAATGTGATGCCTTTTGGTCTTAAAAATGCTCCTAGTGAATTCCAAAACATCATGAATGATATTTTTAACTGCTTCAGCCACTTCACCATTGTTTATATTGATGATGTTCTTGTTTACTCCAGCTCTATTGATGAACACTGGAAACATCTGTACTCGTTTCTTGAAACTATCAAAAGTGTTGGAAATTTAGACCCCTTAAACCATAACCAGATTGCGTAGCCTAGATTAATTAGCCAAGTTTTTACTTAGTCAAATTATGCAATTCTAGGTTAAAACAATCACAAAATCATATCATGCATATAAAACATATAAAGCAGCGGAAAATAAATAACACATGATATGATCACCCAGGAAACCACACCGGAAAAACCTGGGGAGGATTTTACCCACCGATCCTCAAGGCAAAACGGAATCCACTAAGAAAGAATTGAAGTTCTTACAAAAGGACTTACAAGCTCCCCGCTTGACTTCCTAATGCTACACAGCAGTAGTAACTTCCTAACACGACCACGCGCAGGCTCCGAGTCCACGGACTACTTCTTTCTTTGTATTCCTTCAATCAGCTACAAGCTCCTCACTTGTTTTTCTTTAAGCTTCAATGGTTGCAACTTTGTTGATCATCAAGATGTAGATAATATATCTACCTTGAAAACCCTAAGCTTATGTGAAGGAAAGCTCCTCAAAGATCTCACAAGAGATTCACATAAACAGCAAATATGAGCAACAAAGACTTAGAGAGGTTTAGGTACAAAACCCTAAAAATAAAAGGAGGCACAAGAGGCACTCTAATTTCTCTCTACAAAAGTCTCAAAAACGTTCTAGGGTTTCCCTTATATATAGGAGAGTTTTACTTGAACCCCAAGACGTTTAAATAGAGTTTGGGCTGAACTGGAACTCTGCAGAAAAATAAATCTGTACGTGGTTCGATCGATCGAGTCTAATTTTCGATCGATCGAGGCTTACAGATTTAGTCCAATAAATTCTGCAATCACTCGATTCCAATTTTACAAATAAACATACTTTGA
The DNA here is from genome assembly GCA_023736055.1 of Quercus glauca. NCBI lineage: Eukaryota > Viridiplantae > Streptophyta > Magnoliopsida > Fagales > Fagaceae > Quercus > Quercus glauca. The sequence continues at coordinate 80,519,737 of CM043318.1, read as the reverse complement.
GCAAGTCTAAACCTAGACTAAATGTTTTGATCATGGTTTGCCAACAAAATACAAATTGAAGTTCTAATACATTAATTCCTAATTTCTTAGAACTCAATAAAAAGAAACGGTCTTGTTGTCTCTGTTAAGAAAATTAAACTGTTCCAAACAAAAGTTCGTTTCCTTGGCTATGACATCTCTGAAGGACAAATTCGTCCTATTGATAGAGCCATTCAATTTGCTGATAAATTTCCTGATGTTATCACTGATAAAACTCAGCTTCAAAGATTTCTTGGGTCATTGAATTATGTTGCTGATTTCTACAAAGATATGAGAAAACAATGTAAACCTCTTTTTGATCGGTTAAAGAGTAATCCTCCTTCCTAGTCCGATGTTCATACATCCCTTGTTAAACAAATCAAATCTCATGTTAAGACATTGCCCTGTCTTGGTATTCCCACTGTTGGTGCGTTCAAAATTGTTGAAACCGATGCCTCTGACATTGGTTATGGTGGTATTCAGAAACAAAGAGTTTCTCCTGAGTCATCTGAACAAATTGTCCGTTTCTATTCTGGAATTTGGAATAGTGCACAGTTAAACTATAGTACTATTAAAAAGGAGATTTTATCTATAGTATTATGCATTTCAAAATTTCAAAGTGATTTATTAAACCAAAAGTTTTTATTACGTATTGATTGTAAAAGTGCTAAATATGTTATTGAAAAAGATGTTAAAAATATTGCTTCAAAACATATTTTTGCTAGATGGCAAGCTATTTTAAGTGTTTTTGACTTTGATATTGAATATATTAAAGGATCTCAAAACTCCATCCCTGATTTCCTTACTCGTGAATTTTTGCAGTGTCCCAATGGCAAGTAGAAGGTCGAAAGACAAGACACCTGCCACTGATAACCCAGTTGTTAAACCTGTTTCCTCTATTAACCCAGTTATTAAACCTGTTTCTTCTATGGACATTGTTAACCGGTTTACCCCACTAGGTACTATTCCCAAACCCAACTATTCTTCTGTTCTTGCCTCATCCTATGATCCTTATGCTATAACCTCTGTTAACCGACCAATAAAACTGTTTATCCCAAAAACCCTAGTGTTCCTCAATATGCCAAAAAACAATATTTCCAAACCCTGTTTTATATTGAACCCAACAGAGCCTCCATTTTTGACCCCCTCACACTTGCTAAAAGCTATTTTCCTCCACTATTTCATTGGATTCCTGAGCATAGAGAGAAGAAGTTACAGTACTATTCTGGTCTCTTGAGTCATGAAAAATCTATTATTATTAAAACCATTAATGACAGAGTTGATACCTCCAAAATCATCTACCATGGTGTTTACATAGTCAATGTTATTACTGAAGAAAAGTGGGGTCCTTCTCCTAGTTTTACCAAAACAATGCCCGGATCCCCCATTCCCTATTCTTACTATGATTACATCACTGCTTGGACAAGATTTATGCTTCACCAAAATGAAGACATGTCTCATTCTTGGTTTGTTAACTTTGATAGTAATTTCCATGGCTCCCTGCCTCTTTGGTTCAACCGTTGGTGGACTCAATTTGGCCCTATTAATGACATACTTCCTGAACCATTGCTTGAGGCTTTTGAATGTTTCAAGAAGTTCTATAAAGTTGATGCTTATGGTGCCAAGTTCCCTCCTTTACTTCACTTTGTTAAACGATACAAAATATCCTGGATTTTAAAATGGCAGTATGAAAAAGAAGGTGATGTGCTCCAAAGACATTGGTATGTAAAATGGTGGGGTAAATTCCCTCATACTTCGAGGATTATTGCTAGTATTTCCAGGGAATATTCTTCCGTTGCTACTCTTCCCATTGCTAATTGTTCACTTAATCGATCCCTTGTCACTACTGATGCATCTGCTTCCTCTTCTAAATCTGCTATGCCATCTGTTAAACCCAATAAAGTGAGTTCTCCTTTGGATGATATCCGCAAGGACCCTGAAGCACTGAATGCTCTTATTGAAATGTTAAAAAAGGAAAAGGCTAATTTAGATGATGAGCGATCTTCTGAAGCCTCTGTTGCAAAAGATCCTAACTACCCCTACAATGAGGAGTGGTTTGGTCATGATGAAGATGAAGCTGATGAATTAGCAAAAGATTGATTGATTCACCCTATTTGCCAGGCCAGCACAAACGGCCAAGATGCTACTGTTATTTCCTATGCTAAAAATGCTGATGATTGATTGATTCACCCTATTTGCCAGGCCAGCACAAACGGCGGATTGATTGATTCACCCTATTTGCCAGGCCAGCACAAACAGTCAAGATGCTACTGTTCTTTACCATGCTAAAGTACTCATGCTGCTAAAAAGGAGATTCCTTATGTTTCCAAGACTGCTTTCAAGTATTCCAAGACCACTTTTACTGTGCTTTGGTCAAAGAATATTTTGAACACTATTTGCTTTTACTATTCATGTGTTACTGTTTATCCAGATCTTTGCCTATTTAAGAGGGGTTGTCCCTTATGTTAAACTCAGAACTTATTATTAGAACTTATTTGAGAACTTATTCTCAGAACTTATTAGAACTTTTTTGTTAGAACTTCCTCTAGAGAGAGTTCTCCTATTATCTTGTTGACTACAACCTTGTTCACCATAACCTTCTTCATACAAACCTTGTAACTAGGACTAGTTCAAGTTTTGTAACTGTTAACCTCAATTGTTGAGATCTTGTATTGACTACTACTACTGTAAGTGTTTACCTATTTTCAATAAACAAGTATTTTCAGTTAATGTTCATTTTACTACTTGTTGCTACCGCCACCTTGGACGGATTACCGCCATACTGGACGGTTCTAAATTGCTTTCATTAATTGCTTCTATTTACTTTGAATTATTTTGTTATATACTGCTTGGCTGGTTCTACCGCCTTATTATTGCTCTTACATTACTTGCTTATATTTACTTTCTCTATAGTGGCTCTGATACCATAAAGGGGGAAGGGGACGCACAGATGAAGAGGGAGAGACGGAAGCACAGTAATAATATAGAGAAAGTAAATATAAGCAAGTAATGTAAGGGCAATAATAAGGCGGTAGAACCAGCCAAGCAGTATATAACAAAATAATTCAAAGTAAATAGAAGCAATTAATGAAAGCAATTTAGAACCGTCCAGTATGGCGGTAATCCGTCCAAGGTGGCGGTAGCAACAAGTAGTAAAATGAACATTAACTGAAAATACTTGTTTATTCAAAATAGGTAAACACTTACAGTAGTAGTAGTCAATACAAGATCTCAACAGTTGAGGTTAACAGTTACAAAGCTTGAACTAGTCCTAGTTACAAGGTTTGTAGGAACAAGGTTATGGTGAACAAGGTTGTAGTCAACAAGATAATAGGAGAACTCTCTCAAAGAAGGTAAACTCTCTCTAGAGGAAGTTCTAACAAAAAAGTTCTAATAAGTTCTGAGAATAAGTTCTCAAATAAGTTCTAATAATAAGTTCTGAGAATAACATAAGGGACAACCCCCCTTAAATAGGCAAAATTTGGAGTGAACAGTGTCATGAATAGTAACAGGTGAATAGTAACGGATGAATAGTGACAAGTGAATAGTGACAGGTGAATAGTGTCAGATGAATAGTGAAAAAATGAGTCTTTTTCTTTTTTGACTCCAAGTCATTTGAAGTGTTCAGAAGCATCTTCAGGAGCATGCAATGAAACTTCCAACATTTGAGGCATAAGATCAGCAAAATCTCTGACAAAGGTCAATAGGAATATTTCTTTGAGCATCACTAGGCATAAGATCAGCAAAATCTCTGACAAAGGTCAATAGGAATATTTCTTTGAACATCACTATGTACGCATGTAGTTGAATAGTGGCCATTATGCTGGCTAGACAAATAGAGAACAATAGAAACAATATTTTGAGGACCACACAATCAATCAGTAGAAGGAGCATCGGATGGATAACCATCAAATGGATCAAAAGGACCTTGTGAAGAATCACATTCGTGCTCATGGTAAATAGCATATCGGTTGCAAAATCCACAATATAAAATTGGCTCATCCATTGGTCTTCTTCCTGGGATGAGAAGGCTATTTGGATTACAATGATCTGCAATACGCAAATGAGCAATAGCGTCAACATGTGGCCTGGGGCCAAAAACAACAATTCTATCTGTGCTTCCCATGAAATGATAATCCTTCCACAGGTTCTGAGCAACTTCAATAATTTGATTATTAAAATAGTTTCCCCAACATTTTGCAAGAGCATACAGATCTTTAAAGGACAAATGAGGATTTCCTTCAAGCCATTGCCCTTAATGAGTATGACCATTAATGAGAATGAGATGTTTTGAAGGCTGGACATTCATCCAGTTATCTCTTTCCCATCTAGGCAAAGTACTCCAACATCTGATGGAAATAGAAGGACCAGTAAATTTTTTAATGGCATCTTGAATAATTTGAGGAAGTTGACTGGCTTGATAATGGCTTGTTAATTTTAGAAATCTGATAAAGCCATATTCAAACATATGGGAAAGCCAATTAGGATCTCTATCATCATCATCATCAGCAGCAAAGTAACCATCATCATAATTAATTAAGAGACCAAGAAATCGGTGTGGTTTTTCATACACTCTGAGAGTACTCCCAAAGTGTTCTTCCCAGTCCAACTGGATAAACACATTATCACCTTCATCAAGTTCATCAGGATCAGGAATAGTGGCTGTAACAAGTTTCTTGAAACATTTGAACCATAGGTCGAAAGACCGAAACATAGCCTTGCTCTTCAGTATACGTGATTGTATATCTGATAGCAAGTTGGCAAAAACACTTCTTAACATAGATTGGGACTTAAGGCTCAATCTAGAATAATCAGTGCCCATTATAGTCATTTTATCCTTTGAATGGATATCCTCTTTGCCAAAGAGTTGACTAGTGTAAGGATCATTTGTAGTATTTGGATAGTGAACAATTTGGCTTTTAAAAGCCCCAATTTCTGAAACAAGGTTTGAAGCAAGATCATTATCTGAAGCAAGAGGGTTTTCTGAAATAAGGTTAACATAATGGCTTAGGTAAGCCTCATTCTGAGCAGAAAGGTTAACAAGATGGATTTCAAGGGCTCTGAGAGTGCTTTTGAAAAGATCATGGTGGTTTTTAATAAAAGCAGCTTGAAGATTATCAAGAATAAATTTGATAGAATTTGGAAGTTCAGAATAAGTTCCATTGTGGAATTGCAAATTGTTTGACAAAACTTCCTGCAAAGCAATTATTATATCACCACTGGAATATGACACCGTTGCCGGTACATACCCTTGAAGGGATGTTGATCCACTAGGTTTTACCCCAGAATATGCACCTTCATGCATTTTGTTTAGGGAATAGTCCTGTGCAGGAGCTTTTCCCTTGTTTTTCCTCTCAGTCGAGGGAGCCATAATAATCCACTTATTAGTGGTATAAATACTAATATTATCCCACTTAGTAGTGGTATTTATCCTCGCATCAGTGCTTGATTCCTGCAAGGAATCATTAGGGATATTAGAGTCATTGGTAATAGTAGATAATTTGGCACTACTAGGATTACCTTTAAAATTGTCTGTGAAGCATGTAGCAGGAGAATCTAAAGCATCATTAATATCAATTTCAAATTTTGAAACAAATTTAAATTTTACTTTCTGTCCAAAAGGATCAGTAGTAATACCATCATTATCAACAAAGAAAGGATACAAAGTATTTATAAATGGCAAACCAAGAATCACTTTATCAGTCATATTTTTAACAAGAACAGAAGGAATCTTGAAACAGACATCATCATGGCAAATATGAGCATTATTCAATTCATATTTGATTTTCATTTGAGAACCAGTAGTGGTATTTATCCCACTTAGTAGTGGTATTTATCCTCGCATCAGTACTTGATTCCTGCAAAGAATCATTATGAATATTAGAGTCATTGGTAATAGTAGATAATTTGGCACTACTAGAATTACCTTCAAAATTGTCTGTGAAGCATGTAGCAGGAGAATCATAAGACAGGTCTAAAGCATCATTAATATCAATTTCAAGTTTTTTAATAGTGCTTAAAATATCACCATAGGTTAAATTATCATAGTCAATAGAATCATTTTTACCAATTAATTCTTGTTTTACCTTATGAGCAAAGATTGGAGGCAAACCGTCAATAAACTTTTCTTTCCAATAAGGCTTGAAACAGTCTTTCCGCTGCATCACTCTGGAAAGGAAAACATCTTGATACCATCTATAATCAGACATAGTAGGGCATCTCAAATTATTCAACAAATCAGAAATTCGAGATGAAACATTAGATGGAGTACCAACAAAATGTTTGATAATAGTATAAATCAAGGTATTAACACCATCAGGAACACCTCGACCAATACGATCATCAAAAATAGGCAAGCCTTCATCATTCTTTTTAACAGCATGTTTAATAGAGTCTCTGGATTCTTCTGTGAGATATGAATCCCACGATTCACGAAGAGTACCAGAAAAGCCAGTAGTAAGAAGGTCAACAATTTCAGATTGTTCAAAATCATGATTATTTTGGTAAGCAGTACCAACCATAGACATATGTCCCATTTTGTTAATAATTTCTTGTTCAAAAAAACCATCAATATTCCATTCATAAATTTTATTAGTAGAAACAGAAAACTGAGTTTGAAAAGCTCTTTCTTCAAACTGCAAATCAGGAGGAGTAGGTTTTGAATACCAATTCCTAGTAAGAAACATGGATTTGGAATTTCCAACAAATCTTTTAATTTCAGGTAAACAATCATCAAAAACCTTTTTGGCAGGAACAGAAGAAACAGAAGAAATATCATCAGAATCTGTATCAAAAACAATTTCATTTTTTGAAATAGTTCGAGCAACAGGAGTACTTGTAGAAGTACCTTCATTTTTAACTTTCAAATCAGCAAGCATTTTGTCAACAGTTTCAAGAAGTTTGGACTGAGAAGTTTTAAACTTGAATTTGTTATCATGACTGGGTAAATTAATCAAAGGTTCCTCAGTCTTGATAGAAACAGGTTTTTGAACAGAAACAGATTTGTCAACAGAAACAGTTTTTTCAACAATTTTTTCTTCAATACGGTCAAGTTGTTGACCAATAACATGCAAAGATTCATTAGTAAAATTGTTTTGTTCAATAAGGCTAACAACAGGAGTTTGATCATCAGCTATTTTGAAAGGAGTAGCTTTAACATCAATTTTGTCAGTAGTCACCAAAATAGTCTCAAGAGGTGAATGACTAGATTTGACAATGGTTTTGTCATTTTTAACAAAATTAGATTTCTTTATCACATTCAAATAATTTTTGAAAACTTCATCTTTTGAAACATAATAGTTTTCAAGAAAATCAAAGAACAAAATATGTCTTTTCAACTGATTCATTTTTTCTAACCATTTTCTTTTAACACGGTTTTTCTCAGATTGAGCAAAATCATTTTGGTAAATTTTTCTTTTTGTCCTATTTTTAGGAAGCATAAATTCATCAAACAATGGAGCCATATCAACTTTAAAATTTTCATTCAAAACATTCAAAACTCTTAAGTGGTTAACAGGATTTTCAATAGGAGGGAAATCAGAATCAGATGGACAAATAGAATTAGCATCATCTTCTTCTTCGGTAGCAGGTTTGCCATACAGAGAGGAAGATTCAGGCTTAGTAGAATAGTAAACAGAGCTGATTTGGGATTTATCACTTGAAACACCTTTTAATTTCAGATCAGTGGGTTTTTCAAAATTCTTTTGCAAAAACTCATTGAGATCTTGATCTCTTTTTGAAATACTTTCAGATCCAGCAAAGGAATGTCTTCCTTCGTTGATCCTCAAGGGTTGATTGTTTTGAAAACATATTTTAACAGTACCATCAAGATATTGTTGAATATTTGTGAGATCTAGCTCATCAAAAACAGGTTTAGGAACAGGGGATTCTTGATTCAACAACCATTCAGTAGGAAGTTTAATATCTTGCCATTGAATCATTTTTGGAACTTGAACTTTAACATCAGAAGTTGAACATGTGATTAACATTATTTTCCCAGAGGGTTCTCTAGGATTCAAACAACAAGGATTTAACTGAGTACCCAAAAGTCTGTAATAAATGCGGTAAATCAAAGCAAAAGGTTTACTACCTTCATCCATGATATAACCAGAAGAAGCAATATTCAGAGTCAATGCTTTAACAATATTAGGATCATCCAAAGCAAGAGTAATATCAGGATAACAGTTAAAGTAAACAGGACCATCATACAAAGAAGCAGTGATCATACCAAGAATGCTATCTTTAAAAACCTTAAATCTAGCATCACGTAAACACATGAGAATAGAAGCATTAATACCCTTTCGGGTAAGTGGTTTAACAACAACTTGAACCAAACCAATATGCAAATAACTGAGTTTTTTAGCAATGAAATCATTAATATTTTTCTTGGAAAACAAGCAACATTTTTCATGCATTTTTGAAATAGAAAATGTTTGTTCAACAGTTCTAACTTTATAAACTGGGTGAAAAGTGGATTCAGCCCAACTAGTTTTGTAAACAGTTTTAGTATCAACTTTGGGAATGTTCCATTTACGGAAATCAGGGATCTCATTATCTTCAACAGTGTGATCTTCTTCATTCACAATATCAGGAGGACAACCAGTCCTGGAGCTGACAAAGGAGTTGGATCTCCACAACTTATCCATATTATCCTAGTTTTAACACTCAATTATCATGTTTTTCTCACAACCGTTGCATTTCGTAACACATACCCTAAGCAACCCTATACCACACACATGCCCTACACGCCCTCCTGGCTCAAACGGGCCTTACAGTCAGGTTCTGGGAATTCACTTTACACCTAGGGTGGCGCCAACGACAGCAAGAAGGGGACACGACAACGGAGCACCTAAGGTTCGGACAGACACGGACGTATTCCCACTGTTGGTGCGTTCAAAATTGTTGAAACCGATGCCTCTGACATTGGTTATGGTGGTATTCTGAAACAAAGAGTTTCTCCTGAGTCATCTGAACAAATTGTCCGTTTCTATTCTGGAATTTGGAATAATGCACAGTTAAACTATAGTACTATTAAAAAGGAGATTTTATCTATAGTATTATGCATTTCAAAATTTCAAAGTGATTTATTAAACCAAAAGTTTTTATTACGTATTGATTGTAAAAGTGCTAAATATGTTATTGAAAAAGATGTTGAAAATATTGCTTCAAAACATATTTTTGCCAGATGGCAAGCTATTTTAAGTGTTTTTGACTTTGATATTGAATATATTAAAGGATCTCAAAACTCCATCCCTGATTTCCTTACCTGTGAATTTTTGCAATGTCCCAATGGCAAGTAGAAGGTCGAAAGACAAGACATATATATATATATATATATATATATATATATATATATATAATGTATGTGTTGTGCTTGTTCGCTAAGCTCGTATAAATTTACATATGTTTGTGAGAATATAAAAATGCATGTATGATAGTTATAAATTTCACCCTCGTGAATTTAAATCCTATCTCCACTACTTGTTCTGAGTGTCTCATATATGGATAGAAAATAAAATAGTTTGATGAGACAAAATCCTTATATCAAGAAAAGAAAAGAAAAAATCAAATTATGCAGACCAATATTCCTTATAATAGCCTCTATATTATAGAAAAGCAATATAAATTGGAATTTTTTTCCTAGTCACACACTCACATGATGGAGAAATTATACAGTTCTCTGGTGGACTACATCACTTGTCCACCATTCTACAAAAAAACTCCCAGTTATTTAAAATTGTTGAGTCAATAATTAGTTTCTGTTTAAAAAAATTTTCTAACTCAACAATTTTAAACAGACAGAAGTTTTTTAGTGGAATGGTGGACCACGTCACTTGTCCATCATGAAAACCTTATAATTTCTCCATATGATGACAATGTCTGTCCTTAATTTTCTTTATTTGAAAACTAGTCAAGTGATGTGTAATCTCTCACGACATTAGAATCCACACATCAAGGTCAGCTCAACATCTTTGGAGGCCTTATGCGAAAATTTTAAGTGAAATCTTTTTCATATTTAAATAGTAATTAAATAATATTAATTAATTTTTTTATTTAAAATCTATTTTTTATTTTTATTTATTATATGATTCAATAAATTAGTATTACTAAAATATAAATGAGTTGATATAATATACATCAAATTATTAATTGGTATAATAACTAATAGGTGTAAATGCACTTTTGGTCTCTACATTTTGGCTTTTTTCCATTTTGGTCCCTACATTTTAATTTTACTACTTTTAGTCCCTAAACTAATTAACGCGTAATATTTTCATGTTTTCCGTTAGTCAACCGATGGAAATATTTGAGGTGGTTGACGGAGGAATTAAAATATTATAAAAATGCCACATCAGCATCTAATTATTTTTTTTATAAATAATTTATCAATTTTAACTAAATAAAAAAAAAGAAAAAATAGAATTAAAAACAATAAAATACATAAGTTTAGATCTAATTCATTTTGAACAAGAACACACAAGAACATGATCACAGATTTAAACATCATCATAAGAACATAAGAGCACAAACCCAGAACCAAACACAAACTCAAATTTAAAAACACAAAGAACACAATAACAAACAAAAAAGAAGGAATTCAAAATCCTAAAATGGCAGAATTCCTGGAACTAGAATCCCAAGACGGAGTCCAAATGCCATGGAACGTGATCCTAGGCACGAAGTAAGAATCCTCAAACTGCGTCGTCCTAGTCTCCGCCATCTACTCTCCGATCAGACCTCTCTCGAACATCACCCTCCTACCTTACTCCCCTCTTCGCTACTGCACATGTCACTCCATCCTCAACCCCTTCACCATCATCGACTTCGCCGCCAAGATTTGGATCTGCCCTTTTTGCTTCCAGTGCAACCACTTCTCTCCCAACTACGCCTCCATCTCTGACGACAACCTCCCCACTGAGCTCTTCCCTCATTACATCACCATCGAGTACTCCCAAGACAACCAAATCGACTAGTTGCCGCCGCAACCGCCGCTTGTTTTCTTGTTCGTGATCGATTCCTGTCTCACTGAGGAAGAGATGGGGTTTCTGAAGTCTTCGATCTGCAAGCTAAGAGCATCTTGAACAGCGCTTGATCCACAAAAATGAGATGTGGAGGTTAAAAGGCAAAACAGAGGGTAAGTGCTGGGTATATGTGTTTGTGTACTCAATGTTGTGAGGCTTTGTAAGCATGTAACATGTGTAATAACACTTAAAACTAGATCGGGTTGGTTAGTTTTGATGACTGCGCCAGATTGGTAGAGGTGGAGATCGTGGTGGCTGGGTCAAATCAATGGTGTTGGTTTAGTTTTTTTAGGTCGCAAGTGGTGGGTAGATATGGGTTTTCTGGGTCTGGATCGGCTAGGTCCATTGTGGGTTTAAAGAGAGCCTGAGATGTTTTGCTTTGTGTTGGTATGGTTGAGTTTGGTTTCTGTTGGTATGGTTAAGAGATTAAGCTGGGTTTGTTCGATTTTGTGGGTTTGTTCAATTTCAAATTTAAATCTTTCTTCTTTTTTTTGGATAATTTGGTTTGTGTATATATGGATTGATTTTTTTTTTTTTTTTGGTACAATTTTCTTTTATGATTTTTCTGTGTTTGATTTCTAGGTTTGAATTTTTTTTGGGTTTGTGCTCTTGTGTGTTCTTGATGGGTTTGTATGATTTTTTGGATTTGACTTGACATTTATTTTGACAGTAAATAGTTTATGTTTGTTATTGTGTTCTTTGTGTTTTTAAATTTGAGTTTGTGTTTAGTTATGTGTTTGTGCTCTTATGTTCTTGTGATAATGTTTAAATCTGTGATCATGTTCTTGTGTGTTATTGTTCAAAATGAATTAGATCTAAATTTATGTATTTTATTTTTTTTAATTTTGTTTTTTCTTTTTTTTATTTAGTAAAAATTGATAAATTATTTAAAAAAAAAATTAGATGCTAATGTAACATTTTTCATAATATTTTAATTCTTTCGTCAGCCACCTCAAATATTTCCGTCGGTTGACTGACGAAAATGACGAAAATAATACGCGTTAATTAGTTTATGAACTAAAAATAGTAAAATTAAAATATAAAGACCAAAATTGAAAAAAAAAAAAAAAAAAAAAGAAAAAGAAAAAAAGCTAAAATATAAGAACTAAAAGTGCATTTATGCCTAACTAAAAGCATTCCCATCAGGTGTGTCAAATGCCAAATATTTGGCATTTGGCACACCAAACACCAAAAATCCTCTCTCATGAGGTGTGCCAAATGCCAAAACATTTGGCACATATGAACAGTTCCGTTCTAAAAATGCAACGGTACGGCCAAAAATGGCATTTTCAAAAATTAATTTTTTAATGATTTTCTCTCTCCTCTCTGGCATTTTATCTCCTTTTTTCTCTCTCTCTCTCTCGTCCGCCTCCCTCACTTTTCTCTCAACCCTTCTCTCTCCTCTCTCTCTCTCACTTTTCTCTCAGCTCACCTCATCCACTCGCCAGCAGCTCACCTCCTCCACTCACCAAGTAGCTTGCCTCTCCTCCGGTACCAACGCCGCCTGCCTCCACCGACACTGCTCGCCTCCGCCGATGCCGCTCCAAGCAACCTGCTTCCGCTGAAATCTGCCCGATCTCACTAAGATCCGATTCCGCTTATTTGTTTGGATTGTTTATGGTTGATTTTGGGTGTTGGATCTGTCCACCGACGCTGCTCGCCTCCGCCGATGCCGCTTGCATCCACCGATGCCTCTCGCCAAGCAACTTGCTTCGCCTCTGCCGATGCCGCTCCAAGCAACCTGCCTATCCACACCTTGCCGATCTCTCTCTCTCTCTCTCTTTTGGTGGTTGTGGCAGTATTTCTAATGGTGGTTGGTTGTGGGTATTGTTGGTGGTTGGCTAATTATGGTTGAAGGTGGTGGGTTGATCGGGTTGTGGGTGTGAGGTTTGGTAGCGGCAGCGGGTGGGTCGGCGGTGGGATGCGGCGAGTCAGTGGTGGGTTGTGTTTTTTGTTTTTGTTTTTCTGTTTTGGTGGTTGTGATTCGAGTGGTTGTGGGTTGATTTTCATGGATTGTGACGGGCTGATGTTGGTGGGTGCGGCGGTTGTGGGTTGATTTTGGTGGTTTTCTTTTTTTGTTTTTTCTGGTGGTTGTGGCCACAACCATTTTTCTAGTAGTGTTTTATTTTTATTTTTTATAAGGTGGTGTTGGTGGACGTAGGTTTGTGCCGGTGGTGGCTATCGGTGTTGTTGCGGCAGTGGTTGTTGGTGGCTGTGCTGGTTGTGCCGTTGTTTGTTGTTGTTGATGTTGTTGAAGATGATGATATATTATTTTAATGTGTTGGAAATATTATTTTAATGTATAGAATTGAAGAATAGAACATCTGATAAATGGTATGTTGTAAAATGATGTGTTAAAATGATAAAGTAGGTGTTTGGTGTGTCAAAATGGCATTTTTTATAGAACAGCTGATGAGAATGCTCTAATAGTAATTGATAAAGTAAAAACTTGCATAAAAAAATATATATTAATTTGAGTGGGAATGCATTGGGTGTGGCCCGTGTGGGTGGGTTAGAGAATTTGTAGCTGTGTTGGTGGGGGCCTAAAATTGTTTTCTACTTTTTTAGATTATAAGGGCCCGCTTATTAGAAGAATTTGAGTAATGTTTTTTTTTTTTGGTATATTTTTAAAATATGTGTGAGTAAAAAAATGTATGAAAATATTTGTAATGTTAATTAAAAATTGAAAACATATTATTAAAATGCTCTACTAAACGGACCCTAAATTACGCCTAACTAATAATAATTGATAAAGTAACAACTTGCATAAAATATATATATATATATATATATATATTAATTTGAGTGGGTATACGTTGTGTGTGGCCCGTGTGGGTGGGTTAGGGAGTTTGTAGCTGTGTTAGTGGGGCCTAAAATTGTTTTTCACTTTTTTAGATTATAAGAGGCTGTTTAACAGAGGAGTTTGAGTAATATTATTTGTATTTTTTTGAAATATCTGTAGATAAAAAAATGTGTAAAAATACGTGTAATATTATTTAAAAACTGAAAATATACTGCTAAAATACTCTACTAAACGGATTCTAAAATATTTTTTTTTGAGAAACAAAATGTTGGATTCTAAAATATTATATACTCAAAACTGCACTGTGTCTGTATTGTGCTAAGTTCTGTCATATTATCAAGTATTAAGAGCATATTTGTCAAGTAAGTTCAAACATAAAAGCTACACATTTTAAAAAATATTACATATACTTTTATATTTTTTTCACCCATACATATATTAAAAACACTCGTAACTCAAACCACTCTCTCAACCACCCCTTAAGCTTTGTGCAGTGTGCACTGTCACTGTACAGTGGCATCAGAGCTGTGGAGTGTGAGCAGATTGTGCAAGTGTAAGAGCAAACTCAGCGTGTTGTCCGTGTCCTGTCAAAGAAGTAAATGAGTGATGTCCTACAAATTAAATGTAAATTATTTACTGTCCGGAGTTGTTGAGCAAGCTCAGCGTGTTGTCCTTGTCCTTTCAAACAAGTAAATGAGTGATGGTCCTACAAATTAGAGGAGTTATTGGACCTGCAAAATTAAAAATGAGTACCCGCACGGATAACTTATAATTTACATTCTTAAATTTGCAGTTCCAACTTTCAACAACTCAGGATGGTATTTTAATTTACATTTAATTTGTAGGTGACCTGTGACCATCACTCAATTTACTCGTACCTCCTTTCAAAAAAAAAAAAAAAACCCTTGTACCTAATAGTCATAATACATATCTATAACTTAAAATGAATGACGAAGCTTATAGACAAAGAAAAGAAATGAAAGAATATAGATAGAGAGGTAGAGAGATAGAAAGATCAGAGATTTTTTCTTTTGATTTAGAAATTTATAATCTCTATTTTAGTATATTTTAAGATAATTATATTGTATTATTAATAAATTTGTCTAGTATTAATTTTGATTTTAGCATATTTTAAGAATAAGATAATGAATTTGTCGTCTCTTAAAATTTAATTTTGTTGGTTGAAATTTGGCTTTTTTTTTTCTATTTAATCTTTTGAATTTTAGGATACAATAAGACTTTTTTAATGCATTTATTGACCAATAAAAGGACTAAAATATTTTTTTTTTTGTAATTAAAATATATAGATAAATATCATACACACATTTTTTTTTTCAACTGGGATTTATTTTATTTTATTTAAGAACCTTATATAATTGCATTAATTATATCTATTGTTCAACTGACCCTGGCCCCAAAAAGATTACCTTTTTTTTGGTCTCAAACTCACAGAGGAATGTTAGAGAGAAAGGAGATAAGAATAGCTAACATGGAGCCATTGGATTGGATCATTATAAATTGCATGGAGATACGGTTTAAGAATAATTTAGTAGAAAGTTGAAATGCTTAGTGGAAGATTATCTCTTGGAGGCTGGAGCAAGGTAAATTGTAAGAGCATTCTCATCAGCTCTCTCATAAAAAATGTCATTTGACACATCAAAACTCTACTTTATCATTTTAGTACACCATTTTACAATTCACCGTTTATCTCATCTTCTATTTTTCAATTCTATACATTAAAATAATATATTCAACACATTAAATAATATTAAACAAATTCCAACACATTAAACTACAATCACAATCAACCTCCACAAACCACCAACAGCAACGGCAACGGCAAATCACCACCAACGGCAAATCAACCTCCACAAACTATAATCACAATCACTGGATCTCCAACAAATTCCAAATCCAAAAACCTCAACAAAAAAGAAAAGAAAAAGAAAAAGAAACTCAAAATCTTCAACAAATACTGCCGGCCCACTACAGCCACAAACACCGCCGTCCACTACAGCCACAAACATCGCCGACCCAAAACTCAACCAACCACCGCCACAACCACGACACCACCACCAGCCCAAAATCCCAACCCAACCGATCAATCAATAACCCAAAACCTACGCATCGAAACCCACTATAGCCACAAACACCGTTGCCCACTACAGCCACAAACATCGCCGCCCCATAACTCAACCAACCACCGCCACAACCACGACCCCACCACCAGCCCAAAATCCCAACCCAACCGATCAATCAATGACCCAAAACCCACGCATCGAAACCCACTATAGCCATAAACACCGCCGCCCACTACAGCCACAAACATTGCCGGCCCAAAACTCAACCAACCACCGCCACAACCACGACACTACCACCGGCCCAAAATCCCATCCCAACCCAACCGATCAATCAATGACCTAAAACCCACACATCGAAACCCATCCCAAATATCACACCCACGACTTGATCAAGAGATCTAAAGGTCGGCGGCAAGGGCTGTGGAGGTCGGCGGCGAGGGCTGTGGAGGTTGACGGTGAGGTGAGGCGGTGAGAGATCTTGAGCAAAGATGAGAGAGATCTTGAGCAGGGAGGACTGAGAGGGAAGAGATAGAGAGTGACGGAGAGAGAAGAGAAAATAATAAAATGATGAGAGAGGAGAGAGGAGAGAGAACAGAGAATAAAAAAATATTAAACTAAAATCGCATTTCTGTCCATACGCTCTCAAATATGAGAGTGTACTGTAGCATGTTTCAAAATTTTGAAACATTTAGCCCACCTGATGAGGGTCCGTTTTTGTATTTGGTGTGTCAAATGTGCCAAATATTTGGCATTTGGCACATTTAAGAAAGCTGATGAGAATGTTCTAAGTGCTTTTGAAACTCTTTTTGATTTTTGTGTTGACCTTGCATTGACCCGTTTTTCAGTAAGATTATCTTATGGGACAAAACTATTTTCAAACTTGTGAGAGAGTGAGACACAAGCTTATGTAAGGGAAATAAACACAAGATTTTGATTCCTAATGCATGCCAATCTTCAAACCCCCCATCAAGTCCAAATCACAAAAGAATAAATCATAATATATCCTAATAAATCTTAGAACCACAACAATTTATACGAAAAGTACATTCAAATAAAATTTAAAACTGCTACACATGTTGCATAATTTCTTGAAAGTCCTGCTCTAATTGCTTTTTGATGACAATTACTCCTACACATTCCGCATAATTTCTTGGAAGTCTTGCTCTAATTGCTTTTAGAAAAACTATAAAGTTATTTTTATTTAAATGTTTAGTGGAATCTAGAAACTTTATGACTAATACATCCAATAATTAGTTTAATATAAGCAGAGTGCAAAATAACTATGCACTTCAGGTCACAAATAATTTGAGAAAAAAAGGTACACATATAGGGTGACTTAGACATTTATTTAAGCACATATAATATGAGAAAAAAAAAAGTGAGAACTAGGAGCAAGCAAAGTTCACAATCGACATCAAGATCATTGACGTTAGGACATATGTGATTCATGTTAGGAACATATGTTAATATTTATGTAGTTGGCTAATCCTTTGACAAAACACACTTTACTTGTAATTAGGTAGATCTAGGATGTGTTTAATATTTCAAGAAACATGTTGTTCAAGTCTAGTATTAAAGCCATGAAGATTGGACCAAGAAACAAGTGAAGAAAAGCTGTTTAATAAAGCTGGACAGATAGCTCGAAACCTGCGAACAAATAGCTCGATAGCTCCTCGACACTTCTCGACAACTAGGCTATCTATCGAGATTTTTAACTTCTTCTTATCGCAACCTCGATAGCTTCTCAACAGTTGGTAGATCGATCGAGAAAGCTTTTGTCCCTTCGAAACCTCCTCGATAGCTTCTCGATAGTTGTATCTGTTGAAATTTAAAGCTCGATACCTCCTCGACACCTCTCGATTGATCGAGGTTACGGGAATTTAGATTTTCAAATCTGATTTTCGGCCCAAAATTATGTATTTATGTAGGGTTTCTTTCTCACAACCCTAGACCTATATAAGACTTATTTTAGAGGTCGTCACATAAAAGAATACAATGAGAATATATGCAAAATGTGACCTGTCTTATTCTCTCTGAAAGAAGCTACTGTGTCTTTGCGCCTTAGGGTTTTGTAACCAAGTGCTTCTTAATCTTCATTGTTGATGAAGTGAAGAACTTTACAGCCAACAATCTTCTTCTGATTGGTGATTAAGTCGCGTACTGGGATCTTCGCAATTGGTTAGTCACGTACTGGGATCCATGCATCAAAGGGTGACGTTCATGTATTGAAGAGTTCAGAGGTTCTGAAGGGTAGAAAGCTTTGAAGTGGTAGAAGGTTTCTGCTGTGAGTTCATTTATGGGGATTGTAGAGTCTAGGGACAAAGGTTTTGTACTAGATCTGGAACTTCTCTTTATTATAGTAGATTGCTTTTCGGGAAGGTTTCCCCCTAGGTTTTTTACTGTGAAACTAGTTTGTTTCATTAGTTTTTCTGGGTCATCATATCTTGTCTTATTTATTTTTCCGTTGCATGATATTGATATGATATTGATATTTGTTTGTTTTAATAAGTTTTATTCATAATAAATCTAATTAACAACTTGAGTTTAAAACTTGTTAATTCTATCAACTAGTATCTAAATTTCCCAACAATTGATATTAGAGCTGCTTTAACATCAGTTGAAGAATCTTTACCCTTTCAAATTAATGACTATGCTTCTTTAAAATGAATAATGGGATTACTCTGCAAATAATGTAATTGTTCTTTAAAAAACTGAACATGCCAATTAATGAAAGGGTGTCCAAAAAATCCAAGTTGGTAATAGCAAATTAATCTATTCCATGCCTTTTCATGAAGTGTCATCATTGGTTCCATTTTTTTTTCCCATTGAATTATTTGTTAATTTTTCAAATTTTAGAGAAAAACTATTACATTTATATGAGGTAAAAAGTAAAAATTTCACCAAGTAGGATTATATTGGGCTTATTTCTTTGCAGGCTGCAGGGTACGTATATAACTGCATTGTTTGTCAATTTTGTTTTATTTTTGTGAGTGATGTTGCCATTAATCTTTTCCCTTTTGTACAAAGTTCATACCTTTCACTAGGACAATAAATGATGAAGATACTGCTAGGCAATGCTTCTGCCTTAGCTAGATCCGTTTATAAGACTCAGTTTTATAAGACCTTAGTCACTTTATTTTATAAGACTGTATTTAATTTTTAATTGTTATTTTTGGATTGATTGAGTGGCTTCAAGAGAGAGACGATTATTAACTGATTTTAAAAATATGATTGTAGGGGCCTTTTTTGTTGTGTTTGGGCTGGGCTGCCCTCTGCAAATGATGGGCCCTGGTGTGTTTCTGAGTAGGGAAGTTGAGACCAGCCCAACTGCAACTCACTTTGGGCTGGCTTGGCACAAACTTAACCTAGTCTGCCAGGAACACCCTTTACGGCAAGCGGAGCTATTATAACGAAATTACAGCAGGCAGATACAATGATAACCAAATGAACAAACAGAATGTTATAGTTTTCAATAATAATGGTGGCAGAATGTCACAGTAGTAATAATAATAATAATAATGGCTGTAAAAAGAAAACAATACGATGATGGAGGTTTAATCAAAGATAGAAATCAAGCCAATAATCAAGTCCGTAATGGTGACCGTCCAAAGAGGAAGAACGCTTCCTCTCAATGAAATCAACCTCCCAGGTAAGTATCCTGCCGTGGGGATTAACAACTTTGAGGGAATCGGACCTAGATGGTTGAGGCGTGCAGGAACTTATTGTTATTTTTTTACCGCTTCATTATCCCTTAGAGAGTGTGATTTTGAAGGGGAGAGGAAAGAAAAGATCTATTGGTACATGCCTACTATCCTCACAAGTGATTTTTTTATCTTTTTCCTTTCTTTTCTTCTTTCCTTTTGTTTTTCTTTCTATGTATTTTCTTCCTCTGTTTTTCGGTCTTTTGTACAGGGCACGGCGAGGCTCCTTTTATAGGGCTTGCCGCAAGCATTCTTTTACCATTTTACCCTCTAACGGCCTTTGTCTGGTCTGGGCATGCTTGCCGACCATCCTCTACGCACAGCTTGCCCTCGCCAGACAAAGACAGGTTTGTTCTGTTTCTGTCCGTAGTGGCACTGCTCTGCCGCGGCCTTAAATGCTCTCTCTCTCTTCCTATGGCATGCACTTAGCATTCCCTCTCCAATCTTTCCCCTTTTGGACGGTCTGTCATCCCAGCAGGACGTACCTCCAAAAAGGGTTTGGACAGGGAACGCAAAATAAATCCTTTCCCCCCTCCCCGCCACCAAACCACACCCCCCTTTCCCTCTTACCACGGACCCATGGCCCCACCATGACCCATATTGGCTGGGTACAGGCTGGTGGCACCTGGGCTTTGCGCATGCTTCCTGTCATGTGTGTTTCGAAGCTGGCCTGCGGCTCATGGGGCCTTGTTGGTATTCGTCTGCCGCTCCTTTTGATTCTTTCACGCAGATCTTTTGCACCTTCACTACCCCCTTTGGATTGGGCTTCCCTTAGTATATCTCCCTTGGCCCATTTCTTGCTTTTATGCTTTATGCCTTGTTTTTCATTGCTTGGCCTTTCCTACCATGGCAACATGTTCCTGCTAGGCCCATTCCAGACCTGCCGTTTCACTTCTTCCCCCAGTGACTTTATGGAAGTCTGCTGGTGTTCTCACTTTATGGGCTCCATTGTCCCTTTCTTTCTTCTTTGGGCCTGCGGCCCTTGGGCTTCCTCGGCCGATTCACTGACTTTGTATTCCCATGGGCTTTTATTTACTAACTTGATTGGGCTTCCTCGGCCCAATCTCCTCATTCTCATCCTTGGGGTTCATGGGCTTGCCATTAACCCCTACTTTCTTTACATCGCTTTTGGGCCTGCCGCGGCCCATTCTCACTTTTCCATACCATACGTTGCCCATGGGTGCCATTTCTCTCTTTCCGGGCCCTTTAGGCCCATTTGCTTCCTCAAGACCCATTTGCTCGTGTTATGGGCCTGTGTTTTGCTATTCCTGCCGCTTGGGCCTAATAGTTTTATTCCGTTCCTGCCACTATTATTATCTGTTATGTTGGGTTGGACTGACTTTACGAAAATGACCCTCAACAATGATAAACGATTAGATTTAGACCCCTATGTGATTAAGAACAAAGAGCTTGACATTGTGATTTGGGAAAATTATATACCTAACCAAAACTTTCCTTGTGCTCAGTTTCATAGTCTGAAAAAAAAAAGAAAAAAGAAGAGAGACAATAATTGAAGAGGAAAACTATTAGTATTAAGTTGAAGAGTTGAGGAAAGTTGTCGGAAGCTTCATGATTGGAATTAGCTTCTTGGTGGCCAGCATGGATTGAGATCATTGATGCAATTACTAAAAATGATTGAGATTGACGGTTGCAAAAAAGCAACTTTCAATCTCAACCATTAATTAAAAAAAGTTAAGAAAAAATTTATAAGAAGTAAAAAGTGAAAAAAATTTGTGAAACAAAGGAAGGTGAATTGCACTCGGTGCAATACTTAACGGATCCTAATCCGTTATTGAGAACTTGTGGATAGTAATGGTTTGTACTTTAATGAGTGTTGAGTTCTATTCATGTTAGACAACGTATCTTTTGGATCCTATAAAAATATCTATATATATATATATATATATATATATATATATATATATATATATATATATATATATATATTTTTTTAAGAAATAAGACATTGACGATTATTCGAAGCAATTATGTTATATCATGACAATGATTAAATAAGAAAAACTGACGTCGTGATAATGGTGAATTTCATAATTAATTTAGACAGACCCGAGTTCCCTCAAAAAAATAAAAATAAAATAAAATTAGATAGATCCAAGAAAAGATCTATTGATTTGTTTAATGCTATATACAGGCTGGCTCAAGCTATTTGGGGCCAAAGGTGATATTTTAAAAGGAGTTTTTTTTATTTATTTATTATTTAAATTTCTATTAAATTTTAATAATTCTTTATTTAAAATTTATTTTTCTTATATTTTGATGTTCTTATCAAGAATTTTTATATTACAATCTATTTGAACATCATTATAATTATTTTTTTTTTCTCAACTTCCTATTGTATCATTTCATTATATTCTAACAATTTTTTATATAAATTTCTTGTTTACTTGTGAGATTAGTGAACTAAAGTTTTTTTGTCATAACTGGTTTATTTCTAGTAACAAATTTATTTAGAGATCTTTTTTTAAATTCAATTAATTATTTTTTAATTATGTTGAGCCTAAAAAAATTCAGGGTGGTTAGTGTCACAAATATGTTTTAAGAATAAAAAATCATAATATTTTAAAAATTTATATATAATAATTACTTTTTTATTCTAGGTTAGCTAGTGGCCAAGCAGGAAAATAAGTGTTATTCAAAGAAGCTGAAAAAAAAAATAATTAATTTTTTAAATGACACAATATGATTTTAATATTTTTTAAATTATATATATATATATATATATATATATATATATATATATATATATATATATATATATATATATATATATATATATAGATAGATAGATAGATAGATTGATAGAAAGGGAGAAATATGTGATTAGCTTGGAATTAACTTACCTAAAACTACTTAAACTGATCTATTTAATTAACTAACTGTCAAACTCTGTCAAAATCATAACTTTATTACGTTTTTCATGATTTTCATCATGTAAAATTTCTAAAATCAAAACAAAATATTATCTGACTTTTATTGCCGGTTTGAATTGAAAAGATAGGGAGGGAATAGAGTAAAGTTTGCATGAAATTAGCTGCTCGTTGAGACCAAATAATTCAGTTTTCTTTGATATCCTCGCACTTACTCCACTACTAAAAAATTAAAAATATCAAAGTTACTGACTTTTTATTCTTTTCATGATTGTCATAACGTGAAATCTCTAAGAATTATTTAAAAAAAAAAAAAAACCAAAAATATTATCTGACCATGAAACTTATATACTGAGGCGAAGGCGAAATTTTAACATATCAAACTGTTGAACAATTTTAGATTCTTTTCATAATGCTTTTTACTTTTTAGCGAATTCTATTCTTTACAATAAATTAACAACTCTACCTATGCATTTTGCTTTGGTAGAATTTGATCATCAATACATGCAGTAGTTTTTGGGAGGAAAACTCTACCCTCCTTGGTTGTAGTGTTCTACTTTGTCCCACTTCTAGTTCCAGGGAAGACTATCCAATGGAGCGAGGTAAATTCTATGCGCTTTCGGTGCCCTTTTTCATTTTTGTGTTCACCTCCATTACCCTTTTTTCGGAAAGATGATCTGATGGGACAACTATTTTCAAACATTTGAGACATGTGAATGTGTGGTAGGGCCGGCTGAATAATAAATGCAATTAATAAGAAGCTTTCAAATAAAAGCAGACTCCAATTGAAAAAACAATATATATATATATATATATATATATATGTGTGTGTGTAATATTTATTTATATATTTTAACTAAAATTTTTTTTAGTCTTTTTATTGGTTAGTAAAATACATTAAAAAAGTTTTATTGTATCTTAAAATCCAGAAGATTAAATAGGAAAAAAACAAAAATAGTCAAACTTCAAATAACAAAATAAAATTTTAAGAGACAAATTCATTATCTTATTCTTAAAATATGCTAAAATCAAAATTAATACTAAATTATAAATTTATAAATCAAAAGAAAAATTCTCTCATCTTTCTATCTCTTTGCCTCTCTATCTATATTCTTTCCTTTCTTTTCTTTGTCTATAAGCTCAGTTATTCATTTTAAGTTATAGCTATGGATTATGACTATTAGGTACAAGTTTTTTTTTTTTTTGAAAGGAGGTACAAGTAAATAGATTTTAAGTTAAAAAAAATTAATTAATATTATTTAATTACTTTTTAAATATAAAAAAAATTTCACTTAAAATTTTTGCGTAAGGCTCAAGTAGATTTATTGGATCGTAATCTGTAATTGGCCATAGTTTTGAGGGCAGTGAGAACAATTACATAAGAAGAGCTAGAGAGCGCGCTATTTAAGCAGCTTAGCATAAGAATAAGATATATTATAGAAGAAGATGATATATTATAGAAGGAGAAGATAAGGATAAAAGAAAACCTATTACTGTAGGGTCCAAATTTGGTAGGCCAAGCTCAGGCTTTGCAGGTTGTGAGCCCAATGAACCCCGAACAATAAATTTGTAGAGAAATTGGTGAAATAGCTTGGCTCATTATGGATTTAGCAACGATTCATTTATGCAAGTCAGTATAAAACAATGTTCAGACTGTCATCAAGTGGATCTCCCTTAAATCCGAAGAGGCTTAATATTTATAGACCGAATGAATACAATTTCTTCTCCCCCCTTCTTTTTAGAGACCTATTCCCTTTATATATCCTCATTCTTCCTCATCTTCACCGTACACTTGTTTTTCATCCAAACATTCACTTAAGTACATGTCACATCAGACGTTTGCTTTAGTCTACCGTGAGTGATAGTAGCTAAGGCTGAACTGTTCAGGTGTCTTCTCCACATAAATGCGGCCAGAAAAGTTGCTGCAGTGCATTAAATGCGGTGGTAGCAGCTTTTCTTTTAAGATATTTTTATGTTCTTTTCATCCCTAGGCATGCCCAGAGTTCGCTCTTTATCGTGGAATCAGTTGGAAAGGTCGCTCAGGCCTTTAATATATTTACTTGATCAAGCTCTCTAATGATCCGATGATGGGGGCCTCTTCGGACCAACACGATCGTCTTCGGACGTATCCCATCATTCTTTTTCAAGTGCATTTCCACCAAACGGGCTCAGCCCTGATCCTTTTTACCTCTTCGGACAAACAAGGATATTCAAATTGGGCCCTAGGCCCAATACGTAGCGTTGAGCTTTCACACCCACAATTACATATAAAACAATATTTATGTAATTACATTTTTTTTCTTGATAAAATTATATTTGTGGTAGTAGTGTCACTTTATTATCTCTAAAAAAATTTCATATCCACAATTAAGCTTTTTTATTTATCTAAAAAATTAATAAAACAATAGAGAAAAAGTTGAAAAGAATAACTTTTTTTTTTTTTTTTTGAGAAAGTTGATAAGAATAATTAGGTTGTGTTGTTTCTATCTAAAAAAATGACTACAATTTTTTAGTTGATAGAGTTTAACTTAAACTCAAACTTATGCCTTTCGTCTCATATTGTACGTCTAATTTAAAAAAAAATTTTTGATGTAGTTTTTTTTAGGGGTTTCTTTTAATGTAGTTTAGGTCTTTTAGGATAGTTACAAAGTTATTCCATAAAAGATAAACTATATATATACACGTGTAAAAAGAGAAAAAAAAAATTAGATTGTGATGTTTCTATCTAAAAAAATTACTGCAATTTTTTAGTTGATAAAATTTACCTTAATCTCAAACTTATGCCTTTCCTCTTCTATTGTACATTTAATTTTAAAAATAATTTTAATTTAAAAAAATTTCTGCAATTTGACTACACTTGAGGCAATTACAACTTTTAACCCCAACTCTTCTTATATACATGATTTGCCTCTCTATACTACACGCTCTCTCTTTTTCAAATTTCATCTCCCGCTCTCTCTCAAATCCCTAGCTCCTGCCTCTGTCCTCCTGTTGCCGTAGCCCTGCTTCTCTCAAATTACTGGCCCTAGACTTGCTTCTTTGTAAAGCCGCCTCTAATCTGCTTTGATCTTGTGCGATTTGATGGTCGATGTACTGATATTGTGATGCATGCAGTGCGGTTCGGAACTGGGAGGAGGAGTGGTGGTAGTGCCGTTTGGTGATTAATTCTTTTCTTTCTCTCTTTCTTTCAATCTTAGATCTGGGTCTCATCTTTCTCTCTCTTTCATCTCAGATCTGAATCTCATCTCTTCTTTCGGTCTTAGATTTGAGTTTGTAGTGTTTTGGTGCGATTTGGTTTCAATCTCAGATTTGGGTTTGTGGTATTTTTGGTGTTATTTGATTTCACTTAGTTTTGGATTGTGGTTGTGACTTGTGAGCAGTGTTCTTTAGGTTTGGGTTTTGGATTGTGGTTGTGACTTGTGAGCAGTGTCCTCAGTGCCAATGGAGGAAGATCCTGAAAGATACAAGGACATTGCTTTCATCCTAGAAAAGTTGCGAGATACAAAGTGTTCTCTTCTCCTTGAAAGATTCTTCGACTCAAACACACTTCTTCATGTTGCAGCAAGCTTAGGCCATGATCAGATTGTAGAAGCGATCCTCTCGATACAACAGTGCCAAGAACTTTTAACGGCAAAGAACTCCAGTGGCGACCTTCCTCTTCATGTAGCTGTGAATGCTGGGCATCTGCCTATAGTTCAACAGTTGGTCAAGTCGTCTTACCAGTGCCAAGAACTTTTAATGGCACAGAAGTCCAATGTCGACGTGGCTTGTAAACTACTAGAGGAGAAAAATGAAAAGGGGAAAACTCCTCTGCACCTGGCCTTGATTAAAAAGCATACATGTCGGGAAGACAAGTACACTGACGTGGCCAGTTTTTTATTTGACACAGGTAGCAAAGATGGGGAGCTTACGGAATTCGTGAATGGTAAGTCACTACCCAGATATAAGGCTGGTTGGTACTATTATTTAAATAATAGTTTTCAGTATTATTTATTGTAATAAATATTTTTATAACACTTTTTTATTTACATTTATTATCCTTAAATATCGATATTAGAAATCTCTTGTCAAACTGCCACTCACGCTGACATTTTTGGTTTTTGATTCGCAAATCGGACATAATTTCCTACTTCACTTGGCCAAACACTAAATCTTTTTCAATTTCTATGTCTTATATTAATTATATACTGGATAAACTTTATGATTTGGTTATCTTATTTTGTTAGCTGAATGAATGGTATGTGCAACTGCAATGCAATGAAATTTCGATCTCTTGATCACAGGAAGAATTTTACCTTTCATTTAATTTACATGTAATTTCGATAGAAATACAATAAAAAAAATTCATATAATAAAATCTTTTTTTGAGAAGCCATATAATAAAATTAAAATCTAATTCTACAGAAAGACTAAAAAAAATGAATTAATGAAATATTGCTTAGTTTTAATGGTTGCTAGATGGTCTTGCAGTCAGGGGCCCCACCGCCCACCATAAGCATTTCAGGGTGTGCCCAAAATATATTTTTTATTTGTAAAAAAAATTACATGCATAAGAGCATTCTCATCAAGTATTTTAAAATTTTTAGCATTTAACATTTCAAAAACCTACTTTATTCATTATACTATCTCACTTTAAGATTCATCAAACCTTCTATATTTTTTACCATTTCATTTAAATAATATAAACTACTCATTAAAATAATAATAAAATAACTTAACAGACACACCCAGCCAATCACCTCAGCCAACGTGAATAAAAAACTATTTTTTTTTTTTTTACAATTCAAGCTACAGTGAGCTTGTATTAATACAAGCCCACTGCAGTATGTCAAAAACTTTACAATTTGAAAGTTTTGATGGAGTTACTTTTTTGGTGTTTTGATGCTAAAATTTAGTATATTCTCCTTTTAGCATCCTTAATGGGAATGCTCTAATTATTTTTAAACAAACATGTTTTATCTAAATATTAAACACTATGACTTGAGAATTGTAAAAATTTGGATTTAACAATAATAGAGTAATACATATCTATAATATTTTTATAATAATTTTACAAAAAAAAATCTCAAGTAATAATTTGTTACTAGTTTTGAATTGGACCCATTTCTTTTTTATCCATCAACAATAATTTGTCAATTAGAATCTGAAAATTTTCATCCAGAATTCAGAATCGGGAGAATGAAGCCAGATTACGAATCTGCAGAATCCAGTACTGATACTAGTTCCCAGGAGAGTGGTCCCCAGGAGTCAAAAGACGAAGTTACAAGTATGGATCCTATATTGTATAAGGCTGTAAAGAGTGAGAATATTGCTTTCATCATAAGTAAAGCTCAAGATACGGAACATTCTGCTCTCTCGGGCAAAACCCCCGAATTAAATACAATCCTTCATCTTGCTGCTGCAAGCTCAGACAATAAACAATTTGTACAAGAAATCCTACAAATCGAACTATGCAAAAAATTTCTCACGGAAAAGAACAACAACGGCGACCTTCCTCTTCATGTAGCTGCAAGTGCTGGGAATATGCAAATAGTGGAACTCTTAGCTGCAAGTGTACCACTGATGGAGAAAAATGAGGAGGAGAATACTCCTTTGCACCTAGCCTTGATCAAAAAATTCCAAGTTGGTCGCAATTTGGCTTTAAAAGCCGAGTACAATAAGGTGGCCAAGTTCTTGGTTGACAAATGTCCAGAGGTTTCCTTTTATCCAAATGGTGAACGCAAGTCTCCTCTTTATTTGGCGGCAGAAGGAGGAGATGAGGATCTCACGAGGCACATGATAACTACCAATCGCCGGAAATATGGCAAATCAGTTGTTCACGCTGCCATTTATTATCTCATCACAACTACCTGCCTGCCATCTGGTGGCAAATCAATTGCTCACGCTGCCATTTATGGTTCCTTTATTGCGAGAAAAGAAGGTAATTTTCAATTTCAGAGTATCTCAAATAGTCAATACACTTACTTCTGTTTTCCTTTCCCCTTCGTTGTGTCTCTTACAAGTAAACATGGATCAGGTCATCTGGGTGTGAATATTTATGGTTCCTATACAAATGGGAAAATAGGTAATTATCAATTTTAGGGTATGTCAATACCCATACTTCCTTTTCTTTTACCCTTCAGTGTGTTTCAATACATATACAGGTAAACATTGATTAAGTACTATTTGCATGTGGTTCCTGTACCACGAGGAAAATCCGTAATTTTCAATTTCAGGGTGTCTTATAATCTTATTACACATTTTGTTAGTGGGTGTCCTTAGCATTAGTTAATGGACTATTTAAAAAAAAAATTATTATTACTTTCATGAAAAATATAAAAAATTGTGAAAAAAACTAGTTGATTTTTTATTTTCCCATAGCAAGTTTCTAAAATTATTTCTTAAATCAAAGTGCTAATGTTAATTTTTTCCTTATTTTTTTAACCCACTATACGCACTACCATTTGTGGTTCCTATACCATGAGGAAAACACATAATTTTCAATTTCAAGATGTCTCACTACACATCTTTTTTTTTATTTTCCCTTCAATGTGTTTAAATACATATGGTCACATACAAGTGAACATTGACTAGGTTGTCTTATTATATTATTTTTTCCTAGATCATTTGTGTGGGTTTTTATTTGGCTTACCTTGTGTGATGCACCCTTGTGTGGGATCCCTGATCCTCCCTATCCCTGCTCTAATTGTGAAAGAGACCTTAAATGCTAAAGCCTGAGGGTTTGAACCCAGTTATGTTATATTGATTCCCCAACTCCTTTATTTATTTTATTTTTTTTCCATACGATACTTTTACACATACATGTATATCTAACGATCTCTCTCTTACTTGTAAGTCATAAAAAGTTATAGGACCATAACTTATTACACAAACTTTGCCATAACTCCGTTATGTGGTTGGTTGTAAGCAGTGGAGAAAAAGTTTCCTTCATATAAAAGTGATAGACAACCAGTCACATGTTGGGGTATTAGAATTATAGTTGAGTCATTGCCTCTCTATGGGCTTCGAGACCCCCTCCACGCTCTATGGGCCTTAAAAATCTCTTCCTCCAAACCATGAAGAAATGTTGTTTTAGTTAGTATATTCAATGTTACTAATTTTGTTTTGTTTCAGCTAGAATGAATAGTCGGAATATCTTGCACCAACATGCGATTTGATATAGTAATACCACCCGAACCACTTCAAATCAAATTCTAGCCATTATTTGGAGTAATTCTTAAGTACTTTCGGAGCACGGAGAACGGTGCTCCTTCTTCTTACATTTATAGTAAGGTCTACTCATTAAATTCTGTAGAAGATATTACACAAAGTAATAATGAAAGAACAAAATTAATATAAAAGACAAAGAAAAAATAAATAACTTGGAGGCACTATATCGTTTTCCGTATACAATATTTGCTTTCTACACTTTTGTTGTTAAAGGGTTATCGCATATTTGTTTCTAGAATACAATCAAAATGTTGGGTTCTATGGATAGTAATTCTGGAGAATGACCACAGGATTTCTTGTGTTTCACCTTGTGAATATAAGCATTTATTTATACCTATATTGTTATGTTTCATGAAAAGGCACGTATGAAAAGTTAATTATTTTGCAAGTGAACATAAGTCTTTATTTATACTCATATTATGTTTCATGAAAAGATACGTATAGAGAGTTAGTATTTTTTCATAAAATAATTAACAAAGATTGAAACATCTTCAACATTTTTGAACAATCACTAGAAAATTTTAGAAAATTCAGATTTTCAAATTTTCACTTAAAAATTTTCAAAACTTGAATTTTTACTTTCTGAAACCATATTTTCGAAACTCAAATATCATTATTACAATCTATCTTTATATTTTTCTATATATACAACAAATTCATAGTGAAATTTACCACGAATATAAGAGGAAAGAACACCATTTTTTCCTTACTCCGAAGGAACCTGAAAATTGTGTTGTGTTGTATTGTACTCTTCCTTGAATGCTCTGTCCTCCACTTGTATTTTAACTTATAATTTTTTTTTCTTTGTTTTGTTTCTGAGAGCCCCACGTAATTCTCCTTCATTTGACGCTCTTTTGTTTTGTCCACTTGTGTTTTAAAATTAAAATTTTTTCTTTGCTTTTTTTTGTTTTTGTTTTTGTTTTTGTTTTCGTGAGCCCCACGTAACTCACAATAAAAAGGAAAGCTTTCGGCCTTTTAAAACTCTTTCAATGTTTCACCATCACTTACTCACATTAAGATCTAGGTTTGTCTTTTATTTATTTATTATTATTACTCTTTTTTTATTTATTTATTATTATTTCTCTTATTATATTCTACCAATAGTTGAACCGATACTTATTATTATTATTATTATTGAACTGATATTTGGGCTTAAAGAAATATGAACTTATAACTTTAAAATTCTTATTAATTTATTTTATGAGTTTTTTTTTTATATGAATAATATATATATATATATATATATATATATATATATATATATATATATATATATATAAAATAGCTGCAACCTTGAAATAGTTCGTTGAAATAGGCTAATAAAGAAACATTCTATTTCAATAAAC
This sequence comes from Quercus glauca, assembly GCA_023736055.1. NCBI lineage: Eukaryota > Viridiplantae > Streptophyta > Magnoliopsida > Fagales > Fagaceae > Quercus > Quercus glauca. The sequence continues at coordinate 80,488,670 of CM043318.1, read as the reverse complement.
AAACCAAAATGAGTTTGAAGTGTTATTCAAAACATTGAGTATATTTGAGAATGGTGAAAAGAAAATCACAGAACCATTTTGGTAGGCCGTTTCGCCTATTAAACTATTCATGAAAGAATAATGAGGGTTTCGCTTATTAAACTATTCATGAAAGAATAATGAGGGAGTTAAAGAGGAGAAACAAAAATCCATTGACTAGTGTAGGAACTGGGGTTAAAATTACAATATTGGGCAATGGGCACATGGGCTTTCAAGTTACCAGCCATCGGAATCTAAATCATACTGGAGACTGTTTTGATTTAGCTAAGGAAATAAAACATTTTAGTATCGGTTAATATTGGTGTACGGTTTTGGGATTATTTTCTAATTATATATATATATATATATACACATGTACACACACACAACAGCCCCTGTTTCTTATTATTCATTATCTTGATCAGTTTTTTTCTTCTTGGATTAAGATTAATATGTTGACATTATAAAAAATAAAAATAAAAACTTGAAAAAACTTAAGTGATCACGAGGCCCGGTACAAAGTGGGAATTGAATAAAAAAATTAACCAATTTATCATGGAAAGATATATTCAGGGGAGTACAATTGGTCTCATCTTCCTAGCTCATTGTTGACTGATTATATAGTATTTCAATTGTTATTGTTTGTGTTCCAGATATCTTAGATACTGTCTTGGAAATCCTGCCAAATGATATCCTCACAGTGGAAGACGGTGTAGGGATGACTCCTCTTACCTATGCAGTATCAATAGGTTATCTTAGAGGTGTTGAAAGCTTACTAAGAAAGTCTACAATACCTTGTGTATATGGGAAACATAAGAGCGATGATCTCATTCATATAGCAACCCGGGAAGGTCATATTAAGGTAGTTGAAAAGTTTCTTCATGAATATCCAGATATGATTGAGTTACTCACTAAACAGGGTCAAAACATTTTGCACGTAGCTGCTATGAATGGGAAAGCCAAACTGTTAGCTTATATTCTAAAAAGGCATGATCTTAAAGTTGAAATGCTTATCAATAATAAAGACCAAGGGGGAAACACCCCTTTACATTTGGCCGCCAAGGGAAGGCATCCTATGGCTGTTAGCATGTTGACATGGGACAAAAGAGTTGATTTAGAGGCTTTGAATAAAGAAGGCAAGAGAGCGCTTGACATTGCATTGAACTACAGTGAGAAGATTCCCTCATTTCGAGAGGTATGTGAACATTGAAAGCTTGACACAATTGAAAATCCTCTATCAATAGATTTAAGCCCCCCGTTTTGTAGTAGAAAATTTTGTTCCAAACAAAATATATATATATATATATATATATATATATATATATATTATAGTCACATACGATCTCACCACTAGAATTAAACCAAATGTACCTTTGTTTTATATATATATATCGTAATAATTTTTTGTTTAATTAATATTTTGAAATTCTACAGTTATATTACAAGTTTTTTTAAAATTTTTTTTTTCTATGATCATCTTAATATTTTGTGTGTAGTATGGATAGTCTATTCTACGATTCATGCTTGTGTGCAATGGAGAGACTTTTTTTTTTTTTAGTATCCAAACAAAAAAAAAAAAAATATATATATATATATATATTATAGTCACATACGATCTCACCACTAGAATTAAACCAAATGTACCTTTGTTTTATATATATATATATCGTAATAATTTTTTGTTTAATTAATATTTTGAAATTCTACAGTTATATTACAAGTTTTTAAAATTTTTTTTTTTCTATGATCATCTTAATATTTTGTGTGTAGTATGGATAGTCTATTCTACGATTCATGCTTGTGTGCAATGGAGAGACTTTTTTTTTTTTTTTTTTTTTTTTTAGTATAAATCTTTTTTAGAGAAATTAACAAGGTCATGACAAAATTTCTCTCATTTACGATGCAGCGATTGACACGGGAAGCCTTGAGATATGTCAGTGGCCCACGAGCTCCTCCTCGACCGCGAGCTCCTTCTCCCGTACCCGTTTCTGTGCAGGCGCCTTCGTATTCAGTGGTTGCGGCGGCTCGAAGCACAAACAATAACTACAATTACAATGACAGGACTGGGACTCTCTTATTGGTCGCAACCCTTGTGGCCACTGTAACTTTTGCTGCGGCTTTCACCATGCCAGGTGGCTACAAGGAGCATGGAGGCATGGCAAAATTCCTAGAAAAGCCCATGTTCCACGTATTTGTAATTAGCAACTCCATAGCTATGTATAGTGCCATTACTGCTGTTGTTACTCTCATTTGGGCTTGTTTAGGTGATTTTAACCTGTTCATTGCTGCCTATAAGTTCAGTTTGCCACTTTTGGGACTAGCTATAACAATGGTCTCCTTAGCATTCATGGCAGGTAATTACCTAGTATTGAGAGACCACAATTGGCTTGCCTATCTAGTTTTGAGCATTGGCTCATTTTTCCTCTTCACTCTCTCGATCATATTTTTTCCATTTTGTTTACCATATTCCTCACCCCATCCTATCATTCGGTACATCCTCCGCTACCCATTTCACCTTCTGATTAAATTTACTGGGTGTGACACTGATGATAGGTAAGAAGAGTAGTCTCCTCTACATATGTTGTCTTGATACGGACCTTGCATTGGACATGCATGCAGAGATGGAGAACATTAATTTATGTTAAGTTGGTCTTTAGTTTAGTCTGTTAAAATTTACAGAAACTCTTCAAATAAAGATATTCAAATATCATGTCTAAGGAGGTTGGGTTTCCTCGAAAAGCCCAGTATTGTATTTATCTTGAAATTCTGTTGCTCTTATATACAACTATGGTGTATTTAGTCTGCCATTGTCATACTGTTTGGCACATTGATATGACGCATGTTTTGGTTACAAATGTTAAGGACTCACTATATTAACAACTCTATCGATGTTGTACGTTATGGTTACTGTAAGGAAATTTAGAATCTTGGTTGAAAATACATCAATATTAATCAACTTGTTACATTAATCAGTTATATGAACTCAGAATGATTTTTAGGTTAATTCTCACTAAGCGACTGCCATATGAAAAATAATAAACAACCGAACAAATAACACAACATATGGTGATGCAGGAAAAACCATTGGAAAAACTATTCCAAAGTAAAAACAATTGTGAGGGCTTAATCACCAACCCCAAAGCAAAACAAATACACTATATAAAATTGAAGTTTACAAATAGAACAATCATATTCTAATTTACTACCTCATATAGAATTGTGTGTGTGAACTCCATTGAACCCAGTCACAACTCTAGGTACCTACTTGAAGATTTTCTCCATAGCAGCAGTACTGGGATATAATAGATATAATATTTCTTTATTTGTTTATATGTGGATTAGTTAAACTCATGATAGTAATATTGTAATAATATAGGAATTAGAATGATTCAAACTTTTTTTTTTAGTAAACAGTAATACTTATTAGAACACATACGAAAAATTTAACAAATAAAATATTATAAGTAATTTTAATTAATATTTACAATTTTTTTTTATACCTAGAAAATCTAATGTTACAAAATATTTCACAATTTTTTTGTCACAATTATGATGTAGCAAAGTTTGAATGGTCTTTTAATTATTATTCTTAATAACACAAAGTTTTTTTAGATGACACATGTTAGTAAGTTTTGTTAATTATTATTATAATAAATCCATTAGAAATTGATATATTTGGGAATTGGTGTACCGTAGTTGAAGTTAAAAATAAAATACATAAAAAAAAAAAAATAAAACTTAATAAAAGGAAGTTAGATTAAATTCATCTTCATGTGAGTGTGTGTCAGTTAGACACGCAAAACAATAAAAAAACATATAAATTATTTTATTCAAATAAATTAATAATAATAGAGGGGCTGAACGGCTGAAGTTAGAGCTTTGAAATAGTTGGGTAAAGCTGTCAAGCACGTAAAACAAAAAGCACAAAACAAAAGGAACTCAAAAGCCAAACTAAAACAAAACAAAAGCTAAGAACTGAAGAAAGAGGGTCTGGGTTATTTAACGAAGAAGAAGCCCGGAGAAGAAGATTGGCAAAATGGGATTCCGGCAATGTGGCGGTGAGTCGGTGACTTTCTGGCAGCAGCAGCAACATAGTGAGAGACTGTAAGTTAATATGTTACTAAAAGAGGAGAGAGATCTTTTGGTTCTAGATCTGAAAAGATCCTACTTTGTCATCTTCTTCTTCTTTTTCTCAGTTTTTTTTTTTTTTCGCACACAAATCTTTTGGTTCCAGATCTGAAAAGTCCAAAGTGCATAAAGATTTTAGCCGGTATTTGCTGAAAAAGAAGGGAACTTTGAGAACCGTTCACGGTTCTCAGAACCGTTCACGGTTCTCAGAACCGTGAGGTCCGACTGCGGTTCGCACGGGTCTCTGCTTTTTTCTTATAGAGCGGTTCTTGATGCTAAAAGAACCGCAAAAATGAACGGTTCAAGGTTTTTCCGGTCGGACCGTACGGTCCGGTCTGTGTTTCAAAACTATGTTGTAGTATGAGTCCATGCATGTTGCATAAGACAACACAACCAACGAATGAACTTAATTAACAATACACTTAAGTCTATTGCGACGCCATAATGAGTTACGTCTCAAATTAATGGAAAAAGAAATAAGAAAAAAAGAGTTACATCTCAAATGAAATCCTATCAACTCCCATGCTTAATTTTGTATGTCTTATTATTATTATTTTTTGCATATGTATTCCTTTTTTATCTGAGCAAATAATATTAACACAGTAAAAGCCTAAATTTAGTGCAAAAAAATATAGTATTTAAATTCAAAAAGGAATTAATGCAAAACTCCTTATTTGCACCATTCAATAGTAACATGCCACTTTAGCATATTATAATTCAATGAATAAAGAAAAACTACGTAGAATACTTATAAAAAGCTCATCCTCTTGCAATTCACGAACAATTTAACGGAAATATCTATAGTTTAAATCATTTTATTCTCAAGCAACTCTAGTCCCGCATTATTTTTCTTTGAAAATAGTGTCGCAAAGGTGTCCCATGCTACCCTTGGTGTGTTTCCATGCCCGCCTGATGTACTCCAACATCTCTTCCTCGACTCTTGTCTTAATTGCAAACATGGCATTTCCAGTTTTAATTTTCCACTTCCAAAATGCTTTAGCATTCTTGGGAGGTGTGGTTTCACCACTAACCACAATCTCCCACATATCTTGTCCTTGCAAGTATAACTCCATGCAAGTCGAACACGTGTTGTAATTCTGGTTGTTGAGCCTTCTAATGCTACCAATAACTTGTGAATGTTCAATAAGTGTGTAAAACACTATGCACGTTTAAATCCCCAATTACAAAATTATCAATTCAAGCTTAATGTCAAACAATATATGTGCGGAAAATGAATATAAGCTAATAACAGAATTGATAAACAATCTAAACCAATTAAAATCACATCCACAGCAGAAATTAAATGGCAAAGATTAAGGGAAGAGAGATGCAAATACAAGGACAACACAACGATGTGTTATCGAAGAGGAAATCGAAGCCCTTGGCATAAAACCTCTCCGCCACCCTCCAAGCGGTCAATAATCCACTAGAAAATGTAGTTGGGATACATGAACAACAATAGACCCTCAAAGCCTAATCTACCCAATGTACTTAAGCCCTCCAAGCTTCTTACTCCGACAAGGTTACGTCGAACTTTTGTCTTTTCTAGTTTACTGGATTCCGCTATAGCCCATAGCATCAACCAATAACCATTGGTCCCTTCCTAACTGCTTCCCAAAGCACCAAAAAACCTTCTCATAGATGTGGGTATGGTGAGAAAATGATTTGGCCAAGAACCTTTTAAGAATGTAACAATGGAGAGGGTGAGAGTAGAGGAATTTGAAGAGTCTTTATGTAAAGATTGTGGATGAGTCAATCTTGTTTTTCACTAGGGTTTTTCTCTTAAAATTCTCTCTAAAAGATTTCTACATTTCGTGGGTATAAGGGTCTATATATACTGATGTGTGTTTGGAATGGGAAGAGTCATTTTTCTAGGGATGGCAATTTTTGCCCGACCCACGGGTACCCGGCCCGGCCTGACCCTAATGGGTCGGGTTTTACCCGGTCCGATTAGAAATAGGGTCGGGTATGGGTTTAAAAAAAAAAACCCGAAGCGGGTCCGGGTCGGGTTCGGGTTTTATCAAAAAACCCGAGACCCGGCTCGAGACCCGCCCCGTTTAAAAACCCGGTAGCTAAAATTACTAAACTACCCTTTTTATATATATATATATATATACACATATCTAACCCTAAATTCCCTCTTCATTTCTTCACTCAGCCTCCTTACCTCAATCCGAAGTCCCTCTCCCAGTCTCCCTCATTTCAGTCTCACTCCCAAATTCAAACTTAATCATGTCATCTTCTGAGAATGTTCTTGTTAGAGTTCCTGGCGTGGTAGTTCATCTCATAGAGAAAGATCATAGTGTAGAACTCACTTGTGGTGACTGGTGAGCTTGTCATAGTTGGTCTTAACCAAGGTGACATCACAGTGGCTGTTCTTGCGCGCGTTGGTGATGAAATTCAATGGCCGTTACTCGTTAGCGAAGGATGAAGCGGCTGTGAAGCTTAATAAGTCTCATTACTTCTTTTCTCTTCGTGTTCCCGCAAGTGGGTCATTGGAAAATGATGAAAAGGTTGAAGATTTTGGTGGGAAAGAGTGTGAGATGTTGAGTTATGGGTTAACGATTGCGTCTAAAGGACAAGAGGGTGTTTTGAAGGAATTGGATCAGGTTTTGGAGAAGTATAATTGTTTTTCTGTGAAGGAAGTGGGGGATGGTGAGGTGTTGAATGGTTTCGTGGCCAGAGAGATGGCTCTGGAAGAGCCTTGAATTAAAATTTGGGCTTAACATTTTTTTTTTTTCCAGTTGGGCCACAAATTGGGCCCAATTCCTAAACGGGGCCCGCGGGGCCCGACTGGGGCGAGTCCGAGCCTTGGGAAAAAACCCGGTATCCTAAACGGGCCGGGTCTGGGCTACAGGTCTTGCCCCGCGGGTCGGGTCCGGGTATGGAAAAACCCGGCCCGAACCTGATTCGTTGCCATTCCTACATTTTTCCAAAACAGAGCTAGCTGGCAACTTGGCCTCGCGACTTGACTGAGTCGCGAGTTCAAGCCGCAAACTAACTGAATGGTTAGTTTGGACTTTTTGTCATATAGTGCTACAGCTGGCATGACGGTTCAACTTCTCTGCATGCTTCACTTGTGTGCATCTTCTGGCGGCTTGCCAGTCGCGAGTCCCTGCTTCACTGCATAATCTTGAGCATTTTTTTACACTCTCTCACACACTACCTTACATGATTTTCACCTAAATACAGGGTTTCTAAATGCTGAATTATAAGCAAATTTGGCACGAAATAAAACCAACAAGATGATTGATTAAATTCAACCTTACAACTTGGAGGTCTGCCATCACGGCTTGGCGAAATCTCTCACACAATCAAGTAAGGTTATTCCTAGATCACAAGCTTCACAATTCCAAATTGTATACGAGCAAAATGAGCACCTCCATATATACTCATAGATAGCACAAACACAGTCTTTGATCTCCTTGAACTAACGAAAGCTTTGATACTAAATTGCTAAACAAAAAGAGCACAACATGAGACAGAACAAACAACCTTTTATTTCAAAATAATGATAACACGCTTGGACATAGACACAATCTACATTCACTTAGACACACATGCCAACTTATATATTTAATGGTCACCACTCCACCATACACACTTCACTTTTGTAAGACACATGGACTCTCTTAACAAAGGCTTGGTGATTATGCTAATATACACATGTGGGAACTCCTTGGCTCCTATTTATACTTGCTGGAGGTCAGTTAAGTAATTGACATTCACTACAAAAAACTAGACCTATAGTGGCGTTTGTGAAATGCCACTATAGGCCCATTTTGCCTATAGTGGCGTTTGCTATAGTGGCGTTTACAAACGCCACTTTTGTACTGCTATTATAGACCTATAGTGGCGTTTTACAAAAACGCCACTATAGGACCCCCGACAAACGCCACTATAGCCTTTTTTAAAAATAAAAAAAAATTGGTATATAGTGGCGTTTGAAAATGCCACTATAGGTCTATAGTGATGGTACAATAGTGGCGTTTGTGAAACACCACTATAGACTCTACAAACGCCACTATAGCTAAAAAACCACCAAAAAAAATTTTGATTACCAAAAATTAATTTTTGGTAATCAAAAGATTTTTTTTTTTTTGATGTGAAAGAGTTTTTTTTTTAATTGAATTAAGATTGTAATTAAATTAATATTATAATTTTAATCAAATTAAAAGATACAAAACAAAATAAAATACAAACACTATTCCTATCCCAGCAAATTCAAAATGAAACACAAACCCACCTAAAAAAATTCAAAATCAAACACAACATACTCACATCCAAAAATTAAAAAAAAAAAAAAAAATAGCAACTCCACATGCAAACACTACAACTATCCCAGCAAATTCAAAATGAAAACACAAACCCACCTAAAATAATTCAAAATCAAACACAAAATGCTCACATCCAAAACAATCATAATTTTAAAAAAAAAATGCTTACCTGCAACTATACAACCAATGGCTTCAAACACCATCTACAAATTTGAACAAAATCAATAAGCTGCAACACCATTTGCAAATTCAAAACCCACAAACATTAACAAATAAAACAAAAGAAATAAAATTAAAATGGAGAGGAAGAGAAAAGTATCAATTCAGGTGTGAAGTGAAAGAAGAGTGAAAGAAAAAGAAAACAAGAAAGATGGAGGAGCTGAGATAAGGGAGAAAAAGAAGGAAAGAAAAAAAAAAAAAAACAAAAGAGAAAGGAAGCCTGGGAGTTGGCGTGGGGAGACAAGGGAGAAAAAGAAAGATGGGAAAAAAAGATAAACGAAGAGAGTTTGGAGAGAAGGGAGAGTGGGGGTAGGTGGGGTTTAATGTTTTTATATATATATATATATATATATATATATATAAATGATATACTAATAATATTTTTACAATATTTTTACAAAAAATTTTAGTGATAGATTGTTACTAGTTGTTATTATTAGAGCAAAAAATTAATCTTAGTATTAGATTCAAATTTGAACAAATAACAACTGACCACCTATGATTTATTGTAAAAATATTGTAGACGTAGCATCTCTCATACATAAATATATATATATATATATATATATATATATAAAGAGAAATGATATGTCAACAACATTTTTACAACAAATTTTAAGTGACAGGTTGCTGCTAGTTATTATTGTTAAGGCAAAAAAATAATCTTATTGTTATGTTCAAATTTGAACCAATAACAACTAACCACTTATGATTTGTTGTGAAAATATTGTGGACATAGCATCTCTCATTTATATAAATATATAATAATATACATTTATATATATTTATATTATATTCAAATATTTTGAAATATGCCATAGAATATCCTAGGCATATTCCATAGTTTTCTTTACCGCTCAATCTCATTCAGTTTTTTTTTTTTTTTTTGGTGCTGGAATATTGTAGAAGAAGCACTTTTTGAACCTATAATGGCGTTTGGTAAATGCCACTATAGGTCCTATTCCAAACGTCATTATAGGTCCCCTTTTTTTTTGCTGGATTCTTTTTTTTTTTTTTTACTGGGCTATAGTGGCGTTTGCAAATGCCACTATAGGTCCTACTGTTATAAGGGCCTCTAGTGGCATTTGTCAAACGCCACTATAGGCCTTGCCCAACTGAAAAAAAAAAAAATTAAAAAGTGCCTATAGTGGCGTTTCAAACGCCACTATAGGTCCCCCTTTTTTTTGCTGGATTTTTTTTTTTTTTTTTGCTGGGCTATAGTGGCGTTTGTCAAACGCCACTATAGGTCCTACTCTTACAAGGGCCTCTAGTGGCATTTTTCAAACGCCACTATAGGCCCTACCCAACCGAAAAAAAAATAATAATAATAAAAAGTGCCTATAGTGGCGTTTGACAAACGCCACTATAGGCTCTTGTAAGACTAGGACCTATAGTGGCGTTTGAAAAACGCCATTATAGGCCTTTAGAAACGCTGCTATAGACCCATTTTTCCACACGCCACTATAGGACATTTCAAACGCCACTATAGATATGCCTATAGCAGCGTTTATAGAAAACGCCACTATAGGGTACCTATAGTGGCGTTTCTTACAAACGCCACTATAGGACCAGTTTTTTTGTAGTGATTATTGAAGCTCCTAGCTGGCTTCATTTATTTTCTATTAGTTTCTACAAGTTTTCAATTTCTATACTTCTCCTTTTTTTCTTATTTCTTTCTCAAGGCAGCTTCTAGAACTCTAGGAAAATTGTGGCTGAAATTTAATTGTCTAGGGGAGCTTCTAGAGGAAGTATGAGAAGTGTTTTGAAGATATTTCCGGAGTGAGCAAGAGAGAGAAAACCCTACTATATTCTTCATGGAAAACTTAAAAAGAAGTGTTCTCATGGAAAACTTAGCCAATGATCTACCTATTGGGACTATATTCTTCAAATGCAGAATACTCACGGTTAAATTGGATCCAATAACTTCTTATCCTATCCTACAACTTCAAGATGGGAGGGCTATTAAAACCAACGCATAGATCTAAGGTAACTTATTTAGCTTGACCATGATTGTTGAATGGCATTCAAAAGTAATTGCATGTGTTGGTAAATCATGTATGGAAAACCCTTTTTTTTTTTTTTTAGTTGCAATATACTATCAATCCTGTAGGTCGAACTATTTTCTCTTAGACCTCCAAACACTTTGTCTATGGGAATTGCCAATTAAGCTACAAAGCTCTTGGCCATATATGGCAAACTTAGTTTGATTGAAAAAGAAAAGAAAAAAGAGAGAAAAAAATGAAGAAAAAGGAAGAAAAGATAGAATTAGCGTGACATATTACAACATTAAAAATAATAATAAATAAATGGCAAAGGTAGCTAATCCAATTCATATGAAATTTTGGTTACAATTAAAAACTCAAGCAATCTACAAAATAATTATCAAATGAATTATAAAAACTTTCTAGTCATTGTTTTAAGGTTGGTTATATATATATATATATATATATATAAGAAAAACTAAGATTGATTCTTAAAACTTATATATGACTTAAAGATATAATCTATTGTTCAAAATCTGCCAAGAGTGATAAGAAAAAGAATAATTTCCTGACTGGAGTAGCCGAGTTTTGCTAAGGCATTAAAAATGTTAAATTTCAATAATGAATAATGTTAGTGTCTTGAAATGAAACTCTTTATCAAATACCTACAACCATTGACAATGGAAAATGGTGGTTAAAATACTATTTTCTTAAGCCTCAACAGTGTGGCAGCTAGTCACTTGGTTCTCATCCACCATTTCCTTTCTTATCCTACTGAATGAAGATGACTTATTGCCTATGTAAAAAAAATATAAAAAAATAATTAGAAAAGCCATCTTCAAGCCTTGAGAAGATTATCCCAAGCTAAATCGTCATAAGACAAAGCAATATTGGAATTGAAACTCAATCTTCCTTTGGTCCATTCTCTACATATCTGAAACAATAAATAGCACAAATTAGGAAAGAAATTTCATGTCTTCTTCAATTTATATATTGTCTCTATTTGTTTTTGAAGAAAAGGGGGAAAAATCTCATTACATAAATGAAATCCATTTCTCATGACATTGATGGTAACAAAGAATTATTAAAGGAAAACTTAGATACATGAAAAACAATACATGTCCAATAATTGTATTGTATCTAAATAATAGAGTTGTACAATATGTAAATAATACAAAATGGAACAAGCATTTAAATGGGTAAGATGCAATCAGTTAAATACTTTCAAAGTAATCATATATAGAACACATAAAAAGAAAACGAAATGCATATGCTCTGTAATTTTATTTTTTTCAAAGTAATCATATAATGGTTTGTAATTGACCTTGAAATCAAGTCAAAAGATTGCAATGGAAAACTTGTAGGAAGGGGTAGATGGGCAAAAATCAAAGACCAGATTTCCAAAAGATAACTTGCCACATCTATGATAGTAAGTATATTAGCATAATGACAGTAGGCTTTATGAATTCTTTTTTCCCAATTACCAAGGTAACTTAGCAAAGGATAAACATGAAGAGCAAGAAGAATCTTAAGCGATTACTAACTTAGGATTCCATGCTAGAAAGTTTGCAAAGAAAATGCACATAAAATCATGTAAATTCAAGGGAAAAGAAACATCTAGTTCATACTTACAATAAACTAAACTAATAGTTTTTGATAGTGTAAATTTTACCCATGTGGTAATTTATAAGCCTCTCTCTCTCTTAGACGCACAACTGCCTCTAATATGGAGTTTTCAAGACCTTATAATGCTAAAATGTGAGATAAGGCAGGATCAATGTTATCTTAATAAGACCTACAAAAATAAAATTTGTGTTAATAAGTATTGCATTGAAAGAGATCTCAAATAAATATCTCAACCAAGAGGATTTAACAACTCCATTTTAAATTTATAATCTAATTACATATAGGCCAACTATTTAATACCAAGATAAGGTCATCAATTTCCTAAAAAAGAAAGAAAAGAAAAGGTCATCAAAACTGCTGAATGCTTAAAAATAACTTTGTCTAATTGGGCCTTATAGAGTTTTTTTTTTGAAAAAGGAATGAATCTCATTAAGCATTAACCAAATCTAAATACAGAGCATCTGGAGCAAGGGGAGGGGACTCCTCCAACCATACAATCTCATCACCCAACCCTCTAGCAAACTTAGCTAAACAATTAGCCACACCATTGGCTGTACGGCTTACCCACCCAACTGACACAACACGTAGGCCTGTGCATAAACAATGGATGTCCCCATACAAGTTTCCCAGACGTGAACCATTTGGCTGTGAGCTGGAAGTATTTCTCATGACCGACACATTATCACCCTCAATAAGAAGCTCAGCGAAGCCCGCATCGACGGCAAACTCCAAGGCTTTACGGCAAGCCAGCACCTCCGCCTCCTCAGGATCCGACACAGGTGGACCCCTCGCTGCCAAGGCTGCCAACACTTCACCCTTCTCATTGCGAATAACAGCACCGAATCCCGTCGCATTTAAATCCTCAAAAATGGCTGCATCAAAGTTTAGCTTAAATCCATTTTACGGCGGTGGGCTCCACTGGGCATCTCTAGCAATGGAAGTTTGGACCGCCAGGTGTTGTTGGGCTTCCCTAAACTCCTCCAGAAATTCTGTTGCTCTTATATTCAGCTGAGTTGGATCTTGCATGCTCCCACCATGGATGATAGTGTTCCGTTGGCTCCAAATCAACCAGGCTTGGACAAAAAATAGTTCGAGCTCCTCGTTAGTTAATTTTCTTAGTAGCTCCTCCACTAGTTGCAGTACGTCAAGCTGACCTCCCACCGATTTTTGCAACCGTCTCACACAACCTGCCCACACATCCTGAGCCACACTACACTCCCAAATGGCATGAATAGCCGTTTCCGCTGCTCGTTTGCATAGCGGGCATGTGTTGACTTCCGTAATGCGCCGTCTAGCTAGCTTCACTCGAGTGGGTAGGATGTCATGGCAAGCACGCCATGCAAAAATGCGGACCTTGTTTGGGATATGGAGTGTCCATAACTTGCCCCACACCATGCATCTTCCCAACGGCAAAGAGCCCTCACCCATAACATCCATCTCTTTATTTAATTCTCTGGCCAAGTGGTATCCTGTTTTAACTGAATATACCCCCTCTGTAGAGTGCAACCAAAACAGAGCATCCTTTGTATGTCGGTGACTGAGTGGAATCTGAGAGATTGCCTCTGCATCGTCACTGTGAAACTTCAAATTAAGTAATCGCCTATCCCAAAGCTTGGCAGACCAGTCAATTAGCTCCAACACCCTCCATTCCCACTCTTCCTCCACCAGTGGGTGCAGCACCTTATTAGTAGGATAATTCGGGATCCATTTGTCTTTAAGTACCCGAATTTCAGACCCATCACCAACCCTCCAGCAGCAACCTTTCTTTAGAATCGGTTGAGTCGCCATAATACTCTTCCACACATAGGATATGTTGGGCACATCCTCTGCCTCCAAGAAATTGCACCGTGGAAAGTACTTCGCTTTGAAACATTTATAAAGCAACGTGACCTTCTTTTGCAGCAACCTCCAACCTTGCTTGGCTAGCATTGCGAGATTGAAGCAGCGGAGGTCCCTAAAGCCCATGCCACCCTCCTTCTTCGGTTTAGATAGTGAATCCCAACTCTTCCAATGTATTTTCCTCTCATTTCCCACCTGTCCCCACCAGAATATTGCGCACATGGCATTGAGTTCATCACATAGCTTTGCAGGGAGTTGAAACACCCCAATAGTATATGTCGATAGAGATTGAGCAACGGGCTTTATCAATACCTCTTTTTCGGCTTTAGATAACATTATCCCCTTCCACCCTTGTACCAACCTTGTAGCTTCTTCCACACTTTATCCTTAAGGAATGCGAAAGCTTAATATTTTGAGCGTCCAATCAAAGTTGGCAATCCTAGGTAGGATTCGAAGCGGTCCACCTTCTTAACATTCAACTTAGTTTTTATCCAATCTCGTTGCCTACCTCCTGTGTTACTGCTGAAATATATTGAGGATTTCTCAAAATTTATTAACTGCCTAGACGCCTTGGCATAGAGTTGCAATATATCCACTATTTCTTGAACCTTGTCTTGAGTGGCTCGGCAAAAGAGAAGTGAATCATCGGCAAAAAGTAAGTGAGATATGCTTAGAGCCCTCCTATAGATAGACACTCCATGCAACCTGTTTTCTGCCTCAGCTCTAGCTAAAAGAGATGAAAAACCCTCTGCACATAAAAGAAATAAATAAGGAGATAACGGGTCTCCTTGATGGAGCCCTCTAGACGGAATAATGTGACCATAGGATTTTCCATTGATCCGGATAGAAAACGAGGGAGTAGATACACAACACATAACCCGCTCTATCCACACCTCTGGAAAGCCTAGTTTAGTCATGATACCCTTTAGGAAAGCCCACTCAACCTGATCATATGCTTTACTAACATCTAGCTTCAAAGCAAGGAAACCTCTTCTACCTTTTTTGCAACAGTGCATGACATGTAAAGACTCATATGCAACAAGAAAGTTATTAGTGATAAGCCGGCCAGGTACAAAAGCACTTTGTGTGGTAGCAATCAAATGGGGGAGGATTTGTTTCAATCTATTTGCCAAGACCTTAGAAATGATTTTGTAAATAACATTACAGAGGCTAATAGGTCTATAATCAGTAATTTTTTCCGGTGATTTTATTTTAGGTATAAGAACTGTGGGGCCCTACTACATTAACCACGCTGGCCCATTATGTGCGGCCCAAGGCCCGCGCCGAGGATAATGCTAAGCCGAGTACAATGTGATAGAGCCCAGGTCACCCAAGGGCCTCGCCGAGGATGGCACATCCTCGGCACACCGACTTTTGATAAAGGGAAAAACATCCCTCATCCATTGAACCTATCCCACCAACACTCTGACCGTTTTAATGGTGATGTGACCAGCAAGCCCAGTTGCCTCGATTACTACAACTAATAGAAAGTCTGCAAAGGCGGCTAAGAACTAACATAAAGCCTGCTAATTACAGACGATGGGACAAACCCCTGTACATAGAGACCAGATAATTGACAAATGGATGGTGAAGATTAAGAGGAAAGGGACTATATATCTAAGAGGGCTCCCAGCAAAAGGGGGGGGGGGAGGTGAAAAGGAAAAGAAAAGAAAAATAAATCCTCGGCCTGGGCCGAGGACAAGTATGCTTCGCAAACACTTAGCCAAATTCCCACCATTAGACTCCTATGAAGTTCATGTCATCCATTATTTTTGTCATAAACTTTACACCAGCCGTTGTTTACTTCGGTGAGGCCAAACCCTTAAACCCATTTCTCTATAAATTTTATTGTCTAGGGTCCATTACATTTTGAGTCCCTACAATTGGCGCCGTCTGTGGGAAGGATTTGTGCGCTGGCAAGTGCGGTGGTCGGTGTAAAGAAATTAAGAGCAGCACTTTCAGAAATAATATACAAAAAACGATATAATCTACTGCAACAACAATGATTCAGAAGTCAGCAATCACAAGAACAAGAATATGCGAAAAAGAAAGAAAAAGAAAGACAACAAGTGAAACAAATCTACTTCTTTTATTCATATATGAAGTAAAACTACATCTCTTACAAGTAATGCCCAGGGGGCTTGTTCTAAAGCTAACTACAAAGGCAGACACATGACGAAGCTGACAGAGGAACAAAGGGTGGAGAGCAACAATGGCAGAAGAACAGAAGATAGAAAAGGAGAATAGAGGAAGAGATGAAGAAAAGAAGAGACGAAGAACAAATATTAAAAAAGAAGTGAAGGAGGAGAGGAGGAAAGAAAAAGGGAAAGCTCGTTGAAGAGCAAGAGAGAGGAGAGAGAAGAAGGATGAGAAGATAGGAAAGCTACATTAGGGGCGGAAGAGGCAGAGGCACCATACGGTTTCGCTCTTGGGTTCCGCCTGGTTCCCCTCCCACCTCCATTGTAGCTGACTTGGGGGGTCAAAAACCCAAACCCGAGAGAGGGAGGTTACGTTCTCTCTGGATCCTCCTCCAGGCGTTGAGGAGGGCTGTGCCTCCGGTTAGGTTGAAAAGAAGGAGAATCTTCGGATCTCCTCTACCTCCACACCAGCGTGGCGGCCAGAGTTGGAGTGCCATCCTCGGCTCCTGATGGGGGCTGTGCATTCTCTGGAGCGCCCTTTTCCAGGGCCAGTTCATGCGAAGGGGCTCAAATGATTGCGCCTTGAAGAATTTTTGGCGATGTGTTTTTGGGGAGTTTCAGAACGAGTGTTTGTCAAGTGTGAAGGGGAGGTTCGCCCTAGGAACGCCTTTTATAGTGGGAGGAACATTGATGAGGGCCAAATCCACAATGAATCCAGGGAGAGATTTCCGGAGGCAATAATGCCGCCCCAATTTCCAAGGGGCTTGCCAACCGTTAGATCCTCGTAGATCCATGGCCGGTATTAATGAGGTGACGCCTCATTAAACAAGAAGGCACCGAAGCGTCAGAACGCGTCACTCGGACAACCCAGGTGATGCCTCGTTATCTGAAGAGTCCCACCAAACGAAGAGGCGAAACACGGCAAGATCTTATCCTCTACCAACTCCAGTATTTACTATTATTATTATTATGCTTGAAAACTGTAATTAGTTAATGCTTATTGTAAAACGCTGCAAGAATTAAAACGGCTACGGATAAATAGATAAAATAAATGATTAAAAAGAGAAAACTAGGTACTGGACAGAACCAAGGCATGGCATGGTCCTCGGACCCAGGCCTCATGGGGAAACCAGATACTTCAGATGATTAAAATGGAAAACTAGGTACTGGACAGAACCAAGGCATTGCATGGTCCTCGGACCCAGGCCTCATGGGGAAACCAGATACTTCAGATGATTAAAATGGAAAACTAGGTACTGGACAGAACCAAGGCATTGCATGGTCCTCGGACCCAGGCCTCATGGGGAAACCAGATACTTCAGATGATTAAAAAGAGAAAACTAGGTACTGGACAGAACCAAGGCATGGCATGGTCCTCGGACCCAGGCCTCATGGGGAAACCAGATACTTCAGATGATTAAAATGGAAAACTAGGTACTGGACAGAACCAAGGCATTGCATGGTCCTCGGACCCAGGCCTCATGGGGAAACCAGATACTTCAGATGATTAAAATGGAAAACTAGGTACTGGACAGAACCAAGGCATTGCATGGTCCTCGGACCCAGGCCTCATGGGGAAACCAGATACTTCAGATGATTAAAATGGAAAACTAGGTACTGGACAGAACCAAGGCATTGCATGGTCCTCGGACCCAAGCCTTATGGGGAAACCAGATACTTCAGATGATTAAAAAATGGAAAACTAGGTACTGGACAGAACCAAGGCATTGCATGGTCCTCGGACCCAGGCCTCATGGGGAAACCAGATACTTCAGATGATTAAAATGGAAAACTAGGTACTGGACAGAACCAAGGCATTGCATGGTCCTCGGACCCAAGCCTCATGGGGAAACCAGATACTTCAGATGATTAAAAAAGAGAAAACTAGGTACTGGACAGAACCAAGGCACTGCATGTACCTCGGACCCAGGCCTCATGGGGAAACCAGATACTTCAGATGATTAAAATGGAAAACTAGGTACTGGACAGAACCAAGGCACTGCATGGTCCTCGGACCCAGGCCTCATGGGGAAACCAGATACTTCAGATGATTGAAATGGAAAACTAGGTACTGGACAGAACCAAGGCACTGCATGGTCCTCGGACCCAGGCCTCATGGGGAAACTAGATACTTCAGATGATTAAAATGAAAAACCAGGTGCTAAACAAAGCTTAAACACTGCATGGTCAAAAAGTCAACAGGAAGAACATTTCCTCGTAAAAGCTAAACGCTAAAAACCAAGGTCTCGCATGGTCTCCAGACCCGAACCTCTGTGGGAGTCAGCCACTGTAAGGCAATACGAACGATGAACGGAGCCAAGGTGCGTATATGGGCGACAAGTCCAAAAGCCGAGGCAAAACCAACCTCCTTAGGTGCCAAGTAACGAACCCCATCGGGGACGAGAACCATTAGGAATAAGCGCCATAACACAAACGACCAAAACCTATCCATCCTCGGGCAAACCTTTTGTACAAAAAGAAAACTGTAAAAAACGGTTACAATAGCGATAGCACTGACGATAAGGTAGAGCCAACAGGCTGAGGAAAAACGCCGAGGAAGTCAAAATCCTCCTCCCCGCCCAGGGGGACGTGCAGCAGAATTTTGAGGGGCTATTGTGGGGCCCTACTACATTAACCACGCTGGCCCATTATGTGCAGCCCAAGGCCCGCGCCGAGGATAATGCTAAGCCGAGTACAATGTGATAGAGCCCAGGTCACCCAAGGGCCTCGCCGAGGATGACACATCCTCGGCACACCGACTTTTGAGAAAGGGAAAAACATCCCTCATCCATTGAACCTATCCCACCAACACTCTGACCGTTTTAATGGTGATGTGACCAGCAAGCCCAGTTGCCTCGATTACTACAACTAATAGAAAGTCTGCAAAGGCGGCTAAGAACTAACATAAAGCCTGCTAATTACAGACGATGGGACAAACCCCTGTACATAGAGACCAGATAATTGACAAATGGATGGTGAAGATTAAGAGGAAAGGGACTATATATCTAAGAGGGCTCCCAGCAAAAGGGGGGGGGGGGTAGGTGAAAAGGAAAAGAAAAGAAAAATAAATCCTCGGCCTGGGCCGAGGACAAGTATGCTTCGCAAACACTTAGCCAAATTCCCACCATTAGACTCCTATGAAGTTCATGTCATCCATTATTTTTGTCATAAACTTTACACCAGCCGTTGTTTACTTCGGTGAGGCCAAACCCTTAAACCCATTTCTATATAAATTTTATTGTCTAGGGTCCATTACATTTTGAGTCCTTACAAGAACTATTTGCGTATAATTAACATCAGGTTCCATAATTCCATTATTCAAAAAGTCCAGCACTGAAGCAATCACATCATCTCCAACAATACGCCAAAATTTTTGGTAAAAGAGAGCGTTATAAAGTTAAAACATTGAAAATAATGAATAAATAATTGTTGCAAAGAAGAAATGCCTTCAAAAGATTAAATAAAAATAAAAATATAAGGCAATATAAACGTGGCATCGTTAGAATTTACAAGACCCATTTACTTCGCCTTTTGTCATGTTGACATTTTATTAGTTTCTCAAGATGCTATTCAAAAAGAGCCCCGTTTATTACTTCTCTCGATTTGATCACACGCACGAAGTTGGGCTGAGTCATGCTTGACCCGGTCTGGTACTAAATAATACTGCCTGAGCTCCATTGATTCTTAAATACAACAAAGCACATCCAGCCCAATTGGATCCCAAACCTCTTTCAACTTAAGCAAAAACAAACGAGCCCACATTAAATTAGAGGTCTAATTGGGTTTTTTTGTTATGAGTAATGCTAAATAAAATCAAACTTGGGTCGACGAAGTTCATAGTTGTATCCCGTTGGTTATAGAAGCTTTGGGCTTTTGGGCATTACAACTAGCTGAAGAGGAGCAGCTCTAGCTAGTCATGGTGGAAGGTGATACCAAGGTATGCTTTGATTTTTTCATACGCTTATTATACAACGTGCAACTCCAAATTCTCCAATTGAAGTTGAAGTAGAGCTTACTGGCTTTTTGAAGCGAAATGGAGCGCTCAACAATTATTATGCATTTATACTCAATTTGGCAATGAAACACGCAGTTTTAGTATTGCCCAATAAGCCAAACCAACTCGATTTGTGTTACTCATGTATGCGACAATTTTGCAATAATCTTTTTTATTTATTTTTTAATATGAAAGGAATTAAAATTTTATAAAGCCTAATTTAGGAGGGGGGAAACAGAAAAAGGCATTTATTTGCAATGTCAGTTTATTTTAAAGTTTAAACTAATGCTCTGAGACAAACGGTCAAAATTGATTATTAAATACTTCAAATTGTACTGGGTTTTTATTGTCTAATCCAGGGAAGGAAATGCCCAAAACTATTGCAGTCCAGTCCAAACTTCATTAAACCCAACTCAAGCTAAGCCCAGAATAAAAAATACCATCAGCCCACTCTAAACCCAAAAATAAATTCATAAAATAGAACCCAAGCCCAAACCCAAAGTCGAATTTAGAAACCAATGACAAAGCCCATTCAAAACTTTCCATATCTATTTATTATACTATATTTTATTTATTTATTAACTATATAAAAAAGAGCTAACAGCTGTAGGAACAGTAATTTTGGTTTGTTTAAACAAAACAGTTCAGAAAAACTAATTAATTGAAACTCATAAATTGTTCATAAAAATAATCTGAAACATGGCACTTTTTAAGCGTTCAAATATTATTCTTTGAACTATGGTCTTCCTATTGAGTTATATGAGTACATTATTTGTATTCTAGATATCTTTGGTGCTGTGACTCAATTTTTAAATGAGCTTAACTTTATATAGATTTTCATTTTCATTTTTTTTTCTCCACTAAAATATATAACAATTGGTGTCAATGGAATTTTATGTCTATGTACGGATATGATTTGATAATCTTTAGGATTCACAAGGTTATTGGTTGGACACTGGACTTCTTACTAAAGACTAAAGAGTTGTGTATTTGCTCATTGACAAATCAATTCTGCAAATTATATGACGATTAATTGAAAGATCTTTACCATGCATTGGCCTTGTCTTCACATTCAACAATGCCAAGCACAGTTTTGCCTAACAGACTTGCAGGGCTGTATTCTTTTTATTGCTGTGAGTTTACAATTGTAAACACAATGCACTTTTGCTATGATAAAACTTTTATTACCTATAAAAAGAAAAAAAAAATCCAAAAAATGTCCAAAAGTCATTATTAATTTTTATTTTGAACAATGGATAGCTATCCAAATTTCTAGATCCACTCCAACATATGCCATAGTTAAATTTTCAAATGGCTGAATTAATAAATTGGTCTAGAAAGTATAGGTATTTATATAGCTTAATAAAAGGCATCACTACAAAAAACTGGTCCTATAGTGGCGTTTGTAAAAAACGCCTCTATAGGTACCCTATAGTGGCGTTTGGAATGTCTTATAGTGGCGTTTGAAAAAATGGGTCTATAGCAGCGTTTCTAAAGGCCTATAATGGCGTTTTTAAAACGCCACTATAGGTCCTAGTCTTACAAGGGCCTATAGTGGCGTTTGTCAAACGCCACTATAGGCACTTATTATTTATTTATTTTTTTTTCGGTTGGGTAGGGCCTATAGTGGTGTTTGTCAAATGCCACTATAGGCACTTTTTTTTTTTTTTTTTTTTTTTTTTTTTTTTTTTTTTTTTTTTTCTCGGTTGGATGGGCCTATAGTGGCATTTGACAAACGCCACTAGAGGCCCTTGTAATAGTAGGACCTCTAGTGGCGTTTGCAAACGCCACTATAGCCCAGCAAAAAAAAAAAAAAAAGAATCTAGTAAAAAAAGGGGGACCTATAGTGGCGTTTACCAAACGCCACTATAGGTCCAAAAAGTGCTTCTTCCACAATATTCCAGCACAAAAAAAAAAAAAAAAAAAAAAAAAAAAAGAACTGAATGAGTTTGAGCGGTAAAGAAAACCATGGAATATGCCTAGGATATTCTATGGCATATTCCAAAATATTTGAATATAATATAAATATATATATATATATATATATATATATATATATATATATATTATATATTTAAATGTATATATTATTATTATATATTTATATAAATGAGAGATGCTATATCCATAATATTTTCACAACAAATTATAAGTGGTTAATTGTTATTGGTTCAAATTTGAACATAACAATAAGATTATATTTTTGCCTTAACAATAATAACTAGCAGCAACATGTCACTTAAAATTTGTTGTAAAAATATTATGAAAATGTTGTTAACATATCATTTTTCTTTATATATATATATATATATTTATGTATGAGAGATACTACGTTTACAATATTTTCACAACAAATCATAGGTGGTTAATTAATTATTATTGGTTCAAATTTAAACCTAACAATAAGATTAATTTTTTGCCCTAATAATAACAACTAGTATCAACTTATCACTAAATTTTTTTGTAAAAATATTATGAAAATATTGTGAATATATCATTTATTTATATATATATATACACACACATATATAACTATCATTTCTCTTTTTATATATATATATATATATATATATATATATATATTTAAAAAAACATTAAAACTCCCCACCTACCCCCACTCTCCCATATCTCTCCCTTATCTCCTCAGACTTCTTTGCTCTTTTGGTTTCTTTTGTTATTTTCCTTTGTTTCTTTTTCTCCCTAGCTTGTCTCCACGCCAAAGTCTTAGACCTCCTTTCTCTTCTCTCTCTCTTTTTTTTTTTTTTTTTTTTTTTTCTTCCTTGTCTCCGGTACTCCTCCATCTTTCTTCTTTTCTTTTTCTTTCACTCTTCTTTCACTTCACGCCTGAATTGATTCTTTTCTATTCCTCTCCATTTTGATTTTATTTATTTTGTTTTAATTGTGGTGGTGTTAATGTTTATGGGTTTTGGATTTACGGATAGTGTTGCAGCTTATGGATTTTGTTCAAATTTGTAGATGGTGTTTGAAGCCATTGGTTGTATAGTTGCATGTAAGCATTTGTTTTTTTTTTTTTTTTTTTTTTTTTAATTTATGATTGTTTTGGTCTATTTATTTTTTGATAATAGTTTTGGTCTATTCCTTGGATGTGAGCATGTTACGTTTGATTTTGAATTTTTTTAGGTGGGTTTGTGTTTTCATTTTAAATTTGTTGGGATAGTTATGGTACTGTTTGTATTTGAAGTTGCTTTTTTTTTTTTTTTTTTTTTTTTTTTTTTTTTTTATAAATTTTTGGATGTGAGCATGTTGCATGTGTTTGATTTTGAATTTTTTTAGGTAGGTTTGTGTTTCATTTTGAATTTGTTGGGATAGTACAGTGTTTGTATTTTGTTTTGTATCTTTTAATTTAATTAAAATTGTAATATTAATTTAATTACAATCTTAATTCAATTTAAAAAACTTTTTCACAGCAAAAAAAATTCTTTTGATTACCAAAAATTAATTTTTGGTAATCAAATTTTTTTTGGGCTATAGTGGCATTTTTAGAGTCTATAGTGGCGTTTTACAAACGCCACTATTGTACCATCACTATAGACCTATAGTGGCGTTTACAAACGCCACTATAGAGTAATTTAAAAAAAAAAAAAAAAGCTTATAGTGGCGTTTGACAAACACCACTATAGCCTTTTTCGAAAATAAAAAAAAATTGGTCTATAGTGGCGTTTGGAAACGCCACTATAGGGTGGTCCTATAGTGGCGTTTAAGAAAAACGCCACTATAGGTCTATAATAGCGGTACAAAAGTGGCGTTTACAAACGCCACTATAGCCCAAATGGGCCTATAGTGGCGTTTTTAGTACCTACAGTTGCGTTTCACAAACGCCACTATAGGCCCAGTTTTTTGTAGTGCACACTGTTGAGGCTTAAGAAAATAGTATTTTAACCACCATTTTCCATTGTCAATGGTTGTAGGTATTTGATAAAGAGTTTCATTTCAAGACGCTAACATTATTCATTATTGAAATTTAACATTTTTAATGCCTTAGCAAAACTCGGCTACTCCAGTCAGGAAATTATTCTTTTTCTTATCAGTCTTGGCAGATTTTGAATAATAGATTATATCTTTAAGTCGTATATAAGTTTTAAGAATCAATCTTAGTTTTTCTTATATATATATATATATATATATATATAACCAACCTTAAAACAATGACTAGAAAGTTTTTTATAATTCATTTGATAATTAGTTTGTAGATTGTTTGAGTTTTTAATTGTAACCAAAATTTCATATGAATGGGATTAGCTACCTTTGCCATTTATTTATTATTATTATTAATGTTGTAATATGTCACGCTAATTCTATCTTTTCTTTCTTTTTCTTCATTTTTTTTCTCTCTTTTTTCTTTTCTTTTTCAATCAAGCTAAGTTTGCCATATATGGCCAATAGCTTTGTAGCTTAATTGGCAATTCCCATGGACAAAGTGTTTGGAGGTCTAAGAGAAAATGGTTCAACCTACAAGATTGATAGTATATTGTAACTAAAAAAAAAAAAAGGTTTTCCATACATGATTTACCAACACATGCAATTACTTTTGAATGCCATTCAACAATCATGGTCAAGCTAAATAAGTTACTTTAGATCTATGTGTTGGTTTTAATAGCTCTCCCATCTTGAAGTTGTAGGATAGGATATGAAGTTATTGGATCCAATTTAACCGTGAGTATTCTGCATTTGATGAATATAGTTCCAATAGGTAGATCATTGGCTAAGTTTTCCATGAGAACACTTCTTTTTAAGTTTTCCATGAAGAATATAGTAGGGTTTTCTCTCTCTTGCTCACTCCGGAAATATCTTCAAAACGCTTCTCGTACTCCCTCTAGAAGCTCCCCTAGACAATTAAATTTCAGCCACAATTTTCCTAGAGTTCTAGAAGCTGCCTTGAGAAAGAAATAAGCAAAAGGGAGAAGTACAAAAATTGAAAACTTGTAGAAACTAAAAGAAAATAAATGAAGCCAGCTAGGAGCTTCAATAATGTCGATTACTTGACCGACCTCCAGGAAGTATAAATAGGAGCCAAGGAGTTCCCACATGTGTATATTAGCATAATCACCAAGCCTTTGTTAAGAGAGTCCATGTGTCTTACAAAAGTGAAGTGTGTATGGTGGAGTGGTGTCCATTAAATATATAAGTTGGCGTCAGTGCCGGCTCAAGGCATAGGCAAGTTGGGCCTAGGCCTAAGGCCCCACCAAAAAACAAATTTTTTCTTAGGAAAAAAAGCCCTACTTTCTATAGTTAAAGGCCCAAATTTTTATAAAATTGTATATATATTTTCTAAAAGTTGTACATTTTTTTTATTAGTGATGTTAAGGATATTACAAATTTTACTATTGGCTTACAAATTACCATGTTATTAATCATAAAAAAGTGATATAAACATTCATTAGTTAAATTGATGAAGTTCATCAATGAGAGACAATACCACATTATATTTTGAACATTTTAAAATGCTTTTAATTAGCGCATTTTTCTTTTTCATTTCTATTAAGACTCTCAAAGTACGAGACCAATAGAACTTTAACTCAATTGAAACCCTAAAATATTTCAAAAAGATGTTGCAAATGTGTTAAATCATCAATTATAGATTAATCTCTCCTAATAGTTTGAGACTTTGATTTTTGTAAAATAATATCCTACAAAGTCATGCACCAAATAATATCTATCTCTCTCTCTTAAAATCAAAATATAAAATTAAAAATTAGATTACAATTTTATTTAACTATGCATTATCTTATATCCAAAATAAAGTATCTTTTTCAATCGCAATATATTTTTATTTCTTTTTATTAATATTTATAGGTTCAACTATGATATTCAATTCTCTATATGAAATTAACATTAATCTAGTTGGTATTATTTATGTATTTAAGGTATTAAATTAACCTTAATTTGATTAGTATTAAATAATTTTGTTTAATTAATATTTACATATTAAAGACCCCGCATAAATTTTTCGCCTTAGGCCCCAAATTATGTTGGGCCACCCCTGGTTGGCGTGTGTCTAAGTGAATGTAGATTGTGTCTATGTCCAAGCGTGTTATCATTATTTTGAAATAAAAGGTTATTTGTTCTGTTTCATGTTGTGCTCTTTTTGTTCAGCAATTTAGTATCAAAGCTTCCATTAGTTCAACAATCTGGTATCAGAACAAGGAGATCAATGACTGTGTTTGTGCTGTCTATAAGTATATTTGGAGGTGCTCATTTTGCTCGTATACAATTTGGAATTGTGAAGCTTGTGATCTAGGAATAACCTTACTCGATTGTGTGAGAGATTTCGCCAAGTCGTGATGGCAGACCTCAAAGTTGTAAGGTTGAATTTAATCAATCATCTTGTTGGTTTTATTTCGTACCAAATTTGCTTGTAATTTAGCATTTAGAAACCCTGTGTTTAGGTGGGAATCATGTAAGGGTAGTGTGTGAGAGAGTGTGAAGAAATGCTCAAGATTGCGCAGTGAAGCAAGGACTCGCGGGTGGCTCGCGACTGGCAAGCCGCCAAAAGATGCACACAAGTGAAGCATGCAGAGAAACTGAACCGTCATGCCAGCTTTAGCACTATAGGACAAAAAGTCTAGACTAACCATTCAGTTAGCTCGTGGCTTGAACTCGCGACTCAGTCAAGTCGCGAGACCAAGTTGCTAGCT
Organism: Quercus glauca; assembly: GCA_023736055.1. NCBI lineage: Eukaryota > Viridiplantae > Streptophyta > Magnoliopsida > Fagales > Fagaceae > Quercus > Quercus glauca. Next base: position 80,461,793 of record CM043318.1, on the reverse strand, counting down.
AGCTCTGTTTTGGAAAAATGACTTTTCACATTCCAAACACACACCAGTATATATAGACCCTTATACCCACGAAATGTAGAAATCTTCCAGAGAGAATTTTGAGAGAGAAAGCCTAGTGAAAAACAAGATTGGCTCATCCACAATTTTTACATAGAGACTCTTCGAATTCCTCTACTCTCACCCTCTTTATTGTTACATTCTTAAGAGGTTCTTGGCCAAATCCTTTTTCTCACCATACCCACATATGTGAGAAGGTTTTTTGGTGCTTTGGGAAGCAGTTAGGAAGGGACCAATGGTTATTGGTTGATGCTATGGGCTATAGCGGAATCTAGTAAACTAGAAAAGATAAAGGTTCGGCGTAACCTTGTCGGAGTAAAAAGCTTGGAGGCCTTAAGTACACTGAGTCGATTAGGCTTGAAGGGTCTATCGCTGTTCATGTATCCCAACTACATTTTCTAGTGGATTATTGACCGCTTGGAGGGTGGCGAAGAGGTTTTACGCCGAGAGCTTCGATTTCCTCTTTGATAACACATCGTTGTATTGTCCTTGTGTTTGCATCTATCTTCCCTTAATTTTTGCCATTTAATTTCTGCTGTGGATGTGATTTTAATTGTTTTAGATTGTTTATCAATTATGCTATTAGCTTATGTTCATTTTCCGCACATATATTGTTTGACATTATGCTTGAATTGATAATTTTGTAATTGAAGATCTAAACGTTCATAGTGTTTTACACACTTATTGAACATCCACAAGTTATTGGTAGCATTAGAAGGCTCAACAACCAGAATTACAACACGTGGTCGACTTGCATGGAGTCACACTTACGAGGACAAGATATGTGGGAGATTGTGGTTGGTGGTGAAACCACACCTCCCAAGAATGCTAAAGCATTTTGGAAGTGGAAAATTAAAACTGGGAATGCTATGTTTGCAATTAAGACAAGAGTCGAGGAAGAGATGTTGGAGTACATTAGGCAAGCATGCAAACACACCAAGGGTAGCATGGGACACCTTTGCGACACTATTTTCAAAGAAAAATAATGTAGGACTAGAGTTGCTTGAGAATAAAATGATTTAAACTATAGATATTTCCGTTAAATTGTTCGTGAATTGCAAGAGGACGAGTTTTTTTATAAGTATTCTACGTAGTTTTTCTTTATTCATTGAATTATAATATGCTAAAGTGGCATGTTACTATTGAATGGTGCAAATAAGGAGTTTTGCATTAATTCCTTTTTGAATTTAAATACTATAATTTTTTGCACTAAATTTAGGCTTTTACTGTGTTAATATTATTTGCTCAGATAAAAAAGGAATACATATGCAAAAAAAAAATAATAATAAGACATACAAAATTAAGCATGGGAGTTGATAGGATTTCATTTGAGATGTAACTCTTTTTCTCTTTTTTCTTTTTCCATTAATTTGAGATGTAACTCATTATGGCGTTGCAATAGACTTAAGTGTATTATTAATTAAGTTCATTCGCTGGTTGTGTTGTCTTATGCAACATGCATGGACTCATACTACAAAACACGCGGGTTATAGGAAGTTTGTAATTCATGCACAAACACAGTAATCTCCTATTATTAGAAATGTTGGGGGCTATGGGTTTTCACAACATGCTTATGCTGTTATGCAAGTCACATGCATGGATTAGTGCGTTATTATCAGTAACTTCAGCCTTAGCTGTGGCATATCAATCAGCCCTACCTAATTGCCTGAACAGTTGTGGAGGTGTTGAAATTCAAATTCCATATCCTTTTGGCATGACTCAGACTCAATGATGTTACCTACCTTAGCTAGATGACAGTAGCATGTTTCCATCATAGGCCACAATATGGAGATCTTAATGTATCCAGCCATTAACTGTTACGAAAAGTCGGCTGAACCTGTGGTAATAAGCAACCTATCTTCTCTTTGTTCCACCATTTTCACTATTTCTTCTGACACTCTAAACATGTTCATGGCCGTTGGGTGTGACACCTTATGCATACCTCGATGATTTACTTAACAATGAACCATTCTCTCTCGGCTGCATGTTCGAATATGTGCATTAAACATTAGCAATGTGGTTAATGGTGCTTGTTCTGGGATCTGGTGTTGCCTGGCTGAAATTCCTAAAGGATCGAATAAGAATTACTTTGGAGGCACATAGCTTTTCTAATCACACAAAGTATGGAAATTTAATCCATGCAGCTCTGCCTTTATTGTGCAACAATACACATTCTATTTCTTTGCTGATTCCCTTAGAAATGAAGATTTAGTCCGTAATGAAACATGTAGATATGTTGTAAACACAAAGAATTACGCATGCAGAGGTATAGCACATGTGAGGATCCCGAAAACATGTATGGGTACGTACTTTGCTTTTGCCTGTGCATGCAAGGACGGTTACCATAGGAACCCAAACCTCAAAGACGGTTGCCAAGGTATTGTTTTATTTCACCCTCCAAAGATTTGATTGGGTTACATGTTGATTGAGTGCGTTCTACGTAGATCCATATTGAGTTCCACGTTAGGTATATACTGAGTAAATTTGTATTTTATATATTAACAATTATAAGAAACTTCAACCAATATAGTTTATAGTTAGCCATTTTCTTTGTGTTTTTACATTATTTTTGGAAATAGCTTTCATTTTCCTTCCGTGTCAATAGGATTCATGCCATTGCTTTTGATTATACGTCTAAATTACCTAAAGATGGGCTTTATTAATTACTGTCTCTCTTTTCTTAATTAAAAAAAAAAAAAAAAAAAAGAGAAAGAAAGAGGAGACATACATAATTAATCAATAAATCATTGGTGTCTTACATATTTTTCATGTATTTCAGAAAGGTTATATTGTTGAGTAAAGATTGTTTTGATTCAAGTTGGTTGTTACTGCTATGAGTTAAGTTTGGCTTGAATTTTCTGCATTTGATTTATATACCTCATATTTCAAAGAGAGTAGTTTGCCTTTACCTAGCCATAAGATTATACTACCACTGAGCTAAAAGTCCTACTTGATCCTAAAGGTGCATGGCTGGTATGTGTTTGGGATAAAAACTAGGGATGAGAATAGTATTAACCTCATGTTTCCAGGAATTCAACATCCTTTCCAAGAGATCTTTTTCCGTTGTTTTAGCTGCTATTTTTGTATACACATGTGATATTCTTAAAACTTCTTCTTTCCTTTTTGTTCACATGTGATTTGAAGAGAGAGAGAGAGAGAGAGAGAGAGAGAGAGAGAAAAAAGCCATTACTTCTATGTGTGTTCTTTCAGAGTGTTGATGACTTAAGAGAGGTTTTGGAGTAAAGGTTCTAATATAGATTATTCTTGGTCTACGCATGTTTGGAAAAACCGGTTTGATTGGATGGGCTATGCGCGCGTGCGCGCGCGCGCACACACACACTCCAAAAGTGAAGCTAGTGAAAACTCTTTAATATAATGAATAGTATCCCAACTCAAAAATTGAAAGTTCATTTGTATGATATAATGATAAAGTAGACTAACATTTGTTGTAGGAATTTTCAAGAAACCTTTGACTTTTGTGGGTAGAGTCATTGCAAACCCTCACGAGATTAAACTCGTCCACTAGGGGTGACCTAGCGGTTCATAGACTTGTTGCACATGGGAAGTCTAGTCATGTAGCTTATGAAAGTGGTTTGTATTTTAGTTTTAATTTTTTACTTTCAGTAAACATGGGTGCTCTGTGGATTGCTAGGACTAGCAAGATTTAAGTTGGGGGGGGGGGGTGTGATAACGCCTTAAAATGTATATTTGTTATATATTTATATGGGTGTTATCTTCTTATTACTATACTTAATTTATATAATTAAGCCATGATTTGCATTAGTCCCTATTATTTATCTTTACATAATTTCTTGAATAAGATGTCATTCATTGCGTGTAATTTTCTACTTTTAAGAAATTATCTGAAAAAAATAAGTTTACAGGAGTTTGTAAGAGAATGGAGGCCAAACTAGAATTAAAGTAGAGCTAAAGGACCATGCTTAAATGTCTAAGGAGGTGCGGCTGGAGTGCTTGGGTCGTCTACCATGTTTAGAAGCGTCAAATAAGGAAAGAAATCAAAGAGGTAGAATCTAAGAAGGAAAAATCAGATTTGAGCACTGATTAGTATTTTAGGCGTATCTCTCTCCTCAAAAATCCAATTGACACAAGGCTAGATGAGTTGGAACCATGACTTAAATATCTACAACTTTCTAGTTTTAAGTTTTTGGAAGTTCACAATTTTTGAAGGTCAAGATTAACTCACAATTTACTGTTGTAAATCAGGACGAAAATTAAAATATTAAAAGTTTTATTTTCTTTGGACACTTTTGATGTTAGGGTTTTGAAGGGAAGCTGTGTAGAATGAATTTTGGGCAGAGAAAAACTTGTATTTTCCTTTCTCTAATGGCAACCTAAACTCTTTGCTAGGGTTAGGGGTTATGTTTCTTCTATACGATATGAATATTCAATGTGATTCTTTCTAGGAATTTATCAACAACATATTTGATTGTTCAATTAGATTTCTTTTGATGTATTAGTTCTTCCATGCTTTCAATAAGTTCAATCATGTTTTGCTTATTTTTTAATAAGTTCAATCATGTTTTGCTTATTTTTTAGATGAATTTCTAATAGTTTCAAATAGAAATCAAGTTTTAAAGTGGATGGGTTTTTTTCTGAAAACTTTTCTAACCGCATTATTAATTTAGGTTATTATGCGTTCTTGAATTGTCTCTGTTCAACCGAATCATAAGTATTTAATTGTATAAGAACAATCAATTATGAAATATATAATTTCTTAGATCACAAAGAATATCATATTGATATAGGGAAACACCCCAATGCCCTGGTATTTACATTATTGATTTAAATAAGTTTTTATTATTATTCTTGTTAACAATCACGAAGCAAAAGTACTTTTCTTTTTCACCCAAATTATTGTTTAATTATATTGTCTTTGAATTTACCCTGCTCCTGGTGACTTGACTTTGCTACTCCGAGAATTATATTGTTACAATCTCCTGCACTTGGGAGTGAGCAAGTACTTGGATTTCTACTATGTTTTTTTTTTTTTTTTTTTTTTTTTTTTTTTTTTAAAGAGAACCATGGTTCTTAATGTGCCACGTATTGATTTATATGATCTTGTGGATTATGTATTGTTGTCTTTTGATATCACATATGGGTCTTGTGCTTACAATTGTTTTGGGGGGGTTTTATTCCATAAATAATCGAATGGGTTATCTCTAATATTGATTGCAGTTCTAATAACACCCCTAAACATTATATTTGGGCATTAACCCCAAAGGAAGCTAAAATATTTAAGGAAGCTAAAATATTTATTTTAAAAGAGGAAAAAAAGTCATAGATGAAATGTGTCTCTCATGATTCGATATCAAATTTATTACTAAGGTTTTGAACTCCTCTCTTCCATTATTGTAACTATTAAATTATTATTAAAAAAAATCTAAGTGTGTAGAACCATTTTCCAATGTTTTAGTTTTGAATGTGTCTAAAAACAAGTAACTAGAAAATTTACCCAGTAAAGGTAGAAGATTGAGCACACCCATAATGTAGAACCATTCAGTTTGACTTACATTCTACAAAACCCATCTTGTAGAACGTAAGTCAAACTGGCAAAGCCCATAACGTATAATGACTCTCTCTCTCTCTCTCTCTCTCTCTCTCTATGTTCTTTAAAACTACTTGTTCAAATTTTAATTGGTCTACGCAATCTTGGAGACTAGGCCAAGGCCGAACTCCCAAAGCCCATAACGTATAATGAGAGTGAGAGAGGGAGAGAGAGAGAGTCATTGTACGTTATGGGCTTTGGCAGTTTGACTTACTCTCTCTCTCTCTCTCTCTCATTATACGTTATGGGCTTTGGCAGTTTGGCCATTGCGTAGACCAATTAAAATTTGAACAAGTAGTTTTAAAGACTATATTTATGTTGTTGGGAGATTACGATTCGTACAAAGTTGCACATCATTTTGGGAAGGACGAAACTCATACTGTGCTGAAGTTCTTTCAATAAAATTTAATACTATTTGCTCGTTGAGTTACTTAAGAATTGAGATGTAACTATTAACTAAGGAGGTGTCTGCAATTGACTTCCCTACTTTGTTCTTTTCCAAGTAAATATGCATTGGTAGGGTAGTGTGTTAATGGGATTTGAACTCCTCTCTCATTCCACCTTCATTGTATTATTGACTCGTTCTGACGACTTTATCTAAGTCTCAGCATCATGGCCTCTAGAAGTTCTGACGGCATGGATAACTGTTGCAAATTCAATACAAACGTAAGAACACCGGTATATGATTTGAACGGGTTAAGCATATAAAATTACATACATTAAATAAGATTCCAGCATGAAATTTGAAGGGAATTAACACGAAATTCCCAACCTGTGAAAAACAAAAATAGAGAAAACACACGCAAAAAAATAATAATAATAATAATCACACGCACAAGACAGTATTTGTATGGTTTGGCAATCACACAACATTATTTCAGATTGGATCGTCATCCAGATCAAACATAACTAAGTTTCACAAAGCCTAACAAAATTTTCTAATGCATATAAAATTCCATCATCTTCTAAAATTAAGGGTTAAGCATGTGTTTAGTGCATCAATACATTAAATAAGATTCTAAAACATGTTCAAATTCCAAATTCCACAGTGTATGGACATAAGCCATGTCCTAAAATAAATAAATAAATAAAATCTAGCATCTATTGTTGGGAAAAATTTTATATAAGTGAGAATAAATTTTAGCAAGTATAACGGAAGCACAATCACATAAGAATATAAAGATTTACGTAGAAACCCCTTCTTCTTGAAGGGAAAAATCATTGGATAAACTCCGAATAATTTCATATATTAAATAGGATTACAACACTTTAGAGATATAACTTGAGCAAAAATTTCTCTTTTTCTTTTCACTCACTACTCTTTTTTTCACTGTATATCTCTCACAATTTTCTCTTGCTCTCTATATTTTTCTCTTCTTTTTTACTTGCTCTTACTCATACAATTCTTCCAGACTGCACTCCCCTTAGTCTCACTCGTTGGGACTTCTCCTCTTCTTGCTCACTGGCCGAATGGTGTACTTTATATTTCTTCATCCTTTTCTTCTTTTCTTCCTTTAACGTGTCTCACAAGTTTAACATCACATCTTTATTTATGCAGCTTGACTTTTGTACATCACTTCATAAATGTTGCTAGACTTTTGTACATCATTATAGAGAAAAAGATAAATCCAATTCTTCTATTTTGGTCAAGCTACTCCAGCAAAACCCATTTTACTTTGCTGACTTCACAGCACTTGTCCAAGAAGCTCATTTAATGAGCTAAGCAAAAGGGTGGGCTGGACATGTGGGTGTCGGCACCCAACATCTATATATAGGAAGTTGTTTTGTACAGAAACACATACAGTAAACTTCTCTTCTCAGAAAATATTGGGTGCTATATGGGTTTCCGATTCCACAAGATGCTTTTGCAAGTCACATGGGTTGGTGTGTTATTATCAGTGACTACTTCAGCCTCAGCTGTACTATCATATCCATCAGCCCTACCTAATTGTCAGAACAGTTGTGGAGGTGTAGAAATTCCATATCCTTTTGGAATGAATCAAGGATGTTATCTAGATGAAAGTTTTTCCATCACTTGTGATAACTCGACAAGCCAACCTATGTATGGAGATGTCATTGTTAAAAACATTTCCATCGAAGACCACAATATAGAGATCTTGGCCTATACAGCCATTGACTGTTCCTATAGGCATATCGATAAGTCTGTCATCAATAATTCCAATAGCCCCAATGGTCCCACCCTCTGGTCCCTTTATTTCACAATTTCTGACACTCAAAACGTATTCATGGCCGTCGGGTGTGACACTTACGCATACCTTAATGGTTTTAAGAACAGTGAATCTTTCTCCCTCGGCTGCATGTCGGTATGTGTAAGCGCTAGTAATGCGGTTAATGGCTCTTGCTCTGGGATCGGCTGTTGCCAGACGGAAATTCCTAAAGGAATGAAAAATATTAGTTTGAAAGCACACAGCTTTAATAATCATTCAGAAGTACGCAGTTTTAATCCATGTAGCTATGCCTTTATTGTGCACAAAGACAAGTTCAATTTCTCGGTTGATTCCCTCCGAAATCTTTCTAAGAAGATGCCAATGGTTCTTGATTGGGCGGTCGCGTGTTACAAATAATTACGTGTGCATCATCATGAAATCATAAACTCATAGAAACTGTGAAGTTTCTTTGAGTTTTACCATCAAGCTATATCAATTCCTATATTTAATAACATACTGTTCATAGTTGCTAAATTTTTGCCCAATAAAATTTCACTTGCCCCCCTTAAACAAAATGTTTGACCCACTTAAACAAAAAGAAAAACCCCATAAAAAATTTACAAATCGAATATCCCAGAAAAACAAATTAGAAACCCAACAAAGTCACCAATAAAAAAAGCTAAATAAAATTGAGCACATTCAGCCAATTTATCAAAAACATTAGCCTAGCCCTTAAAAAGTTTATAAAAAAAACCTATATGAACTCAAATCATTCCATCAAATCTTCCCCACACCCCCCCCCCCCCCCAAAAAAAAAAAACCCTAACCTAGGGAGAGACTCTAGTGCTAAGACATGAGGCAAAGGGAGTGAATACTGAGACCAAAATGCAGCAGCATCGGTACCAGATCTGCTTTTGAGAGAGACCAAAACTACACCAGCAAGTTATTTCCCTCTCTCTGCCTCATCTTAGCTGAGGCAAAGGTAGAGCATACACACACACTCTCTCCCTCTCTCTCTCTCCCCTTTACTGTTTGGACCCATGTATTGGGTGTTCTTTATTTTTAGATTTTTTATGAACTATCCATGTGCTGATTAGATGATTTCATTTTTTTTTATAACATACTAGTTATTAACCTGTACCTCGCATGGTTTTTTTAGAAGTAGAAATACTTTTTAAAAAGTCATATATTACATAGAATTTTTTTTATTAGTATTTTGTGTAGGCCTCTTTTATTTTGTGGTTGAATTTGATTATATATATATAAGTTGTAAATATTATGCATGAAATTATTTTAGTGTATTTGAGGACCATGGCATTAATGTCTAGTGGTTCTTCCACTCAATTGTATAATTCCATGTGTGCAAATTAACTGGGTTAGATGTTAGTCACAATCTAGATCCATCATCATTCTAATCAAATTAGGTGCCATTTTCATCAAAGGACGGGGATTTCCTGCATATAAGCTCTTGTCTCTCATCTAAACTAGACGGCCAATCTCCTCTTTCTCCTTAAACCCACCTCTCTCCTCTCTCTCATTCGCTTCCACCTCTGTTTTTCTCTCCACCAGTAAGAGGATCATGGCCAAAGGATCACGACTAACTGGAAGAAAACACTCTCTCTTTTTAAAACCCTATCAACGCCTCTCTCTCATCCTCCTTCTTTGTTCTTCTCAAAAACCCCAAGCACTACCACATGCTCCACCTTTCCCATCCCGTGCCCACCTCTCCGCCACCTAGGACCACCGATTCTACCACCCATCTTTTTAAGGCTTCGATTTTTTCTAGGTTTCTTACCATATCCCTCTACATTTGATATTATTTTGGTTTGTTTTGTGTGATATATTTGGATGATTTAATTCGGGTTTTTTGTTGTTGTGATAATTAAATTTCTTGTTTGTAATTTTCATAAAATTACCATTTTGGCTAGCTTTAGTTCTTGCTGTGATATATTTGTAATTTTTGTTTTGTAATTTTTTTTTTTAAAAATATTTCCCAGGCTCTTAGCTAGTTTGAGTTTGTGCAAGAAGGTTCTGTTTTAAGGTTGTGTTGGGTTTGGTAATTATGATGTTCTCATCCATAAATTTTTGTTGTAATTGGAGTGTTAAGAACCTTAGACATGGTAATTTTCAGGTATATACTATATCAAGAAATAAAGGAATTCCCTTTTCATCCATTTGGCAAAAATTGCACCCAAAGAACAAAATTCCTTCATTGGTGACATGTAGCAAAAGTATGGACCATGGGCGAAAATTGTATTCTTGTGATTTAAAGTTGCATTTCATGGGGGACTAATGGTTGCTATCCTATTTGTTCATAGATTGAAAAAATATTTATTACTCTAATAGATCAATGACTCATGTTACATATATGATTACATGTTAGATGTTAATATGGTAGAAAATTGGTGCTTTAAATTGCACATACAACAAGCAATTATTGTATCCTCATTAAAACTTGTAATATTGACATTATTATAGCAAAATTAGTTACTTTTCACCTAACTTTTGTTAATGACTGTTGTAATATGTGACCATTATTTGTGAGCATTGTAATGATGATGTTTTCTCCATGGTGTTAAATTATTGCAGGCAATCTTGGTCCTTCCAATTCTTTGCCCTCGCTTACATGGGCAATAAGGTTAAAAATTGCTAAAGGAACTGGTACAGGTTTAATGTACATCCATGAGTTCAGCCCCTAAAAATATGTTCATGGCAACATGGTTATAGACCTAGCATTGTTGCCTAAAGTGTATGCAAAGAAGCAAGTTGTTGCAGCATTTTATATTGCACTAAATTGCATTGAACTTGATCTAGAGATGCGACCTAGGATGCAAACATTGTTAGAGAGTCTTGATTGTATAAAATCACAGAGAAGAAAGTAAAGAACTTTGTAGAATTTTGGTTCTTGTTGTTGATTTTTTATGTTGAAGGTGTTTGGTTTGTTAGTAGTCCATGGTTGGAGGGGGATTTGGATGTATATTTTCCTAAAAATATTTTTGTGAGCCAATTTATTGATATATGAAGAATGTACAGAGAGTTAGTTCCAAACACTATTTCTAGTAGGCTTGCAATGAATGTGTATCAATCTAACCAATGTGTGTAATTAATGTTTCAGGATATTTGATCCCTTCCTTAATCTTACTGATATTTTTAATGTCAATATTTGTAAAGTTGTAATTTACAACTGTGTTTTTTGTTGGCTTTTATTCCGTGCCAAATTTGATTGTAATTATGTTCAATCGTTTAAAACCCTGTATTTGTTGTGGGACTTGATGTAAGGGGTGTGTGAGAGAAAGAGTGTTGAAGACTCAAGCATTTGAAGAAGTGAAGGATTCTCGCGGGTATCTCGCGGGTATCTCGCGACCAAGCTTCCCGCGAAGTGAAACATGTGCCAGGCACATGCTGGAATGCGAAGAGTCATGCTAGGTGGAGACAACTGTGTCTCGCGAGTATCTCGCGGGTAAGGCCTTCCCGCGAGACACTCGCGAGACTAGCTGTTCTGCCAGCTTGTACTTTTTGAGTCACACCTTTTGCACCTCTCCTATATATACCATCATTACCCACATTTGTTGAGGTATGCTTCAGAGAGAAAACCCTAGCCAAACACATTGGAAATTAGAGATTGTCTTCCCCACCTTCTCTAAACAATTTGCTTGTGGTATCTCCTCAACCCTTCCCTCTCCATTGTCCATATCTTTGAGAGGTTGATAGCCCAAACACTTGACACACCTTAGAGAGTGCTGAGTGACGTTTTTGGTGCTGCTGGGAAGCATTGGAAGAAGCCTTTAATGGCAGATGCAACATGGAGCTTGTTGCGGGATCCGGATAACTAGGACAAGACACGGTTCCGAGAAGCCTTGTTGGAGTAGGAGCTTGGAGGGCTTAGGTACATCGGGTAGACTAGGCTTGGAGGGTCTTTTGCTAATCCATGTATCCCAACTGATTGTCTAGTGGATCGATTTCCGCTTGGAGGGCGGCGGAGAGGTTTTTCGCCGAGTTCTTCGGTTTCCTCTTCGATAACACGTCTCGGTGTTATTTGTGTTTGCATCCTTCTTCCCTACTCTTGTTCATTTCAATTTTACTGCTGAGTTGCTTTAAATTATGGATTAGAGTAGTTGTTTGTTTATACGCTTGTGTTTACACTATTCCGCACTTGTTAGTAAGTTAGTGTAAAATCAACCAAGTCGTAATTTGAATTTGGGGGTCTAAACCGCTCGTGTGTTTTCAACACATTTTCGAGCTTTCAATTGGTATCAGAGCAGGTACACTTGCTGAGGTTTAATTACCTAAGTGTGATCCTTGACCCTTCTTGAGATGGACCGGTCTCAATCGCTCAATGTTCCACCATTTTTTGATGGGAACAATTATGCATTCTGGAAAGTTAGAATGAGAGCATTCTTATGCTCTATCGATGATACCGTTTGGGATGCGGTTGAGATGGGTTGGACCAAACCGGTAGCTCCTAAGTCCACTTGGGATAAGGCAGCCCTTGCGGCAGCAAATGCTAACAGTAAAGCTTTAAATGCTATCTTTTGTGGTGTGTCCCCTGATGAATTCCACAGGATATCTCATATGACAATAGCCAAGGAAGCTTGGGAGATTTTGGAGACTACCTATGAGGGTACAAAGAAAGTCAAAGACACAAAGCTCCAAATGCTCACCGCCAAATTTGAAGAACTCAAGATGAGTGATGATGAACCATTTGACTCATTCTATGGGAAGCTCAATGAAATTGTCATTGCTAAACTCAATCTTGGGGAGAAGATTGAAGACACTAAGGTGGTGAGAAAGATATTGAGGTCCTTGCCTGAAAGTTTTAGAGCAAAGGTTACAGCCATAGAAGAGAGCAAAGACTTGGATGAGATTAAGATTCAAGAGCTGATCGGGTCTCTCCAAACGTATGAGCTGGGACTTGCCTTCCCATAAGACAAGCAAATCGCTTGCACTTAAAACCATCACCGAAAGAATAAATGATTCTTCCGAAGAAGATGGAGTTGAGAAAGAAGTAGCATATCTTGCAAAGAATTTCCGCAAGTTTCTGAAAATGAAGAACAGTGGGAAACCGTTCAATAGAGAAAAGTTCTCTCCTTCAAGAGGTGATAGGAAAGAGTTTAAGAGAAAAGAAGGAAAGGACTATCAACCTTCTCCAGACATTGTGTGCTATGAGTGCAATGGTCATGGACATCTAAAGAAGGAGTGTCCGAATTTTTTGAGGGGAAAAGGAAAAGCATATGCTACAACGCTCAGTGATTCTGAATCTTCTGATTCTGACTCGGAAGAGAGCTGTGACGGTGAGGGAAACTACTCCGCTTTCATGACTATTGCTCATGAAGATTCCTCGGACGACTTGGGTGCACTTGAGAAGGAACTTGGTGAGCATTCTGATTCAGAATCTGCTGGAGTTGTGGAAGAATCAGACGCTGAAGAGGAAGAAAATTCAGCTAATCTTCAAGAAAATTACTCCTCACTTCTTGAGAAGTCAGGGGAATATGCAAGAATAGCCAAGGCAGCTGTGAGAAAAATGAAGAAAGCAGAGGAAGACTACCGAAGTCTCATGATCAGGCATAAGGAGGCCAAATGCGAAATAGAAGGACTGAATGGTGAGCTATCAGAAGCATACTTGAAGATCAGATTTCTTGAACAAGAGGTGGTGCAAGCGCAAGCCAAGATAGAGAGGGTCTCCTCCAGAAAGTTGGATGATGTTATCTCATCCCAAAAACATTCTTCAGACAAGTCCGGATTGGGATATACCGGAGGGAGTAGCTCATCAGTCAAAGCTACCAAAGAAGTGAAATTTGTGAAGGCCGTAGAGCCAATTGTAGAGGAGGCTGTTCCTGAGAATGTTAAGGCTGAAAAGAAGAATGTAATTGAGCAACGGATGATGAATAAGCCCCGAAATCAAGCTGGAGGTAGACACGAAACCAGAGCAAGATCTCTCTCAAGACCTCAACGGGGTTCTAGAACGGATTATGTGTGTCACTATTGCGGATTGCAAGGACACACCAGACTCAACTGTCAAAAATTGAGAGCAGACAATAATGCAAGCATTCCTCGATCACGTGGAAGAAGGAATGACAATAGAGCTTGGGGTGGTGAGAACTCAAGAAGCCAAACTCGTGATGCCGGAGTGACAGACGTGATGAAGATGATCGGTGCCTTCACCACTTGCTTGGAGAGTTTCACCAGGAGGTTTGAAAGTCCCAACTCTCGTACCCAATCCGTCAAGGATATCACCCCAAACGCACGTGACGTGTGGGTGAAGAGGGGTACTCATGCATAAGCACTATAATATGTCCATGCATTAATTCTTTCCATTTTTAGGGACATTTGTTGTTGCATTGTATCATGCATTATTTTCATAGTTTGCACCTGTTATTGTTGATCTTTCTTTTCTTGTTCTGTTTTTGGGTGTGTTTCAAAAACTTCAAAAACCATAAAAATTATAAAATCCAAAAAGTTTGATCACTTTGTTGAGTTTTGTCTCAAAATATGTTTTGCCTTGTACCTTTGTACTTATGGTTTTGTGCATTTAACGAGCTTAGCTTGTCCCTCATGCACTCATATCATTGTGGAAGAAATTCTGAAATCTATGTGACTGTTGTAAATAGATCTTCAATCTTGTCATGAATGATTAGTGAATGGTTGTGTTGATCTTGAGACATGCATAGACTCATGCCTATATATCTTCCCACTTTTATTTTTTTGCTTTGCTTAAAAGAGCTCTCTAAATGTAAATCTCCAAATGAAAAGAGATATAGAGCTGCAAAAGCCTGTCGCACAAACTAGTATTCGACTAGGAAAAAGGGAAAGCGACCAAAATAAATTGTATGATGCCCAAAAAGCCAAAGGCTAACTCATCAATTGAAATATCAAAAATTTCAGGCATCTCTCTCTCTAAATGAGATTCTCTTTGCTAAAAAGTTGCAATTGAATTGTTAAGAATGGAGCCAAATGAAAAGCTTCAATGAATTGTTGTCAAGTTCGTGTGGGAGGTCATATATGCATGTTTCCATAATTGAGATAGGTCACATAATCTAGTGCTAGTTGTGTATGCCTTGATTGAATTGATCATTGAAGCTTCACATTGGACTAAGGACTATCTCATTTTTGATATCCACACACAACACACAAGTCTATGCTCTATGAATGTCATAATCATTTGTGTGATTGTACTTGATTAAATGTGTTTCACATGCTCAATCTTTGTTGATCAAATCCAAAAAGATTTTTGTGAGTTTTATTTGTTTTTGAAAGTGTTTTTAGACTTTCTTGTGTTTCTTTTTGGTCAAAATGAATTTTGTGTGTTTTTCATCAAAAACTGGTTCAGTGGCTTTCTCGCGAGAAGCTCGCGACTAAGAAGCTTCCCGCGAAATGCTGTTTGGCAAAAACTGAAATTTTCTTGAAATTTTCTTAGAGCTTCTCGCGAAAATTTTGTGCTTCAGTGGCACCTTTCGCGGTTGTCTCGCGACTGTCTCGCGGCTCCCTATCCCGCGAAAAACGCGTATTTTCAGTTTTATAGGGCTGATGTGACAGTTTTTCAAATCATATCAAACTTCCCTCTTTCAACTCCTTCGAACCTCTCTCAACCCAAAGTCACTATTCCATCAAACCCCACTCCGAACCAAGCATTTTTCTGCATTTTCTTCTTCAAGGTATGTTAATTACTCACTTCTTTTTAAGATTTTACTTAGATTTTGCAGATTTTTGGTTAGGGTTGTGATAATTGGGGATTTTCGAAATTTTGAGTTGTTTTTCTAAATTGGGTGTTGTTCATGCCAAATCTTTGATTGGGTTTTGTTTATTGTGATATGGTTGCATCTGTGTTGGCCCCTTGTGGCATTTTAAAGTGTATTTAGGCATATTTTCACCATGTTCATGCATTGTTCATACTCAAAGTGTTGTTATGCACATTAGGTGTTTGATTGAATGTCTAAATGACATTGTTGTGCCTAATTGGTCTCAAGTGAGTCCAAATTTCAAGTTTTTCATATAACTTACCATGTTTTGGTCTAGAATTGATACTTGATCATGTGTGCATTACACTTTGCACATGTTGCACTCTCTTGGTAAACAACTAGGCACACACTCATGCATTTCATGTTACAAACTCATATGCATTCACACAAACACACACTTGCACAATGATTTAATTTCATTCAAAATGTCCTGTTTTACAATGCATTTGTGTTATAGGTTAATGAAGTTTGTGGTATAGCTTACCCTGTTGTGTTGGAAATGCTCTGTTTTTACACCTTACTCTGTTTTGGGAATATCTCACTAAGTGTAAACTAACTTGAATCTAATCAAGTTTTTGTTCTTGTGTTGTGTGCTCTTGTGCTCTATGTGTTGTGTCCTCTTGTGCAGATGTCTCCCACCAAGCATGCCGGTACCAAGAAGAAGGGTCCCAAGCGTGCTCGTACTGACTCCGATAACTTCAAATCCGCAGAGGCAGATATGAAGTACAATGATTGCTACAAGAGAGCAACCATTGTCATGGAAAGGGTGGTTCAATTGGAGGATCTTGAGAACACAGTCATTCCGGATGTGTTCAAAGAAAGAACGTGGACAAAGTTGCTAAATCCAGTTGGGAATGTCTACTCGGAAATTATTAGAGAATTCTTCTCTAATGCTGAGGTGGAAGATGATAAGATCCTTTGCTGGGTGAGGCACAAAGAATTTGAGATCACCAGGGACAGCATTCAAGACTTCCTGGAGATTCGTCCTCCCTCACAGCCGATGACAGTTCAGTATGATGAAAGATTGGGGCATATCACGGAGATGATAACAGCCCTTGGTGGGGTTCCAAAGAAATCTTCAATGGATACTCTCAAGTTCTCTCTAGAAATGAGAACTCTCAGCTACGTCATGATCCATAACTTGTATCCGGTCACCAACCTCACCACTCTATCGGCTCCAAGGACGAGGTTTCTCTACGACCTCTTCACTCACAAGGAGATTGATATCTGCAGCCACATCTTCCACATTCTGAAGAAGAGCATCACGAAGCAAAATTCCCGAACCATAATGCCCTTTCCCTCACTGATCATGGGTCTCATTGCCAAGACAAAGCTGAAATTCCCTAGTGGCCTCACTGTTGTTCAGAGGGATTACCCCATTGGTGCAAACACTCTGACTCGGAGCTCAGCACACATCAAAGGCCCCAAGACTGGTCCTCATCTCATTCCACCGTCTAGGAGTGTGCCTCAGGATGTCCCAGAGGAGGGTGGAGATACTGAGGAGGAGATTGAGAGGTTCACTTCTGCTCCAGAGACTGCACAGCCATCATCTTTTGCTCCAGCACAACCACAGGGTCTCAGCAAGCTTGATCAGATCCTAGCCAAGATGGACCACATGTCTACAGTGCTTGATACTCATGTGCAGCACACAGCGGATCAGTTTGCATACCTTCAGGAGCAGATCACTACCCTATCCGCTCAGATTCAGAGCTTATCCCCTACACATGGTTCAGACTCCGAATCCGACCAGTTCTAGTCCTTTGGCCATTCCGGTCAAAAAGGGGGAGAAAATTTTGAGGGGGAGCTGATGAACAAGAGCTTGCACAGCCTTAGGGGGAGCGCAGCTTAGATACTTAGATACATAAACTATTGGTTATTGGTTTTTACAAACGGTTTTTCTAAGTTTTTTATTGTCTTACTGTTTTTAAGTTTATACTTCTGACTCTTATGTTTTTAACTTCAGTATTAATTTCAGTATTTTTTCAGAAGTTTGTGTTTATGTTCTATGCTTTGTGGCATATGTGCTTTGTGGCATTTTTTGTTCTTGTACCCATGTTGCTTATGTAAGCTTTAAGGGTTTGTTGCATGCATAGTTTGTAGGTCTTTGTGGTTTGTGCCATGCTTTTGCTATACCATGCTAATGCAACCTTTTTGCATGTTTGCTTGTTGTTCAATGTCATGCATTTTACTTGTTGTTCAATGCCATGCATTCTACTTCAAGTACATCACTCTTGTGCCCTTGTAGGATTGTTCCTAGATGCATATACGTTCTATGCATTGGTTGAGTGATGAACACTCTTGTGCCCTTGTAGGATTGTTCCTAGATGCATATACGTTCTATGCATTGGTTGAGTGATGAACACTCTTGTGCCCTTGTAGGATTGTTCCTAGATGCAAATACTTCGTGTATTTCGCATTGGTTGAGTGTTGGAGTTGCAAATGATTCTCTTCAAATGAGCTTATCATCTTGCATATCCGGATGTTCATTTCATGTGTAAATGAGCATAGTAATTGCTTGTGTATAGTGATTACTTGTTTGATCTTGCCATGATCTAGTGTTTCTATTTCATTTAGCTTGATCTTGTATTTATTGCTCCATATGCATTTCAAGTTTTTCTACATGCAATGATATTAGTGTGTTGTTGTATTTCAGGAGATACTTGTTCATATGTTCAAGAGCTCATCAGAATCTAGAATTAGGTGTGAGTGAGTTTTGCCTTTGTTCCCAAACTCACGTTTAAGTCTAGAGTCTGTTTTAGGGTTTTGTCACGGAATAGCCAAAGGGGGAGATTGTAAAGTTGTAATTTACAACTGTGTTTTTTGTTGGCTTTTATTCCGTGCCAAATTTGATTGTAATTATGTTCAATCGTTTAAAACCCTGTATTTGTTGTGGGACTTGATGTAAGGGGTGTGCGAGAGAAAGAGTGTTGAAGACTCAAGCATTTGAAGAAGTGAAGGATTCTCGCGGGTATCTCGCGGGTATCTCGCGACCAAGCTTCCCGCGAAGTGAAACATGTGCCAGGCACATGCTGGAATGCGAAGAGTCATGCCAGGTGGAGACAACTGTGTCTCGCGAGTATCTCGCGGGTAAAGCCTTCCCGCGAGACACCCGCGAGACTAGCTGTTCTGCCAGCTTATACTTTTTGAGTCACACCTTTTGCACCTCTCCTATATATACCATCATTACCCACATTTGTTGAGGTATGCTTCAGAGAGAAAACCCTAGCCAAACACATTGGAAATTAGAGATTGTCTTCCCCACCTTCTCTAAACAATTTGCTTGTGGTATCTCCTCAACCCTTCCCTCTCCATTGTCCATATCTTTGAGAGGTTGATAGCCCAAACACTTGACACACCTTAGAGAGTGCTGAGTGACGTTTTTGGTGCTGCTGGGAAGCATTGGAAGAAGCCTTTAATGGCAGATGCAACATGGAGCTTGTTGCGGGATCCGGATAACTAGGACAAGACACGGTTCCGAGAAGCCTTGTTGGAGTAGGAGCTTGGAGGGCTTAGGTACATCGGATAGACTAGGCTTGGAGGGTCTTTTGCTAATCCATGTATCCCAACTGATTGTCTAGTGGATCGATTTCCGCTTGGAGGGCGGCGGAGAGGTTTTTCGCCGAGTTCTTCGGTTTCCTCTTCGATAACACGTCTCGGTGTTATTTGTGTTTGCATCCTTCTTCCCTACTCTTGTTCATTTCAATTTTACTGCTGAGTTGCTTTAAATTATGGATTAGAGTAGTTGTTTGTTTATACGCTTGTGTTTACACTATTCCGCACTTGTTAGTAAGTTAGTGTAAAATCAACCAAGCCGTAATTTGAATTTGGGGGTCTAAACCGCTCGTGTGTTTTCAACACATTTTCGAGCTTTCAATATTCATCAAGCTAATGAGTTTACTTTCGTTTATGTTCAGAAAACATTTATCGATGTTGTCACCAATCACCATAGCTCTGTTGAGTTTGATTTCCTGAAGAGTATTTTTCTTATAAAAGAAAGCCAAATAAAAGGAAAATTTCAACAAATCTATTGCTAAATTTAAACTTCCTGAATTTAAATTTCCATCCATATCACTATATTGCATTCATTAGTTTCATTTCTTGAAGAGTATTTTTCTTATAAAAGAGAGCCAGTTAAAAGGAAAATTTCAACAAATCTATTGCTAAACTTAAGCTTCTTGAATTTAAATTTCCATCCACATCACTATATTGCATTCATCTAAAGCTGCCTTTGTTTAAATATGCAAATACATAGATACAAAAATATAGAAATGAACTTTTCCATTGCATATGAAAATATCCACCCATTGCAATTATAATAGATACCTAACTAGAAGCTTACTCAAACAAGCACATATAGGACCTAAGATGTTTAAGTAGCTTCATTTGTTACAAAATATGTTTAAAAAGATTCTATAAGCTTAAATGTGCTATCCAAAAAATCTGTCCAAATTTTCAGATATGCTCTTCAAAAATCTGTCAAAGTCAGGTGTGCTGTTCAAAAAATACTATCAAAGTTCTGTCCACTAGCTATTATAACTATGCAATATGTTGTCCAACAATTGTGCAAAAAAAAAAAAAAAAAAAAAAAAGAAGGAAAAACAACCAATATATTGTTTTTCAAAGGTTATCAATATCAGGATCTACTAAAGCTTGCAAAATATGCCACCAAATATGAATCAGTAAATGGAAAAAAAAAATAACTAAAAGGAAAATATAAGTTTAAGTTATAGCAAAATTCATAAAAACTACGCACACCTAACTCAAGTAATATAACCCAACGTGATCTTATCCAACCAAAAATCTACAATCAAAAGATTCCTACATATGACATTTAAACAAATCAATATTTCATTTTCTATGCTAATGAAAATAATTGGGTAGTAGGATATTAGACAAAATTTATAAGTAATAGCAGTAATTGGTTTATAGGATATAACCAAAGAAATTTATATGCGTACCTGATTCAGATCCTATAACCCAACAACATTGCCTTTTCCAACCAAATTACTAAAACTAAAATATTCATGTATATGACATTTAAATAAATTTATGTGTCACTTTTTAATAGTAGTAATTGTTTAATAGGATATTAGACAAAATATGTAATTAGTAGCATCATACCTAAGTTATGTTGTCTACTAATTGTGATGGTTGTTCAACATTACTATGTTCTTTGTGAGAATTAATATTAACTGAGGAATCGACTTATGTGAAAAAAAAGATTGTCGCATAAATCAAATTTATGAACCTACAAATTCATATTTTGTAATGGAATGTAAATGAACTTACTCTATTTAGGCCACCACATGGTTGAACTTGTCTTGCTCCACTAGTCTTTTTGGGTTGAGCCTTCTTACTTTGAGAATTTTTTTTTTCTTTTTCCTTTCTAATGGACTTTTCAACATTTCTCACTTCTTGCAAATGCTTCAATAATTTGTCAAAACATTTATCAACATGTTCATACATCATCTCTCTCTCTCTGTTGCAAGTGTGTTTATTTGAAGACATTTGTGACTCAAATGAGAGAGAAGCTTTCCCATTGACTCTTGAGCACTACCATTAACATCAATGCCACGATAGTCCTTGATAGAACCAACCTTTGCATCTTGTGTCTATCTTTTCAATACATAAAGGCTGGAATTTTCTTAACATTTTTCTTGTCAAAAACTTTTAAAGCATGGGAACATAGAATTTCGAAAAGGCTAAACTTCATCCAGCTGCATTGGACTATAGTCGTTGAGGCTTTATATTTGACTAAGTGCTCTTGAGTTCTGTTTTGATATTTCACTCTGATTTTGTAATAGAATCAGATCTACTGGCCTTTTAAATATTACAATCCACAATCTTCACATATTCATCTTGAAACATTTTGAATATTTCTGGAGTGTACAACTCTACAATATCTCTCAACATCTCAAAATCAACTAGTAAAATTGGTGCTGTTTGCCTCATTTTGAACTCTGCTTGTAGTTCTTGACTTCGCTTATCAAACAATACCATAGAATAATGTTCAAAAATTTGCAAAAGACCATGTTTTCGCTTCAAGTATCTTCAACACACTATTTATTGACTCATTGTGTTGAGTGCTTTTCATATCAACAGTGAACATATGTTGACCATATACCATAGTCCATTTCTCTTTCACATCAAACATTTCACGTAACCATGGATTATTAGTAAGATCATATGTCTCAAGCATGTTATTCAAAGCAACTATCCATTCATCTTCATCTTCAAAATCATACACACAATTACTAAGATCATTTTGAAATTGGCTTGATGGATTATATACATGATGTAGATGCTTAGCAGCATTCTAATAAATCTGCCACACATATAGATAGTGATTTGATTTAGGAAACACATCTGCTATTGCATTAGCCATTGCAGCAAATTAATCTGTAAATATAGTTCTTGGTTGTTTCCCTGACATTGCACTCAAAAAAGTTTCAAACAACCACTTGAATGACATTATATTTAATCATAAATTGAAGCTGCACCAAAGATAATTGATTGTTTATGATGATTAACCCTAATGAATGGAGCAAAGGGTCAACCATATGAATTTGTTTGATAAGTGGTGTCAAAACATATAGCATCCCAAAAGTGTCCAAAATCAACTATAGATCTAGAATCAGCCTAAAAAATATTCAAAATTTGATTATCATCATCAAGTTGTATAGAATAAAAATAAGATGGATCTTCTAATTGCATCCTTTTAAAGCAATCCATCAACGCATGACCGTCTCCTCTCTTTAAAGCCTCTCTCATCTTGGAATTTACATGATTTTTATAGTCAACATTCAAAAATCCAAGATTTTCATAACCACCAACTTGCATGCTCAACAAATCTATGGTTTGTTTTATTGATACTGCAAATTTTTTTGCATCATCCATAAAAGCTTGTTGGGCAGGTGTAATTTTTCTATTTGATCTTAACATATGTTTCATTGGAGAAGGAGCAAACTCATGATTATGCTGTTCGTGAAAAGAACAACTTCTAACATACCATCCTTTTGAAGTTGACAAGTCATTTGTACTAAACAACTAATTTGTTAAATTGGGTGATGGAAAGATACCTGTTCATGACGTTTGTCAATAGCTCGTTCACCTTGTTTTGAACAGTAAAATGTCCTCCTCTTAACATGTCCAACACTTCCTTGCCTTATATAATGTTTCCTTACATTGAAGTCCATTTTGTGAGCATATTGTTTGTAAAACTCATATGCATTATCATAACAATCAAATTTCATTCCAATCGTTGGTGCCTTAATCTCCTTATTGTGTTTACTTGGGGTGTTTGGACTTCCATCAATAGGTTCTACTTGGGCTTCTTCCTAAATCCAAAAACCAATAAAAAGCAATAGTGTTAGGAATATTCAATATAAAAAATAAAATTCAAATTTTCTTTTATTAAAGACAACAAAGAAACCATAGTTGCTTATAGTCTTATAAATAGTTACGATGAACAACAACAAAAATATTCAAAACTCAAAATACCTAAAAATCCTATTCAACATAAATTATACTCAAACTCCCTAAAAATAAGTAGTAAATAAATCCTTGCCACCAA
Source organism: Quercus glauca (assembly GCA_023736055.1). Taxonomy (NCBI): domain Eukaryota; kingdom Viridiplantae; phylum Streptophyta; class Magnoliopsida; order Fagales; family Fagaceae; genus Quercus; species Quercus glauca. The sequence goes on along the minus strand of CM043318.1, from coordinate 80,438,693 downwards.
CAATAAATACCCACTCAAAACCAACAAAACCATCAGCACTTAAGCTATAGAACTCAACTATGGTAATAATGAAAGGACAAATATTCAAACATCAAATATAATGCAATTTGAGAAACAAATTTAAGGAAATAATTATCTTTAAAACAATGTTTATTTTTTCAATTACAATAAATTTAATGAAAATTAGACCTGGAAAAATTGAGAGCTATTGCCTTTGTCACTGTTAGGGAGAATGCCGAGAAACGATGGAGTGATAGGAGTGGTGGTCCTTGGTGGCGAATATATGGGTGTGGCCTGGGAATGGCAAAGAGAGAGAAGGTTGTTAGGAGTGGCATCACACACAAAGAAACCTTCAAAATTATTGGTGTTGTTTGGTGCTTGAGAATCATTAGAGAATACCCAAAATCTCCAAGTGGCCTTGGATTGACCAAAAAGATTTGGTTTTGCAATTAACAGAATTACATAAAACGTTGGCTATAGCAGTACTTTTTTTATTGGTGTTTTTAAAAAAACACTGCTATAGGTATTAAAATGCTACTATAACCAATTAAAAAAAAAAATCACCTATAGTAGCATTTTAGAAATGTTGTTATAGGTTTGGATCTATAGTGATGCTTTCCAAAATGCCGCTATAGACCTAGATGGACCTATGGTAATGGTTCTACATCAACATTTTGTATCGCTACTATAGCCCAGATGGACCTATAGCAGCATTTGCACAATTTATAGCAATGTTTTTCAAATGCCGCTATAGCCCTTGTAATTTTGTAGTGCAAATCCAAACCAAAGACTAAAAAGGAGAAAATATTAGAGGAAGTTGTTACTTGTAGGAGTTGGAAACTCAAGTACATAGTCATTACATAATTTGGAGTTTGGAAGTGATATGTATTATGTACTACAACTATTCTTGATTAGTGGATCATTTAGTGCTAGAGGCTAGAAGAGTTTTTTCTACCAATTTCTCGAGTTTTTCTCTTTATAAACACTTTGATGTCCTGCTATAGTTATATGGGTTTTGCTGTTGTATTTTATATGTATGATATTGTCAATTGGCTAGTTACTTAAAAAAATTGGGCCTAATTCTCCAGTTAGATTGAAATTAACAATGGTCTACTCGCAGTTTGGGTTCTCATCCAGTTTTTATGATTCAGCTATGCTGCCATGTGAATGTCTGAATGATTGTGTAGAGATAAGGACACGTTCCAAGAGAAGGAGGCCTAAGTGGTGGTGCAAGCGGAGGAGTAGTTGGTGTTGTGTTTGGAGTTGTTCATGGAGGCGTAAACGGTGGCATTGGAGGAGGCCTAGACAGTGGTGCAAGCGGAGGCGTAGCTGGTGCAGTGCTTGGAGTTGTTGGGGGAGGCACAAACGGCAGCATCGGAGGAGGCCTTGGAGGTGGTGCAAGTGGAGGAGTAGTTGGTGTTATTCTTGGAGTTGTTGGTGGAGGCGTAAATAATGGCATCAGAAGAGGCCTAGGCGATGGTGCAAGCAGAGGCATAGTAGGTGCTGTGCCTGGAATTGTTGGTGGAGGCACAAACGGTGGCATTGGATAAGGCCCAAACGGTGGCATTGGATAAGGCCCAAACGATGGTGCAAGTAGAGGAGTAGTTGGTACTGTGCCTAGAGTTGTTGGTGGAGGCGCAAAAGGTGGCATCGGAGGAGGCCGAGATGGTGGTGCAAGCGGAGGCATAGCAGGTGCAATGCCTAGAATTGTTGGTGGACGTGCAAACGATGGCATTGGAGGAGGCCTAGGCAGTGGTGCAAGCAGAGGCGTAGTTGGTGATGTGTTAGAAGTTATTGGTGGAGGCACAAAAGGTGGCATCGAAGGAGGCCTAGACAGTGGTGCAAGAAGAGGTGTAGTTGCTGCTATGCTTGGAGTTGTTGGTGGAAGCGCAAATGGTGGTATCAAAGGAGGCCTAAAGGTTGTGACGGTATGCCGGATTTCCAAATAGAACCGTCAGATTGAAGGATATCGCATGATCATGTTTGCACAGTCTACATGCATTTTGTTTGGGAGGAACCAACCACACATGATTAATTTAAATTAATTTTGGTTGGTTAAGCAATTAAAATTAATTAAATACTTTTGTGATTGGTTGTTAGTTAGTGTCAAAAATAGGCTTGCATGCATAGGAATAAAAAGAATAATCAGATAACAACAAAGTTGTGGATAATCAAGACTTTTTGAAGTATTTATCTACAAGATAATCATTGCTAAAAAGACTTGAATTATTAGAAAAAGTTTAATTTTCAGAATATGGATTAAAAACGCATCCAAGTGCAAGTCCCAGCTAAAAAACCTCAAAAAAAGGAGTCGAAAATGGACAAAAACTCAAATGCGGGTCCAGCATCCAAGAGGCCCATTCGGCACTTTCCAAGTGCCGATTGGCACAAATGTGGGCCACGGGCCGAGGGAATTTCGATTGAGATAAATCTCATCCTTTACGAATTTTTAGAGATAAAGACACGTCCCAGTTCGTGTTCCGATCACTCGGCTAATTTTTCAAACATCCCAGCTTCTATAAATAGAGGATGTCTCTCAAAATTCAGCACACTTTTTTTATTCCCTCTTATGTTAAAGATGTTCTGAAGGCTCTTGCCTTAGGAATTTCTTTACTGTAAGAAAAATATTTTAGGCTTTAAAGAGAATTGAATAAATTTCTTTGAATCCTAAAATATCATTTCACAAAGAAAAGCATGCTCATGCAAGAGGTAGTCTATTTCTTTCCCTTTCTTTTCCTGTTCCTTTCTATCAATTTTGTTGGATGATGCATGAATAGGTTTAGGATGTTTTTTGTTATTTCTGATTCTATATACAATTGCCATGTTTTGTTTTAGAGTTTATATATATATATATATATATATATGTTCTAGTTGGTTTGTTGTTATGATTCCTCTCTTGAATCTCAAAATCTGCTAATTATTAAAGATCTTTTTAAACTAAAAACTAATATGAATTTTTTAGATCTAATTATTTAAATTAAAAACTGATATGTATTTTCATTAAATACGAATTTGATTTTTTAACTCTCAAAATTGATTTGTTTTTTCATTAAATACAGATCTAATTTCTTTAACTCTCAAAATTGATATGTATTTTCATTAAATACAAATCTAATTTTATAAACTCTCAAAATTGATCTGTATTTTCATTAAATGTTGATCTGATTTCTTATTCTCAAAACTGATCTGTATTTTCATTAAATACAGATCTGGTTTTTTTTAAGGAAAATTTTCTTTGGCACAAAAATTGCAAATTTTGAAATTTAAGAGAAGAAGTCAAAAGTTGAGATGATTTTTGATTGATGCATGTAACATAGATTTATCTCATGAGTGTAGTTCCTCTTCTAAAAAAGTATTTTTCTTATTTTATTCATAAAAAAAGATCTAATTTTTTTTTACAAATCAAGATTTTCTTATTCACAAAACAGATCTGATTTTTCTCAATGAAAATCACCATTTTTTACTTTGCTCCAAAATAGATTTTATATTTTTTAACAAAAATCTTGTTCTTTATTTTATATAAAAACATATATGATTTTCTTTACAAAACTAATTTTTTCTTTTATCTATACAAATACAGATTTGATTTCTTTTTTAATGAATCAAATCAATTTTCTTTATTTACAAAAACAGATCTGTATTTTTTGTAAAGAAGAGGATACATTCTTAATATAAATTCACTTGAATTAATTTTAGTCAATGTTTGTCATGTATATGCAACATATCATCCACATCATGCAAAAAGGGTATATTGGTCATTAGAGTCTAGAAGACTAGACTCTGTCTGCGCGGAATAAGTGCCTAACACGTTCCTATTCCATAACCTAGGCTCAAAACTTAGTTCTTTTGGATAGGTAGACCAGTGCTTTGTCTTTCTTTTTTATCTTTGGGTAGATTGTAACTAGGACTCAAAACCTTGTAAGGTTCAATTTGCCAAGATTGTATTTATCATTATTTAATCAATGACAATGAAACATTTTGATCATGTATTTTTGTATTTATTTTTTTCTTATTTTTTTGTATAAAAAAATAAGTGGCAACTCCACACCAATTACCCAAAAAGAGAGGTACCCCTTAAAAGTACCCGAATCTCTTTTTTGAGTGCACCCCAATTTTGGCGGTCTGTCACAGGTGGCATTGGAGAAGGCCCAAGTGGTGGTGCAAGCGGAGGAATAGTTGGTGCTGTGCTTGGAGTTGTTGCCAAGATTGTATTTATCATTATTTAATCAATGACAATGAAACATTTTGATCATGTATTTTTGTATTTAGTTTTTTCTTATTTTTTTGTATAAAAAAATAAGTGGCAACTCCACACCAATTACCCAAAAAGAGACTTGCCCCTTAAAAGTATCCAAATCTCTTTTCTGAGTGCACCCCAATTTTGGCGGTCTGTCACTGGTGGCATTGGAGAAGGCCCAAGTGGTGGTGCAAGCGGAGGAATAAAAAATACGTGAACACAATTTTTTATTACCATTCTGACATGGTTAGTAAAAGTGATTCTATACTGCTTATAGTTGACCATATCAAAAATAGTACAACAAGAATACCTTGGCAACCGTCTTTGAGGTATGGATTCCCGCGGTAACCATCCATGCAGAGGTAAAAGTATCCTCCATTTTCGGAACCCTTACAAGTGCTATTTCCTCCGCATGAATAATTCTTTGTGTTCACAGCACATGTTTCATTACCGACCGCCCATATTTCATTTCCGATGGCAGCTAGTCACTTGGTTCTCATCCACCATTTCCTTTCTAATCCTACTGAATGAAGATGACTTATTGCCTATGTAAAAACAATATAAAAAAATAATTAGAAAAGCCATCTTCAAGCCTCGGGAAGATTATCCCAAGCTAAATCGTCATAAGACAAAGCAATATTGGAATTGAAACTCAATCTTCCTTTGGTTCATTCTCTACATATCTGAAACAATAAATAGCACAAATTAGGAAAGAAATTTCATGTCTTCTTCAATTTATATATTGTCTCTATTTGTTTTTGAAGAAAAGGGGGAAAAATCTCATTACATAAATGAAATCCATTTCTCATGACATTGATGGTAACAAAGAATTATTAAAGGAAAACTTAGATACATGAAAAACAATATATGTCCAATAATTGTATTGTATCTAAATAATAGAGTTGTACAATATGTAAATAATACAAAATGGAACAAGCATTTAAATGGGTAAGATGCAATCAGTTAAATACTTCAAAGTAATCATATATAGAACACACAAAAAGAAAACGAAATGCATATGCTCTGTAATTTTATTTTTTTCAAAGTAATCATATAATGGTTTGTAATTGACCTTGAAATCAAGTCAAAAGATTGCAATGGAAAACTTGTAGGAAGGGGTAGATGGGCAAAAATTAAAGACCAGATTTCCAAAAGATAACTTGCCACATCTATGATAGTAAGTATATTAGTATAATGACAGTAGGCTTTATGAATTCTTTTTTCGCAATTACCAAGGTAACTTAGCAAAGGATATACATGAAGAACAAGAAGAATCTTAAGAGATTGCTAACTTAGGATTCCATGCTAGAAAGTTTGCAAAGAAATGCACATAAAATCATGTAAATTCAAGGGAAAAGAAACATCTAGTTCATACTTACAATAAACTAAACTAATAGTTTTTGGTAGTGTAAATTTTACCCATGTGGTAATTTATAAGCCTCTCTCTCTCTCTCATGTTAGACACACAACTGCCTCTAATATGGAGTTTTCAAGACCTTATAATGCTAAAATGTGAGATAAGGCAGGATCAATGTTATCTTAATAAGACCTACAAAAATAAAATTTGTGTTAATAAGTATTGCATTGAAAGAGATCTCAAATAAATATCTCAACCAAGAGAATTTAACAACTCCATTTTAAATTTGTAATCTAATTACATATAGGCCAGCTATTTAATACCAAGATAAGGTCATCAATTTCCTAAAAAAGAAAGAAAAGAAAAGGTCATCAAAACTGCTGAATGCTTAAAAATAACTTTGTCTAATTGGGCCTTATAGAGTTAAATCATTGAAAATAATGAATAAATAATTGTTGCAAAGAAGAAATGCCTTCTAAAGATTAAATAAAAATAAAAATATAAGGCAATATAAACGTGGCATCATTAGAATTTAGAAGACCCATTTACTTCGCCTTTTGTCACGATGACATTTTATTAGTTTCTCAAGATGCTATTCAAAAAGAGCCCCGTTTATTACTTCTCTCGATTTGATCACACGCACGAAGTTGGGCTGAGTCATGCTTGACCCGGTCTGTTACTAAATGATACTGCCTGAGCTCCATTGATTCTCAAATACAACAAAGCACATCCAGCCCAATTGGATCCCAAACCTCATTCAACTTAAGCAAAAACAAACGAGCCCACATTAAATTAGAGGTCCGATTGGGTTTTTTTTGTTATGAGTAATGCTAAATAAAATCAAACTTGGGCCAACGAAGTTCATAGTTGTATCCCGTTGGTTATAGAAGCTTTGGGCTTTTGGGCATTACAACTAGCTGAAGAGGAGCAGCTCTAGCTAGTCATGGTGGAAGGTGATACCAAGGTATGCTTTGATTTTTTCATACTCTTACTATACAACGTGTAACTCCAAATTCTCCAATTGAAGTTGAAGTAGAGCTTACTGGCTTTTTGAAGCGAAATGGAGCGCTCAACAATTATTATGCATTTATACTCAATTTGGTAATGAAACACGCAGTTTTAGTATTGCCCAATTAGCCAAACCAACTCGATTTGTGTTTACTCATGTATGTGCGACAATTTTGCAATAATCTTTTTTATTTATTTATTAATATGAAAGGAATTAAAATTTTATAAAGCCTAATTTAGGAGGGCGGAAACAGTAAAAGGCATTTATTTGCAATGGCAGTTTATTTTAAAGTTTAAACTAATGCTCTGAAACAAACTGTCAAAATTGATTATTAAATACTTCGAATTGTACTGGGTTTTTATTGTCTAATCCGGGGAAGGAAATGCCCAATTACAACCCAAAACTATTGCAGTCCAGTCCAAACTTCATTAAACCCAACTCAAGCTAAGCCCAGAATAAAAAAAACCATCAGCCCACTCTAAACCCAAAAATAAATTCATAAAATAGAACCCAAGCCCAAACCCAAAGTCGAATTTAGAAACCAATGACAAAGCCCATTGAAAACTTTCCAAATCTATTTATTATACTGTATTTTATTTATTTATTAACTATATAAAAAAGAGCTAAGAGCTGTAGGAACAGTAATTTTGGTTTGTTGAAACAAAACAGTTCAGAAAAACTAATTAATTGAAACTCATAAATTGTTCATAAAAATAATCTGAAACATGGCACTTTTTAAGCGTTCAAATATTATTCTCTGAACTATGGTCTTCCTATTGAGTTATATGAGTACATATTTGTATTCTAGATATCTTTGGTGCTGTGACTCAATTTTTAAATGAGCTTAACTTTATATAGATTTTCATTTTCATTTTTTTTTCTCCACTAAAATATATAACAATTGGTGTCAATGGAATTTTATGTTTATGTACGGATATGATTTGATAATCTTTAGGATTCACAAGGTTATTGGTTGGACACTGGACTTTTACTAAAGACTAAAGAGTTGTGTATTTTTTTTTTTTTTGGTCAGCAAGGAGATAACATTAGATTAAGTAACTATAAGTCTGTTACAACACACACTAGCTATATCCTCAGCTAGTATTCTTTCCACCACAGGCGGTGGATACAAAAAGACAGCATACGAATTTACATTGCTAGAACCTAATCTAGCCATAACATCCGCACACCGATTGGCCTCCCTATAGATGTGCCTTATCTGCTTGTTTGGAACCTCCCTCACAAGATTCCTGCAATCATTAAGCAAAGGTTCTAAATTCAGATTGGTAGTGTTATTATTCAAGAGAGTAACAACACTTAAAGCATCCAATTCAATTACAAGGTTATTTAATCCCATTTCTTTTGCTAATAAGAGACCATCACGGAGGGCCCACAGCTCAGCCAAACAACTGTTGGTACTCCCAAAAGACCGGGCATAACCTTTCAGCCATTGCCCTTCATGATTCCTTATCACACCTCCCCCACCTGCCCGTCCAGGATTGCCAAGAGCTAACCCGTCTGAGTTGAGCTTAGCCCACCCAAGAGTTGTGTATTTGCTCATTGACAAATCAATTCTGCAAATTATATGACGATTGAAAGATCTTTACAATGCATTGGCCTTGTCTTCACATTCAACAATGCCAAGCACAGTTTTGCCTAACAGACTTGCAGGGCTGCATTCTTTTTATTGCTGTGAGTATACAATTGTAAACACAATGCACTTTTGCTATGATAAAACTTTTATTACCTATAAAAAAAAAAAAATCCAAAAAATGTCCAAAAGTCATTATTAATTTTTATTTTGAACAATGGATAGCTATCCAAATTTCTAGATCCACTCCAACATATGCCATAGTTAAATTTTCAAATGGCTGAATTAATAAATTGGTCTAGAGAGTATAGGTATTTATATAGCTTAATAAAAGGCATGTTACAAATAATTACGTGTGCATCATCATGAAATCATAAACTCATAAACTGTGAAGTTTCTTTGAGTTTTACCATCAAGCTATAGCAATTCCTATATTTAATAACATACTGTTCATAGTTGCTAAATTTTTGCCCAATAAAATTTCACTTGCCCCCTTTAAACAAAATGTTTGAACCACTTAAACAAAAAGAAAAAGCCCATAAAAAAATTTACAAATCAAAAATCCCAGAAAAACAAATTAGAAACCCAACAAAGTCACCAATAAAAAAAGCTAAATAAAATTGAGCACATTTAGCCAATTTATCAAAAACATTAGCCTAGCCGTTAAAAAGTTTATAAAAAAACCTGTATGAACTCAAATCATTCCATCAAATTCACCCCCTCCCTCCCCCCCCCCCCCCCCCCCCCCCCCCAAAAAAAAAAAAACCCTAACCTAGAGAGAGACTCTAGTGCTAAGACGTGAGGCAAAGGGAGTGAATACTGAGACCAAAATGCAGCAGCATCGGTACCAGATCTACTTTTGAGAGAGGCCAAAACTACACCAACAAGTTATTTCCCTCTCTCTGCCTCATCTTAGCTGAGGCAAAGGTAAAGCGCACACACACACACACACTCTCTCTCTCTCCCCTTTACTGTTTGGAGTTTGGACCCATGTATTGGGTGTTCTTTATTTTTAGATTTTTTATGAACTATCCATGTGCTGATTGGATGATTTCATTTTTTTATATAACATACTAGTTATTAACCCGTACTTCGCATGGTTTTTTTAGAAGTAGAAATACTTTTTAAAAAGTCATATATTACATAGAATTTTTTTTTATTAGTATTTTGTGTAGGCCTCTTTTATTTTGTGGTTGAATTTGATTATATATATATATATATATATATATATATATATATATATATATATATATATATATATATATATATATAAAAGTTGTAAATATTATGCATGAAATTATTTTAGTGTATTTGAGGACCATGGCATTAATTTCTAGTGGTTCTTCCACTCAATTGTATAATTCCATGTGTGCAAATTAACTGGGTTAGATGTTAGTCACAATCTAGATCCATCATCATTCTAATCAAATTAGGTGCCATTTTCATCAAAGGACGGGGATTTCCTACATACAAGCTCTTGTCTCTCATCTAAACTAGACGGCCAAGCTCCTCTTTCTCCCTAAACCCACCTCTCTCCTCTCTCTCATTCGCCTCCACCTTTGTTTTTCTCTCCACCAGTAAGAGGATCACGGCCAAAGGATCACGACTAATTGGAAGAAAACACTCTCTCTTTTTAAAACCCCATCAATGCCTCTCTCTCATCCTCCTTCTTTGTTCTTCTCAAAAACCCCAAGCACTGCCACATGCTCCACCTTTCCCATCCCGTGCCCACCTCTTTGCCACCTAGGACCACCGATTCTACCACCCATCTTTTTAAGGCTTTGATTTTTTCTAGGTTTCTTACCATATCCCTCTGCATTTGATATTATTTTGGTTTGTTTTGTGTGATATATTTGGATGATTTAATTCTGGTTTTTTGTTGCTGTGATAATTAAATTTCTTGTTTGTAATTTTCATAAAATTACCATTTTGGCTAGCTTGAGTTCTTGCTGTGAGATATTTGTAATTTTTGTTTTGTAATTTTTTTTTTAAAAATATTTCCCAGGCTCTTAGCTAGCTTGAGTTTGTGCAAGTAGGTTCTGTTTTAAGGTTGTGTTGGGTTTGGTAATTATGATGTTCTTGTGCATAAATTTTTGTTGTATAGGTATTTAGCCATCTTGTTATGCTTATTGTAATCAATTGGAGTGTTAAGAACCTTAGGCATGGTAATTTTCAGGTATATACTATATCAAGAAATAAAGGAATTCCCTTTTCATCCATTTGGCAAAAATTGCACCCAAAGAACAAAATTCCTTCATTGGTGACATGTAGCAAAAGTATGGACCATGGGCGAAAATTGTATTCTTGTGATTTAAAGCTGCATTTCATGGGGGACTAATGGTTGCTATCCTATTTGTTCACAGATTGAAAAAATATTTATTACTCTAATAGATCAATGACTCATGTTACATATATGATTACATGTTAGATGTTAATATGGTAGAAAATTGGTGCTTTAAATTGCACATACAACAAGCAATTATTGTATCCTCATTAAAACTTGTAATATTGACATTATTATAGCAAAATTAGTTACTTTTCACCTAACTTTTGTTAATGACTGTTGTAATATGTGACCATTATTTGTGAGCATTGTAATGATGATGTTTTCTCCATGGTGTTAAATTATTGCACGCAATCTTGGTCCTTCCAATTCTTTGCCCTCGCTTACATGGGCAATAAGGTTAAAAATTGCTAAAGGAACTGGTACGGGTTTAATGTACATCCATGAGTTCAGCCCCGAAAAATATGTTCATGGCAACATGGTTATAGACCTAGCATTGCTGCCTAAAGTGTATGCAAAGAAGCAAGTTGTTGCAGCATTTTATATTGCATTAAATTGCATTGAACTTGATCTAGAGATGCGACCTAGGATGCAAACATTGTTAGAGAGTCTTGATTGTATAAAATCACAGAGAAGAAAGTAAAGAACTTTGTAGAATTTTGGTTCTTGTTGTTGATTTTTTATGTTGAAGGTGTTTGGTTTGTTAGCAGTCCATGGTTGGAGGGGGATTTGGATGTATATTTTCCTAAAAATATTTTTGTGAGCAAATGTATTGATATATGAAGAATGTACAGAGAGTTAGTTCCAAACACTATTTCTAGTAGGCTTGCAATGAATGTGTATCAATCTAACCAATGTGTGTAATTAATGTTTCAGGATATTTGATCCCTTCCTTAATCTTACTGATATTTTTAATGTCAATATTCATCAAGCTAATGAGTTTACTTTCGTTTATGTTCAGAAAACATTTATCGATGTTGTCACCAATCACCATAGCTCTGTTGAGTTTGATTTCCTGAAGAGTATTTTTCTTATAAAAGAAAGCCAAATAAACGGAAAATTTCAACAAATCTATTGCTAAATTTAAACTTCCTGAATTTAAATTTCCATTCACATCACTATATTGCATTCATTAGTTCTATATTGCATTCATCCTAAACACTATATTTCATTCATTAGTTTCATTTCTTGAAGAGTATTTTTCTTATAAAAGAGAGCCAGTTAAAAGGAAAATTTCAACAGATCTATTGCTAAACTTAAGCTTCTTGAATTTAAATTTCCATCCACATCACTATATTGCATTCATCTAAAGCTGCCTTTGTTTAAATATGCAAATACATAGATACAAAAATATAGAAATGAACTTTTCCATTGCATATGAAAATATCCACCCATTGCAATTATAATAGCTAGGTACCTAACTAGAAGCTTACTCAAACAAGCACATATAGGACCTAAGATGTTTAAGTAGCTTCATTTGTTACAAAATATGTTTAAAAAGATTCTATAAGCTTAAACGTGCTATCCAAAAAATCTGTCCAAATTTTCAGATATGCTCTTCAAAAATCTGTCAAAGTCAGGTGTGCTGTTCAAAAAATACTATCAAAGTTCTGTCCACTAGCTATTATAACTATGCAATATGTTGTCCAACAATTGTGCAAAAAAAAAAAAAAAAAGGGAAGACAACCAATATATTGTTTTTCAAAGGTTATCAATATTAGGATCTACTAAAGCTTGGAAAATATGCCACCAAATATAAATCAGTAAATGGAAAAAAAAATAACTAAAAGGAAAATATAAGTTTAAGTTATAGCAAAATTCATAAAAACTACACACACCTAACTCAAGCAATATAACCCAACGTGATCTTATCCAACCAAAAATCTACAATCAAAAGATTCCTACATATGACATTTAAACAAATCAATATTTCATTTTCTATGCTAATGAAAATAATTGGGGAGTAGGATATTAGACAAAATTTATAAGTAATAGTAGTAATTGGTTTATAGGATATAACCAAAGAAATTTATATGCATACCTGATTCAGATCCTATAACCCAACAACATTGCCTTCTCCAACCAAATTACTAAAACTAAAATATTCATGTATATGACATTTAAATAAATTTATGTGTCACTTTTTAATAGTAGTAATTGTTTAATAGGATATTAGACAAAATATGTAATTAGTAGCATCATACCTAAGTTATGTTGTCTACTAATTGTGATGGTTGTTCAACATTACCATGTTCTTTGCGAGAATTAATATTAATTGAGGAATCGACCTATGTGGAAAAAAAAAATTGTCACATAAATCAAATTTATGAACCTACAAATTCATATTTTGTAATGGAATGTAAATGAACTTACTCTATTTAGGCCACCACATGATTGAACTTGTCTTGCTCCACTAGTCTTTTTGGGTTGAGCCTTCTTACTTTGAGAATTTTTTTTTTCCTTTTTTCCTTTCTAATGGACTTTTCAACATTTCTCACTTCTTGCAAATGCTTCAATAATTTGTCAAAACATTTATCAACATGTTCATACATCATCTCTCTCTTTGTTGCAAGTGTGTTAATTTGAAGACATTTGTGACTCAAATGAGAGAGACGCTTTCCCATTGACTCTTGAGCACTACCATTAACATCAATGCCATGATAGTCCTTGATAGAACCAACCTTTGCATCTTGTGTCCATCTTTTCAATACATAAAGGTTGGAATTCTCTTAACATTTTTCTTGTCAAAAACTTTTAAAGCATGGGAACATAGAATTCCGAAAAGGCTAAACTTCATCCAGCTGCATTGGACTATAGTTGCTGAGGCTTTATATTTGACTAAGTGCTCTGGAGTTCTGTTATGATATTTCACTCTGATTCTGTAATAGAATTAGATCTACTAGCCTTTTAAATATTACAATCCACAATCTTCACATATTCATCTTGAAACATTTTGAATATTTTTGGAGTGTACAACTCTACAATATCTCTCAACATCTCAAAATCAACTAGTAAAATTGGTGCTGTTTGCCTCATTTTGAACTCTGTTTGTAGTTCTTGACTTCGTTTATTAGACAATACCTTAGAATAATGTTCAAAAATTTGCAAAAGACCATGTTTTCGCTTCAAGTATTTCTTCAACACACTATTTATTGACTCATTGTGTTGAGTGCTTTTCATATCAACAGTGAACATATGTTGACCATATACCATAGTCCATTTCTCTTTCACATTAAACATTTCACGTAACCATGGATTATTAGTAAGATCATATGTCTCAAGCATGTTATTCAAAGCAACTATCCATTCATCTTCATCTTCAAAATCATACACACAATTACTAAGATCATTTTGAAATTGGCTTGATGGATTATATACATGATGTAGATGCTTAGCAGCATTCTAATAAATCTGCCACACATATAGATAGTGATTTGATTTAGGAAACACATCTGCTATTGCATTAGCCATTGCAGCAAATTGATCTGTAAATATAGTTCTTGGTTGTTTCCCTAACATTGCACTCAAAAAAGTTTCAAACAACCACTTGAATGACATTATATTTAATCATAAATTGAAGCTGCACCAAAGATAATTGATTTTTTTATGATGATTAACCCTAATGAATGGAGCAAAGGGTCAACCATATGAATTTGTTTGATAAGTGGTGTCAAAACATATAGCATCTCAAAAGTGTCCAAAATCAACTATAGATCTAGAATCAGCCTAAAAAATATTCAAAATTTGATTATCATCATCAAGTTGTATAGAATAAAAATAAGATGGATCTTCTAATTGCATCCTTTTAAAGCAATCCATCAACGCATGACCATCTCCTCTCTTTAAAGCCTCTCTCATCTTGGAATTTACATGATTTTTATAGTCAACATTCAAAAATCCAAGATTTTCATAACTACCAACTTGCATGCTCAACAAATCTATGGTTTGTTTTATTGATACCGCAAATTTTTCTGCATCATCCATAAAAGCTTGTTGGGCAGGTGTAATTTTTCTATTTGATCTTAACATATGTTTCATTAGAGAAGGAGCAAACTCATGATTATGCTGTTCGTGAAAAGAACAACTTCTAACATACCATCCTTTTGAAGTTGACAAGTCATTTGTACTAAACAACCAATTTGTTAAATTGGGTGATAGAAAGATACCTGTTCATGACGTTTGTCAATAGCTCGTTCACCTTGTTTTGAACAACAAAATGTCCTCCTCTTAACATGTCCAACACTTCCTTGCCTTATATAATGTTTCCTTACACTGAAGTCCATTTTGTGAGCATATTGTTTGTAAAACTCATATGCATTATCATAACAATCAAATTTCATTCCAATCGTTGGTGCCTTAATCTCCTTATTGTGTTTACTTGGGGTGTTTGGACTTCCATCAATAGGTTCTACTTGGGCTTCTTCCTAAATCCAAAAACCAATAAAAGGCAATAGTGTTAGGAATATTCAATATAAAAAATAATATTCAATTTTTCTTTTATTAAAGAAAACAAAGAAACCATAGTTGCTTATAGTCTTATAAACAGTTACGATGAACAACAACAAACATATTTAAAACTCAAAATACCTAAAAATCCTATTCAACATAAATTATGCTCAAACTCCCTAAAAATAAGTAGTAAATAAATCCTTGCCACCAACAATAAATACCCACTCAAAACCAACAAAACCATAAGTCCTTAAGCTAAAGAACTCAACTATGGTAATAATGAAAGGACAAATATTCAAACATCAAATATAATGCAATTTGAGAAACAAATTTAAGGAAATAATTATCTTTAAAACAATGTTTATTTTTTCAATTACAATAAATTTAATGAAAATTAGACCTGGAAAAATTGAGAGCTATTGCCTTTGTCACTGTTAGGGAGAATGCCGAGAAACGATGGAGTGATAGGAGTGGTGGTCCTTGGTGGCGAATATATGGGTGCGGAATGGGAATGACAAAGAGAGAGAAGGTTGTTAGGAGTGGCATCACACACAAAGAAACCTTCAAAATTATTGGTGTTGTTTGGTGCTTGAGAATCATTAGAGAATACCCAAAATCTCCAAGTGGCCTTCGATTGACCAAAAAGATTTAGTTTTGCAATTAACAGAATTACATAAAACGTTGGCTATAGCAGTATTTTTTTTTTTTATTGGTGTTTTTAAAAAAACACTGCTATAGGTATTAAAATGCTACTATAACCAATTAAAAAAAAAAAAAAAATCACCTATAGTAGCGTTTTAGAAATGTTGTTATAGATTTGGATCTATAGTGATGCTTTCCAAAATGCCGCTATAGACCTAGATGGACCTATAGTAATGGTTAACATTTTGTATCGCTACTATAGCCCAGATGGACCTATAGCAGCATTTGCACAATTTATAGCAATGTTTTTCAAATGCCGCTATAGCCCTTGTATTTTGTAGTGCAAATCCAAACCAAAGACTAAAAAGGAGAAAATATTAGAATAAGTTGTTACTAGCAGGAGTTGGAAACTCAAGTACGTAGTCATTACATAATTTGGAGTTTGGAAGTGATATGTATTATGTACTACAACTATTCTTGATTAGTGGATCATTTAGTGCTAGAGGCTAGAAGAGTTTTTTCTGCCAATTTCTTGAGTTTTTTCTCTCCGTAAACACTTTGATGTCCTGCTATAGTTATATGGGTTTTGCTGTTGTATTTTATATGTGTGATATTGTCAATTGGCTAGTTACTTAAAAAAATTGGGCCTAATTCTCCAGTTAGATTGAAATTGACAATGGTCTACTCGCAGTTTGGGTTCTCATCCAGTTTTTATGATTCAGCTTTGCTACCATGTGAAAGTCTGAATGATTGTGTAGAGATAAGGACACATTCCAAGCGAAGGAGGCCTAAGTGGTGGTGTAAGCGGAGGAGTAGTTGGTGTTGTGTTTGGAGTTGTTCATGGAGGCGTAAATGGTGGCATTGGAGGAGGCCTAGACGGTGGTGCAAGCGGAGGCGTAGCTGGTGCAGTGCTTAGAGTTGTTGGGGGAGGCACAAACAGCAGCATTGGAGGAGGCCTTGGAGGTGGTGCAAGTGGAGGAGTAGTTGGTGTTATTCTTGGAGTTGTTGGTGGAGGCGTAAATAATGGCATCAGAAGAGGCCTAGGCGATGGTGCAAGCAGAGGCATAATAGGTGCTGTGCCTGGAGTTGTTGGTGGAGGCACAAACAGTGGCATTGGATAAGGCCCAAATGGTGGTGCAAGCAGAGGAGTAGTTGGTACTGTGCCTAGAGTTGTTGGTGGAGGCGCAAAAGGTGGCATCGGAGGAGGCCGAGGTGGTGGTGCAAGCGGAGGCATAGCAAGTGCAATGCCTAGAATTGTTGGTGGACGTGCAAATGATGGCATTGGAGGAGGCCTAGGCAGTGGTGCAAGCAGAGGCGTAGTTGGTGATGTGTTAGAAGTTGTTGGTGGAGGCACAAAAGGTGGCATCGAAGAAGGCCTAGACAGTGGTGCAAGAAGAGGTGTAGTTGGTGCTATGCTTGGAGTTGTTGGTGGAAGCGCAAATGGTGGTATCGAAGGAGGCCTAAAGGTTGTAACGGTATGCCGGATTTCCAAATCGAACCGTAAAATTGAAGGATATCGCATGATCAAGTTTGCACAGTCTACATGCATTTTGTTTGGGAGGAACTAACCACACATGATTAATTTAAATTAATTTTGGTTGGTTAAACAATTAAAATTAATTAAATACTTTTGTGATTGGTTGTTAGTTAGTGTCAAAAATAGGCTTGCATGTATGGGAATAAAAAGAATAATCAGATAACAACAAAGTTATGGATAATCAAGACTTTTTGAAGTATTTATCTACAAGATAATCATTGCTAAAAAGACCTGAATTATCAGAAAAGGAGTTTAATTTTCAGAATATGGATTAAAAACGCATCTAAGTGCAAGTCCCGGCTAAAAAACCTCAAAAAAAGGAGTCGAAAATGGACCAAAACTCAAATGCGGGTCCAGCATCCAAGAGGCCCATTCGGCACTTTCCAAGTGCCAATTGGCACAAATGTGGGCCACGGGCTGAGGGTGTTTGGATTGAGATAAATCTCATCCTTTACGAATTTTTAAAGATAAAGACACGTCCTAGTTCATGTTCCGATCACTCGGCTAATTTTTCAAACATCCCAGCCTCTATAAATAGAGGATGTCTCTCAAAATTCAGCACACTTTTTTATTCCCTCTTACGTTAAAGATGTTTTGAAGGCTCTTGCCTTAGGAATTTCTGTACTGTAAGAAAAATATTTTAGGCTTTAAAGAGAATTGAATAAATTTCTTTGAATCCTAAAATATCATTTCACAAAGAAAAGCATGCTCATGCAAGAGGTAGTCTATTTCTTTCCCTTTCTTTTCCTGTTCCTTTCTATCAATTTTGTTGGATGATGCATGAATAGGTTTAGGATGTTTTTTGTTATTTCTGATTCTATATACAATTGCCATGTTTTGTTTTAGAGTTTATATATATATATATATATATATGTTCTAGTTGGTTTGTTGTTATGATTCCTCTCTTGAATCTCAAAATCTGCTAATTATTAAAGATCTTTTTAAACTAAAAACTAATATGAATTTTTTAGATCTGATTATTTAAATTAAAAACTGATATGTATTTTCATTAAATAAGAATTTGATTTTTTAACTCTCAAAATTGATTTGTTTTTTCATTAAATACAGATCTAATTTCTTTAACTCTCAAAATTGATCTATATTTTCATTAAATACAAATCTAATTTTTTAAACTCTCAAAATTGATCTGTATTTTCATTAAATGCTGATCTGATTTCTTATTCTCAAAACTGATCTGTATTTTCATTAAATACAGATCTGGTTTTTTTTAAGGAAAATTTTCTTTGGCACAAAAATTGCAGATTTTGAAATTTAAGAGAAGAAGTCAAAAGTTGAGATGATTTTTGATTGATGCATGTAACATAGATTTATCTCATGAGTGTAGTTCCTCTTCCAAAAAAGTCTTTTTCTTATTTTATTCATAAAAAAAGATCTGATTTTTTTTTACAAATCAAGATTTTCTTATTCACAAAACAGATTTGATTTTTCTCAATGAAAATCACCATTTTTCACTTTGCTCCAAAATAGATTTTATATTTTTTAACAAAAATCTTGTTCTTTATTTTATATAAAAACATATATGATTTTCTTTACAAAACTAATTTTTTCTTTTATCTATACAAAAACAGATTTGATTTCTTTTTTAATGAATCAAATCAATTTTCTTTCTTTACAAAAACAGATCTAAATTTTTTGTAAAGAAGAGGATACATTCATAATATAAATTCACTTGATTTAATTTTAGTCAATGTTTGTCATGTATATGCAACATATCATTCACATCATGCAAAAAGGGTATATTGGTCATTAGAGTCTAGAAGACCAGACTCTGTCTCGGCGGAATAGGTGCCTAACACATTCCCATTCCGTAACCTAGCCTCAAAACTTAGTTCTTTTGGATAGGTAAACCAGTGCTTTGTCTTTCTTTTTTATCTTTGGGTAGATTGTAACTAGGACTCAAAACCTTGTAAGATTCAATTTGCCAAGATTGTATTTATCATTATTTAATCAATGACAATGAAACATTTTGATCATGTATTTTTGTATTTAGTTTTTTCTTATTTTTTTGTATAAAAAAATAAGTGGCAACACCACACCAATTACCCAAAAAGAGAGGTGCCCCTTAAAAGTACCCGAATCTCTTTTTTGAGTGCACCCCAATTTTGGTGGTCTGTCACAGGTGGCATTGGAGAAGGCCCAAGTGGTGGTGCAAGCGGAGGAATAGTTGGTGCTGTGCTTGGAGTTGTTGGTGGAGGCGCAAATGGTGGCATCGGATGAGGCCTAGGCTGTAACGTCCCGTCAGTTTAAAAAAAGAAAAAGAAAAAATAAGGTCAAATTTTTTATGGTTCCCATGTGCTCCCCACCTAACCCCACTACCCATCACTCCTTTTTCACTCATCTTTCATTCCTTTGGCTGGCTCACTCCCTCACTTCTCTTTTATTTCTTTTTCTTCTTTTTCATTTTCGGTAGAACACTCTCTTCACTCCTTCAAGCTCTCCACCGGCACTTCCACACCACCACCATCACCATTTCCACCATCATTCTTCCGGCTAGATCACCGGAAAATTCTTGGGAACCCATACACACCTTTACATCCTTTTTTTTTAGGTAAAAATTTCTCATCTTTTTGGTGGGTTTTGCACTTTTGCTTGAGGTTATTTTTATCTAAGCTTTAATAATGGTACCCATGTAATTTATGAGCATTGGAAGTGATATTTATGTGTTTTTATGTATGGGTTTTGTATTGGTGGAATTATTTGATGAGTGGGTATATATTTTGTGCTATTGAAGACTACTTGAGGTTTATGTATGGTGGAAAAATTTAGGGGTTTTAAGTTATAACATGTGATGGTTGGTGAATTTAATTTTTCCATTGCCATTGAGTTTATATGGAATTAGTTGAAGTTCTAAATTTCTTGTCTTGGAGGATATTTTGATTTTGCTTTCATGGGTCTCTTAATGATGTAGTGTAAATTTTACGGAAGCTAGTCATAATGTTGGAGATGATATAAAATGGGTTAACTCTATAAATTGGAGTTTATGCCTTATGAATCAATTTGTTGAGAAACTATGGAAGTGGAATATATTATTATTGATGAGGTTAAATACTAGGCTTGCCTAATTAAGTGATTATTTGGCAATTCTTAAATTGTGGCTAGATGCAATTTCAAGCTCTATACTTATTGTGATAGGTTTACTTGATATTGTTTAGGTTCTAGCTACTCTCCTTGGAGTTTGGAGAATTAGGATTTTGCGGTTGCGAGGTAAGTAGTTTTTTAATGGGATTTTGGAAAATAACCATATTTTATATATGTTGTTTTTCGGTCAAACATATTTTGGAAAATTATATATGGATATATGATTTCTTAAAAGTATTGTGTTGTGAGTCTATTATATATTATTATATATGAAAAGTGCATCATATTTGGTATTGCATTTGGGGAAATGCATGAATTGTTGATATGGAAAAATGAGCATCTTTTATTTAATCTTGATAAGAAAATCATGGATTTTATGGTGTATTGGAAAATTTAAGATGCTTATCTTGTCTTAGTATTTGGGAAATTGATAGAAAATGTTTTTGACAAGAATGAAGTTGAAAACCTTACAAACTTTGTAGAAGTTAGATTATTTAAGGTTTTTCTAAAACTGCTTGGATATGAACTATGTGTTTCAAAGTAATGTAACCTGTGAGCTTATGTTGTTTTAATGCCATGCCATGTGTGATTTCCCGGTGATCACCCGATTTGGTTTCCCTAGTCTTTGTGACAATGGAATCAAATGTAGGTCAGTGCCCTTTCACTTTGGATGACGTGTTCTTCCTTGCTGTCTATGGGGGAAGAGGTTCCTTGATTGTCTGTGGGTGAGGCTGCTGCCCATGGGGCCAAGCGACCACATGCAAGAGAGGTCTTATTTAACGCGCTTTCTCTGCTGCCCATAGGGGGAGAGAAAAACCTTGAGGCTATGGGTGAGGCTGCTGTCCATGGGGCTAAGAGTCTACATACCAGAGAGGACAATATCATGCCAGTAGTGAATGGGTGGATCCCCTGACCAGTCTATGTGGTAGTGTGGTATATTTGAGATAAATTACCATATGTTAGATTTTATGGCTTTGGAATTATATTATTAATGCTCATAGATTATAATATATAGTTTCAAGATATTTACTTTGAGAAACTTTGTGTTTCATTATTAAATCATTCTTGTCATATTATTATTATTGAAGATGAAACTTGCATTTCCCCCACCCCCATTAATTACGCTACTTACTGGACTCTGTCTCATTCCATTATTTTATAAACTTTTCCGAGTAGGCAACAATCTTTTGAGACAGTTTTTTGGTGGCTAATAGTAGTTAGACTAACTACTGATGGAGGCTGAACTTTTGTAATGGAGATATTAGATGTTGTACATCTTAGAATAGGCTTGACTCATTCTTTTGTACATTATAGTGGTTGTGACTTTATTCCCACTAATGGGACAAGCTGTTGATATGTAATTATTTATTTAGACCTCTATCCTTTTGTGGCCAATGTTCCTTGTAACTATTGCTTAGAGTTCTGACTTACTTTGAGAGTATATTTAATGGAATTATTATGATAACTCTTGATGTTGGTACTTGTTATGATTTTTGTGGATTGGTTTGTCAAAAAGGAAAAAAAATTCTACATGTACTTTAAGACAACGTTCTCATGCTTTGGACCCTTTGGGGTTTGGGGTGTGACATAGGCAGTGGTGCAAGCGGAGGCGTAGCAGGTGCAGTGCTTGGAATTGTCGGTGGAGGCGCAAACGGTGGCATTGGAGGAGGCCTAGGCGGTGGTTCAAGCAGAGGTGTAGCTGGTGCTGTGTCAAGAGTTGTTGGTGGAGGTGCAAAAGGTGGCATCGGAGGAGGCCCAAATAGTGGTGCAAGTAGAGGTGTAGTTGGTGTTGTGCCTTGTTGGTGGAAGCACAAACGGCAGCATCGGAGGAGGCCTAGGAAGTGGTGCAAATGGAGGTGTAGCTGGTGCTGTGCTTGTAGTTATTAGAGGAGGCATAAACAATGGCATCAGAGGAGGCCCAGGCGGTGGTGCAAGCGGAGGCGTAGCTAGTGCTGTGCTTGGAGTTGTTGGTGGAAGCACAAATAGCAACATCATAAGAGGTGTAGGTGGTGGTGCCGACAATGGAGGAGGTGCTAATGGTGGTGCAGGTGGATGGACAAGCATTGGAGGAGGAGCAAGTTGTGGTGTTGGTGGAGAGGTTGCAGGTGGTGGTATATTCTAAAATTCCAAATCTTTCATAATCATTGTAACCGTACGGCATAGGACATGCATGCATGCCCATAAATATGATTTCACTAAACAATGAAGTGTTTGTTTCCAATGATGTGGAGATAATGATAATAATGAGAAGATGAAAAATAAAATAAAATTGACTTTCAGAATTATGAGGTGGTTTCATTTTGGTTTAAGAAATTTAAATTGTACTACTTTACTTATTTTTTTTGTTTTATATATATTTTAATTTTGATTTTGTTTTCAACATCATTCACAAACCAATTTATACTAACAAGTGGATCACTAACATTTTACATTTGAAATTAGAGAAGTGCTAAGTTCACAATATTTTCACAACAAATTACATGTGATAAATTGTTATTGGTTCTAATTTAAATCCACAACTTAAATTACTTTTTTACCTACTTATAACAACTAATAATAACCTACCACATAGAATTTGTTTAAAAAATACTGTGAAAATGTTATTTTATAGTATTTCTCTTGAAATTAACATTGCACGTAACTTAATATTAGAAGTTGATGTGTGCTGTGGGTTCCAGTTAGCTCAAATAGTAAAGTCTCTGATGGTTGGCCTACACCAAAAATTGATTGGTACCTTAGTTTGATAATAAAGAGCTATTATTATGAGTGAACGTTATAGGTTGAAACTCTTTCCAAAAAAAAAAAAAAAAGCTGATGTGTGCTAATTGACAGTCAATACCAAATCATTGGCTTATTATGTGGCTTAAATAACCATGTCAATGGCAACATTGGTATCTCTCTCTCTCTGTCTTTTTCCGTCTCCCCCCTCTCTCCCCTGCCTTTTATGTAACCACTAGGTTTCAATCGTCGTTTTAGTGAACTAAGCTCACATTCGATCTAGTTGCTTCTCTGCCCCAGTGGGACAATTTTTTAAAGTTCCATATCTTTCACCACATTCCATTTTCCATAGTCCATACTACATTTCCTAAATTTCATCTTTGATATGAAACCCCATAATCCTCCCAGTTTATATATATATTAACTTGAAGTTTCCTTTGCCTGACTAATCAACAATGATGGTATTTGGATTCAATATAATCCACAGCTCTACACGTTGAAGTAAAGTAATAACAAGTAAATGTATGAAAAATATTGAGTATATTACATTTTTTGCATGTGAATTGTTTGATATTATTCACTTTGGAAGAAATAATGGTTTGATTTAGATTTCTGAGAGATGCTATGATTTATAATTTTAAATATGTATATATAGGCCAAAAACAAGATTTTTGTCATCAATTAGAGATATGTACGTTATCTGGTGGACATAAAAATCTTGGCTTGATCGATAAACAAACCCGTTGATTGAAAACACTACCGATTAGAGAAGAAAAAAACCATAATCACAGTTTTCCAATTTCTATTAGAAAAATGAATGGGTTAAAATGCTCATAGGTGTAAATTAAAAAGAAAGGTAGCTTTGATTTTTTACCTGTCTAACTTTTAATTACCGTATATTACATTCTCAAACAAAAACAGACAACAACCTAAATCAAAAGAGCCAAAAAAAGAGCAGCCATATTGGCCATCCTAGGGATCCAAGAGACAAAGACATTAGAAAAAGCAGCTAGCAGATTATGCATCTTAGCAATTCTGGATCTTATTCTCCAGGGGGCTGGCTTGGATCAAGAAGAGCATCATGAAAAATCTTGGAATCAATCTCAATATAAATGACCTTAGTCTCCAGTTTAGATGCCAGCGACAAGGCCCATTTAACTGCTTCAACCTTAGCTTGGAGATGGAGGGTGGTATTCACTTTTTGGGAGCAAGCGAAGACCAACCCTCAACCCCCTCCCCCCCTCTCTCCAGTCTCTTACCACAACAGATTTGGACAAAAACTTCGTACTGACCGCTACATCTACATTAAATTTAACTGAAAACTGCCTATGGACCAGGGCGATTTAAAGACACTGAACTCACATAAATCACACCAGCAGATCTGGAATTTTTAAATTCTGTAAACAACCTCCCTACTTTGGAAGGTAATTCATCACATCTTTGGTGGGTGGGGCTTTCGAAATACACTTGATTCCTTGACTTTCAAATTCCATCATATAGAATAGCTCCAAACAACATAAAATCATTTGTTTTTTGGTCTAGACTCAGGCAATCCATGAAAGGGGGAGAGGAAAAGAGTTGGATGAGTTCCAAGGCTGAGGAGAACCAGAGGGCTTCCGTCATCACCCCCTGTTGACTATTGAACCAAATAGCCTTGGCCACCAAGCAGAGAACAAAAAGATGGATTGAGGACTCAATTTGTAGCTTACATAGGGGACAAAGTGTCTCTAATTTCAAAAACTCTAGCTAAATTGTCCTTGGTAAGCAAGAACTCAGCTACAATTCTCCAAATTAGCATTTTATTCCCACCATGCAGATTAGATTTCCATATTCAGCCCCAAAGAGGCTTAAAGGGTTGATGCGACATGGGATTTTCAAGTCCATGGTCATTGACAATTTAAATGTGATTTAACTTTTATAGATATATATATATATATATATATATATATATAAATTTCAATAACCTTTCAATCAAATGGTATCTCTGTATTTTCAATGATCAATAGAGATATTTACTGCTAGAATTCTCCTCTCCCACTTAAAAAAAAAAAAAAAAAAATTACATTTAGGGTTTGTTTGGAATCTGCTTATTTTGTTGAAACTGAAATTTTTTTGCTAAAAGTACTGTAGATAAAGACAAAAATTAGCTGAAATAGTATAGTAGGACTCATAAATAGTACCAAAAAGTGTATTGGGACCTATGAATAGTAGCAAAAATAAACTGAATAGTAAAATAAATTAGCAAAATTAATCATGCCAAACGGACACTTGGGTTATTATAATGTTGTTGTTATGAAGAGAGACACAAATGTTTCTTCCATCTTAAACTAGACATCAACCGCTTCTCCAAATAAAAAATTAAATGGGTAAGATATATTTTACTTTAAATGATTAAATTGTAACATACTATTAAAAAAATACTATTGTATTATATTATGAAATTCACTAAAGGTAAAGCCAACTATGATAGCTACATATTGAATTTTTTTCCTTTGATACATAACAAACAACTTTGGTGAAAAAGTAATCCTTAATCAAACAATTGTAGGTAGATTGGCGATCCATCCTTCGTGGTTGACGAATCTATCAACACTTAGAAATTGACCGAGATCACTTGCACTCAATTTCTTTAGCCAGGGAACAAGATGGGAAGTGTTAGCCCCTGGTCCAATATTATCCACCTCCACGTAAGTAAATTGATCTCTGCATTTTGTATATGGTGAGTACTATTAAATTTTATTTTTTTATTGATACATCAATAATTGGGAGTGAGAGGATTTGAATCCTAGATATCTTTGTTGAAAAGATCTAGAGATTTTGAACTACAAGACTGTTGCTGACTATTATCATACATATATAGAGCAACAAAGAGCAAACTCTAATTTAACATACAAAGCTATTTTAAGATCCCATAAAAATTCTTTTAGTAAATATATATAAATTGCAAATATATGAATATGTGTGAGTGCATGTCGAGATTATGACCCTCTAAACTTCTTATAGAGTTAAAGAATCCATATTTTTTTAAATTGGGGTTATTCATTTTGAAATGAGTGAATTTGATTAAACCACATCATTCAACATTTTTTTTTTAATTTTAAAAAAAAAAGTTGATTATCATCATTTTGATATTTATAGAATCTTTTGATGAGGTGATAAAATTCAATTAACTCATTTTAAAATTCCTATAGTCGAGTTATTTCTCTGAAGAATTCTAGAAAATCTTATATGGTATGATTCTATATATGTCTAATAACATTATATATATGATAAAAGATAAATGTAGACAAATAACAATGACAGGGACATCAATGTTTCCGAGAGATTGAATTTCTTACTCATAGCCCACGTTGAACCAAGCATTCCAACCCTGCGGGACTACTATATCTGATAACTTTGAATTGGCAATAATTACTCTGGAAAAAGCTCTCCAAGCTCTCCCAAGGTAAGCTTTGCCTTCCCCAAGAATCACACAATATTTAAACACAAAGCCAGAAGGTTCATCAGCTGAGTCCCTCCCCTGTGCTGTTATGTAACCGGTGTCGTGGCTTCCATGACCATATGTTCCCAATGAATAATGTACAACACTTTTCTACATATCCAACCAAAAAGTTAAAACATTAAAAAAAAAAAAAAAAAAAAAAAAAAAAACAGCGATTGAATAATTTTGTTTAGGTTAAAATATAAATGAAAATGAATAATTTTGTCTTCACCTCATAGAAAGATTGGCCATTGCCAAATATAAAATCAATTCCACCTTGGATGTAGCATTGGTAAAAGTAATGGCGACCAGTCTCATCCCACAAGGTATCTTGCATCCCCGAAAAGTTGCAGTTGTAGAAAGCAGCTTTATCCCCAAGTATTTCAGCTGCCAAAGCTGGTCTGTGGCGTTTCTATTTTGGGCTATACAGACCAATATTGTATGTGTTCTGTTAAGAGGTTTACACATGGGTTATACCATATTTAACATTAACACTAAATAATTTTCACATGAATTTATTCCAGTACTTGGGCTAGTGTGTGTTTCAATTAATTTAACTAATAAAGTTTTTAATCGTCCAATAAGAGATCGAAGGTTGGAATCCTACTTACACAAAAAAATGATTACTATTGGTATCCTTACCTTAAAGCCAATGCCTTTGACCACAAGATTTTCAGCAACTGAAGTGAAAGTAGAGCTAGAATTCATAAGTTCGTGATCACCCCATTCAATAAACGTAACATGGCGGCCTGCTCCATCAAGGAAAATACACGTTTTATCGTATGTGATTGTGACTTTTTCTCTGCACAATAAGATAATTAAATAGAAAACCTTATAATAAATTAATAAGCTCTACAATACAGTAATAACTCATTAATTTTTTTTAAAAAAATACACTAATAACTCTACGCATATATGCCAGCACACAAGTGCGTATATGTTTATACCACAACTAGCTAGGTTTTAAAGTGTTTTGTTTTACCTGTATACGCCAGCAAAAATTTGAATTCATGGCGCTTTGAATGGTCGTGAAGTTTCCGTGACCTGAAATATCTACAGTGATGGTAAATGCAACTTTGAAAGGGTTGGCTTCATTTAGTTCACACAAGAAAGCTGATATAGACAAATTGCAGTATAGTAACAAAAGGGTAATGCATGAAAATAATTGGAGAGACTGCATTATATGCATGTGAGTATCTCCTTGCTAGTATAAGCTTAATTTTAAACAAATATTCTTTTAGTACAAAACTCTAATAGAAGCCATAATTTATATAGAGACCAACGGTAGGGTCTTTTGCAAGAAGCCACGGCCTATTTGGTGGAATATAAAAAAAAAAAATTAAAAAATAAAGTCAGATTTGAAATCAAATTTATCCTCATTGTTTGGAAAATGATCATATTTTCTGTCTGTAAATTACCCAATTTAGCTGGGGAAATGTATGCATGGGCTGGGCTATTATGTAAGGTCATGGGTATATCCATTGTTAAATGCGATATAGATTCTTTTTTTTTTCCTTTTAGGTTAAATTATCAGACTAGCTAGGATTTACATTAATTGGATTATTTGCATGTTATGTTAGATTATTGAAATACTTTCTGCCTAGAATAAAAAAGGTAGGCTTTTATGCTAGACTAGATTATTCTTTACATTCCAAGTAAAGATATATAGGAGCAAAAATAACTTTGACTATATAAAATAAGAATAATATCTTTTACGGACTCACCCACCTAGCTCCTCTGGTTCTCATCTGTCTCAGCTGGCCATATAGTGCAGGATATTCAATGCCTCATTATATAGTAATCTTAATGTTGACAAAGTGCCAACTCTGTTTTGCTCACTCCTTGGCTAAGATATGCCAGGCATATTACAATTTGGATAAAAGATTCTCCTCCACAAACTATAATGGCTTTGTACTCTGTTTTGCTCACTCAAGAAAAAAAGAGTCTACATAAAATAGAGACGAATATATTTTATAGTATATTGCATGTAGATTTACAAAATAAATTTTATGTCACGAATTCGTATACTCCAATTACATTCACTTTTAATTCTTAGAAAAACAAATTTGTTTGATAATATGGAGAAAAATATAGTAAATATCCACTGTCATTAAAAAAAAAAAAAAAAAAAAAATTGGGAGAAGGATCTACTTTCAGTTTTGGCATAACGAATGAATGTGCTATTTTCCAAGTGTGCCTACCGAACTATAAACAATAGATTGTATTTAGAGTATATGATGGGTGGGTCATTCTGTAGCATATGTGAGAAATTGTTGACTCCTTCGGGAGGGTTAACTCAGTAATGTTTGTAGTCCTTCCATCTAATAATATAATTAGTTGGAAACCCATGCAAATTGCAATGCACGAGAATTTTAATATGATATGATTTTTTTTTTTTTTGGTTGTTTAAATACGAAATTTGAAAACTCACTTAGTGTATAAACATTTGTGAATGTTTAGACCCCCAAATACAAATTTTCCAATACAAGCTTATATTCAAACAATGTATGTGTGGAATATGAAATATAAGCAATACCTAAATTAGCAAACTACTCTAAGCCATTAATTAATCACAACCAGCATAAATTAAAAGCTAAGAGTACGGGAAAGAAAGATGCAAACACAAAATAACACCGGCATGTGTTATCGAAGAGGAAACCGAAGAACTTGGCGAAAAATCTTTCCACACCCTCCAAGCGGTGAATGATCCACTAAAAAATCAGTTGGGATACATGAATAGAAATAGACCCTCCAAGCTTAATCTACCCAATGCACCTGAGCCCTCCAAGCTTCTTACTCTAGCAAGGTTACGCCGAACTATGTCTTCTCCATGGTTTTAAAAATGGACCGGACCAGCCGGTCTGACCGGTTCAATTGGGAATCAGCCTTCATTCCAATTTGGTTATGGGCAAAAACCGAAAATACCTTAAAAACTGAAAAAATTTGAAAACCTGGCAGTTCAACTAGAAAATCGAAAACCAGCATGGTTAAACTGATTACTGACCGGTTGGGGTTATCTGACTTTCCCAGCCTAAAACTACGTCGTTTTGGTCCTAAAACCTAACCCTAAAGTCCTTAGTTAACTCTCTCATCTCACGATCACTCACCACGCCTTTTCTCTGAGTTCTCTCATCTTTGTGGCTCTCACTCACCTCACTCATGACTCAACTCAACTCAAGCTCTACCTCTGTTTCTGCACCTCTCTCTGCCTCAAGCTCACGCATAGTTTCACGCTTGCGGCACTCAAAAATTTTTTTTTTCCCTTCTCATCCTCACAATGTTTGAAGTTCGGTTGGGTTTTTTTTTTTTCTTTTTTCCTTCTCGGTCTCACCCTCACCCTCTGAGCTCTGCTCTTTGCTTTTTGGTGTCTAGGTTTTCTAATTGGGTTTTGTCATTTTGCTTTTGATTTTGATTTTCTCGGTTTTTTTTTTTTTTTTTTTTTTTTTTTTTTTTCATTTCTCTGGGCTTCATCAGGTAATAATTAATATTCTTTTCTTTTTTATGATTTTGATTCTAATCATTTTCTCTGTTCTTTTTTTTTTTTTTCATTTCTCAGATTTTTAGATTCCCAGTTCATGTTCTCGGCTTCATCTCAAGTTCTCCTTTCGTGACTTCACTAGTAAGTGGTAACTTCTATAGTTAATTCTTCTTTCAATTATTAGTTTACAATAGCATTTTAGTTTATTTGTGATTTTGTGTATGTTGTGGATTTGATTTACAGAGCATTATTGTTTGTGAAATATAATTTATAGAGTATTATACTATAGTTTGTGTATATTGTGTTGATGAATTTATTTTTTGATAAAATGGTTGCTGCCAGTCTGAAATTCTTGAGAAATTGTTGACTATTGTTTGTGTATGTTGTGTTGATGAATTTATTTGTTGATAAAATGGTTGTCGCCAGTCTGAAATTGTTGACTATTGTTTGTGTATGCTGTGTTGATGAATTTATTTGTTGATAAAATGGTTGCTGCCAGTCTGAAATTGTTGAGTGAAATGGAGTCCGCCTCTGCCAGTCTGAAATTGTTTGTGGATGTAAATGTAATGACTAACGAACTTATTTATTTGGTTTTGTTGAAAGTTTAATTATGTTAAGGATGATTGTTTTGTAATGTTATTATGTTAAATTCTTTAAAAAGATGTTATATACTTGTATTTTTTTTTAAAGGAAACATATTTATTACTATTGGTTTTTTAGTTTTAGCATATTAAAAAATTATTAATTATTTACATAATTTAAAAAAAAATATTAATAATTAAATTATTTATGACGTCATCGGTTCGACCATGGGTCCGACCAAAAAACCAGTAATTAGCACATTGACCGGTTCTTTCACCGTACCGGTTTTTTAAACCATGGTCTTCTCTAGCTTTCTGGATCCCACAATTAGCCCATTGCATCAACCAATATGAATTGGTTCTCTCTTGAACTGCTTCCCAAACACCAAGAACCTTCTCACTACTTTGAATTTGGTGAGGTAAGGATTTGGTTTATAATCCTCTCATGGGTATGACAATGGAGAGAGTGAGAGTAAAGAAATTTGGAGAATCAAATGTATAAGATTGTGGATGAATCGATCTTGTTTTTCTCTAAGGTTTCTCTCTCAAAATTATCTTTGAAAGCTTTCTACATTTTGTGGGTATAAGGGTATTTATAGTAGGGTATGAGATGGAATGTGAAAAGTCATTTTTCAGCAAAACAGGGTGCACTAGCGAGTCACTTCGAGGGTATTGGGATGAGTCGCGAGTTCCAGTTGCCAGTTACCAAACTAGGCCAAACTGTACTTTTTGTCTTGTAGTGATCCAGCTGTCCAAACTCTTCGTCTTCTTGCATGCTTCACATGTGTGCTTCATTTTGGCAAGTCACTACTTGCGAGTCTGTCGCGAGTCCAGTCGCGAGTCACCTTCTTATTGCACACTCTTGATCAAATCTTCACACTCTCTCACATATAACCCTTACATTATTCCCATTTAAATATAGGGTTTCTAAATGCTGAATTACAAGCAAATTTGGTACGGAATAAAGCTAACACATAGTTGAATAAATTTAACTTTACAAAATTTGATAATTCTTGACTTAAGTAGTTAGACCTAACATTCCAAGTAACTAAATCCATTAAACTTATCTCAATAGAATATTTTATATCTCATAAAAGGGAGTGCGAATTCCATGTTGAAAATATGTGTTTCCAAATGCTGAATTTCAAGCAAATTTGGCACGGAATAAAGCCAACACATAGTTGAATAAATTCAACTTTACAATCTCCCCCTTTGGGCTATTCCGTGACAAAACCCTAAAACAGACTTTAGACTTAAAATGTGAGTTAGGAACAGTTGCCAAAACTCACTCACACCTAATTCTAGATCCGTGAAACTCTTGAACCATGCAAACAAGTCTCTATAAAAAAATATCACAAAATACACTCATTAGGTTCATTGTAAGCGGAAAACTTAGAATGCATATGGAGCAAGCACAATATGATCAAGCAAGTATGAATATGATAATGAAGCATAACTTGACCATACAAGAACAATCACTATAAATAGTGACTACAATGAACATTCATATGGTGAATGAACATCCAGACCTGCAAGCAAATAAGCTCAATGCAAAGTATCATTTGCATGTCCAACACACAGTCGATGCAAGAACACTAAAGCAAGAAGCATTAGGTTTAAATTGCATCAAGGATACAAGATCCAACAAAGGCACAAGAATACTAAAGAAAATGCAAGACGTTAACTAAAAGTACTAAGCTACATAAGCAAGGGTACATATAAGCATAGTCTAAATAACTAAAAATTCAAGTATCCATAACACAAAGTATCCATGTATTTTAAAAACAAAGTACGAAAACCATAGAATACTGAAATAAAGTGCTATGAAACCCATAATAAAACTATAAAAACCATAAACCATAGTCTAAAACCAATTAGCAACCAATGCTATTTACTTCCCCTCAATATAAGCTCCCCCTCAAGAGCTACCATACTACTCCCCCTTTTTTATCGGAATGGCCAAACGGCTAAGGTTGGTGAGTAAAGCTGTCAAACTTGGCTGCCAACATGTTGATTTGGTCTTGGATAGCTACAAGTCTATTGGAATGCTCATCTGCTCATCCCGAAGACCATCAATCCTCTCAAGTATAATTTGAATAGCATCGGGAGGAACTGGCGATGATGATGATGCTCCTCTCCTACATCCATGTGTTGGAAGAGGTTGTTGTCCTTCCACTTCAGTCTCTATATCAATAGGAGGTGCTTCTTCAACCTCTTCAGCATGTTCATCTCTAGGAATTCGAATCCTACTTTTTAAGATTGTTTGAGAGTTTATGGGAGGAGTTAGAGGCATTGGACCTATGTGTTGTGGAGTCTCCACACCATTTTCATGAAGGATCCTCATTATAAGATTTGGGACAACAAGCTTTGATCTTGAGGTTGTCTTTGTAGACTCTACAATGATATTGTACAAGTGTGCACTAATGTCAAAGTAGGTGTTCTCACGAAGCTACATGAGGAATATGGCTCTAGCATTGTTGATGATTGACAACTTCTTGACCGGATACAAGATAAACAGCATGATATATGCCAGGCATCTCAAATCTGGGGGAAAGGAGGTTGTGTTGAGCTTCTTCCTTCCCTATGGGCACCAATGTGAAGTTGCATAGATTCTAGAGAGAGCATTCTATCCTTGAATGGAGTGAACCCTTTATGATCTTTTTCTTCAAGTCCAAGTATAGCATCAATGTCCTTAATGTCAAGAGTGAATGCATGACCTTTAACCTAACACTCTATGTGATCCTCTTTGAGTGATGCATTAGCGTAAAACTCTTTGATCAAATGTTCACAAATTCCAAGGAATTAGCCAAGAAGTTTATCCCAGCCCCGTCCTTCAAAACACCTAGGAATGAAGGAATCATTAAGATCAGCAAGATGCACTTGTCTCTATTGAATGATTGGAGCTGTTTTGAATTGAAGGGCATATCACTCAAAATGTTAAGGGGAGCGAAAAAAGCTGTTATCATGGCACTTTATCTTGTCACCACGTTGAGCAGCAGTTTTTCGTGGAGCCATCTACAAAAAATAGTAGCAAATACCACAAAAATAGAGCACAATGAATGGCAACAAACTTGGTTAGACACAAGTTAGTACCAAAAACATAAACTAAGAATTAAACCCTAAAAACTAAAATTTAAAGAGTAATTTAAACAAAAATGACATGTGAAGATGCTAAACATCAAAGCATGGTATAATCATGGCATTAGTCGCACAACATGTCAAAGATTGTGTGTGTGTGTGCATCATATGGAAAAGTGTTTATATAAGAGGCATGAAATCATGAAAGAGGCAAAGTGTGAAACACATAATCATTAGTTGTTCCAAACATGGAAACATGATTATTCCCAAATTTTGTAGTTGACAAAATTACACACAAAAACATCTAAATAGACATTTTATCAACAAAATGGTATGCACACCACAACACAAAACATTGTATAATGCATAAGCATGTAATAATCTTGATAGAAACATGAAAAACAAGCATTATAGCATTATTCTCAACAAAACCCATATATCAATTTCATCAAAAACAACAAAAATTCATGTTCATCGACAATATTTCAATATCTCAACAAAAACAACAAATCCATGAAATATAATGCTTTAAACTTGAAATAAAGTAAAAAAGAGTGAAAACCCATACCTTTTCTTGGATTTCGAGTGAAGATTGAAGAGAAAAATGGAGGTTTGTGGAGTAAAGAAAACGGTTTTGAGAGAGGAAGAGGTGGAGAAGACAAAGAGACAAGCATGTGATGCAAGGGAAAGTGAAAATTTTTGAAAAATTGTCTGATTTTTAACCCTTTTTTGGCAAAACATGCATTTTTCATGACTCAACTGACTTGCGAATGAGCCGCCAAAATCCATTGAACCCTGATTTTGAAAATTTTTCTAAGTCTTTTTCTCAACTGGGACTTACACTCGCCAATAAGTCACGAAAGCCTCTGGATGAACTCGTGAATGAGTCGCCAAAAATCCTCAAACCCAGATTTTGATAAACTTTTCTAAGCCTTTTTTGCAACTGAAACTTTCGCTTACCAAATAATCGCGAATGCCTCGGGTTGAGCTCGCGATTGGAGCATGAAACTTGCTACTCGCGAGTGAGTCGCAAAAGCCTTTGGATGAACTAGCGAATGGGTCGCCAAAAATCCTCAAACCCAGATTTTGATAAACTTTTCTAAGTCTTTTTTACAACTGGAACTTTCATTTGCCAAACAATCGCGAATTCCTCGGGTTGAGCTCGCGACTGGAGCATGAAACTTGCTACTAGCAAGTGAGTCGCTAAAATGCAAAGTTGCAAAATTTTGGATTTTTGTGAAATTTTTCAAAAAAAAAAAAAACTTTCCAAAATAAACTAAAACACTTAAAAATCTTTTTGGGTTTTATCAACAGATGATTGAGCATGTACATCACATTTAATCAAGTACAATCACATAAATGAATAAGGCATTCATTGAACATAGACATGTGTGATGTGTGTGGGTATCAATTATGAGATAGTCCTTAGTCTAATGTGAAGTTTCAATGATTGATTCAACCAAGTCATACATAACTAGCACTAAGTAGAGTGACCTATCTCAATTGTAGAAATGAACATATATGACCTCTCGCATAAACTTGATTACATTGAGTTAGAAGCTTTTCATTTGGTTTCTTTTCTTTTGATCATTTTCATCTTTACATCTCTTTTTGAGATCGATGCTTGAAATTTTTTATATTTCAATTTGATGAGTAAGCCTTTGGCTTTTTGGCACTATACATTTTAATACATGTCGCTTTCCTTTTTTCCTAGTCAAATACTAGTTTGTGCGACGGCTTTTTCAGCTCATTATCCCTTTTTGAGATTTGACATTGGTTGAGCTTTTAAGCATAAAAGAAAATGAGTCAGAAGAGATATAGGCACAAGTCTACGCATGTATCAAGATCAACAAAACTATTGACTAATCATTCATGACAAGTTTGAAGATCAATTTACAACAATCACATAGATGTCAAGATGTTTCCCACCAAGATACAAGTGCATAGAGAACAAGCTAAGCTCATTAATACACAAAGCCATTAGTACGACGGTACAAGGCTAAACTTGCATATGACAATGCGCAACACCGCCGACAAACTTTTTGAATTTTATACTTTTTATGTGCTTTTGGATTTTTGACACAAAACAAAGTAAAGAATGATAAAAAACAATAAACAACCAAAGCTTTTAAACAAAAACAATTTAAAAACATGTAAAAACATGAAACCAACAAAGTAGTGTGTGCTTCACTCAATTAAGAACAATTTAAAATAGATATGTAAAACACACAACATACATGAGTTTCATGGAATGATACTGACATCGATGGTCTTATGGAGCGATTTGAACTGAGGACCATCATGGAGGTTTGGTGAAGATGTCCACCTTTTAGTTGTCTGTGTGAATGAATTCAAGACATAGGATTTTATCTTCCACCAAATCACGGATGAAGTGATAGCAAATCTCTATGTGCTTGGACTTTTGAGTGCTGAACAGGATTCTTGGAAAGACTTATGGCACTAGTGTTGTCACAAAACACACTTATCGTTTCTTGAGGAATCCCATAGTCATGAAGAAGTTTCTTCATCCAAAGAATTTGAGTACAACAACTCCCAGCAGCTATATACTCAGCTTCAGCTGTAGATAGAGATACTGAGTTCTGCTTCTTACTAATCCATGAAACAAGATTGTTTCTAAGATAGAAACATCCGCCTGAAGTGCTCTTTCGGTCATCAACACTTCATGCCCAATCTGCATCCGAGTAACTGGCTAGACAATCATTAGAGTCTTTTGAGTACCATAAACCATACTCGAGAGTGCCATTAATATAGCATATGATTCTCTTCACAGCCATCAAGTGAGACTCCTTAGGAGCTGCTTGATAATGAGCACATACTCCCACACTAAATGCAATGTTTGGCCTGCTTGCAATGAGATATAGGAGACTTCCAATAATGCTCCTATACAAAGTTGGACTTACTTCTACCCCAAAAGAATCAAGACTAAACTTGGTAGATGAACTCATGGGAGTGGAAGCATGCTTTTTGGAATCTAGTCCAAACTTCTTGACAAGATTTCGTGCATATTTTTCTTGAGAGATGAATATACCATCCTTCCTTTGTTTTACTTGAAGACCCGAGAAAAATGTAAGTTCCCCCACCATACTCATTTCGAATTTCTTCATTTCTTTAGAAAACTCTATAGCATGGGCATCTATGGTGGCTCTAAACACTATGTCATCAACATACACTTGAGCTACAAGGAGATAGTTCTCATTTTTCTTCACAATCAATGTCCGGTCGGCATACCTTCTTTGAAATCCTCTATCCAAGAGTTAATTTGTAAGCCGATCATACCATGCTCTAGGTGCTTGTTTCAATCCATAGAGTGCCTTCTTCAATCTCAAAACATGATCCGAGAAGTGAGGATCTTGGAAACCTTTGGGTTGTTCAACAAAGACTTCTTCATTAAGGAACCCATTGAGAAAGGCACATTTCCATTTGGTAGAGTGTGAAGTCCATAATACATGCAATGGACAAAAATATGCGAATAGACTCAAGTCTAGCCACTAGGGCAAAGGATTCATCAAAATATACTCCTTCCACTTAAGTGTAACCTTGAGCCACCAACCAAGACTTATTTCTTATTATCTCACCATCCTCATCGGTCTTATTTCTGAAAATCCACTTTGCGCCGATGACATGAGTGTCTTTGGGCCTTGGAACAAGTTCCCATATGTCATTCCTCACAAATTGATTCAGTTCTTCATGCATTGAATCCACCAAATTTTCATCTTGAAGAGCTTCTTTTACCCTTTTTGGCTTAAATTGAGCAACATAGCAATGATAAGTCACTTGGTTTGTAACAAGTGTGCTCCCTTTTCTAACATGAAGACCTTCATCTAGAGAATCAATAATATTACTTTCTAGATGATTTTTAACCACTCTAGATGATGGCTTCTTTGAGGTGGACACTTCATCATTCTGGGAGATAGGAGGATGAACTTCTAGAAAGGTGAGAGGGCTTGGGGATTTAGACAATGACCTTGTCTCCAATCTAGAGTTCACGGGAGTAGAATCTCTTTTTGGTGAATGTTCTTCCACTTTAACACCTTGGGCTTTAATCTCAACGATAGCCTCTTTGGAGCTTGTTCCTTCTCCATTATCATCATTTGCTACGTTTGTTATGGTATCATCAATAACCACATGGATGGAATCCATCACCGTTTTTGTTCTCTTGCTGAAGACTCTATAAGCCCGACTAGTGGTTGAGTACCTGAGAAAGACACCTTCACCACTCTTTGCATCAAATTTTCCAAGGTTCTCCCGATCATTTAGTATGTAACACTTACTCCCAAAGACTCAGAAGTATTTCACTTTTGGCTTCTTCCCATTCCAAATTTCATATGTAGTCTTCTTTGTTCTTGCAAAAAGACTCAAATTTTGCATTCTCAAACTCCTTGCCATGGTCACTTCTTATCCTAACAATTGGTACACCTTTCTTGTTTTAAAGCTTCTTACAAAGAGTCTCCATCTTCTCACATGCTTCCCATTTCTCTCTAAGAAATTCCACCCATGTGTATCTTAAGAAATCATTGACAATGACCATAATATACCATTTTCCTCCTAAGCTTTCCATTCTTTTAGGTCCCATTAAATCAACATGGAGAAGCTTTAAGCAACATGATGTAGAGATCACATTCACCTTTTGATGACTCGCCTTTGTTTATTTTCCCATTTGACAAGCACCACAAATGGTCTTCTCCACCTTCCCGAATTTTGGGAGTCCCACAACAGCTTCAAGTTTGGACACTTTCGCCACTTGTTTGAAGTTTGCATGGCTGAGTCTTTGATGCCAAAGTTCCAACACATCAATTCAAGCACTCCTACAAGAGATATTTGGCGTAGGAACCACTCCATAGCAATTAGCGGTGGTCCTATATCCCTCCAAGACTTGAATCCCTACTTCATTTATGATCACACACCCCTTCTTTGAGAATTGAACAAGAAAGTCCTCATCACATATTTGAGTGATGCTTAAGAGATTTGCCTTAAGCCCTTTGATATATAGAACATCTTTCAATAGAGGTAGCCTCAGTATCTTGATAGTCCCTTTGCCAAGAACTTGAGCATGGCTTCCATCCCCAAATGTTACATATTCACCAACCTTCTCTTTGAAAGACTTAAATAGTGATTTATCTCCTATCATATGACGAGAACATCCACTATCAAGATACCATAAACAAGAATTGAATACTTTCAAAGTGGTGTGCAAAAACAAACAAGCATGAGATAAGCATTCTTGATCTTTAAACGGAAAGTCATCTTCATTTTTTATTCTCTTACTAGATTGAATTCTCTTTTTAAGGTGATCAACCTTGTCACACAACATTCTATTTCTTCTTTTATACTTCTCAATCAATGAATTTGACTCACACAGACTATTGTGTAAGACATGGTTCTTGTGTTCAATATACTTTAGCATGTGAACAAACATTCTAGCATGTTTCTTTGTTTTTAATAACTCTAAGAGTTTATTGTTAGGAAAATATTTAAAAATACTCATAGAGTCATCATCACAAGCATTTGCACCACAATTCAACATAGCCTTTTCCATAGCTTCATCCATAGCTACAAGGGGTCTAGGATCACACTAAGGACATAGAAATCTATCAAAGTGTACCCGCTCTGATACCAAATGAAAACTCAATTAGTGTATAAAACACTTGTGAATGTTTAGACCCCCAAATACAAATTTTCCAATACAAGCTTATATTCAAACAATGTATGTGTAGAATATTAAATATAAGCAATTTCCAAATTAGCAAAATACTCTAAGCCATTAATTAATCACAACCAGCAAAAATTAAAAGCTAAAAGGGAAAGAGAGATGCAAACACAAGATAACATAAGCACGTGATATCGAAGAGGAAACTGAAAAACTCGGCGAAAAATCTCTCCGCTGCCCTCCAAGTGGTAAATGATCCACTAGAAAATTAGTTAGGATACATAAATAACAATAGAGCCTCCAAGCTTAATCTACCCAATGCACCTAAGCTCTCTAAACTTCTTGCTCCAACAAGGTTACACCAAACCGTGTCTTTTCAAGCTTTCCGGATCCCGTAATTAGCTTATTGCATCAACCAATATGAATTGGTTCTCTCTTGAACTGTTTCCCAAACACCAAGAATCTTCTCACTACTCTGAATTTGGTGAGGTAAGGATTTGGTTTATAATCCTCTCATGGGTATGACAATAGAGAGGGTGAGAGTAGAGGAATTTGGAGAATCAAATGTATAAGATTGTGGATGAATCAATCTTGTTTTTCTATAGGGTTTCTCTCTCAA
Organism: Quercus glauca; assembly: GCA_023736055.1. Taxonomy (NCBI): domain Eukaryota; kingdom Viridiplantae; phylum Streptophyta; class Magnoliopsida; order Fagales; family Fagaceae; genus Quercus; species Quercus glauca. The sequence goes on along the minus strand of CM043318.1, from coordinate 80,398,865 downwards.
AATTCTCTCTGAAAGCTCTCTACATTTTGTGGGTATAAGGGTATTTATAGTAGGGTATGAGATGGAATGTGAAAAGTCATTTTTTAGCAAAATAGGGTGCACTAGTAAGTCACTTCGCGACTGGGATGAATCACGAGTTCCAGTCACCAGTTACCAGACTAAGCCAGACTGTATTTTTTGTCCTATAGTGATTCAACTATCCTGACTCTTCATCTTTCTGCATGCTTCACACGTATGCTTCATTTTGGCAAGTCACCACTCACAAGGTGAAGCATGCAGAAAGATGAAGAGTCAGGATAGTTGAATCACTATAGGACAAAAAATACACACACAACCCTCACTGTAGAAAAGTCAGTTGTGAGTCACCTTCTTGTTGCATACTCTTGATCAAATCTTCACACTTTCTCACACACAACCCTTACATTATTTTCACCTAAATATAGGGTTTCTAAATGCTGAATTAACAAGAAAATTTGGCATGGAATAAATCCAACACATAGTTGAATAAATTCAACTTTACAAAATTTGATAACTCTTTACTTAAGTAGTTAGACCTAACATTCCAAGTAACTAAACTCATTAAACTTATCTCAATAGCATATTTTATATCTCATAAAAGAGACTGTGAATTCCATCTTGAAAATATGTGTTTCCTCATCACTACATGTGATTTTTCAACTTACTAAGGTCTTAATTGTTAATATAGTACTCATGATACATCATAGAAAACAACATTTCATATTCTTGTTCACACTTCACTCAGGATTGAGAGTCTATGTAAATCAAAGTTGTAAGATTTATTATTCAATTGACAGTAATAAAAGAATAATTAATCTCACACAATACAATTCAATATATCTTACACACTTATCAACGTATTAATTAGAAGTCTTCACTTCCATTATTAAGACAAACTACCTTAATTAGTTGACACGTTATAGTCTTCATAGATGAAATGTTCAATTTCATTACCGATTACAAAATAAAAATATTGAGTTTACAAGGAACTTGTGATTTATATCTGATGTAACTAATGTATATAAATCACATATAGTGCATCTTAAGGACTATATAATAATGTTCAAATATTCATGTTACCATTATTTTAGATAATAAAATAACTTTTATTATTTTTATACATGTTGTGGTACTAATGCGCGACATAATTAAGACAATAGGATTTCAAAGCACTAATCTGAACAAATGAGTGGATCACCGACGTGTTACCCTTGAAATAAACATTGCATGGAACTTAATACTCAGCTGATAATGTCAAATGATTGGCTTGTCTGGCTTAAATAGCCATGTCAGTGGCGATTGGCAATGTTGGTATATCTCTTTCTCTCTCTGTCTCCGTCTCCCTCTCTCTCCTCTTCCTTTTCTGTCATCACTAGACTTCGACCGTAATCTTAGGGAACCAAACTCACATTCGATCACTCTGCTCTCTACCTCAATGGGACAAAATATTTTAAAGTTCCATATCTTTCACCACATTCCCTTCTCCTCACTACATTTCCTAAATCTTTGATGTAAAACACCATAATTCTCTCAGTTGATATATATAATAACTAGAAGTTTCCTTTGCATGTCTAATCAACAATAATGGTAGATGCAATGCTGGATCCAATATAAGCTACAGCTCTACACACGTTGAAGTAAAGTAATAACAATTAAATGTATGAAAAAAATTGGAGATACTGCATTTTTTGCATGTGAATTGTTTGATATTATGAACTTTGGAAGAAAGACTGGTTTGATTTAGATTTCTGAGAGATGCTATGATTTATAATTTTTATATGTATATATAGACCAAAAACAAGATTTTTGTCATCAATGAATGATACGTACGTTATCTGGTGGATACCCATAAAAATCTTGGCCAAATCGATAGACAAACCTGGCGAATAAAAATACTGCCAATTAGAGAAGGGAAAAAAAAATCATAATTACGGTTCTCAAATTTAATTTCGTTCAGAAAATTGAACGGGTTAAACATGCTCATAGGTGTAAAGTAAATCTTAAAACAGCCACGACTACAAGCAACACAGCAGCATGTTTCACCCTTCACAACATAAACAAAACAAGGGGGACAACAACCTAAATCAAAAGAGCCAAAAAAGTCTAAAAAGAGCAGCCATATTGGCCATCCTAGGGATCCAAGAGACAGATACATTAGAAAGAGCAGCTAGCAGATTATGCATCAGTAATTCTAGATCTTATTCTTCAAGGGACCTGGCTGGATCAAGAAGAGCATCATGAAAAATCTTGGAATAAATCTCAATATAAATGGCTTCAGCCTAGAGAGTGAGGGTGGTATACATTTTTTGGGAGCAAGCGAAGACCAAGCCCCCTCTCCAGTCTCTCTCCACCCCAACTTTGGACAAAAAAATATGTACCCAAACGCATACTTATAAGTTTAATTGAAAACCGCCTAGGGACCATGGCTGATTTAAATAAACTGGACTCACATAAATCAAATTAGCAAATCTGAAAATTTTAAACTCTACAAACAACCTCGCTACTTTGGAAGGTAATTCATCACATCTGGGGGTGTTTGCAGGGGCAAAGTTACTTGTAACTCAGGGTGGTCATAGGACCACCCTGAGTTGCTAAAAGATGTATATATATACTTACAAAATATATATATACACACACACACACATGCACACACACTAAGTTAACCTATTTGGACCACCCTAATAAAAATATTGACAATCCTGACTTGAAAATTATAAGAATTTCGATTCAATAAAAATAAGAGTAGTGCTATTTTCACAAAATTTTTACAATAATTTCACTACTATGAGAGATTGGAAAAACTGGGGTGCTCTCAGAAAAGGGGTTAGGCATCGGCACCTTCTCTTATTAGGATTTTGTGTGGAGTCGCTACTTATTTTTTTTTTATAAAAAAATAAGCAAAAATAAATACAATTCACATGTCCAAAAATACCTCAATTTCATTAATTGATTATACAAATACAATTTGGTAGAATATCTTTACAAGGCTTAATCCTAGATACAATCTACCAAAACAATTCTACTAGCCTAAAATTCTAAGGTTCAGGGGTTAGGTTACAAGATGAGAAAGTGTTAGGCACTCACCCTGCCTAGATGGAGTCTAGTCTTCCAAACTCTTACTGACCATTAAATACCCATATTCAAACTATGTAATGTTATGCAATAGATGCTATGTCAAATCCTAGACCTAGGGTTAAACTTGTATTCAAGAACCTTAGATCTGCCATTTTATTTTGTGTGAAAGAAAATTGATGAGAATAGTTAATGAAAAATTTAATTTTGAGTCTCCATAAAAGAAAAAGAATGGAATTTTAATAAAAATTTAGATCTGGTTGGGATTTTTAAATATGGGGACAAAAATATTTTTATTTTGAAAACACCAATTGTTTATTGAAAGAAAAAACAAATCTGGTTTTTAATATATATATATATATATATATGTAGGGACACAATTTGTAATAGACCCTTAACAATAAAATTTGTAGAGTGTGGGTGAAAGGGCTAAGCGCTAGCGAGGCAAACAGTGGGTGATGAGGAATTCATAGGAATAGTAGGGGAAGAATTTAACTAAGTAATTGTGAGGATAATCACCGTCCCTTTGGTTAAATGTTTGTAAGGACTTTTATATTGATTTTTGTTAAGTGTTTCTTGAGGATCTTTGTGATGGTTTAGGTCCAGTATTTGTGGAACATACTCATCCTCGGCTAAGTCCGAGGATCTTTTTCCTTAGAACTAACTAACACATGGATTGTTCTAGGATCCTCTCTCCCTTTCTGAGGGTTCTATCTGTTATATATTCTTGCTGGGTTAATCCTCCGCCGTCCACTTGTCGGTTATCTGAACTCTATATATAAGGATTTGTCCCATCATCTGTTTTTGCAGGCTTTATGTTAGTTCTCAGCCGCCTTTACAAACCTTCTATTAGTTGAAGTGACCAAGGCATCTGGGTTTGCTGGCCACTTCACCATTAAAGTGGCCAGAAGGTTGGTGGCGTATGTTAATGGGTGAAAGATATTTTCCCCCATCAACGTCGGTGAGCCAAGGACGTGGGCATCCTCGGCCTCTGTATTATCCTCGGCGTGGGCCTTGGGCCGGATATGTAGTGGGCTGGGGTTGTTTAAGTGCTTGAATATCTGGGACCCCACAATAGCCCCTCAAAATTCTGCTGCCCGTCCTCTCGGGCGGGGAGGAGGATTTTGACTTTCTTGGCACATTTTCATGCCCTGTTGAGCCTTACTTCGCTGTCAGTGTTACCGTTACTTCAACTGCTCTTGCAATTTGTTTCTGGCGCTAAGGGCCTGTCTAGGGAATTTTTCCTTGTTTTTACAATGCTTTTATCTTTCTAGTTTATACATTTTCTGCCTGAACTTCTTATTGGTTCCTCTAAGGGGGGTAGATTTAAGTTGCTTGTGCTTTAGCGCTCAGTTCCTCATGTTTTTCGTCCCCGACAGGGCTCATTATTCAGCATCAAAGGGGTTGGCTTCGCCGTAGATTTGGGCTCGTGGTCAGTACAAGGATGCTAGCTCCATTCAGCGCTTATATTGCCCTATAGTGATCAGTTTCCACGTAGGTTTGGGTCCAAAGACCATGCAAGACCATGGCTTTTCCTAGCACTCAGTATTTCATGAGGAAGTGGTCTCCCTGTGGGCTTGAGTCCTTTGGACCATGCAGTGTTTAAGTTTCATCTGACATTTGGTTTTTGATATGAAGTATCTAGTTTTCTTATTCTCATCTGAAGTATCTGGTTTCCTTAGAGGTTTGGGTTCGAGGACCATGCAATGCCTTGATTCTGTCCAGTACCTAGTTTTCTCATTTTCATCTGAAGTATCTGGTTTCCCTAGAGGTTTGGGTCTGAGGACCATGCAATGCCTTGGTTCTGTCCAGTACCTAGTTTTCTCATTTTCATTTGAAGTATCTGGTTTCCCTAGAGGCTTGGGTCCGAGGACCATGCAATGCCTTGGTTCTATCCAGTACCTAGTTTTCTCATTTTCATCTGAAGTATCTGGTTTCCCCAGAGGCTTGGGTCCGAGGACCATGCAATGCCTTGGTTCTGTCCAGTACCTAGTTTTCTCATTTTCATCTGAAGTATCTGGTTTCCCCAGAGGCTTGGGTCCGAGGACCATGCAATGCCTTAGTTCTATCTAATACCTAGTTTTCTCATTTATTTATTACCTTATCTATTTATCCGTTGCCATTTAATTCTACATCGCTATAATCTATAATAGACATTAAACAAATACACTTTTCCACGCAACATAATAACACACGCAAGCTGGAGTTGGGGTAGGATAAGACCCTGCTCTGTTCTGCCTCTTCGTTTGACGTGACTCTTCTGATTACGAGGCGTCTCTTGGGTCGATTGAGTAAGTATTTTGACGCTTCGGTGCCTCATCGTTAATGTCAGTCATGGATTTACAAGGATCTAACAGCGGACAAGCCCCTTGGAATCTGGGCGGAATTATTGCCTCCGGAAATCTCTCCCTAGGAATTAATGTGGATTGGCTCTCACCAACTTTTCGCCCTCTATAAAAGGTGTTCTTGGGGCAACCTTTTCCTTCACACTTAACAAACATCTGTCTTAAACTTCTCCCAATAATATTGCTCAGAGGTTCTGCAAGGAAGAGCAGTTTGCCCTTCTAATGAGTTGGCCCTTGGAAAGGGCGTTCCCAAGGATGCTGAGTCCCTATCAGGAGTCGAGGATGGTACTCCGACTCTGGACGTCACGTTGGGGTTGGGGTAGGAGAAATCTGGAGATTCTCCTTCTTTTCAACCTAACCAAAGGTGGGACCCTCCTCGCCGTTTGGAGGAGGATCCAGAAAGAACGTAACTTCCTTCCCTTGGGTATAGGTCGTTGACCCTCCAAGCCGGCAGCAATGGGGGTGGGAGGGAAACCAGGTGGAACCCAGAAATGGAGCCGTCCTGTGCCGCGGCCTCTTCCGCCTTCCATGCTGCCTTTCTTTTTTCTTTTCTCTTTTATCTCTTCTATTTTTGCTTCTCAACCAGCCTTCCCCTCTCCATTTCCTCTTCTCTTGCTTATCATCCAGCCTTCTTTTCTATCTTTTGTTCCTCTGCCAGCTTTGTTTTCTATCTTTTGTTCTTCTGCCAGCTTTGTTAGGCGCCTGTCTTTGTAGTTAGCTTTAGAACAAGCCCCCTGGGCATCACTTGTAAGAGATGTAACTTTTTCTTCATATATTAATAAAGAAGTAGACTTGTATTGTGTATTGTCTCTTTTCTATTTCGTATACTCTTATTTTTTGTTGTTGTAGACTCCTGAATGAATGTTGCTGCTGTAAACTGTATTGTTTTGGTGTTTTTGTTTCTTTTTTTTTTTAAAGGTGTTGCCCTCGATTCTTTCACACCGACCATCGCATTTACTAGTGCACAAGCCCTTCCCACAGACGGCGCCAATTGTAGGGACACAATTTGTAATAGACCCTTAACAATAAAATTTGTAGAGTGTGGGTGAAAGGGTTAAGCGTTAGCGAGGCAAATAGTGGGTGATGAGGAATTCATAAGAATAGTAGGGGAAGAATTTAACTAAGTAATTGTGAGGATAATCACCGTCCCTTTGGTTAAATGTTTGTAAGGACTTTTATACTGATTTTTGTTAAGTGTTTCTTAAGGATCTTTGTGATGGTTTAGGTCCAGTATTTGTGGAACATACTCATCCTTGGCTAAGTCCGAGGATCTTTTTCCTTAGAACTAACGAACACATGGATTGTTCTAGGATCCTCTCTTCCTTTCTGAGGGTTCTATCTGTTATATATTCTTGCTGGGTTAATCCTCCGCCGTCCACTTGTCGGTTATCTGAACTCTGTATATAAGGGTTTGTCCCATCATCTGTTTTTGCAGGTTTTATGTTAGTTCTCAGCCGCCTTTACAGACTTTCTATTAGTTGAAGTGACCAAGGCATCTGGGTTTGCTGGTCACTTCACCATTAAAGTGGCCAGAAGGTTGGTGGCGTATGTTAATGGGTGAAAGATATTTTCCCCCATCAACGTCGGTGAGCCGAGGACGTGAGCATCCTCGGCCTCTGTATTATCCTCGGCGCGGGCCTTGGGCCGGATATGTAGTGGGCTGGGGTTGTTTAAGTGCTTGAATATTTGGGACCCCACAATATATAAATTTCAGATTTTTATTTAAAAAAATGCAGATCATATTTTTATTTTAAAAAATGCAAATCAGATTTTTTTATTTAAAAACAGACCAAATTTTTATTTGCAAAAATACAGATAAGATTTTATAAATAAAATATAGATATGATTTTATAAATAAAATACAGATCTAGTTTTTGATTTGAAAAAGAAACAAAGAGAAAAATGCAGATCTGTTTTTAATTTTAAAAACATGGAGAAAAATTGCAAATTTGATTTTAGTTTAAGACAAACATGAGAAAAGTTGCAGATTTGATTTTAATTTAAGAGAAGCACAAAGAAAAATTGCAGACCTAAATTCTTAAAGAAAGATTCAACCCTAGATCTAGGCATGTTCATCAATTAATCATATGAAATTTTTGAAAGCAAAAGAGAACATGTATTAACATATGAGAAACATGGTTATCTAAACACAGAAAAAACATCACATCCATGGAAAATAAAGTATAGATGAAAGCATGTTATGGAAACAAAGTTAGAATCACACCTGCATGAACTTAATCCACTAGCAGAGAACTATCCTAGAGATTAAAGAGAGTGAAATTCTAAGGATTTAAGTGAAGCCTTTTAACAAAAAAGAAATCCCTAAAGCAAAGCTTCAAAACTCCTTCAACGTAAAGGGAGAAAGAAGTCAAAAAAAGGTGTCTTGATTTTTGATTTTTGTTCCCTATTTATAAAGGTCTGGTCCTTAAAAAATATGTTGAATCAGATCAGATACGAATTGGGTTGCGTCCTTATTCCTAAAAAATCAAAATAGACACGTTTTATCTCAAACAGAGCATTTCTGGGCCGGGCCTCGAAGCTGTGCCAATTGGTACTTGACATGTGCCAATCGGCACTCCTAGAGTGTCGATTGGACCTCTCAAGTGCCAAGCCCAATTCCCAATTTTGGTTCAATTTGGACTCTTTTTTAGGGATTTTCTAAGTCGGGAACTGCACCTGGACGTATTTTTAACTCGTATTCTAAAATTAATCCTTTTTATTTTGATAATTAGGTCTTTAAAACAATAATTATACGATAGATAAATATTCAAAGAAGACTTAATTATCAACAATTCTCTTGCTATCTGATTATCCATTTTATTCTCATGTGACCAGGCTTATTTCTGATAAAAATCAACAACCAATCACACAATTATTTAATTAATTTTAATTGTGTAACCAATTAGAATTAATTTCAATTAATCACATGTAATCAACTTCACCCCTATACAATGCATGCAGGCCATGAACATTTGATCTTGTGATATCTTTAAATTCGACAGTCCGATTTGAGAATCGGACATACCGTCGTGACCATTATATTTTCAAGATTATTTTTATGATATGCAATAAATGATTTAATGCATGTAATGCAATTATGATTTTTGGGTATTTGAAATGGTCATTTTGGTCATCTTCCAACATTAAATTATAAGTGCAAAATCAAGTGTCTACAACTACAAATCTTATGTAATAAGTGGAAAGTAGTTACTAAATCTAATTTTGGCTCAATATTGACATCAATTTTTAACCCACTAATAACAAATTATTGCATAAGATTTGCTTTAAAAATGTTGTAGATGTAGCATTACTCCATAAATAATTATGTCCCCATAAACATAATCCTTGGCCCCTTAAACCCAAAAAAAAAAAAAAAAAAAAAAAAAAAAAAAGAAGAAGAAGAAGAAGCCCATATAACAACAAAAATAACCCAAAAAGAAAGACTAGACCAAACAAAAATGAGTTAACAAATTATTCAACAAAAAGCCTATTTAAAAAGAAAAGTAAAATAATCATTCAAATTTTTAACTCTTTCAACCTATTACATAAAAATAATCTCTAATTTTATTTTTCCTTGAAAAAAAGACTCAAGAAAAATATTGTAGTTCATGAGTTTTCCTTGGTAGTGCCAGCAATTATGCCCTTTTTGGCTTTGCAGTTGCAATAATTTTGTTCTCCTTAGTGACTCACCTCGTAGTTGTAGCAAATATCATCAATTTTTCTCTCTCTTTTCTATTATCATTTCAATTTTCTTACTTTATTACTCTTATCTCAGTGTTCTCAATTTCTACTTTATCTCTTTTCAGTCCATTTTTTCTTTTTCACTTTGTTAGTAGAAAAAAGTTGTAATACTTCATGTTTTTCCTTCTTCGTTTTTTTTTTTTTTTTTTTTTTTTTTTTTTTTTTTTTTTGTGTGTAATGTTGATATATTCAAAGTTTCTTAGTGAGTACCCTAAGAAATATTCCTGGAGCCGCCACTGGGTGTTCGTGGTGCGGTTCAGTGCAATTTTGGGCTATTTGAGCACCAAATTTTGCAGTGCAGTTTGCCCAAAACCATAACCACACTACATCTCAGTTTTGCAATCACATGTGTGGTACGATGCTATGCAGTGTACAACGTGTGATTTGATCGGTTTTTGAATAATATATTTTTCAAGATATCATGACCAATTTCTATTTTTTTTTTTTTTTTGGGGAGAAACAACTAATTTCTAGTTTAATGTTAATAACCATGACAATGTGACAGTATATTTTAAAATAAATATATAACATGTGTAACCAAAAAAAAAAGTAACACAAATATATAAAAGAAATAATAATTCCATGACAGATTGAGAGTAAACTAAAAGTACCACAAATATATACCAATATATATATATATATATATATATATATATATATATATATATATATATATATATATATATATATATATATATTAAACTTTTGCACTTTTGATTTTGTGAGAGCGAGTGTGAGATGAAGAAGTGAATGAGGTTTTGAACTTTTAATTTTGTAATTAACCAAACAAAGTTGTTTTTAACATGAAACTGGAATGCATTGACACTAGTCTAGCCACTTATTTCATATAATATTAAATTACTAATATATATTTAAGGGAAAATTATAGTAAACCCATTTGTGGTTAGGCCCGTTTTCAGTTTATCTATCCATGGTTCAAAACTTAACACTTTTCCCAATTGAGATTTTCTCTGTTAAGGATCCATTACCTATCTCTCCATTTTACTGTAAAACAAACACATTTTTAGATGAAAACAAACATAAAAAGAATAAAAAAACTAAGGTTTCCAACTTTTACAAAAAAAAAAAAAAATAATAATAATAAATAAAGTATGAACATTAGAAAGGTATGAACATCACTGGTGTTTTGTTTTTTTTACAAGAGGAAATGATGTAACAGGGTTGATAATAGCCTTTCTCTTCCCCTGTTTTCGGTATGCAGAAACAGGGGTCATACTTTGTGTATTTTGACTTATATCAATCAAAGTTTCTATCTTTTAGATCAAAAATGAAACAAGTAAAAATCAAACGCAAAGTAAACATTCTCAGCAACAAAGAAACCAACACCAAATCAAATCCACCAAAAAAGAAACCAAAGCAGAAAGAGTGGTGATTCAATCTCAAAACAATTATTCCTTCCACCTAGGTTATGGATTTTTCGTTAAAAAAACCTTTAATTTCAATTTGGGTTCTCCAAAATTCCTTATATTTCTTAACCAAAAAAAAAAAAAGGAAAAAAAAAAAAAAAAAAAAAAAGGAGAGAAAGAACAAAGCTAAATCAGATGAACCCACAAGCAAAACCACAAAAAAATTGAAACCCATGAGGCACGAACGAAGGCATCACAGTTTGATCTAAACCATCAAGATGAAAGAACAAAGCAAATTCAGATGAACCCACAACCAAAACCACAAAAAAAAATGAAACCCACAAAGCAAGAACGAAGGCATCACAATTCGATCTAGACAGTTAGGATGAAAGAACAAAGCAAAATCAGATGAACCCATTACCAAAACCACAAAAAAAAAAAAAAAAAAATGAAACCCATGAAGCAAGGACGAAGGCATCATAGTCCGATCTAGACTGTCGAGATGGATTCCTCGCAAAAACAATGGTGTTGATCTGGGCAAGGAATTAATATTCTCTGTTGTGGTCGATCTGGCCTTTCGCTATGGTGGCCGATGTCCTCCTTAACTCCACCATTAGAGAGAGAGAGAGAGAGAGAGAGAGAGAGAGAGCAAAATAACTATGCAATATGTTTTTCAACAATTGTGCAAAAAACAAGAAAAACAACCAATATAGTATTTTTCAAAGGTTATCAATTTCAGGATTAACTGTAGCTTGCAAAATATGCCGCCAAATATAAATCAGTAAATGGAAAAAAATAATAATAATAAAAGGAAAATATAAGTTTAAATTATAGCAAAATTCATAACAACTATGCACACTTGACTCAAGACATATAACACAACGTGATCTTGTCCAACCAAAAATCCACAATCAAAAGATTCCTACATATGACATTTAAACAAATCAATATTTCATTTTCTATGCTAATAAAAGTAACTGGATAGTGAGATATTAGACAAAATTTATAAGTAATAGCAGTAATTAGTTTGTAAGATATAACTAAAGAAATTTATATGCATACCTAATTCAGACCATATAACCCAACAACATTGCCTTGTCCAACCAAATTACTACAACTAAAATATTCTTGTATATGTCATTTAAATAAATTTATGTGTCACTTTTCAATAGTAGTAATTGTTTAATAGGATATTAGACAAAATATGTAATTAGTAGCATCATACTTGAGTTATGTTGTCTCCTAATGGTGATGGTTGTTCAACATTATTATGTTCTTTGTGAGAACTAATATTAACTGAGGAATCGACCTATGTGGAAAAAAAAAAAAACAATTGTCACATAAAGCAAATTTATGAACCCACAAAGTCATGTTTAATAATGGAATGTAAATGAACTTACTCTATTTAGGCCATCACGTGATTGAACTTGTCTTGCTCTACTAGTCTTTTTGGGTTGAGCCTTCTTACTTTGAGATTTTTTTTTCCCTTTCTAATGGACTTTTCAACATTTCTCATTTCTTGCAAATGCTTCAATAATTTGTCAAAACATTTATCAATGTGTTCATACATCATCTCTCTCTCTGCTGCAAGTGTGTTAATTTGAAGACATTTGTGACTCAAATGAGAGAGACGCTTTCCCATTGACTCTTGTGCACTACCTTTAACATCAATGCCATGATAGTCCTTGATAGAACTAACCCTTACATCTTGTGTCCATCTTTTCAATACATAAAGGCTGGAATTCTCTTCACATTTTTCTTGACAAAAACTTTCAAAGCATGGGAACATAGAATTCCCAAAAAGCTAAACTTCATACAGCTGCATTGGATTATAGTTGTTGAGGCTTCATATTTGACTAAGTGCTCTTGAGTTCTACTTCGATATTTCACTCTGTATTCTGTATTAGAATCAATTTTTCTTTCCTTGTAGATAGTACAATCCACAATTTTCACATATTCATCTTAAAACATTTTGAATATTTTTGGAGTGTACAACTCTATAACATCTCAAAATCTACTAGTAAAACTGGTGTTGTTCACCTCATTTTGAACTTTGCTTTAGAATAATGTTCAAAATATTGCAAAAGACCATGTTTTTGCTTCAAGTATTTCTTAAACACACTGTTCATTGACTCATTGTGTTGAGTGCTTTTCATATCAATAGTGAACGTATGCTGGCCATATACTATAGAACATTTCTCTTTCACATCAGACATTTCTTAAGGATTATTAGCAAGATCATATGTCTCAAGCATTTTATTTTAAGCAACTATCCATTCTTCTTCATCTTCAAAATCATACACAAAATTACTAAGATCATTTCAAAATTGGCTTGATGGATTAAATACATGATGTAGACATTTAGCAGCATTCTGATAAATTTGCTACACACATAAACGGTGATTTGATTAAGGAAACACACCTTCTATTGCATTAGACATTGCAGCAAATTGATTTGTAAATATAGTTCTTGGTTGTTTCCCTGACATTGCACTCAAAAAAGTTTCAAACAAGCACTTGAATGACATTATAGTTTCATCATAAAGTGAAGCTGCACCAAAGATAATTAACTATTTATGCTGATTAACAATAATGAATGGAGCAAGAGGTCGACCATATGAATTTGTTTGGTAAGTGGTGTCAAAACATATAACATCCCAAAAGTGTCCATAATCAACTATAGATCTAGAATCAACCCAAAAAATATTCAAAATTTGATTATCATCATCAAGTTCTATAGAATAAAAATAAGATGGATCTTCTAATTGCATCTTTTTAAAGCAATCCATCACGGCACAATCATCTCTTCTCTGTAAAGCGTCTCTCCTCTTGGAATTTACATGATTTTGATAGTCAACATTCAAAAACCCAAGATCTTTATAACCACCAACTCGCATGCTCAACAATTCTATGGTTTGTTTTATTGATACCCCAGATTTTTCTGCATCATTCGCAAAAGCTTGTTAGGCAGGTGTAATTTTTCTATTTAATCTTAACATATGTTTCATTGGAGAAGGAGCAAACTCATGATTATGTTGTTCGTGAAAAGAACAACTTCTAACATACCATCCTTTTGAAGTTGACAAGTCATTTGTACTAAACAACCAATTTGTGAAATTGGGTGATGGAAAGATAGCTGTTCACGATGTTTGTCAATAGCTCGTTCACCTTGTTTGAATGACGAAATGTTCTCCTCTTAACATGTCCAGCACTCCCTCGCCTTATATAATGTTTCCTTACACTGAAGCCCCTTTTGTGAGCATATTGTTTGTAAAACTCAAATACACTATCATCACAATCAAATTTCATTCCAATCATTGGTGCCTTAATTTCCTTATTGTGTTTACTCGGGGTATTTGGACTTCCATCAATAGGTTCTACTTGAGCTTCTTCCTTAATCCAAAAACCAATAAAAAGCAATAGTGTTAGGACTATTCAATATAAAAAATGATATTCAATTTTTTTATTAAACACAACAAAGAAACCATAGTTGCTTATAGCCTTATAAATAGTCACAATGAACAAAAACTACAATATTCAAAACTCAAAATACCCAAAAATCCTATTCAACAGAAATTATACTCAAACTTCCTAAAAATAAGTAGTAAATAAATCCTGGCCACCAACAATAAATACCCATTCAAAACCAACAAAACCATCAGCTCTTAAGTTATAGAACTCAACTATGGTAATAATCATAAGGACAAATCTTCAAACTTCAAATATAATGCAATTTGAGAAACAAATTTAAGGAAATAATTATCTTTAAAACAATTTTTTTTTTCAATTACAATAAATTTAATGAAAATTAGACTTGAAAAAATTGAGAGCTATTGCCTTTGTCATTGTTATAGGGAGATGGTCGAGAAACAATGGAGTGTTAGGAGTGGTAGTCCTTGGCATTGAATATATGGGTGAGGGATGGGAATGGCAAAGAGAGAGAAGGTTGCTAGGAGAGGCGTCGGCTGAGTGAGAAAGTGAATGGGGTGGACTTGGTGAAGGGAGAAGGGGATAAAGAGGAGGAATGGAGATATGGTTAGGTGAGATCAGTGGCTGCTGCATGTGGCCGTGATTCTCTAGCCAGTTTGGGATTTTGAGAAAAACAAAGGTGGAGGAGGAGGATGAGAGAAGCTTTGCTATGTGTGGGACTAACAAATACACATGGATATGTGGGAAAGGTGATGCAACTCAATGCAAATTGAGACCGGAGACTGAATTTGCCCTAGTTCATCATATTCCTTATAAAAGCTACTGCGTCTTTGTGTCAAGAGTTTTGTAACCAAGGAGCTTCTTGATCTTCATCGTTAGATGAACTGAAAAACTTTGCAACAACATCTTCCTTAAGTTGGTGTGTTAGTCACATACTTGGATCCGTATTTCAATTGATTAGTCATGTACTGGGAGCCGTGCATTAAAAGGAGAGATTGTCACTACATCACAAGTCCAATTGGATATTGGGGTAAGGGTTCAACTATATGTTAATATTAGGTATTGAGATTCCTTTTATTTGTAACCGCTTGTTTTAATAATAGTGGATTTTCGGGAGTGGTGACCTTAAATTCACCTGGTGGGGTTTTGCCTTAGTTGTTTTCCCCATTTGTAAACAAATCACTTGTGTCAAATTTATTTTCCGCTGCATTTAACTTAGTTGGTGATTTGTTTGTGCCACCACATTTATTGCATGTAATTGAATCTAATTAATTCACTTGGTTAATTAATTGATTAATTTTTACCAAAGGGGTTAATACATTCTTGGCCTATCACTATCAACAACTCATGGCATGTATGGTTGTCAAAGCGATCAAATTAAGCCCATACATAAGGACGTATGGATACGACTACTACTACTTTAAACTTTATTAAGTAGGTTGGGTAAAGGTGATCTAGTTCAGGATCCTGCCAAAGAGACGAAACGAATAGATATTTTTATTTTATTTTATTTATTTATTTATTTTGGTTGGTTTCGAAAAGTACAAGAGCAAGAAGGTTCAATGAAATCTTATCTACGGACCTTAACCATTACATATAAAGGATGGATTGGCCAATGAGAGGATAGAAATAGAGATATCTTCCCTTTGTTTTTGTTTTGAAATCTTATGTTCGGAAGTATAAAAGCAAAGATAGGTGCAACATCTTTTTATGAACAGAACTCGTATTGCATGTTATGTTTGAAAAGAATAGAGCAATGCTACAAACATTTTATAATAATTTTACAAATGGTTATTATGGTTAACTTTTTATTGGTTCTCATCTAGCCCTACTAATAACATCATTTTTTTATTTACCAATAATCACTTATCACATCAACAATTTGTAAAAAATTTTGTATCACTAACATCTTC
The DNA here is from genome assembly GCA_023736055.1 of Quercus glauca. Lineage (NCBI taxonomy): Eukaryota > Viridiplantae > Streptophyta > Magnoliopsida > Fagales > Fagaceae > Quercus > Quercus glauca. The sequence goes on along the minus strand of CM043318.1, from coordinate 80,382,980 downwards.
CAAAAGAATATATAGCTCAGTCATTAGGGCCATTTGCATATAGATAATGGATTGGCCAAAGTCTTTGAAACAAAAAATCTCGTATTGAATGGTATGTCATTGAAAAGAATAGCCATGCTGTTAAGTATATTTGCCAATAAATAATGGATTGGCCCATTCTAAATCGACCCCATCATATATAACATATTACTATATTTTTTGTGGTTTTGAAATCTAATATATATATTTTTTGAGATAGCTACATATACAAAACTCTTTAACCCACTAAATTTTCAATTAAACAATTTATGCATGGAGAAATGTCAATTAAACTACAAGGCTTTTATCTTGAAATATGTCTAATATTGATCTTAAATACATTAGCAAGAAGTTATAATAGGTAAAATGTAAGGAAAGGAATATAAAATCCTACGTAAATGTTGTAAATGATGCTATTGCTTTTTGTTGTGCATAAGATTTAGAAGATAAACTTAAATTATTGGTCTCTAAAGTTTATTTATTGGGTACTTTAAGTCATTGGTTCCTAAAATTTCAAAAATGAATGTTATTAATCTCTCCATCAAGTTCTATTAGTTTCTTTACTTATGTATTTAATGGAGTAATGAAGTGACATTTTTAAAACACACACACACACACACATATATTATACGAGATAAAAATTTTACTTTAATTTAATCTAAATATATTTGTGTAAAACTCTCTCCTAGATAATTAAACTTCGACTCTTGCTCCCTCAACTCTACAAGGACTTAATACTTGTAGAGTGAGTGGTGGTGCCTTGTTTTATACTTTAAAATTACTTGTAAGTGTATTTTGACCTAAACCGGTTCTAAGTGGTCTGCCCACCCAGTTCAAACAAGTTAACCCAATTCTAACAAGTTAAACGGGTTAATTCGTTTGAATTGGAGAAAGAGAAACATAAACAGATGTAGAAGCAAGGGCGCCTTAAATTGCATGCATGTCCTGGACCATTAATACAAATACAACCACAAATTTCGCCTTTAGATGAAGAAGCAAAAGCGAAGCTAGGGAATCAATGGGTGCAATTGCCACCGCCCCTTCCCATCTTAAAATATTGATTTTTTTTTTTTAAAGTTTTTTTTTTCAATGGTTTTTTCTTAATGTAATTCATTATTTTATTTATATGATAATTAATAGATTATTATTTCTTTTGGGTAAATTGCACAAACCTCCCTTGAGGTTTGAAATAATACCAATAAAGTTCACAACATTTAAAAAGTGACCATTTTGGTCCTTATTCCCAAATGGTTTGTAACACCATTACATATCCTCTGTAACACCCCAACCCAACTTTATAATTTAACTATGTGTCTGAATGGTTAAGTATTATTAATATTTTGAGCCACTTACTTTCTAAAATTAATATAAGAGTATTTAATAAACATATATTTTATAATGCCATTGAATAAGAATTGTAAAGATTATAAATAATTGAATGACTATTTGTATTTTAAATATATACTAAGTATGTACAAAATTATATTAAGTGGTTTAAGTTATTAGATACATAGTTGTTGTGGTTTAATTAAGTATAAAGGTAAGGGTTTATATGTAAAGTTATATTGTTGTTTGGGCCTTTCTAAAAATATAAGCTTATAAGGAGTGAAAAGTATAATTGCCAAAAGTTGAAAAAGTGGGTTGTGATATTTTCTTCTCTTAGCATTACACGTATTCCACCCCAAAGTCCACTCTTCTTATCTTCTTTTGCTGCACCAAAAAGTTCAGCAGCTCATTTTCTTCTTTCTCCATTCCTTTTTCTTTGTTCTTGTTTCTTTCTTCTTCCCTTCTTACACGGCAGCACCATCTCACCAACAGCCCTTTTTCTCTCACCGAAAATCATAGATATCTCTCTCTAAAAAGGAATCAAACTCTTACTAAAGTTTTAGCTTCAGTTGTGGGTAAGTATATATGTTTATTTGCTGTTATGGGTATTTTAATGGGTAATGATTTGCTTGAGTTTTAATTCTTTATTCTCTAATCTGATTTTAGAAGCTGAACTTGTGATTCTGTTTTAGTAATTTGAAAGTTTGATGATATTGTGGTCTATTGGATGCTTATTAAGGTATTTTAATATGTATAGTATAGGTATAAAAATACCCAAATGAAATGAAGGCTAATTGCTATTAGTTGATGATTTTGTAAGAACTTGTGCTGAAACTGTCACTGTGACAGATTTGGTGTTTACAATAAGAAAAATATGTATTAAATCATATTCAATGAATTAGGATTTTAGGAGTAGTTTTTATGAATTCTAAGACACACATGGTTGTTATGGAAGTGGTCTCACAGTATTTGGATGAGTATAAAAATAATTGTTTGATTTCTAAGTTGCATGAATTTCTGTCAGGATAGAGTTGGACACGTTGTCTTGTATGATTTTTAATAAATGATGGTTTTATGCTTTGACTCCAAAATTTTTATGGTATATACTAGAAATACAGGGGAGTAGCTCTGTAAAATTCCATAACATTTGGATGTGTGTGGAGAGCCCATTCATATTTTACAAATGGGGCTTTCGCTGCTAAAATGAGCAGTAAACAGTGTAGGATAACTCTAACTTTGTGGATTTAATTTTGAAGTTAGGGTGAATTTTTTGAGCTATAAATTTATATGCTCATCATTTGGTATGTCTAGATCATAGATAAATTTTTTATAACTTTGGTTCAAGGTTTAGTACTCAAAGGAGGGGTTCTAAACCATCAGCCTGTTATTTTTATGAAGCTGTCTTGTTCAATGCATTGTATGTTGCCATGTGAGTGTATATGGTTACATGACCATGCTTAAATGATTTTATATTTATGCATGCATTATTGCCATAATCTCAAAGCACCTTTTAAAATGGAGTTGGCTCTTCTGGAGATACGATATGAATGTGAGAATGTTGATTTCTCTATTATTTAGTACATCATGTGGTTTGATGAATGTATTTTGTGTTTGTGGGAATCTCGTTGAGGTGGGATTAGAATTTCATTTATTATAAGAAATAGATTTTGAGATGAATGTGTAAGTTTATGATAAGGAATAATAGATAGTAATAAGATTTGATTGAGGTCGGATTAGGATTTCATTAATTATAAGAGATAGGTTTTGAGATGAATGTGTAAGTTTATAATAAGGAATAATGGATAAGTTTTGGTTTAGGTATTACCAGTTGCCAGGTCTAAGCTCTTTCGACTGTAGGCTTTCAGTTTCTCTGCTTTCAAGTAAAGGATAAGTTATATGAGTATTTGGTAAGTCATAAGGTTATTTTAAAATATATTATGCATTAAAAGATTTTTGATTAGAGATATGGCATGTAAGCATGTTTCAAACAAAGATATGTTCGTGAGTTTTTGAAACCTTATGTATATGATTTAAGTATATTGATGCTATCTCTAATTCCACGAACATGATGTTTAAAGAAAACAATGGAAATGCTATTATTGTGAAATGTAATGCAAACTATGAATTTCAATATGATGTATAAGTATGAAATGTTTTCAGGTTATGTTCTCTGGTGATCTGAACTCTGCCAGTAGGGGTTAATTATTGGCTTTCCATAGAAAATGTTATCTGATTGGCCATTAAAGTGGGACTAGCTCTGTTGTATCCTCCTTTGTTGGTTACGATCAACTTGTGGAGGAAGTCAACCTACCCCCATGGTTGAAAATATGTATTATGATATGATCCCGGGAATACCTGGCGTTGTGGGAAATGCTGGATGCCTAGCACCGTGGTGCTAGAAGCCTCCCAGATAAGTACAGATTTATCAAATATGGACTAACCAATAAGTTATTTATGAACAACTATATTATGTTATTAATCATGAGAGAATGATTTTGTTTAAATGCATTATGAAAAATTAAAAGTTCTCATAAAAAGAAGAAGTTTTGATTAAAAGAAAGCTGTTCATTAAAGATAAAAGTTTCTGAAGTTCTATTGTGCTATAAAAAAATAAAACTTCTGATGAAAGTACAAGTTTATGCTAAGAAGTTATCAGATATCTGTTTTCTTTATAAAACGTTAAGTTTTATGATTATGAAAGTTATAATATTTTACGAGAATAAGTTTATTAAGGAAAGTTTTGTTATTCTTTAAGATGTTTTTAGTTTAAGACAAAGTTACCGATTATCTGATTTAAGTTAAAATGATTATTTTGTAATGAAAATATATATGGTGACTTTGTAAGAAATGAAAAAAATTCAATCTGAAAGGTTTTGGTAAAATTATTTTGATAAGAAAAGGGAGAACAATTATTTTCCTACGAAGAGCGTATAAGTTATTATTATAAATAGTATAAAATATTATGCATGAAAAGATGTTCTCCAATCCGAATTTTATAGAATGAAATGAATTGATTTACATGCATCCTTATTAAATTCTCATACATCTTACCTTTACTGAGTTGTGTAGCTCACCCTTTCCACTCTTTCAGTCAACAGGTTTTATTTTGGAGCAGAGGGAGCCTTAGTCGAGTTTTGGAATGAGCTAGTTTTAATTTTATATGTATAGTTCCTAAATTAGCAATTTGATGTTTAGATTTTGTTCAATGGTGTATTTTAGGATCTAATGAAAGTTGTGTACCTTAAAGTGTTAAGAGATATATTATGTGAAAGTGTGGAAATTGAATGACTGGTGGATTATGTTATATTTTGAGTACAATGTATATGCTCTGAATATCAAGTGAAAAGTTATATAAAGAAGAAAATAAACAAGAATGAAAAGAAAGAGGGAAGCTTTTGTAAAAGTTTTGTTAAAAGTTAAGTTGGTTCTTGTTAATATTAGGTTTAGGCTTGATATTAGCATGCCGGTCATGGTCACAAATTCAAGTATCGGGTTTGGGGCGTGACATCCTCTGTCCTCTCTCTCACCCCTCTCCTGAGTCTTCTCTCTTCCCTTTCTCTAATTCAAAGAAGAAGAAAAAATTGAAGAACATAACCCACAAAGCCAGTGACCCAACCCAGCAAAATCTACAAAAAGCAAGCGACTACCAACAAAACCCATAAACCTTGCGACCACCAACCACTAGCAAAACCCATAGAACCATCAACCACCAGCAAAGCAACGGCATCAACAAAACCCACAAAACCCAGAACTACCGGCCACCAACAAAACCCACAAACCCATCAGCAATACTGACCACCCTACAACAAACCCAGAACTAGAAACACAAACCAAAACCCACAAAAATCCAACACACCCACAAAAAACCAAATTCTCTCACCACTCCAAACCAAAACCGACCCACTACAAAACCTACCACCACAACGCCATCGCAAAGAGGAAGAGAGAAGAGAAATTCCAAACCCACCACCACAGCACCAAATTTAAGCAAAGGAGATTGAAATGTCGTTAGACGTCTTCGGATTTGAGCGAAGGAGAGTGAAACATTACCGGTCTAAGCTTAAACATCGTAGGATCTAAGCAGGTTTTTGAAAAATATCTTCGGATTTGAGCAAAATCACTGAATCTAAGTAGATCTGAGAAAAATTGTCCCCAAATCTGAGGCAAGGAGGGTTGATCATTGCTGGATTTGAGTGGAGGATAGTTAATTTGAAGTGGTGGCGGGTCGGGTTGGGTGGCTGGGGTTACTTGGTTTGGTCAGAGGTTATGGACTTAGAAGGAGAGAGAGAGAGAGAGAGAGAGAGAGAGAGAGAGAGAGAGAGAGAGAGAGAGAGAGAGAGGTGATTTTGGAGAGAGGAAAGAAGAAAGAAGAAAAAAAGTAACGGTGTTACAAACCGTTTGGGAATAAAGACCAAGATGGTCACCTTTAAATGTTGTGAACTTTATTGGCATTAGACCAAACCTCAGGAGAGGTTTGTAGAGTTTACCCATTTCTTTTATATGCCAAAGTTCATTTGGAAAAGGAAAAGGAAATATGTATTGATGTGTTTTAAAGGTTCAAAACCTATTTAAGAATCTTCTCAAAAAAAAAAAAAAAAAAATTCCTATTAAAGGAAAAAATATATTGAAAGAAAATAAAGTAGCAAGAAATTTAATCTATAAAAAAGAGAAAAAAAAAATTATCATTGCCTTTCAAAAGTAATAAAAACTAATAAACTAGAAGTACAAATTCTAAATGAAATATATGTGTGTCTATATATATATATACCCACACAATCTAATTTAAAAATTGACACAACTTTTCATTTTATGAATATATATTAACCAAAATATCATAATTTATATAAGTTGTACTTGACTTAAAGAAAATATATGACATATCATAAAATAACTCTATGTAAAAACCTATAATAGATAATAAAATAAATAAATAATAATTTTGTCTCTCCTAAAATCAAATCCTAACTTTCTCATTGTTCAGGAGATGTCCCAAGTTCCCGATAATTGAATTAGTGGATTCCGGTTATTGCATCTCAAATTGCCTTCCAAATAATAGAATACGGAGGAAAGGCCTAGTAAAATTCCCTTTACCCTAGATAAGGCAAAGGTGATGATACTCTGAATAAAAAATTTCAACTGCACCATGGGTGTTCACATTATACTTTAGCATTTACATATTATTACATATCTTTTAATATAAAATAAACAAAATTTAGAATAGACAGAGAAATTAGACACACGATCACATATTATAATTGATGGATTTAAAATCAAATATTAATAACGAGACCAATGATTTACATTTGTGATCTTTGTGTCAACATTCCAATCCAAACTCAAGCTAGGAATTAATTGAAAGAAAAAGACAAAAAGCACTAGGAAGAAGAATATAATCGAAATTGCAAATTAAAAGACAGACAAGAATGATATGCCTTATATTAATTAAAAGAATAATTCTTCCTATAAAAAAATAATAATAATAAAATTGAAAGAATAATTTTAGTACCATATATTTTCACACACATTTTATCATAATTATTCTATGTGGTAGGTTATGAGTGATGGAAAAAAAAGTTATAGGTTCATGTGATAGTGATAGAAATCATAGTCTGCACATAAGAAATTTTTTTTTTTTTTTTGTGTGTGTGTGTGTGTGTGTGTGTGTGTGTGTGTGTGTGTGTGTGTGTGTGTGTGTGATAGAAATCATAGTCTGCACATAAGAAATTTTGTGCGTGTGTGTGTGGAGAAAGTAGTTTCAACATTAGATAGTTGTAGTAAAATATGTGTTAAAGTGTGACGTACTAGAATTATTATTTTAATTGGGAATCTCAACAACTATTATAAAGTTTGTGAAGGGCAAGGAATGTTATTTTCCACTAATAAATATTGGCAGAAAATTTAGCAAATAATTTTTTTATGTTGCTGGCATTGAAGATTTAAACTAAAATTCCATCTATCCTAGATTAGGGAAAGGTGGCGATATTTTGGAAATTAACCAAAATAAACCTTTTAATTTCAAAAGTAACACATTTTCAAATAAATAAATAAAAATAACAAATTAAAACCTATAATTTCAAAAGTGATAATTAAACTCTTAAATTGTTAAAACTAACAAAATAAGGTTCAACCCATTATGTTTGAGGTTTGTTGGGAGTTGCATTTGTTACTTTTTGAAACCTTGATATTTAATTTATTACTTCTAAAACTATAGAGTTTAATTTGTTACTTTTTAAAACCTTAGATTTTAATTTGTTCCTTTTCAAACTATAATGTTTAATTCGTTACATTGTTAAAATGAAATTTCTTAAAAAAGAATTGGTCAATTGATCTTGTAGTTATATAGATAACTATTTTTTTCTCAATTTATTACTATTTTAATTTTTGTAAACCTTGCTCTTGTGCAAATCAAGAGCAATGATCGGTGATTCCAAATAAAGATAAATCACTTGTTTTAAGTGTCAAAGTGTAGGTGATGACTTTTTATTTTATTTTATTTTTTTATTTTTTTATAAGTATGTATGTATGTTTTAAAGGTCATTTGGACTCTCAAAATAATATTTAAACGTCACCTGTGTTAGAGATATATTAGAGATATTAGCCCAATGTAAAGACCCAATCCCACTCCTGCTTATACTAGTAGTTTTGGATATAGTCGCCCATATATACTCATGTTAGGATTCAATGTAATGAAGGTTATTGTACTACACTCTTATACAATAAAGATGCAGCTCTTAAGGGATTCCTCCATGAATGTAGGCCGACAATGCTGAACCACATAACCCTCGTGTTCTCGGTGTTCCTTATCTATGTTTCCCCTTCCGCATTCACTCTATCATATATAACATGATATAACACATTGTGTTGCTAATATATTTAACATGGTATCAGAGCCAAACTTCGTTCTTAGCATTAAACAACTATCTCTACGCAGCAAAAAAGTTTCCCACGTGCTCAACACAGATCCACCACAATGACACTGCTTGCCCATAGATCTAGACTTCACGGCTTCACACAGCTCCCACAGAATTACTGTTGTTGTCTCGCTGCCATGTCTTCGATATCTCAAGCATGTCATGCCTTCCCTTTTAGATCTGTGCAAATCAAGCCTTCACCTGATGAAACCAACCCCACAGACGTGCTCCTCGGCCTCTAATGAGGAAAACCAAGAAATTTGGTCACTCGAAGCCTATGCACGTGCCTCCACGCACTCCAGTTAGCTTCTGAAAATCTCCCCTGCGCCTCTTGGAAATCTGGCCTCGCCTCCACACGTTGAAAGATAAGGCACGCATTACCACTCGCTGGAAAACCTCTTTTGATGATGTTATCACTTCACTTCATCAGGTACGCAAGCACGTCCATGTCAGCCTTAGTCCACGTCAATGCCACATCATTAGGATGAGTCAACGGCTCTGCAGTCCAATCCGTCACCTGATCCGAAAAACCCAGAACCGGCCCAAACCATGTTGTCATTGACTTTCACCCTTGATCCATTGACTTTGACTTTTGCGTTGACCTTTGATAAAAAATCAAAATTTTCGAAAAGGCCTATCTTGCTCAGTTTTTCACGTAGATTTTGATTTTGGACTTCGTTTCTTCATTTGAAACTCCAAAATTTGTCAATTGGCATATTCTTCACTGTGGTTTCTTCAAGGACATTTTTCATGGCATCTCCAAGTGATCTTCTCATGCTTATCCAACCTCAAGCCTTCATCGAGATTCTGCCTTGAGTTTGAGGGAGGGTGTTAGAGATATATTAGAGACATTAGCCCAATGTAATAAGTCCAAGCCCACTCGTGCTTGTACTAGTAGTTTAGGATTCTGTCGCCTATACATACTCATGTTAGGGTTCATTGTAACATAAGTTATTGTATTACAGATTCCTCCATGGATGTAGGCCGACAAGGCTGAACCACGCAACCCTTGTGTTCTCGGTGTTCCTATTCTATGCTTTCCCTTCCGCATCCACTTTAGCATATACAACATGGTATAACACATCGTGTTGCTAATATATTTAACAATCCGAACACTAGGAAAAAAAATATAATAGTGGTTTACAAATTAAAAGACAGTAAAAAGAAAAATGCTATGTCTAATAATATTAATTGAAAATTCTAGGAACTATTATCGAGTTTGTGAGAGGCAATACATGTTATTGTCCGTTAATAATTGTTGCTAACTTATTCGTTTAAATCTGAGATAAAAAGTGATTTTAAGGAAATAAATCTCAGGATAAGACCAAGTGAAGTGGGTGCAATATTACTTGTCTTTTAATTAATCTTGTTTTGCAATATTAATCGTTTGCATATAAATGATGGATTGGCCTTGTTTGAAAGCATGAGGTGCAAGTGCAAAACCTTTCTTTGAAAAAATCTCATATTGCATTATATGATTGAAAGGAATAGTTGAAACTTTTGATTGGAATATTAATTAGGGTAGTGTATGAATAATAAAAGAAGCCGATCTTATATCTAAGTCATTAAGTTGTTTTGACAAGAAATTTTTAATACTGAGTCTTAACTTACTAGTTACTTCCATTTCTGGCCTCCTTGTGAAAATAAACGTGGTTTCAAATGTATTTTCCCTAGTTTCAACAATTAAGAGCACTAGCATTAACTTCTGCAAATGGTATAAGGGCAAAATTTTACTTAATCAACCCTAAAAATTACCCACTTCAGTTATTGCATTCATTGTGCATAATGCATTGTTGCTACAATAATTTTGGATGGCATTGTTGTTGTGCATTTTAATTTTTCTTCATTTCTTTATTTTTATATTTATTTCTCAAAATTTCATCTCTCTCCCTCTTCCCCTCTTGTTTGCTTTGATTATCTCATAGACTAATCCACCCACCACCACCCAACCGCTGCCACCACAACCCATTAGAAAACATGATCGATACATCAACGGAAAACCCAAATCAAACCTAATGGAAGCTCAAACCCATGAACCCGAACCCAAAATCAAACCTGATTAGCAGCACAAAGTACCCATCAACGTTATGTAGAGCTGACCGTTATAGCCTTTTTGGATTCTTATGTGCGTTTGAAATCATCATGCAAGGCAAAAAGGCACTAGTAGAAATCATGGGCTTCGAAGTTGGAATCGCATGAAATTTGGCAAGCTGAAGCAAAAAAGCGCCGTTTAGGCCCTGAAAATGGCGATTTGCCATTTTGCCACAAGGTACCCCTTGAAAATGGCGAATTCCTCCATTTAGGCTCCGAAAACTGTGATTTTGCCATTTATAGTAATTTTTGTTTTCTTAATAACTTTTTACTCAAAAGTTAGAATAAGATCCCGCCCGTTTTGGGATGACCTTTAAGTTCAGTAGTTTATGATTCAAAATTTAACTCAATTTTGCCATTTTTGGTAAATTTCAGTATTTTGTCACTTAATTACGTAATAGTGAAAATTAGGGTTTTAGATGTTTTTCTCAATATTTATATGTTTTGTAGCCATCAGAGGCAGGATAGACTATTATCAATAATATACAGATGTTTTGTCAATTTTCTTTTTTGGTGGATTCCAATTTTATCACCTTATTAAGTCAAGGAACCTTAGATTTGTAGTTCACTACCTAGAAACTAATTGTTTAGTTTCTGTCCATCAAAGAGAGCATCACGCGTTCTTTCTTCAGGCATCCGTGACATCACAACAGAGATCAAAAATCAAACCATCAATGAAAAATCCATCAATCCAAACCTAAAATTAAAATCAAACCCAAACCTGATCGGCGACACAACAACATGCTTGTCTTTGAGGACTAGACCCATTGGTGGTGGGACATCTAAACTCAGATGAGAGAGATTTGACAATGATGAGCTTCAAGACACACACACACACACACACAGTTTTCTTTGGGTCTTCGATTCTCTAACAAGTGCGATAGAGAGAGATTTCTTTGTTTGCCACAAAGAGAGCTAAGATGAGAGATCTTAAAGAGAAACATTGGAAGAGAGAGCTAAGATGAGGAGACATGAGGGTTGAGAGGAGAGAAGCGGTTGCTAAAATAAATGATGAGAGAGAGAGAGAGAGAGAGAAGAACAAAAACAGTATAAAAAATGAGAAATGATTGTATAAATAAAATAAAACGTTGAATAAATAATCTAATATGATATTTTTTAAAAAGTGATTAAGTAAAATAGTAAAAGTAGGATCGTATAATAAAATAAAGAATTTTTTGCATGAATTGATGATGCAAACGCTCTAAGCAAATTGGAAGAATTAAAATTGTATGGATACTTGGTATAAAATTAGAGTAATTTTACAATCTAATTTAAGAAAGTGTAACACAAAATTAAAGCTGAATTGTTGAACATTCACTTTAATTATGTATAGATTAATAATATTCTTTCCAATATGTTATCAATGGACTAGATAAACCACATTCCACAATTTATTATCACAAATATGTTAAAATACTAGATGGAGAAAAGATAAAATTGCTAAAATGAACAACAAAATTTGTAGGCTTATTCTGAAGATGGTTGTTTTCACTAAAACAGTTAAAGTCAACTTCATAAATAGATTTTGTAACGCCTCTGTTAGTTGCATGCATATGTGTCCGAGATTGTTACCAAGAAAACCACAAATTTCACCTTCAGAATTAGATGCAAGGCGACGGGTCCAACTACATTCCAGATTCTCCCCCCTCTCACCTTAATTTCTTTTTCTTTTCTTTTTTTTTTTAAAATTTTTTTTTTCTTGAGGGGTGGTTCTTTTTTTTATATTGTAATTAATACGTTATTATTTCTTTTATATGGAAAATCTTTATTGCTTTATTATCAATATCTATTAAAGGTTCAAAACTTATAAAAGGGAAAAAAAGGGTAAAAAAAATCAAGAAACAATAACTTTACACTTCATTTGTTTTGCATTAAATTTTTTTTTTTTTTACGAAAATATATATATTTTAGCATTTTATAGTATTTATTTCATTGTAAAATTTGATTAAAGCTAAAAATGTTTTCTGTTGACCGTAAATGCTTTTGTAAATATTACAAAATGTTTTACCTTTTAAATTTTGATAAAGCATTTTAAAGAAACACACATAGCTCTCCTCCCTACCCCCATATGGTGGCTGGGTCACCACTTGCCAGTGCTGGAGGTCTGTTTGTTGGAATCGTCGGTCATCGAACTTCCAGGAGGCTTTTGCTTGAAAAATTTTACATTTCACACTAAACACTTGAAAATTTTTTATATTTTAAATATTTTACATATTTTACATTTGAAAATGTTTTCCGCCGACAAAACAAATAGAGCGTAATTTTCCTTTCATGTATATTACAGTTCAAAAGTGATGAAAAATACTAATAAATGAAGTAACAAATTCTAAATGTTATTTTTTTTTTCTTTTTCATGTAAATTTGTGTGTAGGTAATAAGATATAAGAATGATTACATAATGTGGGAGAACGAGAGTTTGGCCCATACAAGGCCCAAGCGAAGAATTGTTAGCTTAAGGTCCAGCCTAGACATAATAAGCACCAAGTTGAAATACCCAAGGGCCAATGTATATACCCTTGGTGACTAGATTTGAATAAATCTCGATCCCCCCCCCCCCCCCCCCCCCAGAGGAGGAAAATTAGTGCCTTAAGAGAGTCTGCTAGCTAAGCACAAAATTTGGCGTCAGGTACAAGTTACTAGAAAATCATTTCAACAATAGAGTTGTGGATTCCATTCCTAACACACGATTAGACATGCTAGAACAGTAGCTTGGACCCAAAAAGCCACTCAGGTCCCACGAGTGAAGGGACCCACATGCAGATAGAATATTTTCCCATCATGACAAATCCACTAATGGAAGGGTATAAAAATGAAGGAAGGGGTCAATGTTAAGAGTGGGAACGTTAATTCAGGGAGAGAAACACTAGAGAAAGGAGAGAAGCTAGAAAATAGTACTTGGGAAATGTGATCCAGTTCGGGACACCCCAAGGGCATCTCGACTGTTTGATATTCTCCTCGAACACTAGTCAAATTTCTAGCAAATAACCATTGCATAACCATTTTAAACCATCATTCATTAGCCAAATTTTTTTTTTTTTTTGGGATTTTCCATCGTGGGCTAAACCAGAATAGAATACAAATTAATTAGGGGTTCAGGCCCAATAAGCCCAAAGTTGTTGAGAATTCACCTCTTCACATAATAAACTCAAAATTTTAGTGTTGTTTTCATGTTAACTATCAAGTTTCAAGGGTTTGTGTTTGTTCACCACACACATACATACATACATACATACATACATACATATATATGTGTGTGTGTGTGTGTGTGTGGTCACCGAATACTACTTAGGTGATAGTATTTGGGTCCCCAATTAATTTCTATGTTGGCTATATTACCATCCTACCAAATGGGGCTCTAAACTTAGCATGGTTTGTCACCTCCAAGCCTTAATCCAAGACCCTCTCTCTCTGGTTTCCCTCGGTTCCCTAGTGTTTCCCTCTCTGTATCTCACTTCTCCCCCCAGATTTTTCAACCCCTCAGCCTTTACCCTCTTATCCCTTTTATAGTCTTTTGTTAGTGGGGTGATCATCATTATTTTCCCACTTCACACGTATTCCCATGTTCACCAGAATCCTAAGGGATCCTCACAACTTTAAAGGATTCCCTTGAAACTTTTTCCAGATGCCAAATAGCGTTCAATAGCAATTTCCCCAATGACACTATCAGTTCTCGGTTTCCGACCTTGCTAGGCTCACGTCTCACCCCAACTTCCCTCGTCACTAGTTAGTGTTTTAGCCGACCACTTAAGACATCCAGAGTGGTTGTCCCCTTGACCCGTCATCCCATCTTTAGGATTGGGCCCACTGTGATAAGGCCCAAAATTAACTCCCCCCCCCCCCCCCTTATGTACCAAGTTTAGCTCCTCTAATGGGCCCTGGGGTCTTATGTTGGGTTTTGGTTAGGTGGGCTAACACGGGTCTTCTAGGCCTGTCTCCCCACAATATATATATTTAAAGTCACAATTTGATTATTTTATAAGTTTATATTAACTACAATATTATAATTCACATAAATTGTGCCTACTTAAAAAAAATACCATATAATAACTCAATCATGTGTAAAAATCTCTACATATAAGAACAAATGTTACTTCCTCCAAAAATCAAATCTTGACTCTATCACTATGCATGAGCTATACAACAACCGAATTAGTGGCATTCCAATTATTACATCTCAAGAATGTCTTTACAAAGAATAGAATATGGAAGAAATGACGGGTAAAATCCCATCTATTGTAGATAGGGAAAAGACAATGATATTTGGAATAAATATTATCTATTATATTACGAGTGATTCATTTCTTGTTTAGTTTACCATACATCCTTTAAAAAAAAATACTGAAGTTCAAGAAAATAAAAGACAAAAGAAGATGAAAAGAAACAGTTGACGAAGTATAAAATAAAATACTAAAAGTGAGACCAATAATTTTTATTCGTGGTATTTATATCAGCATTCCAATCAAACCAAAGCTAAGAATTAATTGAAAGACAGTCAATGAAGGCAATGCTTAATATGAATTGAAAATCCCTGCAACTATTATAAAGTTTGTGAGAGGTAAAATGTTAAATTACGAAACTTGATTATCAAGGGATAAGCAAAATCCAAATTCTTCAAGAGGTGATTAATATAAATCTATCCCAAGAAATAGCATATATCCCCATTAATTTGATAATATTTATCTATGCCGAAAAACAGTATATATCTCCATTAATTTGATAATTTCTACGTTGATAACATTTAAAAAAATAAAATAAAAACTATCAGAATAAGAATTCTGAGAAACAGCCTCCAAAGGAACACAAGAGGTTCGACTTGAAGAAGCTTTCATACGAGGAAAGGAAGGCCAAATTGATTGAGAGATTGAATGCTTTTAACTCCGTAGCCAATGATGGTAAGGATGATGAGTGAAAGTAGTGTTGGATTCAGTGCTTAATATTTGTTGATTATCTGTGATACATTTTGTTTCTTTGTCAACACAACTAAGAACCTAGCCGTATTTTTCTTTTTGTTAAATTTGTCATTTTTGCAGGTTGTCTTTCATCATATAGATGTTTAACTATGAACTTAAATTGTTTTTCAATATTTTGAATGCTTTATTGTTTTGCTAGATATGATTAGGCTCAAAAGTATATGCTTCATTATTTTTCTAGATCATTTAAATACACTAAAACTAAGTTAATAGGATTTATTTTATATAATTTATCAAACAAAATGAAATAAATTTTGTCAAGTATGATTTATTCATGTTGTTCCCTTTTTACTTTTTATTTTTATTTTGAATATCAGAATTTATTTATGTAAAGTGTGCAAAGAATTATGTAACCGTTTGCAACATTAATTAATATTTTTTGGCTAATTATTAGTATAATTTTCTATACCCAACAAATTCTTCATTAATCTTTTTATATTTTTGGTTTTAAATTGCAAAATTTTGGACCATCATTATAAAATAGGTTCTTTTTTTTCCTTGTGATTATGGAACTTATTCGACTAAATTGTAGTAAAATCAAAGTGGAAATGATAACTCTTTATAGAAAAAGAAAATTTTATTTTAAAGCCTGGTATTAAATGGTCATAGACTCATATGCAATTTTACAATCTATATGGTTCGATTTTATTTTATTTTATTTTTTAACTCAGTTTAATTTTTTTCTTGATTTTGTTTTCCAGGTTTGTCATAAAAGATTCCAAGCATCCTAAGAAAGGTGTGTAATCTTTGGGGAGTACTAAAGAACGCCAAGTTTCTCGGAATCAAAAATTATCACATTAACACTCAAGAACCCGGAATAAGCTTTGGGGAGTACTAAAGAACGCCTTATCTCACCAGATAAGTTAAGCTCATGAGTCTTATCTCAAACTCTTTGAGATCCAGTAAATAGACTCTCACTCATACGTCTTTTTCTTTCCACTATGACATGTCTTCCCAGCAAGTCCTCAAAAGACCTCTTATTAGCTAGAAACAAGTTTTATCAATCTGCATATGAGTTTATTTCCTTTTATTATTACGCGGACAAGATTAAGGGCTTCTTTTAACACCACCTATAGGCCTATTTAGATAGTTGCTATTTCTTTTAAAACTCTCTAATAAATAAATGGTAAAGGAGAGAGAGAGAGAGAGAGAGAGAGAGAGAGAAGAAAAGAATCAGTAACTAACTAACAGAAATTATGTTTATTTACAGGAACCAATAGGAATTAGACACGTTGCTGCTGATGTGGAAACGATTATTAGTGAACCTTTACTGAAGGCACGTGACAGACGTGTGCTTGTTTTAATCTCAATGCTATATGCAACTGCTAATTACAACGTTATATATTTTCTCTGTTTTTTACCAAAATATTTATAATTTCTATTTAAAGCTCCCCAGTATGTGTTCAAGACCCCATCAAGTCCTTAAACCTATTATGGACTCGTCTCTTTTAAATCTTAGTTCACTCAAGTTATACACACACCACCACTGTGTTATTTTATTTTATTTTTTTAATGTTAAGTAAAATATTTTTTATTCATTAAAGAAGATTATTTCAGATACACAATATCTGCATCAAACTACTCTTTAAGACCTAACAATCAAAAGATCTAAAAAAGACAACATAGTGATACTGCACAAAATATAAGCCAAAACCTTGGCACGTTCACATGCACATATTGGGAATATTGTTATTGAATCGTCTCAATCTTCTTTTGAAGAGATAAAGTCTGCAGGCTCCTATAAAGGCTGTGGGGTACAATGTCAAATGCCATAAAAGATTTGAGGTGATGTGGCACAATGTACGGTCTAACATCTTCCTTTAATCTTGGGCCAAATTGATAATCAGCAGAAGAAACAATTTATGACATGTTGCAGGTAATTGTACGACAATCCGTAGATAAAGCAGAATTCCAGGATTTTAGTGTTGAGAAGATTCTTAAATTACTATTCAACCACTGTGAAAGTGATGAAGAGGGTGTTCGTAAACTTGTTCCAGAACTCAAGGTATGTTTGTTTTATTTTGCCCACTTCTCCTCAAGCTTTTGATGAATACTTTATTTTTACATTTGATGGGGGGTTTGTATGTTTGTTTTATACTCTTAATTTCCTATAGGTACGTACAACCAGAGCTACGGTTGTCATTGCTGTAGAATATTCTATAATTGAGAGGCCTGAGAAGATAGACCAGATTATATACCCTGGCATCTCACATTCCAGAATTATTGCCACTTCTTTATGATCAGACAATTGTTAAGGTAACTTCAGATTTTGACATTGTTCATGTTAAATGAATCTTTTCCGTAATCTGAGGTAGTATGTTATCGATAATGCCTGTGCATATGATTTGGTGTAAATGATTTTATTTATTATTGACTTGTTAGTTGCACGTTGTCTTAATATTTGGAACTTATTTGGTGCAGTTAGTACACATCTTCATTCCATTAAAATGCTTTGGCTATACTGATGTTTTAGTTCGCTGAACTGCAGTACTTCCATTTTATTGTGATTTATTATTCGGCTTTCATGTGTAGAAATATGACTCAACGTATTAATGTGGCTTGGACATTTCGTTCCTTTTTTTATTTTTATTTTTATTTCCAATTAGTCCGTGCTCCTCTCCCTTTCTTTCTTACTCTTGTTTGTATCTTTATCTATTGTTCACCAGTGATATATTGATGTATTGACATGATGTTCTGTTTTTTAATTTTCTGGTTCAGCAAGAATTAATAAGGACGGTTGATCTTGGTCCTTTCAAGCACATTGTGGATGATGGACTTGAGTTGAGAAAGGCTGCTTTTGAATGTGTGGACACATTGCTTGATAGTTGTCTTGACCAAGTGAATCCTCCATCTTTTACTGTTCCATACCTGAAATCCGGTCTGGATGGTGAGTTGATTTTTTTTTTTTTTTGGTCCTGCGTATACTTTTTTATTCTCACTTCGTGTACATTTCATACTCAGTTATACTTGTGTTGGACGGACAGACAGTGATGTTAGATTCAACTTTCTAGTTTCTAGTGCTTTTAGATTTTATCTTTCAAATTAAATGCTGTGATTGGTAACTTAATGGTGTTCGTGGTTTTTGTTGCTTCCACAATTAATTTGGATTCTCTTTTAGATCATTATGACGTCAAAATACCTTGCCACCTTATCCTTTCAAAACTTGCGGATAGGTGTCCATCTGCTGTATTGGCAGGTTAGTGACTTCATTGATTTTGCTTCACTAAGATTTAGCCGAGCTTCGGACATTCTATCTAATGTTAGTTTTGTACTCATTCAGTGTTGGACTCATTGGTGGATCCTCTGCAGAAGACGATTAATTTTAAGCCAAAGCAAGATGCTGTCAAGCAAGAAGTAGATCGTAATGAAGACATGAATCGCAGTGCTCTTAGAGCAATTGCATCGTTGAATCGCATAAGGTTTGGTTCTTTACTTTATCGGGTCGCTTTATTTGGTATCCTATTTTTTGTGTGGTTTTCTATCCATTTCTAATTTTTCAGGTGGTTTAACCTCTTACCATGATTAGGTAATACTGTCCTTTATTTTAAAGATTGGGGGTGGTCATAGAGGCCGTGTGAATTAGAATTCACACTCAGCTTGGTAGGCCAAAATTCTGAGCCTAAGGAGGAAAGGGTTGTTTAATCAATATATTTGCCTGAATTGATCCCTTTCACAGAGTGCTGATTTGTTTGTAATTTTCACCCTGATTGAATTAAGATTTCTACTTATAGACAAGTTTAGAGAAAAGCTTTTTTGAAATTAAGCTCAAGAATGTCTTTTATTAATAACTTGGACCTGTGAAAGTGATGGTCATGCCATCATATAACAAAATGACAGATGCATAGCCTGTACATGTCTTCCCCTGGCCTTGTCAGTTATTTGTAAGGCAGATTATCCCCTTTGTTCTGCTTTTTTCCAGTAATGCATTGTTGTACATTTTTAATTCCCTGTAAACTAGATTGTTTAACCTAATTAATTAACCAAGTGAATACTTAGGTTTATTATTCAAATCTAGGTTAAAACAAAACAATCATATCAAGCAAAGTAGCGGAAAAGTAAATAACACAATGATATGATGACTTACGAAAACCAAACCGGTAAAAAACCTAGAGAGAATTTAACCTAACTAGTCTCAAGGTAAAAACAGATCTACTATGAAAGAATTGAAATTTTTACAATAGAACTTAGACCACTAACATCCTATTGCTACCTCGAATAGAAAACTTACTATCACGACCACATGATAGTTCTGAGTCCACAGTCTACTTTTTTCTTTGATCTACAGCAACCACAAGTTTTCCTACTTGTGACTTTGAGACTCCACTCAAAGATTTTGGATCTTCTTGAAAGTTCTTTATGTAGCAATTGAAACCACCATCAAGTTCTTGATGCAAATCTTGATCTTGATAGCTCTATGTGTGTGTATGAAGATAAATACCTCTCAGATCTCACAAAAGATTTAACACACAACTCATCAAAGACCTTAGAGCATTTTTAGGTACAAAACCCTAGATCTACAAAAGAGGCACACTCTTCTCTCTTTGAAAAGCCTTATTTAAAAACGTGTTTAGGGTTTTCTTTATATACTAAGAGAAGTAGATCTAAAACCCTAATCCTTAATGGGCTTGAACTATTGTTTGGGCTTAATTCAAATTCTGTAGATACGATTCTTGATCGATTGAACCTTACTTTCGATCAAGGTGGTCGATACCGTACCGGTACCGGCCGTACCGGCCGATACGTACCGTACCGGCTTCATACCGGTATCGAAATATCAATGTTTCGTACCGGTTTAAATACCGGCCGTACCGGCCATACCGGCCAATTTCGGGCAATACCGGTCGGTACCGGGCGTACCGGCCGGTACAGAAAATTTTTTTTTTTTTTTTTTTTTTTTTTTTTAAAGTTTTGTAAATTTTGAATTTTTGTTAGGATAGAATGGTAACTTATTTGCATTAACTTATTAGTATTATTTATTTTCTTCGTATACAATGGTAACTTTTAAGCTTCTATTTTTTATATTGTGTTTTTTTTTTCTTTTAATTGATACTAAAATCTAAAACCATGAATAATTACTTCTGAATTGAGAAAATGTTTTATGATAAACTTTTATATTTATTATAATATATACACACACACATACATATATATATATATATATATATATATATATATATATATATATATATATATATATTTATATTTATTTATAAATATAAAAAATAGCGGTAAACCCGAAACGGTACACCGGTATTGACCGGTATCCGAAATATATCGTACCGCTGGGCAAACCGGTACAGCCTCCGGTACGGTATTGACTCCCTTGCTTTCGATCAATCGAGCTTTGCAATTTTACACAGTAAGTTTCTGCATTCAACTCGATTCAAACTATAACAAATAAACTTTGAGTAAGCCTAAACCTAGACACATTATTTTGATCATGGTTTGCCAACGTATACAAAGTGAAGTTCAAATACATCTAGTTTCTAAAGTCTTAGAACCCAACAATTGCAGATTATCAAAAAAAAAAAAAAAAAAAGTTTTTGAAAGCAGGCACAAACAATGCCGAAAAGTCCATGATAACAAATGAATGGTAAATAGACTACAGACGCAATTAGATGGGCTGCCTAACGTAAACAAAGTGACAGGACGAATACATGTCCACTCAGATGCATAAAATAGCATGTTAAATCTGTGTGTTTCATTGGTAATGTTCAAGTCCAATAAGGCGACATTACATCATGCATGTGGAAACGAAAATGAAAGTCAAAAAATAGAAGGGAGAGACGTAACAAGGCAAATTGCGTAGGCACTGGGCCATCTATAAAGAATAAATAATTCTTCTACGGACATAGCTTGTTGAAGTGATTAACCTTGAGTGACTGACAATCATTTTTATATAGACTCACTAAATTTTTTTTTCTTTTATCACTCAAAGTCGACTATTTTACTAAATTGTGACAAAAATTGTGTTTTTAAATTTTCTCATACACTTGAGTTG
This sequence comes from Quercus glauca, assembly GCA_023736055.1. Lineage (NCBI taxonomy): Eukaryota > Viridiplantae > Streptophyta > Magnoliopsida > Fagales > Fagaceae > Quercus > Quercus glauca. The sequence continues at coordinate 80,361,663 of CM043318.1, read as the reverse complement.
TCTTTCTTCTTTATTATTATTATTTTTTGGGGGGAGAAGATTTTTGAAATAAAGCTCAAGAAATTGTGTTTTACTAGATTGCGACACATCATGCATGTTGAAACAAAAATGAAAGTCAAAAAATAGAAGGCAGCTACAGACGTAACAAGGCAAATTGTGTAGGCACTGGGCCGTCTATGAAGAATAAATAATTCTTATAAGGACACAATTTGTTAAAGTGATCAACTTTGAGTGATTAACAATTATTTTTATATGGACCCACTAGTTTTTATTTTTTATTTTTATCACTCAAAGTCGACTATTTTACTAAATTATGACAAAAATTGTGTTTTTAAATTTTCTCATACACTTGATTAGCCTTTCTTCTTTATTATTATTATTATTATTATTATTTGGGGGGAGAAGATTTTTGGGGGGCAGGGTTTTGCAATACTGATTTATCTAATGCTTTGATTTGTCTTTTCTTCTTTATTTCATCCTTTTTTGGGGAAGGTTTTTTGGGGGCTGTTTTCTCTTGCCACTTTGTCCAAGAAGCTGAATATACATTATACATACTTCCCATCATGTTTAGAGGAGATTTCATCCTCCTGATAAACCCACCTCCCCCAGCGTCTTTTTAATCCTGTTACCTAAGTGACTTTTTTCAACCTGTCAATTGTCAACTTGTGAATCGGACTTCGCACCATGCTTTAGTGCCTTAGGGAGAATCAGTTGACAATCTAGTTATTGCATAACTCTAAGTTGCTGGGTTTGAAATAAAATTTGTGATTAAGTTGACTATTACATTGCTTTGATGCAAAGCCAATGAGCCTTCTCCCATAACAATTGATTTGAGGGTAGGGTTATGGGCTCCTCAAGACTCACTTGGTGTGTGTGAAACTTGTCAGTCCAAAAAAAAAAAAAAAAAAACCTAGCTGGGAAGTGAGAATTAAGATTCCACTTTGAGTAGCCCGTCTCATCCTTAAACTTGTGGATGGAGTTCATTTAATTTTCGTTGAACTGGTTATTTGACATCAATTAACAGAGCAGGCCTTCCCTTCTTTTGCCTACACCTTCTCTCTCTTGTGGATGTGAGTGTCGTATGAATGAATCTCCTTTAATGCTCCACTATATTCTTTTATTCTGCAGTGGAGGAAATTGCAGCCTTTAGTTCAAGAACCTTATGACTGAAATATCAAAATCTCCTACGCTATGGGACAAGTACTATTCCATTAAGAATGAGTGATGGACATGTTAAGACCTAGCTGTCATAGTGTTATATTGGAGTTTCTCTGCAAGGAATGTTGGAATAGAAAATTGCTCCGATGATGCGTAGAATATAAGCTATTTTGGTCAGAAAAAGGTTAAAGTGGTAAGGATCATGTCACCATGTTCTTATAGGGAAGACATGTATAGGCTATGCATCTGTCATTTGGTTATATGATGGCATGACCATTACTCTTCGCCCAGCCCCTGATTTGGGTTGAAAATGCAGAATATTTGTTTGCATTTGAGGCAGAGTAAAGTTGAGTATACAATTACTTGTATTGATGAACAGATATGGAAACGCAATCCAATAGATATTTTTGTCTCTTGAGCTTGATTGTGTCAACGTACATATGATTATTGTCATTTGTAGCTATAATGAATGAACTTATAACCCCTTCTTTTATGTTATTGCTATCAGCTTCTCCAAATTTGGTTCATTTCTTAATTTGCACTGCTTTACCGCTATTTTTCATTATTGAGAATGCAGTTTGTTACGCACTTTTAGCATAAACAGAGCAGTGTATTAGTTTTATGCATTGTTCAACATGTCCAATTAAGTAAATACATAAGCAAAAATCATGTTACGCGGAACTAACTGCAACCAAAATACACATAAAATATACTTATCAAACTGTTGTAATTAAGCACTTCTAAAAAAATTCTTGAAAACTCCAATTTTTAAATTGCATATGGATTTCTACAGTTTCCGGGAAATTTTTTTTTTTTTGGTTAAGATGAAATACAATAAACAACTAACTCACTGTAGAGTTAGAATCAAGTTCAGACAACCTATTAATATACATCCCAACACTATCCATATTAAGTAAATACATAACATCCAGACTTGGCGGCCTATCAAAAACAACAAAAACATCCGCCATGTTGCTACCCCATCTAGCAAGAGCATCCGCAACACGATTGCCTTCCCTAAAAACATGAAATACTTTCACCCGGGTGAACCTTGTCAGCAAGTACCTGCAGTCATATAAGAGAGGGCCATACGGTTTGTTAGTAGCAACATTTGATTTTATGAGATCCACCACCACTTTTGCATCTAACTCCACAATCAGCCGCTGGATTCCTTCGTTCAAAGCAAGCTTCAACCCATCACGTAACGCCCAAAACTCAGCAATAATACTGGTAGCACAGCCAAAACTCAGCAATAATTAAAAAGGAAACGATATTCCCATTAAAAAATGAAAAAAGAAAAAAGGAAAAGATGTTGGGCTATATTTAACTGAGAGAGCAATACCAGGGCCTCTAGATCTATTCTCGACCATGGCCCAACTTATTCATGAATGAGTTCTACCTTTGAGCCCATTCTCCAGGCCCAATTTGTCTTGCAAATTGCAGCTTCTTATGGGAAGGGGCTATTTGGCATTAATGTGGCTAAATTAAAAGTACAGGGTATTTAATTCAGTGCAACTACACTAAAGATTACTGGGTCTTAGTAATAAATTTTAAAATTCTAATTTTTGATTTTTTTCATGTTTTGATATGCAAAATTATTACTTAAACTTTTGTTTTCAAGTTTGCTAAAAAAAACCTTTTTTTCAAGTTAGGTAGAGTTTTATCAATTTTATTTTATTTGTTTTTTAAGAAAATATACTTGAATAACTGTAATAAATATTGTCGATAAAATTTAGTGAATAATACTTGCATGATTTAAAATTTTTTTTAAAGATATAATTTAATACATTATTTTAAATATTGTATTCTAAATTGTAAAACTTCTTTAAAACCTTCTAGGTTTGGAAATATATCAAATTATCTAAACTACGTATATCAACATAAAATTCTGATGTTTGAAGGAAAAAATTCTGGTGCAAAAAAAAAAGTTTGGAAGCGGTCGTATCCCTGGTGATACATGTTTAATAAGCAACGCCATATATGTTCTTATCCCTGGTGAGATATGCATTTGTAATGAATTTGTTCATATTAATTATCTCATGACCATTACTCTTCCTCATCTCAATCCCTCTTGCTTGGTTTGGATAGAAAATGGTATGAAACAACGTTGGTCTACTTTGAGCGAAAACCAATCCTCTCACAGCAATTACTCGCTGAGTTTTGGTAAATATATCTGATAGCTTTTATTAACTCCATCAATGTTTATATATATCGCCTTAAAAAATTGAAAAAGAAATGCGATAGACAATGAAAATGGAAATGCCATAGAAGTAAAATTTCTCGTCACGCTTACACAAACTAAAGCAGATAACAATCCTATCCAAACTAAAGCAGATAACAATCCTATCCAAGCTTTATTTAGATAAAAAGTAGATGACAATAAGGGAAAATAAGAAATCTGCAGCAGTCTAAACTCTTCATGAGTCCGCTTTCAAAAAAGAAAAACTCTTCATGAGTCCACGTACTAACCACACATTGCACACACTGCACTTGCAGAAATTTATTGAGAAGTAATCAAACTATAGGTACTATTTGGATGATAGAACATACTGTTTGTATGAATGTGAACACTGAACACCAGAAGGATGATAGCAGCGATGGTAGAAGCAATTCTCCAAGGAGTGCTGAAATATTGATGCCTTAATGTTGCCTTCCATTTGTACCAAGGTTTCTCATAGAATGCGTTCAATTCTTTGAAGATACGATTGTGATTTGGGTTTACGCCTGACCATGAGACATGGATGTTAAGCTTGTTGACCAAAGATATTGCTGCTTTGTTGTCTCCCAGATAATTACGTATAATTTCCTCATCGCAAAGTAAATCTGTATCTCTGGTAGTATTGACAAGGCAATCCAATAACAAATAGTAATCCCTAATGTATGTTTTTTCCCCAAAACAATACTGCTCAAATGCCATTACATTTCGAATAAGAGCTTCTGTCTGATCATATAACTCTAAGCGTGGTATTTCCAACACTCCGTTTTTGAATTCAAATGCTATGTTGAGTAAACATTTGCTTGATTTCACCTTAAACTTTACTCCTGCCTCATGCAGTTGTGTTGCAGAGTACAAAAGTGTAACCATTTTAGATACAGGTTGTCTTTCCGGTAGGCTCTGGAGTTGTGGTAGCTGAAATATTCTAATCAGATTGGTGAAGTGTTCTAATTTCACGTTCTTGGGGGGAATTTTTCGAACATTGAATTGCTCAAAGAATTTAAAAGTTAGATCAATTAGAGAAGAGGAGTTTGAGCAATTGGGATAAAAAAGGTTGAATGGTTTCTCAAGGACAAAGAATGGAAGCTGGTTTTCAAGTAAGACCAAGTCAAATATGATAAAATCCATTTGGTCCATGATAAAAAAATCATCACTTTCCTTACGTTCTTTATCATTTCTTATGATAAGCTCAAGAATGAAGATTGCATCTACCAGAATTATTTCCCAAAAAACATCTCTGTCCATGCCGAGCGAAGCCTCTGCATAGCAATAAGAAACGCGAACTTCTATCTCCCTTATAGTGCTTACTAAATTCGCCGGAGTTTATATTAGCCCGTTCCACGAAACTCTTGAAATACCTTACCTTAAACATTTCCATGGTCTGTAAATTTTTGTTGTAGTAGTGAAAAGGGCCAATTGAAATAATCGTAGGAGTGTAGGCTTGTTCATTCACTTTGCGAATTGAAGGAGATCTGGAATTCTTTTGATGCGACACTTGAAAGGAAATGAAGGCTCTGGCATTCGCATTTCAATCAGTATTTCGAGGTCACTAACCAACCTTTCATATTGATTTTTGTTTTCATTTGAAGGGTTTGCATCCTTTTGACTTTCAGTATTTTCAGTTTCAATTTCTATACTCACTGCTTCTTCCATCTATAGAGTTGTCTTCCTTAAACTTCCTGATGAAAAACATAATTAGCCATTACCATTAGAAACACTAGGTGATTCATGTTGTTGCCTTTATGTTTCTTGAAAACTGATATTAATATCTAGGGACTTAATTTCACTTAGATTCATGTCATTAAGAAGACAAAAATTGGAATATAAATTTTTAAGCATAATATTTTATGAGAAATACTAACGGATGCCTTTAGGACAATAATTAATAATCCATTTAAAGAAAAATTTTATGGGAAAAGAAAAGTAAGCAATTAATATTTTGACAGTTTTTTTTATTTCCCATAAAAGTGGTGTTAAAATTTTCCTAAAATAGGTTATTAACTATTGCCTTAAAAGCATCCGCTAGTATGACTCATATTTTATTTAATTGATAAAACTTTTATAAAATTATCTATATATATATATATATATATAATACTAGGTAAAACTAAAAGAAAATTCAATTAGATTTCAAATTGAAATTCAATTAGAGTTTAATTTTGAGCCACATGTCTCATTTAATCTAAGTTTTTAAATTTTTTAGCCAAGTGAGTTAATTCAATCTAAAAATTAGATTTAAATTAGAGATTAATTTTGAGACATGTGTCCCATCTAATCTAAATTTTTTAATTTTTGAACCAAATGAGTTAATTTAGTGTATAAAGCGAGAAGTCCAATATAAGTAAACCATAAAAAACATAATTTTTAAATGATTTTATATTTATGAGCCTTCTTTTTTTGTAGAACTAAAAACAATTCAAGTTTTTAAGTCATCTATATATATATATATATATATTAATAAGTAAAGGTAAGAGAAAATCCAAGTAGATTTTAATTGGAATTCAATTAGAGTCTAATTTTGTGACAAGTGTCCCATTTAATCAAAATCTTTAAATTTTTGAACCAAGTTAATTAGTTCAGTGTAAAAATAGGATTTCAAGTAGAGTTTAATTTTACGGCACGAGTTCCATCTAATCGAAGTTTTTTAATTTTTGTGCCAAATGAGTAAATTTAGAGTAGAAAACGTGGAGCTCAATATAAATAAATCATAAAAAACATAATCATATATCTAACACTATATATATATATATATATATATAATTAGAGAAAGGGAGAGTTTGAATAATTTTATATTTATAAGCCTTTTTTTATAACTAAAAACAATTCATTTGGCACAAAAATTGTATATATATATATATATATATATATATATATATATATATATATATATATATAGGTAAAACTTAGAGAAAATCCAATTAGATTCTACAATTGAAGTCCAATTTTGCACCAAGTTTCCTAAATTATTTATTTTCAGAGAGTTTTATTTCTTAATTTTGGAATCTAATGTGGGATCATATCATAAATATCCATTCAAGTTAATTATTATGTATAAAAACCAAAGAGTCTAGAATTAATGAACATAAAAATATTTTAAAAATGGACAATTTACATTTCCAACCTAATAACATTCTTACAAGACTTTTTAAAGAGTTAAAAAAAAATATATAAGAATGATTATAAATAATATTTAAATTATATATGTAAAATTATTATACTATGCATCTTAATGTGTATTTTTTAAATATATCCATGCATATGCACGGGGTTATAAGCTAATCTATATATATAATAATAGGTGGAGTTAAGAGAAACTCAAATTAGAATTTCAAATTAGAGATCCAATTTTGTGCCATGTTTCCTAAATTATTTATTCTTAAAGAGTTTTATTTCTTAATTTTAGAATCAAATGTAGGATCACATCATAAATACTCATCCAAATGAGTTATTACGTACAAAAACCAAAGAGTCTAGAATAAATGAATCATAAAAAAAAAAAAAAAAAAGTGCTTCACAATAATTAAAAAAAAAAGGACAATTTACATTTTATACTTAATAATATCCTTACAATTTTTTTTAAAAAGTTAACAAAATATAAAAATGACTATCAATAGTATTTAAATTATATATATATATATATATATATAGAAATTATATTATGTGTGGGGCCAGAGAATTTGGTAGCCCTGGCCCACTCTACGCTAAGCCCAGGGCCCATGCCGAGGATAAGGATGTGTCCGAGGACAAGTCCTTCCACCAGTAATACTGCCAAGGACAACCATGTCCTTGGCACGCATTAACCATTGTAAGGAAGAACAAAATGTCTTCGGAGATAAACTTTCACAACCATCCAAGACAGAAGCTGGTACAACGGGTTGGATATAGGAGCATGGTGGAGGAGCAATCCCAGGAGGAACTGTCACCTCCACATTAAATGCCCACAACTGACATTCTGACCGCATTAAATAGAGAAATGACCCCTGAACAGTGCCGCCTCAGCTATTACCACCAACGGAAAGGATGGAAGGTGGCTGATGGGACAGTCACTGGCATGATGACCTAGATAAGCGACACATGGAGAACCGAGATTAACGAGACGAGGGATATAAAATGTAACAAGTCCTCCAGAAGGGGGACAGCACTTTGGAGAGAAAGAGAGGAATGATAGAATTTGTATACCATTTGTAACCCAATAGCACAGAAGATAAAAGAAAGAAGTTATATAAGAAAGTGGCCGAGGAGCCTAATTTCATACTTTATAGTCTGTGTTCTTGTCAATCGGTCCTTATATTACCATGCTTAATTGTACAACCCTTATTAAGGCCTAGTTCTCTAACCCGCTCTCTATAAATTCATTATACTGGGCCAGTTGGGCTTGGGTTCACTCATTCGCAAGGAATAGTGCTCGAACCAGGTCCCTACAATTGGCGCCGTCTGTGGGGAGAACTTGTGCGTTAGTTAGGGCAGCGGTCAAGCATGGTAGGAACAGGCCCTCACCAAGTGGGATCCCACTAGTCCAAACCAGCGAGGTCATAGCCACAAGGTACTTTTCCCAACCCTGAGCACAGTCGAAACGAAGAAAACGGAAGGTTTCGAGAGGGAAGTGCACACACCACACAGACCAGTGGAAGCCACACCCGCGGGGGCAGCCACGCGCTACGGAGACAAAATGACAACCAGACCATGCAATCAGAGGAGGTCAGAAGCCATGTGTCCAGGAGACCGGATGATAAGGTGGCCATGCAACGGGAGATAGACGATCTAAAGAGAAAGTTGTGTCATGCACAACGAAGGCAGTCCCGTTTTAGTCCCGATACTCCCTCCGACGAGGATGGTGACGATGACTATAGGCGGAGGTCAAGGACCCCCCTAAGCGAGACCTTCTCCTACGAGGAGGAGCATTACTGGAGGCGCAAGCGTAAGAGCTCGTCCCCTAAGGGCACGGGGAGCGATGCCATGAGCTGAGCACTGGATCAGCTCTCAAAGTCACCTTTCACCTGTCACATCGAAGAGGCTATGCTTCCTCGGCGATTTCAACAGCCGACCTTCACTAGTTATAACGGCAAGACGGACCCTGTGGAGCATGTGAGCCAATATAACCAGAAGATGGCCGTCCACGCCAGGAACGAGGCGTTGATGTGTAGAGTCTTCCCCTCTAGCCTGGGACCAGTGGCAATGAGGTGGTTCAACTGTCTCAAGATGAATTCTATAGACTCATACAGGCAGCTGACCCAAGCCTTTGGCTCCTGCTTCGCTACCAACAGAAGAACTCCTCGACCCTTAAGTGCGTTGTTGGCTCTAACCATGCATGATGGGGAAACTCTAAAGGCCCACTCGGAATGATTCTGGGAGATATACAACGAGCTGGATGGCAAATATGAGGATGTCGCCGTCAGCACCTTCAAAAACAGTCTCCCGGCGGGACATGACCTGAGGAAGTCACTGACTGGTAACCCCCTTACCAGTGTGCGTCAACTGATGAATCGGATCGACAAGTATAAGCGGGTGGAAGAGGATCAACTACAAGGCAAGGGAAAAGAGAAGGTTATCCCTCAAGAGATGAGGGATTTCAGGTCGGACCAATATAACGACAACCGCCCGATGAGGGATTTTGCAGGGCAATCCTGGCCGACCAGCGCTCAAGCTGTCAATGCCGTATTCCGAGAGCCAGTGCACAGGGTGTTGGAAAAGATAAGGAATGAACCGTACTTCAAGGAGCCAAATAAGATGGCCGAAGACCCCACGAAGCGCAATCAAAACCTGTATTGCCAATACCATCAGGACTACGGACACACCACGGAGGATTGCAGGAACCTCTGGGACTACCTGGATCGTCTAGTCTGGGAAAGGAAGTTGAAGCACCTCCTGCACCATTCCAGTGGCCGCCAAGGCCAGACTTATCAAGAGCCCCAGAGAGACGTTGCCTTAAGGGCACCAAGAAGGACGATCAATGTGATCTTGGCTGCGCTAGGAAGAACAGGTGCGCGCCCCTCGCGAGTGTTATCTGTGGCCCAGACGTGTGCCGAGGAGTCCCAATCAGGGCTGAAGAAAGCTAGGAAGAATTTCTGCCCAACCTTATGCTTTTCAGAAGAAGACAAGATGGGAACCACCCAACCCCACGATGATGCGTTGGTCATCACCCTTAGAATTGGGGACTATGATGTGAGAAGGGTGATGGTAGATGATGGCAGCGGAGCCGAGATTATGTACCCCGACCTCTACAAGGGGCTGGGGTTAAGACCAGAGGATTTGACACCTTACAACTCCCCCCTGATGAGCTTCGATGGGAAGCTGGTGATCCCAAAGGGCATGATTAGGCTGCTCGTTCAGACTGGCCCAGAAGTGGTGGAGGTAGACTTCATAGTGGTAGACATCTACTCCCTGTACACAGCAATCGTCGGCAGACCATGGCTTCACACTTTGGGGGCTGTCGTCTCTTCTTTGCACCGGAAGGTGAAATTCCCATCAGGGGACCATGTCCTCAAAATCCGTGATTGCCAATCCACATCAAGGCGATGCATGGTGGCTACCACATTGCATCGACTCGATGTAGGGTCCTCGACCACCGCTGAAGGTGGCTTATAGCAATCAAAGGACCCAGACGCGCCTCCTGATGCAGCCGCCGAAGAGGAAAAATATGAAGATCTGGACAAGGTGATCATTGGAGACAATCTAGAGAAATTCTTTCAAGTAAGGGCTCGGCTGCCTCCGCAGGAGAGGGAGGACTTGATTGGGTTCCTCAGAGCAAACCTTGACGTATTTGCATGGGACGCCTGTGATGCTCCAGGAATCGACCCGGACTTTATCTGTCACCATCTCAATGTCAACCCATCCGTCGTTCCAAAGAAACAACCACCTCGGCGCCCGTCAAAGGAGCACGCCGATACAATTAAAGAAGAGGTGAAGAAGCTTAAGCGTGTGGGAGCCATCAAGGAGATTTTTTACCTTAAGTGGTTGGCCAACATCGTGGTAGTCAAGAAGAAAAGCGAAAAATGGAGAGTTTGTGTAGACTTCACGACCTAAACAAAGCATGCCCAAAGGACCCGTTCCCCATGCCTTGGATAGACCAGCTAGTGGATGTCACAGCGGGATATCCTCAGATGAGTTTCTTAGATGCCTTCCAGGGCTATCATCAAATACCACTAGCCCTAGATGATCAAGAGAAGACCGCTTTCGTGACACCCGTTGGGAATTACCACAATAAAGTGATGCCCTTCGGACTGAAGAACGCTGGGTCCGCCTATCAGAGGATGATGACGAGAATGTTCGAGCCCTTGTTGGGTAAAAACACTGAAATTTATGTTGATGATATAGTGGTGAAGAGTACAGTGGTCTCCGAACACCTAGGAGACCTCGGCTGCATCTTTGACGTCCTAAGGAAGCACAAGCTGCGCCTAAATGCATCCAAATGCTCGTTCGACATAGGGTCAGGCAAATTCCTAGGCTACATCATCACCCACAGGGGGATTGAGGTCGACCCTGATCAAATTAGAGCTATTAACAACTTAAAGCCTTCATGAAATCCTAAAGAAATCCAAAAACTCACTGGAATGATTGCGGCCCTGAACCGGTTCATTTCCAGGTTGGTTGATAGATGCAGGCCATTCTACCTCCTGATTAACAAATGGAAAGGATTCGAGTGGTCCGAGGAGTGTGCCATAGCATTCCAGTAGCTCAAGGAATACCTATCTCGGCCACCAATCATGTTTAACCCCGACGCCGACGAAATCCTATATGCCTACATCGTCGTAACTCCCCACGCGGTGAGCTTGGTATTGATACGGGATGATAGTGGCATCCAAAAGCTGGTCTACTACGTGAGCAAATCGCTGCATGAAGCAGAGATCAAGTACTTGCCCTTGGAAAAAGCCCTGCTGGCTGTAGTCTATGCCACGTGAAAGCTTCCCCATTATTTTCAGGCACACACGATAATCGTCCTAACTCAACTACCCTTGAGATCTGTACTCCGGTCTGCTGATTGTACTAGAAGGGTCGCCAAGTGGAACATGATTCTAGGGGCCTTTGACATTAAATACATGCCTTGGACCTCTATAAAAGGCCAAGTCCTGGCCGATTTGGTGACCGAGTTCGCTGAACCATTGGAAGCAGTGGCCGAGAGTAAGGACACTGAGAAAAAGTTGGTCGGGGCAATCTCTGTTCCAAGGCCCCCGTGCTAGGAACTGTACGTTGATGGTGCTGCGAATCAAAGGGGGTCTGGAGTGGGGCTAGTCCTGGTGTCCCCAGAGAAGTCTGTCGTGGAAAAGTCCCTAAGACTTGGGTTCCCTGCCACAAATAATGAAACTGAGTATGAAACCTTATTACAAGGTATGGTCATGGTGCGAAAAATGGGCGAAAAGGCCGTAGATATGTTCTCGGACTCAAAGTTGGTGGTGGGCCAGGTAAATGGAGAACTGGAAGCCAGAGATGCGAGGATGCAAGAGTATTTAAGCCAAGTTAAGCGCCTGCAGTTGGACTTCGACCTTTTCAGCTTGTCACATGTCTCTAGAAATGGAAACACTCATGCAGACTTCTTGGCCACACTTGCTACGTCGTCAGCAGGAGACCTGCCCCGGATTATCCTTGTTGAGCATCTTGAGAGGGCAAATGAGGGGGCAAGGGGCATAATCCATGTCCACCAGGCTAGGGCAAGCCCCAGCTGGATGGACCCTATAGTAAGTTTCCTCAAGGATGACATCCTACCTGAAGAGAAATCGGAGGCCGATAAAATACAGAGGAAAGCTCCTCAGTTCTGGTTGTCCGAGGACCACAAACTATATAGGCGCTTCTACATAGGACCCTACCTACTGTACATTCACCCCGAGGCGTCAGAACTACTACTCGAGGAGTTGCACGAAGGGATCTGTGGGAGTCATACAGGAAGAAGATCCCTGTCGCACCGGGCCATCACCCAGGATATTGGTGGCCGAAGATGCAAAAGAAAGCCTTGGAGTATGTAAAGAAGTGTGATCAATGCCAAAAGTTCGACCCAAACATTCATCAACCAGGAGGCGTCCTAAACCCCTTATCCAGTCTATGGCCGTTTGCCTAGTGAGGCTTGGATATTGTAGGACCTTTTCCCAAGACACCGGGGAACAAGAGATATCTGCTGGTCGGCACAGATTATTTCACCAAGTGGGTCGAAGCTGAGCCCTTGGCCAACATTAGAGACGTGGATGCTAAGAAGTTCATCTAGAGGAACATTGTCACGCGATTTGGGGTCCCCCATATCCTCATTTTGGATAACTGGCTTCAATTTGATAGTAAAGCCTTCAGGAGATATTGTTGCGAGCTAAGGATCACAAACCGATACTCAACCCCGGCCTATCCTCAAGGAAATGGGCAAGCCGAGGCTGTCAACAAGGTCATAGTTAATGGGCTGAAGAAAAGGCTAGATGACGTTAAGGGAAGATGGGTAGAAGAGTTGTCGCACGTCTTATGGACCTACCGTACTACACCACGGCGGTCAACAGGGGAAACACCTTTTGCTATGACTTATGGGGCCGAGGCTGTTATCCCCATAGAATCAAACTTTCCAACACTAAGAACAAGCTCCTTCTCCTTGGACAGTAATAATGAACTGCTGGGGGAGAGCCTAGATCTGATCGATGAGCGAAGGGAGAAGGCAATGATCTAGCTAGCCTACTACCACCAAAAGTTCAAACAGGGATACGATGCCAATGTGAAGCTAAGGCCACTGACATCAGGGGACTTAGTGTTAAGAAAAGTTGTGGGCGCTGTCAAGAACCCATCCCATGGGAAGCTAGGACACAACTGGGAAGGGCCTTACCGAATCACCTCAGTAACAGGAGTAGGTGCATACTACTTAGAAGATTTAGATGAAAAACCTGTACCTCGTCCATGGAATGTAAATAACCTGCGAATGTATTATTATTAATAAAAGCATCTTTGTCGATTTATATTTTAAGTCTATCGTGATTACATGCTTCTCACCCTAATAATACTATAAGTGCTAGACAAAACCTAGGTCTTGCATGGTCCTCGGACTCAAACCTATGGGGAAACTAGTTACTTTGAAAATAATAAGTGCTAGACAGAACCTAGGTCTTGCATGGTCCTCGGACTCAAACCTATGGGGAAACTAGTTACTTCAAAAATAATAAGTGCTAGACAGAACCTAGGTCTTGCATGGTCCTCGGACTCAAACCTATGGGGAAACTAGTTACTTCAAAAATAATGAGTGTTACACAGAACCAAGGTCTTGCATGGTTCTCGAACTCAAACCTATAGGGAAACTAGTTACTTTGAAAATAATAAGTGCTAGACAGAACCTAGGTCTTGCATGGTCCTCAGACTCAAATCTATGGGGAAACTAGTTACTTCAAAAATAATAAGTGCTAGACAGAACCTAGGTCTTGCATGGTCCTCGGACTCAAACCTATAGAGAAACTAGTTACTTAAAAAATAATGAGTGTTAGACAGAACCGAGGTCTTGCGTGGTCCTCGGACTCAAACCTATGGGGAAACTAACTAGTTCAATAAATACTATAAGTGTTAAACAGAACCAAGGTCATGCATGGTCCTCGGACTCAAACCTATGGGGAAACTAACTAGTTCGATAAATACTATAAGTGCTAGACAGAACCTAGGTCTTGCATGGTCCTCGGACTCAAACCTATGGGGAAACTAGTTACTTCAAAAATAATGAGTGTTAGACAGAACCAAGGTCTTGCATGATACTCGGACTCAAATCTATGGGGAAACTAACTAGTTCGATAAATACTATAAGTGCTAGACAGAACCTAGGTCTTGCATGGTCCTCGGACTCAAACCTATGGAGAAACTAGTTACTTCAAAAATAATATGTGCTAGATAGAATCTAGGTCTTGCATGGCCCTCGGACTCAAACCTATAGGGAAACTAGTTACTTCAAAAATAATAAGTGTTGGACGGAACTAGGGCCTTGCGTGGTCCTTGGACCTAAGCCTTTGGGGAAACTAACTATGTCAGCAAATCCCATAAGTATACAACAAGCAAGGGAAACCAAAACGCGCGATACATTAATTTCATGAAAGGTGCACAACAGTAATCACATTCCAACATAAAAAAAAAAAAAAAAAAACAAGGCGAAAGCGCCATTACATTGTTCCAAAAAATAAAAGGGAGACAAAACAAAGGCGCCAAGGGGCCTACTTCTTCAACTTAATCTTCTTCCCCCCTGTGGATGGCTGACTTGTGGCGGCCTTGGGATCCTTTGAGCTCTTACTTAGAGGAATAACCTGCAAAGGCGGCGCAGAAGGTGCTGTATCCTCAGCAAGAGAGACCTAAACATTGGTTGAGAGGTTTGCTGCCTCCTGAGGTGTATCTTCATGCGGACGTTTGGCCGATTCAATCGGCCCGAGAGGATCAATTCCCACAGCAGGATCATCGGAAGGTGCAACAACCACCTCGGTAGTAACCGCAGCCTCCTCGGCTCCTTCACCCAGTGCAGCATCAGTCTCCTCCATAGTCACTCCGGCCTCAAGGCTGAGAGGAACAGCCTCACAAATGGCAGGGGGTTAATACACACTCTCCTCATTCCACAGGTTGGACGAGGCCTCCACCCCAGCTTGTTTGAGGGCCTCATTCCATACCTGGGAGCAGTAGAGCTTGCATACCCCAGGGACTTAGGCTCTGAGAACAGCCTCCATTTCAGCCGCCCCAGCCTCATAAGCCGCCTCCTCGGCTTCTCCCTTGGAAGCCAAGGTTTCCTTTCTACCAAATTTCGCCTCAGTTTTAGCCCTAAAAGCCTCCTCTTTGGCCCATTCAGCCACCTTCTGCCCCCCTCAGCATCAGCCACCTGCCTTTTCAGATCAGCGATCAACTCGTTTGCGAGTTTCAGCTGTTCCTCCACCCTAGCCAGACGCCTCGTCTGTTCTTGGGCCTGCTTTTGGGCACCCGACAGGCCTGCTTCGGCGCTGTCCCGAGCCCTGGTTACCTCCTTTAGCTCTTCTCGAGCCTTCACTAGATCAGCCTCGGCGACCTTGAGGGTCCGGCTAGTCAATATGCGCTTGTCGCACTCTGCGTCGGTGGCCTTGTCCTGTTTGATGGAAGCCTCCTCAAATCTGAAAGTAGCTTGAACAGACTGCCAATCGGAGCAAACCCACAAGTTAAAAAAAAAAAAAAAAAAGAAAAAAAAAAAAAAGAAAATTAAAGTCAGAAGAATCTTAAGTACTGAGAATCTCAGCATCCCCAGGTATCGCTTGAGGCTGAGGAAGACTTCTTTACTCTTCAAAGTCTCCAACTCAGCCATATCTACAAGGACCACTCCAGCGCGTCGGCTACAAACGCGCCTTCGCCTCCTTGGAAATCCCTGAGAGAAGCATTACCCATCAGAGGCTCCCCATGGAGCTTTGGGGCTAGGAGCCAGGCATTAGCCTCGGGATGGGCAACGACTTGCTTGTCCTGACCACGGGTTCCTATCTTCAATTGCTTCGGAGGTCGCTGAGTATCGCCCTCCTCCCGGGAGGAAGGGGGCTGCTCCTCTCCCAAGGCATTATGCCCTTATCCTTCCTCTGCTTAGGATCAGAGGGCTCGGGCCTGGATGATGGACTTGGACGAGATGGAGGAAGGGGAAGCCTAGACTGGGTGGAAGCTGACCTGGTCTGGGCAGACTAAGACTTGGGTGGAGGAGGAGGAAACTTAGGTTGATGCTTCCTCGACGGGCCTTCAAGCAAATCAAGCAGGCTGGATTGAGTTTTCCTCTTGAAACCCATCTCGGCCCGAGAAGAGTCCCCTGCCGACAGTAGGTCTGCTTCGGTCAAACTTTGGTCGCCCGAGTCACCAGAAGGATCCTTGGATAGGCGAACTTGTTCAAACACGCCGAAATTGTCCACGGTAGGACCCGAGCTGGCACCTCCTTCCTCTATTCGTTCACCTCCCTCCTCAACCTCCGCGACTCAGTGGGATGTAGAGGAACCCGTCAACGGAGTGCCCTCTGAAACAGGAGATCCTTTCGGGATCAAGAAACCGTCCTCGACTACAGTAATTCTCTGGAGTCGAGGATCCTTGGCCTTAATTACACACTTTGGCGCGGCAAATAACTTCTGAATAGGGACGTACCTGAGGATCCAGTGAGCGGCCCTAACTTGGTTGTCGGCCTTGTTCACAAAAATCTCCGCCCTCAGTACCTTTTCTAAGTCCTCTTCGTTGACTAAGCCAAAATGATGCTCGAAAGCACGTGGATCTACAAGAAGCAAAAACACACTACTATTCGCAACCAAACAAAGCAGGCAACGAAAATCCAGAGGGTAATACCCTCTCCTACTCTGAGTGCCCCACCTGGTGTGCCCTCTACCGTTGGACAATGGAGGCCATCGTGCCACTCCCCGGACACGATGAGAAAATCCTAGTCCAGCCCCTTGCTGGACGAGGGAAGGCACTGAATAAGCCGACACTATCATCTCTTGTCTTCATGTAGTAGGACTTATCCTTCAAACGCTGAAAGTTATAGCACCAATTCACATCATGATGGGTTAGCCTCAACCCTATCTCCTTATTTAAGGCATCTACACAACCCAGGATCCTAAACATATTGACGCCGTATTGGGTGGGGGCAAGACGAAAATGCCTAAGGTAACTTGTCATCACCTGACCCATGGGGATCCGCATACCACCCTTTAAGAAGGCGATTATGGGAATCACCACCTTCCCTCTTAAACCTCCACTTCCCCTCTTCGCAGTACCTTAGACCCACGGTGCTGGGTATCCTATAATCAACGATGAATTTCTCCATCGCCTCTTCAGATTCAACAAATTTCTTGAGCCTACCCATTCCCAAAAACAACCAGGAGACAAGAAGAAAGAAGCCTAAAAAAGGGGAGAACGTAATTGGAGAGGGAGAGAAGGACTTACAGAAATGAGGAAAAGCTCCTCGAGCAGACTTTTTTGTGCTGAAAGAAGTCGCGGTTTCAGTTGAAGACGTGACCAGATTCGAAGTATGTGTACAATATCTCTTGAATGCGAAAGTAAACGGGCGGATCAGTTCAAATGAGTATTTATATCCCCAATAACAAGTGACAACCGTGCAAAGTTTTCCCGCCCAATCAGCCAAGAAGATCACCACCGTTAGATTTTCATCACACCGTTGAACGTGGGGAACACGAGGTCGCCCGAATTTAATGCGAGTATGCTCCGCATACCAAGGCGTCAGAAACGTGCCTTGGACAAGCAAAAAGGCACTGATACTTATGGGGGATAAGACCTAACAGGCCACGGCAGAGGCCCGAGAATGTCAAAATCCTCCTCTCAGTTCGAGAAGCCTGACAGCAAAATTTCGAGGGGCTATTGTGGGGCCAGAGAGTTTGGCAACCCCGGCCCACTCTACGCTAAGCCTAGAGCCCATGCCGAGGATAAGGATGTGTCCGAGGACGAGTCCTTCCGCCAGTAATACTGCCGAGGACAACCACGTCCTTGGCACGCACTGACCATTGTAAGGAAGAACAAAATGTCTTCGGAGATAAACTTTCACAACCATCCAAGACAGAAGCAGGTACAACGGGTTGGACATAGGAGCATGGTGGAGGAGTAATCCCAGGAGGAACTGTCACCTCCACATTAAATGCCCACAACTGACGTTCTGGCCACATTAAATGGAGAAATGACCCCTGAACAGTGCCGCCTCAGCTGCTACCACCCACAGAAAGGATGGAAGGTGGCTGATGGGACAGTCACTGGCATGATGACCTAGATAAGTGACACATGGAGGGCCGAGATTAACGGGACGAGGGATATAAAATGTAACAAGTCCTCTAGAAAGGGGGACGGCACTTTGGAGAGAAAGAGAGGAATGATAGAATTTGTATAGCCTTTGTAACCCAATACCACGGAAGATAAAAGAAAGAAGTTATATAAGAAAGTGGCCAAGGAGCCTAATTTCATACTTTATAGTCTGTGTTCTTGTCAATCAATCCTTATATTACCATGCTTAATTGTACAACTCTCATTAAGGCCTGGTTCTCTAACCCGCTCTCTATAAATTCATTGTACTTGGCCAGCTGGGCTTGGGTTCACTCATTCGCAAGGAATAGTGCTCGAACCAGGTCCCTACATTATGCATCTTATTGTATATCTTTAAATGTATCCATGTATATACATGGGGTTACAAGCTAGTATATATTAATAGTTAAAGCTTAGAGAAAATCTAATTGGATTTCAATTAAATTCTCAATTTTGTGCCATGTGTCCTATAGAAATTTAAATTTTTGTGCCAAGTGAATTATTGAGTGTAAAAATTGAAGAGTCAAAATCCAATTAGATTCTAAATGGTATTTCAATTGGAGTCCAATTATGCACCACGTGTCTATTTAATTTTTTAATTTTTGTGGCAAGTGAATTATTGGGTGCAAAAATTGAAGAGTATATATATATATATATACATGATATAATATAATATAATATAAGAAACCATTATATATTTTAGAAATGTGTAAGCTAATACCATATATTATTTGAACCCTATAATTGTGATTTTTTTTTTTAATTGTACCTATGCATATGCAGGAGGTTACACACTAGTCTATATATATTAATAACTAAAACTCAGGATTCTCATTTTCTCTCACGTAGGGTGAGCTCTTTCTCTCACATTTCTGGTGAGGTCACTACTTCTCACTTTAGGTGAGACTAGCTTTTTCTATTTCTCTCATTTCTACAACAATCTTGGTGCTGCTATCACTGATGATTTATTCCGTATTGTCCAATCTTTTAATTTGGGAAGCATGGACTTAGACTTCATAGAAAGGGTACAAAACATTGCTCTGATAGAAGAAGAAGGGGAAGAGATCAAGGTAAGGGGAACAAATAGGAACAAAACTCTTGAAGAATGTTCACTCAGCTTACTCGGTCGTATCCTCACATCCCGCCCTTACAACCAAGCTGCCGCAAAATCACTTCTAAGGTCGGTATGGAAGATGGGCTCTGATCTGAGGATTGTGGACATGGGGGAAGGCTTGTTCCAATTCAAGTTCACACTTGAAAGCTAGTTGAATTGGGTTTTCAACAACGGTCCATGGAGTTTTGAAAATCACCCTTTGGCCCTTCAGAGGTAGGAGAGGGATATGACGGCTAAAACAGTGGCATTCTAACATATCCCATTATGGGTGCAAGTATGGGGACTGTCTTTCGATCTCATATCCAAGGAAGCAAGTACGGACATTAGTGAAGGACTAGGGAAAGTGGTGGAGATTGACAACAAGGTATTCTTATCTGAACAAGCCTGCTTCGTCAGAATATGACTTGAAATACCTCTAGAGAAATCGTTACGTTGGAGTGTCATAGTAGTCAACTCGGAGGGAGATAAGGTTCAGGCGGGGTTCAAATATGAAAGGTTAGTGGGCTTTTTCTATCATTGCGGTATAATTGGACACGAAGCAAAAGAGTGCCCTGGTCCAAAAACACATGACCATGGTGAGCTTCCCTAGGAGAATGGCTGAGGGCAGATTGGAAGGAGTCGACAACCTAGGTTAGAGGAAGAAACACGGGACTAGACATCGGGGGGCACCAGAGCATGAACGGTTCTTTGTCCACCAAGTCTCCGTCGGTAGGGAAGGGCAATGAAAACACAGCTGATATTAAATCTAAACAGCCATACGTTACGGAAAATCCAAGTGCAAAAGTAACAGAAGCCGCAAATCATGATGCTAGCACTTATGGAAATAATAAACACGAAATCAATGCTCCTCATTCCGGAAATAATCATTCCTCATACGGAAACTGAATTAATCCATGATGAGTTGGTTGTGAGCATGAAACCGATTAACCATGTAACGAATGGGATGATAATGGATGCCAAACATGCAATGGACCATTTGATTAATGTCCTAGTAAATTACGAAGCTAAGGAAGTGGACCAAGACACACCACGTAAACCATCACGTGGGAGGGCACATGAGACACCAAAACCCAATGTGGCCAAAACATGGAAAAAAAATAATACGTACCCAAAACCCTACTACACAATCACAAACTAAGGTGCCTATCTTGGTGGGTTCAAAGCGGTAATTCCATGGGGTTGAAATTGATCTTGAGGGGGAGCAGGTGAACGGACAGAGCAAGGGTGGGAAGCGTGGAAGGTTCGTGGCTGTAGATAATGTAAATGTTATCCAAATGGTGGAGGCTGATGAGTAGCTCTGCCGAGCACAATGAATCTCCTAAACTGGAACTGCCGTAGGCTTGGGAACTAAACGGCAGTTGAAGTCCTCTCTCATTTAGTGAGGGAGAAAGCTCTTAAAGTTTTGTTTCTAATGGAGACAAAACTACCTATAGTCGAAATGTGAAAAGTACAAGATGATCTACCCTACCGATGTATGGTGACTATCCCAAGTGTGCGTAGAGTTACATATCCAAACCTAATCACCCACCCATATTGATTCCCTGATAAAGTCTAAGAATTCATTTTGGAGATTCATCGGCTTCTGTGGGTGGCCTGAGGAGCAAAGGAAACACGAGTCATGGACTTTACTCAAACATCTTCACTCCAGGAGTACTACATCGTGGCTATGCTGTGGAGATTTCAATGAGATTTTAACAATAAAGGAAAAGCAAGGAGGGCTCACACGACCCTTAATTAAGACCAATGTAGGAATTTAGAAAAGCACTTCTACAATGTGGGTTAGTGGATTTGGGATTTCAGGGTAACATATTCACGTGGAGCAATGGACGAGTAGGTGAGGGTTTTGTCCAAGAAAGATTAGATAGGGCTTGTGGAACTATTGAGTGGAGGGCCCTATTTCCACATGTGAAAGTCACTCATCTCTAGGTAACATATTCAGACCATATGCCCATTCTTATATCAACACACCCACCCATCGGTCATAGGAGAAGGAAGAGGTAGCCAAGGCATTTTGAAGAAAAATGGTCCACACATCCGGATTGTGAAGGTTTGATCCGTGAAGTTTGGGGAAGGGATACACAAAAATGGGAGTCCAATGTTTAAGCTTTTAGAGAAAATCAAATAGTGCTGGGTTGCATTAGTGGAGTGGAACAAAGCCATCTTTGGGAATTCTAAAACCAAACTATAGGTGATGCAAGCAGAACTTGATGATCTTTCATTGCAAAATAATGCCAACAATGCCCAACGCATTATCAGCTTGAAATCGGAGATAAACACAATCCTACATCATGATGAGCTATCTTGGAGACAAAGGTCCTGATCCATTTGGCTACTTGCAAAGTGACAAGAATACAAAATGTTTCCACCAACGAGCAAGTCAACGGCGTTGGAAAAACCATATATCGGGTGTTCAGGATACGGATGGTGGTTGTCATACATCGAATGAGTAGATTGCCCAAGTAGCAGAGCAATACTTCAAAGAGCTCTTTACCACAGCAAACCCCATGGATATGGGGAGTGTACTAGATGCGATGGACAGACATGTCACCCCAAACATGAACAATGCATTATTGCAAAGGTATACACCGGATGAGGTTAGACGGGCCCTATTTCAAATGCATCCTTCAAAATCTCCTGGTCTTGATGGTATATCACCTCTCTTCTTTCAAAAATATTGGAATATAGTTGGATCTGATGTAATTAAGGCTATTCTGTCAGTTTTAAATTCAGGCCATATGTTGCGTAAAATGAATTATACTCAAATTGTACTAATCCTAAAAAAGAATTATTCTAAGTAGATGTTTGATTACAGGTCCATTAGTTTGGGTAATGTGGTATCTAGAATTCTCTCTAAATTCTTGGCAAACAAGTTGAAGACTATCTTACCAACCATAATATCTAAGGCTCAAAGCACATTTGTTCCAAACCGTTTGATCACTAATAATACCACAGTGGCATATAAATTGTTGCACAAGATGCAGAATAAGAGAAATAGCAAGGTGGGCCAAATAGCGGTGAAGCTTGACATTAGCAAAGCCTATGACCGAGTTGAGTGGGGTTTCTTATGGAACATAATGATAAAATTGGGCTTGGATCCCTGATGGGTGAATATGGCAATGGAAACGATCACCACAACGTCTTATTCCATTATTATCAATGGGGAACCTAAGGGTTTTATCTCTCCTTCAAGGGGAATAAAACAAGGGGACTCGCTTTTGCCATATTTGTTCCTATTATGTGCTGAAGGGCTATCAGGTTTACTGAAAAAAGCTCAAGAAAACCGATCTCTCAAGGGAGTTTTGTCTAGCAAACATGGGGTACGTATTTCACACCTTTTGTTTGCTGATGATACTCATTGTTTTTCCAAACAACAGTTGATGAATGCCATAGACTATTGGAATTATTTGGCAAATATGAAGGTGCATCTGGACTAGCAATTAACAGAAAAAAGACATCCCTCTTCTTCAGCAAAAATACGAGGCAGGAGGTGAGAAATGAAATTCAGCAACTATTGGGTGCATGAGTCATGACGAAATGTGAAAAGTATTTGGGCCTTCCAATGCTAAATGGGAAGTCAAAGGTGGGAACATTCAAGGAGTTACCAAAAAAGATCACAAGAAGGGTAATGGGATGGAAGGAAAAGTTTTTCTCAAAAGCGGGTTGTGAAATTCTCATCAAAACGGTGGCTCAAGCTATCCCAACCTATTCCATGAGTTTGTTCAAGCTCCCTAAATCCATATGTGATAACATCAATTCTCTTTTGGCTAGATATTGGTGGGGCCAAACTAGGGCAAAAAAGAAAATCCGTTCAATAAGTTGGAACAAGTTATGTACATCAAAGAAAAGAGGAGGAATGGGGTTTAAGGACATCCATGCTTTCAATCTTACTATGCTAGCCAAACAAGCATGGTGCCTGATTCACAACAACGGGTCCCTATTTTATAGAGTTTACAAGGCAAGGTCTTTTCCAAGCACCTCCTTTTTGGATGCCGAGTTTGGGAATAACCCATCCTTTGTATGGCGCTCTTTACTGGCTGATAGGGATATCATATATGCTGGCTCTCGATGGGAGATCGGGGATGGTAGGAAAATACATGTGGCCATCCATAATTAGCTATCTCACCCCTCGGCAGGGGTGGAGCCATGTAGTGGCTTGGGGGGGCCCCGGCCCCTGCAAAAAAAAAAAAAAAAAAAAAAAATTCCATTAGAGTAGGTAGAAAAAAAAATTGGGCCCCCCCAATATTAGACAACCAGCCCCCCATGCCCAATTCTCAACTATTCTCTCAAGCCCAGCTCAAATATTCTCCCAAGCCCAGCTTTAGTTTTAGGCCTTATCACCTTATGTACTCCAAATAAAACAAGTTGGCTCGCTCAAGTCTAAACACTAAAAACAAAACTTCACTTTCTCTTCATCTCAAAAAATCCACTCACTGACCCACAGAATCCCTTTCTTTACTTCTTATTCTTTTGTTTTGTCTTCTTTGATACACTTTCATTTGTGCTGGTACCATTGCCTACCTACAGCCCCCAAAACTCCAGTACTCTGTACTCACAGTCTCGGAAAAATAAAATAAAATAAAATTCTGACCAATTTTTTCTTTCTTCATTAGCTTTAGTTTTGGAATTTGGTGACTACTTGGTGACTTGTGAGTTTTCTTCTCTTTCTTAAGCATTAGACATTCATCTCTTTTTAGTGTCTTTTTTTTACTTTCTCAACTATCTACACCTAAATATTCACATGCTCTTTATATTTTCATAGTTTTTTTAGAGAAATACATGATTGAAGGCATGAGGAGATTGTTTGTGATGAGTCTTGAATGGAAGATCTAAAGTTGGAGGCAGTCCGGCAGAGGCAGTAGGCATTGCCACACGGGTGACCCATCTTTACACTTTGTGAAGACAAAGTTTCTAAGGTAAAATTGTTTTGATTTATTACCTATTTTTTATTAGTTAGATGTCATGTGGCTGTGGATGTGGCTGTGAGTGTTCTTAAATTGTTTGGTTTATATTGTGTACCAATACTTGTGTGTTTAATTTTTGTTTTGTTTTGTTTTGTTTTTTTTTTTTTTTTTGAGGGGTTATTATTAATTAAAGTCGTATTAAAAATGAGTTGTATGTTTAAATTATAGTGGAAATTTTGTTTTTTCTTATGTATGAATAACATCTATATAATTAAGTAAAAATTTCTAATTAAAATTTTATTTTTTACACTTCTTTTTAGGTTAATTTTTGAGTCATATTCTTAAAGCTAAAAGAATTATGAGCAAACGAAAAACAATTAATGCATTTTTTAAGAAAAAAAATGTTAGCAATTCAGAAATTAGGACACCTATGGCTGTAGAAACAAATGTTGATACTTCAATGCCTGATGAACATTCTGACCCCTCCAAATATTCAAGAATTCAATCTGAAGAAATAGATCATGATTCAGGATCACATAAACAAATATATGAATTCCCTATCAACAAACAAGATGAAATCCAATGAGCTTATCTCAAAGAAGGTCCATATCAACCTAAAAATATAGACTATTCATACAACGATGATACTCATCGTCGTCGATTTCAAACTTCATGGTTCGAATCGGCCCCCCCATGTAAAAATTCCTAGCTACGCCCCTGCCCCCTGGGTATTTATTGATGCACCTCCAATGAATATGACAATTCATGACTTGATGAATGAGGACTCTAAGCAATGGGATAGGGGGAAGCTCTTTGCTACATTTGATAGACACACCTGCGACACCATACTCAACATGCCTCTTAATCACCAAACTACACAAGACAGATTGGTATGGATGGAGAATAAAGCTCACACCTTCAAGGTTCAAACAGCGTACTAGGTTGCTCTACGCCTACAGCAGCCAAACCGCGCTGAACATTCATTGGTGCAAGCTCAGGGAAACACATGGAAAAAATATGGAAGCTGAACGTGCCACCTAAAGTCCGTACTTTTCTTTGGTGGGCATGCTCAGGATGTCTACCAACAAGGCAGAACCTGCACAAGAAACGAGTCAGAATCGAAGAACACTGCGAACTGTGTGATCACCAGACTGAGACAGTCAGCCATGTGTTGTGGGAGTGTCCATTGGCGCGGAATGTATGGGCATTATTCAAGGGAAGTATCCAGAAATGCAGCAACGAGCCTATTGACTTCCTCCTCCTCTTTCAGAAGATGCAACAGAGGCTTAGTCTCGTGGAGTTGGAGAAGTGGGCAACTACAGCTTGGATGATTTGGCATGCTCGAAATAAAGTCTACATTAAAAGGGTGCAGCTCCGTCCGAAGGTCATCTTTGAGAGTGCAATAATTTGGCTTGAGGAATATCAACGTCTAAATGATGCACAACGGGCATAGTTGGGACGTAGTGCAGGAGTTTTCTAATTTCTCTTATGGATAGAATGTATAGCGTACGTCTTGTGGGCAGTGGCGACTCCAGGAATTTTTTTCAGGGTGTTCCTCAACAAGCATAAATTACACAAATTTGTATATTGAAAACAATAACAATCAAAATACAAACAAATACATAAAGTTTATAATTGCTTTCTACGAGTTTTCATATTTTAAAATCGTTGCATGATAGTCTCATTATCAATGCTACAATAAACTATAAGTTCATTTGAAATATTAATAAAATTATTAATTATTGTTGTTTAGTTGTTTCATTAATTTGTTTGTCTTTTATTAATTATAATTTGTTATATTTTTGTTTCATTAATTATTAAATTATTAATTGTTATTTAGCCTAACATAATTTAATTTGTTTGTCTTTTATAATGTATTGGTTAATTAAATTATTAATTATTGTTTATTAGTTGCTTTCCCCAATTAATTATTTGTTAATTAAATTATTGTTTATTAATTGCACTAGCACACACTCCATGTGCATTTACTTCCTCTAATTCAAATATCCCACCCCGGCCTCATGCCCCCATCTACCCCCACTCAACAGACAAGCCCCATAGCCCCCTAATCACAAGAACCAATCAAATAAATTCACAATCACAAATCACAATACACTAAATACACTAAAAAACAATTAACTGTATCTCACCAACACCCAGTGGCGGAGCTAGAAACTTTTTCTAAGGAGGGCAAACTAAATATAACAAAATTCTTAAGCACAAATAAATAATTTATTCTAAAAAAGTAAATTAATTGATAAATTAAATTTGACCTAATAAAGTTGTTTCATACATTCTTTTATGGTATTGCAATTTTTTATAATTGATTTTGAGCTTAATTTTTCAAATAGTCTATTATTAACAAGTACATACATATAGGAAAGAAGCATCACTTTTATATCTACAGTTCCACACTAATAATTTAGCTTAAACAAAATAAAAATAAAAATCAACACAATTAAATCTATAACTCACATAGCACTATCAGCACAAATCCAAACATATGTAATAGATTTAAACTTAAAATATTACACGGCACAAATCCATAAGCCACTCACACTATAGCACAAATCCAAACCTTTCGTTTAGCACATATCACAATGCAACACAAATCACGTGCACACAAATGAAAAACCATTAACACTATTATTGCAAACTTAAACTGGTAAAGTTGTAGAGTACAACAAATAGAGAGACATACGTTTGTGAATGGCCTTGTTCTGTTGATTGTGGCTTTGGCTATGGCTATGGCTACTACTACTCGAGGCACGGAGGCAACGTGGCTACTAGCAACGCGATTGGGGCTAGTGTGCACGGCAACCATGAGAGACATTTGGGTTTTTACTTTTCCTTTTCCTTTCCTTTTTCATTTTTTCTTTTATACTGGGTATTACTATTAGGGATTTGTAAATGAAGAGTTTTTTTTTTTTTTTTTGGTTATTAGGTCCTTGTTATTTTGCATTCTTTTTTGGGTATGTTGTTTTTATACTAATTATGGATTGGTTCAAAAGTTTCTGAGGGTGTTCCTAATTTTGGTTGAAGGTGTTCCTAATATTTTTTTAAGGGTAAGCAAATAAATTTTTTTTAATTATTATATATAATTTTTTTTTTTCAGGCCAGGGTGTTTCCAGGAACACCCTGGCCTGAACGTGGCGTCGCCACTGCTTGTGGGACATCACAACATGTTTATGCTGTTTGCTAATGGTCCACCCAAAGGCTAGATGTTTGGTCTAGTTATTACCCTGTACACTTCATTTTGAAATAAAAATTTCTATCGTTTTCGGCTTCAAACAACAATAACAACAACAACAACAACAAAAAACCAAAACTCAGAGAATATCTAATTAGATTTGAATTGGATTCTCAATTTTGCATCATGTGTTCAATTTAATTTTTTACTTGTGCCAAATGAATTATTGAGTGTAAAAATCGAAGAATCCAAATCCAATTAGAAATGTATGATTTAAGAAAAGTATAAGCTAATACTATGTATAAAACCTCTTCTAAAAGAAAATGTATAATCTAAATCGTATAACTGTGATTTTTTAAAATTGTATCCATGCATATGCACGGAGCTATACACTAGTATAAATTAAAGCATAAACCCATTCCATAGTAGTTTTTTATTTTAACTTTTATATTTACAATAAAAATCCAACTTATGACATTCACCTCATGATTATTGTTCCTATCATCATCTTAAGCCACAAATTAGATTTTGATAAAAATGACGTTTAAACCTAAGATTTCCTATTAGACAACAAGAGAATTTATTAGTTAAGCTAATTGGAACCCATTATTTCTTAATATTTAAGTCATCATTTAGTTAGCTTATTATTGTGGATGAGACCAACAAAAGTCTACATTTACACTAATATCACATAGGTAGTTTAATATTGCTTTGAGAAACACTATGTTTTATAGAATGTATTATAAAAATTCTCAAAATTTTCCCTGCTTTTCGTAGTGGTTACGCTGTTTCCTAAAAAAAAAGTTTCAATCATATATAGGTAGATGATAATATTCATTTCTTTCTTTGTCTATCTCTCTTCTTCGATGACTATTTTATTTTTCAATACATCCTATTAAAACGATGAAAATTTGGTATGACTGTTAAAAATATAGAGAACATAAAAATCAATGTTAGAAATTTTAAGTTATTAAATGAAAAAGAAAGTAATTAAGTTATTTAACATTATTTACAGGTGTATTTGATGTAACTTGATCTGATTTTTATTTTTTTATTTTTTATCTTATCATGTTCTACACATGAAAGCTTTTATGCAATGCAATGAATGTTCCATTTCTTGTAGAGATTGGAAAATGACAACCACATACTACCAGTCTCCTCCAAGTGTGTGTGTCTCTCTCTATATATATTTATATAAGAGATTACTACTAAATGCAAGTATGCTACTATAACTCATCATATTGGGTAAGCTTTTATTCTTAAACATTATGTCTAGAGTCGTATAGCTTTTTTTTTTTTTTTTTTTTTTTTTTTTTTTTGAGAAAGAATCTTATAGCTTAATTGACACCTCTTTATACGCAGCTAGCTTATAACCCCATGCATATGCATGGATACACTTAAAGATATACAATAAGATGCATAATATATTTAGGAACGGATGTCATAGGTTAAAATTCTAAAAAAAAAGAAAAAGATGCATAATATAATTCATATATATATATATAAATTAAATACTATTGATAGTCATTTTTATATTTTGTTAATTCTTTAAAAAAAATTTGTAAGGGTATTATTAGGTATAAAATATAAATTGTCCATATATATTTTTTTTATATAATTATTGTGATGCACTTTTTTTTTACTATTCATTTATTCTATATTTTTTGGTTTTTGTACTTAATAACTCACTTGGATGAATATTTATGATGTGGTCTCACATCTGATTTTAAAATTAAGAAATAAAACTCTAAAAGAATAAATAATTTAGGACACATGGCGCAAAATTGGAACTTCAATTTGGAATTCTAATTTGAGTTTTTCTTAACTTCACCTATTATTATTATATATATAGAAGTGCTTGGCTATTGTAAAGTATAGTTTCTTAAAACAAAAAAAAAAAAGAATAATGTTAATACCACATATATTCACACACTTTATCATAATTATCCTGTGTGGTAGATTGTAAATGGTAGAGGGAGAATGATAAATTTATATAATAGTATCAGACAAACAATTACAGTTTGCCACATAAAACAGTTATTATAAAGTATATGTAAAAGTGCGTCGTACTAAAATTATTATTTTAATTGAGAATCGGAGCAACTATTATAAATAAAGTTTTTTTTTTTTTTTTTTTGAGAAAAAGGTAAGATCATATAAAAAGGAAAATTAAGAAACATCGTTTTGGAGTACACACTCCAAGTCAGAGGGTAGTTCTTCTACCCCAAAACTAAAATTTGCAGATGAAACTGCTCTTCTGGCGAGGGCGTGAGCTAACTTATTCCCTCCTTGGCACACATGGATAAACTTGCAAGCTTGAAACTGACTGGCCTGACGACGTGACTCCTCAATGACATTCCCATACAAGGTATTGCAACAAACCAGAGAATTCAACGCCGAAACCACCCGTAGACAATCACCTTCCACTAACACCTTGGAAAGACACAGCTCTTGCACAAAAAGAACAGCCCTACGCACTGCCATGGCTTCGGCCATCTCCACTGACAGAGGAAGAGGGATCCGTTGTGATAACGCAGCAATAATCGCACCATCCGAATCCCGTACTGCCACTCCAATACCTGCACAGCCCAAATTCTCAAATAGAGTAGCATCGAAATTCACCTTATAAAAACCATCTGGAGGTGGAAACCAGTGCACAGGAGCAGCAGCACCACGCGTTACAGCTTCATACTTTCCTACTTCAAAGAATTCATGTACTAGGCCAATTGCTCTCTCTCCAACTTCATTCAACGGCCAAGCAGGTTGATTTTCTCTCAACCTATTTCGCCTCTGCCACAAACACCATGAAATTGTTGAAAACAGAGCCAACTGAAACTCTGAAGCGCTGCACATAACCTCTTCTAACAGCTCTATAAAGCTTCTGTATTGTTTCCTGTATAACCTGGAAAAATAAAAATTAGACTTCCATACTGCCTAGGCATGATCACATAACCACAAACAATGGATTAATGACTCCAATGGCTCATCACACATTGAACATGAAGCTTCGACTGGGACATGTTGGTGTCGGAGATTCACTGTTGTAGGAAGAGAATCACGCGCAGCTCGCCAAATAAAATGACGGACTTTATTCGATGTCTTGATCTTCCAAATCCCCTTCCAAACCTTGCTCTGCCCTTCCAAAGAAGAAGTACTCAGACTTAATCTTCTTGCATTTGCCTCCAACATTCTGTAGGCACTCCGCACACTATAATCCCCAGTAGGAGTTAAGGGCCAAATCAACAAATCCTCAACCCACCCTTCACTCACCGGGATCCTCTTTATCAACTTAGCCTCCCACGGCAAAAAAACCTCATCCACTAAACCCGGATCCCAAACTCTTCTACCAGCCATGAACAAGTCCTTCACAAAGAGAATATCAGAATTTGTCCGTGGAGAAATCACCCTACTGCTTGACAAGTCTGGCAACCAACTATGCTCCCAAATTTTGATAGATTCCCCATCTCCCACTCTCCAAACAGCCCCTTTTGTGATGACATCCCTTGCCTGTAAAATACTCCTCCAAGCAAAAGAACATCGCAGATGAACCGAAGCTTCCAATATGCTACCATTAGGAAAATATTTTGCACTAAAGACCTTATAAAGTAAAGAGTCTTTATGATGTAATAAACGCCATACCTGTTTTGCAAGAAGAGCATTATTGAAATTTTGGATGTCCCTAAAGCCCATACCTCCCACCGACTTAGACGAACAAAGAGTACTCCACTTAACCCAATAAATTTTTTTTTGATTCCCCTTGCCCCCACCAAAACTTTTGGATCATTGCTTCAATATCTTTACATAAACCCACCGGCAACTTAAACACACTCATCGAATAGGTAGGTATAGATTGTACCACCGCTTTTATCATAACTTCCTTCCCCGCTTGCAACAAGAGCTTCTCTTTCCATCCTTGCATTTTTGCCCAAATCCGTTCTTTAATATGAGTAAAGCATGCTTTTTTTCTCTTTACCAACAAAAGAAGGTAGCCCCAAATACTTCTCATAATGCTGAATAGAAGGAACACGCAGAGACAGCTTTATCTCCTCCATGGTTTGGGCATCCGTATTCTTGCTAAAAAATAGAGTAGTTTTGCTCCTATTTATCATCTGACCCGAAGCTGCTTCATAAGAACCTAATAATTCTTGAATCTTTTCACACTCTAATAATGAAGCTCTGCAAAACAAAAGACAATCATCTACAAAGAAAAGATGAGTTAGTTTTGGGTCAGTCCTACAAATAGAGAAGCCATGAATTTCCCCTTTCAATGCCGCTTCTTTCAGTATTGCATTTAGGCCTTCAGCACAGAAAAGAAATAAATAGGGCGAAAGGGGACCCCCTTGTCTTAAACCCCTTGAAGGCCTAAACAAACCCTTTGGCTCACCATTGACCAGAATAGAGTAAGATACAGTTGTAATACACTCCATTAACAAAGCCACCCAATCTTCCTGAAAACCCAATTTGAGAAGAATTTGTTCGAGAAAAGACCATTCCACCCTATCATAAGCTTTGCTCATATCCAACTTAAGAGCCATGTAGCCCTGCTTGCCTGTACAATTATTCTTCATATGATGCAAAGATTCAAAAGCAATCAAAATATTATCTGTGATTAGCCTATTAGCAATGAAGGCACTTTGAGTTTCAGATACAATAGAATCCAGCAATGGTTTGAGGCGATTAGCATTAACCTTACTAACAATCTTATATATCACATTACAAAGGCTAATAGGCCTAAAATCAGACACCCTTTCAGGATTTTGGACTATTGGAATAAGAGTAATATAAGTATGATTAATAGATTTCAGGATGGATCTAGAATTTAAGCACGACAGAATAGCTTGAGAGATATCCATACCTACATCAGTCCAATAAGTCTGGTAAAATAAGGGAGGCATTCCATCTGGTCTCGGGGCTTTTAAAGGAGCCATATCCTTAATTGCACCTTCTACTTCCTCTACTGTAAAGGGCCTTGCCAAGGCATTCCTCATGTCTTCGATCACCACTGCTTGAACCCCTTCTAAGATTCGTTCTAGATTACGTGGATTGGAAGAAGTAAACAAATTGGCATAGAACTCTATTAACATACCCGAAACTACCTCCTCATTTTCCTGCCAAGTACCATTCTCATCCCACAACCCCTTTATAAAGTTCCTTCGTTTACGTTGAGTAGACACACCATGAAAAAATTTAGTGTTTTGATCCCCACTTTGTAACCATTGAACTCGAGACCTTTGCTGCCACATTTTTTCCTCTTGCTCACATAAAACATTTAACTCCCTTTTCAATTGGTTCACCAGCTCCACATCACCTGTTTGGACCGAATTTTCCTCTGCCTTCCACAAACGCTCCTTAAGTTTTTTAATTTTTTTCAACACACTGCCAAAATGATCACGATTCCATGCAATTAACATCTTTTTACACTTTTTCAATTTTTTCGTTACCACGTGCATGGGAGTACCATCTTGGTTGATCGCCCAAGCTCTTGAGATGATACCATTGCACTCTGGATTTGTTAACCACATAGCCTCAAAACGAAAAGGCTTCCGTCTCCACCTCTGATGTTCACCATTTGGATTTAAAGATAACAAAATCGGGCGATGGTCTGAAGTGAAACAATGCAAGTGTCGAACCCTCCCTGTAGGAAACCTAGCAAGCCATTCATAATTTGCTACCCCTTGATCCAACCTCTCCTAAATCAACTCACCTCTCCTACGTCCATGCCAAGTAAAATCCGGACCCGAATAGCCCAAGTCTACAAACCCACAATAATCAAGAACATCCCTGAATGCCTGCATGAGATTGTGAGCTCGTGGTGCACCCCCCTTCTTGTCCTCCACCTGTAATAACTCATTAAAATCCCTGAAACAACACCACCGTAGTTTTGGTTTCGACCCTAGCATGCGCAACATATTCCATCCCTCATTACGAATACTCATTTCCGGTTCACCATAAAACCCAGTTAATCTCCAAGCATCATCCGTACCCCCATTGATAATAGCATCTATATGATAGGTAGAAAAGCTATCTACCCACACCTTACTACTACTTTTCCACATCAATGCCAAACCACCCCCCCTATCTTCACTAGTAACAGTAAACAAACCATCAAAATTCAACTTGATTTTAATACGCTCCATCTTCTCCTTAGTGGACCAAGTTTCTGACAAAAACACGATCCCAGGATCTTTTGCTTGGACAATTTCCCCAAGCTCATCAATTGCACAGCGGTTCCCAAGCCCCCGGCAGTTCCAAGCTAACAAATTCATTGCTGTTGACGGGGCTAGGACCCAGCCTCCACTGTTAAATCTTCAAGACTCACCCCTCTTTGCTTTTTGTTACTAACTACCTCCTCCCCATCCCCTTCAAAATCTCCAAAAGATCTTTTTAGCAATCCTACTTTACTGCCATCCTTGGGACTACACGAAATGAGCTCACCTTTGCCTCTAGTTTGGTTTCGAATGGTAGAACGGGTATATCCAGTCTTAGCCTTACCTTTCCCTGCTTTCGGCAGTCCTTGCTGCCCTTCTAATGTTTCTTCCATAGACTTAATTTCACTAACCCGTGGTGGATGACAGCTCACATGAGATTGGCCACTTGCATCCAGTTCCTTCAACCCACCTATGTTGGAATCAAAACGTGCTAATTCCCTGTCAATTTCCAGCAATTGGTCATTAAAATCTGGCCTTAAAGTCTCACTTTCCCTTGAAACATCGGCCATGATATGGCTAGCATCTAGTACTGAAGCATGTCTTAGTGGGCTGTCACAATTATTCTCCACCCCTTCTTCACTTGGACTTTCCCTTAAAGTAGTGTCCCCTGCCTCAGCATTACCCCCCTGCATCTCCTGTCCACCCAAATTCTGACCTTCAGTACCGTGGGGGAGAACCATAACTTCATGGCTGCCCAAGTTTCCACTTCCCACAACGTCATTGACCTGCGTACATTCCTCTGTTTCACTACCATCCTCCTCAAAACCTGTCACCTTAACCACCGATTTCCTAGCCAGGTTTGGTGTCATAGCCCTCATCCAAGATCCGAACTGTTTATCATCTTCCTTCAGTGCATGCTTTCCCCTCAACCAGATAGGACTTAAAGTTTGTAATGGCCGGCCAAGACATGTTATTGTCCGTTAATAATTATTGGCAGAAAATTCAGCAAATATTTCTTGTATGGACTGCCGGGATTGAAGAGATTTAAAACTAAAATACCATTTATCCTAAATTAGGGAAAGGTGGTGATATTTATATCAACATTGTAACGAAACCAAAGCTAAAATTAATTCAAAGAATTGAAAAGGACAGGCACTGCCAAAAAAGGCATTACAAATTAAAATACAGTTAATGAATGCAATGCTCAATAATATTAATTAATATTGATTAAAAATCTCAGCATGTACTATCTAGTTTGTGAGAGGGAAGATAAAAATGCTATATTGGCCATTAAGTTCAGCGTCTATTGTATATATAGATGGATGGTGCTTTTTGCAATATTAACAATTTAGGATAAAAAGATTATTCAGTTGCAAATTATAACGAGATGAAGAAAGCGTACCTCAGTTATCAATTGTGTAGGTACATAGCAGCTGAAACAATATTGAGCCTGTAGCTGTGTATGTAAGTAAAAACTATCTCAAGTATCAACTCAACTCTCTGATGTGGCTCTTGCAGTGATCAAATGAACTACACGATAAGGATATTGTTAGGTTCTAAGACTTTAGGAACTAAATATATTAGAACTTCAATATGTAATGTATTAGCAAACCATGATTAAAACTTAGAGTCTAGATTTAGGCTGCTCAAAGTGTGTTTATTTGTAAAGTTGGAATCGAGTGAATTGCAGGACTTATTGGATAAATCTACAAAGCTTGATCAATTGAAAATTAGGCTTGATCGATTGAACATCGTGCAAACTAATTTTCTGCAGATTTTTCCAACTCAGCCCAAGCCCGGTTTGACGTGTAGAGTTTTATATTATATTCGATGTATAAAAGGAAAAACCCTAGCTACGTTTTAGAGGTTGTTGATGTGCTGTGTGTTGAATCTCTTGTGAGATCTAGAGGTGTTTACTTTCATACACACTTAGGGTTATTAAGATTCATGTCAAGAACTTGGTGATTATTTCAATTGCTACATAAAGAATTTCAAGAAGATTTGAAACCTTTGAGTGGAGTCTCAAAGTCACAAGTGAGAGTACTTGTGTTTGTAGTGGATCAAGGAAAGAAGTAATTCTAGTCCATGGACTTGGAGTTGTCACATGGTCGTGGTAGTAAGTATTCTACACGAGGTAGAAATAGGATATTAGTGGTGGCCTAAGTTTTATTGTGCAAACTTCAATTCTTTCACAATGGATCTGTTTTACCTTGAAGATAGTTAGGTTAAATCCTCCCTAAGTTTTTTATTGGTTTGGTTTTCCTGGGTTATCATATCGTTGTGTTATTTACTTTTCTGCATTATTTACGTGATATGATTTGATTGTGTTAACCTAGATCTGAATAATTTATCTATGCAATCACTTAGCTAAATAACTAGGCTTAACAACTTGTGTTTTAAGGGGTCTAAAAACGTATATATATATATATATATATATATAAAATAAAACTAAGAGTGCTACAACTGTAACCATATATGTGTGAAGGTAAACACCTCTAGATCTCACAAAAGATTCACACACAGCATAAAGAGCTACCTCAAAACGTGACTAGGGTTTACCCTTTTACACCTAGGGCAAAATATAAAACCCTACACGTCAAATGGGCTTGGACTAAGTTGGAAATTCTGTAAAAAAATAATTTGCACGACTTTTGATCGATCGAGTCTAATTTTCAATCGATCGAGCCAGGTAAATTTACACAGTAAATCCTGTAGAACACTTGATTCCAACTTTACATATAATTACACTTAGAGCAAGTCTAAACAAGACTAAAATGTTTTGATCATGGTTTGCCAACTTTACAAAATGAAGTTCTAATACATTAGTTCCTAATTCCTTAGAACCTAGCAAACTCGATGTAATGTCCCAGTCAACTTTAAAAAAAAAAAAAAAATGGTCAAGATCAGATATTTTGGGTTCCCACGTGCCAAGCCCCACCTAACCCCACTATCCACACCCTCTTTTCTTTCTTTCATTTTCTTTCTTTTATCTTTACTGAAACACACATACACTCCCACACTCACCCACCGGCCTCCACTCCAAACCACACCATCTCACCATCATTTTTCCGGCAAGATCACCAGAAAAATACTTTGAAACCTCAAAGCATCTTCATCATTTTATTTGAGGTAAAAAATTTCTCATTTTTTTGGTGGGTTTTGCACTTTTTCTTGAGGTTATTTTTATCTAAGCTTTAATAATGATACCCATGTGATTTATGAGTATTGGAAGTGATATTTATGTGTTTTTATGTATGGATTTTGTATTGGTGGAATTATTTGATGAATGGGTATATATTTTGTGCTATTGATGACTACTTAAGGGTTATGTATGGTGGAAAAATTTAGGAGTTTTAAGTTAAAACATGTGATGGTTGGTGAATTTAATTTTTCCATTGCCATTGGGTCTATTGGAGTTAGTTGAAGTTCTAAATTCTTGTCTTGAATGATATATTGATTTTGCTTTCATGGGTTTCTTAATGATGTAGTGTAAATTTTATGGAAGTTAGTCATAATGTTGGAGATGATGTTAAATGGGTTAACTCTATAAATTGGAGTTTATGCCTTGTAAATCAATTTGTTGAGAAATTATGGAAGTAGAATATATTATTATTGATGAGGTTAAATACTAGGCTTGCCTAATTAAGTGATTACTTAGCAATTCCTAAATTGCGGCTAGATGCAATTTCAAGCCCTATACTTATTGTGATAGATTTACTTGATATTGTTTAGGTTCTAGCTAATCTCCTTGGAGCTTGGAGAATTAGGATTTTGCGGTTGCGAGGTAAGTAGCTTTTTAATGGAATTTTTAACAAACAAACATGTTACATAAATGTTGTTTTTGGGTTAGACACGTTTTTGGAAATTACCTATGGAAACTATATTTTCCTAAAAACTACTGTGTCGTAACCTCAATATATATATATATATATATATATATATATATATATATATATATATATATATATATATATATATATATATATATATATATATATGATTATATATGAAAATGCATCATATTTGGTATTGCATTTGGGGAAATGTATGGATTGTTGATATGGAAAAATAAGCATCTTTTATTTAATCTTTGATAAGAAAATCATTGATTTTATGGTATATTGAAAACTTTAGAGATGCTTATCTTGTCTTGTATTATTTGGAAAATTGATAGAAAATCTCTTGACAAGAATGAAGTTGAAAACCTTACAAACTTTTTAGAAGTTAGATTATTTAAGGTTTTCTGAAACTACTTGAATATGAACTATGTGTTTCAAAGTAGTGTAACCTGTGAGTTTATGTTGTTTTAACACCATGGCATGTGTGATTTCCCCGTGATCACCCGATTTGGTTTTCGTGGTCTTTGTGACAACAGAATCAAGTTTAGGTTAGTGCCCTTTCACTTTGGATGACACGTTCTTCCCTGCTGTCCATGGGGGGAAGAGGATTCCTTGATTGTGTGTGGGTGAGGCTGCTGCCCATGGGGCCAAGAGACCACATGCAAGAGAGGTCCTATTTGACGCGCTCTCTCTGCTACCCATGGGGAGAGAGAAAAACCTTGAGGGTATGGGTAAGGTTGCTGTCCATGGGGCCAAGAGTCTACATACCAAAGAGGACAATATCATGCCAGTTGTGAATGGGTGGATCCCCTGACCAGTCTATGTGGTAGTGTGGTATATTTGAGATAAATTACCATATGTTAGAATTTATGGCTTTGGAATTATATTATTATTGCTCACAGATTATAGCATATAGTTTCAAGATATTTACTTTGAGGAACTTATATTTAATTATTAAATCATTCTTGTCATATTACTATTATTATAGTAGATGAAACTGCATTTCCCCCACCCCCATTAAATATGCTACTTACTGGGCTCTGTCTCATCCCATTATTTTATAACCTTTTCAAAATAGACAACAGTCTTTTGAGATAGCTTTTTGGTTGCTAATAGTAGTTAGACTAACTACTGATGGAGGCTGAACTTTTGTAATTGGTATATTAGATGTTGTAAATCTTAGAATAGGCTTGACTCATTCTTTTGTATATTAAAGTGGTTGTGACGTTATTTCCACTGATGGGACAAGCTGATGATATGTAATTAATTATTCAGACCTCTATTCTTTTGTGGCCAATGGTCCTTATAATTATTTCTTAGAGGTCTAACTTACTTTGAGAGTATATTCAATGAAATTATTATGATAATTTTTAATGTTGGTTTTTGATATGATTTATGTGGATTGGATTGTCAAAAAGGAAAATCTACAGGTTCTTTGAGATGTCTTTTTCATGCCTTGGACCCTTTGGGGTTTGGGGTGTGACACTCGCCCTTTGGCAATTCGCTACAAAACACAAACTTAACAAAGTGCTCAAAGTTTACATAAAAACAGCCCATTACAAAAACATAGCCCAACATAATAAATTCAACCTAAATACTATCTATTAGTTGAAAGTGTAGACAGCAGCACGACTGAATCAACTTGTATATTCTTGAAACACTCAACAATTGCATAAACGCATGTGTGGAAAATACAAGTAAAACAAAATAACTTCTCGATTTCACATAACACAAAATAAACATATATCATGAATAACCTCATAAATATAAATCAGTAAGCAATGTGAAATAAGAAACATATACAATAAATGTATCTCCCCTTATCATGGACAACCCAAACAAAATACATCATGAGCCAAAAAATGATAAATACAAAATGAAACACCTAGATACAATCTATAGCTCCTTAGCTCCAAACTAACAAAATATCTCTCCCTAACAACAAAATCTCCTCTACAAATGTACTCCCCCTTTTTGTGAAGAATTGCCAAAGGGCAATCAAAGTTCATCATCAAAAGGAGGTGGTAGAGGTGACCATCGAATATGCTCCAAATCCACTCGCAAAACACAAAGCTCATTAAGCATGTCCACCAAAATTTGACCATGAGCTGCCTGAATGGTCATGACGATCTCCAACATATGACGAATGTCTGAATCATTCGAAATAGATGGTGGAGGAATAGCAGCAGCAGCAACAGTCGGATCTATAGGCGCCTTAGCTGAAGTATCACTTATAGAAGAGGGAGGAGGAGGTGCAACACCAGAAAGCTCAACCCTAGGATGTTTAGAGCTTGCTCTCATCTGAACATCCCTCTGCCTAAGAAATGTGGCACCTATAGGAGCTATAATATGAATAGACTCAAACGTGGGAAAGTCCTCTAACCCTAAATGTAAAAGAATCCGATGAATGAAAACTGGAAAGAAAAGAGCGTGAGCAGTAGAACTACTCCTATGAACCTCAATCAAAGAATGAATGAAAAGATGAGGAAAGCTCACAGGAGCATCAATAACAAGGGCATACAAAAATGCACATCTCTCTATAGGAATGATATGCAAATGAGAGATGGGCCGAGGATCAGAACCCCACTAGATAGTAGTACCAGTAATAAATGACATAATGTCATCTAGGGGTGGAGACTCATCAAATAGATAAACAGGATGCTGAACCAGCGGCACCCCAAGAGCATCAGCCACTACTGAAGGAGTAATGGTGTACTCATCACCCCGTATCCAACTCCTCACGAGAGTGTTGGAATCATAGGCATGGAATGAGAGGTTCGAGTAGAACTCTCTGATCAAGGTAGCCGAAGGAGGATGGTTAACATCCAATAAAGGAAGCCAACCCCTACAGTCAAAGTTTCTCCTAATCTCACCATCCAACTCATCTAAAATGACCTTATGCTTAGCCCAAACATTCCTATGAAGATTCAGCTTCTCATACGCTTATTGGTTTTTTTCACTTAAAAATCTCTCATTATCGAATGTGGGGGTATAAGAAGAAGAAGAAGAGGATTTCCTATCAACTCTAGTCTTCCTAGACATGATGCTAAAAAGAAAAAGGACAGACACAGAAGAGATAGAAAAAAAGAAAAAGAAAAACCAAAGGCAGACTACAAATTAGCACAAAAATATATAGAAATAACAATTCTATGATGCATGAATAATATCAACACATGATGCATGCTCTAATGCAATGAGAATAAGTTCAATTTTACTTTAAAAACACAAAATTGGCTTGAGCATAGACTTTATACCAAAAAACCCCAAATTTTGAAAACCACTTTCAAAAAATCTCAACAAATTGATCAATTGATCATTACACTAGGTAGGTAACAGATTAGAATGACCAAATCAATCAATCAAAAAAGCCAATTTCATCAATTAAAGCTCAATTTAATAAAATCCCCAAATCGGGTACTTTCAAGCCCTAGAAAATTAAAAATTTCCCAAATCATCAAATTGATCAAATTAAACCACAAAGATCATGTTTATAGCATCCCCCAACAAAAACCCATTGATCAATTTTAAAAGAAAAGGCTTAAATCAACAAAAATCCCAATTTTCCTTAGGTTTGAAAATATCCCAAAAATGCATGAAGAAATGCATGAATCATGAAAATAAATGAAAAATGAGGGGTATAAAGGTCTTACCAACTTAGAGCACAAAAAACCTTGAAGAAATTTGAAGGAAAACGAGAAAATTTGAGCTATGAATCTTAGACCGATCAAGTAGAGAGAGAAAGAGTTTTGAAAGTTTGAAAAAGTCTTTAAACACGTGAAAAGCTAAAGGTTTTAAAAAACTCTCCATGCTATTTTCGATTGATCGAAAATTACATTTGATTGATCTAGAACCAATCGAGCAATGATTGAAATGGTTAGATTCAAACCAAAAATTTAATCGCATTTTCGATCGGTTGAAAAACAGGTTCGATCGATCGAAAATGTGGAAAAAACAATTTTTTGAAAAACAGAGCAATTGTATGCAGAAACTCCTCAAAGCATAGAAATTTATGAATAAAATGCATGAGTATGAGATGAAATGCTCTTCAAAAAACACTTATATTGAACCCAAATTTCCTAAAATTAAAATTTACAATCAATTTTCCTTATGTTAGGACATATGTGATTCACTTGTTAGGAACACATGTCATTATTTTGTGTAATTGGCTAATCCTTTGACAAAATGCACTTTTCTTATAATTGGGTAGATTTAGGTGTTTTGAATACTTCAAAAAACCGTGTTTCAAGATCAAGTGTTGAAGTCATCAAGTCTGTCCTAGAAACAAGCTGAGAAGTGCAAGTTCATTAAAGCTTGACAGCTAGCATGTGTCGAGGTTTAAGAAGCTGTTCAGCCTGTGTGCTAAACACCTACTCAACAGCTCCTATCTGTCGAGGTTTAAGAAAGAATCAGAAATTCTGATCTATTTTCTTGGAATTCATGAA
Source organism: Quercus glauca (assembly GCA_023736055.1). NCBI lineage: Eukaryota > Viridiplantae > Streptophyta > Magnoliopsida > Fagales > Fagaceae > Quercus > Quercus glauca. The sequence continues at coordinate 80,319,940 of CM043318.1, read as the reverse complement.
TGTGTCTCTGGGATTTCTTTTCTCCTAACCCTAAACATATAAACGAATTATTTTAAGGGCCGTCAAAGAGTTCTTACATAAGCTTTAAGAAAAGTATGTTCAAGCAAATTGTGACAGGAACGAAGTTTTGCTCTAGCTCATCATTCTTGAAAAAGTTGCTATGTATGTGCACCATAGGATTTTGTGATCAAGCATCTTCCTAATCTTCATCATTGGGATGAATTGAAGAACTTTGCAACCAACATCCTTCTCTAGTTGGTGATTGAAGTCACGTACTTGGGAGCTGTGCATCAAAAGGAGAAATTGTCACTACAGAACAAGTCCAATTGTGTATTGGGGTAAGGGTTCAACTGTAGGTTAGTATAAGGTACTGGGATTCTTTTACTTGTAACCGTTTGTTGTGATAATAGTGGAATTTCGAGAGTGGTGACCTTAAAATCACCCGGTGGGGTTTTTGCCGTGTAGGTTTTCCCAATTCGTAAACAAATCACCGTGTCAATTTATTTTTCACTGCATAATTAGTTTAATTGGTGATTTGTTTGTGCTACCACGCGTTTGCATGTTAATTTGACTAATTAATTAAACTTGGCTAATTAATTAATTCATTCATCACAAGAAGTCAATACATTTTTGGCCTATCAAGTGGTATCAAAGCAGGCATACTCTAATTGGGTTTAATCTTTGTTGTACTAATCCATTGACCCCTGTTTGTCATGGATAGAGGACAATCATTAATTATACCTACTTTATTTGATGGCACTAACTATGCATACTGGAAAGTACGCATGAGAGCTTTCCTGCAGTCTTTAGATGAGAAGGTTTGGCAAGCTGTAGAGATTGGCTAGACTAAGCCAAAGGAAGCGCCGGCCGATTGGGATGAAGCTAAAATTAAGGCGGCAAACTTCAACAGTAGGGCATTGAATGCTTTAATCAATGCAGTCACTAATAAGGAGTTCAATAAGATATCCTCTACTGAAACTGCTAAGGAAGCATGGACCATCCTCTAGACAACCTATGAGGGAACAAAGGCTGTCAAGGATTCAAAGGTTCAGAGGCTTACTACAAGCTTTGAAGAGATTAAGATGGAGGAGGATAAGTCGTTTGATGAGTTCTATGCCAAACTAAAGGACATAGTGAACTTATCCTTCAATCTTGGGGAAACCATTCCTAAACCCAAGATTGTGAGAAAAATGCTTAGATCTCTACCTGAGAGATTTCATGCAAAGATCACAGCAATAGAGGAATCAAAGGATATTGACAAGATTCCTTTGGCAGAGCTGGTTGGTAATTTGTAGACTTACAAGCTAGGGTTATCAAGGATTGGCAAGTCGGGTAAAGGCAAGAGTATGGCTTTAAAGACCAAGAGCAGTGACGCTGATGAGTCTTGAGATATCACCAGGAAATTCAAGAAGTTCATCAAGAATGCCAATGGGAAAGGCTTCGACAAGGACCATAGGTAATCCAGTTCTTCTTAGTTCAAGAGCCAAGACAAAAGGAAGAAGGATGTAAGGGATGGCAGTCAGTACACTGTTCTAACAGGACCTAAGTGCTTTGGGTGTCATGGCTTCAATCACATGAAATAGGAATGTCCTTGAGCGACACCGAGCCTGAAGATGATTCCGACAATGAGGATGACAGAATCTTGAATGCCTTCACTACCACTGTTAATCATACTGAGGGGATTGTTGAAGACGTGGATGAAGAAGAGGAATTGGTGAAGTCCAAGGTTGAGAAAATGGATGATCAAGATGATATCCATACGGCCTATAAGAAACTATACAAGTTGTCGGAGAAACACGAGAAACTCTATAGGCTGGCCACCAAGAAACTCAGTGATGTGGAACTTGATCGGGAAGAGCTTTCCACAAAGTTTGATGAAGCTAATCAGACAATTGGTGCACTGAGGTTTGAGAACAATTTCTTGGCTGAGAAGACCAAGAAGCTTGAAGTGGAACTATTTCAAGTTAGAGCTCAATCAGAGATGACTTCAAGTGCGAAGCTTGACGAGATGCTTAGCATTTAGAAATCTACTTCAGATCGAATAGGTTTAGGGTATGGTCTCTCTTCCTCTAATATTGCTTCTACTAGTATTACTGTTTTTGTTCGTCCTAGTGATAATGTTGAAATTGAGAACCACAATATTTAAACTGATGTAGCTAGTGAGAACATAGACAAGGGTAAATCTATCTTAAGAGCACTCCCTAAGCTTAAGAAAAAAGATGTTAAAAACACCAGGGCTAAGAAGGCTAACTCTCAAAAGTCTAAACAGAAGAAGCAGCATCTCTGTCATTATTATGGAGTTGCCGGTCATACTCGACCAAATTGCTAAAAGTAGTTAGCCACTCAACAGAGCAACGACATGATAGCATCTGGAAGCCAAAATCAGTTTCAATCCTCTCTTGCTCCCCTTGGAGATCTTTTCAGAGCCCTCATGTTCCTTTCGAACTTGAATGATTTCAATTCTTCTTCCTCACCGTCGATTCAATGGTTCACTTGAAGGACTTGAAGGAAAGGTTCTTTCAAGGCGTGGAAGGAAAAGGGCTCCAAGTGATTCTATCACTTTTTTTTTTTTTTTTTTACATAACTTGTGTGTTTTGCTTTTATTTTGAGTCAGTCTAGTTTTGTTACTCTGCTTTGGTTAACATGTTTTTGTTTCTTTGTTTTCAACTTTGTTTATTTTGTTTTTTATATAAAAAAAATTAGAAAAATACAAAAACAGTGTGTGTTTTGTGTACATTGGTACTTGTGTACCTTAGATGGCCATTGAAACAAAGTTTTCTAAACTTTGTCTCATTTGTAGTTTAGATGAGCATCTCTATGTACAACTAAGTAAGTGAGTTTTGTGGCTCTTGTTTGTGATTAGTAAGATTAAGTTATCTGTTGTACTTAACACTCGTATCACTCTTTTTGATGGGAAGGACTAGAAAATCCTAAGAAAAAGGCATAAATAACCATCTCACCACTATTGCCCGCCAATCATGAATGACATCTGTATGCTTCGGCATAGTAAAAGTGTGATGTCAATGACATTTGTGTGCTTCGGCATAGCAAAATTGGAATTTCAAAAGTTTAACATAATTGGGTATTTCTTTTCTCTCTCTTATATGCCCATGCATGATTCGCTTCAAAAGAAAAATATGCAAAGAAAAATAAAAAGCAAAAAATCAAAATGATTTAAATATGATTGCAAGCGTGTATTCTAGGAGATGTGGAAGTTATAGGATGCACCTCAAAGGTGATAGTCCCCATCAAACGGTTATGATTGTGTGTGAATTAAAGTGATTTTCTCATATCTCAAATTGTCATAACATGTATACACTTATGCAATCTTGCGATGTTTTTCACACAAAACACGCAATATTCTTTGCTACTCTTGATACATGTGCAGGTACAATGTGATTTGATCATCACAAAGTTTTACATGTGTTAATTTTTGCTCACTAAACTGTCTTGACTTGTTTTTGAAATATAAAATTGGTTAGACTTGTTTAGTGTGTGTGTGTGTGTGTGTGTCTGTGTTTTTGGGACCCATGTGCTTAAAATTTTTGTTGAGAGATGATTTTGAGAGGTTAACATGATGTTTTGATCATTGCTTGAGTTGCATGCTTGATTTCATTCATGTTTATGTTTTTCACTTCTCGAAAGACTATTTTTAAAAGCTAGCTCGATAGCTCCTCGACACCTAGCTATTTGTCAAGCTTCTCACTTTTTTTTTTTATCGCAATCTTGCCAGCTTCTTGACACCTGGTGGATCGATCGAGAAATTTTCTGACCTCTCGATAGCTTCTCGACAGCTAGGTCGATCGATCGAGCTTTTATTCTTGTATCTGGTGATTTGTTCCTTGATACATTCTCGACACTTGTATTTGTTGACGGCCAAATCCTCGACACCTGTCTTGACACTTTTCTCGACACCTCTCGACACCTTCATTTGTCGAGCTTTACTGAGGTTCTATATATTCTTCCTCGTGCAATCCGAACCTCTTTTCTCTCGATCTCTCTCTTAATAGCTCTATCTCTTCATCTCCCAAACACTCTCATCTCACTCCCAATCCTCTCCTTAAGGTTTCTTCAAGCTTTTTCGAGTTGTTCTTCACTTGGTAAGATTCTAATCTTTCATTTTTCATGCATTTCATGTTTTGAAATCTAGGTTTTGGTGTTTTTGAGAAATTTTGGGGGTTTTTCAAAATTGGTGAGTTATTGTTGAAATTTTGGTATGGGTTTTCCCTTAAATGAGTTTAAAATCTCATGCATTACATCACATTAGCATTATAACAGTATTATCATGCATTTAGATGTGTGCAAATTGATTGTGTGCTAGTAGAATTAGATTGGGTTGAGCCTATGATGCAATTTACTTTGCATGTCACATGTTCATGCATTTCCCATGCACTCATACTCTTTTTTTTTTTTTTTTTTTAATATATTTGACTATATTTGAATTGTTTTGGAGCTTTTCTGATTGTCTCTCTCTCTCCCTCTCTTTCTGTTTATGTTAGTCGTGATTATGGCACCTAAGCGTAAATATGCTTCATCTCGGAACCCTCTTCGTTCCGGGACATCATCTTCATCTTCTGATCCTACTCCATCACATATTCGATTCTGTGATGAGGATGCTCGTAAGGCTTTCTCGGAGAACTTTTCCCGATGAGGCATTCATTCAGAATGCCAAGTCATTCTGACGGACTTCGCCAACACCGACCTTCCCGATGTCATTCATAGTCGGGGATGGGAGTCACTGTGTGACGTCCTGGTAACCTGTTCTCCCATGCTTATCTAAGAGTTTTACACCAACATGCACGGGATTGATCGTTCAATACCTTTTTTCTTCACTTGCGTTTGAGGTACGCGCATTCCTGTCACACCACAGCTTGTTGTGGATGTGCTTCGGGTTCCTAGAGTAGAGTTTCCTTCTGCTATCACAAGGATTTTACACCATTTTTCCATCCTTTTTCTTGTGTTCAACCACTTTACCCACATTTGTGCCATAGATGCTACTACAGTAAAACGTAGTGAGGTGCAATTTAGGTCACGACAGGAGTCAGCAGCTCCTCCTTCATGTTCGACTCCATCCCGTTCGACTCCATCTCGATCTGCTCCATTCACATCCGCTCCCTCCTCTTCTACGAGCGATGTGTCACTCAGAGACATCATGGCACAGCTTCAGCGCATGAATGCTCGTCTTGATACAGTCTCTACTGAGTTGTATCAAACGAACGTTCCTGTTGGCCGTATTGCTAAGCGGCAGGCGACCATGGGTGGCTTCGCTCCTGAGGCTTCTCCTCCACCTCCTCATGTGGCTTCTAATTTTGAGGCTGAGGATGATGATGATAATGATGATGATGGTGATGACGATGATGCTTCTGATGATGATGATGGAGATGCTAGCTCTACCGATGAGATGTCTACTTGACACTCTACCCTTTGTCACTCGTGACAAAAAGGGGAAGTAGTTTTGAGATATAAGAGTAATCATTCTTAAGGGGAGAGTTAGTATAGGACCATTTTGTTAGGGGAAGTGTTGATATTATTGAGGGATGTAGTGAGGATATTATGTATCTTTTCTTTTCTTTCTTTTATAGATACATTGTTCTTGTACCTTAGGCCTTGTGACCATTTTATTGACATACATTGTACTTATTCTTTTCTATATGTGGATGTATGTTTTCTTTCACCTACCCTTTACATGTGTTGTTTTTTTTCTCTCTTTATATACATGCTTCTTATTACTTGTATGCAATCTATTATTTCTGTTTCACACTAAGGTGCCTTGATGAGTTTTGTTTAAAGTGATTCAGAAATACAGGTTGTCAAAGTCCACTTACCATAAACTCTCTTCTTGCAAAGTTTTTCAAGAGTTTGGGTTAGGATAGATTTTATTGTATTCAACAAGTAAATATGAGTTGAGTGATTTATGACTTCTCTCATATACTCATTTTTTTGTTATGGTTTTGTCACAGATTACCAAAGGGGGAGATTGTCAGGACATATGTGATTCACTTGTTAGGAACATATGTCACTATTTTGTGTAATTGGCTAATCCTTTAACAAAATGCACTTTACTTGTAATTGGGTAGATCTAGGTGTTTTGAATACTTTAAGAAACTGTATTTTAAGATCAAGTGTTGACGTCATCAAGTCTGTCCAACAAACAAGTTGAGAAGTGCAAGTTCATTAAAACTCGACAGCTAGCATGTGTCGAGGTTTAAGAAGATGTTCAGCCCGTGTGCTCGACACCTACTCGACAGCTTCTATCTGCCGAGGTTTAAGAAAGAATCATAAATTTTGATCTGTTTTCTTGGAATTCATGAATGTGTTTTTGGGATTTCTTTTCTCCTTACCCTAGACATATAAAAGGATTATTTTAAGAGTTGTCAAAGAGTTCACAAGTTGCACAAGCTTTGAGAAAATTCTGTTCAAGCAAATTGTGACTGGAACGAAGTTTTGCCCTAGTTCATCATTCTTGAAGAAGTTGCTGTGTATGTGCACCTTAGGGTTTTGTGACCAAGCATCTTCTTGATCTTCATCATTGGGATGAACTGAAGAACTTTATAGCCAACATCCTTTTCTAGTTGGTGATTGAAGTCGCGTATTGGGATCCGCATAATTGGTTAGTCACGTACTTGGGAGCCGTGTATCAAAAGGAGAAATTGTCACTACAGAACATGGCCAATTGGGTATTGGGGTAAGGGCCAATTGTAGGTTGGTATAAGGTACTGTGATTCCTTTACTTATAAACTTTTGTTGTGATAATAGTGGAATTTCGGGAGTGGTGACCTTAAAATCACCTGGTGGGGTTTTTGCCATCTAGGTTTTCCCCATTCATAAACAAATCACCGTGTCAATTTATTTTCCGCTGCATAATTATTTTAATTGGTGATTTGTTTGTTCTACCACGAATTTGCATGTTAATTTGATTAATTAATTAAACTTGGCTAATTAATTAATCAATTCATCACAATGGGTCAATACGTTTTTGGCCTATCACCTTAAATTCTCAAACTTTGAACGCATTTTGCATTAAAAACAAGGAATTTTCAATCTTGGATAGCCAAAACAAAATCACACAGTAACATGTACAAAGTTTAGTAAAAAGTAACTTGTGTAGTGTGTGCAATTAGCAATAGCTTGAGATACATCTGAGGTGAACTGAGAATCGAAATCAAGCACAATTTCTACAAAATTCATCACATAGAATTTGAAAGTGACCAACACTTAAAGAGCTACATCATATAACTCCCACATCTCCTAGAATAAAAGCTTGAAATCATGTAAATTTCTTGATTTGCCTTATAATGTACAAAACTTATTAATAATAGCCGGGATAATATACACACCAATTTTATTTGATTGAAAGTTATTATAACCCAATAATGTACACACGAATTTTAGCATTTAAACCGAGTCTACACCTTATGTTCTTTTTGTGCATGTGCTACACTTTCTCGAGCACAAAATCTTGCGATATGCACTAAGGTGTTCATGATTGGCTAGTAAACAGTGGTGAGATAGTTATTTATGCCTTTCTCAATAAGTTCAGGTCCGTCAATCAAAGGCATGTGACTTCAAGATCAAGATCATGTGATCAAAAACTATAAACATCTTCCCACACAACATGCACTACAAAGCTTCAACTAGTAAAGTGCAATAAGTAACCTCATCCAAACTAAACAAGGTACATAAACATATTATGTAAAGATAAATTGGCCAACCTTTATTTCAAAACTAAGAAAAATAATGCAAAACACATTTTGCTTCCTTTTTCCCTTTTTCTTTTTTTTTTTTAAATAACAAAAACAATCCTAGAATGAAATGCATAAATGTTAAGCAATGAAAATCCTAGAAAAATAAAGAAAACAAAACAGCAAAAAACAATGGTCACAAAGAGTAGAGCGATGAAGCACAAGGACCATGTCAAAAAGACTCAATTAGTTCGAGTCTTTTGCATCCAAAACTTTTTAGATGCAACTCTAGCATTGGAGTTCTTATTCACATTAAAATGATGACCAACTTCAAGATTGGAATAAAGGTTTAGAACTTTTACCAACTCGCCAATAAGTACCATAGGATTTTGTGCTTGAGGTACAGGTACTTTTGGCTTATTTGCTTGCTTGGCAGCTTGCAACTTGAAAAAGTTTGGACGAATGTGCCCAGACTTTCCACAAAAATGACAAACCCATGCAAGCTTATCATGCGACCTACCCTTATGAGGGTTAGGAGCCTTAGGTTTAGACTCTTAAAGATCAACCCTAATTTTTCTATGAGGTGTAACTTCTACAGATTTAGCAACCCCACTCATAGAGGGTTTGACAACCTTACTCACAGGGGGTTCAGAAGAAGGAACAAAGTTTGTGGAATGGGGTTCAGGCACAGAGATGCTTTCTACAAAACCAAAACCAGTTTTGTTTGATGGAGACTTTTGAATACTCAGCATTTGATCAAGTTTGGAGCTTGTAGACCTATTAGATTGTTCTCTAGCAACAGATAATTCAAGTTCCAAATTCTTAACTTTATCAAGCAAAAGCATGTTCTCAGTCTTCACATTATTCAACAATTCATTGGCATCAAACAATTTCATAAGTAAAATTTTCTTTTCAAGTTCAAGAGATGCAATTTTCTTTAAGCCTAGATCAATACTCATAGCATCCTTTGCAGTAACTTTGCAAAATTTATTGTAGGCTTCTTGTAAATTTGCATCCTCAGAGAGTTCCCCATCAAAAGGGTTCTCTTCAACAACAGCACTTTTATCAACTACAGCGGTAGTAGTGAAAGTAATAAAGTTTCCATCCTCATCACTACCAGACTCATTATCAGAAATTTCATCATCACTAAGGGTTATAGCCATAGCCTTACCCTTAGACCTTTAGAATGTTGAACATTCAGATTTCACATGACCATACCCTTGACACCCAAAATATTGTTGACCTATAGAATTTTTAGAAGGTTGACGAACTTTTTCTTTAGGTTTTTCAGTGTTGTTCACCTTAGTGAGATCATTCCTCCTAAAGTTTCTAGGTTCAGCATTGTTCTTACCCCTTGCCCTTATGTTATTATTTCTAAGAAAGTTTCTAAAGTTCTTGGCAAGATAGACAATCTCTGCAGCAGAGAGCTCATCATCAAATCCATTCACATCAACATCATCAACAGACTAAAGAACCATTGATTTGGATTTGCTAGTCTTAGGTGGGTCCAACTCATAGCATTGAAGAGATTCTACAAGTTCATCAACAGGGATGTAGTCCACATCCTTGCTTTCAGTGATGGTAGTCACTTTGGGTCTAAAATCCTCAGTCAAAGATCTAAGTATCTTCCTAACAATTTTAGGTTGATCATAGATTTCACCCAAATTATATATAGAATTAACAATATTATTAAGTTTAGCATAGAATTCATCAAAAGATCATCATCAGACATCCTAATGCTTTCAAATCTAGTTGTTAATTGCTGCAACTTATTGATTTTAACTACCTTTGTGCCTTCATGCACAGTCTGGAGGATATTCCAAGCAGTATGAACAACCTCGACATTAGAGATTCTCTTAAATTTCTCCATAGAAACAGCATTAAAGATGGCATTCATAGCCTTGTTATTAAAAGCGGCTGCTTCTTTCTGAGAAGTTTACTACTCACTCACAGGAGTAATGGGCTTCTCCTATCCATATTCAATGGAGTTCCAGACTCTCTCATTAATAAATTTCAAGAATACTTTCATTTTTACTTTCCAATAAGCGTAATTATTCCCATCAAAGTGAGATGGAATAACAAGAAAGTGTCCGTGTTTTATGACAACCGAGGTCAAGGATCAGCTCTTAGATCAAAGGATCTACAACAATAGAGCAACCCGCTCTGATACCACTTGTTTGTTTTTATTTAGACCCCGTAAAACACAACCAGATTAACCTAGTTAATTAGCCAAATAATTACTTAGTCAAATTAAACAGATCTAGGTTAACACGAATATATCATATCAATGTAAAGTGCGGAAAGTAAAGAACATAAAGATATGACGACCCAAGAAATCCAAACCGGTAAAAAACCTGAGGAGGATTTAACCTAGCTATCCTCAAGGTAAACCGAATCCACTATGAAAGAATTGAAGTTTACATAATAGCGACTTAGGCTACTAACATCCTATTGCTACCTTGAGTAGGAAACTTCCTCTCACGACTATGTGACAACTCCGAGTCCACGGACTACTTCTTTCTTGGATTTTCAGCAAGTACAAGCACTCCCACTTGTGTATCTTTAAGCTCTTGAATCTGCAATTGAAACGATCACCAAGTTCTTGACATAGTCTTGATTCTTGATAACCCTAAGTATGTGTGAAGGCAAACACCTCTAGATCTTACAAAAGATTCACACACACAGCATAAAGAGCTACCTCAAAACGTGGCTTAGGTTTACACTTTTATACCTAGGGCAAAACATAAAACCCTACACATCAAACGAGCTTGGGCTGAGTTGGAAAATTCTGCAGAAAAACAATCTGCATGACTTTCGAACAATCGAGCCTAATTTTTGATCGATCGAGCCAGGCAAATTTACACAGTAAATCTTGCAGAACACTTAATTCCAACTTTACATATAATTACACTTTGAGCAAGTCTAAAGAAGACTAAAAACATTTTGATCATGGTTTGCCAACTTTACAAAATGAAGTTCTAATACATTAGTTTCTAATTCCTTAGAACCTAACAGATAGATATATTGTGCCATTTCCAATCAACGTGAAGACAATTTTTGAATTGAAGATTTTTCCAAGGAGATCAAATCAAAGAATTATTCTATTGTAATAGAATTTAATTGTAGAAAATTGTACTAAAATATCCATTCATATAAAAAATACATTTGTGAAACTTTTCAATTGTTTGATTTCCAAACATGAAAATTAGTGTTTACAAGTGTAATACACATGGTTTTGAAAACCGAATCTGACTGGTCAGTCCGACTAGTTCAACTGGCAACCGGTTACCAATCCGGTCTAGTAAATCCCTCAAAAATAGTCAAAAACTGGGTTGAACCAAGAACTGAAGGCAAAAACAATTTTTTGCCTCAGTCTAGTTTTTAAAACCATGGTAATACATGGCTTGAAGCATGCCTAACAAATAAAAAATTTCGCATATATTTTTCTTATTTTTACCATACCTTATTATGTTATGAATATTATAACAGCAAGATGGCAGGAAAATGCTAACTGGCAGCAATAATAAGAGTGATATAGTGGTAAGAAAATTTTCTTTAGCACGTCTGCAAATTTTTTTGAAGATAATAAACATTAACAATGTTATCCATCAAAAGTTTAAATTTCAATTTTTATATTTTCAAATTACATTTAAAATGTGATTTTATATATTGAATGGCAATAACATACAATTAGCACTTAAAATTTAATTTGCATGTTAGGAACAAGTAGATCACATGCGGTATTATTTTTAAAACAAAAAAATTCAATAAAATAATGAGAGTTTTACACCTTTTATAACTTACAAAGTCCTAAAAAATGGTAAAAATAAGGAGTCCTAAAAAATTGAATTTTCTAATGAGAGTTTTACACATTTTGTTAGGACATATGTGGTTCACATGTTAAGAACATATGTTTTGATTTAATGTAATTGGCTAATCCTTTGACAAAACACACTTTACTTGTATTTGGGTAGATCTAGGATGTATTGAAATACTTCAATAAACCATGTTTCAAGATCAAGTGTTGAAGCCTTCAAGTCTGTCCAAGAAAACAAGCTGAAAGTGTAAAGTTACTAAAGCTCGATAGCTAGCATGTGTCAAGGTTTAAGGAAGCTGTTCTGCTCGTGGCTCGATAGCTTACTCGACAGATGCTCGACAGCTTCAATCTGTCGAGGTTTACAAAATCAGAATTTCTGATCTAATTTCTTGGGATTCGTGTTTATGTGTTTGGGTCTTCTTTTCTCCTAACCCTAGATATATAAAAGGATTGTTTTAAGGACCGTCAAAGAGTACACAAGTTGCACAAGCATTGAGCAAAGTCTATTCAAGCAATTTGTGACCGGAGACAAAGTTTTGCCCTAGTTTATCTCTTCTGAAGAAGTTGTTATGTATGTGTACCTTTGGGTTTTGTGACCAAGCATTTTCTTGATCTTCATCGTGGATGAACTGAAGAACTTTGCAGCCAATAACTATCTCTAGTTGGTGATTGAAGTCGCGTATTTGGATCTGCGCAATTAGTTAGTCACGTACTTGGGAGCCGTGCATCAAAAGGTGAAATTGTCATTACAGAACAAGTCCAATTAAGTATTAGGGTAAGAGTTCAATTATAGATTGGTAAGGTACTTGAGATTCCTTTACATGTAACCGCTTGTTATGATAATAGTGAAATTTCTTGAGTGATGACTTGAAAATCACCTAGTGGGGTTTTGCCGTCAAGTTTTCCCTATTCATAAACAAATCACCGTGTTATTTATTTTCTGCTGCATAATTAGTTTATTGGTGATTTATTTGTGCTGCCATGCATTTGCATGTTAATTAACTTAATTAATTCACTTGGCTAAATTAATTGGTTAATTTATCACAAGGGGTCAATTCGATTTTGGCCTATCAAGTGGTATCAGAGCAGGCACACTCTGATTAGATTTAATCTTTGCTGTGTTGATCCATTGACCCTAGTTTGTCATGGATAGAGAACAGTCGTTAATTATACCTCTTTTATTTGATGGCACTAACTATGCATACTGGAAAGTACACATGAGAGATTTCTTGTAGCCCTTAGATGAGAAGGTGTGGCAAGCTGTAGAGATTAGCTGAAGCAAGCCAAAAGAAGCGCCAGCTGATTGGGATGAAGCCAAGATCAAGGCGGTAAACTTTAACAGTAGGGCATTGAATGCTTTATTCAGTGCGGTCACCAATGGGGAATTCAAGAAGATATCCTCTACTAAAACTGCTAAGGAAGCATGGACCATCCTCCAAACAACCTATAAGGGTACAAAGGCTGTCAAGGATTCAAAGTTTCAGAGGCTCACTACAAGCTTTGAAGAGATAAAAATGGAGGAGGATGAGTCGTTCAATGAGTTCTATGCCAAGCTCAAGGGCATAGTGAACTCAGCCTTCAATCTGATGGAAACCATTCCTAAACCTAAGATTGTGAGGAAAGTGCTCAGATCTCTACCCAAAAGATTCCATGCTAAGATTACGGTGATAGAGGAATCAAAGGATATTGACAAGATTCCTTTGACTAAGCTGGTTGGAAAGTTATAGACCTACGAGCTAGGGCTATCTAGGATTGGCAAGTCAAGTAAAGGCAAGAGCATGGCTTTGAAGGCAAAGAGCAGTGACGCAGATGAATCTTTTGATGATGAAGATTCCGAGATGAAGTCCTACATTACAAGGCAATTCAAGAAGTTTATGAAGAATGCCAATGGAAGGAGCTTCGACAAGTGTCATAGGCAATCCAGTTCTTCTCAGTTCAAAAGCCAAGACGAAGGGAAGAAGGATGCAAAGGATGGCGTTTAGTACACTATTCCCGCAAGACCTAAGTGCTTTGGGTGTCATGGTTTCGGACACATAAAATAGGAGTGTCCTACATATCTCAAGAGCATTGGGAAAAGCAAGGCACTTGCTGCAACCTTGAGTGACACTGAGCCTGAGAATGATTTTGACAATGAGCATGACGAATTCTTGAATGCCTTCACTGCCACAGTCAATCCTACTGAAGGGATTGTTAAAGATGTGGAAAAAGAAGAAGAATTAGTGGACTCAAAGTGTGAGAAGATGGATGATCAAGATGAGATCCATACAGCCTATGAGAAACTGTACAAGCTCTCTGAAAAGCATGAGAAACTGTATAGGCTGACCAACAAGAAACTCAGTGATGTGGAACTTGATCGTGAAGAGTTGTCCACAAAGTTTGATAAGGCAAATCAGACTATTGGGGCACTGAGGTTTGAGAACAATTTCTTGGCTGAGAAGACCAAGAAGCTTGAAGTGAAGCTGTTTCAAGTTAGAGCTTAATTGGAGAGGACTTCAAGTGCAAAGCTTAATGAGATGCTTAGCATTCAGAAATCTGCTTCCGATCGAACAGGTTTAGGGTATGGTCTTTCTTCCTCTAATATTGCTTCTACTAGTAGTACTGTTTTTGTTCCTCCTGCTAATAATGTTGAAATTGAGAACAATGATTTTAAAACTATATTAGCTAGTGCGAACTTAGACAAGGGTAAATCTATCTTAGGAGCACCTCCTAAACAGGATAAGAAAAATGTTAAAAACCCCAAGGCTAAGAAGGCCAACTCTCAAAAGTCTAAACAGAAGAAGCAGTATATCTGTTATCATTGTGGAGCTGCCGATCATACTCAACCAAATTCCTATAAGTGGTTAGCTACTCAACAGAGCAATGGCATGATAGCATCTAGAAGCCAGAATCAGCTTTAATCGTCTCTTGCTCCTCTTGGAGATCTTCTAAAAGCCCTCATATTCCTTTCGAACTTGAACGGTTTCAATTCTTCCCCCTCACCGCCGACTCAAAGGTTTAATCAACGGAAAGGTTCTTCCAAGGTGTGGAAGAAAAAGGGCTCCAAGTGATTCTATCACTTTCTTCTATCCTCTTGTTTTTGTTTGTTGCATTACTTGTGTGTTTTGCTTTACTGTTTTGAGTCAGTCTAGTTTTATGCTTTGCTTTGTTTAACATATTTTTGTTTGGTTGTTTTTCAGTTTTGTTTATTTGTTTTTTTTATATAAAAATAAAAAAAATTGAAAAATACAAAAAATACAAAAACAGTGTGTGTTTTGTGTACATTGGTACTTGTGTACCTTGAATGGCCATTGAAAAAAAGTTTTCTAAACTTTGTATCTTTTGTAGCTTAGATGAGCTTCTCTATGCACAACTAAGCAAGTGAGCTTTGTGGCTCATGTTTATGATGAGTAAGGTTAAGTTATGTCTTGGGCTTAACACTCGTATCACTCTTTTCGAAGGGTAGAACTAGAAAATCCTAAGAGAAAGGCATAATAACCATCTACCACTATTGCTCGCCAATCATAATATGACACATGTATGCCTCGGCATAGCAAAAGTGCAGTGTCAATGACATTTGTGTGCTTTGGCATAGCAAAATTGGAATGTCAATATCATTGGGTATTTCTTTTCTCTCTCTAATATGCCCATGCATGATATGCAAAATAAAAGAAAAATATGCAAAGAAAATAAAAAGCAAAAAGATCAAATATGCTTTTAAATATGATTGTAAGTGTGTATTCTAGGAGATGTGGGAGTTATAGGATGTACCTCGAAGGTGATAGTCCCCATCAAACAGTTATGATTATGTGTGAGTTGAAGTGATTTTCTCATATCTCAAATCGTCATAACATGTATACACTTATGCAATCTTGAGATGTTTTTCACACACAACATGAAATATTCTTTGCTACTCTTGATACATGTGCACGTACAATATGATTTGGCCATCACAAGGTTTTACATGTGTTAATGTATGCTCAATAAATTGTCTTGACTTGTTTTTGAAATATAAAATTGGTTAGACTTGTTTAGTGTGTGTGTGTGTGTGTGTGTGTGTTTTTGAAATCCATGTGCTTAAAATTGCTGTTGAAAGATGTTTTTGAGAGCTTAAAAGTTGATTGGATCATTGGTTGAGTTGCATGTTAGATTGCATTCATGTCTGTGTTTTTCCCTTCTTGAAAAATTGTTTTTAAGCAATCTCGACACCTCCTCAATACCTCTTGACACCTGGACTATCTGTCGAGATCTTAAGCTGTTTCTTATCGCAATCTTGATAGCTGTCTCGACAGTTGGAGGATTAATCGAGAAAGTTTCTGGACTCTCGATAGCTTCTTGACACCTGGTTGATCGATTGAGATTTCTTAATCGTGTTTGATGAATTCTTCCTCGATACATCTTGACAGACTCATCTGTCGACGTTATGTTTTCTTGACACCTGTCTCGATACCTATCTCGACACCTCTATCTGATGAGAATTAGTGAGAATCTATATATATGCTTTGTGCGATCCGGACTTCATTTTTCTCGATCTCTCTCGATCTGTCCTTGGCTGTTCCTCTCCCAAACACCTTTCTCTCTCCCTAAACCTTTTTCTCAAGCATTCTTCGAGCTTAATCAAGTTTTCTCTCCACTTGTAGGTCTCTTATCCCTCATTTTCATGCATTTCATGCTTTGAAACCTAAGTTTTGGGATTATTGCAAAAATTGGGGCATTTCAAAATCAAAGAGGTTTTTGTAAAATTATTGGGATGGGTTTTGAAGATTTAATCTTAAAAACTTCATACATTGCATCACATATGTATTACAACAGTATTTTCATGCATTTAGATGTGTGCAATATGTTTGTGTGTTGGTAGGATTGGATTGGGCTGAACCCATGATTTTTTTTACTTTGCCCGTCACATGTTCATGCATTTTCATACATACATACTCCATTTTCAATACAATTGATATATTTGAACTGTTTTGGGACTTTTCTGATTGTCTCCTTCTGTCTCTCTCTCTCTATTGTTTACATTAGTCGTGTCTATGGCACCTAAATGTAAATCTGTTTCGTCCCGAAACCCTCTTTGTTCTGGGGCATCATCTTCTTCTGATCCTACTCCTTCTCACATTCGGTTCTGTGATGAGGATGCCCGAAAGGACTACTCGGAGAAGTTTTCTCGATGAGGTGTTCATTTGGAACGCCGAGTCATTTTGGTGGACTTCACCGACACTGACCTTCCCGATGTCATTCACAGTTGGGGATGGGAGTCACTGTGTGACGTCCCGGTCACTTGTCGTCTCGTGATTATTCAAGAGTTTTACTCCAACATGCACGGGATTGATTCTTCAGTACCTCTCTTTCATACTCACATTCAAGGTACGCGCATTGCTGTCACACCGCAGCTTGCTGTGGATGTGCTTTGAGTCCCGAGGGTAGAGTATCCTGACTACCCCGGTTATGAGTGTCTGAAGACTGTGTCCAATGACAAGATGATGTCTGCTTTCTGTAAGCACCCATTTGTTTAGGGTGAGTGTCAGTTTACACCATGTCAGCCTTTTGCTAAAGGTCCTAGATTCATGAACATGGTGATGACTTTTATTTTGCACCCACTCTCTCACTATAACTCTATGACAAAGCCTCATGCTCAATTTTTGCTTTCTTTATTAGAGCACCTCACTATAGATTTTCCTTCACATTTTATTCTTTCCATCATATATATGTTTAGGGATACGGCTACCCATGATAAGCTCATTTTTCCTTCAGCTATCATGTGGATTCTACGCCACTTTTCTATTCAATTTCCCTCTTCTGATCACTTTTCTGTCATGTGTGCCATAAACACTGCAACAGTTAAACGTAGCAAGGCGCAGTTTAGATCACAGCAGTCAGATTCAGCCGCTCCTCCCACTCCTTCTGCTCCATCCACATTTGCTCCCTTCTTTTCTCAGAGTGGAGTGACTTTAGAGGACATCATGGCGCAGCTTCAACGCATAGATGCTCACCTTGATACACTCTCTACTGAGTTGTATTAGGTGAATGTTCGTGTTGGCTGTATTGCCAAGCGGTAGGCAACCATGGGTGATTTTGCTTATGAGGCTTTTCCTCCACCACCTCATGTAGCTTCTGATTCTGCAGCTGAGGATGATGATGATGATGGTGATGACGATGATGCTTCTGATGATGATGATGGAGATGCTAACTCTGCCAATGAGATGTCTACCTGACACTTTACCCTTTGTCACTCGTGACAAAATATGAGAGTAGTCATTCTTAGGGGGAGAGTTAATATAGGATTATTTTGTTAGGAGGAGTGTTGTTGATATGAGGGATGTAGTGACGATATGATATGATGTATCTTTTCTTTTCTTTCTTTTTAGATACATTGTTCTTGTACATTGGGTCTTGTGACCATTTATTGACATACATTGTACTTATTATTCCCTATACGTGGATGTATGTTTCTTTCACCTATCTTTCATGTGTTGTTTCTTTTCTTCCTTTATACACATGCTTCTTATTAATTGTATGTAATCTATTATTTTTGATTTGCACTAAGATGCCTTGATGAGTTTTGTTTAAAGTGTTTCAGAAATATAGGTTGTCAAAGTCTACTTGCCATAAATCTCTTCTTGCAAAGTCTTTCAAGAGTTTGTGTTAGGATAGATTTAATTGTATGTAACAAGTGAGTATGAGTTGAGTGATATATGACTTCTCTCATATGTTCATTTATTTGTTGCGGTTTTGTCATGGATTGCCAAAGGGTGAGATTGCTAGGACATATGTGGTTCACTTGTTAAGAATATATGTCTTGATTTTATGTAATTGGCTAATCCTTTGACAAAATGCACTTTACTTATATTTGGGTAGATCTAAGATGTGTTGAAATACTTCAAGAAATCATGTTTCAAGATCAAGTGTTGAAGCCTTCAAGTCTGTCCAAGAAAACAAGTTGAAAGTGCAAAGTTACTAAAGCTCGACAGCTAGCATGTGTCAAGGTTTAAGGAAGCTGTTCTGCCCGTGGCTCAACAGCTAGCTCGACAAATGCTCGACAGCTTCTATCTGTCGAGCTTTACAAAATCAAAATTTCTGATCTGATTTCTTGGGATCCGTGTTTATATATTTGGGCCTTCTTTTCTCCTAACCCTAGACATATAAAAGGATTTTTTTAAGGACCGTCAAAGAGTACACAAGTTGCACAAGCATTGAGCAAAGTCTGTTCAAGCAATTTGTGATCGGAGACAAAGGTTTGCCTTAGTTCATCTCTTTTGAAAAAGTTGCTGTGCATGTGCACCTTTAGGTTTTGTGGCCAAGCATCTTCTTGATCATCATCGTGGATGAACTGAAGAACTTTGTAGCCAACAACTCTCTCTAGTTGGTGATTGAAGTCGCGTACTGGGATTCGCGCAGTTGGTTAGTCACATACTTGGAAGCTGTGCATCAAAAGGGGAAATTGTCACTACAGAACAAGTCCAATTGAGTATTGGGGTAAGGGTTCAACTGTAAGTTGGTAAGGTACTTGAGATTCTTTTACTTGTAACCGCTTGTTGTGATAATAGTAGAATTTCGGGAGTGGTGACCTAAAAATCACTCGGTGGGGTTTTTGCCGTAGGTTTTCCCCATTCGTAAACAAATCACCGTGTTATTTATTTTCCGCTGCATAATTAGTTTATTGGTGATTTGTTTGTGCCACCACGCGTTTGCATGTTAATTAACTTAATTAATTCACTTGACTAAATTAATTGGTTAATTTATCACATGGGGTCAATTCGTTTTTGGCCTATCAACTTTTACACCTTTTATAACTCTCTCTAAAAGCATCCGACCTAAGATAGGTAACTGACATAAATGCCATGAAAGTAACAAAACTTTATCTTATCTTGTTTGGATTGCTTTTTGATGTTGTGGGTTTTGTTATGGAGGTTGTTTTCTTGAGTTTGTTCGGACATTAGGAGCTATTGTCTAAATTTTTGGACACGTTTTTTTGTTTTTGTTTTTTATGTTTTAAAAGTAAATACAAACAGCTTTCAGGAACGATTTAAACTATGGATTACACATGAACGTTTTCGTTTTTTGTTTCTTTCAGGGGAATTTTTTTCAATAATTCTAAACATAGCGAATCTTCGTATGGACCAAGAGTTTGTCCATAGACAGTTTGTTTGTCTTCTTACAATTATTTTAAACCAATTTTTTCTATCCCGCATGCAAATTGGGTGCATAGGATAGGGATAGCTACTTTACTTGGACAAGTTCTCAGAGTCTAATTGCATGAAAAAAAAAAAAAAAAAAAAAAAAAAAAAAAAAAAAAAAAAGAAGAAGGAAGAATATTTTTAGTACACATACATTCTCTCACATTGGATTGAAGTGAAAGTGATAAGTAACAAACAGTCTACCAGGTAGGATTTGCTGACATTGATATAAAGAAAAATCGAAATGCATGGTCTTGTACATAGCTTCAGTATGTTTCAAGTGAACATTCAAGAGTGAGAATATTATGAAAAAAAGATGTACGTTATAATGCTAACAACAATAATAAGACTGATTGAAAGGTGACAAAATGAAGTCAACAATTGAGTGATGATATAGTAGTACATTGATAAAGACTTGCAAGAATATTAGTTGAATGTAGACTATATAGAAAATGGTAAAAATACGGAGTCCTAAAAAATTTCAAGACTTAAAACTTTCATATGTTTTTGCTGTAAAAGGTGCAAAACTCTCATATTATATAAATATAATGAGAGTTTCACACCTTTTATAGCAAAAACATATGAAAGTTTTTAAGTCTTCAAAATTTTTAGGACTCCATATTTAAACCATTAATACTATATAGTCTACATTCAACTAATATTCTTGCGAGTCTTTTTATAGACTACTATTTCACCACTCAATTGTTGACTTCATTTTGTCACCTTCAATCAATCTTATTATATCGTACATCTTCTTTTCATAATAGTCTCACTCTTGCTTGTGCACGAAGCTATGTACAAGACCATGCGTCTTGCTCTTTCTTCACAGCAAATGCTACATGGTACACTGTTCATTTCTTATCACTTTCACATGAATCTAAAGTGCGAAAAAGTATGTGTTCTAGAGATATTCTTTTCTTTTCCTTCCTGTGGAATTAGACTCTGAGAATTTGTCCAAGTAAAGTAGCTATCACTATCCTATGCACCCAATTTGCGTGCGGTATAGAAAAAATTGATTTAGAAGGTGCCTAACAAGTGCATCAAAATTTCAACAATAACTCTAAATTTCGTACTTCTTCTTGTTAACACCATGTTCATACAATCACACTTTTATCATTTGCGCCACCGCATAATTGTAAGAACCCAAACAAATAGTCTATGGACAAACTCTTGGTCCATACGTAAATTCGGGAGAAAATGGGCAAATGCCATTCTCAAAAAAAAAAAAAAAAAAAAAAATCCAGCATTTTGCCGTATTTCTCAAACTAATTAGGGAAATATCCCTCTTTTGAAAATCGAGTTTCTTAAAATTGATTTAGGCCCTATAGCGGCATTTTTAAGGACCCTATAGTAACGTTTTAAGGACCTACAGTGACATTTTGTAACTCAATTTTCATAAAGTCGAGTTACATGCAATTTTTTTTCTTTTTTTTTTACCTATAACTCGATTTCATGTATATTAAGTTACAAAACGCCATTATAGGTCCTTAAAACGTCACTATAGGGTCTTTAAAAATGCTGCTATATGGCCTAAATCAATTTTGAGAAACTCGATTTTCAAAAGAGGAGTATTTCACTAATTAGTTTGAGAAATATGGCAAAATGCTAGATTTTTTTTTTTTTTTGAAATGAGCAAAAAGCAATTTTGTCCTGTAAATTCGCTATGTTTGGAATTGTTGGAAAAGATTCCCTCGAAAGAAACAAAAACCGAAAATGTTCACGTGTAATCCATAGTTTAAATCGTTCCTAAGAGCTGTGTGTATTTGCTTTTAAAACATAAAAAACAAAACCAAAAAAACGTGTCCAAAAATTTAGACAGTAACTCTTAATGTCCGAACAAACTCAATAAAACAACCTCCATAACACAATCCACAACATCAAAAAGAAACCCAAACAAGATAAGATAAAGTTCTGTTACTTTCATGGCATTTATGTCACCTATCTTAGGTCGAATGCTTTTAGAGAGAGCATAATGAACTTTTCTGACTATCTTAGGTTAATTTATGCTCTCACCTAAGTTGAAAGTAGAGTATAATATGAGTCCATTTGGATACAACTTATTTTTGCTAAAAATGAAAACTGAAAACGCTGTAGCAAAATAATTTTTAAATGTGTGAATAGTATCATGGGTCTTATTTTTAATATTTTTTTTCTGAAAAAAGTGGTTGTGAGTCCCACGAATAGTGTGTAAACAATAAATAAACAATGTATGAACTGTAAAATTTGTCTCTAAATGCTGGAAGCACGTGAAAAAAAAAAAAATGCAAAACGCAAACGCCAGACGCAATATAATTCCTATCCAAACACTCACTATGCCATTGAGTTTAGCATAAAACTTATAAAATGTCTCAACTTCAATCATGATTTCCTCAAACATAGAGGTGAGCATCTGTAGTTTTGCAGCTTTTCTAGGTTTCTTTCTTAAAACAAATTATTATTGTTCAATTTTATTTTTCCATTTAAAAATCAATAATGGTCATTTAAATTCAACTTTTCATTATTTTTTTCTTAAAAATAATTTTAAAATTTATTTTAGCACAATTATTGTTCAAATTTATTTTTCCAATTAAAAAATTTGTGCATAAGGATCAAAAATTTAATTATTTAGTTATTGAAAGAATGTGTATAAGAAAATTTTAAATAATTTAAATTTATATAGGGCATTTATATGTTTATATACTTGAGGTTGGATTGTGTAAGGTTGGATTGTTTAAATTTATAGATAAGATCATAAAATATCAAATTATCCACTTCATAGTAACAATATATAATTTTTTTAAGACTATAAGATTAGTGAATCCAAATTTTATCAGTTCATTAAAAAAAAAATTCTATCTAATTAACTCAAAGAATAAAATTTCAATTATATTTTAGTTATTAATTACTAGCATAGATTTGTGAAGGGGATAAAATTTATTGTCATTGTATTTATTATTTATGAGAAAAAAAAAAGTTAATCGAATAACTTGCGTACAAGCTTGGGTTTGATTGAAAAGAAAATGAAATATGCTTAAACATGTAATCTAACTTAATGATGAGATCAAACTCAGCTCATGTTTTAAAATTAAATGAACAAATTTAAAAATTTTGATACTTAGCTCAACTTGGGATGTTTAATTAGAAAACTACAAAAGGTCAACAAAATCCTTCCAAAAGTAGAGAGGCAACTTATCCTGATATACATTGTTTGTTTGTTTGTTTTTTTTTTTTTTTTTTTTTTTAATTCAATAGTTGAGAGATGAAGATTTAAACATTTTATATGTTTATTAGAAATACCAAGAAGTGCCAACAAACTCAATTAACAAGACATTATTATTTTTTCCGGTGTAGGGGTCTAGTAGTCAAGCACCTTGTCCACCTAGCCATAGCACTTGGGTTCAAGTAGTGTGGAACACATTGGCACCGAGGCCGTTGGTCAATGAGGGAATCCTATTGTATATCCTACCTGGTAGGATATGATGTACCTCGATGATCATACATTTATTCAACAACATATATATTTATAATTAGAACACATGCTCAGACTCTAATTTGGCTGGAAGAAATTAAAATCACACTTTGTTACAAGAACTCTAGCTAGTAGGTTACCATGCGATGAATATTATAACAAAAAGATGGTAAGATAATGCTAACAACAATAGTAAGATTGATAGAGAGGTGACAAAATGGTGTCAATGGAGTAGGGGAAGCAGGACTTAAGGAAGCGGTAATACTAATATTGGGATAATTTCACATCCAATGATAATAGGAATGTCATGGAGATGATATACAGTATAGTAGTACATTGATAATTAAGACAAGATGGTAACGATATTAATTGAATAATGTAGTAGTATTGGATTTAGGATGGAGTCATAAAGAATTTATAGGATTAAAATTACTATTGAAGGGGTACAACTCTCATTATTTATTCTCATAAAAAAAAATAAAAAATAAAAAATAAAAAAAAATAAAAAAAAATAAAAAAAAAACCTTTCTGATTGTAGTTGCATATACTTTTATAGTTTTTATTGCAATTATGAAACTATCATCTTTAGTCATGAATAATGTCAAAAGTCAAAATTAGGCTACACAACAAAATAAAAATGATTTTTTTTCATATAGTTTCTATTATTTTGTACATTAAAAAGAATTTTTTTGCAACACTTTGTACAGAATCAATCATAGATAATTGTGAGATTTAAAAAACTATCGAGTTACATTTTGATAGATCACAAAATGATTGAGCAAAAATGTATTAGAACAATTTAATACATTTTATTTATATTTTGTTATTATTGAATAGATATTAGTTTGGTTTTTAATATATTAATTTAATTGGAATTTTAGTACATTTTTTTTTTTTTGAAAGGTTATATTATTTATGCTTTTCCCATAGGAAACTAATGCAGCAGAATACCTACAAGAAACAAAAAGTTTGTTTTAAGAAAATAACCTTAAAATTTATAATGGGTTCCTTAAATCCACAAGATTTGGAATCAATCATAGAAAACTGAGAAGAAACTTTGAATTTTTATAAATCTAATTTGTCTTAGAGGCAACAAAAATTTTTTTTTTTTAAAATACTGAAAAGAAATCCTAGGGCAACTAGGAAAATGTATAACAAACCATAATTTATGGTAATCAAGAAATTAGGTGTCAAAAATAATAAATTTTACCAGAAACAACCAAATTAGGATAATTACAGAATTAAAAATTACTGTCTCTAACACATGTCCCAAAATAGATGAGACTTTATTTTGACTTTTAAATAAAAAAATTATTAAGAAAACAAAAATTACTAAAAATGACAAAAACGAGGACTATGGGGCCAAAAAGAAGGCATTTGCCCAAAAAGCTACGTGACTAAACACCAAAGATACTAATTTGTGTTCCCTATGCTGTTTCCTTTTACATCACCAAATTTTACGCAATTCCATCACTGTAACTCCATTGACCCCTAGCTAACTTCTGTATTTCTTGGGAGTTGACTTATGGCACTTAATTTGATCCAGGAAGGCATGAACTATTGCTCAACATCAAAAACATTCATGGTTTAGTCTCTAGTTAAGCATGCTAAAAACGATCTAAATATAAAACATATTTTTTGAAAGAACCCACGCCTAATTACTAGGTGTTAATTTAGACTCCCAATTTTAATCATGGCTTGATTAATTTTAATCTAATCACAATTAATGTGAAATTTACGTAATTGGCCGATTAATCAACCAAACTATCAAACAATTGCATGGATGAATATAAATGTGCAATCTTATAATGTATAGTGATGTGCATGAAATATATACAATAAAGTACTCACATATCTACATATTTAGCCTTACTTTTATGTTATTTTGTGACTGATTATATAATATCTTTGTATTGCAGGTAACAAGGTCTTTACATGAAAAGTGGGGCTAAACCAATTGAATCAAGCCAACTTACATCTAGCCATGCATGAATTCAAGAGAAGGCCAACTGAATTAAATTTAAGTCCAATTGGAGCAAGGAATCAAAGGAAATTTGCACTAAATTCAAGTCCAATTCGGATTAGGATTCCAGCCTGGACATCAGTTAGTATTTTCAGCATAACTTTCGGCTCAGATGTCCAATCGAGATGATTCAAGTTGGGTTGGAAATTTAACTTGAAGGGCTACAACTTTGTAGTTTACCAAAAGCCCGAATTCTGACGTTAAATGGGCCAAAATAGTCGGTTAAGTGAAGCCTAAATATCTGGGATTTTCTCCAAACGGGAATTCAACTTGTAATAGGATTCCTTGACCTATTTAAAGGCTTTTTAGGGCAAAATTTAGGGAGGCTAGTGCTAGGGCTGAGATGCAAAATAGAAAATTGGAGCAAGAGGCAGTGCCGCATGTGGCTTCTCTGTAGCTTTTCTCCATGATAGCATTGTGACTATTTCTTTCTCTATTTTATTTGTCTAGTTTAATGTTTAGTATTTTATTCTTGTGTTTTCTTTCAATTATCATGAGTAGCTAAATTTATAATTAGGGTTGAGGATGAAACCTTGTTAAGGATTATTAGTAATATTTATGTGATTTGATTTTTCCCACAATAGTTGTACTTTAATGATTTAAATTGTTCTTACTTCATATTAATTGACTAAGATGAGATTCTAGATATGAGTTCAATCATGTTTTTCTCATGATTTAGGATTTGTCTTAATTAATTGAATGCTTGGTTTATTAATTCTTGATTATAAAATTAGATATCGTTTGTGATTTGTCTGCCAATGGATACAATTTATGATTTGATTTTTAGAATTGGATATATTTTGTGATTTGTTTGGCTACGGATACAATTGATGATTTGATTTTATATTTAAGAAGCGAAGAAGAACATGCTTTAGATTTTTAAACATAAGTTTTAATGATGATATTTTCCATGGTAGCAAGATTGATTTCTAGATTATCATGTAGTGAGTTGGGAAAAATTAATGATCATAAATATATGATGATATGAATTAACAAGGCGGATTCCAAAACCTTAATTCCTTTCCCTTGATTGTTTACATCTTTTTATTGTTTTATATCTCTTACTTAGTTTAACTATTTGCTTAATTTTATTATTTGCTTAATTTTATTATTTGCTTAGTTTATTTAATTACAAAACAACCAATTTTTATTAAACTAGATTAGGATTAATTTGGTTAAGATTTGATTTAATTTTCCTACGTTTATTCAAGTCCCTGTGGGTTCGACCTCGTTCTTGTCAAACTATACTTCGGTACGGTTCGTACACTTGCGAGTATTTTAAAATTTCACAACAAGTTTTTGGCGCCGTTGCCGGGGACTTGGTTAGGAAAATAAATTAGGTCTTAATTGAATTTTTCCTTCTACTAGTTGTAGTTAAATTTTAAAAAAAAAAACAAAAAACAAAAAAAAAAAATTATTTCTTTGTGCTTGGTGTATGAGAACTTGGCTACGTGATAAAGAAAATCGTCTTGTTAGTTTTGATTATTCATCCAGAATGGGAGAAACAGGAGATGATTCAAAAACCCTTAGGGAGTTGTTCTCACCCATAACCACCAACCCTCCATCTTGCATAGTATTGCCTGCAACCACTGCTGCACATTTTGAGCTGAAACCACAGATAATCCACCTTCTTCCTACTTTTCATGGATTGGATAGAGAAGACCCTTATATGCATGTAAAGGATTTTCTTGAGATTTGTGCTACTTGTAAGTTCCAGAATTTCACTGATGACTCTGTTCGTTTGCGTTTATTCCCTTTTTCCTTGAAGGATAAGGCAAAAGCATGGCTTAATTCATTGTCACCAGGATCTATCACTTCATGGGAACTGTTGGTTACAAAATTCCTCTCTAAATTTTTCCCAATGGCCAAAACCAATGCTTTGAGGAGAGAAATTGCAGATTTTTATCAGGATGAACAAGAGAAATTTTATGAGAGTTGGGAGAGATTTAAGGACTTGATCTTAAAGTGTCCCCATCATGGTTTTGAAACATGGAGACTAGTACAATATTTTTATAATGGTTTGACTCAGACAAATCGTTACATGATTGAGTCCATGAATGGTGGTGGATTTTTGAGTCTTGTAGATGATGAGGCATACAAATTTCTTGAGAATTTATCAGAAAGCTCACAACAATGGGATTTTTCCAATCGTAGAGAGAGATCTACCCTTGCAATTAAGAAAGGAGGATTGTATGAAGTTAGTGAAGATTTAGACATAAAAGCTAGGTTGGACAATCTCACTCGTAAGGTTGAAGCTTTAGCTTTAGGTAGAGGGATGAATTCTGTCAATCAAGTTCAAAGTGAAACATGCTCTATTTGTGCAAGTCCTATGCATACAACACAAATGTGTCCTTCTGCAGCTGGGTATCCTGATTTTTATACTGAGCAAGCAAATGCACTGAATAATTATGGAAAACCATTTGCTAGTCCATTTTCAGAGACATACAATCCAAATTGGAGGAACCATCCTAATTTCTCATGGAGGCAAAATCAGCCTCACACAAATGTAGGTGGACAACAAGTGCATCAACAAAGTCAAATTCGTCCACCTACTCAAGCATATCCTCCCATTCCTCAATCAACACCTCAGTTTGTAGCACCATCAAGACAACAACCATCTTTGGAGGAGTCTCTCAAAAGTTTCATGCAATCAACTAGCCAAGCCATTCAAGAGATGAAAAGTTCCACCCATTTGAATACTCAAGCTATTTCAAAGTTGGAAAATCAAGTTGGCCAGTTAGCAACCCAAGTTGGAGAGAGGGAAAAAGGAAAGTTTCCTAGTCAACCTATACCTAACCCAAAAGGGCAGTATGCAATTAATGGTTCTTCTAGTTCTACTCATGGACAAGAACATGTTCAGTCTATTACTACCCTTAGGTCTGGTAAGCAAGTTGATAATCAAGTGAAGATGCCAGAAGTGGAGGACGATGAAAATATTGTGTTAAAGGAAAAAGGAACTCATAGTTCACATGATGATCATGGAGAAAAGAACGACAACCCACCATCCCTTCCAATTCAGGATCTTAGTTCTCCCCTTGATAAGAGGTTTGTTCCTAAAGCTCCATTTCCTCAAAGGTTAATTAGTCCTCAGAAAAGTGCACAATTTGGAGACATTTTAGAGGTTTTTAAGCAAGTGCAAATAAATATTCCATTTCTTGATGCAATTCAGCAAGTTCCTGCTTATGCCAAGTTTCTAAAAGATCTTGTGACAATGAAGAGAAAGACAAATGTTCCTAAAAAGGCATTTTTGACAGAGCAAGTCAGTTCAATCATTCAGAATAAATATCCAGTGAAATATAAGGACCCAGGATCCCCTACAATTTCATGCAAGATTGGGGATCATCTCATTGAGCGAGCTTTGCTAGATTTGGGGGCAAGTGTGAACTTATTGCCATATTCAGTTTATTTACAACTAGGTTTGGGGGAGTTGAAACCCACAACCATGACACTTCAATTAGCTGATAGGTCTGTGAAGATCCCTAGAGGTATTATTGAGGATGTGCTGATTAAGGTGGATGCATTCTATTTTCCTGTTGATTTTATTGTGTTAGACACTGAGCCTGCTCTAAATGCCAATACACAAATCCATGTCATTTTAGGTCGCCCTTTCTTAGCCACATCCAATGCTTTGATCAATTGTCGGAGTGGTGTAATGAAGATTTCTTTTGGAAATATGACTGTTGAGCTTAATATCTTCCACATAAGTAAACAAGTGCTAGACAATGAGGATATCTGTGAGGTTGACATGATTGAGAGTCTAGTCCATGATACTTTCCTACAATCGAGTTATGAGGATCCTCTAGAGGCTTGCTTAAATCTTTTTGATTGCAATTTTGATATTGAACACTCAATTGAAGAGGTCAATGCATTGTTAGATTCTGTTCCTCTCTTAAGTACTGATAGTTGGCAACCAAAAGTGATCCCTCTTCCACTTTCTTCATCCCCACCCCCATCTGCTGTGGAACCACCAAAGTTGGAGTTGAAACCATTACCTGACACACTTAAGTATGCATTTTTAGGTTCTTCTGAGACCTTACCTGTCATTATAGCTTCAGATTTGGATGACCTTAGGGAACACCAATTGATAAGTGTACTTCAAGAGCATAAGGAAGCTATAGGTTGGTCAATTGCTGATATCAAAGGTATTAGTCCATCTGTGGTTATGCATAGAATTCACTTGGAAGAGAATGCTAAAACTTCACGTGAACCGCAGAGACGTCTAAACCCTATTATGCAAGAGGTAGTGAGAGCTGAAGTTTTGAAGCTTTTGGATGTGGGTATTATTTATCCAATTTCTGATAGTAATTGGGTGAGTCCAGTTCAAGTTGTACCAAAGAAATCTGGCATAACAGTTGTTAAGAATGAGGATGATCAGTTAGTCCCAACTCGTGTGCAAACAGGATGGAGAGTATGCATTGATTATCGTAAGTTGAATGCCATGACAAGAAAAGATCATTTTCCTCTTCCTTTTATAGACCAAATGTTGGAAAGGTTAGCTAGTCATGCTTATTATTGTTTTCTTGATGGATATTCTGGATATAATCAAATTCCCATTGCACCTGAAGATCAAGAAAAGACTACCTTCACATGCCCCTTTGGGACATTTGCCTACCGTCGCATGCCATTTGGTTTATGTAATGCTCCTGGTACATTTCAGAGGTGCATGATTAGTATTTTTTCTGATATGGTAGGACGATTTTTGGAGGTATTTATGGATGACTTTTCAGTATTTGGGTCCACTTTTGAAGAATGTTTGCACCACCTATCCTTAGTGTTAGCGCGGTGTAAGGAGAAGAATCTTGTTCTTAATTGGGAGAAATGCCATTTTATGGTGAGAAAGGGGATTGTTCTTGGGCATGTCATATCAAAAAGTGGTATTGAGGTTGATAAGGCAAAAGTAGATTTGATTTCTAACCTTCCACCTCCTCGATCTGTTAAGGAAATTAGATCATTTTTGGGTCATGCAGGATTCTATCGAAGGTTCATCAAGGATTTTAGTAAAATCTCAAGGCCTTTATGCAACTTACTTGCCAAAGATGCCCCATTTGTGTTTGACGATGAGTGTCTCCATGCATTTAAGAGATTAAAAACTGAGTTGACTTCTGCACCTATCATTCAACCACCTGATTGGAAAGTGCCTTTTGAGATTATGTGTGATGCCTCTGATTATGCAATTGGTGCTGTTTTAGGACAGCGGGTTGGAAAGATTCCCCATGTGATTTATTATGCTAGTAAGACTCTAAATGATGCTCAAATGAACTACTCTACAACAGAGAAGGAGTTGTTAGCAATTGTTTTTGCCTTGGATAAATTTAGGTCCTATTTGTTGGGGTCTAAGGTCTTAATTTATTCGGATCATGCTGCACTGAAGTATCTTTTCTCCAAAAAAGATGCTAAAGCTCGACTTATCCGATGGATTTTATTGTTACAAGAATTTGATCTTGAGATTCGAGACAAGAAGGGAACTGAAAATGTAGTAGCTGACCATTTGTCTAGATTAATTGTTGAGCACACTGATGACAATTTACCAATTGTTGAATCTTTCCCTGATGAACAGTTGTTGCATGTATCCTAGAGACCTTGGTATGCTGATATTGCAAACTATCTTGTCACTAATCAAATGCCTTTGCATTGGACTAAACAAGATAGGTCTAGATTTCTGGCTGAGGTTAAGTATTTCTTTTGGGATGATCCATACTTGTTTAAGTATTGTTCTGATCAAATAATTAGGAGATGCATATCCGAGAATGACCAACAAAATGTTATATCCTTCTGTCATGATCATGCTTGTGGAGGCCATTTTAGTTCAAGAAAGACTGCTGCTAAGATTTTGCAATGTGGATTTTATTGGCCTTCCATTTTTCGTGATTCCCATGCATATTGTTCAGCCTGTGAGAGATGCCAAAAGTTAGGGAGCATTGGAAAAAGAAATATGATGCCATTGAACCCTATTTTGATTGTTGAGGTATTTGATGTTTGGGGTATTGATTTCATGGGTCCTTTTCCTAATTCTTTTGGTAACTTATACATCCTTGTTGCTGTTGATTATGTTTCTAAGTGGGTTGAGGCCATTGCATGTAGAACTAATGATCACAAGGTTGTAGTAAAGTTTTTGAGAGGGAATGTGTTTGCACGGTTTGGCACACCACGTGCCATTATTAGTGATGGAGGAAAGCACTTTTGCAATAGAGTTTTTGAGCAACTAATGAAGAAATATGGCATCACTCATAAGGTTGCAACACCTTATCACCCACAGACAAGTGGTCAAGTAGAGATATCTAATAGGGAAATCAAGAGAATATTGGAGAAAACAGTTAACCCTATTCGAAAAGATTGGTCTTTAAGACTCAATGATGCATTGTGGGCATACCGTACAGCATTTAAGACTCCCATTGGAATGTCTCCCTATCGAATTGTGTATGGTAAGGCTTGTCACCTCCCTGTTGAGTTAGAGCATAGAGCTTACTGGGCTATTAAGCGGTTAAATTTTGATCTTGACAAAGCAGGTGCTGAAAGGAAACTTCAAATCAATGAGTTAGAGGAAATTCGCAATGATGCATACAATTGTGCCAAATCGTATAAGGATCGAATGAAAAGGGTTCATGATAAAAACATCTTGAGAAAATCATTTGAACCTGGTCAGAAAGTTCTTCTTTATAATTCTCGTTTGCATCTCTTCCCAGGCAAGTTACGATCTCGATGGACTGGTCCATTCATAGTTCGCACTGTTTATCCCCATGGTGCTATTGAGATTGAGAATCCTAAAAATGGTGATATGTTTAAAGTTAATGGCCAACGTTTGAAACCATTTTTAGAACTTGAGCCTCCAGAAGTTGAAGAAGTCCTCTTGGATGATCCTATTTATCAGGATTGATCCCAGTTGTGTTTATCAGGTTTGCAATTTTTTTCTTTTTTCTTTTTCTCTTGTTTATTTTCTGCTTTTAGATTAATATTTGTGTTTATTTTCTTGTTTAGTTTTATTTTCTTTTGTTCTAGCTGATATTTGACAGAAATTAAAATTATAACAATCAGCTTGATCAAGGTATGTCTCCTCCTTCTCCTTACCTTACTTGTTTCTACTTGATTCTCATGTTGCATATTACTATTTTGCTCACTTTTCATTCAAGACATCTATTTGAGAGGATCATTTGTAACATTGAGGACAATGTTTGGTTTGGGTTTGGGGGGGATGTACGATTTCTGTCTTTCTTTTTTGTTTTGTTTAGTTGCTTCAGAAAAAAAAAAAAAAAAAAAAAATCTTTTGCCTAGCTTGAGGTTTATGTTTTGAGTTCGTTATACTACTCTTGTTTAAAGAATTTCATTGCTTTCATGCTCAATTCATTGCACATGCACGTAGCCACTCAGACACAACTTCTTGTTAAAGGATAAAAGTGATTAGAAAATCTTGATGATTACAATGTGGAGACTAGAACCCCTGTGAGTTTTGAGCCAATCATTATTTTTGGAGGGTTATTTATTGTTTCTAATCTTAAAGTTCATTTGGAAGTTCATAACATATTTCCCTTGTTATAGTCTCATTATTCTTTCTTTTGGCCAAAAAAAAAGAAAAAAAAATGATTTTATGCCACACTTGAATCTTTTGAAGTCATTGATATTGAATGAGCTATACTAGTCTTTGAGAGATGAGATTAGGCAATTTTTGTCTACTTTGAGCCATACATGTGTTTTTCTTTCTTGATACATTATCACTAGTCACCCCGTTGAGCCTTTTAATTAGCCTTTCTTTCTTAAAGCCCTTATCTATAGTGTTTCAAGATGGAATTTGATCAATTTGTTTCAATGTCGTGGTTTGTGCAAGAATTCAAAGAAAGAATTGAAAAAAAAAAAAAAAAAAAAAAAGAAGAAAAAAGAGAATTCAAAGAAAAAGAAAAGAAAAGGAAAAGTGTTAAAAAGAAGAAAATAAATAGGGTTCTCATCAAATTTTGAGAAGTAAAATGTAAAGAAAGAGTATTGCTTTGAAGAAGAAGAGGTGAAAAAAAAAAATAGTTGAATGGAAATTCCAAAAAGAGTTGACATTCTGATTAATCTTGAAAACACTTCTTATATTTACCTTTACCCATTTTTATTTCATTCCCTTTGCTTTTACCCTACATTACGTCCTAATAAAGTCCTTATTTGATCTTGAAGATTGTGTAGTTCAGATATTGATATGACTGAATAAAAAGTGTGGTATAAATTCTTTTTGGCATCCTTTCATGAGACTATTTGTTCTTTCTTGGTTAAGCGTTTTTCATGTGATTTATATGTGAGATGTTTGATTTTGCTTACATTATTCTGCTCACATATGTTGTTGAGAGTGTTACACCCCATTTCAGAGTGATTTCATTTGTTGAGTGATAACACCGGAAAGATTTGAGTTGAAGCATACTTTCAAATAGAGATTCGAGTCAAATTTATTCTAAAACTAAGAGTATGTTTGGGTTGGCTACCACTTTTCACTCACATTGAGTTTTGATGGCATGAGAAATTTCTTTAGCATTTGTAGTGTTTTTGAACTTAAACTAATCCTCCTTGCAAAAGGCAATTGGAAAAAAAAATGATTTTCTTTGTTTTGTTTATTTTGTTTTTAGTATTCATTCTCAGAATTTTGTGGGTATATTCCCTGCAAACCCTCACGAGACTACAACTCGTCCACTAGTGTAAGCTAGGGGTTTAAAGGCTTGTTGCATACGCTAAATGCAATCGAAATTTCCAGCGAAAGTGGATTAGTTAGGATTTCCTTTTTCTTTGTTTTGTTTTACTCTTTATCTGTTTTGCTCGAGGACTAGCAAAATATAGGTTTGGGGGTATTTGATGTGCATGAAATATATACAATAAAGTACTCACATATCTACATATTTAGCCTTACTTTTATGTTATTTTGTGACTGATTATATAATATCTTTGTATTGCAGGTAACAAGGTCTTTACATGAAAAGTGGGGCTAAACCAATTGAATCAAGCCAACTTACATCTAGCCATGCATGAATTCAAGAGAAGGCCAACTGAATTAAATTTAAGTCCAATTGGAGCAAGGAATCAAAGGAAATTTGCACTAAATTCAAGTCCAATTCGGATTAGGATTCCAGCCTGGACATCAGTTAGTATTTTCAGCATAACTTTAGGCTCAGATGTCCAATCGAGATGATTCAAGTTGGGTTGGAAAGTTAACTTGAAGGGCTACAACTTTGTAGTTTACCAAAAGCCCGAATTCTGACGTTAAATGGGCCAAAATAGTCGGTTAAGTGAAGCCTAAATATCTGGGATTTTCTCCAAACGGGAATTCAACTTGTAATAGGATTCCTTGACCTATTTAAAGGCTTTTTAGGGCAAAATTTAGGGAGGCTAGTGCTAGGGCTGAGATGCAAAATAGAAAATTGGAGCAAGAGGCAGTGCCGCATGTGGCTTCTCTGTAGCTTTTCTCCATGATAGCATTGTGACTATTTCTTTCTCTATTTTATTTGTCTAGTTTAATGTTTAGTATTTTATTCTTGTGTTTTCTTTCAATTATCATGAGTAGCTAAATTTATAATTAGGGTTGAGGATGAAACCTTGTTAAGGATTATTAGTAATATTTATGTGATTTGATTTTTCCCACAATAGTTGTACTTTAATGATTTAAATTGTTCTTACTTCATATTAATTGACTAAGATGAGATTCTAGATATGAGTTCAATCATGTTTTTCTCATGATTTAGGATTTGTCTTAATTAATTGAATGCTTGGTTTATTAATTCTTGATTATAAAATTAGATATCGTTTGTGATTTGTCTGCCAATGGATACAATTTATGATTTAATTTTTAGAATTGGATATATTTTGTGATTTGTTTGGCTACGGATACAATTGATGATTTGATTTTATATTTAAGAAGCGAAGAAGAACATGCTTTAGATTTTTAAACATAAGTTTTAATGATGATATTTTCCATGGTAGCAAGATTGATTTCTAGATTATCATGTAGTGAGTTGGGAAAAATTAATGATCATAAATATATGATGATATGAATTAACAAGGCGGATTCCAAAACCTTAATTCCTTTCCCTTGATTGTTTACATCTTTTTATTGTTTTATATCTCTTACTTAGTTTAACTATTTGCTTAATTTTATTATTTGCTTAATTTTATTATTTGCTTAGTTTATTTAATTACAAAACAACCAATTTTTATTAAACTAGATTAGGATTAATTTGGTTAAGATTTGATTTAATTTTCCTACGTTTATTCAAGTCCCTGTGGGTTCGACCTCGTTCTTGTCAAACTATACTTCGGTACGGTTCGTACACTTGCGAGTATTTTAAAATTTCACAACAAGTTTTTGGCGCCGTTGCCGGGGACTTGGTTAGGAAAATAAATTAGGTCTTAATTGAATTTTTCCTTCTACTAGTTGTAGTTAAATTTAAAAAAAAAAAAACAAAAAACAAAAAAAAAAATTATTTCTTTGTGCTTGGTGTATGAGAACTTGGCTACGTGATAAAGAAAATCGTCTTGTTAGTTTTGATTATTCATCCAGAATGGGAGAAACAGGAGATGATTCAAAAACCCTTAGGGAGTTGTTCTCACCCATAACCACCAACCCTCCATCTTGCATAGTATTGCCTGCAACCACTGCTGCACATTTTGAGCTGAAACCACAGATAATCCACCTTCTTCCTACTTTTCATGGATTGGATAGAGAAGACCCTTATATGCATGTAAAGGATTTTCTTGAGATTTGTGCTACTTGTAAGTTCCAGAATTTCACTGATGACTCTGTTCGTTTGCGTTTATTCCCTTTTTCCTTGAAGGATAAGGCAAAAGCATGGCTTAATTCATTGTCACCAGGATCTATCACTTCATGGGAACTGTTGGTTACAAAATTCCTCTCTAAATTTTTCCCAATGGCCAAAACCAATGCTTTGAGGAGAGAAATTGCAGATTTTTATCAGGATGAACAAGAGAAATTTTATGAGAGTTGGGAGAGATTTAAGGACTTGATCTTAAAGTGTCCCCATCATGGTTTTGAAACATGGAGACTAGTACAATATTTTTATAATGGTTTGACTCAGACAAATCGTTACATGATTGAGTCCATGAATGGTGGTGGATTTTTGAGTCTTGTAGATGATGAGGCATACAAATTTCTTGAGAATTTATCAGAAAGCTCACAACAATGGGATTTTTCCAATCGTAGAGAGAGATCTACCCTTGCAATTAAGAAAGGAGGATTGTATGAAGTTAGTGAAGATTTAGACATAAAAGCTAGGTTGGACAATCTCACTCGTAAGGTTGAAGCTTTAGCTTTAGGTAGAGGGATGAATTCTGTCAATCAAGTTCAAAGTGAAACATGCTCTATTTGTGCAAGTCCTATGCATACAACACAAATGTGTCCTTCTGCAGCTGGGTATCCTGATTTTTATACTGAGCAAGCAAATGCACTGAATAATTATGGAAAACCATTTGCTAGTCCATTTTCAGAGACATACAATCCAAATTGGAGGAACCATCCTAATTTCTCATGGAGGCAAAATCAGCCTCACACAAATGTAGGTGGACAACAAGTGCATCAACAAAGTCAAATTCGTCCACCTACTCAAGCATATCCTCCCATTCCTCAATCAACACCTCAGTTTGTAGCACCATCAAGACAACAACCATCTTTGGAGGAGTCTCTCAAAAGTTTCATGCAATCAACTAGCCAAGCCATTCAAGAGATGAAAAGTTCCACCCATTTGAATACTCAAGCTATTTCAAAGTTGGAAAATCAAGTTGGCCAGTTAGCAACCCAAGTTGGAGAGAGGGAAAAAGGAAAGTTTCCTAGTCAACCTATACCTAACCCAAAAGGGCAGTATGCAATTAATGGTTCTTCTAGTTCTACTCATGGACAAGAACATGTTCAGTCTATTACTACCCTTAGGTCTGGTAAGCAAGTTGATAATCAAGTGAAGATGCCAGAAGTGGAGGACGATGAAAATATTGTGTTAAAGGAAAAAGGAACTCATAGTTCACATGATGATCATGGAGAAAAGAACGACAACCCACCATCCCTTCCAATTCAGGATCTTAGTTCTCCCCTTGATAAGAGGTTTGTTCCTAAAGCTCCATTTCCTCAAAGGTTAATTAGTCCTCAGAAAAGTGCACAATTTGGAGACATTTTAGAGGTTTTTAAGCAAGTGCAAATAAATATTCCATTTCTTGATGCAAAGTTCCTGCTTATGCCAAGTTTCTAAAAGATCTTGTGACAATGAAGAGAAAGACAAATGTTCCTAAAAAGGCATTTTTGACAGAGCAAGTCAGTTCAATCATTCAGAATAAATATCCAGTGAAATATAAGGACCCAGGATCCCCTACAATTTCATGCAAGATTGGGGATCATCTCATTGAGCGAGCTTTGCTAGATTTGGGGGCAAGTGTGAACTTATTGCCATATTCAGTTTATTTACAACTAGGTTTGGGGGAGTTGAAACCCACAACCATGACACTTCAATTAGCTGATAGGTCTGTGAAGATCCCTAGAGGTATTATTGAGGATGTGCTGATTAAGGTGGATGCATTCTATTTTCCTGTTGATTTTATTGTGTTAGACACTGAGCCTGCTCTAAATGCCAATACACAAATCCATGTCATTTTAGGTCGCCCTTTCTTAGCCACATCCAATGCTTTGATCAATTGTCGGAGTGGTGTAATGAAGATTTCTTTTGGAAATATGACTGTTGAGCTTAATATCTTCCACATAAGTAAACAAGTGCTAGACAATGAGGATATCTGTGAGGTTGACATGATTGAGAGTCTAGTCCATGATACTTTCCTACAATCGAGTTATGAGGATCCTCTAGAGGCTTGCTTAAATCTTTTTGATTGCAATTTTGATATTGAACACTCAATTGAAGAGGTCAATGCATTGTTAGATTCTGTTCCTCTCTTAAGTACTGATAGTTGGCAACCAAAAGTGATCCCTCTTCCACTTTCTTCATCCCCACCCCCATCTGCTGTGGAACCACCAAAGTTGGAGTTGAAACCATTACCTGACACACTTAAGTATGCATTTTTAGGTTCTTCTGAGACCTTACCTGTCATTATAGCTTCAGATTTGGATGACCTTAGGGAACACCAATTGATAAGTGTACTTCAAGAGCATAAGGAAGCTATAGGTTGGTCAATTGCTGATATCAAAGGTATTAGTCCATCTGTGGTTATGCATAGAATTCACTTGGAAGAGAATGCTAAAACTTCACGTGAACCGCAGAGACGTCTAAACCCTATTATGCAAGAGGTAGTGAGAGCTGAAGTTTTGAAGCTTTTGGATGTGGGTATTATTTATCCAATTTCTGATAGTAATTGGGTGAGTCCAGTTCAAGTTGTACCAAAGAAATCTGGCATAACAGTTGTTAAGAATGAGGATGATCAGTTAGTCCCAACTCGTGTGCAAACAGGATGGAGAGTATGCATTGATTATCGTAAGTTGAATGCCATGACAAGAAAAGATCATTTTCCTCTTCCTTTTATAGACCAAATGTTGGAAAGGTTAGCTGGTCATGCTTATTATTGTTTTCTTGATGGATATTCTGGATATAATCAAATTCCCATTGCACCTGAAGATCAAGAAAAGACTACCTTCACATGCCCCTTTGGGACATTTGCCTACCGTCGCATGCCATTTGGTTTATGTAATGCTCCTGGTACATTTCAGAGGTGCATGATTAGTATTTTTTCTGATATGGTAGGACGATTTTTGGAGGTATTTATGGATGACTTTTCAGTATTTGGGTCCACTTTTGAAGAATGTTTGCACCACCTATCCTTAGTGTTAGCGCGGTGTAAGGAGAAGAATCTTGTTCTTAATTGGGAGAAATGCCATTTTATGGTGAGAAAGGGGATTGTTCTTGGGCATGTCATATCAAAAAGTGGTATTGAGGTTGATAAGGCAAAAGTAGATTTGATTTCTAACCTTCCACCTCCTCGATCTGTTAAGGAAATTAGATCATTTTTGGGTCATGCAGGATTCTATCGAAGGTTCATCAAGGATTTTAGTAAAATCTCAAGGCCTTTATGCAACTTACTTGCCAAAGATGCCCCATTTGTGTTTGACGATGAGTGTCTCCATGCATTTAAGAGATTAAAAACTGAGTTGACTTCTGCACCTATCATTCAACCACCTGATTGGAAAGTGCCTTTTGAGATTATGTGTGATGCCTCTGATTATGCAATTGGTGCTGTTTTAGGACAGCGGGTTGGAAAGATTCCCCATGTGATTTATTATGCTAGTAAGACTCTAAATGATGCTCAAATGAACTACTCTACAACAGAGAAGGAGTTGTTAGCAATTGTTTTTGCCTTGGATAAATTTAGGTCCTATTTGTTGGGGTCTAAGGTCTTAATTTATTCGGATCATGCTGCACTGAAGTATCTTTTCTCCAAAAAAGATGCTAAAGCTCGACTTATCCGATGGATTTTATTGTTACAAGAATTTGATCTTGAGATTCGAGACAAGAAGGGAACTGAAAATGTAGTAGCTGACCATTTGTCTAGATTAATTGTTGAGCACACTGATGACAATTTACCAATTGTTGAATCTTTCCCTGATGAACAGTTGTTGCATGTATCCTAGAGACCTTGGTATGCTGATATTGCAAACTATCTTGTCACTAATCAAATGCCTTTGCATTGGACTAAACAAGATAGGTCTAGATTTCTGGCTGAGGTTAAGTATTTCTTTTGGGATGATCCATACTTGTTTAAGTATTGTTCTGATCAAATAATTAGGAGATGCATATCCGAGAATGACCAACAAAATGTTATATCCTTCTGTCATGATCATGCTTGTGGAGGCCATTTTAGTTCAAGAAAGACTGCTGCTAAGATTTTGCAATGTGGATTTTATTGGCCTTCCATTTTTCGTGATTCCCATGCATATTGTTCAGCCTGTGAGAGATGCCAAAAGTTAGGGAGCATTGGAAAAAGAAATATGATGCCATTGAACCCTATTTTGATTGTTGAGGTATTTGATGTTTGGGGTATTGATTTCATGGGTCCTTTTCCTAATTCTTTTGGTAACTTATACATCCTTGTTGCTGTTGATTATGTTTCTAAGTGGGTTGAGGCCATTGCATGTAGAACTAATGATCACAAGGTTGTAGTAAAGTTTTTGAGAGGGAATGTGTTTGCACGGTTTGGCACACCACGTGCCATTATTAGTGATGGAGGAAAGCACTTTTGCAATAGAGTTTTTGAGCAACTAATGAAGAAATATGGCATCACTCATAAGGTTGCAACACCTTATCACCCACAGACAAGTGGTCAAGTAGAGATATCTAATAGGGAAATCAAGAGAATATTGGAGAAAACAGTTAACCCTATTCGAAAAGATTGGTCTTTAAGACTCAATGATGCATTGTGGGCATACCGTACAGCATTTAAGACTCCCATTGGAATGTCTCCCTATCGAATTGTGTATGGTAAGGCTTGTCACCTCCCTGTTGAGTTAGAGCATAGAGCTTACTGGGCTATTAAGCGGTTAAATTTTGATCTTGACAAAGCAGGTGCTGAAAGGAAACTTCAAATCAATGAGTTAGAGGAAATTCGCAATGATGCATACAATTGTGCCAAATCGTATAAGGATCGAATGAAAAGGGTTCATGATAAAAACATCTTGAGAAAATCATTTGAACCTGGTCAGAAAGTTCTTCTTTATAATTCTCGTTTGCATCTCTTCCCAGGCAAGTTACGATCTCGATGGACTGGTCCATTCATAGTTCGCACTGTTTATCCCCATGGTGCTATTGAGATTGAGAATCCTAAAAATGGTGATATGTTTAAAGTTAATGGCCAACGTTTGAAACCATTTTTAGAACTTGAGCCTCCAGAAGTTGAAGAAGTCCTCTTGGATGATCCTATTTATCAGGATTGATCCCAGTTGTGTTTATCAGGTTTGCAATTTTTTTCTTTTTTCTTTTTCTCTTGTTTATTTTCTGCTTTTAGATTAATATTTGTGTTTATTTTCTTGTTTAGTTTTATTTTCTTTTGTTCTAGCTGATATTTGACAGAAATTAAAATTATAACAATCAACTTGATCAAGGTATGTCTCCTCCTTCTCCTTACCTTACTTGTTTCTACTTGATTCTCATGTTGCATATTACTATTTTGCTCACTTTTCATTCAAGACATCTATTTGAGAGGATCATTTGTAACATTGAGGACAATGTTTGGTTTGGGTTTGGGGGGGATGTACGATTTCTGTCTTTCTTTTTTGTTTTGTTTAGTTGCTTCAGAAAAAAAAAAAAAAAAATCTTTTGCCTAGCTTGAGGTTTATGTTTTGAGTTCGTTATACTACTCTTGTTTAAAGAATTTCATTGCTTTCATGCTCAATTCATTGCACATGCACGTAGCCACTCAGACACAACTTCTTGTTAAAGGATAAAAGTGATTAGAAAATCTTGATGATTACAATGTGGAGACTAGAACCCCTGTGAGTTTTGAGCCAATCATTATTTTTGGAGGGTTATTTATTGTTTCTAATCTTAAAGTTCATTTGGAAGTTCATAACATATTTCCCTTGTTATAGTCTCATTATTCTTTCTTTTGGCCAAAAAAAAAGAAAAAAAAATGATTTTATGCCACACTTGAATCTTTTGAAGTCATTGATATTGAATGAGCTATACTAGTCTTTGAGAGATGAGATTAGGCAATTTTTGTCTACTTTGAGCCATACATGTGTTTTTCTTTCTTGATACATTATCACTAGTCACCCCGTTGAGCCTTTTAATTAGCCTTTCTTTCTTAAAGCCCTTATCTATAGTGTTTCAAGATGGAATTTGATCAATTTGTTTCAATGTCGTGGTTTGTGCAAGAATTCAAAGAAAGAATTGAAAAAAAAAAAAAAAAAAAAAAAAAAAAAGAAGAAAAAAGAGAATTCAAAGAAAAAGAAAAGAAAAGGAAAAGTGTTAAAAAGAAGAAAATAAATAGGGTTCTCATCAAATTTTGAGAAGTAAAATGTAAAGAAAGAGTATTGCTTTGAAGAAGAAGAGGTGAAAAAAAAAAATAGTTGAATGGAAATTCCAAAAAGAGTTGACATTCTGATTAATCTTGAAAACACTTCTTATATTTACCTTTACCCATTTTTATTTCATTCCCTTTGCTTTTACCCTACATTACGTCCTAATAAAGTCCTTATTTGATCTTGAAGATTGTGTAGTTCAGATATTGATATGACTGAATAAAAAGTGTGGTATAAATTCTTTTTGGCATCCTTTCATGAGACTATTTGTTCTTTCTTGGTTAAGCGTTTTTCATGTGATTTATATGTGAGATGTTTGATTTTGCTTACATTATTCTGCTCACATATGTTGTTGAGAGTGTTACACCCCATTTCAGAGTGATTTCATTTGTTGAGTGATAACACCGGAAAGATTTGAGTTGAAGCATACTTTCAAATAGAGATTCGAGTCAAATTTATTCTAAAACTAAGAGTATGTTTGGGTTGGCTACCACTTTTCACTCACATTGAGTTTTGATGGCATGAGAAATTTCTTTAGCATTTGTAGTGTTTTTGAACTTAAACTAATCCTCCTTGCAAAAGGCAATTGGAAAAAAAAAATGATTTTCTTTGTTTTGTTTATTTTGTTTTTAGTATTCATTCTCAGAATTTTGTGGGTATATTCCCTGCAAACCCTCACGAGACTACAACTCGTCCACTAGTGTAAGCTAGGGGTTTAAAGGCTTGTTGCATACGCTAAATGCAATCGAAATTTCCAGCGAAAGTGGATTAGTTAGGATTTCCTTTTTCTTTGTTTTGTTTTACTCTTTATCTGTTTTGCTCGAGGACTAGCAAAATATAGGTTTGGGGGTATTTGATGTGCATGAAATATATACAATAAAGTACTCACATATCTACATATTTAGCCTTACTTTTATGTTATTTTGTGACTGATTATATAATATCTTTGTATTGCAGGTAACAAGGTCTTTACATGAAAAGTGGGGCTAAACCAATTGAATCAAGCCAACTTACATCTAGCCATGCATGAATTTAAGAGAAGGCCAACTGAATTAAATTTAAGTCCAATTGGAGCAAGGAATCAAAGGAAATTTGCACTAAATTCAAGTCCAATTCGGATTAGGATTCCAGCCTGGACATCAGTTAGTATTTTCAGCATAACTTTAGGCTCAGATGTCCAATCGAGATGATTCAAGTTGGGTTGGAAAGTTAACTTGAAGGGCTACAACTTTGTAGTTTACCAAAAGCCCGAATTCTGACGTTAAATGGGCCAAAATAGTCGGTTAAATGAAGCCTAAATATCTGGGATTTTCTCCAAACGGGAATTCAACTTGTAATAGGATTCCTTGACCTATTTAAAGGCTTTTTAGGGCAAAATTTAGGGAGGCTAGTGCTAGGGCTGAGATGCAAAATAGAAAATTGGAGCAAGAGGCAGTGCTGCATGTGGCTTCTCTGTAGCTTTTCTCCATGATAGCATTGTGACTATTTCTTTCTCTATTTTATTTGTCTAGTTTAATGTTTAGTATTTTATTCTTGTGTTTCTTTCAATTATCATGAGTAGCTAAATTTATAATTAGGGTTGAGGATGAAACCTTGTTAAGGATTATTAGTAATATTTATGTGATTTGATTTTTCCCACAATAGTTGTACTTTAATGATTTAAATTGTTCTTACTTCATATTAATTGACTAAGATGAGATTCTAGATATGAGTTCAATCATGTTTTTCTCATGATTTAGGATTTGTCTTAATTAATTGAATGCTTGGTTTATTAATTCTTGATTATAAAATTAGATATCGTTTGTGATTTGTCTGCCAATGGATACAATTTATGATTTGATTTTTAGAATTGGATATATTTTGTGATTTGTTTGGCTACGGATACAATTGATGATTTGATTTTATATTTAAGAAGCGAAGAAGAACATGCTTTAGATTTTTAAACATAAGTTTTAATGATGATATTTTCCATGGTAGCAAGATTGATTTCTAGATTATCATGTAGTGAGTTGGGAAAAATTAATGATCATAAATATATGATGATATGAATTAACAAGGCGGATTCCAAAACCTTAATTCCTTTCCCTTGATTGTTTACATCTTTTTATTGTTTTATATCTCTTACTTAGTTTAACTATTTGCTTAATTTTATTATTTGCTTAGTTTATTTAATTACAAAACAACCAATTTTTATTAAACTAGATTAGGATTAATTTGGTTAAGATTTGATTTAATTTTCCTACGTTTATTCAAGTCCCTGTGGGTTCGACCTCGTTCTTGTCAAACTATACTTCGGTACGGTTCGTACACTTGCGAGTATTTTAAAATTTCACAACAAGTTTTTGGCGCCGTTGCCGGGGACTTGGTTAGGAAAATAAATTAGGTCTTAATTGAATTTTTCCTTCTACTAGTTGTAGTTAAATTTTTTAAAAAAAAACAAAAAACAAAAAAAAAAAATTATTTCTTTGTGCTTGGTGTATGAGAACTTGGCTACGTGATAAAGAAAATCGTCTTGTTAGTTTTGATTATTCATCCAGAATGGGAGAAACAGGAGATGATTCAAAAACCCTTAGGGAGTTGTTCTCACCCATAACCACCAACCCTCCATCTTGCATAGTATTGCCTGCAACCACTGCTGCACATTTTGAGCTGAAACCACAGATAATCCACCTTCTTCCTACTTTTCATGGATTGGATAGAGAAGACCCTTATATGCATGTAAAGGATTTTCTTGAGATTTGTGCTACTTGTAAGTTCCAGAATTTCACTGATGACTCTGTTCGTTTGCGTTTATTCCCTTTTTCCTTGAAGGATAAGGCAAAAGCAT
Organism: Quercus glauca; assembly: GCA_023736055.1. Lineage (NCBI taxonomy): Eukaryota > Viridiplantae > Streptophyta > Magnoliopsida > Fagales > Fagaceae > Quercus > Quercus glauca. The sequence goes on along the minus strand of CM043318.1, from coordinate 80,275,021 downwards.
GGCTTAATTCATTGTCACCAGGATCTATCACTTCATGGGAACTGTTGGTTACAAAATTCCTCTCTAAATTTTTCCCAATGGCCAAAACCAATGCTTTGAGGAGAGAAATTGCAGATTTTTATCAGGATGAACAAGAGAAATTTTATGAGAGTTGGGAGAGATTTAAGGACTTGATCTTAAAGTGTCCCCATCATGGTTTTGAAACATGGAGACTAGTACAATATTTTTATAATGGTTTGACTCAGACAAATCGTTACATGATTGAGTCCATGAATGGTGGTGGATTTTTGAGTCTTGTAGATGATGAGGCATACAAATTTCTTGAGAATTTATCAGAAAGCTCACAACAATGGGATTTTTCCAATCGTAGAGAGAGATCTACCCTTGCAATTAAGAAAGGAGGATTGTATGAAGTTAGTGAAGATTTAGACATAAAAGCTAGGTTGGACAATCTCACTCGTAAGGTTGAAGCTTTAGCTTTAGGTAGAGGGATGAATTCTGTCAATCAAGTTCAAAGTGAAACATGCTCTATTTGTGCAAGTCCTATGCATACAACACAAATGTGTCCTTCTGCAGCTGGGTATCCTGTTGCTGCACGATGATCATTGAGAGCTTGATGATCATTCTGTTGCTGCACGAAAGAGCTTAAAGATACACAAGCGGGAGTGCTTGTACTTGCTAGAGAATCCAAGAAAGAAGGAGTCTATGGTCTTGGAGCTTGCACGTGGTCGTGTTAATAAGTTTTCTACTAGTGAGTAGCAATAGGATGTTAGTGGTCTAAGTCGCTATTGTAAAATTTCGATTCTTTCATAGTGGATTCAGGTTTACCTTGAGGATGGCTAAATTAAATCCTCTCCAGGTTTTTTACGGGTTTGGTTTTCCTAGGTGATCATATCTTTGTGTTCTTTATATTTTGCACTTTACATTGATATGATTATATGATTGTGTTAACCTAGATTTTTTTTTAATTTGGACTAAGTAATAACTTGACTTGTTAACTAGGTTAATCCAATTATGTTTTAAGGGGTCTAAAAACTAACAAAAGGTATCAGAGCGGGTTAGCTCTAGTGTTTAGATCTTTTGATCTAAGAGTTGATCCTTGATCCCTGTTATCATGGATAATTTGAAGTGTCTTTCTAATCATGTTTGTGATAATTTAAATAAAGAAGATGCTGTTGTTTCTATTGATTTTATTGATGCTTGTAAAACTCTCCGTATGGAATTATTGAAATCTATGAAAACTGCTAAGAAATTCAAGGAAGAGTTAAAATTGGCTAATCTTGAAAAAGAGGAATTGGTCGTTAGATTAGATGAATCTAATAAAAAGAATAAATTTTTGAGAAATCAAATTTCCTCTCAAGATGAGAAGATGAAAAGCTTGGAACAAGAGTTAGTTGAATCTAAAGCTAGACGCTAAAATTTCTAAACCTATGTCTAAACCTACTGTTAGAGAATATAAGAAATCTGTTTTTGTACCTACCTATCACCTTTGTGGTGTTGTTGGTCATATTAGACCAAATTATTCTTTGTTGAGGCAAAAACCAAAATCTGTGACTAGATTTGCTATTAGGAATACTGATGTTCCTAAATTTGTTCTTGTTTGTCACTTTTGTGGTGTCTCCGGTCACATTCATCCTAATTGTCATAAATTGAAATTTAAAAATTATGTATTTCAATCTAGGATATGTGATAATATTTCTCCTGCCATAAGTCAATATAAATTGTTTCATATTCTTTTGAAAAATTTAAGCTTGTTGGCTTGTGAAAGGAATTTGCAGGATTTCAGTATTTCTTAGAAGATTGGTGTAATCTCTCAAGCACACTCTGCTTCTCATGGATTTTCACCTACAAAGCCGAAGACTCGTGCTATATGGGTGAGGAAAGATTTGCTAAGGTAAGTGTTGTTTACTTGTCCTTGATTTAATTCTTTCAATTATTTGTGGACATGTTTACTTTTTGTTTTTGGTTGTTTTGTTTTTTATGTTGTTTTGATTATTCAAAAATCCAAAAATATTGAAAAAATTCAAAAAGACAAAATTATTTTATTTTGAGTCTTGTTTTATTTTTCTTGAGGATTACATGAATTATGATATCTCTCTCTTGATTTAGAACATGCTTGACATTATGGAGAAACTTGAATATTATGTGTTATATAAGTGCTAGACTATTTCTGATTTTGTGTGAGTATGTACTAGTTTGTACATGTACTCATGGGTTAATTAAGAAATTGATATTTCTTGTTTGTGTACCCTCTATAGCTTAGTTTAGCACTATCATGCATTGCTTTTGCATTGTTCATTTAGCATAAAGTGTGCTTTTTGTTTTTGGTTATAAAATTTTTTTTAAAACCAAAATTTTTTTTGTGTTTTGTATTATATCTTGGATTTATAATCAAGGTTGGCCATATTATCTTTACATAACATGTTTATGTACCTTGTTTAGCTTGAATGAGCTTATTTTATTGCACTTTACTAGTTGAGCTTTGTAGTGCATGTTGTCTGGGAAGATGTTTATAGTTTTTGATCACATGATCTTGATCTTAAAATCACATGCCTTTGATTGCCGGAGTTGAACCTATTGAGAAAGGCATAAATAACCATCTTAGCACTGTTTACTAGCCAATCATGAACATCTTAGTGCATATCGTAAGATTTTGTGCTCGAGAAAGTGTAGCACATGCACAAAAAGAACATAAGGTGTGGCCTCAGTTTAAATACTAAAATTAGTGTGTACATTATTGGACTATAACTAAATCAATCAAATAAAATTGGTGTGTACAATATCCTCGATATTTCTAATAAGTTTCTGATCAAATAAAATTGGTGTATACATTATGAGGCAAATCAAGAAACTTACATGATTGCAAGCTTTTATTCTAGGAGACGTGAGAGTTATATGATGTAACTCTTTAAGTGATAGTCTCTTTCAAGTTAATGTGATGAATTTTGTAGAAATTGTGGTAGATTACTATTCACATATCACCCCACATGTATCTCAAGCTTTTACTAGTTGCACACACTACACAAGTTACTCTTTGCTAAACTTGGTACATTATATTGTGTGTGATCTTGTTGTGGCCATCCAAGATTAAAAGTTCCTTGATTTTAATGCAAAATGTGTTTAAAGTTTGAGATTTAAGGACAAATTGATTGAAAATCTTGTTTTTGGAAGATCTGGGTTAAATTCAAGGGTTTTTGAAAAACTTTTAATCTCATACTCATGCACTTCTTTCATAAAACACTGAGCTTTGAGGAGTTTCTGCATTAAAATGCTCTATTTTTCAAAAATTTGACTTTTCCAGATTTTCGATCGATCGAATCTGTTGCTTGACCAATCGAAATTGCGATAAAAATTTTGGTTTGAATCTGCCTGGCTCGATTGGTATTCGATCGATGCTCGACCGAATGAAATTGAAAAATTTTCAGTTTCTAGGTTTTTGACCAAATTTTTTTTCATTCATCAGTTGTGTTTAGGATTCACATGCATTACATTGTTTTTCTGTATCCATCTTGCTGTTTTGCAGTCATATCTCTCATTGTTTTCACACATAACATACATACACTTTGTTAAATTGGGTACTCAACTTAATTTAAAAATTGATTGATTAATTTTTGAGTTATGTACTTTTTAGTATATGCTATTTTTATGTGTGAACTGCAGAAAATATTTTTCTTAAGAGATATGATGGATAATCAATGTTGGGCTTTGTGGAGCCTAGTTTATTTTTGGCCTGTTTTGTAGCCCATTGTAATCCTGTGCGTAGGATATAAAAGCCGCTTTTGTGATTAGGGTTTGTTACTGTTGTTGTGTTTTTTAAAGAGAGAGAAAAACACTGTAGCCCCACTTTGTATTTTTCTCTAATAATAGTGAAATCCTTGCAACTCCGTGGACGTAGACAAATTGCCGAACCACGTAAATACTGTCTTGTTCGTGTGATTGTTTTCTTTGACTTATGTTTTCTCTATTTTTTTTGTTTCTCACAGGTTGGAATTTCGGTTGAATTCCTAACAACTGGTATCAAAGCCTAGGGTTAGGTTTGAGTGGGAGCAATGGCAGAGGAAGCAGGAAAGGCGTTTGGAATAGAAAAGTTTGATGGCATAGACTTCGCATATTGGAGGATGCAGATTGAAGATTATCTTTATGGAAGGAAATTGCACTTACCTCTTTTGGGGACAAAACCTGAGACAATGAAGGCTGATGAATGGGCTTTTCTTCACAGACGAGTACTGGGAGTTATCAGGTTAACTCTATCTAGGTCTGTTGCACACAATGTTGTAAAGGAGAAGACCATAGCAGATCTGATGAAGGCTTTGTTTGGTATGTATGAAAATTCGTCAGCAAACAAGAAGGTGCATCTGATGAAGAAACTGTTCAATTTGAAGATGACAGAGAATGCATCAGTAGCACAGCATCTGAATGAATTTAACACTATCACAAATCAATTGTCGTCTGTAGAAATTGATTTTGATGATGAGATTCGTGCTCTGATCGTCTTGCCTTCTTTGCCAAACAATTGGGAGGCAATAAGGATGGCAGTAAGTAATTCTACAAGAAAGGAAAAGTTCAAGTACAATGATATTCGAAATTTAATTCCGGCTGAGGAGATTTGCAGAAGAGATATAGGTGAAACCTCAGGATCTGGTTCTGCCCTAAATCTTGAGACAAGAGGCAGAGGTAATAACAGAAATTCAAATCGGGGCAGATCAAAATCCAGAAAAACTAATCGGAACAAAAGTAAATCTAAATCAGGCCAACAAGTACAATGTTGGAATTATGAGAAAACAGGTCACTTTAGGAACCAATGCAAAAGTCCTAAGAAGAAGAATGAAGATGATTATGCTAATGCTATAACAAAAGAGGTACATGATGTATTACTTCTTGCAGTAGATAGTCCACTTGATAATTGGGTTTTAGACTTAGGAGCTTCGTTTCATATCACTCCACACCAAGAAATCATACAGAATTATGTTGCAGGTGATTTTGGTAAGGTGTATTTGGCTGATGGTTCAGCGTTGGATGTTGTAGGTATGAGAGACGTCTGGATATTGTTGCCCAATGGGTTTGTTTGGTTACTGGAGAAGGTTCGACATGTTCCTGACCTGAGGAGGAATCTGATTTCTGTTGGACAACTTGATGATGAAGGGTATGCAATACTATTTGTTGATGGTACTTGGAAGGTTACAAAGGGAGCTAGGGTATTGGCTCGTGGAAAGAAGACTAGTACTCTATATATGACCTCAAGTCCAAGAGACACAATTACAATTGCTGATACAAGTACTGATACAAGCCTATGGCACCGCAGACTTGGTCACATGAGTGAGAAAGGGATGAAGATGCTGCTGTCAAAAGGAAAACTACCGGAATTGAAGCCCATTGATTTTGATATGTGTGAAAGCTGCATCTTAGGAAAGCAGAAAAAGGTGAGCTTCTTGAAAACTGGCAAGACACCGAAGGCTGAAAAATTAGAGTTAATGCACACTGATTTGTGGGAGCCTTCTCCGGTTGCATCCCCTGGAGGTTCAAGGTATTACATTACTTTCATTGATGACTCAAGCAGAAACATATGGGTTTATTTTTTGAAGAATAAATCTAATGTATTTGAAACTTTTAAGAAGTGAAAGGCCATGGTTGAGACAAAAATAGGTTTGAAAGTAAAATGTTTGAGATCAGATAATGGAGGAGAGTACATAGATGGAGGGTTCAATGAGTATTGTGCTGCACAGGGAATTAGGATGGAGAAGACCATTCTTGGGATACCACAGCAAAATGGTGTGGCTGAGCACATGAACTGAACTCTCAATGAGCGTGCTAGAAGTATGAGGTTGCATGCTGGACTACCAAAAACTTTCTGGGCTGATGTTGTTAGCACTGTAGCTTACCTGATAAATCGAGGGCCATCAATTCCCATGGAGTTCAGACTTCCTGAGAAGGTTTGGAGCGGTAAAGAGGTAAAGTTTTCATATTTAAAAGTTTTTAGTTGTGTTTCTTATGTTCATATTGATTCTGATGCTCGTAGTAAATTTGATGCAAAGTCTTAAATATGTTTTTTCATTGGCTATGGTGATGAGAAATTTGGCTATAGGTTTTGGGATGAACAAAACAAGAAAATCATCAGAAGTAGAAATGTGATATTTAATGAACAGGTTATGTACAAGGACAGGTCAGCTGTAGTGTCAAATGTTGCAGAGATAAATCAAAAGAAATCTGAGTTTGTTAACTTAAATAGACTGACTGAAAGTACTGTCCAAAAAAGGGGTAAAGAAGATAAGGAGAATGTAGATTCACAGGTAGATCAGAGTACACCTGTAGCTGAAGTCCGTAGATCTTCCAGGAACATTAGACCTCCACAGCGTTATTCACCCGCTTTAAATTATCTCCTGTTGACTGATGGTGGTGAGCTAGAGTGTTATAATGAAGCCTTGGAATATGAGAATTCAAGCAAGTGGGAGTTAGCCATGAAGGATGAGATGGATTCCTTGTTGGGGAATCAGACATGGGAACTGACTGAATTGCCAGTAGGAAAGAAGGCTTTGCACAATAAGTGGGTATACAGAATAAAGAATGAGCATGATGGTAGCAAACGTTACAAGGCCAGATTAGTTGTTAAAGGGTTCCAGCAGAAGGAATGCATTGACTACACAGAGATATTTTCTCCAGTTGTGAAGATGTCAACAATTAAACTGGTGCTGGGAATGGTGGCTGCAGAAAACTTACATCTTGAGCAGTTAGATGTGAAGACGGCATTCCTTCATGGTGACTTGGAGGAAGATCTTTACATGATTCAGCCAAAATGGTTCAATGTTCAAGGACAAGAGAATCTAGTCTGCAAACTGAGAAAGAGCTTGTATGGCCTAAAATAAGCTCCTAGACAGTGGTACAAGTAATTTGACAGTTTTATGGATAGAATTAGGTTCAAGAGATGTGAAGCTGATCACTATTGCTATGTTAAGTTTTTTGACAATTCTTACATCATATTACTAATGTATGTGGATGATATGCTTATTGCAGGGTCTTCCATTGAGGAGATTAATAATATGAAGAAGCAATTGTCAAAACAGTTTGTAATGAAGGATTTGGGAGCTACAAAGCAAATCCTTGGTATGAGAATCATTAGAGACAAGGCTAATGGTACATTGAAGCTTTCACAGTCAGAGTATGTGAAGAAAGTTCTCAGCAGGTTCAACATGAATGAAGCGAAACCAGTGAGCACAACCTTGGGTAGTCATTTCAAATTAAGCAAAGAACAGTCACCGAAGACAGAAGAAGAAAGGGACCATATGAGCAAGGTGCCCTACGCCTCAGCTATTGGCAGCTTGATGTATGCTATGGTGTGTACAAGGCCAGACATTGCACATGTAGTGGGAGTTTTGAGCAGATTCATGAGTAGGCTTGGAAAGCAGCATTGGGAGGTAGTCAAGTGGATTCTGAGATATCTGAAGGGTTCATCAGATACATGTCTTTGCTTCACAGGTGCAAGTTTGAAATTGCAGGGTTATGTAAATGCTGATTTTGCTGGCGATATTGATAGTAGAAAGAGTACTACTGGGTTTGTATTTACTCTAGGTGGTACAGCTATATCATGGGCTTCAAATCTGTAAAAGATTGTTACTTTGTCTATTACAGAAGCTGAGTATGTTGCAGCAACTGAAGCTGGAAATGAGATGATTTGGCTACATGGTTTCTTAGATGAATTGGGTAAGAAGCAGGAGATGGACATTCTACACAGTGACAGTCAGAGTGCAATTTTTCTTGCTAAAAATTTAGCTTTTCATTCAAAGTCGAAACATATACAGACAAAATACCACTTTGTCCGATACCTTGTTGAAGATAAGCTGGTAATACTTAAGAAAATATGTGGATCTAAGAACCCAGCAGACATGTTGACTAAGGGTGTCACTATTGAGAAGCTAAAGTTGCGTGCAGCTTCAGTTGGCCTTCTAGCTTGAGGACAGGAGGATGAGTTGCAGGGATGAGGGATTGCTTTTGGAGGATAGCGGTTGATGTTGGTGATTGAACTAGTCTTCAAGTGGGAGATTTGTTGGGTTTTGTGGAGCCTAGTTTATTTTTGGTCCATTTTGTAGCCCATTGTAATCCTGTGCGTAGGATATAAAACCCACTTTTGTGATTAGGGTTTGTTATTGTTGTTGTGTTTTTTAGAGAGAGAGAAAAACACTGTAGCCACACTTTGTATTTTTCCCTGATAATAGTGAAATCCCTACAACTCCGTGGACGTAGGCAAATTGCCGAACCACGTAAATATTGTCTTGTGCGTGTGATTGTTTTCTTTGACGTGTGTTTTCTCTATTTTTTTTTTCTCACAGGTTGGAATTTCGGTTGAATTCCCAACAATCAATGTGCCAATATTTTCTCTACTCATGCAACTATTTATGGGTCACATAGTGTCAAGTTTGCATTTATTGAAAGAGAGAATTTTTTTTTCATGTGTATCATCAACTTATCAATTTATCAACTTAATTTTTTTAAATTTGGTTTGTGTCTTTTTATTTTCCCCACCTCCTCATTTTTCCCCAAAACTGTTTTTCCCAAAACTTGTTTTGTTTTTTCCTATTTTTATAGAGGGAGAAGCTTGTTTTTAACCTTTGTTGTTCATTGGGGAGTTGTCTCTATTTTCTATAAAGTTAAATTGTTTTGTGTTTCCTTAATTCTCTATTTTCTCTTAAGTTTTGTTGCGTATGTTTTTTTAATTTGGGCAACAATGAGTTGTCTTTGTCAATACGTGACAAAAAAGGGGAGATTTAGATGAAATGTGGTATTCCTGTTTGTTTTGTTTAGGGGGAGTTGAAATTGTTTTTGATAGGGGGAGAATATAAAAACTTTTTGATGTATCTAACTTAGGGGGAGAGTTAGAATTTACATCTATTTTTATATTGTGTTTTATTTTGGTTTACTTGTATTTTCCACACATGTGTTTATGCATTTTGTTTAAGTGTTTCAGAAAATATATAGGTTGATTCAGTCGTGCTGCTATCTACACTTGCAACTGATAGATAGTAGTTAGGTTGAATTGTATTTGGGTTATTTGTAACTTTGAGCATTTCATGTTTGTGATGTGTTTTGTCTTGGATTGTCAAAGGGGGAGATTGTTAGGTTCTAAGACTTTAGGAACTAATGTATTAGAATTTCAATTTGTATTATGTTGGCAAACCATGATTAAAACATTTAGTCTAGGTTTAGGGTTTCTCAAAGTATGTTTATTTGTAAAATTGGAATCGAGTGATTGCAGAATTTATTGGACTAAATCTGCAAGGCTCGATCGATCGAACCACGTGCAGATTTATTTTTCTGCATAATTCCAGTTCAACCTAAAATCTACTTAAACATCTTAGGGTTCAAGTAAAACACTCCTTTATATAAAGGAAACCCTAAAACGGGAGTGCTTGTAGAGAGATAAAAGTGTCGTGTGTGCCTCTTTTTACTTTTAGGGTTTTGTACCCATAGGCTCTCTAAAGGTTATTGCTCTATTTGTGGTATGTGTGAATCTCTTGTGAGATCTGAGAGGTGGTTGCCTTCACACATGCTTAGAATTATCAAGAAAGAGATTTCATTGAGAGCTTGATGATTATTCAGTTGTTGCACAAAACAGCTTAAAGAAACACAAGCGGAAGTGCTTGTACTTGCTGGAGAATCCAAGAAAGAAGGAGTTCGTTGTCTCAGAGCTTGCACGTGGTTGTGTTAGTAAGTTTTCTACTAGTGGGTAGCAATAGGATGTTAGTGGTCTAAGTCGCTATTGTAAAACTTCGATTCTTTCATAGTGGACTCAGGTTTACCTTGAGGATAGTTAGGTTAAATCCTCCCCAGATTTTTTTCCAGTTTGGTTTTCTTGGGTGATCATATTTTTGTGTTCTTTATATTTTGCACTTTACATTGATATAATTATATGATTGATTTAACCTAGATTTGTTTAATTTGGACTAAGTAATAACTTGGCGTGTTAACTAGGTTAATCCAATTGTGTTTTAAGGGGTCTAAAAACTAACAATACGTTTCCACATTTTCCTGTGTTCGGTAGCACAAAAAAAATGGTCAATAGAAAACTATTTTTAGTCAATGGAAAACCCTAATAAAAATAAGGCTTATTTTCTCGAGATTGTTTTCCAAAAATGTTTTTTGGAAAACAATGTCTCTCTCACGCGTTGCATCTCCTATAAACATTATCTTTGTCTGTAGCTGTGGGAAACATAATTTTTTGGTGCTTTGTCTCTCTCAAGGTAAGCTTTCTCACTTTTTCTCTCTTCCTTTTGCTTTTTCTTTCCACACACCCTCATTGTCACTAACTCTGGTCTCTCCTCTTCCCATAGATCTCTCTCTATAACTATCTCTCTTCTCTCTTTTCTCCATGTTTCTCTTCCCCTCTGTAACACAATTCTCTGATTAGATTTTTTTCCTTCACTGATCAATCAATAGCTCCAACTTGCAAAGGAGAACAAATTTGCAACGGTAATTATTTCATTTCTCTCTACCAAAATCCCAATTCTTTACCTTGAATTTTAAGCTTGATTTTCTTTTTTCTCTAGGAAATTTTTGGTTTGATGGATTCTAACAAGAAGTTGCTTCTTTTTTGTACATAAAGCGCAAAATAATAATAATAATAATAAAAGAAGAAGAAGAAAGAATGAATAAAGTAAAAGATGAAAATTTTAAACATAGTACCTATATTGCTCTAAATTGCTTTTACATGGGACAATCTTTACCGTGGACTAATAATATTGTTATATAATGAATGATAACTGTTTAGGAAAATTGCATTTGTTGGCAGATACTTTATGCAGATACTATGTAGTTATGATATATTATGCAGATGCATTATGTAAATACATAATTTATAGTAATATTGAAGACTTGTGATTGACTATAGTAGACGATTAGTATACCGACAAAAAGAGTAGACAATTAAAAGTTATTGTTATTTATACTTATTGAAAATGTATTCCCCTATCAAATTTATATATATATATATATATATATATAAACAAATGGTTGATATATATGTGTGTGTGTGTGTGTGTGTGTGTGTACGTACATACGTGTGTACATTAATGTTCATATATATGAGCAAGATGAGTGGTAGAGATCATAAAAATTTGGCAACTAATTAATTTTGACTATATATATTGTCAAAATTTTAGCATGAAAAACAAATTCATCCTTGGTTTTTTATTTATAATGATTACATTAGCCGGTTTACATAATACATATGTTTTAAATTATACAAGAAATATTTTAAAAAAATTGTATACCAAACACTAAAAAACATTCTCAAGCTCATTTTCAAGGACGTTACCAAACACTAGAAAATGAGACAGTTTTCTAGAATATGCTCTTGGGAAAATGAACCATTTTCTAGAAAACGTTAATGCTGAAACAAACAAAGCATAAAAAAGAGTAACTCTCTATAAAAAGTGGGTATTTCTAATCTGTAAAACCTTCAATGTCTAGGTTAAAATTTGTGGGAAAGAGATGAATTTATTGAGGAGGGAAAAGATGCACAACTGGCCTAGAAACATTAGCTATGAGTATAACACGTGGTCACTCGTAGGTTGGCTTTGTTAGGTTCTAAGGAATTAGGAACTAATGTAGTAGAACTTCAATTTGTAATATTGGCAAACCATAATCAAAACAGTTTTAGACTTATTTAGACTTGCTCAAAGTATAAGTTTCTATGTAAAGTTGGAATCAAGTTATTGTAGGATTCACTGTGTAAATCTGCCTAGCACGATCGATCGCGAGTTAGACTAGCCACGTTTTGACGTGTAGAGTTTTATGTTTTGTCCTAGGTATAAAAGTGTAAACCCTACCCACGTTTTGAGGTAGCTTTTTATGCTATGTGTGTCAATCTTTTATGAGATCTAGAGGCGTTTGCCTTCACACATACTTAGGGTTATCAAGAATCAAGACTATGTCAAGAATTTAATGATCGTTTCAGTTGCAAATTTAAGAGCTTAAAGGTACACAAGCGAGAGTGCTTGTACTTGCTGAGAATCCAAGAAAGAAGTAGTCCATGGACTCAGAGCTGTCATGTGGTCGTGGTAGTAAGTTTCCTACTTGAGGTAGCAATTGAATGTTAGTGGTCTAAGTTGCTATTGTGTAAATTTCAATTCTTTCATAGTTGATTCGGTTTACCTTGAGGATAGCTAGGTTAAATCCTCCTCAGGTATTTTACTGATTTGGTTTTCCTAGGTCATCATATCTTTGTATTTTTTATTTTTTGCACTTTACATTGATATGATATATTTGTGTTAACCTAAATCTAATAATTTGACTAAGTAATCACTTGGCTAATTAACTAAGTTAATCTGGTTATGATTTAAGGGGTCTAAAAATGTACAGGCTTACTCAAGGCTTACTCGTGATTCACTACAGTTATAATTGACTTTTGAAATTCCTTACTTGCTCCTCACATGTCCACTCGAGGGTGCTACAGTTCCGAGCTTCTCGCGCTTCAGTCCCTAGTTTCACTGAATGTGAAATTCTTCACCAACTCTTGACTAAACTTATATACATTAAATCCCACAAAAATACAAGGAAGTAATTGCATAAAATAGAAGCAATTTGACATGGAATAGAGCCAACAAAAACAACATAGAAAAAATCACAACTTCACACTTTTTCTTTTTGCCTTTCTTCCTAGTTCTCCACATGCAGTGCTACTTAAAAAGATTTTTTTTTTTTCTTTCAGCTGTTGCTGTTTTGAGAGACTCCGTTGTATTTTTTTCTATCCTCTTTTTCACCAAGTTGTTTCAATTTTATTAGAATCTGAGTATTTGTTTTAACTAGTCGCTAACCTGTGCTATGCAAAGGAACCTACTTATTTGTGAGGTAAACTAAAATAATTTTATAAAATCTTAAATTGATTAAGAAACTACACCATTGCATGATTTGCTCTTGTATGACTTCAATTTGCATTACAATTTGATGAAGAAGTCATTGGTTGAACGTGCAATGGCTTACAAAAAATTTGTTTGTCAAACAATTTCAGAAACTACAAAAAAATAACACAAAAATTCAGATATTAAAACTTTTGAAAGACCAAAAAATATTAAAGAATTAGATGATTCACTACTTAGAAATTATTGAAACAAAACAAAATATGTATGACTAAATAATGGAGAAATATAAGAGAAAGATGGATTACATTCAAAAGAATAATCCATGAATATAATTATTGAAAGGAATCAAAAGATTTAGAGCCTATATATATACACATACACACACACACACATGCATACACAATAGAGAAATATAAGAGAAAGATGTGCTACCATCAAAAGAATAATTCAGATGTTAAAACTTTTAAAAGACTAAAAAATATTAAAGAATCATAAGTTTTACTTCTTATAAATTTTTTTTAAAAAGAAAAAAAGAAAAAAAGATGTATATGATTACACAATAGAGAAATATAAAAGAAAAATTTATTACCTTCAAAAGAATAATACATGGTATAGTCATTGAAATTTGTTAAACATGTTCAAATATTGCAAAAACTAACACAAATTCAAATGTTAAAACTTCCAAATTGCCAAAAAAGATATATAATTAAAGAATAATTTATTGAAACAATTCAAAAGAGAAATATAAGAAAAAGAAAGAAGTACACAAAACCATAAAATAATAATTTTAAAATTTTAATGGGTCTAAACTTTAAACGATGAAAAACCATAAAATAATTTTTAAAAAATTACATGAAAAGCCATAATATATATATATATATATATATATATATATATATATATATTTAAACAAAGTAAAGGAGAAGAAAATAACAGAAGAAGAGCTCATACCTATACTCAGCTTTAAAAAAAAAATATTGGGGTTTGCACTACTTTTATACTGTTCATGATTAAACTTGCAAATTTGGAGATAAATGATCAACTTTTGATTTTGAATTTAAGTTTGACTCTCTCTCTTATGTATTTGTGTATAAAAGAATACACAAATTTGTATGATTCAAGGAAAAGATGTAGATTACCAAGAAAGTATCAAAATATTCTCACAAAATCCAAACTCTAAAGAACTCTCTCACCACAAGGAGAAACCTTAATTTTCCTAAAGTAAATTGCCTCAGCTTGAACTCTCTTACGTTACAAAACCATTGTTGAGGCACAAAACATGTATATATATATATATATATATATATATCCGTGGAGCATAATTATGGAATCCAAGTAGGACTTTTCGATAAGCATCCAATTAGGACATGGATTGCTTAAGTTGGCAAAAGTATTTTATATGGATTTCTAATCTATATATATATATATATATATATATATATATATAACCAAAGCCGTGTGATGTACCGTATAGTTAAAAAATGTTAAATATTTTCACTTTATTCAATATTACAATGAGTTAAAAAAGAAAAAAAAAATTCAGAGGATCCAGAGTTAGAAATTAATTAAACAAAACATAAATATATATAACCATACAATAGAAATATATAAAAGAAAGATGGGCTACCCTAAAAAAAAAATTACGTGGCTATACTCAATAGTTTTTGAAATCTACCAAATAGTTTTAGATATTGCAAAAAATAATCCAAAAATTTAAAAGTTTAAACTTTTGAAAGGCCAAAAAATTTAAAGATTCAGAAGATTTTAAGCTTAGAAATTATTGAAACCAAATAGAATAATAATAATAATAATAATAATAATAATAATAATAATATACACAAACACACAATAGATAAGTATAAGAGAAAGATGGGTTACCTTCAAAAAAATAGTCCTTATAGCTTTGCAAAAATTACATTCACAATATTAGGAAAGACATGATATATTTTCAAAATTCAAAAAAAAAAAAAAAAAAAAAATACATGAGTCACATCTACATATGCATATTTTCTAGTTTCCACCAAACTTGAGAATATGTAATAAAATTTTTGCAAGGAGAATATGTATCATAAATTGTCAAATACGTATTATTTCAGGCCAAATACTTTCAGGATTTGGAGCATAGAATACCTATTGGAAAGAACGAAGTAAAGGTTGTCGTAATTCAAATTAGCCTATTAAAAAAAAAAAAAGTGTCTCTAATGTCATCATGATCCGATTCTCTTCCTCATGCATGCATGGTAAACAACTCACCCTATTTTCCTTTATAAAACCTAAATCAAGAATAGTCATGCCTAATTGTTGGAATTAAAGTTGGGAAACCTTGAATAATATGTCTAATTCTCTTCCTCAAGGCCTATATTGTAACAATTGTATGTATATGTAGGACAAAATGGGTTTTTACCCTTTTCAACTAAATTAATTAGCCTTATGCCCTCCTTCCCAAACTAAATAGGGAAATGCTCCTCTTTTAAAACTCGATTTTCTCAAAATCGAGTTATAAAAAAAAAAAAAAAAAATCTGGAGCCCTATAGCGGCGTTTTTAAGGACCTATAGTGACGTTTTCAAGACCTATAGTGACGTTTTTTAACTTGACTTCCATTAAATCGAGTTATAGGCAATTTTTTTTAATTTTTTTTACCTATAACTCGATTTCATATAAATCGACTTACAAAACGCCACTATAGGTCTTGAAAACGTCACTATAGGTCCTTAAAAACGCCGCTATAGGACCTAACTCGATTTATCAAAAATCGAGTTTTAAAAGATGGGCATTTCCCTAATTAGTTTGAGAAGGAGGGCATAAGGCTAATTAATTTGGTTGAAAAGGGCAAAAGCCCATTTTGTCCGTATATGTATCATACGCATTATATTATTAGTTTATATACGAATAACAAACCTTAATTAATAGAAATATCTTATACATATATTTCAGTAAGAATATGCGTATATTTGATATGTAACAATTATTTTAAATATCATATATTACATTAGCTTTCAATAAGTATAAGGTTATTCTCAAAAAAAATAAGAATAAGGTCGAAAGAGTGAAATTTGTGAATTAAATTAATTGGTGGTGTTCCCATAAATTTTTATTTTTTTTATTTTTTATTTTTATTTTTTGAAGTTTCAAGTTCCTTTTGTGAGTGCTACTACTCTTCCTACAATTTGGCACTTTATAAATTTATTTTCTCAATTTTTCCTAACTATTATTGAATCCAAACAATGTTAGTGTTTCGACATAGCCAACCAAGACCTCATGAATCTAGATTCCTAAGCAAATGAATTAAGATTCATAAGCAAATCTAAATATCACCCAAAAGAATTTATTAATTCCCAAAAAGATGCCAACGCAGCAAAAAAAGGACAGAAACTTCAATTCGAAAAGGAATTTTAATTGGAAGAAATTTGTAATGATATGGAAAGAAAATATGAAAAAATAAATAAAAGTCATATGCTAAACTCCATGACCATCATAGACACCAAAGAAAGGTGGAACTGTCCATATTTGGATAAGCTGCATGCTACAAAAGAAAAGAAAACACGGTAAAATAGCATAATCTATAGAAAATCATTGAGATTATGAGTCCACTCAATAGACCCATTGAAAAGGCGATCCAAAGAAGTCATTGAAAAATACAAAACAAATTTTGGCAGGCAATGTTTACGAAATAGAAGCAAAACAAACAAAATATAAAAAATTCCAAATTCAAGCATTTAACAATTGATTACAATTATTTAGAAATTAGAACACCCAAAGTCCTTTTCACGTAATCACAAAAATCAATATCTCTATGAAGAGAGGCCAACCCCATCACCATGAATCTAAAAAACACTGATTAAAAAGAGAAAATTACAGCGACATTGAAACTTGGTGATTGAAAAAGGAAAATTTCATGGAGAAAAGGCCATGTCGAATTGAAGGAGTTTTCCCCCTCACTTTAATGTATGCTTTCTATGTTGCCTTGGTCCTTACATTCAGGTTTAGGTTTAGGTTTAGGTTTTAAGAGATTTATAAATTACTACTTAGTGGCTGAATTTCCCTTGCATTAGTTTTTATGTTTTTTTTTTTTTTTAATTTGTTTTTATATTGTATTTAAATATTTTATTGTCGTGGAAAATTGTAGAAGGTTCAGAGGTTTCAGTTATATATATATATATATATATATATAGATTAATAACATTGCTACCTCTATGCAGCCAAATAAGGTTAGAACTTAGAACTTAGAATTTTTTTTTTTTTCGTGAGTACCACTAGAAAAATATTAGTTCCATATTATGCGGATGTACTCTGTATTGCATCCTTAAAGTAGATCACGGACCTCCCTCATCACTTATGCTGGTGCCACTCTATAGTAGATATGATTGAATATAACCTTTTAGGGGACATTTGATTCATTGTGATGTGCGCTTGATGTGATGCATGCTACGATAATATGACATTAAGGTTTTTGGTTTATTTTATTTTTCTAACATTACCATAATCTAAAATTACAAAATATCACATCATCTTAATCTCGTCACTTTCCTAAACAATGTTATATTGTATTCTTGTATTGAGATTATATTAATGTAATATAACATTATGGCCAACTAAACGTCTCCTTGAGGTTTTAAGATCCACTGAAAGGGACACTGGAATTTTATTTTGGGAGTTACTGCTTTGTAGTTGATAATGTTGTGGTTGATCCACACGTAAAAAAAAAATGTAACAATTAAAAAATGTAATTTTTTTTCTTAGTTATTTATTTATTTATTTATTTATATTCTGATGCCCATAATCAATGATAAACTTTCTTTTTTATAAAAATAAATTTGAGCTCATTCAATAGGAAAATAAACCAAACTAAAACATATTAATATTATTCAGTTTGGATATGATGAGTTTAATATCCATTCTAGATCAGAATAAAATTAAATGAAACATTTTAATCATTTAATGATTGGTGCGGCTAAGCTAATTTACAGAAATTGAAAAGGAAAAGACACTCTTCTAAAATATGTTTAGATTCATATTTCAATTAACAAAACGTTTTTTTTTTTTTTTTTAAATCTCTACAGTGAGTAGAAATGAAACTTTTCTTAGACCAAAATGTTTGGGAGATAAACTCCTTCGGGACCTTTCTTGAATAATTAATATTACATATAGAAACACACTTTAACCTAAAAGGCCTAAACCCAATGGGTATCGTCGATACTGTATTTTGTCAGTCACTAATTCACGCATGAAAACAAAGACAAAAAAAATAAAAATAAAAATTAGAAAAGCTGAAAAATCATGAATTTCAAATCCAAAAAGAGTAAAAATAAATAGAGCACTTGAAGAATGAATCAAAAAGTCACAACATTTGAAAAACTCATTTTACAAAAAATTTGACCAAAACCCTAACCGAGTATAGTAAAAAAGTTGACTTTTTGATCCAACCATTGGATCTTGTTGAATTTTGGACTATCTCATAGGGCATATATTTCCCTTAGAAACAATAGTTTATGGGCCAAAATGGAAGTTAAACGAATGAAATATCACAAAAATACTGAAATTATAATAAATTATTCACTGTATTTTTCAAGAAAACGGGTTGTTTTTTACCCGACTTCACGTAATAAACTAAACCGATTAGGCAAGAACTAGGACGGGCAGGCTGGACCATCTTGAAGAACAAGGTCTTACCTATTTTTCACCAAAAGGACTCTATGATATCATCTTTGGATTGAAATATATGAATTTTTCAAGAAAGACGTTCAGTTTTGCGTCACCATCCTTCTAAGTGCAATATCTTGATGACCATTGGAAAGTAGACAACCAGAGCTTTTCGTGCATATTAAATTCGGGAAAAAAAAAAAAAAAAAGAGCTTGGAAAGGCCTCCAAACATCCGCGAGAAGATCAGGCTAGAAATTAAAAAAAATAAAATAAAATAAAATATAAAAGACAAAAAAGTTGATGACGTGATAGATGAGAGGGGAGGCCAGCATTGGTGTATCAGGATAGACCCATGCTAGCTGCCTCTTTGAAGGGATGGCTAGCACTTGGGTATCTTGATACACTAATGCTGGCCCCCTATTCCTCATATTCTCCTATAAATTCCGCCCCCGCGCCCCCCCCCCCCCCCCTGGTGGGAAAATTCATGTAGAAATTTAATAGGAAAAAAATAGAGCAAAGTCAGGAAAAAAAGAGAGAGAGAGAGGGAGAGAGAGAGAAATCCAAAAAACCCTTGGAAAATCAAAAATATTTTCTAGGAAATCCTACACAAAAAGCCTCATCCTTCCTCCATTGTTGTAATTTTTGTGGATAAGGTTTTGGATTGGTTTAGTTCATTAATAATTAAACCCATCCCTCCCCTTTTACTATTATAATCATCTTTTCAGGTATTAAAAAAAAAAAAAAAAAACAAAAATCTTTCCTTTACTTTGTTGTGTAAATAGTTGCTTTATCTTTACCATGTTCTTGTACATATTGTACTTGCTTCTAATCCTTTATTTCAAAGCTATTAATATTGTTGTTGGATATTATTATTGTGTTGGTTAGCCTAGATGGGTATTGGACCATCTCCTAGGCTATGTATGGGAAGTACCCTTAGAGGGAAGAAATCCCATCCCACCAAAGCATCTAGGGATTTACTTTTTGCCTTTAAATTTCTTGTCATCTGTAATCCCCCTTTATTTCATTATATATATATATATATATATATATATATATATCTATGTGTGTGTAAATATATATATATATATATATAGGCACAAAAAAAATTAAAAGATATTCTACTATCTTCCTTAAATGGTTTTTAATCCCCCATTAAAGCAAAATATGAGTATGTCTCATAAGAGTAGTGATGGCTTAGAACTCCCATTTCTTTATGGTGAAGGATCCATAAGGTTTGAAAGAGATTAGACTCTATTTAAGGGAGAATAAAAAATTAAATAAAAAACATTTTTAATCAACTTAACCATATTCCAAACTTTTACTTTTATGTCATTTACATTAAAAGTTTACTTTTAAGCCTTTAAAATTCCAAGTTTTTATATTTTTGTCATTTAAATTTCAAGCCCTTTACTTTTCAAGGTATTTACTTTTGTGCACGTTATTTTGTTGTTGTTCCTTTATTTCTCTAGTTAATAATGTGCCAATAAGAAAACATGCTTAGCTAAACATTTCCCCTACACCCTAGTCCAAGAAAAAGCTTCCTTTTTTGTTAAACAAAGTTTTTTTCAAAAAAAAAAAAAAAAAAAAAATCTTTTTAATCTCTTCTTTGTGCTCTTTTTGTAAAAATATTTTTAAATAAAAATATTAGAAAACATTTTTAAGTGGGAACGCGAACCTTTTCAAAAAGTTTTGTAAAAACTCTTTTCTTTTCTTTTTTAAATAAAACTGTTTAAGAAAAACCACTTTTTACTGTTTTTATTCGGCCATCAAAAAATTGTTTTCCTAAAAATCTGATTTCCAAAAAACCTGTTTTTCAAAACTGTTTTATAAAATCTGTTTGCAAAATATAAAAATGAACAGTTTTAGACCCCTTAAAACACAACAATTGGATTAACCTAGTTTATTAGCCAAGTGATTAACTTAGTCAAATTATGCAAATCTAGGTTAACACAATTAAATAATCATATCAAGAGATAAAGCAGCGGAAATATAAATAACACAATAATATGATGACCTAGGAAACCACACGGTAAAAATCTGGGGAGGATTTGACCCAGCTATCCTCAAGATAAACTTGAATCCACTATTTGAAAGAATCGAAGTTCATACAAAAGGACTTACAAGCTCCCCGCTTGACTTCCTAATGCTACCCACTAGTAGAACTTACTGACACGACCACGTGCAAGCTCCAAATCCATGGACCCTTTCTTTCTTTCTTGGATTCTCCACAAGATACAAGCACCCCCGCTTGTGTTTCTTTAAGCTTCAATGGCAGCAACTGAGTTGATCATCAAGATGGTGAAAATAATCTCTACCTTGAAAACCCTAAGTTTATATGAAGGAAAGCTCCTCAATGATCTCACAAGAGATTCACACAAACAACAAAGTATGAGCAACAATACACTCAGAGCAACTCTCAAAAACGTGGTTAGAGTTTTGCCTTATATACCTAGGGCAAAAACATAAAACCCTAAACATTTAATGAGGTAGGGCTGAGTTGGAAAATTCTGCAGAAAAACATTCTGGCCGACTTTCGATTGATCGAGTCTAGGCTAAAATGCTCCAATACATCTGCAGCCACTCAATTCCAACTTTACATGAATTACACAACTTTGAGCAAGCCTAAACAAGACTAAACATATTGTTTTGATCATGGTTTGCCAACATTACACATTAGAGTTCTAAATACAACAAATCCTAAGTCTTTAGAACCTAACAAACTCCCCATTTGGCAGTCCATGACAAAACACAAATTAAAAACTCAAAGTTTACAAATAAAAGCTCTTTACATAAATAATGCTCATAAACACAAAAATTCAATCCTAACTACTATCCATCAGTTGCAAGAGTAGACAGCAGCTCAATTGAATCAATCTGTATATTCCTGAAACACGCAACAAACGCATAAACGCATGTACGACATAAAACAATAAATTAACAGATATGTAAACTAACTCTCCCCTTAAGTTAGATACAACAAAAATAAAACATTCTTGTAAAAATTTATACAACACATAAAAAAGACATATATCAATGAATAATCTCATAAATATAAATCAATAAGCAGTGAATCACAAGAAACAAGAATCACATATATCAAAATAAATGTATCTCCCCCTAACATGAATAGCCCCCAAAAAAAGATATACACAGTGAAGCACCTAGATACAATCTAATATCTCCACTAGCTCCGCAAAACAAAAAAAAAATCTCCCCCTAACTACAAAAACTCCTCTACAAGTGTCAAAACTCTACTCCCCCTTTTTGTGACGGAATGCCAAAGGACAATCACAAGCCATCATCAAAAGGAGGTGGAGAAGGTGAATGAAGATGCGCCAAGTTAGCTCGCAAAGCACGTATCTCATCAAGTAAGTCCACCAAAATCTGACCATGAGCTGCCTGAACGATCATGACAGTCTCCAAGGTACGACGTCTATCAACGTCATTCAAAGGAGGTGGAGGAACATCAGCAGCAGCACCACCACCAACAGGATCATTAACATCCTCAACAACAGGACCTGTAGAAGAAGAGGGAGGAGGTGCGGTACCAGAAGGCTCAGTCCTAGGGTTTTTAGAGCCAACTCGAAGATGAGCAGCCCTCTGTCTAAGAAAAGACGCACCTATGAGAGCAATAACATGAACGAGCTCAAAAGAAGGGAAATCATCTAGACCAAGATATAACAAAATCCTATGAATAAAGATAGGATGAATAAGAGCATGAGAAGAAGATGAACTCCTATAAACTTCATTCAAAAAGCGAAGAAACAAATGAGGAAAACTAATAGGAGCATCAGTCATTAGAGCATACAAAAAGACACACCGCTCGAGAGGAATGGTGTGAAGATGAGAAAGGGGCCAAATAGAATGACAAGCTATCCTAAAGAAGAGATAATGTAACTCAGATAGCTCAGCAGTGGTGATCCTAGGTTTAGAACCCCACTAGATAGAAGACCCAGTGATGTAAGACATGACATCACTCAACAGAGGAGGCTCATCATAAGGGTAGACAGGGTGCTAGACCAAAGGTACCCCTAGAGCATCAGCCATTACAGTAGGAGTAATGGTGTACTCTGCGCCTTGTATCCAACTCTTTACCAAAGTGTTGGAATCATAGACACGGATAGAGATGTTCGAAAAGAACTCTCTAATCAAGGTAGCAGGAGGAGGAGGATAAGGAATATCCACCAAGGGTAACCAGCCCCGACGCTCAAAATTTGCCCTAATGGCAAGATCAAGCTCATCTAAAACTACAGCATGCTCAGGCCAAATCTTTCTTCTAAGGTTCAGCTTATCATAAATCTCTTGGTTTTTCTCACTCGGAAACTTCTCACGGTAAAAAGAAGGTGGGGAAGGAGAAGGTGAGGGAACAGACCTACGAGCTCTAGTTTTTCTAGGCATGATGCTAAGGAAAGGACAGAGACACAAAGAAAAAACCAACAGAACAAAACAAAAAACAAAACACAAAACCCAAGGGTAGACTGCAAGTTAGCACAAAAAAAAAAATAGAACAAAAATCTAGATGATGCATGTTCTAATGCAGTTAAACTAAGCTCAATTAAAGTTCAATTTAATAAAATTGGCTTGAGCATGGAGTTTCTAACAAAAACCCCAAAATTGAAAAATCACTTGTTAAGATTTTGAAAACAAATTGATGAATTGAGCATCACACAGCACAACTTACAAGATATAATGCTTAATTACAACAAAACAACACGCCAATTTCATCAATTTCACTATAATTGAACAAAACCCCCAATTTGGGTTTAATACAAGCCCTAGAATTTTCAATTTTCCACAAAACCTCAAATTGATCAAAATAACCATCATAGATCATAAAAATATATCCATATAGCAACAAAACCCATTGATCAATTTCACAAAATACAGCTTGATTAAACAAAAATCCCAAATTATGCCTAGTCTGAAAATTTACCCAAATACCATGAAAAAAATGCATGAAAACATGAAAAACAATGCAAAAGAAAGGGTAATATGGACATACAAGCTTATGGATTGAGAAAACTTGCAAGAAATTAGGAGGAAAATGACAAAAAATTTGTTGTGGAGCCTTGCCGAGTCGGAGAGAGAGAAAAGGTTTTGAAAAAGTGATTTGAAAAGGTCAAGAACAGTATTTTAAAAAACCTAATTCGCGATATTCGATTGATTGAAAATTACATTCGATTGATCAAATCAATCCGAGATTTCTAAAAGAATTTTAAGTAATTTTCGATCGATCGAAAAACAGATTGGATTGATCGAAACAGGAAGCGGCTCATAACATTTTGAGAAAAATCACAGTTTTGAAAAACATCAACCACATTTTGGGCATAGCTCCTTAAAGCATTAAAATTGTTGAAACAAAATGCATGAGTATGAGATAAAATGATTTTTCAAAAACCCTAAATTTTAACCCGAATTTTTCAAAGAAAATTTCAGCCATTCTCCCTTTAAATTCTCAAGCAAAAAAAATGTTTTGCATAATACTCTAGGTATTTTCAAACTTGTTTGGTCAGACCAAAAACACACACAATAACATGTACAATGTTTAGCCAAGAGTAACTTGTGTAGCGTGTGCAACTAGTAAAAACTTGAGATACATGTGAGGTGATATGTGAATAGAAATCAACCACAAAGTCTACAAAATTCATCACATAGAATTTAAAAGAAACTATCACCTAAAGAGTTACATCATATAACTCCCACATCTCCTAGATCATAAGCTTGTAATCATGTAAGTTTCTTGAATTTTGCCTCATAATATACATGCCAATTTTAGTTTAAGTGATTTAGCATCAAGCCTAATAGTACACACAAATTTTAAGCATTAAGCATTTAAACCGAGGCTTCACCTTATATTCTTTTTGTGCATGTGCTACACTTTCTCGAGTACAGAATCTTAAGATATGCACTAAGGTGTTCATGATTGGCTAGTGAACAGTGGTGAGATGTTTATTTATGCCTTTCTCAAAAGGATCAAGTCCGACAGTTAAACAACATGTGACTTCAAGATTAAGACAAAGTGATAAACACCATAAACATCTTTCCCACACAACATGCACTACAAAGCTTCAACTTAGTCAAGTGCAATAAATAAGCTCATCAAAGCTAAACAGGGTACAAGGACATGTTCTGTGTAAATAAATTGACCAACCTTGTTTTCAAAAACCAAGAAAAATAGTGCGAAACAAAATTTGCTTTTCCCTTCAAAAAAAGAAAAAAAAAAGAAAAAAAAAAGAGAAAACACAAATAAATCCTAGAATGAAATGCATGAATGTTATGCAATGCAAGTCTTAGAAAAAAAAACACAAAAAACCAAAGAACAATGGTCACAAAGGAAAGAGCAATGAAGCACAAGGACCATGTCAGAAAGACTCAATTAGATCGAGTCTTTTGCATCCAAAACCTATTAGATGCACCACGAGTATTGGAGTTCCTATTCACGTTTGAGTGATTTCCAACTCTAGGATTGGAATAAAGGTTTAAAGCCTTTACCAATTCACCAATGAGTGCCATAGGATCTTGTGCTTGAGGCACAGACACTTTTGATTTATTTGCTCTCTTTGCAGCTTGAAGCTTGTAACAGTTAGGACGAATGTGTCCAAACTTTCCACAAAAATGGCAAATCCAAGTAGGTTTACCATGCATCTTGTCCTTAGAAAGGGTAGACTCCTTAGGTTTAGACTTTTTCAGATCAACCTTAATCTTCCTAGATGGTGAAACTTCTATGGGTTTGACACCCTCACTCACAGGGGGTTTTACAGTTTCACTCATAACCTCACTCACGAAAGGTTCTGTTAGGTTCTAAAGATTTAGGATTTTATGTATTTAGAACTCTAATGTGTAATATTGGCAAACCATGATCAAAACAATGTATTTAGTCTTGTTTAGGCTTGCTCAAAGTTGATTAAATATTGTAAAGTTGGAATCGAGTGGCTGCAGATGTACTGGAGCATTTCGGCCTGGCTCGATCGATCGAAGGATAGACTCGATCGATCGAATCTCGGGTCAGATGCGTTTTCTGCAGAGTTCCAACTCAGCCCAAACTCTATTTAAACGTCTTGGGGTTCAAGTAAAACACTCCTATATATAAGGAAAACCCTAGAACGTTTTTGGAGACTAGAGAGAGAGAGATTAGAGTGCCTCTTGTGCCTCCTTTTATTAGGGTTTTGTTCCCAAACCTCTCTAAGTCTTTGTTGCTCATATTTGCTGTTTATGTGAATCTCTTGTGAGATCTTTGAGGAGCTTTCCTTCACATAAACTTAGGGTTTTCAAGGAAGATATATTATCTACATCTTGATGATCAACAAAGTTGCAACCATTGAAGCTTAAAGAAAACAAGTGAGGAGCTTGTACCTGATTGAAGGAATACAAAGAAAGAAGTAGTCCGTGGTCTCGGAGCCTGCGCGTGGTCGTGTCAGGAAGTTACTACTGGTGGGTAGCATTAGGAAGTCAAGCGGGGAGCTTGTAAGTCCTTTTGTAATAACTTCAATTCTTTCTTAGTGGATTCCGTTTTGCCTTGAGGATCGGTGGGTAAAATCCTCCCCAGGTTTTTCCGGTGTGGTTTCCTGGGTGATCATATCTTGTGTTCTTTATTTTCCGCTGCTTTATTTGTTTTATATGCATGATATGATCTTGTGATTGTTTTAACCTAGAATTACATAATTTGACTAAGTAACAACTTGGCTAATTAATCTAGGCTACGCAATCTGGTTTTTGTTTAAGGGGTCTAAATTTCCATCAGGTTCAAAAGAAGATGAAGGAACAAAGTTTGTGGAAGTAGGTGCAGACACAGTGATGCTTTCAATAAAACCTAATCCAGATTTGTCAGAAGGAGTCTTTTGAACACTCAGCATTTGATCAAGTTTAGAACTAGCAGATCTAGCAACATATAAATCATGTTCCAAAGTTTTAACTTTATCAAGGAAGAGCATATTTTCAGATTTCACATTGTTCAAAAGATCATTAGCATCAAAAAATTTAACAAGCAAATTCTTCTTTTCAAGCTCAAGAGATTCAATTTTCTTCCAGCCAAGTTCAACATTCATAGTATCCTTTGCAGCAACTTTGCAAAATTTATTATAGGCCTCTTAAAGATCTGCATCCTCAAAGAGTTCCCCATCAGAAGGGTTTTCTTCAACAGATACGCTTTCATTGACTACAGCAGTAGCGGTGAAAGAATGAAGTTTCCATCCTCGTTACATCCAGACTCATCATCAGAAATCTCATTATCACTAAGGGTTACAGCCATAGCTTTACCCTTAGACCTCGAGAATGTAGGACATTTAGATTTAACATGATCATACCCTTGACATCCAAAACATTGAGAACCCAAAGAATTATTGAAAGATTGACCAACAGTTTCTCTAGGTTTTTTAGTGTTGCTAACCTTTATGGGATCATTCTTCCTAAAATTTCTAGGTTCAGCAGTGTTTGTATTTCTTGCCTTTTTGTTATTGTTCCTAAGAAAATTTCTAAAGTTCTTGGCAAGGTATGCAATCTCTATAGCAGAGAGTTCATCATCAAATCCACTAACCTCAACATCATCAACCGACTTAAGAGCCATTGACTTGGATTTGCTAGCTTTGGGTAGGTCTAACTCATAGGACTGAAGAGATCCTACAAGCTCATCAACAGGGATGGAGTCCACATCCTTACTTTTAGTAATAGCAGTCACTTTGGGCCTAAAGTCCTCAGTCAAGGATCTAAGAATCTTCCTAACAATTTGAGGTTGATCATTGTTAGGACATATGTGTTCACATGTTAAGAACATATGTCATATTTTATGTAAATTGGCTAATCCTTTGACAAAATGCACTCTACTTGTAATTGGGTAGTTCTAGGTGTTTTTAATACTTCAAGAAACAAGGTTTCAAGATCAAGTATTGAAGTCATCAAGTTTGTCCAAGAAAAAGCAAGTTGAAGTGCTCAGATTTTAAAGCTCGACACCTGCTCGACACCTACCTCGACACCTGCTATCTGTCGAGAATTAAAAAGTCAGATTTCTGTTCTGATTTTCTTGGGATCCGTGAATGTGTTTTTGGGCTTTCTTTTCTTCTAACCCTAAACATATTTAAGGAGTGTTTTAAGAGCCGTCAACATAGACACAAGTTGCATAAGCATTGAGCAATCCTTGTTCAAGCAAATTGTGATCTAAGACGAAGTTCTTGACCTAGTTCATCTTCTTCAAGAAGTTGCTGTGTATTTTGCACCGTAGGGTTTTGTAACCAAGCATCTTCCTGATCTTCATTGCATAGGATGATCTGAAGAACTTTGCAGCCAACCTCTCTTCCTAAAGTTGGTGTTTGAAGTCGCGTACTGGGATCCGCGCATCTGGTTAGTCACGTACTTGAGAGCCGTGCATCAAAAGGGGGAACTGTCGCTACAGTTCAAGTCCAATTGGGTATTGGGGTGAGGGTTCAACTGTAGGTTGGTAAGGTACTTGGGATTCCTTATTTGTAACCGCTTGATTTGATAATAGTGGAGTTTCGGGAGTGGTGACCTGAAAATCACCCGGTGGGGTTTTTGCCGTTAGGGTTTTCCCCATTCGTGAACAAATCACCGAGTTATTTATTTTTCCGCTGCATATTTAGTTTTGGTGATTTGTTTGTGCTGCCACGCGTTTGCATGATAAATTGATTAATTAATAACTTGACTAAATTAATTAATTAGTTTAAATCACAAGGGGTCATTCAATTTGTGGCCTATCAAGTGGTATCAGAGCAGGCACACTCTGATTAGGTTTAATCTTTGCTGTGATTGATCCATTGACCCCTGTTTGTCATGGATAGAGGACAATCTCTTATTATACCTCCTTTATTTGATGGGACTAACTATGCCTACTGGAAAGTGCGCATGAGAGTTTTTTTGCAGTTCTTAGATGAGAAGGTGTGGCAAGCAGTTGAGATTGGCTGGACCAAGCCAATAGAAGCGCCGGCCGATTGGGATGAAGCCAAGATCAAGGCGGCAAACTTCAACAGCAGAGCGTTGAATGCCTTATTTAGCGCAGTCACCAATGAGGAGTTCAAGAAGATATCCTCAACAGAAACTGCCAAGGAGGCGTGGACCATCCTCCAGACAACCTATGAAGGAACAAAGGCTGTCAAAGATTCAAAGCTACAGAGGCTCACTACTAGCTTTGAAGAAATTAAGATGGAGGAGGATGAGTCGTTCGATGAGTTCTATGCCAAGCTTAAAGACATAGTGAACTCAGCCTTCAATCTTGGGGAAACCATCCCTGAACCCAAGGTTGTAAGGAAGGTGCTCAGATCTCTACCTGAGAGATTTCATGCCAAGATTACGGAAATAGAAGAATCAAAGGACATTGATAAAATTCCTTTGACTGAGTTGGTTGGGAACTTGCAAACCTACGAGCTAGGGTTATCAAGAATAAGCAAGTCAAGCAAGGGCAAGAGCATGGCCGTGAAGGCAAAGAGCAGTGATACAGATGAGTCTTCCGATGATGAAGATTCCAAGATGAAGTCCTACATTACAAGGCAGTTCAAGAAGTTTATGAAGAATGCCAATGGGAGGAGCTTCGACAAGGACCGAAGGCAATCCAGTTCTTCTCAGTTCAAGAGCCAAGACAAAGGAAGGAAGGATGCCAAGGATGGCGGTCAGTACACTGTTCCGGCAGGACCAAAGTGTTTTGGGTGTCATGGGTTTGGACACATGAAGAATGAGTGTCCTACATATCTGAAGAGCATTGGAAAGAGCAAGGCTCTTGCTGCAACCCTGAGTGACACTGAGCCTGAAGATGATTCCGACAATGAGGATGACGGAATTCTAAATGCCTTCACTGCCTCAGTCAATTCTACTGAAGGGATTGTTGAGGAAGAAGAAGAAGAAGAATTGGTGGACACTGAATGTGAGAAGATGGATGACAAAGATGATATCCATTCAGCCTATGAGAAGTTTTACAAGCTCTCTGAAAAGCATGAGAATTTATACAGGCTGGCCACCAAGAAGGTCAGTGATGTGGAACTTGATAGAGAAGAATTGTCCACAAAGTTTGATGAGGCTAATCAAACTATTGGAGCGCTGAGGTTTGAAAACAACTTCCTGGCTGAGAAGACCAAGAAGCTTGAAGCAGAACTGTTTCAAGTCAGAGCTCAACTGGAGAGGACTTCAAGTGCAAAACTTGATGAGATGCTCAGCAACCAGAAATCTGCTTCAGATCGAACAGGTTTAGGGTATGGTCTTTCTTTCTCTAACTCCGCTTCTACTAGTTCTACTGTTTTTGTTCCTCCTGCTAATACTGTTAAAATTGAGAACATTGATGATAAAACTGAATTAGCTAGTGAGAACATAGACAAGGGTAAATCCATCTTAGGAGCACCCCCTAAGTTAGATAAGAAAGATGCTAAAATCCCTAGGGATAAGAAGGCTAACTCTCAAAAGCCTAAACAAAAGAAGCAGCATCTCTGTTATCATTGTGGAGCTGCCGGTCATACTCGACCAAATTGCTACAAGTGGCTAGCCACCCAACAGAGCAACAGTATGACAGCATCTGGAAGCCAAAATCAGCTTCAATCCTCTCTTGCTCATCTTGGAGATCTTCTGAAAGCCATCATGTTCCTTTCGAACTTGAACGGTTTCAATTCTTCCCCCTCACCGCCGGTTCAAGGATTTAATCAAAGGAAAGGCTCTTCCAAGGTGTGGAAGAAAAAGGACTCAAAGTGATTTCATCACTTTCTTTTCCCTTCTTGTTTTTCTTGTGTGTTGCATTGCTTGTTTGTTTTGCATTTTTATTGAGTCAGTCTAGTTTTATGCATTGTTTTGCTTTGTTAACATGTTTTTGTGTGTTTACTTTCAGTTTTGTTTATTTTTTGTTTTGATATAAAATAAAATAAAAATTGAAAAATTGAAAAATACAAAAACAGTGTGTGTTTTGTGTACTTTGGTACTTGTGTACCTTGGATGGCCAATGAAACAAAGTTTTCTAAACTTTGTATCTCTTGTAGCTTAGATGAGCATCTTTATGCACAACTAAGCAAGTGAGCTTTGTGGCTCATGTTTTGATGAGTAAGATTAGGTTATTTCTTAGACTTAACACTCATATCAAGCTTTTTGACGGGTAGGACTAGAAAATCCTAAAGAGAAAGGCATAAATAACCATCTCACCACTGTTGCCCGCCAATCATTAATGACATCTGTATGCTTCAGCATAGCAAAAGTGTGATGTCAATGACATTTATGTCCTTAGGCATAGCAAAATTGAAATGTCAAATATCAATGGGTATTTCTTTTCTTTCTCATAAGCCCATGTATGATATGCTTAAAAAGAAAATATGCAAAGAAATAAAAAGCAAAAAGATTAAAATGCTTGAAAATGGTTGCAAGCGTGTATTCTAGGAGATGTGGGAGTTATAGGATGTACCTCGAAGGTGATAGTCCCCATCAAACAGTTATGATTGTGTGTGAGTTAAAGTTATTTTCTCATATCTCAGATCGTCATAACATGTACACACATATGCAATCTTGCGATGTTTTTCACACACAACACGCAATATTCTTTGCTACTTTTGATACATGTGCAGGTACAATGTGATTTGGCCATCACAAAGGTTTTACATGTGCTTTTGTATGCTTACTAAACTATTATGACTTATTTTTGAAATATAAAATTTGTTAGACTTATTTAGTGTGTGTGTGAGTTTTTGGGAGATCCATGTGCTTAAATTTTCATTGAGAGATGATTTTGAGAGCTTTTTATGTTGATTGGATCATGGTTGAGGTGTTTGTCTTGATTGCATTCATGTCTGTGTTTTTCACTTCTCGAAAAACTGCTTTTCACTGCTGGCTCGACACCTCCTCGATACCTCCTCGATACCTGATCATCTGTCGAGCTTCTCAAGCCTTTTTCTTATCGCAATCTCGACACATCCTCGACACCTGGTGGATCGATCGAGATCTTCTCTGTCTCCTCGATACCTTCTCGACACCTAGTCGATCGATCGAGCTTCAGGTATCAGTTCAGCTGTTCTTACCTCGATACCTCCTCGACACCTTCAGCTGTCAAAGGCCAATTTCCTCGACACCTTTCTCGACAGCATCCTCGATACCTCTCGACACCTCAGCTGTCGAGATTTACTGAGTTGCCTATTTAAGCTCCTGTCGCGATTTCTCTCTCATTTCTCGATCTCTCTTCGATCTGTCCGAGGCTGTTCAACTTCCCAATCCACTTTTCTTCACTCCAATCTCCATCCCAAGTGATTTTCGGCCTTCCTTGCTTCAAATCAAGTGGTATGATCTTCTTTTCCATTCCTTTTCATGCATTTCATGGTTTGAATCTTAGGTTTTGGGATTTTTTTGAAAACTTTGGGGTTTTTCAAAATCAATGAGTTTTTATTGAAATTTTGGGTTGGGTTTTCAATAAAAATTTTTTAAAATGTCATACATTGCATTCCATGTGCATTAGAATGATATTTTCATGCATTTAGATGTGTGTTTCTTCTATGTGTGCTGATAGGTTTGGATTGGGCTGAGCCCATGATGCTTTTTATGTTTGCATGTCACATGACCATGCATTCCCATGCATACGTACATTTTGTTCAAGATATTGTCATATTTGAACTGTTTGGGATTTTTCTGATTGTCTCCCTCTCTATCTCTTTTCTCATTCTTTTACGTTAGTAGTGTCTATGGCACCCAAATGTAAATCCACTCCTGCTCGGAACCCTCTGCGTTCTGGAGCTTCCTCTTCTTCTGATACTGCTCCTCATACTCTTCGGTTCCGTGATGGAGATGCCCAAAAGGCATTTACTGAGAACTTTTCTAGACGAGGTGTTCATTCGGAACGCCACGTCATTTTGGCGGACTTCGCCGACACTGACCTTCCCTCTGTCATTCACAGTAGGGGATGGGAGTCACTGTGTGACGTCCCGGTCACTTGTCCTCTCGTACTGATTCAGGAGTTTTACTCCAACATGTACGGGATTGATCGTTCAGTACCTCTCTTTCATACTCGCGTTCGAGGTACGCGTATTGCTGTCACATCGCAGCTGGTTGCGGATGTGCTTAGAGTCCCTAGGATAGAGTTTCCTGACTATCCTACATGTGAGCGACTGAGGACTGTGTCCAAGGATGAGCTCATTTCTGCTTTTTGTGAGCGCCCTTCTGAGTGGGGTGAGCATCAGTACACATCATGTAGACCTTTTGCTAAAGGTCCTAGGTTCCTTAACATGGTGATGACTTTTGTACTTCATCCTCTCTCTCACTATAACTCTATCACAGAGCCTCGTGCTCGTTTCTTGCTATCTCTACTTGAGCATCTTACGATAGATTTTCCTTCTCACTTCATTTTCTCTATCATAGATGTTCATTTAGATGCGGCATCCCGTGATAAGCTCATCTTTCCTTTCGCTATCACGAGGATACTACGCCATTTTTCCATCCCTTTCCCTGTGTCCGACCACTTCACACACATATCTGCCATAGATGCCGCTACCGTAAAACGTAGTGAGGCACAGTTCAGGTCGAGACAGCCGGATTCCACTCCGCCCTCCCGTTCGGCTCCATCCAGATCTGCTCCATCTACATCGACTCCTCTTCCTTCTTCAGGCGATGTATCTCTTGGAGATATCATGGCGCAGCTGCAGCGCATGGATGCTCGCCTTGATACACTCATCACTGAGTTGTATCAGGTGAACATTCGTGTTGGTCGTATTGCACGACGGCAGGCGACCATGGGTGGTTTTGCTTCTGAGGCTTCTCCTCCACCACCTCCTCCAGTTACTTCAGATTCTGATGCTGAGGATGATGATGATGATGGTGATGACGATGATGCTTCGGATGATGATGATGGAGATGCTAGCTCTACTGATGAGATGTCTACATGACACTCTACCCTTTGTCATTCGTGACAAAAAGGGGGAGTAGTTTTGGATTATGAGAGTAGTCATCTTAGGGGGAGAGTTAGTATAGGACATTTTTCATAGGGGGAGTGTTCATATTTTTGAGGGATGTAGTGAGGTTTTGATGTATCTTTTCTTTTCTAGTCTTATTAGATACATTGGTCTTGTATATCAGTTTTACATACATTGCACTTATCTTTCTATATATGTGGATGTATGTTTTTCTTTCACCTATCTCTTTATGTGTTGTTTCTTTTCTTTCTTTATACACATGTTCTTTATATTTGTATGCAATCTAATTATTTCTGTTTCACACAAGATGCCTTGATGAGTTTTGTTTAAAAGTGTTTCAGAAATACAGGTTGTCAAAGTCTACTTGCCATAAACTCTCTTCTTGCAAAGTTTTTCAAGAGTTTGTGTTAGGATAGATTTTATTGTATTCAATAAGTGAATATGAGTTGAGTGATTTATGACTTCTCTCATATGTTCATTTGTTTGTTGTGGTTTTGTCACGGATTGCCAAAGGGGGAGATTGTTAGGACATATGTGTTCACATGTTAAGAACATATGTCATATTTTATGTAAATTGGCTAATCCTTTGACAAAACGCACTCTACTTGTAATTGGGTAGTTCTAGGTGTTTTTAATACTTCAAGAAACAAGGTTTCAAGATCAAGTATTGAAGTCATCAAGTTTGTCCAAGAAAAAGCAAGTTGAAGTGCTCAGATTTTAAAGCTCGACACCTGCTCGACACCTACCTCGACACCTGCTATCTGTCGAGAATTAAAAAGTCAGATTTCTGTTCTGATTTTCTTGGGATCCGTGAATGTGTTTTTGGGCTTTCTTTTCTTCTAACCCTAAACATATTTAAGGAGTGTTTTAAGAGCTGTCAACATAGACATAAGTTGCATAAGCATTGAGCAATCCTTGTTCAAGCAAATTGTGATCTAAGACGAAGTTCTTGACCTAGTTCATCTTCTTCAAGAAGTTGCTGTGTATTTTGCACCGTAGGGTTTTGTAACCAAGCATCTTCCTAATCTTCATTGCATAGGATGATCTGAAGAACTTTGCAGCCAACCTCTCTTCCTAAAGTTGGTGTTTGAAGTCGCGTACTAGGATCCGCGCATCTGGTTAGTCACGTACTTGGGAGCCGTGCATCAAAAGGGGGAACTGTCACTACAGATCAATTCCAATTGGGTATTAGGGTAAGGGTTCAACTGTAGGTTGGTAAGGTACTTGGGATTCCTTATTTGTAACCGCTTGATTTGATAATAGTGGAGTTTCGGGAGTGGTGACCTGAAAATCACCCGGTGGGGTTTTTGCTGTTAGGGTTTTCCCCATTCGTGAACAAATCACCGAGTTATTTATTTTTCCGCTGCATATTTAGTTTTGGTGATTTGTTTGTGCTGCCACGCATTTGCATGATAAATTTATTAATTAATAACTTGATTAAATTAATTAATTAGTTTAAATTACAAGGGGTCATTCAATTTGTGGCCTATCAATCATAGATTTCACCCAGATTAAAAGAAAAATTAACAATATCATTCAGTTTAGCATAGAATTCATCATTAGACATCCTAATGCTTTCAAATCTTGAAGTTAATTGCTGCAGTTTATTAATCTTAACTGCCTTTGTGCCTTCATGCACAGTCTAGAGGATTTTCCAAGCAGTATGAGCAATCTCAACATTAGAGATTCTCTTGAATTACTCCAAAGAAACAGCGTTAAAGATGGCATTCATAGCTTTGCTATTGAACCCAGCTGCTTCTTTTTGAGAAGTCTGCCACTCACTCATAGGAGTAGTGGGTTTCTCCCATCCGTACTTAACGGAATTCCAAACCCTCTCATCAATAGATTTCAGGAATGCTTTCATCCTTACTTTCTAGTAAGCATAGTTATTTCCATCGAAATGAGGAGGAATAACTAGAGAGTATCTGTGTTCCATGACAACAGGGGTCAACGATGAGCTCAGAGATCAAAAGATCTACGACAAAAAAGCTACCTGCTCTGATACCACTTGAACAGTTTTAGACCCCTTAAAACACAACAATTGGATTAACCTAGTTTATTAGCCAAGTGATTAACTTAGTCAAATTATGCAAATCTAGGTTAACACAATCAAATAATCATATCAAGAGATAAAGCAGCGGAAATATAAATAACACAATGATATGATGACCCAGGAAACCACACGGTAAAAACCTGGGGAGGATTTGACCTAGCTATCCTCAAGGTAAACTTGAATCCACTATTTGAAAGAATCGAAGTTCATACAAAAGGACTTACAAGCTCCCCGCTTGACTTCCTAATGCTACCCACCAGTAGAACTTACTGACGCGACCACGTACAAACTTCGAATCCACGGACTCCTTCTTTCTTGGATTCTCCATAAGATACAAGCACCCCCGCTTGTGTTTCATTAAGCCCCAATGGCAGCAACTGAGTTGATCATCAAGATGTTGAAAATAATCTCTACCTTGAAAACCTTAAGTTTATGTGAAGGAAAGCTCTTCAATGATCTCACAAGAGATTCACACAAACAGCAAAGTATGAGCAACAATACACTCAGAGCAACTCTCAAAAACGTGGTTAGGGTTTTGCCTTATATGCCTAAGGCAAAAACATAAAACCCTAAACATTTAATGAGTTAGGGCTGAGTTGAAAAATTCTGCAGAAAAACATTCTAGCCGACTTTCGATCGATCGAGTCTATCTTTCGATCAATCAAGCCAGGCCGAAATGCACCAATACATCTGCATCTACTCGATTCCAACTTTACATGAATTACACAACTTTGAGCAAGCCTAAACAAGACTAAACATATTGTTTTGATCATGGTTTACCAACATTACACATTAGAGTTCTAAATACAACAAATCCTAAGTCTTTAGAACCTAACAAAAAATCTGTTTTCAAAAGTAAGAAACTGTTTTTTTTTTAAAAAAGTTGTTTTAAAAAACTGCTTTTCTAAAATTGTTTTGAAAGAAGTGCTAAATCTTAAAACTCGACAGATAGCATCTTTCGAGGTTTAAGAGGCAGCTTTTGCCTAATGCTTGACAGCTACTCGATAGATAACCTATCTATCGAAATTTACAAAAATCAGTTTTTTAGATCTGATTTCATACCAATCCGTGTATACATGTTTAGGCTTTCTTTTCTCACAACCCAAACATATATGAGGATTATTTAAGGACCTTCAGAGCTGATGCAAGTGAGTGCAACTTGATGCAAAGGTTTTTCACCAGCATATTCTGACCGGAGACAATTTTCCTTAGTTTATATTTCTCTTCAAGAAGCTGCTGCATTGTATGTTGTAGGGTTTTGTAACTACTGAGCTTTGTGATCTTCATCATTTTGATAAACTGAAGAACTTTGCAGCCAACATCCTTCTCAAGTTGGTGGTTAGTCATGTACTTGGATTTGTGCATCGATTGTTTAGTCATGTATTGGGAGCCGTGCATTGAAAAGGAGAGATTGTCACTACATAACAGGTCCAATTGGCTATTGGGGTAAGAGTTCAATTGTAAGTTGGTATAAGGAACTGGGATTCTTTTACTTGTAACCATTTGTTGTGATAATTGTAGATCTTGGGAGTGATGAACTTAAAATCACCCGGTGGGGTTTTTGCCTTAGAGGTTTTCCTTATTCGTAAAAAAATCTCCTTGTTAACTTTATTTTTCGCTACATATTAACTTAGTTGGTGATTTGTTTGTGCTACCACGCGTATTGCATGTTATTTAACTTAAGTAATTCACTTGGCTAATTAATTAGTTAATTTATCACAAGAGGTCAATACATTTTTGGCCTATCAGTTCAAAACCCTAACCCAGAAACGAACAAGGTAGAAAATAAAGCATGAACTAAAATCATAATTCTAACAATAAAACATGCTTTTTAAGCATACAAAAACTTAAACCTAACCTAGAAAAGCATATTAAAATATATTTTAACAAACAAGACAAGCAAACAGGAAAAAGAAAAGGTCCCAACCTTGATTTTGACCGTTCCCCTCAGTCAAGTTTATTCACAAACCAATAAAAAAGAGGCTAGCAACGTTAAACTAAAAGGATTAGGGACAGAAAAGGTTCCAATCAAATAAAATTGACTTGAGGGTGTTTTGTAAAAAAACTCCCTTTTGGTTCACTATTTTCTAGTGAATATTAGGTTTTTCCGGTGGGATTTCTGTGTGTTTTGAAAAAGTACCATGTAAGGCTTTATATAGTGGAAAAAAAAAGGGTTTGGAGCAGCTCCCAAACGATGTGGGATTTATTCAAAACCTCAGCCATTACTGCAAAAAACTTGTCTTTCTTATGCTTTTGAAACCCTAGTTACGTACACAAGATTGTGCCTGCATACACAAGATTTGGCCCACGTATGCAAGCCACTGCCCACATATGTGGGTCGAGAACCACTTTGGTCATTTTATTTCCAAAAATAGATTTTTGCTCATTTAAAAGGTTATATTTTCCATTTTAACACTCCTCAAATCAATTTAATATTTGATTGGGCTCTAAACTGGCCTTGGGCCTTAGAGTTTGAGCATTATTAGGGAACAGGAGCCCGAATCGTAAGGGGTACAAAATGTGGTGTCTACATTAAGAAGTAGTGCTCTTGCTCTCTTTTTCCTTTCTTTGGTCTTAGGGCCTTGGATTTGATGTTTTAAGAGTGTAGATGTAGCTTTTTAGCTACTATCTACACCCTTTGCTTTCTAGCATGGTTATTGCTTTATCTTGCTTCCTAGATGGTTTATAACTTTCTTAGCATGTCTACTTGCTTTTTCCCATGTTTTATTGCTTTGATGATGTTGGCCTAGCCTTCTTGGGCTAGGATATATCTAAATACTATGTTTGCGCTTAGATCTATATTCCTAGATGCTTTTTGCTATGTCTATTCCTAGATCTATATGCTGAGGTGTTTTTTCCTATGTCTATGCATAGATCTATATGTTTATGTGCTCCTTGTCATGTTTATGCTTAGACCTATATCTTGATGTGCTCTGTGCCATGTTTATGTGTCTAGATCTACATGTTGGATGCAACGCCATGTGCTTCTATAGACTTTTCGTCTCTTGATATGTCTCTTTCTTGCATTTTGGCCCTTTATGTAGGGTGTAGATCTAGATCTTGTGGTCTAGGCCAACATCCATACACCTAGGCCTATACTAAAGGGTTTGGATCATTTCATTTATGCATGTGTTTTCTTGCTTGGTTCTATGCTTTTTATCATGTTTGTCTGCCCAGATCTAGGTTTTGCCATGCTTGGTGCCCCCTGTGGTTTTGAGCTTGCGTGGTTGCATCCGTCCCTCTTGTGGCTTGTTTGGGTGTAACAACTTGCTGATAGGCCAAAAACGTATTAACCCCTTGTGATGAATTAATTGATTAATTAGTCAAGTTTATAAATTAATCAAATTAACATGCAAAACACGTGGTAGCGTAAACAAATCACCAATTGAACTTAGTATGTAGCGGAAAAATAAATTGACATGGTGATTTGTTTACGAATGGGGACAACTTGCACAACAAAAACCTCACCGGGTGATTTTAAAGTCACCACTTCCGACAATCCACTATTATCACAACAAGCGGTTACAAGTAAATGAATCTCAATACCTTATATCAACCTATAGTTAAACCTCTACCCCAATACCTAATTAGACTTGTTTTGTAATGATAATCTCTCTTTTTCAATGCATGGCTCCCAGTACGTGACTAACCAATTTGATGTGCGGATCCCATTATGCAGCTTACTCCTTTACTTGGTTACAAAACCCAAAGGCGTACAAGAAAAGCAACAAGAACTCTTTCTTCTGTAGGAGGAGGCTAGGGTTTCAAATATATATATATATATATATATATTTATGAAGCTCTCTAGGGTTAGGGTTTTTTTTTTTTTTTTTTTGGCACCTCCTTTAAAAATGAGCTTAATGGGCTCTCCTATTCCAAATAGGTTTACACAAACCTTGGGCTTTTCCTAGTTCAATAAGGATTATACAAACCCATAAACAAATAGCCTTTTAAAATAAAAACGTTACTGGCTATAGCCTGAATCCCATAAGCTCGATAGATCGAGACATGTGTCGAGCTTTAATGAATCTGGACAGATCAAGCTTCTGCCGAGGAGGTATCGAGATCTGTAGATTGCACTTTTCTTGAACAGTTCTTGAGTAATCTTCATGTTTTCAATTTAACCACTTGTAATGATCATCTTGAACCTATTTAGATTTACCCAAATACAAGTAAAGTGCATTTTGTCAAAGGATATGCCAATTACATAAAAATATGTCCCTAACAATCTCCCCCTTTGGCAATCCGTGACAAAACTACAAGAGTACATTGAATGTCCTAGAATACATTCTACTCAAGATTACAGAATAAATAAACCTAGTCTAAAAGATATGAACCTTGGAAGTTGTTGCAAGAAGAAAGTTTGGAATCTTGACTTGGCTTTAACTTGTCTTTCCTGAAAAGCACTAAAGAAAACACATCAAGGTACCATGTGGAAAATAATGACAAGTTAAATAAACAAGAAACATGTGTATAAAGAGCAAAAAGAAACAACACATGTGAGATAAAGAGCGAAACACATACATCATCATCAAATATAGAAACAACACATGATGTATGTAAATGGTTACAAAACCAGAAGATACACAACACAAAAAAATATATCAAAATCAATGTGTATTAAACTAATTCTTCCCTTAAGTTAGTTACATAAAAAACTTTCTTCCCTTTAACATGAAGTTCTCCCCGTAAGTCTGTTACTCCCACTAAAGAAAGACATTCAATTCTCAAATTTCTCCTTCTTTTTGACACGATTGTCAAAGGCATAAAGGCCAAAAGACTTGACAGGAGACAGACTTAAAAATTAACATAGAGGGGACGAAGAGAACAAGGAACCATAGACCTACAAGAAAAAGAAAAACAAGATGCTATGGACACAAAGATAAGAGAAACATGCAAACCATGTGAAAAACAATGCATGTAGGAGGATCTCGATGGATCGAGAGGTGTTGAGCAGACCTCGATGGATCGAATAGCTTTCGAGCAGCTATCAAGGAGAAAGGAGATTTCTCGATCGATCCACCTAGTTATCGAG
Organism: Quercus glauca; assembly: GCA_023736055.1. NCBI lineage: Eukaryota > Viridiplantae > Streptophyta > Magnoliopsida > Fagales > Fagaceae > Quercus > Quercus glauca. Next base: position 80,234,579 of record CM043318.1, on the reverse strand, counting down.
AGGTGTTGAGATTGCGATGAAAAACAATAGATGAACTTAATAGATAAGCTAGGTGTCGAGAAGGTGTCGAATAGGTGTCGAGATTACTTAAAAATAGTTTTTCAAGAAGGAAAAAACACAAATATGAATGCAATCAAGTATGCAACACAACCAAGGATCCAAATAACATTTTAACATCTCAAAAAATCTCTTAACAATAAAAATGTTAAGTACATAGATCCCAAAATACACACACACACACACACACACACACACTAAACAAGTCTAACCAATTTTATATTTCAAAAAAATAAGTCAAGACAGTTTAGTGAGCATACATTAACACATGTAAACCTTGTGATGACCAAATCACATTGTACCTACACATGTATCAAGAGTAACAAAGAATATTGCGTGTTTTGTGTAAAAACATCGCAAGATTGCATAAGTGTGTACATGTTATGACGATTTGAGATATGAGAAAATCACTTTAACTCACACACAATCATAACTGTTTAATGAGGACTATCACCTTTGAGGTACATCTTATAACTCCCACATCTCCTAGAATACACGCTTGCAATCATATTTAAAAGCATTTTGATCTTTTTGCTTTTTATTTTTCTTTGCATTTTTTTTAAGCAAATCATGCATGGGCATATAAGAGATAGAAAAGAAATACCCAATGATGTTAAGCATTTGACATTCCAATTTTGCTATGTTGAAGCATACAAATGTCATTGACATTGCACTTTTGCTATGCCAAAACGTACATATGTCATTTAATGATTGGCGGGCAACAGTGGTGAGATGGTTATTTATGCCTTTCTGTTAGGATTTTCTAGTCCTTCTTGCCAAAAAGAGTGATACGAGTGTTAAGTAAAAGAGATCACTTAACCTTACTCATCACAAACACGAGCCACAAAAATCACTTGCTTAGTTGTGCATAGAGATGCTCATCTAAACTACAAAAGAGACAAAGTTTAGAAAACTTTCTTTCAATGGCCATTCAAGGTACACAAGTACCAATGTACACAAAACACACACTATTTTTGTATTTTTCTGATTTTTCAAATTTTTATTTTTAAATTTTTAAAACAAAATGAAATAAAAACTAAACAACCAAACAAAAAGCAGATAAAAAATATGTAGATGCATGAAAGCATGAAAGAAAAATGCAGATGCATGAAAGCATACTTCCAAAAGCAGATAAGAAATCAAGTAAAAAGAGTCCAACTTTAGATAGAAAGAACTAAAGCAAAGGACAAACAGAAAGACAATTAAGACATAGGATCTTTTATCACCCACATAGCACAAGTCTTTGGCCATGAAGATGAAAAGGCACGTGTCCTAGTATGACTACTAAAGGACATAGAGGAATTAGAATTCCCCTAAAATTGAGTTAAAAAACTCAAAGCTTTTAATAGCTCACCAAGAATAGGTACAGAGCCTTTAAACAAAGAATAAGACCTACTAGACACTTACTTATGAGGAAACAACTTCAAACAATTAGGACTAGTGTGTCCAAAAACACCATAATGGTGACAAACATGAGCAATTTTAGAGCAACTCGGTTTCCTGGAAGGAGGTCTAGCCTTGGAGGTTGATAGACACCTTAACTTAGGACAATTTGGCCTAATATGACCAACAATATGACAATGATGACAAGTGGGGACAAAAATAGAATTTTTATTCAACCTAGGAGGAGTTTATACATAGGTTTAGAAACTTCAGTGTTAACATAAGATATTTTACCTTTGTCTATCCTAGCAAAGTTAGCCTTCAACTCTTCATTATTCCTTTTAAATGGAGGAATATAAAAATATTTTTCTTTTGAGTTAGGCTCAACAACAAGTTTGACACTAATTAATTTTTCAACTTCAGTTTTGAATTCAACTAGTTGCTCTTCCAAACTCTTAATTTTGTCCACTTGAGATGAAATTTGATTTTTAAAATTCTCATTCAAATTATTGGCTTCATCCAATTTCGCAATCAAATCATCTTTTTCAAGCTTGACCTTTTTAAATTTAGCTTTTAATTTTGTAGAACTTTTAAGAGATCTCATACAAAAATTATAAAGCTTACAATAAGCATCTTGAATATCATCATCATCATTCAACACAAGATAATTCAAATCAAAACAATCAAGAGTTTCCATGACAACAGGGGTCAATGGATCATATAGCAAAGATTAACCCTAATCAAAGTGTGCGTGCTCTGATACCACTTGATAGGCCAAAAATGTCTTGACCCCTTGTGATGAATTAATTGATTAATTAGTCAAGTTTATAAATTAATCAAATTAACATGCAAAGCACATGGTAGCACAAACAAATCACCAATTAAACTAAGTATGCAACGGAAAATAAATTGACAGTGTGATTTGTTTACAAATGGGGAAAACGTACATGGCAAAAATCCAACTGGGTGATTTTAAGGTCATCACACCCGAGAATCCACTATTATCACAAGTAGTTATAAATAAAGGAAATCCAGTACCTTATACCAACTTACAGTTGAACCCTTACCCCAATATGCAATTGGACTTATTCTGTAGTGACAATCTCTCATTTTCAATGCACGGCTCCCAGTACTGACTAACCAATCTGATGCGCGGATCCCAGTACGCAGCTTACTCCTTTGCACGAATTCCAGTACATGACTAACTCCACAACAACCCTCTGATTGTTATAGTTGATTTGCAGCAGCTTCACATAGAAACACCAATAAGATCTTCAATGTTGGTGTAAGAGACTTGAACCCAAAGGCGTACAAGAAACGCAGCAAGAACTCTTTCTTCTATAGGAGGAGGCTAGGGTTTTAGAGAAAAAAAGAAAAAAAACTTATGAAGCTCTCTAGGGTTAGGTTTTTTTCTTTTTCCACCTCCTTTAAATAGGAGCATAATGGGCTCTCCTATTCTAAATAGGTTTACACAAACCTTGGGCTTTCCTAGTCCAATAAGGATTATACAAACCCATAAACAAATAGCCTTTTAGAATAAAAACATTGCTAGCTATAGTCTGAATCCCGTAAGCTCAATAGATTAAGACATGTGTTGAGCTTTAATGAATCTCAACAGATTAAGCTTCTGTCGATGAGGTATTGAGATCTGCAGATTGCACTTTTCTTGAACAGTTCTTGAGTAATATTCATGTCTTCAATTTAACCACTTGTAATGATCATCTTGAACCTATTTAGATTTATCCAAATACAAGTAAAGTGCGTTTTGTCAAAGGATATGTCAGTTACATAAAAATATGTCCCTAACACTTGCAAGAACACATCCTCATGATGTTGGTTTGCTTGATGCATGCCCTTTCTCTGCTTTGTGTGATGATATGCTTGACTTGCTTGATTTGAGCCACCTGTTTGGCTCTCCTTTTCTCTTTGCATCTTTGCGCACTTGCCTATATGTTCATGTAGGAGTCCTTGTGCTTGCTTGTGTCATCAAGCTTAATTCCTACTATCTCGTGTGGGTTCACACTTGTCTTTGATACACAATACCCCAACTACCTTTCAGGAATTTCGCTTGATGGCACGTGTGTCGTCTATACTCCAATTCAATAGAACTATGGACACCCAATCTAAAGCTACATTTGTCTTCCTAAGACACCCCTTTTTGTCTAATTCATGCTTGTTTAGGCCTTCGTGGGCTTAACATGCTTGTTTGCTGCCGTTTGACTCTCTTTGTCAGTATGTCTCTTTGTATGCTTTCTTTACCTTTTGGCTATCTTTTTTGCTTGTCTGTTGGCTTGTTCTTTTTTTGTTGCATGTACACGCTTGGTGCGAGGATGCTTGGAGTGAGGGTGCGAGCTCCTAGGTGCGAGCAAAAAAGGAAGGGGTGCAAGCAAGAAGGTGTAAACCCAAACAGGACAATGTTCAGTGGATTAGAATGTTTAGCCTCCCCACTTAGCCACTTCTTTAGAGCCTTGTATTAGGATTCTCATCCTTGTATCCAGTTTTAGGCCGCATTCTTAGGGTATGGCAATGTTTGTTTTATATTTCCTGCAGTTTGTTGGGCTATACCCAAGGGATGTAGGCATGTATCATTTATCTTTCCTGCACTTTACTTGGGCCACGTTCCTTGGGTATGGCAACGTCTGATCATGCACTCTGTATGATGGACTCTCGTGGCTAAGAGAGTGGCCCTCTCTAGCCATGAGTGCTCTTAACCTTGTAGTGTGGGTATGTGCTTAAGGCAATTACTATAGGTGCATATTCATGTTATATTGTGTGCATGATCATCGTGGTGTGATTGTCTCGATCCGTGTCACCTAAGTGACATCAGTTTTCCCATGTATGCGATAAGCATCAATATGCTTGATGCTTTGAAGGGCTCTAGCTCATCTTGGCACAAGCATGTTTGTACATACCGTATACATAGGCATGAAACCCTACCTCACCAAACACGAAACTCTGCCGAATTTTTGCCATAAAAATGGGGCACCTTTGTTGCTATATTCTTACAACAAAAGCTTGGTGGGAATAGTGTTTGTGTGCTATGACACACCTGAAGCGAAGTGCTGCTAGATTTTAGCCACAAAAACAAGGCGAAATGCTACCAGATTTTCGTCATGGAAATTTGTCACCAATTCCAAACACACTAGGGAAGTATTGATCAAGCCCACACCTTTTCTGAAACCAAACCCGAGAGTCCAATTCATTTAAAGCCCCAAAAGCTAATGTCAATAGCTCATTTTTAATTGTCAATGTACAAAAATTACAATTTTATCAAAACAAAGGATTGTCCTTGGGCAGGCATTGAGGGGTGCCTAATACCTTCCCCACACGTAACGAGACTTCTGAGCTCAAGAATCAGCCTTTTTCTTAGCCTAGGATTAGTAATAAAATCAAATAGAGTTAGGTGACCAATCACGCCTTAGAAAAAATCCAATGATTGGTGGCAACTTCAATTACCTTTGGTAACCTGATTAAAATTCACTCATTTTCCAGTCACACACCAAAGGTATACTCTTTTTGCACAGCACCCAAGCTCCTGAGCCTACAACTCCACGGGCGCACAAGAGCATTGTTGCCATGGGTGGTCGAACTTACAAGTATATTGTTTGCAAAAATATTTTCAAAAAAATCAAAATGCCAAGAATTCTATTTCTTCATAAAAAAAACTAATGTTTAAAATAAATTAAAATGAGGTACTATCTTCAGATAGGCATTGTGGGGTGCCTAATACCTTCCCCACATGTAACCAAACTTCTAAGTCCAAGATCTTTGGTTCAAAAACTTTTGGTTTACTATAATTAATGAACCTTTAAAATTTGGTTTAGTTAATGAGATGACTTAAAACGAATTAGACATTTAGGTGACTAATCACAGCTAATACAATTGGCAGCGACACCTAAAATAAAAATAAGAAAAAGGGACTTACGCACACACACACCTCACCTCAGAGACACTATCACATAAGATGTTAGGTTTTTAGACCCCTTAAAACATAACAATTGGATTAACCTAGTTTATTAGCCAAGTGATTAACTTAGTCAAATTATGCAAATCTAGGTTAACACAATCAAATAATCATAACAAGATATAAAGCAGCGGAAATATAAAGAACACAAAGATATGATCACCCAGGAAAACCAAACTGGTAAAAAACCTGGGGAGGATTTAACCTAGCTATCCTCAAGGTAAACTTGAATCCACTATATGAAAAAATCGAAGTTCATACAAAAGGACTTACAAGCACCCACGCTCGACTTCCTAATACTACCCATCAGTAGAACTTACTGACACGATCACGTGCAAGCTCCGAATCCACGGACTCCTTCTTTCTTGGATTCTCCAATCAAGTACAAGCACTCCTGCTTGTGTTTCTTTAAGCTCCAATGGCAGCAACTAAGTTGATCATCAATGTGTTGATAATATCTCTACCTTGAAAACCCTAAGTTTATGTGAAGGAAAGCTCTTCAAGGATCTCACAAGAGATTCACACAAACCGCAAAATATTAGCAACAATACAACCAGAGCAACTCTCAAAATGTGGCTAGGGTTTTGCCTTATATACCTAGGGCAAAAACATAAAACCCTAAACGTTTAATGAGATAGGGCTGAGTTGGAAATTCTGCAGAAAAACATTCTGGCCGACTTTCGATCGATTGAGTCTAACCTTCAATCGATCGAGCCAGGCCGAAATGCACTAATACATCTACAGCCTCTGAATTCCAACTTTACATGAATTACACAACTTTGAGCAAGCCTAAACAAGACTAAACATACTTTTTTGATCATGGTTTGCCAACATTACACATTAGAGTTCTAAATACATCAAATCCTAAGTTTTTAGAACCTAACAAACTCCCCCTTTGGCAATCCGTGACAAAACACAAATTAAAAGTTCAAATTTTACAAATAAAAGCCCTTTACAAAAATAATACTCATAACACAAATTCAATTCTAACTACTATCCATCAGTTGCAAGTGTAGACAGCAGCTCAATTGAATCAACCTGTATATTCCTGAAACACTCAACAAACGCATAAACGCATGTGTGATAGAAAAATAGTAAATCAATAGATATGTAAACTAACTTTCCCCTTAAGTTAGATACAACAAAAATAAAACATTCTTGTATGTTTCACACAACACATAATAAAGACATATATCAATGAATAAATCATAAATATAAATCAATAAGCAGTGAACACAAGAAACAAGAATCATATATATCAAAATAAATGTATCTCCCCCTAACATGAATAGCCTGAAAAATGATATACAAAGTGAAGCACCTAGATACAATCTAATATCTCAACTAGCTCCACAAAACAAAAGAAATACTCCCCCTAACTACAAAAACTCATCTACAAGTGACAAAACTCTACTCCCTCTTTTTGTGACGGAATGCCAAAGGACAATCACACGCCATCATCAAAAGGAGGTGGTGAGGGTGAACAAAGATGCGCTAAGTCCGCTCGCAAAGCACGTATCTCATCAAGCAAGTCCACCAAAATCTAACCATGAGCCGCCTGAACGGTCATGACAGTCTCCAAAGTACGACGTATATCGAAGTCATCCGAAGGAGGTGGAGGAACATCAGCAGTAGCAGCATCACCAACAGGATCAGCAACATCCTTACCAGCAGGACCTGTAGAAGAAGAAGGAGGAGGTGCGGTACCAGAAGGCTCAAACCTAGGGTGTTTAGAGCCAACTCAAAGATGAGCAGCCCCTTGTCTAAGAAAAGACGCACCTATGGGAGCAATAACATGTACGGGCTCAGAAGAAGGGAAATCATCTAAACCAAGATATAACAAAATCCTATGAATAAAAATAGGATGGACAAGAGCATGAGCGGAAGATGAACTCCTATAAACTTCGTTCAAAGAGCGAAAAAACAAGTGAGGAAAATTAATAGGAGCATCAGTAACAAGAGCGTACAAAAAGACACACCGCTCAAGAGGAATGGTGTGAAGATGAGAAATGGGCCATATAGAATGCCAGGCTATCCGAAGGAACAGATAGATAGTCTCAGGAAGCTCAGAAGACGTGATCTAAGGATCAGAACCCCACTAGATAGAAGACCTAATGATGTATGACATGACATCATTCAAGAGTGGAGACTTATCATACGGGTAGACAAGGTGCTGGACCAAAGGTACCCCTAGAGCATCAGCCACTACAGTAGGAGTAATGGTGTACTCTACGCCTCGTATCCAACTCTTTACCAAAGTATTGGAATTATAGATGCGGATAGAGATGTTCGTAAAGAACTCTCTAATCTGGGTAGCTGGAGGAGGAGGATCAGAAATATCCAACAGAGGTAATCAGCCCCGACGCTCAAAATTTACCCTAATGGCAGGATCAAGCTCATCTAACACAGCAGAACGCTTAGCCGAAATCTTTCCCCTAAGGTTCAGTGTCTTAAAAATCTCTTGGTTTCTCTCACTAGGAAACCTCTCACGGTCAAAAGAAGATGGGGGAGGAGAAGGTGGGGCAACAGACCTATGAGCTCTAGTCTTCCTAGGCAAGATGCTAAGGAAAGAACAAAGACACAAAGATAGAGCCAAAAGAACAAAACAAAGCATAAACCAAGGGCAAACTGCAAGTTAGCACAAAAAAAATATAGAACAAAAATCTATATGATGCATGAACAATTACAATGTCATGATACATGTTCTAATGCAGTAAAACAAAGTTCAATTTCACAAAATTGGCTTGAGCACAGAGTTTCTAATAAAAAACCCAAAATTGAAAACCACTTGTTAAGATTTTGGAAAAATTTGACTAATTGATCATCACACAAGCTAGAATATATAATATAATGATCAATTACATCAATTCAACAAGCCAATTACATCAATTGAACCCAATTTGAACAAATCCCCAATTCGGATCAATTACAAGCCTTAGAATTTTCAATTTTTTACAAATCACAAATTTGATCAAATTAAACCATCAAAATCATGTTTATATCATGTCCCAACAAAAACCCACCCAATGATCAATTTCACTTGAAAAGGCTTGAATCAACAAAAAACCCAAAAAGAAAGAGGTCTGAAAATTTCAATGAATAATGCATGAAAAATGCATGAAACATGAAAATAAAAAGAATAGGAGGGGTATAATGGACATACCGGCCTTAGAGGACAAAAACCTTGCAAAAGATTCGGAGGAAAACGACAAAAAATTGATGATTTAGCCTTGCTGAGTCGGAGAGAGAGAGAAAATGGTTTGAAACTTTTTGAAAAGTGATTTGAACAAGTCAAAGTCTGATATTTTAAAACCTGATTTGCAATATTTGATTGATCGAAAATTACATTCAATCGATCAAATCAACCCGAGACTCTTAAAAGAATTTTAAGCAAATTTTCGATCGATTGAAAAACAGAATGGATCGATCAAAACAGGAAGAGGCTCACAAATTTTTGAGAAAAAACACAATTTTTAAAAAAATATTTTGGCCATAAACTCCTCAAAGCATTAAAATTGATGAACAAAATGCATGAGTTTGGGATGAAATGCTTTTTCAAAAACCCAAGTTTTAAGCCCAGTTCTTAAAAAAATTTCAACCATTCTCCCCTTAAATTCTCAAGAAAATATATATATATATATATATATATATATATATATATATATATATATATATATATATATATATATATATATATTTTGCATAATACTCAAGGTATTTTCAAACTTGGTTGGTCAAACCAAAAACACACACAATAATATGTACAGTGTTTAGCAAAGAGTAACTTGTGTAGTGTGTGCAACTAGCAAAAGCTTGAGATACATGTGAGGTGATATATGAATAGAAATCAAACACAAAGTCTACAAAATTCATCACATAGAATTTGAAAGAGACTATCACCAAAAGAATTACATCATATAACTCCCACATCTCCTAGATCATAAGCTTGCAATCATGTAAATTTCTTGAATTTTTGCCTCATAATATACACACCAATTTTAATTATCTGATTTGGCATCAAGTCTAATAGTACACACCAATTTTAAGCATTAAGCAATTAAACCGAGGCTTCACCTTATATTCTTTTTGTGCATGTGCTACACTTTCTCGAGCACAGAATCTTAAGATATGCACTAAGGTGTTCATGATTGGCTAGTAAACAGTGGTGAGATGGTTATTTATGCCTTTCTCAAAAGGATCAAGTCCGACAGTTAAATAACATGTGACTTCAAGATTAAGACAACGTGATAAACACCATAAACATCTTTCCCACACAACATGCACTACAAAGCTTTAACTAGTCAAGTGCAATAAATAAGCTCATCAAAGCTAAACAAGGTACAAGGACATGTTATGTATAAATAAATTGACCAACCTTGTTTTCAAAAACCAAGAAAAATAATGCTGAACACAATTTGCTTTCCTTTTTTTTTTTTTTTAAGAGAAAACAAAAATAAATCTTAGAATGAAATGCATAAATGTTATGCAATGCAAATCCTAGAAATAAAACAACACAAAAACCGAAGAACAATGGTCACAAAAGAGTAGAGCAATGAAGCACAAGAACCATGTCAAAAAGACTCAATTAGATTAAGTTTTTTGCATCCAAAACCTTTTAGATGCACCACGAGCATTGGAGTTCCTATTCACGTTCGAGTGATTTCCAACTCCAAGATTGTAATAAAAGTTTAAAGCCTTTACCAATTCACCAATGAGTGCCATAGGATCTTGTGCTTGAGGCACATGCACTTTTAGCTTGTTTGCTCTCTTAGCAGCTTGAAACTTGTAACAGTTAGGATGAATGTGTCCAGACTTTCCACAAAAATGACAAACCGAAGTAGGTTTACCATGCATCTTGTCCTTAGAAAGGGTAGACTTCTTAGGTTTAGACTCTTTCAGATCAACCCTAATCTTCCTAGATGGTGAAACTTCTATAGGTTTAACAACCTCACTCACAGGGGGTTTGACAATTTCACTCATAACCTCACTCATGGAAGGTTTAAAAGAAGATGAAGGAACAAAGTTCGTGGAATGTAGTGTAGATACAAAGATGCTATCAACAAAACCTAAAGCAAATTTGTCAGAATGATACTTTTGAACACTCAACATTTGATCAAGTTTAAAACTAGCAGATCTAGCAACAGATAAATCAAGTTCTAATTTATTAACCTTATCAATCAACAGCATATTCTCAGTTTTCACATTGTTCAAAAGTTCATTAGTATCAAACAGTTTAACAAGCAAATTCTTCTTATCAAGCTCAAGAGATTCAATTTTCTTCAGGCCAAGTTCAATATTCATAGCATCCTTTGCAACAATTTTGCAAAGTTTATTATAGGCCTCTTGAAAATCTGCATCCTCAGAGAGCTCCCCATCAGAAAGGTTCTCTTCAACAGACACGCTTTCATTGACTACAGTAGTAGTAGTGAAAGCAATGAATTTCCATCCTCGTCATATCCAAACTCATCATCAGAAATCTCATTATCACTAAGGGTTACAGCCATAGCTTTACCCTTAGACCTCAAGAATGTAGGACATTCAGATTTAACATGACCATAGCTTTGACATCCAAAACATTGAGAACCCAAAGAATTATTGAAAGATTGACCTACTTTTTCTCTAGGGTTTTCAATGTTGCTAACCTTGATGGGATCATTCTTCTTAAAATTTCTAGGTTCAGCAGTGTTTGTATTTCTTGCCTCTCTGTTACTATTCCTAAGAATGTTTCTAAAGTTCTTGGCAAGGTAAGCAATCTTTGTAGCAGAGAGCTTATCATCAAATCCACCAACCTCAATATCATCAACTGACTTAAGAGACATTGACTTGTATTTGCTAGCTTTGGGTAGGTCTAGCTCATAGGACTGAAGAGATCTTACAAGCTCATCAACAAGGATGGAGTCCACATCCTTGCTCTCAGTAATGGCAGTCACTTTGGGTCTAAAGTCTTCAGTTAAAGATCTAAGAATCTTCCTAACAATTTTAGGTTGATCATAGATTTCACCCAAATTATATGCAGAATTAACAATATCATTCAGCTTATCATAGAATTCATCAAAAGTTTCATCATCAGACATCCTAATGCTTTCAAATCTAGAAGTTAATTGTTGCAATTTATTAATCTTAACTGCCTTTGTGCCTTCATGCACAGTCTAGAGGATTTTCCAAGCAGTATGAGCAACCTTAACATTAGAGATTCTCTTAAATTCCTCCATAGAAACAGCATTAAAGATGACATTCATAACTTTGCTATTGAACCCAGCTGCTTCTTTTTGAGAAGCCACTCACTCACAGGTGTAGTGGGCTTCTCCCATTCGTACTCAACGGAATTCCAAACCCTCTCATCAATAGAGTTCAGGAATGCTTTCATCCTTACTTTCCAATAAGCATAGTTATTCCCATCAAAGTGAGGAGGAACAACAAGAGAGTGTCAATGTTCCATGACAACAGGGGTCAAGGATCAGCTCAGAGATCAAAAGATCTACAACAAGAGAGCAACTTGCTCTGATACCACTTGTTAGGTTTTTAGACCCCTTAAAACACAACAATTGGATTAACCTAGTTTATTAGCCAAGCGATTAACTTATTCAAATTATGCAAATCTAGGTTAACACAATCAAATAATCTTATCAAGATATAAAAAAGCAGAAATATAAAAAAACACAAAGATAAGATCACCCAGGAAAACCAAACCGGTAAAAAACCTGGGGAAGATTTAACCTAACTATCCTTAAGGTAAACTTGAATCCACTATATGAAAGAATCGAAGTTCATACAAAAGGACTTACAAGCACCCACACTCGACTTCCTAATGCTACCCACTAGTAGAACTTACTGACACGACCACGTGCAAGCTCCGAATCCACAAACTCCTTATTTCTTGGATTCTCCAATCAAGTACAAGCACTTCTACTTGTGTGTCTTTAAACTCCAATGGTAGCAACTGAGTTGATCATCAAGGTGCTGATAATATCTCTACCTTAAAACCTTAAGTTTATGTGAAGGAAAGCTTCTCAAGGATCTCATAAGAGATTCACACAAACCACAAAATATGAGCAACAATACAACCAGAGCAACTCTCAAAACGTGGCTAGGGTTTTGCCTTATATACCTAGGGAAAAAACATAAAATCCTAAACGTTTAATGAGATAGGGCTGAGTTGGAAATTCTACAGAAAAACATTCTGGCGGACTTTCAATCGATCAAGTTTAATCTTCGATCGATCGAGCCAGGCCGAAATGCACTAATACATCTGCAGCCTCTCGATTCCAACTTTACATGAATTACACAACTTTGATCAAGTCTAAACACGACTAAACATATTGTTTTGATCATGGTTTGCTAACATTACACATTAGAGTTCTAAATACATCAAATCCTAACTCTTTAAAACCTAACATAAAAGGCACATTGCCAAGGACCCAATGTGCGATGAAACCCAAAAACAAAATTTCCCCAAAGAATTTTTTTTTTTTTTAGGGGGGGATATCCACAAGTATGTGCTTAATCACGTTATATTAACTACTCATTTTTCTCTTCATTATTTAATATGAGACTTCACTCACATGTATATACCCAATAATCGCCCCCTCATGTGTGAGTCTCTGCCTCTTTGTGGGCTTCATGACCTTTCTGTGGGCCATGAATAAGTCATATTCACTCCCCCTTACCTAATAGGCTTTTTCCCTCCCTAGTGCATCATTCCTGGATCTTCACCTATCAACCCTGCACGTTTCCTCCATGAGAACCTCACACCTTATCATTGTCTAGCACTATTAGCAATAATACTCTTTTGTTAGGCCTTTTATAAGATTGTTTGTGTGGGCTTTATGGGCTTACTTGGTGGAATATACTGTCCCTACTCTAAATATGAAAAGGACTTGCCCTGCTTCATTTGTGCAAGGGCTTCAAGTACATACACCCTATTCCCGCTCCAATTGCGAAATGAACCTCAATAACCTTGCTGCCTTTGCCCCACTCCACCATGGGCTCTAATACCACTTGTTAGGGAGATAAACAATTTGGGGAGTTTCCTTGAATAATTAATATAACATACAAAAATACACTTTAACTCAAAAAGCCTAAACCCAATAGGTATGTGCTCAATTATATTATATTAACTACTCATTCTAATCATCATTATTGAATGTGGGATTTCACTCACACGTGTATGCCCAACAATCTAAGTGTTGCCAACTTTGAGAAGATAGCCAAAGAGAGCTACGTGGAAAGAGAAGGAAGAAGGAATTAAAGTTAAAGAAGATAGAGCAAAGTGTTGCCGCCCTCTACATAAACAATTAGTGTGTGTAAGAGCAAAAAAAAAAAGAAGAAGATGTTTTTCTTTAGCCTTGAGACCCAAAGAGAGTGTGTGTGAGAGTAAAGAAAAACAATGAAATTTTTCTTTAATAGTGGGATGAGAGTGTATGTGAGATCAAAGAAAAATAAGAGAGATTTTTCTTTTGTCGTGAGACATACACAAGAGATATTGTAATTGATTTGATAATAGTGAAATTGATTCAGAGTTTGTCTCGTGATTTTTCCTTTCAAGGAGAAAGAGTTTTCCACTTAAATATTTGTGTTCTTATGTGTGATTGCTATTTGGAAATGATAATATTGGTGGTAATATTATTTGGAACCTAACAGTGGTATCAAAGCTTGGTTGATTTAGCAGATGACTTTTTATGGGAATTAAGATGGAAGAGAAGGGATTGCTTTGATTAAGGTGGAGCTATTCCAAGAGGAAAAAAAGACTACTTGACTAAGGTGGAACTATCCCAAGAGGAAACTGGACAGTTGAAGACAATTGATGGAATTTGAGTTAAGGTGGAGATTGTTGGGAATTGCCTCAAATTCCAATTGTGACTTGCAAAGCCAATTAGGTTTCCTAGTTGAAGAATGAAAAATTAATTTGAGTTCCTTTGTGTGGAAGGAAAGACTATTCCTTGATGTAGAAGGTCCTTGGTGTGGAAGGAAAGTCTACTCCTTTTTAAAGAAGTAATATATTCCTAATCCAAGAGGGAATAAAAAAGAGTCTTATATATAAAAAATCCTACGAAGAATTTGATGGCTTTGAACCAATGGTTCTCCCTATAGAGAGAGGAAAAATAAAGCGTGAAATCAAGAGAGGAAAAAAAGTTTTTTGCTTGGGAGATAACAAAGGAGTAGAGAGTAAAGTGTTGCCGTCTTTGAAAAATTTTTATATTTGGCCCTCTTTAATTGAAAACCAACCTTTACAAATTGTAAATTGAGACAAAGAACCCAAAAGTTAAAATAACCACGTGAATCATATTTGTATTTGGTATGAAACTTTGATTGTTTACTGTTTCATATCAAAAGATATATGTTTGGGATTTAGGCGTTGTCATGCTGTATTGCTCCACCTAAAGAATTGTATAGATTTTTCTTTTTAATTCATTTTTTCCTATGCATTTTTATTTAATTACAACACTAATTGAGTATATATATATATATATATAATAGAAATATGAAGCTGTTTCGCACTTCCCTTTCAAACAAGTCATTACATATACAGTTGTCATTTTACTGTTTATTAGAATTTAATTTACTTCCAGTACATTTTTATTTAGACATATTAATTTGTTTTAAATATATAATAGTAAGTAGTAGTAACTTTTAATCCTCGCATTTTATTTTGTTAGTGGGTGATATGTCAATCGCTCATTAAAAAAAAAAATTCTTTTTAAAAATTAGTACTAGAAATAATCCAAATCCTGTTTATTATACCCTACCTACTCTAGATGTCATGCACTCGTAAAGAACAATAATGGTCGTGGAAAGCATATTAACTCCAAGTCGATCGCCTATTTATAGCAGGCTCACCAGCCTCAGTTGTACACAAATTAAGAACTAGGAAGTAACACAACATTTTCAAAAAAGAAAAAGAAAAGAAAAAGAAGCAATGAGGTTCTACCTACTCATACTTTTCGTTTCTCTCTCCACAATTGCAGTTGGGGTCCTAGCACAGACTCCTGTATGTGGAAGAGAGGCTGACGGAGCTGTATGTCCCAACGATGAATGTTGCGGTGCACATGGGGTTTGCGGAAGCACTGAGGACTTTTGCAGCACTCAAAATGGCTGCCAGAGCAATTGCCACCTACGAAGTAATATAAGCGATCTCATTAACCGGACCACGTTTGATAATATGTTTACTTACCGCAACAATTCTGAGTGTGAGGGGGGCTCCTTCTACACCTATGATGCATTTATTGCGGCTACCTCTGTGTTCGGAGGATTTGGAAGAACTGGCAACTCCACCACCCAGAAGAGAGAAATTGCAGCCTTTTTGGCTCAAACTGCATTTGCAACTAGAGGTTAATTTTCCAAATAGAAACTAAAGACCTTTTTTTATTTTTAATAAAAAATAAAATACAGTTTTACTATATATGTTTATTTATGTTGCTTTATGTTGTGCATGGTGATGACCACAACCAGAGGGAACGGATCTCTATGACAGGGGTTATTGTTACGTTGTAGAGCAAAACACTACCAAGGAAGATTATTGTATTGAAGGAAGTATAAATTGGCCATGTGCAGAGGGTAAACAGTATTACGGCCGTGGTCCCATTCAACTCCGATAGTAAGAAATCGATAATTAGTTCTATGAGTTTAATTTATGTAGTAGAGCATCGATCCATTGAAGCTATTGGCTTAATTTGACTGAATATGTTGTAATTGCAGCAACACCTACTATGGTCCGGCCGGATTAGACTTGGGTTATCCACTTCTATCCGACCCAGATCTGCTTGAAAATGACCCAGTCATGTCTTTCAAGTCCGCATTGCACTATTGGATGAATTACCATTTACAAAAACCCTCATGCCATGCTGTCATGACCAACCAATGGGTGGCAAACTCAGACGACGTGAAAGCGAATCGAGAGGCAGGCTTTGGTCTCACTACCAATATCATCGATGGAGAAACTGATTGTGGGCATACCGATCCACGTGACGAGACCCGGATTGGCTTCTACGTGAACTTCTGCGACCTATTGGGCGTGCCTATTATTGATCCTGAGGCAAGCGAACTTAGCTGCTCCAACCAGCAACCTTATGGACCTGCTCCTGTCACGAAGATCTTCGTGGAATAGATCGATCCGTACGTGCGTGGTCATATATAGAACTATGGCCCAAGAAAAATCAATGATTATTATTTATATATAGTAGTAATCATTGACTTATCTGTCTACTTAAATAAATGAACCTAGGTACGAGGTTCTGCTTGCGTGGTTTCAGTGTTTTAAAATTTAGTGGATGAACTACGTGTTCTTCTGCATGTTTAATGTAATCAATGTTATATAATGTTTTATGTTCTAGTGCTTGTGTTCAAGATCTTTGGCGTGGTTTGATCTTCATATATATTCTACTGCATGTGACGATGTAATCTGTTAGAGATATATATTAGTCATATTAGCCCAATGTAATAGGCCCAAGCCTAATTCTACTTTGTGTGCAAGCTAAGTCTCCTACTTGTACTAGAAGTCTATTAGTCTAGGGTTTAGTCTATTATATATACCCATGTTATGGCTCATTATAACACAGGTTATTGTACTACACTCTCATATAATAAAGATGTAGCCCTTAAGGGATTCCTCCGTGGATGTAGGCCGTCAAGGCTGAACCACGTAACCCTCGTATTCTCAGTGTTCCTATTCTATGCTTCCTCTTCCGCATCCACTCTAGCATACACAACATGGTATACACATCGCATTGCTGATAATATTGTCCATTTAACATGGTATCAAAGCTAATATTTAACATGGTATCAGAGCCAAACTTCGTTCTTGGCATCAAACAAACATCTCTACACAGCAAAGAAGATTCACACATGCATAGCACAGATTCACAGTGCCCCACTTAGCTTCAGATCTAGACCACACGGCATCATGTAGCCGCTATGGCTCACTGCTGTGTCCAGATCCTTAAGCCTAAGCAATCTGTGCCTCTACTTATCAGATCTGTGCAAATCAAGCCTTCTCCTGAAGAAATCAACCCCACATACGTGCTCCTCGGCCTCCCATGAGGAAAACCCAGAAATCCGGTCACCCGAAACCCAGCCAGGCGCCTCCACGCGCCGCAGTTAGCTTCGGAATATCTCCCACGCGCCACGTCGGAATCCTACTCGCAGATCTTCTTCGTTGACACGCGCCGCCCTGTCGGCCTCCTCGTCCACCGATCTGCAAAACCCGAGAAGTCCGGCCATCTATCGCGTTCACACGCGCCAACACGCGCCGCCTGAGTTTCCGGATCCTCCCCACGCGCCGCTATGATTTCTCATGTGTAGTTCATCCATTGGCCACACGCGCCGTCGTATCGGCCATGTCGGCCACCGATTTGCCTACAGAAGAAAAATCGCTATCAACCGCTGAAGCACGCGCCTCCACGCTCCTCCCTAGTTACGGGCTTCTTCTCCACGCGCCGGTGAACATAGCACGCTCCTCCACGCGCCAGTAAACTGCTGCTGATGTCATCATGACATCATCACTCCACGTCAGCAGCCACCAAGCAGCCACGTCAGCCCTAGACACGTCATCAGACACGTCGCTAGCCACGTCAGCAGTGTCGCCTCGTCAGCACCACGTCATCTAGCTGACTGTTGACCCGGACCGACCCGACCCGGACCACCCGGATCTGACCCGTGAGCACTGTCTTTGACTTTGACCAGTTGACTTTGACTTTTTGCGTTGACCTTTGACCAATAGTCAAAAATTTCCGACAGGGCCTATCTTGCTCAGTTTTTCGCGTAGATTCCAATTTTGGACTCCGTTTCTTCATTTGAAGCTACGAAATTGGTCAATTGGCACATTCTTCATTGTGATTTCTTCAAAGGCATTCTTCAAGGCATTCTTCAAGTGATCTTCTCATACTTATCCAACCTCAAGCCTTCATCGAGCTTCCACCTTGAGTTTGAGGGAGGGTGTTAGAGATATATATTAGTCATATTAGCCCAATGTAATAGGCCCAAGCCTAATTCTACTTTGTGTGCAAGCTAAGTCTCCTACTTGTACTAGAAGTCTATTAGTCTAGGGTTTAGTCTATTATATATACCCATGTTATGGCTCATTATAACACAGGTTATTGTACTACACTCTCATATAATAAAGATGTAGCCCTTAAGGGATTCCTCCGTGGATGTAGGCCGTCAAGGCTGAACCACGTAACCCTCGTGTTCTCAGTGTTCCTATTCTATGCTTCCTCTTCCGCATCCACTCTAGCATACACAACATGGTATACACATCGCATTGCTGATAATATTGTCCATTTAACATGGTATCGAAGCTAATATTTAACATAATCAATGCTTTATGGTCTTCTATATATATGTATCTATTCTACTACTCATGACGTTCAATCTCCTCTGCCTGCTTTCCTTCTTTACTTTCATAGCTTCATCTCTACAGTTTGATAATGGATCACGACCATCAAAATGAATATATTATAAAAACGTGACTTTAAATCATTTTTTTGTTATAAACTATAGTGCATGTGTGCCATTATCAACATCCCTATATGGTTGAGAATTTCAACTACGATGTCTTGAAATCTTCTTAAAATCTTAAAGATGCAAAATAAAATTCTTGAGAATTTTACATTTACATTGCTCAAACACACTTAACATTTGTGTAAAGTTGAATTTATTCAATTATGTGTTAGCTTTAATTCCATGCCTTTTAGAAACCTTGTATTTAGGTGAAAATAATGTAAGGGTTGTGTGTGAAAGAGTGTGCAAGAAAAAGGTGACTCGCGACTAGACTTGCAACTGACTCGCAAGTGGTGACTCGCCAAAATGAAGCACGCGTGTGAATCATGTAGGAAGATGAAGAGTCAGGCCAGCTAGATCACTACATGACAAAAAGTACAGTTTGGCCTAGTCTGGTAACTGGTGACTAGAACTCACGACTCATCCCTATTGCGAGGGACTTGCCAATACACCCTGTTTTGCAAAAAAATGACTTTTCACATTCCATCTCATACCCTACTATAAATACCCTTATTCCCACGAAATGTAGAGAGTTTCCAGAGAGATTTTTGAAAATTAAACCCTAGAGAAAAATAAGATTGATTCATCCACAATCTTATCCACTTGATTCTCCAAATTCTTCTACTCTCACCCTTTCCATTGTCATACCCATGAGAGGATTATAAACCAAATCCTTACCTCACCAAATTCAAAGTAGTGAGAAGGTTCTTGGTGTTTAGGAAGCAGTTCAAGAGAGAACCAATTCATATTAGTTGATGCAATAGGCTAATTGTGGGATCTAGAAAAGATACGGTTCAGCATAACCTTGTTGGAGCAAGAAGTTTAGAGAGCTTAGGTACATTGGGTAGATTAGGCTTGGAGGGCTTATTGCTATTCATGTATCTCAACTAATTTTCTAGTGGATCATTTACCGTTTGGAGGGCGGCGGAGAGGTTTTTTCGCCAAGTTCTTCGATTTCCTCTTCAATAACATGTACCAGTGTTTTATTGTATTTGCATCTCTCTTTCCCTTACTCTTAGCTTTTAATTTGTGCTAGTTGTGATTAATTAATGGCTTAGAGTAGTTTGTTAATTTAGATATTGCTTATATTTCATATTCCGCACATATATTGTTTGAATATAAGCTTGTATTGAAAATTTTGTATTTGGGGGGTCTAAACATTCACAAGTATTTTATACATAAAGTGAGTTTTCAATTTGAATTTGCATATATCGTACTATATAAATTTTAATTAACTGAAATTTTCTTATACGTAATCATTAAGTAACTAAATAATCAATAATTTGACCACATGGATAAGTTTTTTAAATGAAAACATACCTTCGAACATTGATAAGCATCTTTGTTTTGGTGAAAACATAGAATTCTGTTCTAAAATCAATTTTACGTAATTAGTTATAAAAAAGAAACAATTAAAAGTTGGATTTAAATGTCATTTTAGTAATTTTCTTATTGACAATATATACATATTTCTTACATAAAATATATGAGTTGGAATTTGGTATAAATATTAAAAATAAAAAGAATATGTAATCTAACAAATAGATTTTCAAAATATTAATTATGTACAAATAATAGACCTCCATCAAAAGAAAATTCTTAAATATTCTCGAAGCACGGAGAAATGGTACTCTCTCTTCTCACATTCATGGTAGACCACACTATAAATTTAATTAGTAGACCTTACCATAAATATGAAAGGACAAAACATCATTTTTCTTTTTTTAATGAATTTTTTAGTTGGAGACAAGCAGCAATAGAACAGCACTCAAACCAAATTTTCAAAACTTTTAAGTTTGGGCCTCATAAAACGATAGAGAATGTGTCAATACACACAATCATTTAAATTTTTAATTTTTTTTTAAATGTTATGAATAAAAAGTGAGAGAAAGAGACTGAGGATAGTTTGTACAAGACCATGTGTCCCGTTTTTAAATTTCTTAAAATAATTCTCACTCTTGCCAGTTCACTTAGTTGAGACATACCAAAGTTATGTACAAGACCATGTGTCTCGATTTTTCTTCACGTCAAATCTGACACGGTAGGTTGTGATTCATTGCTTGTGATCACTTTCACATAAGGCTAATGTGCGAAAAGGTATGTTTACTAGAAATATTCTTTTTTCTTTTTTCCTTCCCGTGGAATTAGACTCTGAGAACTTGTCCAAGTAAATAGCTATCCCTATCCTATGCACCCAATTTGTGTGCGGGATAGAAAAAATTTGTTTAAAACGTGCCTGACAGGTACATCAATATTTCAACAATAGCTCTAATTTCGTACTTCTTTATGATGATTACCTTCTTGTTAACACCATGCTCAAACAATCACACTTTTATCATTTGCGCCTATATATATATATATATATATATTTGGAAAATTTAGACCCCGGTTGATAGAAGTAACAAGTTTTAAACCCAAGTTGTTAATTAGATTTATTATGAATAAACCTTATTAAAACCAACAAATATCAATATCATGCACAATGGAATAGTAACTGAGACAAGATATGATGACCCAAAAAAACTAATGAAACAAACTAGTTTCACAATAAAAAATCTAGGAGAAAACCTTCCCAAAAAGCAATTTACTATAGTAAAGAGAAGTTTCAGATCTAGTACAAAATCTTCTACCGCTTCAAAACCTCTAAACTCTTCAATATATGAACGTCACCCTTTTGCACGAATTCCAGTACGTGACTAACTTCAGCAACTTGAAGATGTTGTTGACGGCAAAATTCTTCACTTCATCAATAATGAAGATCAAGAAGTACTTGGTTACAAAACCTTAAAGCACAAATGACGCATTAACTTCTTGCAGAGAGAATAAGGCACTATGTCACTCTTTGCATGTGTTCTCCATCTATAACGACCTTTAAAATAATCTTTATATATGTCTAGAGTTGTCAGAAAAGAAACCCTAAACATACATGTCAGCTAGGGCCGAAAATCAGATCTAGAAATTCTGATTTCGTAGATCTCGACAGATTCAGCTTCTATTGAGCTTCTTTCGAGTTTTGTTCTTAAATCTCGATAAATACTATTTCTGTCGAGGTATCTATCGAGGTTTAATGAACAGCTTTTCTTCACTTATTTCTTGGTCCAATTTTCATGGCTTTAACACTTGATTTGAACTCTTGAAGTACGAAATGACAGGCCAAGAAAGTATTGACCCCTTGTGATAAATTAACCAATTAATTAGCTAAGTTAATTAATTAATTCAATTAACATGCAATACACGTGGTAACACAAACAAATCACCAACTAAGTTAATATACAGCGAAAAATAAAGTTGACACGATGATTTGTTTACGAATGGGGAAAACCTCCAAGACAAAACCCCACTGAGTGACTTTAAGGTCACCATTCCTAAGAATCCACTATTATCACAACAAACTGTTACAAGTAAAGGAATCTCAGTACCTTATACCAACCTACAATTGAACCCTTATCTTAATACCTAATTGGACTTGTTCTGTACTAACAATCTCTCATTTTCAATGCATGACTCCCAGTACATGACTAACCAATCAATGCACAGATCCAAGTACGTGACTAACCACCAACTTGAGAAATATGTTGGCTACAAAGTTTTTCAGTTCATCAACACGGCGAAGATCATAAAGCTCCTTGGTTACAAAACTCTAGGGCGTACAAACACAGCAACTTCTTCAAGAGAAAGATCAACTAGGGCATATGTCTCCGATCACATATGCTTGTGAAATTTTTTTGCATTAAGTTGCATCAATTGTGACATCTCTTAAAATAATCCTTATATATGTTTAGAGTTGTGAGAAAAGAAAGCCTAAACAAATATACACAGATTTGTGAGAAATCAGATCTAATAAACTGATTTTAGTAAATCTCGATAGTTAGGTTATCTATCAAATAGCTGTTGAGCATCAGGCTAAACAAGCCTTTTAAACCTCGATAGATGCTACCAGTCGAGCTTTAAAATCCAGCACTTTTTCACTTGTTTTTTGAACAGATTTGCATGACATTAACACTTGGACTTGAACTCTTATTCCTTGAAGTATTAAATACATCATAGATCTACCAAATTACAAGTAAAGTGCGTTTTGTCATAGGATTAGCCAATTCTAAATGACATATGTTCCTAGCATGATTCACATATGTCCCAACAATCTCCCCCTTTGGCGATCCATGACAAAACCACAACAAACAAATGAACATATAAGAGAAGTCATAAATCACTCAACTCATACTCGCTTGTTGAATATAATAAAATCTAATTCTAACACAAATTCTTGAAAAACTTTGCAAGAAGAGAGTTCATGACAAGAAAGACTTTGACAACCTGTATTTTTGAAACACTTTAAACAAAAATATCAAAGCTTGCATATAATTAATAGGAAGCATGTGCATAAAGAGAAAAAGAAGCAACACATGAAGAAATAGGTGAAAGAATGTAATAACAACCTCAATATATATCAAAATGAATACAAGGTTTGCTATCACAAAGTAAGAACAATGTATCTAAACAGTAAAGAAAAGATACAAAAAGTCTTCACTACATCCCTCAAAAAGAAAACACTCCCCCTAACAAAAGTATCTCCTACACTAACTCTCCCCTTAAGAACATGACTAGTCTCATACCCAAAACTACTCCTACTTTTTGTTCAAATGACAAAGGGCAAGTAACTCAAGCTGTCATCTCGTCGTCACCGGAAGAGCTAGCATCCTCATCCTCATCATCCTCGTCCTCGATGCCTTTGGAGAAGGAGAGGGAGACTCCACGAAGCCACCAAGGCAAGCCTGTTGTCGTGTAATACGACCAACGCGGGTGTTCACCTGACACAACTCATCACTGAGTGTGTCAAGGGGAGCATCCACGTGCTAAAGCTACGCCATGACCACTTCGAAGGTCACATCACCCGCAGAAGAAGGAACGGATGTGGATGGAGCGGAAGATGCCGGAAGAGCCGCCGTCTCGGTCCATGGCCACTTCGGTCGAAACTGGGCCTCACTCTGTCGAACGGTCGTTGCGTCTATGGCATACATGACGAAGAAGTGTGTAAAGTCAGGATAGGAGACAAATGCAAGGCAGAGAATTCGCGTGAGAGCCGAATGGAAAATGAGCTTATCATGGATCACCAAATCCTTATAAACATCTATAAGGGAGAGTATGAAGTGAAAGGAAAAGTCAATAGTGAGTCCCTCAAGTAGGGATAACAAAAATCAAGCACGAGGCTCAGTAATGGAGTTATAGTAAGACAAGGGATGGAGAACAAATGTCGTCACTATGTTAAGGAACTTCAAACCTTTTGCAAAGCCTAAGGAAGGGGTGTTTTGACGGTCACCCCAAGATGAAGGTGTCTCATAGAAGAGAGATGAGAGTTCGTCTTTGGACACAGTCCTAAGACAATCACTGCTGGAGTAGTCAGGATGCGCTACCCTTGGTACATGTAGCACCTCAGATATAAGATCCGGAGTGACTACAATGTGCGTACCCCGAACGCGAGTGAAAAAATAAGGTACAGAATAATTAAATCCCTACATGTTGGAATAAAACTCCTGTACGATCACGAGGGACAAGTGACCGGGATGCCATAAAGTGACTCCCAACCCCTACTATAGATGACAGTTGGAAGGCTAGTATCGGAAAAATCTGATAGGACAACTTGGCGTTTCAAATGAATGCCGCGTCATGAAAAGTTCTCTGAGAAGTTCATACGGGCTTTCTCATCACGAAACTGAATGTGAGAGGGGGTAGAATCAACAGGGGAAGAAGAAGAAGATGCCCTGGAATGAAGAAGGTTCCTGGATAGAGTAGACTTACTTTAGGTGCCATAGAGCAACTAACCGAAAGAAAGAAAGAGAGTGTGTGACAAACAGAAAAGTACCAACACAGATTAATATCAATAAGAAAGAGAAAAAGAAAATGGTACGTATGCATGAAAAATGCATGAACATATGACATGCAAAAGTAAAAACATCATGGGCTCAGCCCAATCCAATCCTATCAGCACACATCATTTCAACATATAGAGCACACATCTATAACACATGAAACATTGTTAAAATGCAAATGTAAAGCACTGCATGAATATTTAAGATCAATTAAACAAAACCCAACCCAAAAGTTTTGCAAAAACCTCATCAATTTTTTAAGAAACCCAAAAACCTAGGTCTAAAAGTATGAAATGCATGAAGAAAGAGAGATAATGAGATCATACCATTGAAAAGAAGTAAGGTTTAGGCTGAAAATCAAGCGGGGAAGATGAAGAGGTTGAGAGAGAAGAGTATGGGAGAGAAAAGAGAGAGTTTTTATCAAGAGAGATCAGTGAGAAATGAAAAAAAAAAAAAATCGCGCTGAGCTATATATAGAAAAACATGAAGCTCGATGGATCGAGAGGTATCTAGAGGTGTCGAGCTTTAATTTTCGACTAATGGAGCTGTCAAGGAGTTATCGAGAGGTGTCTACAGCAAAGTGACCTCAATAGATCAAGAAGCTATCGAGTATATAGAAACTTCCTCAATGGATTAACAAGTTGTCAATAAGCTATCGAGACAAATTCGCAAAAACTTCGATGGATCAAAATTGCGATAACAGCTGTCGAGAAAAGAAGATTAATAGGCTCAATAGATAGCCTAGCTGTCAAGAGGTATCGAGAAGCTGTCGAGATTGATCAAAAAAGGTTTTTCAAAGAAGAGAAAAACACAAATATGAATGCAATCAAGCATGCTATTCAACCAAAGATTCAAACAACATTTTAAGCTCTTAAAAACATCTCTCAACAAGAAATGTCAAGCATTTAGATCCAAAACACACACACACACACATACACACACTATACAAGTCTAACCAATTTTATATTTCAAAAACAAGTCAAGACAGTTTAGTGAGTATAGATTAACACATGTATTCCTTGTGATGGCCAATTCACATTGTACATGCATATGTGAATATTGTGTGTTGCGTGTGAAGAACATCGCAAAATTGCATAAGTGTCTACATGTTATGACGATTTGAGATATGAGAAAATCACTTTAACTCACACATAATTATAACTGCTTGACGGGGACTATCACCTTCGAGGTACATCATATAACTCCTACATCTCCTAGAAGACACACCTGCAATCATATATAAAGCATTTTGATTCTTTTTACTTTTTATTTTTCTTTGCATATTTTCTTTTGTAAAATATCATGCATGGGTATATATGAGAAAGAAAAGAAATACTTAATGATGTTAAGCTTTTGACATTGCACTTTTGTTATTCCTAAGCATACAGATATCATTTCATGATTAGCAGGTAACAGTGGTGAAATGGTTATTGATGCCTTTCTCTTAGAATTTTCTAATTCTTCCCGTCAAAAAGAGTGATACGAGTGTTAAGCACAAGAGATTACTTAATCTTACTCATCACAAACACGAGCCACAAAGCTCATTTGCTTAGTTATGCATAGAGATGCTTATCTAAGCTAAAAAAGATACAAAAATTAGAAAACTTTGTTACAATGGCCATCCAAGGTACACAAGTACCAATGTACACAAAACACGCATTGTTTTTGTATTTTTTTGGTTTTTCAATTTTTATTTATTTTTATGAAAAACTAAATAAAGCAAAACTGAAAATAAATAAACAAAAACATGTTAAAGAAAGCAAAACATAAAACTAGATTGACTCAAAATAAGAAAGCAAAACACACAAGTAATGCATACTCAAAAACAAGAAAGGGAGAGAGAGAAAAAGTGACTAAATTACTTAGAGCATTTTTCCTTCTACACCTTGGAAGAACCTTTCCGTTTAACGAACCCTTGATCCGACGTTGAGGGGAAAGAATTGAAACTGTTTAAGTTCGAAAAGAACATGAGGGCTTTGAGAAGATTTCCAAGATGTGCAAAAGAGGATGGAAACTGATTCTAGTTTCCCGATGAGATCATACTGTTACTCTATTAAGTGGCAAACCACTTATAGTAATTAGGTCGAGTATGTCCAGTTGCTCCAAAGTGATGGCAGAGATACCGCTTCTTTTGTTTAGACTTTTGAGCATTACCCTTCTTAGCTCTAGGGCTTTTAGTCTCTTTCTTATCAAGCTTAAAGGGTGCTCCTAAGATAGCTTTACCCTTGGCTATGTTCTCACTAGCTAAAGCAATTTTAACATTAGTGTTCTAAAATTCAACATTATTAGCAGGTGAAACAAAAATAATAGTACTAGTAGAAGAAATACTAGGAGAAGAGAAATCATACCCTAAACCGGTTTGATCAAAAGTAGATTTCTGAAAGTTAAGCATCTCGTCAAGCTTTGCACTTAAAGTCCTCTCCAACTGAGCTCTGATTTGAAACAGCTTTGCCTCAAGCTTCTTGGTCTTCTCAGCCAAGAAATTGTTCTCAAACCACATTGCTCCTATAGTCTGATTGGCTTTTCTTCTCATTCAAGCTCCATATCACTGAGCTTCTTGGTGGCCAACCTATACAACTTCTCATGTTTTTTCTGAAACTTTGTATAGTTTTGCATAGGTGTGTGGATGTCATCTTGCTATCCATCTTTTCAAACTTAGACTCCACCAAGTCCTTCTCTTCATCCACTTTTTCAACAATCCCCTTAGTAGGATTTATAGTGGCAGTGAAGGCATTCAGGATTCCATCATCCTCATTGTTCGAATCATCCTCAGGTTCGATGTCACTCAAAGTAGCAGCAAGGGCCTTGCTTTTTCCAATGGTTTTGAGATAAGTTGGGCATTCTTGTTTCATGTATCCGAAAGCACTTTGGCCTTGAGGGAACAGTGTATTAACCACCATTCTTCCCTTTGTCTTGGCTCTTGAATTAAGACAAACTGGACTGCTTGCGAGCTTTGTCAAATCCTTTAGCATTGGTATTCTTCATAAACTTTTTGAATTTCCTTGTAATGTAAGATTTCATTTTAGAATCTTCATCTTTTGATGAATTATCTATGTCACTGCTCTTGGCCTTCAGTGCCATACTCTTTCCCTTATTCGATTTCCCAATCCTTGTCAAACCCAACTTATAGGTCTGCAAATTGCTAGCCAATTCTGTCAAAGGAATTTTGTTAATATCCTTTGTTTTTTAATTGTAGTGATCTTGGCATAAAATCTCTCAGGTAGAGATCTAAGCACGTTTCTAACAATCTTAGGTTCTGGAATGGTTTCCCCAAGATTAAAGGCTAAGTTTACTATGTCCTTGAACATGACATAGAACTCATCAAACAACTCATTCTCCTCCATCTTGATCTCTTCAAAGCTTGTAGTAAGCCTCTAAAGTTTTGAATCCTTGATAGCCATGGTTCCTTCATAGGTTGTATGGAGGATGGTCCATGCTTCCTTCATAGTTTCGGTAAAGGATATCTTCTTGAACTCCTCATTTGTGACCGCACTGAACAAAGCATTTAATGCCTTGCTGTTAAAGTTAGTTGCCTTGATCTTAGCATCATCCTAATCGGCTGGCACTTCCTTTAGCTTGGTCCAGCCTATCTCCATAGCTTGCCACACTTTTTCATCTAATGACTGCAAGAAAGCTCTCATGTGTACTTTCCAGTATGCATAGTTAGTGCCATCAAATAAAAGAGGTATAATCAACGATTGTCCTCTATCCATGACAACAGAGGTCAATGGATCACACAACAAAGATTAACCCTAATCAAAGTGTGCTTGCTCTAATACTAGTTGATAGGCGAAGAAAGTATTGACCTATTGTGAGAAATTAACCAATTAATTAGCCAAGTTAATTAATTAATTCAATTAACATGCAATACATGTAGTAGCATAAACAAATCACCAACTAAGTTAATATGCAGCGGAAAATAAAGTTGACATGGTGATTTGTTTACAAATAGGGAAACCTCCAAGGCAAAATCCTATTGGGTGATTTTAAGGTCGCCACTCTCAAGAATCCACTATTATCACAACAAACAGTTACAAGTAAAGAAATCCCAATACCTTATACTAACCTACAGTTGAACCTTTACTCCAATACCTAATTGGACTTGTTCTATAGTGACAATCTCTCATTTTCATTGCACGGCTCCTAGTACGTGACTAACCAATCGATGCACGGATCCAAGTACATGACTAACCACCAACTTGAGAAAAATGTTGGCTACTAAATTCTTCAATTCATCAACACAATGAAGATCACGAAACTCCTTGGTTACAAAACCTTACGGCATACAAACGCAGCAGCTTCTTCAAGATAAAGATCAGCTAGGGCATATGTCTCCTATCACAATATGCTTGTGAAAAAGTTTTGCATTAAGTTGCATCAACTATGACGGCCCTTAAAATAATTCTTATATATGTTTAAGGTTGTAAGAAAAAAAAAAAGCCTAAACAAATATACACGGATTGGTGTGAAATCAAATCTGAAAGACTGCTTTTTGTAAATCTAGATAGAGAGGTTATCTATCGAGCATCAGGCTAAACAAGCCTTTTAAAACTCGATAGATGCTGCCTGTCGAGTTTTAAAATTCAGCACTTCTTCACTTGTTTCTTGGACAGATTTGTAAGGCTTTAACACTTGGACTTAAACTCTTGTTCCTTGAAGTATTAAACACATCCTGAATCTACCCAATTACAAGTAAAGTGCATTTTGTCATAGAATTAGCCAATTCTAAATGACATATGTTCCTAATATGATTTACATATGTCCTAACACTAAACTCATCCTAGATCTACCCAATTACAAATAAAGTGCATTTTATCAAAGGATTAACCAATTACATAAATATGTCCTTAACATATATATATATATATATATATATATATATATATATATATATATATATATAAAATGAGAGTTTTACACCTTTCACAGCAAAAACATATGAAAGTTTTAAGTCTTGAAATCTTTTAGGACTCCGTATTTTTACCATTTTCTATATAGTCTACATTCAACTAATATTCTTGCGAGTCTTTATCAATGTACTACTATATCACCACTCAATTGTTGGCTTCGTTTTGTCACCTTTCAATCAATCTTATTATTGTTGTTAGCATTATATCGTACATCTATTTTTCATAACATTCTCACTCTTGCCTGTTCACTTGAAACATACTGAAGCTATGTACATGACCATGCATCTTGATTTTTCTTCACATCAATGTCATCAAATCCTACATGGTAGACTGTTTATTACTTATCACTTTCACGTAAATCCAATGTGAGAAAATGTATGTGCACTAAAAATATTCTTCTTTTTTTTTTTTTCCCTTCCCATGCAATTAGACTCTGAGAACTTGTCCTAGTAAAGTGGCTATCCCTATCCTATGCACCCAATTTGCATGCGGGATAGAAAAAATTGGTTTAAAACGTGCCTGACAAGTGCATCAAAATTTCAACAATAGCTCTAAACTTCGTACTTCTTCAGGATGATTACCTTCTTGTTAACAGCATGTTCATACAATCACACTTTTATCATTTGCGACATCACATAATTGTAAGAAGACAAACAAACAGTCTATGGACAAACTCTTGGTCCATACGAAGATTCGCTATGTTTAGAATTATTGAAAAAATTTCCCTCGAAAGAAACAAAAAATGAAAACGTTCATGTGTAATCCATAGCTTATCGTTCCTGAAAGCTGTGTGGATTTGCTTTTAAAACATAAAAATCAAAAACAAAAAAACGTGTCCAAAAATTTAGACAATAGCTCCTAATGTCCGAACAAACTCAATAAAACAGCCTCCATAACAAAACCCACAACATCAAGAAGCAATCCAAACAAGATAAGATAAAGTTTTGTTACTTTCATGGCATTTATGTCAGTCACCTATCTTAGGTCGGATGCTTTTAAAGAGAGCACAATGAATTTTTCTGACTATCTTAGGTTCATTTATATATGGTCTCACCTGAGTTGAAAGTAGAGTACACTATGACATTGAGTTTAGCATAAAGCTCATAAAATGTCTCAACTTCAATCATGATTTCCTCAAACGTAGAGGTGAGCGCATCAGTAGTTTTGTAGCTTTTCTTGGTTTCTTTCTTAAAACAAATTATTATTTTTCCATTTAAAAATCAATAATGGGCATTTAAAGTCAATTTTTCATTATTTTTTTTCTTAAAAATAATTGTTAAAATTAATTTTAGCATAATTATTCACCTAGTTATTGCGCTTGAGTTCAAGTAGTGTGAGAATCATTAGCACCAGGACCGTGGGTCAATGAGGGAATCCTATTGTATATCCTACCTGGTAGGATATGATTTACCTCGATGATCGTACATTTATTCAACAACATATATATATTTAGAATTAGAGCACGTGCACAGACTCTAATCTGGCTGGAAGAAAAATCACACTTTGTTACAAGAACTCTAGGTAGTAGGTTACTATGCGATGAATATTATAACAAAAAGATGGTAAGATAAAGCTAACAACAATAGTAAGATTGACAGAGAGGTGACAAAATAGTGTCAATGGAGTGGTGGCAGCAGGACTGAAGAAAGCGGTAATACTAATATTGGGATTATTTCACATCCAATGATAATAGGAATGTCATGGAGATGATATACAGTATAGTAGTACATTGATAATTAAGACAAGATGGTAACGATATTAATTGACTAATGTAGTAGTAATGGATTTAGGACGCAGTCATAAAGAATTTCTAGGATTAAAATTGCTTATGAAGGTGCACAACTCTCATTATTTATTCTCATAAAAAAATACCTTTCTGATTGTAGTTGCATATACTTTTATAGTTTTTATTGCAATTATGAAACAATCATCTTTAGTCATGAATAATGTCAAAAGTCAAATTACGCTACACAACAAAATAAGAAAGATTTTTTTTAATAGATTCTATTATTTTGTACATTAAAAAGAAAATTTTTGCTACACTTTGTACAGAATCAATCATAGAAAATTGTGTGATTTAAAAAACTATCGAGTAACATTTTGATAGATCACAAAATGATTGAGCAAAAATGTATTAGAACAATTTAAATGGAACTAATTTTTTCTGATCTTCTGGATAAGATTGAGTATGTTATTGAGATTGACATTCTCAAAAGAGATGTATTAAAATATTTTGAGGATGATAAATTTGTTGGACATTTTTTGTTTGCATTCATGGAATATGATACTACAATTTTATTTGAAGAACATGCACATGCTTATCTCACTTGTGTTTCGCAAATGATAATGAGTTTTGTGGTATCCAATCTCTCAGTTATTCACATTATTGATAAGGTTTTACAGAATTTTCATTATCTATTTAGCTTGATGAGAGACTTTGAAGGAGTCATTGTACGTACTTGTAAAGATCACTTGTCTTCTTGCATCAGTAGAGAATTCATATGTTTCACTGTGTTTGTCCTCAAGTGAATTGTTAGAACATTATTGTTGCATATCACACATAGAGGTGGCAAATGGGTGGGTTGGGTCATAAATGGGTTGGGTGTATAATTACCAATTTTTTCATTTATGACTCGTGTATATATAAATTAATTATCCATTGCCAATCCAACCAATTTAATTAGTAACTCACTCATTTAACCCAATATGATCCAAATACCTCTAAAACTACTTAAATACCCTTTTGACCTCCAAAATTACCAAAATACCCTTAAATACCTAAAATGACGCAAATACCCATACATTTCCGAAATTACCAACATACCCTTGGACAAACAAATTATCCCCAAAATCTCTAAAATGAGCAAAATATTGCCAAAATCTCTAAAATGAGCAAAATACCCATGAAACTTCTAAAATAACCAAAATACCCTTGATATCTCTAAAATTACCAAATACAAAAACCACTAAAATGACCAAAATATCTCCAAGATCTCTAAAATGACCAAAATACCCAAGAAACCTCTAAAATGACCAAAACACCCCCGATTTCTCTAAAATCACAAAATATGCTTCAAAACCACTAAAATGACCAAAATACCTCCAAAATCTCTAAAATGAGCAAAATACCCCCCCCCCCCCCCCAAAACCGCTAAAATGTCCAAAATATCCATAAATCTTGAAAATGACTAAAATGCCCCTAAAACCAAAAAAATGACTAAAGTACTCCCGAAACCTAAAAATTACCAAAATAGCCCCAAAACCTAAAAAATGACCAAAATACCCCCAAAATCAGAAAATTACCAAAATACCCCCCCCAAACCCCAAAAAAGACTAAAATACCCCTGAAACTCATAAAATTACTAAAATACCCCTAAAACCCAAAAAATGACCAAAATACCCCTAAAACCTAAAAATTACCAAATATCCCCAAAACCCATAAAATGACCAAAATACCCCTAAAACCCATAAAATGACTAGAATACCCTCGAAATCTAAAAATTTCCAAAATACCCCCAAAACTTAAAAAATGACCAAAATACCCCTAAAACCTAAAAATTACCAAAATATCCCCAAAAATCCATAAAATGGCCAAAATACCCCCTAAAACCCATAAAATGACCAGAATACCCTCAAAATCTAAAAATTACCAAAATACCCCCAAAACCTAAAAAATGACCGAATACCCCTAAAACCAAAAAAATGACCAAAATACCCCTGAAACCAAAAAAAATGAACAAAAATACCCCCCAAAAATCCACAAAATGAGCAAAATATCCCCGAAATCTAAAAAATTACCGAAATACCCCAAACCCTAAAAATTACCAAAATACTTTTGAAACCTAGAAATTTACCGAAATAACCAAAAAATCTAAAAGTTATTGAAATGCCCCTAAAACCTAAAAGACGACAAAAATGCCCTCGTAACCTAAAAAATGACTGAAATACCCTTAGAATCTAAAAAGTGATCAAAATAACCTTGAAACCTAAAAAATTACCGAAATTCCCTCAAAACCTAAAAAATTACTGAAATCCCCTCAAAACCTATAAAATGACTGAAATACCCTTAGAACCTTGAATTTGTCAAAAATATCCTCGAAACATCCAAAATACCTCAAACCTCTATTTTGGAAATTTTAGATGTTTCAGGAGTATTATGGAAATCTTACACATGTTTCAAGGTATTTTGGTAATAATTTAGGTTTTAGGGTTTTTTATCGATCATTTTTTTTAGGTTTTAGGGTTATTTTTGTCATTTTTTTAGGTTTTGGAGTATTTCGATCATTTTTTAGATTTCAGGGTATTTCTGTAAATTTTTAGGTTTTAGGGGTATTTCAATCATTTTTTAGGTTTTGGAGGTACTTTGATCATTTTAGGTTTAAGGGGTATTTTGGTAATTTTATAGATTTAGGGTGTATTTTGGTAATTTTTAGGTTTCAGGGGTATTTCAGTTATTTTTTTAGATTATGGGGGTATTTTGGTCATTTTATAGGTTTTGGGCGGGTATTTTGGTCTTTTTTTAGGTTTTGGGGTTATTTCGGTCATTTTTTAGGTTTCGGGGGTATTTTGGTCATTTTGTGGGTTTTGGAGGGGTATTTTGGTTATTTTTTTGGTTTTAGGGGTATTTTGGTCACTTTTGGGTTTTAAGAGTATTTTGGTCATTTTTTAGGTTTTGGGGGTATTTTGGTAATTTTTAGATTTCGAGGGCATTCTAGTCATTTTATGGGTTTTAGGTAGAGGTGGCAAAACGGGCGGGTCGAGTCGGGTTCGGGTCGGGTCAATCGGGTTTGCGGGTCAAACAAGTCGCGGGTCAAAACAGGTCATTTTTAAACGAGTCAATCGGGTTGCGAGTCGGGTCAGGTTGACCCGTATTTTTCCAACAAGTTTTTTTTTTTTTTTTCAATTACAAAAATAAATCAATGACAACCTGTTTAGACAGAATGAATAAAATTAATTAAGCAAATGAATTGCACTTAATGCCAGTTGTTAATATCCTTCAAATTATGACAGTTTTGAGCATGACAAAAATTATTTATAGTCATAAATTCATGATGGAAAAAGTCTTCGGTGCTAATAGTTCACTGTCAAAATGCATATAATTATAAGTTTACATCTTCAAAAAGAGATAGATCTTAAAACAAACAAAACAAGTAAGCCAGCAAAGTAGCAAGTTATCGGTCTTCTTAAGTGCACATGTTCCTGTTGCATTTAAAATAATAGTAAAGTTAGATTACTTAGAAAGATAAACTAAACAAAAAAATATTTAAAAACAAACATAACATATTAAGTAAAGAAGAATAAGTAAATATTTTATAAGAATTACACCTTAATTTCAATCTACTCAACGTTGGTAGTAGATTCAGTACTGCAAATATTCATACTTGCAAATTGTAGCTCAAGTTGGCCAATTTCATTAGCATTTTTATCTACAATACAATATTTTAATATAACTTAATGTACAACGAAAGCAAATCAATAAAGAATTAAAATTGTATAATTATGACTATAAAAAAATTAAATTACCTTCAAATCCATATAGCCAACTTTTAATACACAACACAGCTTCCACATTCTTTGATAAAAGACGTAATCGATATAGAGTAAGAATTTTTTTAACAATGCTAAAACTTGATTAAGAGGCGCAAGCTTTGGAGCCCTTTGTGGTTTGGAACTTTGGTTTGTCACTTTCCAACTTTCAACTTTCAGGTTTGTTTTGTGCATTGTGGGCGTGGCTTTTGCTTTGGAGTCTTGGACAATGGATTACAGCTAAGCTAGTATTGAATGAGATTTTTTTTTTTTTTTTTAATGGTTGTCTTGACTCTTGACAGCCTAGGCTTGTGTGTTGTCTTGTCTCTCATGTCACTCTTGTTCGTGATTGGTTGTGATGAAGGCATGAAGCTCAAATAGTCTTTAGCCAAAAAAAAAACTCAAATACTCATTCTCTGACAACAGTTTTACATTTATATAATACATTGACTATTAGTTTTGATACTTTGTGCTTTATGCACTTAATATCATGACGTAGTTTAAATATTTTTTTAGCGAATTTTTTTTTTAACGGGTCAGGTCACGGGTCAACCCGTTTTTACTTCGGGGCAAAAAAATCGGGTCCGGGTCAAGTATTTTTCGGGTCGGGTCGGGTCGAGTCAAAAAATTCTAACCCGTATTGCCATGTCTAGTTTTAGGGGTATTTTGGTCATTTTATGGGTTTTGGGGGATATTTTGGTAATTTTTAGGTTTTTGAGGTATTTTGGTCATTTTTTGGGTTTCAAGGGTATTTTGGTAATTTTATGAGTTTAGGGGTATTTTAGTCTTTTTATGGGTTTTGGGGGTATTTTGGTAATTTTCTGGTTTTGGGAGTATTTTGGTCTTTTTTTAGGTTTTGGGGGTATTTTGGTCTTTTTTTTTAGGTTTCAAGGATATTTTGGTCATTTTTTAGGTTTTGGGGGTATTTTGGTAATTTTTAGGTTTCAGGAGTATTTTGGTCATTTTTTTGGGTTTTGGGGGTATTTTTGTCGTTTTTTAGGTTTTAGGGATATTTTGGACATTTTAGAGGTTTGGGGAAGGGGGGGGTGTATTTTGCTCATTTCAGATATTTTGGAGGTATTTTGGTCATTTTAGTGGTTTTTAAACATATTTTGTGATTTTAGAGGTATCGGGAGTGTTTTGGTCATTTTAGAGGTTTCATGGGTATTTTGCTCATTTTAGAGATTTTGTAGATATTTTGGTCATTTTAGTGATTTTTGAGCATATTTGGTAATTTTAGAGATATCAGGTGTATTTTAGTTATTTTAGAGGTTTCAATGGTATTTTGCTCATTTTAGAGATTTTGGCAACATTTTGCTCATTTTAGAAATTTTGGGGATAATTGTGGTTGTCCAAGGGTATATTGGTAATTTTGGAAGTGTAGGGGTATTTGCATCATTTTAGGTATTTAAGGGTATTTTGGTAATTTTGGAGGTCAAGAGGGTATTTAAGTAGTTTTAGAGGTATTTGGATCATATTGGGTTAAATAAGTGAGTTACTAATTAAATTGGTTGGATTGGTAATGGATAATTAATTTATATATAAACGGGTCATAAATGAAAAAATTGGTAATTATACACCCAACTCATTTATGACCCAACACGCTCATTTGCCACCTCTATGTGTGATATGTAGCAATAATGTTCTAACAATTCACTGAGGACAAGCATAGTGAATCATGTGAATTCTCTACTGATGCAAGAAGACAAGTGATCTTTACAAGTACGTACAATGACTCCTGCAAAGTCTCTCATCAGACTAAATAGATAATGAAAATTCTGTAAAACCTTATCAATAATTTGAATAACTGAGAGATTGGATACCACAAAACTCATTATCATTTGCGAAACACAAGTGAGATAAGCATGTGCATGTTCTTCAAATAAAATTGTAGTATCATATTCCATGAATGCAAACAAAAAATGTGCAACAAATTTATCATCCTCAAAATATTTTAATACATCTCTTTTGAGAATGTCAATCTCAATAACATACTCAATCTTATCCAGAAGATCAGAAAAAATTAGTTCCATTTAAATTGTTCTAATACATTTTTGCTCAATCATTTTGTGATCTATCAAAATGTTACTCGATAGTTTTTTAAATCACACAATTTTCTATGATTGATTCTGTACAAAGTGTAGCAAAAATTTTCTTTATAATGTACAAAATAATAGAATCTATTAAAAAAATCATTTTTTATTTTGTTGTGTAGCGTAAATTTTGACTTTTGACATTATTCATGACAAAATAATAGAAGGAAAATTATTAGGTACTCCCGGAGTACCATAAATGCGTGCTCCCTCCTCTCACCATAAATGGTGGGTCCTACCATGAATTTAATTAGTGGGACCCACCATTCATGTGAGAGGAGGGAGCACGCATTGATGGTACTCCGGGAGTATACAATAATTTCCCATAATAGAAAGGTATTTTTTTATGAGAATAAATAATGAGAGTTGTGAACCTTCAATAGCAATTTTAAACCTAGAAATTCTTTATGTCTGCATCCTAAATCCATTACTACTACATTAGTCAATTAATATCGTTACCATCTTGTCTTAATTATCAATGTATTACTATACTGTATATCATCTCCATGACATTCCTATTATCATTGGATGTGAAATAATCCCAATATTAGTATTACCGCTTTCTTCAGTCCTGCTACCACCACTCCATTGACACTATTTTGTCACCTCTCTGTCAATCTTACTATTGTTGTTAGCTTTATCTTACCATCTTTTTGTTATAATATTCATAGCATAGTAACCTACTACCTAGAGTTCTTGTAACAAAGTGTGATTTTTCTTCCAGCCAGATTAGAGTCTCTGCACGTGTTCTAATTCTAAATATGTATGTTGTTGAATAAATACACGATCATCGAGGTAAATCATATCCTTCCAGGTACGATATACAATAGGATTCCCTCATTGACCCACAGTCCTAGTGCTAATGATTCTCACATTACTTGAATTCAAGCGCAATAACTAGGTGAGCAATTACGCTAAAATTAATTTTAACAATTATTTTTAAGAAAAAAATAATGAAAAGTTGACTTTAAATGCCATTATTGATTTTTAAATGGAAAAATAATAATTTGTTTTAAGAAAGAAACCAAGAAAAGCTGCAAAACTACAGATGCTCACCTCTATGTTTGAGGAAATCATGATTGAAGTTGAGACATTTTATGAGTTTTATGCTATACTGAATGGCATTGTGTACTCTACTTTCAACTATAATAAGAATTGATTGAAAGGTGACAAAATGAAGCCAACAATTGAGTGGTGATATAGTAGTACATTGATAAAGCCGCGCAAGAATATTAGTTGAATGTAGACTATATAGAAAATGGTAAAAATACGGAGTCCTAAAAGATTTCAAGACTTAAAACTTTCATAAGTTTTTGCTGTAAAAGGTGTAAAACTCTCATATTATATATATATATAATATATATATATATGCTAAGGATATATTTATGTAATTGACTAATTATTTGACAAAATACACTTTGTTTGTAATTAGATAGATCTAGAATGAGTTTAGTATTAGGACATATGTGAATCATGTTAGGAACATATGTTATTTAGAATTGGCTAATCTTATAACAAAATACACTTTGTTTGTAATTGGCTATCCCTCTCCTATGCACCCAATTTGCATGTGGGATAGAAAAAATTGGTTTAAAACGTGCCTGACAAGTGCATCAAAATTTCAACAATAGCTCTAAACTTCGTACTTCTTCATGATGATTACCTTCTTGTTAACACCATGTTCATACAATCACACCTTTATCATTTGAGCCATCACATAATTGTAAGAAGACAGACAAACAGTCTATGGACAAACTCTTGGTCCATACGAAGATTCGCTATGTTTAGAATTATTGAAAAAAATTCCCTCGAAAGAAACAAAAAATGAAAACGTTCATGTGTAATCCATAGTTTAAATTCTTTATGACTGCATCCTAAATCCATTACTACTACATTAGTCAATTAATATCGTTACCATCTTGTCTTAATTATCAATGTATTACTATACTGTATATCATCTCCATGACATTCCTATTATCATTGGATGTGAAATAATCCCAATATTAGTATTACCGCTTTCTTCAGTCCTGCTACCACCACTCCATTGACACTATTTTGTCACCTCTCTGTCAATCTTACTATTGTTGTTAGCTTTATCTTACCATCTTTTTGTTATAATATTCATAGCATAGTAACCTACTACCTAGAGTTCTTGTAACAAAGTGTGATTTTTCTTCCAGCCAGATTAGAGTCTCTGCACGTGTTCTAATTCTAAATATGTATGTTGTTGAATAAATACACGATCATCGAGGTAAATCATATCCTTCCAGGTAGGATATACAACAGGATTCCCTCGTTGACCCACGGTCCTAGTGCTAATGATTCTCACATTACTTGAATTCAAGCGCAATAACTAGGTGAGCAATTATGCTAAAATTAATTTTAACAATTATTTTTAAGAAAAAAATAATGAAAAGTTGACTTTAAATGCCCATTATTGATTTTTAAATGGAAAAATAATAATTTGTTTTAAGAAAGAAACCAAGAAAAGCTGCAAAACTACAGATGCTCACCTCTATGTTTGAGGAAATCATGATTGAAGTTGAGACATTTTATGAGTTTTATGCTATACTGAATGGCATTGTGTACTCTACTTTCAACTATAATAAGATTGATTGAAAGGTGACAAAATGAAGCCAACAATTGAGTGGTGATATAGTAGTACATTGATAAAGCCGCGCAAGAATATTAGTTGAATGTAGACTATATAGAAAATGGTAAAAATACGGAGTCCTAAAAGATTTCAAGACTTAAAACTTTCGTAAGTTTTTGCTGTAAAAGGTGTAAAACTCTCATATTATATATATATATATATATATATATATATATATATATATGCTAAGGATATATTTATGTAATTGACTAATTATTTGACAAAATACACTTTATTTGTAATTGGATAGATCTAGAATGAGTTTAGTGTTAGGACATATGTGAATCATGTTAGGAACATATGTTATTTAGAATTGACTAATCCTATAACAAAATGCACTTTGCTTGTAATTGGCTATCCCTATCCTATGCACCCAATTTGCATGTGGGATAGAAAAAATTGGTTTAAAACGTGCCTGACAAGTGCATCAAAATTTCAACAATAGCTCTAAACTTCGTACTTCTTCATGATGATTACCTTCTTGTTAACACCATGTTCATACAATCACACCTTTATCATTTGTGCCATCACATAATTGTAAGAAGACAGACAAACAGTCTATGGACAAACTCTTGGTCCATACGAAGATTCGCTATGTTTAGAATTATTGAAAAGAATTCCCTCGAAAGAAACAAAAAATGAAAACGTTCATGTGTAATCCATAGTTTAAATCGTTCCTGAAAGCTGTGTCTATTTGATTTTAAAACATAAAAAACAAAAACAAAAAAACGTGTCCAAAAATTTAGACAATAGCTCCTAATGTCCGAACAAACTCAATAAAACAACCTCCATAACAAAACTCACAACATCAAAAAGCAGTCCAAACAAGATAAGATAAAGTTTTGTTATTTTCATGGCATTATGTCAGTCACCTATCTTAGGTCGGAAGCTTTTAGAGAGAGCACACTGAATGTTTCTGACTATCTTAGGTTCATTTATATATGGTCTCACCTAAGTTGAAAGTAGAGTACACTATGCCATTGAGTTTAGCATAAAACTTAGTCGTAAACATAGAGGTGAGAGCATCTGTAGTTTTGCAGCTTTTCTTGGTTTCTTTCTTAAAACAAATTTTTATTTTTCCATTTAAAAATCAATAATGGGCATTTAAAGTCAACTTTTCATTATTTTTTTTCTTAAAAATAATTGTTAAAATTAATTTTAGCGTAATTGTCCACCTAGTTATTGTGCTTGAGTTCAAGTAGTGTGAGAATCATCAGCACCACGACCGTGGGTCAGTGAGGGAATCCTATTGTATATCCTACCTGGTAGGATATGATTTATCTTGATGATGATCGTACATTTATTCAACAACATACTCCATTCGTCCCACTTTGTTTGTTTTATTTGAAAAGTCAAATATTTTAAGGGAACATTATTTATTGTCTTGTCTACTTTTTAAAAATATATAAGTTTCCAAAACTTCCCTTAAATAAATTTATTAAAAAACTGAATTAATAAATTAATAGGGGCATAATAGGAATATTAGTAAATTAATAACTTTTATTTTTAGAAATAGGACAATAGTTTGGGACATCTCAAAATAGAATAGAGGACAAACAAAGTGGGATTGGGAGAGTATGTATTTAGAATTAGAACGCTCAGACTCTAATCTGGCCGGAAGAAAAATCACACTTTGTTACAAGAACTCTAGCTAGTAGGTTACAATGCGATGAATATTAAAACAAAAAGATGGTAAGATAAAGCGAACAACAATAGTAAGATTGACAGAGAGATGACAAAATAGTGTCAATGGAGTGGTGGCAGCAGGATTGAAGAAAGCGGTAATACTAATATCGGGATTATTTCACATCCAATGATAATAGGAATGTCATGGAGATGGTATACAGTATAGTAGTACATTGATAACTAAGACAAGATGGTAATTGTAGGGTTCAAATTTGGTAGGCCAAGCCCAAAATTTTTGGATTGTGAGCCCAATGAACCCAAAACAATGAATTTGTAAAAAGTGGGTGAAAAAACTGGGCTGGTTATGGACTTAGCAACAATTCACTTTAGCAAATTAGAATGAATTGAAGTAAAAGCGCTTGAAGAATGAATAATACTCAAATCCGAAGAGGCTTGTTATTCATGGAAAGGTGAATACAATTCTCTCCCTCCCTTCTCCCCAATTTTTTCCGTCCCTCCATTTAGAGGCCTATTTCATTTATATATTCTTCTTCTTCCTCATCTTCACCGTACACTTATTCTTCATCTAAGCATTCACTTGAGTACATGTCACATCAGACGTCTACTTTAGTTTGCCGTGAGTGGTGGTAGCTGAGGTTACACTGTTCAAGGGTCTTCTCCACATAAATGCGGCCAGAAAAGTTGCTGCAGTACATTAAATGCGGTGGTAGCAGCTTTTCCTTTTAGATATTCCTCTGTCCTTATCATCTCTAGGCATGCTCAGAGCTTGTCCTTATCGTGGAGATAGTTGGGAAGGTCACTCAGGCCTTCAGTATATTCGCTTGATCAAATTCCCTTGTGATCCGAGGAGAGAGACCTCTTCGGATCAGTTGGGTTCTCTTCGGACTGCCCCTCTCGTTCATTTCTAGGTGTATTTCTTCCACATGGACTCCTTCCTATTCCCTTTCTTCTCTTCGGACACATAGTGATATTCGAATTGGGCCTTAGGCCCAATACATGACGTTGGGTTTTTACACCCACAGTAACGATATTAATTGACTAATGTAGTAGTAATGGATTTAGGATGCAGTCATAAAGAATTTCTAGGATTAAAATTGCTATTGAAGGTGCACAACTCTCATTATTTATTCTCATAAAAAAACACCTTTCTGATTGTAGTTGCATATATTTTTATAGTTTTTATTGCAATTATGAAACAATCATCTTTAGTCATGAATAATGTCAAAAGTCAAAATTACGTTACACAACAAAATAAAAATGATTTTTTTTTAATAGATTCTATTATTTTGTACATTAAAAAGAAAATTTTTGCAACACTTTGTACAGAATCAATCATAGAAAATTGTGTGATTTAAAAAGCTAACGAGTCACATTTTGATAGATTACAAAATGATTGAGCAAAAATGTATTAGAACAATTTAAATGGAACTAATTTTTTCTGATCTTCTGGATAAGATTGAGTATGTTATTGAGTTTGACATTTTCAAAAGAGATGTATTAAAATATTTTGAGGATGATAAATTTGTTGGACATTTTTTGTTTGCATTCATGGAATATGATACTACAATTTTATTTGAAGAACATGCACATGCTTATCTCACTTGTGTTTCGCAAATGATAATGAGTTTTGTGGTATCCAATCTCTCAGTTATTCAAATTATTGATAAGGTTTTACAGAATTTTCATTATATATTTGTCTGATGAGAGACTTTGAAGGAGTCATTGTACGTACTTGTAAAGATCACTTGTCACCTTGCGTCAGTAGAGAATTCACATGATTCACTATGCTTGTCCTTAGGTGAATTGTTAGAACATTGTTGCTGCATATCACACATAAGGGTGGCAAATGGGTGAGTTGGGTCATAAATCGGTTAGGTGTATAATTACCTATTTATCCATTTATGACCTGTTTATATATAAATTAATTATCCATTACAAACCCAACCAATTTAATTAGTAATCCACCCATTTAACCCAATATGATGTAAATACCTCTAAAACTACTTAAATACCCTCTTGACCCCCAAAATTACCAAAATACCCTTAAATACCTAAAAAGACGCAAATACCCCTACACTTTCAAAATTACCAATATACCCTTGGACAACCAAAATTATCCTCAAAATCTCTAAAATGAGCAAAATACCCACAAAAACCTAAAAAATAACCAAAATACCCCTAATATCTCTAAAATTACCAAATATGCTCAAAAACCACTAAAATGACCAAAATCTCTCCAAAATCTCTAAAATGAGCAAAATATCCATGGAACCTCTAAAATGACCAAAATACCCCCGATATCTCTAAAATCACGAAATATGTTTAAAAATGACCAAAATACCTCCAAAATCTCTAAAATGAAAAAAATATCCCCCCCCCCCCCCAAATACTTCTAAAATGTCCAAAATATCCCCAAAACCTAAAAAATGAGAAAAATACCCTTGAAATCTAAAAAATGACCAAAATACTCTTGAAACCTAAAAATTACCAAAATACCCCCAAAAACCTAAAAAATTACAAAAATATTCTTGAAACCCAAAAAATTATCAAAATACCCTCAAAACCCAAAAAAATGACTAAATACCCCCAAAAATCAATAAATGACCAAAATACCCTTGAAACCCATAAAATGACCAAAATACCCCTGAAACCCATAAAATAACCAAAATACCCCCGAAATCTAAAAATTACCAAAATACCCCCATAACCTAAAAAATGACCAAAATACCCCTAAACCTAAAAATTACCAAAATACTCTCAAAATAAAAAAAATGACCAAAACACTCCCAAAACCCAAAAAATGACCAAAATACTCCCAAAACCCAAAAAATAACCAAAATACCCCCAAAACCCACAAAATGACCAAAATACCCCCCGAAACCTAAAAAATTAGTGAAATACCCCAATACCAAAAAATTACTAAAATACTTCTAAAACCTAGAAATTTACTGAAATACCAAAAAATCTAAAAATTATTGAAATACCCCTAAAACCTAAAAGATGGCAGAAATTCCCTCGTAACCTAAAAAATGACTAAAATACCCTTAAAATCTAAAAAGTGATCAAAATAATCCTCAAACCTAAAAAATTACCGAAATTCCAACAAAACCTAAAAAATTACTGAAATCCCCTCAAAACCTATAAAATGGCTG
The DNA here is from genome assembly GCA_023736055.1 of Quercus glauca. Taxonomy (NCBI): domain Eukaryota; kingdom Viridiplantae; phylum Streptophyta; class Magnoliopsida; order Fagales; family Fagaceae; genus Quercus; species Quercus glauca. The sequence goes on along the minus strand of CM043318.1, from coordinate 80,189,833 downwards.
AATTACCCTTAGAACCTTTAATTTGTCAAAAATATCCTTGAAACATCCAAAATACCTCAAACCTCTATTTTGGAAATTTTAGATGTTTCAGTTGTATTTTGTTCGTCTTACATGTTTAGTGGTATTTTGGTAATAATTTAGGTTTCAGGGGTTTTTATCAATCATTTTTTTAGATTTTGGGGTTATTTTTGTCATTTTTAGGTTTTGGGGCATTTCGATCATTTTTTAGATTTTAGGGTATTTTGGTAATTTTTTAGGTTTTGGGGGTATTTCAATTATTTTTTAGGTTTTGGAGGTATTTCGGTCATTTTTTAGGTTTAGGGGGTATTTTGGTAATTTTCTTAGGTTTAGGGTGTATTTTGGTCATTTTTAGGTTTCAGGGGTATTTCGGTAATTTTTTTAGATTTTAGGGGTATTTTGGTCATTTTATAGGTTTTTGGGGTATTTCAGTCATTTTTTAGGTTTCGGAGGTATTTCGGTCATTTTTTAGGTTTTGGGGGTATTTTGGTAGTTTTTTAGGTTTTGGGTGTATTTTGGTAATTTTTTAGGTTTCGGGGGTAATTCGGTCATTTTTTGGGTTTTGGGGTTATTTAGGTCATTTTTTAGGTTTTGGGGTATTTCGATTATTTTTTAGGTTTCAGGGTATTTTGTTAACTTTTTAGGTTTTGGGGGTATTTCAGTCATTTTTTAGGTTTCGGAGGTATTTCGGTCATTTTTTAGGTTTTTGGGGTATTTTGGTAGTTTTTTAGGTTTTGGGTGTATTTTGGTAATTTTTTAGGTTTCGGGGGTAATTCGGTCATTTTATGGGTTTTGGGGGGGGTATTTTAGTCATTTTCTTTGGGTTTTGGGCGTATGTTGGTCATTTATTGGGTTTTTGGGGTATTTTGGTCATTTTCTAAGTTTTGGGGGTATTTTGGTAAATTTTAGGTTTCAGGGGTTTTTTGGTCATTTTTTTGGGTTTTGGGAGTATTTTGCTCATTTTCTAGATTTTGGGAGTATTTTGGTCATTTTTTAGAAATTTAAATTTTATGTTGTTTATTTAAATTTTAGATGGGTTTTAGTGGGCTTTAGTTGGTTTATCCATTAAGACCTATATAATTAAATAACCTAATGGGTCTTTGCCCATTTAACCCAAATATTCAAATGGGTTGGGTTAAAACACTATCATAACATTATTGCTATTCATCACATTAATTTTGGCTTTTTCTCAAGAAATTATTATTGGATATCACACTTTCTTGTTAGACATCACATACTCACATTATTGTGCTTTTTTGAATTGCTTCACATTAAAGAAGAGGCCACATTTGTTGAATTGCTGATAGTTAGTCAACAATGGTCAATTTAAGAAATCAAATTCATTTTGGTCTTACAAATCTTGAAAGCAGAATCCAAGAATTCCATTGGTTAGATTCCATGGGCTGCATTTGAGCTTTCTTGATCATTGTCACTGTCATTCTTACCACTGAGTTGAGTTAGGAGAGGGCATCCTTTAGCTTTTGCTTTAGCTTTTTCTTGAAAGAAGCTGGATAAAATTCAAAATAAATTTTTCATCTTTCAATTAAAAATTGAGACTGTAGTTTTTTTTTTTTTTTGGGGGGGGGGGGGGGGGAGGAGATATGCATCTTGTTGTATTGAACTGATTATTTTAGCAATTTGATCGCTTTGACTTGTGAGAGCCAAACAGTTACAGTACATTCTTTCAGGTGATAGTGATACACAAACAATAACTGAGGACTGAGGTATGCCTTCATAACATTAAATTCCTCTTAAGTTCCATTTGTCTATCTATCTTGTTATTTAATTTTCTCCTTATTTGTCTTACCGATACCATCTCTTTTTATTAACCCGACAGAGTTACTGTGTTAGATATAGGCAGTTCACTTCTATCTATTCTAGATCCTGCAATAAGACCATGATAGGCGTGTACTGACAAATTTAATTTAAGTTATCCGTGATAGGTACATTTGTCAAAGACGTTAATTAAATTTGCTTTAGAAAGTTAGGATATTGAAACAAAGTCCTCTGGAGTTTTGGATAAGATTTAAAATTAGTATATTGCAAGCTGTGATTTAATTAATGTCATTTTTGATGATGCGTGAGATCATCAGTCACGTTCGTCAGATGGAGAAGAATCTTCAGCCTTCAGAGATGATCACCGGTGTGGTGCCTGCCACAACACCTCCGATGCCAAAGTCAGTGTATAAGATTTTCTTTAGAGCAAATCAATATAAAGTAGAGCAAAATGAAAAGAAATCCCTTGTTGCTAGTTTGTGTGTATGTACCTTTCTCTTGGCAAGGTGTGGATATATATATATACTTCTAAGGGCTCTAGCCGTTGGAGCAATTATGGAGATCTTAATGCTCCTCCTTGTAACGTCCGGAGTTATGTAATGTGTTATCAGTATCCTCCAACGGATTTGTACAGTTGTCCTTGTAACTGTTTCGGGTTTGATTGTCCGCATTGAATAGCCTGGATACCTTCGTCAGCAACACTTGTAACCGGTTCTCTTAACCAGAAGCTAGTTTCGTCAGTGCCGGTGGCATCGTCCATTTCAAATGGGCTCGTCAGTCCCGTCAGTTGCCCCCCGATTCTGTGTTCGTCATTTAAATGACGAATATAGAATACGAAGAGATTTCAGTCTATGAGTGTCGTTTGGGATTTCGTTCCGCATTAAATGAGTAGTGGCGGCGCTTCGTAAATCGTGGCCTACGTGGCACGTGCCGAGGGGTGACACTTAATGCTTTGATGGGTGAGACTATTGGGCTTCCCGCTGTTTTTTTCAGTTTTCCCAAGATCTTTGTTTAAAAGCTTTTTCTTGTTCACTTTCTTCAAAATTTCTTCAATCATTTGCTCTGATCATCTCCTCCGGCGATCTTTTTCTGCAATTTTTCTTGGTGTGGTGGTGCTTCCTTGGCTGATCGCCTTCTTTAAGGTATGCCCATTTTTCTTTCAGCTTTTGTGTTAACTTTTCTTGTCTCGTTGTTGCATCTGATTTCTCTTTTCCTATTGTTTGCTTCTAAATTTCATGGTGGTTTAGCTTGCTGTTGCGTTTTTCTTTTCTGGGTTTCATGGTTGATAACTCTGAGGTTAGGGTAGTTTGTCCATCAATTTCATTTCTTTTTGCTCGCCTAGGAGGGTATTTAGGGGTTCCTTCTAACATTGAGGATTTTGTTTTTGAGGGTAACTGCCTTAGTGTTGCATTGGCTGATTTGTTGCCTTTGCTTCGTCAGTCTTTAAATTGGTTTGTGAACGAGGTTGGAGAGCGAATAGGCATGTCTGAAGTTAGGTCAAGCGAGCTTGAGACTGGGTTGTCGTCCAACGGCGGCCCAGCAGAGGAAGATACCGCCGTCTCCAGCCCTCGAGAGGTTAGGGCTTTTTATGCCCTGGGAGAGGAGTGTGGGTTGGATGTTGATACTTTGGTGAGATTTAGGGACAGGTTTCAGTTCCCGGCTCGGGTTAGGGTTCGTCTACCTAGTGAGGAGGACCGGGCATGTCACTTTTTCCCAGGTGAAGTATGCTTCTATGAGGCTGCTTTTACTTGCGGATTGAGATTTCCCGTCCATCCATTCCTGATGGAGTTGCTGGATTATTTTGGTATCGCGCCTGGGCAACTTATGCCCAATTCGTGGAGGATTTTGGTCAGCTGTATGGGGATATGGCTGGCTGCCAATGACGGGGATATGCTCAGGATTGACGAGCTAGTTTATTTGTACCGTTTGAAAGCGTCGAAGGAGCATGGGTATTACGAACTAGTGCCTTGGGAGAGGAGGGCTAGGATCGTCAAGAACTTACCTTCGTCATTCAGGTATTGGAAATCCAGATTCTTCTATGTGTCTGGAGACGATTTTGAGACATCCTCGGATGATTTTTGGGGTGATATCCCGAGGTTACGTCGTCGGTAGGAAACCCCGACTTTAGGTGCGTCAATATTTCTTCTTCATTTCTTGGATTATGCCGTGCTTACATTTGCAGCTGTTAACACTTTCAAACTTCTCTTTTTTTTTTTTTTTTTTTTTTTTTAGCAAAAAGACGACCAAAACTTAAGAGCAGGTATAGAGGGCGTGTGGAGAAGGCCATTGAGTACGCGCAAACGATCGAGAGTTGGGACGATCTCGTTGATCCCAAGACTCTTGCATTCTATTGCCTTGGGCCTGAACCCTCTGCATTTGTTTTGAAAACTGTTGAAAGAGAAGGAAAAAAAAGTAAGTACCATCCTCGTCAGTACTTTTATCCTTACCTTTCTTTTCCAAGTACCAGCTTCGTCAGTATTGTTATCCTCTCCTTCCTTGTGTATTTACTTATGCTCTCTTTTTTTTTTTTTTTTTTTTTGATAGAAATGACGTCCAAATTTAATAAGGACATGTACGCCAAGATGAGGGCAAAGAAGGACGAGCCCTTGTCTAATATCGGCAAGAAGGCCGTGCGGGTGAGGGGTGCTTCAGTCACTCCGCAAGTCACCGTCACTCCTCTCGTCTCCGGCACCGAGACGACGAGGACCGCTTCCCCATCTACTTCTGTGGAAGAGCTTCCGACGCCTGTCTCTAAGAGGCCTTGTCTGACGGAGGCGGACAAGGAGAAAGGGGATGCTTGTCCTTCTTCCATCTGGGGGGATGAGAGGCTGGCGGTTGAACGAGCTCACAGTCTGGTGACCGCTGACGACCTGAAGACTTTCTCTGGAGTTCCTTTTAGCAAGGTGGCTGGTGGGCAAGTCCACAAGCTCGTCCAGGTAAAGCACTTCTTCCTTTTCTTTCTTTTCTTTTTTTTTTTTTTTTTTTTTTTTTTTTTTTTTTTTTTTTTTGCTGAAAGGTTAAATAACAGGTTCTGGGGGAGAGCTTACATATTGCTTCAGAATATCTTACTCAAGAAGCTAAGTTAACGTCCCTTTCGTCAAGGGTTCAAGCCTTGGAGAGTGAAAATTCTAAGCTGAAGAAAAGCCTTATCGGCTCTATGGACGAAGCCACGACTTTGAAGGAGAAGGCTAAGGCCCTGGGTGATGACCTTAGAGTTGAGCACCAGTTGAATGTAGAGAAGGATGATCAGCTTCAGAGTGCCAGGGAGTCACTAAAAACCATTGCGGCTCGGTCTGTTGAAGCGTTTCAAACCACTGAGGAGTACAATACCGTGCTCTTCAGTTGGTATTTCAAAGGCTTTGAGCTTCTCCTACGGTAGCCAAGCATCCGACTGGTGTTGACATCGGGAATCTAGACTTGGAGGATGTGGACAAAGAAATGGCCGCTGACGAAGCTGTCCTTTCCTTGACTTCAGCTAGTGATGTTCCAGAGGATGCTCCAGTTGACGATGCTGCTGCTGATGGTGCCCCTCCCGAAGTTTGAACCTGCTATTAAAACTTCTTGTGTTGCCCGTCATGTTTTTGGGCATTTGTTTATCTCTTTTTTTTAATCTTCTTGGAGAACAATTTTGATTTATTTTGAGAACAGCATTTTTAGCCCAGTGTTTATGGGCCTTTAGTTGTAAAAACAATGGTAATTTGCCTGCCAGCTTCAGGCTTTTAATTTTATTTATTCGGTACTTACTTGTATTTGGTTATGTTTGCCATGTCTATCATCTTGATTACATACTAGTCGTTAGTTGTGAGTTTTCGTCGAGGTTTAATCCTGCTGTGTAGCCTTTTGTCTTGGCCATCTTGGCATATGTATATTCGTCGGAGGGGAATCTCGTTACTTAGCTAATTTTAGCTTTAGTTAAATTTCTTCGTCGGTAACTTACATCCGTCTAAGCGGAATCTTGTTACTTAGCCATTTTTGGCTTTTAATTTCGTTTGTTCGTCAATAACTTACATCCGTCGAAGCGGAATTTTGTTACTTAGCCATTTTTGGCTTTTGCTTCGCTTGTTCGTCAGTAACTTACATCCGTCTAAGCGGAATCTTGTTACTTAGCCATTTTTGGCTTTTGCTTTGCTTGTTCGTCAGTAACTTACATCCGTCTAAGCGGAATCTTGTTACTTAGCCATTTTTGGCTTTTGCTTTGCTTGTTCGTCAGTAACTTACATCCGTCTAAGCGGAATCTTGTTACTTAGCCATTTTTGGCTTCGTTTGCGAGTTTATACTGGATTGAGCCTGTTTGCACAAAAAGATTAGCTGAATAATTCATTTATTGATTGATAATGACGCATATATCATTCTATTACAATTACTGATGGTATTTCTTCAAATGTTCAATGTTCCATGGCCTCGGGAGTTTTTCTCCGTCCAGGGTCTCCAGGTGATAGCTCCCTTGTCTGGAGTAGTGAATGACTTTGTATGGCCCTTCCCACGAGGGGCCGAGTTTTCCTTGAGCTGGGTCCTTGGTTGCCTGGGTCACTTTGCGCAGGACGAGGTCTCCTATGTTGAGTCGCCTGAGTTTCACCCTTCTGTTGTAGTAATCAGTCATTTTCTTCTGGTATTCAGACATCTTGTTGAAGGCTTTTTCTCGAACTTCGTCAAGGCAATCCAGATCTACTCGCAGGAGGTCGTCATTGTCTTCTTGACTAAAGGCTTCCCTCCTGGTGCTGGTTAATCCTACCTCGACTGGGATAACTGCTTCTGTGCCATAGGTAAGTTTGAAGGGGGTTTCTCCTATCGGGGTTCTAGCCGTGGTCCTGTAGGCCCACAAGACGTTGGGCAGTTCGTCCGGCCATGCACCCTTTGCCTCGTCCAGTCTGGTTTTTATGATCTTGAGTAGTGTGCGGTTCGTCACTTCCGTCTGTCCATTCGCCTGCAGATGGCCAGGTGATGAGAACTGGTTCTTGATGCCCAAGCCGAACAGAAATCCTTGAAAGCCTGGCTATCAAACTGTCGTCCGTTGTCTGATATGATCGTCCGTGGGATCCCGAACCTGCAGACAATATTCTTCCATACGAACCCCTATATCCTAGCTTCGGTGATGGTTGCCAATGCATCTGCTTCAACCCATTTAGTAAAATAATCAATAGCAACGAGTAAGAATTTTACTTGACCTTTGCCTTGAGGCAGTGGGCCGACGATGTCAATTCCCCATTGTGCGAACGGCCAGGGAGATGTTATCGTCGTTAGCTTTTCTGATGGTAGTCGCTGAATGTTCCCAAACCTCTGACATTTGTCACATTTCTGGACAAACTTTGTTGCGTCGTCTTGCATTGTTGGCCAGAAGTAACCTGCACGCATAATTTTTCTTACCAAGGATTTTGGGCCTGTGTGATCTCCGCAAATTCCTTCATGGACCTCTCTGAGGATGTATTCAGCTTCTTTTTCGTCAACGCACCTCAGGTAGGGCATGGAGAAACCTCTTTTGTACAGAGTATCATTGAGAATTGTGAACCTGGTGGATCTCTTTTTGATCTTTCTGGCTTCATGTGCGTCCTGGGGTAAGTGGCCATCTTGGAGGAAGGAGATGATGGGTGTCATCCAACAGCTTGCGTCCTGGACTGTGAATGTTGTGGCTTCTTCTATGCTGGGGCTTCCCTGTATCTCCATCATCAGGTTTGTCCTTGGTTCTTCTTCCCCTGACGAGGCTATTTTTGAGACTTCGTCGGCGGCCACGTTCTGATTCCTTCGGATCTGGATGAACTCCACTTTTTCAAACTCTTGAGTTAGGTGTTTCGTCAGTCTGAGGTATCTCTGCATTCTTTCTTCTTTTGCTTCGTATTCTCCTTTGATTTATCCAATCACTAACTTTGAGTCATTCTGGACTAGTAGATTCCTGACCCCAAGTTCTTTTCCGAGCCTTAAGCCTGTCAGGATTCCCTCATATTCGGCCTCATTGTTGGTGGCTGGGAATTTTAGTTGAACTCCGTATCTTAATATCTCTCCGTCAGGAGTGGTTATGACGACCCCTACTCCCCCTCTTTTCTTTGTTGACGAGCCGTCAGTCTTCACTACCTATACCTCGTTCATGCTGGCAAGGTTTGGCTCGTCTGGATAAGTATATTCGGCGATGAAGTCTGCCAGGGCTTGTGCTTTGATGGCTGTCCTTGGGTGGTACTCCACGTCAAATTGGCTGAGTTCAATCGCCCACTGGACCATTCTGCCTGCTGCTTCAGGCTTGCTCATAGATTTCTTGATGGGTTGATCCGTCATTACTAAGATCGGGTGTGCCTGGAAGTATTGCCTGAGCTTGCGCGATGCTACAATCAATGCAAACGTGATCTTCTCAATCTTTGGGTATCTGGATTCAGCTCATTGGAAAGCTTGGCTGACATAGTAAACCGGAAGCTGTTTTCCATCTTCTTCTCGGATCAAAGCGGCACTGACGGCTGTGGATGAGACTGCTAAGTATAAGTACAAGTTTTCGCCTTCTTTGGATGGGCTCAGGAGGGGTGGATTGCTAAGGTAACGCTTGAGCTCCTGGAATGCCGCTTCACACTCGTCGGTCCATTCAAAAGCTTGCTTCAGGGTCTTGAAGAATGGTAAGCACTTGTCAGTGGCTCTAGACACAAACCTGTAAAGGGCTGCGATCCGGCCTATGAGCTTCTGGACTTCCTTGACGGTCTTAGGTGAGGTCATGTTGATTATGGCTTGCACTTTCTCAGGGTTTGCTTCTATCCCCCTCTGGGATACCATGAATCCAAGGAACTTCCCTGAGGCAACACCAAAGGCACACTTACCAGGATTCAGCTTTATTTTGTATTGCTTGAGGGTCTCGAATGTCTCTTTAAGGTCGTCCAGGTGTGCAAGCTCTTCCCTGCTCTTGACGAGCATATCGTCGACGTATACTTCCATATTCTTTCCTATCTGCTTGGCGAACATTCTATTCACTAACCTCTGATAGGTTGCTCCTGCGTTCTTCAGCCCAAAAGGCATCACCTTATAACAGTAGAGCCCCTGACTGGTAATGAAGGCAGTTTTCTCCTGGTCTTCGTCAGCCATCTTGATTTGGTTGTATCCTGAGAATGCATCCATGAATGTTAACAGTTTGTGCCCGGCAGTAGAATCTACGAGCTGGTCTATCCTTGGGAGAGGGAAGCTATCTTTTGGGCAGGCCTTGTTCAAATCCGTGAAATCCACGCACATTCTCCATTTCCCGCTTGCCTTCTTTACTAAGACGACGTTGGCGAGCCATTCTGGGTAATACACTTCCCTGATGAAACCTGCAGTCAAGAGTTTACTTACTTCGTCTGTGATTGCTTGGTCTCTCTCGGGTGCAAACGTCCTTCGTTTCTGTTTGACGGGCTTTCTCTCCGGGTCCACATTCAGCCTGTGTTGTATGACCCCTGGGGATATACCTGGCATGTCGTCATGACTCCAGGCAAAGACGTCTAGGTTGTCTCTAAGAAACTGAATGAGCCTCGTCTTCATTTCAGGACTCAAGGTCGTCCCTATCCTGGTCGTCTTCGTCGCTTCCCCTTTGATCAGTTCTACTGCTTCCAGGGCTTCCACCTTTTCTCCTTCCTTTTCTTCTATTATCCATGTGTGATTTTCTTTAGCTGCTAAAACAGCTTGGTAGCATTCCCGAGCTAATACTTGGTCTCCCTTGACTTCCCCAACACCGTTTTCTGTTGGGAATTTTACCTTCAGGCAGTAGGTGGATGTGGACGCCCTCCACTTGTTAAGTGCTGGCCTTCCGATGATGACGTTATAGGATGAGGGACAATCTACCACTAAAAAATCTATTTGACGAGTTAATTGTTTTGGGTACGTTCCCACCGTTACTGTCAGTGTTACTATTCCTCTGGGATACACTCTGTCGCCGCTAAAGCTGACGAGGGGGGAGTCGAAGGGACGAAGTCTTTTGGGATCAAGCTTCAACTGTTGGAATGCGGGAAAATAGATGATATCGGCAGAGCTTCCGTTATCCACGAGGATCCTCTTGGTGTTGAACCCTTCTATGGTGAGCATTATGACCAAGGGATCATTATGTGGTTGCTTCACTCCTCTGGCATCACTCTCGTTAAAGGTCATATCTTGGTCAGTTCGTCTGTACTTTGGCGAGGGTGTCATGTGGACGATGTTTATTTGCCGTTGATGTGTTTTCTTGAGTGACTTGAATGATCCCCCCGTAGCGGGCCCACCTGTGATCGTCTGTATCTTCCCGATCACATTTTGAGGAGGTTGGGATTGACGACCACTGCTCCTAGACGAGGACTCATGTTGGCCTTTGTTCTCATCTCGGAATTTATTGTAATCTCCCTTCTTTACAAATTTCTGCAACTTTCCCCTTCGTATCAACTCTTCTATTTGTTCTTTGAGGTCTCTACAATCTTCTGTGTAGTGGCCATGTTCTTTATGGAATCGGCAATACTTGCTCTTGTCACGGACGTTTGGGGACGAATGTAGTGGTCGTGGCCACCTAAGGCAGTGCTCGTCTTTGATCTGCGTGAAAATTTTGTCAACAGACATAATAAGAGGGGTGAATTTTACCGTTCGAGGGTTTTTATCGTCTTTCCTCCTGACTCCGTCATTGGCTCGACGATCCTGTCTCTCCCTCTTTTGTCCCCTGCGGTCATCCTCTCTTCTTCCCCTGTCCCCTGGTCTATCTCCGTCCCTGATGGCAGCTAGCGCGTCTTCAGCGTTCATATATTTCTGCGCCTTAAGAAGCATTTCAGCCATTGTCTTCGGGGGGTTCTTCGCGAGTGAAGTGACGAGTTCCCTAGTTCTCAGCCCTGCTTTGAAGGTCGTCAGCTGTACTTTGTCATCAGCTTCGTCTACCTCCAGTGTTTCCCTTGTGAAATGCTTTACATACGACCTCAACGTTTCCTTTTCTCATTGTCTGATGGTGAGCAAATGGTCTGCGGTCCTCTTTGGTCGTTGTCCCCCAATAAAGTGACGCAGGAAGGCGCTGCTCAACTGCTCAAATGTATCGATGGACGATGTTGGCAACTTTGTGAACCATTCTCGGGCAGCTCCCCTGAGCGTGGTTGGGAAGGAACGACATAATATCTCATCTGGGGGCTGTTGAAGTCCTAAAGTTGTTTTGAAGGTATTCAAATGATCTTGAGGATCCTTCAGCCCATCGAAAGGTTCGAGCTGAGGTAACCAGAATTTGGACGGTACTGGACAATCGAGGACCGCTGTTGTGAACGGTGAATCCGTTGCTCGGACCATTCGATCCACACTTCGTTCCGTCTTCTTCTTGATGGCATTCCTAAGCTCGTCCATTTCTCTCCTCATCTCTCTCAACATATCTGAGTTTTGCTCGGTCGGAGTGGTGGGCCTTCGAGGATCACTTCTTCTGTAACTATCCCCTTCATCTTCTTGATTTCCCTTGGACCTATTCTCCTCTTGTTGAAGCCGTAGCTTCATCTCCTGGTTCTGTCTGGTCAATTCTTCCACTGTGGCTGCAAGGGCTTGGATTTGCTGGGCTAAGGCTGCAGAATCTTGATTGGACTCCATCTAAAAAGAGTAATTGATCGGGAACTACAATCTCGAATGTAAATACGAAAATGTCGTCCCCACAGACGGCGCCAAACTGATGATGCGTGAGATCGTCAGTCACGTTCGTCAGACGGAGAAGAATCTTCAGCCTTCAGAGATGATCACCGGTGTGGTGCCTGCCACAACACCTCCGATGCCAAAGTCAGTGTATAAGATTTTCTTTAGAGCAAATCAATATAAAGTAGAGCAAAATGAAAAGAAATCCCTTGTTGCTAGTCTGTGTGTATGTACCTTTCTCTTGGCAAGGTGTGGATATATATATATACTTCTAAGGGCTCTAGCCGTTGGAGCAATTATGGAGATCTTAATGCTCCTCCTTGTAACGTCCGGAGTTATGTAATGTGTTATCAGTATCCTCCAACGGATTTGTACAGTTGTCCTTGTAACTGTTTCGGGTTTGATTGTTCGCATTGAATAGCCTGGATACCTTCGTCAGCAACACTTGTAACCGGTTCTCTTAACCAGAAGCTAGTTTCGTCAGTGCCGGTGGCATCGTCCATTTCAAATGGGCTCGTCAGTCCCGTCAATTTTCATATGGGTAAGTTAAATTAAATTATCTTCAAAAGTTACTGTTTTTTTGCTTTGAAACAAAGTCCTCTTACATTAAGAATATGATTTAAAATCAGTATTTTGCAAGTTGTAATTTAATTATCGTCATTTTCATACATACTTATTACGGATAACTTAAATTAAATTTGCTTTTGAAAGTTGGATTCAAAAATGGTCAATTTGATCCAATATCTTCCAAGAAATGGTCAAAAAAATGCTTGGATTGGCAGATAAAACTCACTTACCTAGATTTGGAACCTAATTTTAAGTTTGAGGGTTTGCAATTTAATTCAATTTTTAAAGCAGCTATTTTTCAATCTCTTGAATCATATCATCAATGCAATTAGAATACTTTTCTGAAACCAAAAGGATAATCTCTACCAATTAGCTGTAAACAAAGGAAACGTGCATCATCGTATTATTGGCAGGATCTAGTATAGTGGTCTTATTTATATATCCTCATGTAGATGTGGGCATAATTTGATCATTGTGAAACCCATACATCGCTTCAACAAGGGAAAACAAAAAACAAAACAAAAAAACTTCGCTTCGTTTGTTAATTAATAGTTAGCACTAAGTCCCATATGTACAGGCTCATAGCTTGCAAGTTGGCCTACTACTATAGTCAAATTTAATTGAACACACCCCTACTAGGTAGGAAAATGCCGTAATTTATGTGATATATTCATTTTAAATTATATTCTCGATGTAAGAGGACTTTCGTTTCAATGCAAAAAGACACTAACTTTTAAGGATTCAGATCCTCTACATTTTTTAGAGTACTCTACCAATAAATTTTCTTAAATCCTAACAATTCTTTTATAATTTAAGAATCTATATTTTGCCATGTCAGTATTTCACTTACAATATTTTTAAAATAATATAATAATATTGCAAACAAAATAATTAAAATTATGAGATAATTACAATAAACCCACCTGAGGTTTAGCCCGTTTGCACTTTGCCTACCCGTGGTTCAAAACTTATCACTTTACCCACCTGTACTTCAATCTATTACCCCCCTGTTGTCTACCTCACCCTCAGACGTTAGACAAACACCTTTTTATTCCAAATTAGAACATAACACGGATCAAACAACATAAACTTACTCTCTTTTCCTCACGAGCCCTAGAAACGTGAAAATCCCTGTAACTGAGCTAGGGTTTTGATTTTCCTAATCGTGCTTTTGTGTGAGGGTGAGGTTCTGACTTTGGGTTGTCTTCAGGCATTGAATATTCGAAGATAGATCATCACCAGGTACGACATTTCTACTTTATGGTTTTGAGCTGGGGTTTCAAGTTTTGATGGTAGCTTTGATTCACAAGAAGTTGATAATCGATGTCTCCTTCGAGTGGAAATTACTCAGGTTCAAGTGGGCATATGTGTACATATGAGACTTGTGTGCTGAGAACAAGGCTGACAATGGATAATTTTGGGAGAAGGTTTCTGGGTTGTAGCCGATATAAGGTAAGTATACTTTTTACTTAATTTAGTTGATTCATGTGAGATTGGAATGTGATGTGTTCAATTCAATATATGAAAAGGTTGGTCCCAAGTTCCCTTTCTTTAAATGGATTAATAATTCTACTTGTATGCGTGAGAATGAAGCTGCCCATTTGGTGCAACAAAAGCTGGATTTACTACGGAGTGAGTTGCAACTTACACATGAAAGGGAAAGAGAAGCTATCTAGGCAGCAACAAAAGCTACCCAAATGGCAGAAATTGCTCAAGACAGGGCAGCAAAAGCCACTGAGAGGGAGAGATAGTTTCGAGTTTCCTCTGTTCAAGCCAAGGAGATAGTAGTGAGAGGTTTAGAGCAAGAGAGAAAGTGCAGAATTGCACTAATTCGGTCATGGTTTTTTTTTTGGTTATGTTGTTTTCATGTTTTGGCTCAAGTGAGAATGTTGGAATGATAAGATTGAGTCTACCTGATGGGTTGTAATATATGCTAATCCTCAATTGTATTGTAATAGAACTAGGAAATAATTTTTTGATATTGAGAACTATGTAAGGTGGTCGATGCTGTTGTCCTGAAGCCACTTAATAATATAAGCCTTTTTAAGATAAAGTGTTATTTTTGTTAGATGCTGTTAGTATTTTTGTTTAAAGTGAATTGGCTACTTGTGAGCTGTGAGCTGTTGGTGTTGGTGTTTTGTTGGATGTTATGAGCTGTGTTGGTTTGTGCATAAAGTGCATTATGTGAAGACAATTGTGTTGAAAGTGAATTTAAAGTGCATGACAATCTGTCAACTTGCAAGAAAAGACAACAAATGCACACATACACCTGCTATTCAACACATACACCTTGCACACATAAACAAACTCATATAATAATAACTCATATAACAAATTGCAATAATCAGAATAATAATTCTGAACACTTGTCATTAAGTTCGGAAATTATATACATATTTTAAGGTGTCATTGAATAGTCTTTCATCAACCACCAGTAAATATAAGGCATTTGGTACAACAACCAAAACAATTGCAGCTACCCAATGTTTACAAAACTTATAAAAATACAAAAAGTGTTTGAACATCTATATAAAAAAGTGTCTTGCCATTGTCTACAAACTATATAAAACCCTAACACTACATAACTCTAATACATTATATATAGCAACAAAAGTGTCTTGACTTAGTCTTCATTTACTGCCCCCTGCCTCTCCCACCACAGCTGGCCTTTCCACCTCTTGTTCTACATTTCTGAGTCCTAGCTGCATCACCCCTTCCTATCAAAGCAGCTCCTCTGGTAGCAGGTGGACTTGTAGGGTACAAAGTACAAGAATTCACATGTTAACTACCAGTATCATAGTTTTATGAATAAAACATCAAACCTAACAATACAGTACCTGTGATGATGGTGCTCTACTGTCCCATGTTTCTGCAGGGGTGTGTGGTGCTGGCTGGCTTGAAGAGAACTAAGGAGCTCATCTAACTGTGTACCTGAAGTCTGAAGAGTACCATTGACTTGGGTTTTGTGACCATAGAGCTGGTGGCCTTAACCCTAGAGCTTGTGGTTGTGGAGCTAGAGCTTATGGCTATGACCCTGCTGCCTGGTTGGATGAGGATGAAGACATAGTGTAAGGCTGATGTATTGGTGGGGGCTAAGCTGAGGATTGGGTCTATGATGAAGATGGGGCTTGGGATCCTTGTCTATGTGTAGAAGGCCTTCCACTTCTCTGCAACCAAATATGAGCATGTTTTTACAGTGTCAGTTATTGACATTTTGCATTTGAATAAAAAAAATTTGTAAAAACTTACAGATTTCCCTTTTTACAATCTCTGCCTCCTCTTCCATGGTGTCTTACCAGTGACATTGGCCTTGCATCCCCTTGCATTGTGCCCTTCCTTTTGACACCTTTCACACTTCACTAGCCTGTTTGCTCTAGACACCTTATAAGGGTTCGGCTCATCAGCATCTCCCTTCCTCTTCATGGGTGGCCTGCTTGGTGGCTTATAGATAATAGGTGCAATAGGCTTGGGTTGGCCACTTGACATCCATTCAGACTGGCCAAGCATGGGAGGTATGGGTGTCTTGTATGTTTCCATATAAGCATCCTTGTAGTAGCATGGATGGGTGTAGTCTTTTGGTTTCTCACGATTCACAAAAATGGCTACAACTCCATACTTGTAGGGGATTCCTGTCAAGTCCCATACTCTACAACTACATATCCTATTTACCAAGTCCACCATATGCCTTTCCCTCTCATTGTCAACCTCATACACAAACTGCCCAGAAGGTATTGCATAGAAACCCTTACACTTTAATTTTAACTGCTCCAACTTTTTTTGTATGCTTAAACACAACTTGCCACCATACTTTTCTATGCCAGTCTTCTTTATGTACAGCTTGCTCATAAGCCTAACTCTAATCCATTCCAGCATTGATAAGATGGGCTTGTATCTAACCTTCACAATCATAGAGTTAAAACTCTCACTTAAATTGTTTACCATACAATCTGTCAAAGCTCTTGAAGAAAAGTGGGATCTCGTCCACTGTGTAGGCTCTATATCTGCCAGGTATTTCCAAGCTTCTTCATCCAAACTCGTAAGATGGTCCATCCCCCTCTCAAATTCCCTGGCTGATGTTGTGCCAGCACACCTCCACAGTACACTCTTCAACTTCATGCCCTTTTGGTTAACCTTGAAATTATTATATATGTGCTTCACATAATGCCTGTACTCTACAGTTGGGAATATAGTCTCCATTGCAGGTAGAAGACCCTACAATCAAGTAAGCAAGTAAGCATTCAGTGTCAGCAAGTAAGCATGTAAAAAGTTAAGCATGGAATGAAGTCATGAACATGAGCTAGATGATAATACCTTCTGCCTGTCACTGATGAATACTAGATTGAGCTCCTCTGGCCTGCCAATGTCATCTGCAAACTGCTCCAAGAACCAGATTTAGCTATCCTTGTTCTCTTGCTTAACCACAGCCATTACCACTAGGAATATATTGTCATTTTCATCCTTGGCAGTGGCAGACAATAATTGCCCACCAAATCTGCCCCTTAACTGGCATCCATCCAGCCCAACAAAGGGTCTACAACCACCTAGAAAGCCAACCTTCTAAGCATTGTACCTAATGTACATCCTTTTAAAATTGGGCTCAGCATTCTCATTTTCCATCTCTGTTTGCAGAATCACCCTACTTCCTACATTTGTCCTTAATATCATTTCTGCATAATCTCTAAGTAGGCCATACTGAACCTCTTCATTCCTAGTAATCAGCCCCTTAGCTGCCTTTCTTGATCTATACACCTAACTAAGACTTAAATCAATTGAAATCTTCCGCATCACATGGTACTTAACACCAGAGACCTCCCAATTAGGATTCTTACCAAAATCCTCCAAATACCTCTTTGCCACATAGGCTAAAGTAACTTGCCCATTAATAAATGTTAGGGGCAGGTACACTCAGGATAAAGTGTCTTGATCTCAAATGTGCACTCTCCAGTCACCATTGAGGCATAACACCTTCATCCACAATTGTTTTTACAATGTACATAAATCTTCTTCTTCTTATTCAACTTTCACTTGACATCAATGTGATGTTGAGTCACATACTCCTTCAAAGCCTTCCAAAGCACCTGGGAGTTTGGGAACTTTATCCCTTTTGCTAACCTAACATTTTCCATATCAGTCCTTTCATTAAACTCCAAATTTCCAAGCCTTTGCTCATCGTCAGGACAATCCACACTTGCAATATCATCCTCTAAAGCTGGTCCAGCCCACTCTTCATCTAAATCTATGTTTGGAGGATGAACATTGCTTGGGCTAGGTGCATCCGTGTTTGGCTGAGGTGTATTAGTGTTTGGATGAGATGTATCAGTGGTTGGAATAGTGTTAGACTCATATGACACTGTGTGAGGTGGAGAAGACTCACCAAAAATGTCATCAGCAAAGTCTTCTCCTTCCAAACCTTCATTCAACCAATCAAACTCCTCCTCCAAACCATCACTCCTTGTAGCAGCTCTTGCACCACCCCCTACACCAGCCCCTGCACCCTCTATAGCAGCCCCTACACCAGCTCCTACACCAACCCCTCTACCATCAGGAACTTCAACTACAAGTGGAGCATTACCATTCTCCACATACAGTATGATGATGTCTCTTGGCCCTCCCTCATTAGGCTTGCGCATGGGTACCACATCTTGATCATTTTCTGTGAGCCTCAAGTCTTGCTCCAAGTTACCCCCAAGACCTAAATAATGAACCCTACACGGTTCATCAATTCCCAATTCCTCACATATACCTTTTATTTCAAAATAACTAAACAAATTAGGATCCCTATAAACTATTTCAACTTTCCTACCAAAGTATTCTAAACCAGGGTTCCATAAAATAGCACCCCCTTAATGTACCTCAAATTTCACCTCATCATCCATCTGCAATAGCAAATTACCAATTGACGCGTATACATTTAACAATTAAAGAATTGTAAACAACAAAAGAGTAAACAGTTGCATGTTTCTGTTTTGCTTTTGGGATGCAACACACACAGAGGGATCACATTTTCTGCTTTACTTTTGATTCTGTTTTACTAAATAGCACATGCAAACACTAAAATTTAAACCCAATAGAAACTTGGATCCACTATGAGACACAATGACCACGACAGAAAAAATGCCCATAAACAAACACAAATCCAAAGAACAGGTGGTCACATTTTTCATAAACATCAACAAACACAACTAATATTCTCATTCCATTACATGTAACATTGACCATTGATTGATTACTCAAAAAATAATAAAACAACCACAAGCCCAAAGTAAAAACCCAAACAGTGACTGAATTCTTACCAGGATTTTAGTCCCTCGAACAACCCGTTGCTCGTCTAGGTTTACATTTGCAATACTATGTCAATATCAGATGCAGAACGGATTTTCGCATTTCTAGGGCTCATGAGGAAAAGAGAGTGAGTTCATGTTGTTTGATCTATGTTGTTAGGACATATGTGTTTACATGTTAGGAACATATGTCATGATTTATGTAAATTGGCTAATCCTTTGACAAAACGCACTCTACTTGTAATTGGGTAGTTCTAGGTGTTTTTAATACTTCAAGAAACTATGTTTCAAGATCAAGTGTTGAAGTCATCAAGTCTGTCCAAGAAAAAGCAAGTTGAAGTGCAGGAATTTTAAATCTCGACACCTGCTCGACACCTACCTCGACACCTGCTAGCTGTCGAGAATTACGAAAATCAGAATTCTGATCTGATTTTATTGGGATCCGTGAATGTGTTTTTGGGCCTTCTTTTCTTCTAACCCTAAACATATTTAAGGAGTGTTTTAAGAGCCGTCAACTAAGACACAAGTTGCATAAGCATTGAGCAATCCTTGTTCAAGCAAATTGTGCTCTGAGACGAAGTTCTTAACCTAGATCATCTTCTTCAAGAAGTTGCTGTGTATTGTGCACCTTAGGGTTTTGTGACCAAGCATCTTCCTGATCTTCATGCATAGGATGATCTGAAGAACTCTGCAGCCAACCTCTCATTCTAAAGTTGGTGATTGAAGTCGCGTACTGGGATCCGCGCATCTGGTTAGTCACGTACTTGGGAGCCGTGCATCAAAGGAGGGAACTGTCGCTACAGATCAAGTCCAATTGGGTATTGGGGTAAGGGTTCAACTGTAGGTTGGTAAGGTACTTGGGATTCCTTTACTTGTAACCGCTTGATTTGATAATAGTGGAGTTTCGGGAGTGGTGACCTGAAATCACCCGGTGGGGTTTTTGCCGTTAGGGTTTTCCCCATTCGTGAACAAATCACCGTGTCTTTTATTTTCCGCTGCATATTTTGTTATTCGGTGATTTGTTTGTGCTGCCACGTATTTGCATGTTAAATTAATTAATTAATAACTTGACTTAATTAATTAATTAGTTTAAAATCACAAGGGGTCATTCAGTTTGTGGCCTATCAAGTGGTATCAGAGCAGGCACACTCTGATTAGTTATTAATCTTTGCTGTGTTTGATCCATTGACCCCTGTTTGTCATGGATAGAGGACAATCTCTTATTATACCTCCTTTATTTGATGGGACTAACTATGCCTATTGGAAAGTACGCATGAGAGCTTTTTTGCAGTCCCTAGATGAGAAGGTGTGGCAAGCTGTGGAGATTGGCTGGACAAAGCCAAAAGAAGCGCCGGCTGATTGGGATGAAGCCAAGATCAAGGCGGCAAACTTCAACAGCAGAGCGTTGAATGCACTGTTTAGCGCTGTCACTAATGAGGAGTTCAAGAAGATATCCTCAACAGAAACTGCCAAGGAGGCGTGGACCATCCTCCAGACAACCTATGAAGGAACAAAGGCTGTCAAGGATTCAAAGCTACAGAGGCTCACTACTAGCTTTGAAGAAATTAAGATGGAGGAGGATGAGTCGTTCGATGAGTTCTATGCCAAGCTGAAAGACATAGTGAACTCAGCCTTCAATCTTGGGGAAACCATCCCTGAACCCAAGGTTGTAAGGAAGGTGCTCAGATCTCTACCTGAGAGATTTCATGCCAAGATTACGGCAATTGAAGAATCAAAGGATATTGATAAAATTCCTTTGACTGAGCTAGTTGGGAACTTGCAGACCTACGAGTTAGGGTTATCAAGGATAAGCAAGTCAAGCAAGGGCAAGAGCATGGCCCTAAAGGCAAAGAACAGTGATACAGATGAGTCTTCCGATGATGAAGACTCAAAGATGAAGTCCTACATCACAAGGCAATTCAAGAAGTTTATGAAGAATGCCAATGGGAGGAGCTTCGACAAAGACCGAAGGCAATCCGGTTCTTCACAGTTCAAGAGCCAAGACAAGGGAAGGAAGGATGCCAAGGATGGCGGTCAATACACTGTTCCTGCAGGACCAAAGTGTTTTGGGTGTCACGGGTTTGGACACATGAAGAATGAGTGTCCCACTTATCTGAAGAGCATTGGAAAAAGCAAGGCTCTAGCTGCAACCCTTAGTGACACTGAGCCTGAAGATGATTCCGATGATGAGGATGACGGAATCCTAAATGCCTTCACTGCTTCAGTCAATTCTACTGATGGGATTGTTGAAGAAGAAGAGGAAGAATTGGTGGACACTGAATGTGAAAAGATGGATGACAAAGATGATATCCATTCAGCCTATGAGAAGCTTTACAAGCTTTCTGAAAAGCATGAGAAGCTGTACAGGCTGGCCACCAAGAAGCTCAGTGATGTGGAACTTGACAGAGAAGAATTGTCCACAAAGTTTGATGAGGCTAATCAGACTATTGGTGCACTGAGATTTGAGAACAACTTCCTGGCTGAGAAGACCAAGAAGCTTGAAGATGAGCTGTTTCAAGTGAGAGCTCAACTGGAGAGGACGTCAAGTGCAAAGCTTGATGAGATGCTCAGCAACCAGAAATCTGCTTCAGATCGAACAGGTTTAGGGTATGGTCTTTCTATCTCTAACTCTGCTTCTACTAGTTCTACTGTTTTTGTTCCTCCTGCTAATAATGTTAAAATTGAGAACATTGATGCTAAAACTGAATTAGCTAGTGAGAACATAGACAAAGAAAAATCCATCTTAGGAGCACCCCCTAAGTTAGAAAAGAAAGATGCTAAACTCCCTAAGGATAAGAAGGCTAACTCTTAGAAGCCTAAACAAAAGAAGCAGCATCTCTGTTATCATTGTGGAGCTGCCGGTCATACTCGACCTAATTGCTACAAGTGGCTAGCCACCCAACAGAGCAACAGTATGACAGCATCTGGAAGCCAAAATCAGCTTCAATCCTCTCTTGCTCCTCTTGGAGATCTTCTGAAAGCCATCATGTTCCTTTCGAACTTGAACGGTTTCAATTCTTCCCCCTCACCGCCGGTTCAAGGTTTCAAACAAAGGAAAGGCTCTTCCAAGGAGTGGAAGAAAAAGGACTCTAAGTGATTTCATCACTTTCTTCTCCCCTCTTGTTTCTCTCTATCTTTGCATTGCATGTGTGTTTTGCATTTTTAATTGAGTCAGTCTAGTTTTATGCATTGTTTTGCTTTGTTAACATGTTTTTGTGTGTTTACTTTCAGTTTTGTTTATTTTGTTTTTGATAAAAATAAAAAAAAAATAAAAAAAATTAAAAAAATTGAAAAATACAAAAACAGTGTGTGTTTTGTGTACTTTGGTACTTGTGTACCTTAGATGGCCAATGAAACAAAGTTTTCTAAACTTTGTATCTCTTGTAGCTTAGATGAGCATCTTTATGCACAACTAAGCAAGTGAGCTTTGTGGCTTGTGTTTGTGATGAGTAAGATTAGGTTATTTCTTTGACTTAACACTCATATCACTCTTTTTGACGGGTAGGACTAGAAAATCCTAAGAGAAAGGCATAAATAACCATCTCACCACTGTTACCCGCCAATCATTAATGACATCTGTATGCTTCGGCATAGCAAAAGTGTGATGTCAATGACATTTGTGTGCTTAGGCATAGCAAAATTGAAATGTCAAATATCAATGGGTATTTCTTTTCTTTCTCATAAGCCCATGTATGATATGCTTAAAAAGAAAATATGCAAAGAAATAAAAAGCAAAAAGATTAAAAATGCTTTTAAAAATGGTTGCAAGCGTGTATTCTAGGAGATGTGGGAGTTATAGGATGTACCTCAAAGGTGATAGTCCCCATCAAACAGTTATGATTGTGTGTGAGCTAAAGTTATTTTCTCATATCTCAGATCGTCATAACATGTATACACTTATGCAATCTTGCGATGTTTTTCACACACAACACGCAATATTCTTTGCTACTTTTGATACATGTGCAGGTACAATGTGATTTGGCCATCACAAAGGTTTACATGTGCTTTTGTATGCTCACTAAACTGTCATGACTTATTTTTGAAATATAAAATTTGTTAGACTTGTTTAGTGTGTGTGTGTGTTCTTGGGAGATCCATGTGCTTAAAATTTTCATTGAGAGATGATTTTTGAGAGATTTATATGTTGATTGGATCATGGTTGAGGTGCATGTCTTGATTGCATATTGTCTGTGTTTTTCAAATCTCGAAAAACTGCATTTCAAAGCTGGCTCGACACCTTCTCGATACCTCCTCGATACCTGGTCAGCTGTCGAGCCTCTAAAGCTTTTTCTTATCGCAATCTCGACACTTCCTCGACACCTGGTGGATCGATCGAGAACTCTCTGTCTGGTCGATACCTTCTCGACACCTCTTCGATCGATCGAGCTTCTGATGATGGTTGAGCTGTTTGGTACCTCGATACCTCCTCGATACCTCAGCTGTCGAAGGCATTTTCTCTCGATACCTTCCTCGACAGCATCTCGATACCTCTCGACACCTCTGCTGTCGAGATTTACTGGAGATCCTATATATACTTCGATCGCGATTTCTCCTTCATTTTCTCGATCTCTCCGAGGCGGTTCGTGTTCCTGAAGCGATTTTTCTTCTCTCCAACCTTCATCCAACTTGATTTTCGAACTTTCTTGCTTCAAATCACTTGGTATGATCTTGTTTTCCTTTGTTTTTCATGCATATCATGTTTCAAACTTAGGTTTTGGGATTTTTTTGAAAACTTTGGGTTTTTCAAAATCTTTGAGTTTTTGTTGAAATTTTGGGTTGGGATTTCAATAAAAAGTGTTTAAAATATCATACATTGCATTCCATGTGCATTAGAATGATACTTTCATGCATTTAGTTGTGTGATTCTTGAATGTGTGCTGCTAGGATTGGATTGGGCTGAGCCCATGATGTTTTTATTGTTTAGCATGTCACATGATCATGCATTCCCATGCATACGTTCATTTTGTTCAATATATTGTTATATTTGAACTGCTTGGGACTTTTCTGATTGTCTCCCTCTCTATCTTTTTCTTTTCTTTTACGTTAGTTGCATCTATGGCACCTAAACGTAAATCTACTCCGGCTCGGAACCCTCTGCGTTCTGGAGCTTCTTCATCTTCTGATCATGCTCCTCATAATCTTCGGTTCCGTGATGGAGATGCCTACAAGGCATTTACTGAGAACTTCTCTAAACGAGGTGTTCATTCGGAACGCCACGTTGTTCTGGCGGACTTCGCCGACACTGACCTTCCCTCTGTCATTCACAGTAGGGGATGGGAGTCACTGTGTGACGTCCCGGTCACTTGTCCTCTCGTGCTGATTCAGGAGTTTTACTCCAACATGCACGGGATTGATCGTTCAGTACCTCTCTTTTTCACTCGCGTTCGAGGTACGCGCATTGCTGTCACACCGCAGCTGGTTGCGGATGTGCTTCATGTTCCTAGGATAGAGTTTCCTGACTATCCTACCTGTGAGCGACTGAGGACTGTGTCCAGGGATGAGCTCATTTCTGCTTTCTGTGAGCGCCCTTCTGAGTGGGGTGAGCATATGTACACATCATGTAGACCTTTTGCTAAAGGTCCTAGATTCCTTAACATGGTGATGACATTTGTACTTCATCCTCTCTCCCATTATAACTCTATCACAGAGCCTCGTGCTCGTTTCTTGCTTTCTCTTCTTGAGCATCTCACGATAGATTTTCCCTCTCACTTCATTTTCTCTATCATAGATGTTCATTTAGATGCGGCGTCCCGTGATAAGCTTGTTTTTCCTTCTGCTATCACGAGGATTCTACGCCATTTTTCCATCCCTTTCCCTGTCGCCGACCACTTCACACACATCTCTGCCATAGATGCCGCTACCGTAAAACGTAGCCAGGCACAGTTCAGGGCGAGACAGCCGGATTTCACTCCGCCCTCCCGTTCGGCTCCATCCAGATCTGCTCCATCTACATCGACTTCTCTTCCTTCCTCCAGCGATGTATCCCTTGGAGATATTATGGCGCAGCTGCAGCGCATGGATGCTCGCCTTGATACACTCTCTACTGAGTTGTATCAGGTGAACGTTCGTGTTGGTCGTATTGCACGACGGCAGGCGACCATGGGTGGTTTTGCATCTGAGGCTTCTCCACCACCTCCTCCAGTTGCTTCCGAGTCTGATGCTGAGGATGATGATGATGATAGTGATGACGATGATGCTTCAGATGATGATGGAGATGCTAGCTCTACTGATGAGATGTCTACATGACACTCTACCCTTTGTCACTCGTGACAAAAAGGGGGAGTAGTTTTGGGATTATGAGAGTAGTCATCTTAGGGGGAGAGTTAGTATAGGACATTTTGATAGGGGGAGTGTTCATACTTTTTGAGGGATGTAGTGAGGCTTTAGATGTATCTTTTTCTTTTCTTTCTTTATAGATACATTGGTCTTGTATATCAGTTTTACATACATTGTACTTATCTTTCTATATATGTGGATGTATCTTTTTCTTTTCTTTCTTTATAGATACATTGGTCTTGTATATCAGTTTTACATACATTGTACTTATCTTTCTATATATGTGGATGTATGTTTCTCTTATTCACCTATCTCTTCATGTGTTGTTTCTTTTCTTTCTTTATACACATGTTCTTTATACTTGTATGCAATCTAATTATTTCTGTTTCACACAAGATGCCTTGATGAGTTTTGTTTATAAGTACTTCAGAAATACAGGTTGTCAAAGTCTACTTGCCATAAACTCTCTTTTTGCAAAGTTCTTCAAGAGTTTGTGTTAGGATAGATTTTATTGTATGTAACAAGTGAATATGAGTTGAGTGATTTATGACTTCTCTCATATGTTCATTTGTTTGTTGTGGTTTTGTCACGGATTGCCAAAGGGGGAGATTGTTAGGACATATGTGTTTACATGTTAGGAACATATGTCATGATTTATGTAAATTGGCTAATCCTTTGACAAAACGCACTCTACTTGTAATTGGGTAGTTCTAGGTGTTTTTAATACTTCAAGAAACTATGTTTCAAGATCAAGTGTTGAAGTCATCAAGTCTGTCCAAGAAAAAGCAAGTTGAAGTGCAGGAATTTTAAATCTCGACACCTGCTCGACACCTACCTCGACACCTGCTAGCTGTCGAGAATTACGAAAATCAGAATTCTGATCTGATTTTATTGGGATCCGTGAATGTGTTTTTGGGCCTTCTTTTCTTCTAACCCTAAACATATTTAAGGAGTGTTTTAAGAGCCGTCAACTAAGACACAAGTTGCATAAGCATTGAGCAATCCTTGTTCAAGCAAATTGTGCTCTGAGACGAAGTTCTTAACCTAGATCATCTTCTTCAAGAAGTTGCTGTGTATTGTGCACCTTAGGGTTTTGTGACCAAGCATCTTCCTGATCTTCATGCATAGGATGATCTGAAGAACTCTGCAGCCAACCTCTCATTCTAAAGTTGGTGATTGAAGTCGCGTACTGGGATCCGCGCATCTGGTTAGTCACGTACTTGGGAGCCGTGCATCAAAGGAGGGAACTGTCGCTACAGATCAAGTCCAATTGGGTATTGGGGTAAGGGTTCAACTGTAGGTTGGTAAGGTACTTGGGATTCCTTTACTTGTAACCGCTTGATTTGATAATAGTGGAGTTTCGGGAGTGGTGACCTGAAATCACCCGGTGGGGTTTTTGCCGTTAGGGTTTTCCCCATTCGTGAACAAATCACCGTGTCTTTTATTTTCCGCTGCATATTTTGTTATTCGGTGATTTGTTTGTGCTGCCACGTATTTGCATGTTAAATTAATTAATTAATAACTTGACTTAATTAATTAATTAGTTTAAAATCACAAGGGGTCATTCAGTTTGTGGCCTATCATATGTTATGTTCTAATTTGGAATAAAAAGGTGTTTGTCTAACGTCTGAAAGTGAGGTGGGCAACGGGGAGGTAACGGATTGAAGTACAGGTGGGTAAAGTGATAAGTTTTGAACTACGGGTAGACAAAATGCAAACGGGCTAAATCTCAAGTGAGTTTACTGTAATTATCCCAAATTATTGTTTTGTACCAACAAAGCAGGGTGTTACAAGGGACAAAGCTAAGATATATTCTTAGATATATGGTATTGGTTGCTATATATGGAAATTTGCAAAGGATTTTGGGGCCATATCATAATTATTGATGAAGATTCTTGCAATAATTTCAAAGCTTTATCTTCACCTGATGTTCACGTTTTTGTCAGGTGAATTTTTTTAATTTTTAATCTTGGCCCCAGTTGCAATAAATTGTAATAACAGACTCTACGATTGTTTTGGCTTTAGTGGCAAATGATAGAGACTATGGTTCGACATGATTTGACCGGTTTTTTTTTTTTTTTTTTTTTGATAAACGATTTGACCGGTACTGCGTGGAAGAATATCTCCCTTTCATTGTACAGGTTTTGGCTAATCAAAGAAGAGATAAGTTCACAGAAGGATTGCCAAAATGTTCTCAAAGAAAGTTTTACACAGGCTAAACGTGCCAATGATTGAAATTTGAAAGTGATACGAAGACTTGGAAGAATGGAAGTTAGGTGTTTTTAGACATGGCAATACGGGTCAGAATTTTCTGACCCGACCCGACCCGACCCGACCCGAAAAATACCCGACCCGAACCCGATTTTTTTGACCCGAAGCAAAAACGGGTTGACCCGTGACCCGACCCGATTTTTTTGCGGGTCAACCCGACCCGACCCGAATAACCCGTGACCCGACCCGTTAAAAAAAATCGCAAAATTTTTTTTTTTTTTTTTTAATTATGTCCTGATACTTTGTACATAAAGCACAAAGTATCAAAACTAGTAATAATTAATAAAGCAATGCTTGACAGTAGACAAAGACTAAGACAAGAGTATTGTACAAGTCATTGAAGTTTTCAAATCACTACAAACAAAACACAATTACACAAGTGACAAGTCACTACAAACAAAACAGTGAAACACAAGTGACAAGGCAAGTCAACTAGTCAAGGCTCAAGGGCCAAGTTCCAACTTTCAACCGGCCAAGGAGCAAGGGCTCAGACAGGAGGCTTTCTAACAAGTCACAAGTCAGTAGTCACAACCATTAAAAATAAAAAAAATCCCATTCACTTTCAATGCTTTAGCCTTTATGCCTTTATGCTTGCTGAGTTGCTGCTAGGCTAGCTGTAGTCCACTCCGTTTCAACCACAAAACAATGAATTAATCAAATTATAGTATATTAGTAATATACAAACAAACTGTGCAAACTCTATTTTTAGAAACCTAAAGCTGAACAGTTGAGTTCCTCTCTTCACTTCACTTCCTCTACTTCTAATAGGCTTGCTAACCTTAACTTTCTTGTTCAATGTGGCTTACTCTACAAAATGATCTTAGTGCCCTTTTTGCTAGTTAATTATATAAGTATTGTAGCTAAGCAGGCAACTTTACTGCCTTTGAACTAACGCTGGTTGAATCAGCTTTGTATATGAACTCTTAATGTCGTTTGTTTTGTACTTCTTGTTTTTGGTATCAAAAAAAAAAAAAAAAAAGATGCTTGTTAGAAATTTTGAGTTGGTTACTTAATGACAAAGGCGGTGGAAGGCTTGTAAGTTGTATATGAAAAAAATATGTGTTTAACAGCGTAAGTTCCATGCATTAAATCAAGATGTAGTTGTTTTGCTTTTGTTGGAAGTTGAATATAAATCTAGATCTTTTGCACTCTCAATGTGAGTTGCTCTTCTTTCTTAATCTTTTTAGTTTGATATTAGTCTTTTTGAAATTGAAAAAAAAAAAAAAAAAATTTGTTTGAAAAATACGGGTCAACCCGACCCGACCCGCAACCCGATTGACCCGTAACCCGATTGACCCGTTTAAAAATGACCCGTTTTGACCCGTGACCCGTTTGACCCGCAAACCCGATTGACTCGACCCGAACCCGACCCAACCCGCCCGTTTTGCCATGTCTAGGTGTTTTAGTGGTGGGTGAGTTTTTTATACAAGGCCTGGAAAAATGTGCCACGGGGGAGAGTTCATGCAATCATGGACCCCCAAATTAAATCTTAAAAAATTCAAACTTCTATTCACATTCATTTTAAGAGAAAAGTGAAATGTTGGCATGTTAGAATCTAAATTTTTGATTCATAAAAGAATAGTTATAATTTAAGGAAATTTATTAGTAGGATACTCTAAAAAATCTAAATGATCTGAATCCTTGAAATTGGTGTCCGTTTGCTTTGAAACGGAAGTCCCCTTGCATTAAGGATATAATTTAAAATTAATATATTGCAAAGTTTGCAATTTAGCCTTACTTTTAAAACTATAGAGTTTAATTAATTTGTTACTTATCAAACTATAATGTTTAATTCATTAAATTGTTAAAATGAAATTTCTCAAAAGAGAATTGGCCAATTGATCTAGTAGTTATGGAGACAAAGAATTGTTTCCTCAATTTATTGTTATTTTTATTTTTGTAAACCTTGCTCTTGTACATCTGTTACAATTTTGCTTCATGTCTTTGAATACTCCATTGGTTCTATTAAAATTCTGTTGTTCACTTTGATAGACAATTTGAAAATTTATATTCAAAATAAAATTGTTAAAATTTTCATTATGAAAATGGTAAAAGATAAATTTTATTCTACGAAAGATCATCATTGAGCATAGTTTTGATAGGAGTTATTATTATTATTATTATTATTATTATTATTATTATTATTATTATTATTATTATTATATTGTACATTTCTATTATCAAATTATGTAACTTTTGTGAAGTTATTGGAGTTTAAAACTTAATAAGTTCTCCTAAAAAATCATTTAGTAATATGTACGTAAAAGTTGATAATTTGTATGTAATACATTATTGAAAAAACTAATGAAAAAACAATGGAATAACAAAGAGATAATTGATGAATACTAAAAGCACAAATAGTCGTTTTCTTTAGAAATTTTTTACCACACACAAGTTTTATTATGGGATTTCTGTTAATTTTTCCCTCAAAATACAATTAATAAGATTTCTACAATTAGAAATTTTGGAGAATTTTTGTGAATATATCAAAATTGGTATAAAAGTATTTAAAATCTGAATATGAAATCACTATTTATAGATAAGGGGTTATGATCAAAAGGTACTTTAGGAGTGTTACCATGATTCATTTTTCCATTAAGAACCAAAATATAGCCATTAGAGATAAGGAAAAAAAAATTTTTAAAAAAAAAGATAATTAGGAATATATATATATATATATATATATATATATATATATATCAAATGGTACGAGTTAGCTTTATAATTGTTTTGTATCACAAGGCACTAGTTGACGTTTCTGGTTTCATTAACTAAAATAAAAAAAAGTCATAAAATATCTTAACATTGAATAAAAGCCTAAAAGGACTCTTGAAAGCTCAGATTTGTGTGAAAACACAAGAGTTTGTTCAGATCCCTAATTAAAATACGGCTAGATTGCTTTTACTCTAACTTAAGCTAAGTGCAGAATAAGAGTAAATGAGTGCAAACAATCGATAACACTACTCTAAGCCATATTCATCCATTATTAACAATAAAAGAAAAGCTTAAAAAGTAGAGAAGAGAGATATAAAAACAAGATAACACCAAGACATGTTATCGAAGAGGAAACCGAAGAATTTAGCGAAAAACCTCTCCACAACCCTCTAAGTCGAAATCAATCTATTAGAGAATAAAGTTGGAGTACATGAATAACAAAAGAGCCTCTAAGCCTAGTCTATCCCATGTACTTGAGCCTCCAACGTACTACTACCAATTGGCTTCTCGGAACGTTGTCTTCTAGCTTTTCGGATCCCACAATTCAGCCCGATTATATCTGCCAATGAATGGCTCCTTCTAATACTTCCCAACAGCAACAAAATCTCACTTGACACTTAGAATGGGTGTAGTAAGTGTTTGTGCTATCAATTTCTCAAGGATATGGAGATGGAGAGGTAGGAGTTGAGGAAAACTACTAGAAAAATGTATAGATGGTTGTGGGTATAACAATCTCTAACTCTCAAGTGTTTTTCTAGGCTTTTCTCTCTGAAAAACACTCCTTACAATTTGTGGTAATGATGGTATATATAATGTGGGTAAAGGCTTGGTAAATTAAAACACAACTTTTTGCCAAACAAAGAGTTTCGCGAGTACTTTGCGGGATGACCTTTCCCGCGAGACACTCATAAAAACCTCCAGGTTGGCATGACTCTTTATCTTCCAGTCATGTGCTCTACACGTGACTCTTTCGTGGGTAAGCTTCTCGTGAGGCACTCACGAAATCCACTTGTTCATGCTTTTGAACTTAAGTCTTCACACTCTCCTACACTTATCCCTTACAATTAAAAACTCACATAAATACAGGGAAATATAATTGAAGAAATTACATTCAAATTTGGCACAGAATTAAAGCTAACATAAAATAATTGTAAATTACAACTTTACACCTCTATTCTTTTTCGTTTTTTGCTAGATAAAAATCCTCTATTTAGAAAAAGTCATAAGCTCACTATCTCGGTTCATTAACTCTCCCGGGCCTAATCTTCTATTGGGCTTTGTCTTGCTAATTTCTTACATTTTCTGCTTTTGGGCTTGGGTTCCTTGTTGAGTGAGGACCCACTATTTAGAAATAAAATATCAAGTCCATCCCCTTGCACAGTGTCATCGGGCTCATCTATACAAATTATATGCTGTGCCTTCTACCTATTAAACAGATGCTGAAAACAACGTTTGAAATCAATTCATCCTCTTCTACTCTTTGCAACAATATATCATGCTTGTTAAAGGACCAAGCTAGGGTCCATTCACTAGCATCAGTTCTTAATCTGCAAATGAGGCAAAAGTGAAAACCATCTTATTGTCCCCCATATTGCTGATTTATAGGAGAAAGGGAGCTCTTCTCCCTAGGAAAGGGGCATTGAGCGGGGATATTTATATGAAACAATATTTTTATATAATGAACGTAATTGAAATGAGAATATTAAGGTTGATGAATGAAAATACTAGAAAAGATAGGATATAAAATTGTTAAGTTATGATTTTTCTCATAACATTTGTATTGGCTTATTCCGAGAGTAAAAGTGTTGCAATTGCATAAATTTATTTCCTTGTATTTTTGTGAGATTTATTTGTAATAGGTTTAGTATTAAGTGGTGGAGATTTGATCAAGACAACCAAAGTCACATGAGAAGCATATGCCAAAAGCTGAAGAGTCAAATTCCAACTATGGAAGTTGAAGAGTCATGTGCTAGTTGTGCCAGCTGTTTTCGCGACTAAGGTGACCCACAAGTAACCCGCGAATTTCACTGGTTAGAGGATTTTTGAATGTGACCCATTTGCCCATCACTCATACTATATATACCCTCATTACCCACAGAAATAGTAAGAAGTCTATTGAGAGAAAAACCCTAAAAAAAGGTTTCTAAAACACACCCATCTTATTAGAGAGAGAGCTACTCATTCTTAGAGAGAAATCTTTGTAGCCTCTTCTCCTTCCCTCTCCCATTGTTTTATCCATTGAGAGGAGATTTGTACCAAAACACAACCCACACTCATTTAGAGTGTTGAGAGTGTTTTTGGAGCTTGAGAAGCATTAGAAGATGCCAAGGATGGCGGAAGCAATATGGAGCTTATTGCGGGAATCAAAAAGCTAGAGAAGACACAGTTAGGCTTAACCTTATTGGAGCAAGAAGCTTGGAGGGCTTAAGTGCATTGGGTAGATTAGGCTTGAAGGGTCTATTGCTATTCATGTATTCCAATTAATTTTCTAGTGGATCATTTTATTGCTTAGAGGGTAGCGGAGAGGTTTTTCATCGAGTTCTTCGGTTTTCTCTTCGATAACACGTGCTGGTGTTATCCTTATATTTGCATCTCTCTTCCCTTACATTTTAACCATTACTTGCTGCTGTGTTTGTGATTTATTATGTGTTAAAGTAGTTTGCCAAATTGGGTATTGCTTATATTTCATATTCTGCACATACATTATTTGAATATAATCTTGTGTTGGTTATTTTGTTATTGGAGGTCTAAACATTCACCAGTATTTTACATACTAAGTACTTTCAAAAATGATGAAATTCAATTAAAAAAAGAGTGGCTCTTGTTGAGGAAAAGAAGAGGGACAATTGATTGAGATGGTTTGGTAATGTGCAAAGGAGAATTATTAATGAACCAATGAGATATAGTAATTTGATTTAAGTCAAGGGAACAAAAAGAGTTAGAGAAAGACGTATTAAATAATACTAGTAATAGTACTTAAATAGGATAGAATGACAGAAAAAAAAAAAACAAAAACAAAAACAAAACAAAACAAAACAAAAAGTAAAACGTGAACAATATAGATTAGTATATATGGATCCATAGTCAACTCCAAATGAAAGGATTAGGTCTCGATTAATGTTTTTATTTTTAAATTACATATATCTGGGGTTAAGTACTGACTTTGGTTGGTAATTATCTCAAAAATAAAAAAGGTTTTGTATCGTTTTCGGCTGACCTTGATTAGCGAGTTGTTAAAATAAATACACCAACCCTAGGCCCAAATCCATAGCTAACGCCAAATTTTTTCTCTGTAGGGAAGTCTTTATCTTAAGGCTAGAAGCGTTAATTCTTTTACTGCTAAAATAGTCACGCTTTAATGTGCTCTTCCATGTGTGCAGCTGGGTTCTCCAAGGGCGCTCGTAAAATCTGGTTAAATCTTTGCAAATGCTGTAGCTCTGATCTACACATATGATGCTGTCGAAAAGATTTTGAACAAGTGATGTTGCTGCGCTGCTATCATGAAGGTGATTAACCACAATTTTCTTATCACAAAGTAAATCCATATATATATATCTTCGGCAGTCTTGATAAGTAAACCCAAAATGGCAATGTAAGCTGTAAAGAGTTCATCTCCCGCAGAACAAGTTTGCTCAAATGCCATAACGTTTCCTAAAAGAGTTTCTGTCCAATCGGATGATTCTATGAGTAGGATTTCCAACAAATCGGTTTTGAATTCAAGATCAATTAAGCTTTTGCTTGAACTCACCTTAAACTTTACACCAGCCTCCTGTTGAAATCATACACAAGCTCGAGGTCCTACAATGGTGGAATGAGAATCACACAGAGAGAGTAGGGGCTGAAGTGTTGTGAATGAGTCAATATATTGATAAATATCAAGCTCTGCCCCTTATATAATGAGAACAGAGTAGCGGGAATAGTAACTAACCTAACAAACTATCAATCCAACCAATACAGAAGAGACAAGTGGCAAAATAAAGAAACAGACTCTCTGTACTGCATAAACGACAAGCCGTTTTTATGCATTGCTACCCTATGATACTTGTAGCTTAATACTCTATAGGCAAACTACAATGTACAAGTTACAAAACCACCATACACAAGATCAAGCCACTGCTTAACACCTCTAGCTGTGTTGCAGAGTACCGAAGTTCATCATAAATATAGTTTGTTGATAATAGCCTCTCAGTTGAAGTTAGCTGAAAGATTTTAAGCAGGTCTGTGAAGTGTTTTACTTGCACTGCTTTATGGGGGGATATTCGCTGATTGTTGAAGTACTCAAAGAAGTGAAACGTAACAGCTGCGAATGATTTCTTCCTTATTCCCTATCAAGCGTACTAAATGCTCGAGGATCACCCCAGTCCGTGACAAGTAATCCTCCAAGTATCTCACTTTATGCTCTTCCATGGCTTCCAATCTACTATTGCCATGGTGAAGAGGGCCAATTGAAATGACCTTCGGAGTGTAGACATCATTCTTCCCTTGTCGAAGCTTAACTGGAATCTTGTATATATGACATGAAGTTGATGATTGTTGAGCATGAGGTGAATCCTTTGCCTTCGGAATCATTTCTTAGGCATTGACAATAATAACAAAGGAATAAAAAAAATGTCTCCTAGTAATTGATACAGCCATACAGCTGGAAGAGGAAGGAATAAAGAGTTGGGACATCTTACGGCATAAGAAGAGAAAAAGATAGATGAGTGATAATGAGTCTCACCCGAATGATTATATTCAATAAAGAATTAATACATATCGCTTAATTTGGATTCTCAAATTTCTACTATACATAGTTTTATTAACATACAACCACCCCATAACGACCATATATAACTTCCAACGGTTGAAAACACAACTCAAAAGACAAACGAGACACATAATAAGACTTAACAAGTACAAAGCTTATTTTCAAGCTAAAGACTAATTAGCTAAGACCCCATTTCCAAGTAATTTTTAATGTTCAATGACTTCCTCTTGAGCTTGAATGCTTACTTGGAAATTACATATCTATTATGTCACTACATCAACAATCAAGCAACCACTCAAATTACATAGACATTGAATCTATACTACTTTTTGATAGTGAATATTGTTTGTAATAAAGTGACCACCAGAAGATGGCGGAAGCTGTTCTCCGATTGCTAAAACATTGATGTCTTAATATTTCCTTCCAGCTGTGCCAAGGTACCTCATAGAATTTATTCAAAGCTTCACAAACATGGGAGTAATCAGAGTTCATATCACCCCTGAAGATTCCTCTGTTAAGATTGCTAATCATTGATGTTACTACATTGTTGTCGCCTAGGCTATTAACAATGATTTCCTTATCACAAAGTAAATCCACATCTTTGGTAGTATTGATAAGACAATCCAATATTAAATAGAAATCTGTAATGTATCGATCATTTCAAATATCACATTGCTCTAATGCCATAATGTTTCAAATATGAGCTTCTGTACTATCCATGAATTCTAAGAGAGGGATTTTCAACACTCCTTTTTCGAAACTTAAGTCCAGTACGCATTTACTTGCAACCACCTTAAACTTTACTCCTGCCTCATGTAACTGTGTTGCAGAGTACATAGGAAAAATTATTTTAGTCTCTCTGGATGCTAGCTTTTTGGGTGGAAGTTGAAATAATCTAAGCAGATCGGTGAAGTGTTGTATTTGTATTTCCACTTTCGAGGCCTTTTTATGAATGTTGAAGGAATCAAAGAAGTCAAAAGTAAGTTGAATTTAAGAAGAGGATGTTGAGCAAGAAGGCAATAGGTGGTATAGCTTCTCAATAACGAAAAATGGAAGCTGATTTTCAAGTAATGACAACTCATGATACATCTTATTCAATAGCCATCCTTCCATCACCATAGGATCATCAATTTCCCATTTGCATTCATAAGATTTCAAGAATAGCTCAAGAATGAAGCTTGCATCCATGCTGATCATTCTCACAAAATTATCACTTTCAAGTGGAACAGTCTTTACATAACAAATTCGAATTCTATTTTCCATGTCCTTTATAACGCTCAATAATTCCTCCTCGTTGATATCAGCCCCAGCAGCCTTAGCCCGTTTTATGAAACAATTGAAGTATCTTTCTTTATGCTTTTCCATGGGTTGAAATTCTTTTTTTGCCGTGGTGATAGGGACCAATTGAAATAACCTGAGGAGTGTAGGCTTCTACATGCCATTTGCGAAGGTGGTATGGAACCCTGTAGATACGGCACTCATTCAATACAAAAAAATCAATCACTTTTAACATTGCTTCGATGTCAATTTCTGACTGTTCGTTTTGATTTTCATTTCCACTTAAAGTTCTTGATTCCTCTTGAATTCCAGTTTTTTCATTTCCATTTTTTATTGAAGAATTTGCTTCTTGCTGAATTTCCCCACTCGCTGATTTCTCCATCTATCAAGTTGTGTTCCTTAATTTAATGATAACAAAATCAAGAGACCCAGAATTAGAAACAACAGCTGATGACCCACTTAATAAAGATCACTACCTTTAAAATTAAAATAGCCTAATGGCAACTGAAAGAAACTTAAATATGAATTGTTATGGAACCAACATCGGTTAATTGTGTAGCAGCTGAAACTATCTATTAGGACATATGTGGATATTGTTAGAGACATATGTATGAAGGAAAACTATGCATGGAACATCTTGCAAACTATGCATGAAGGCACTAAGGCAATAAAAATAAACAAACTACAGCAGTTGACATCTAGGTTTGAAAGTATTAGAATGTTTGAAGATGAGTCTTTTGATGAATTCTATGCTAAATTGAATCATATTATTAATTCTGCTTTTAATTTGGGTGAAGTCTATGATCAACCTAAAATTGTTAGGAAAATTCTTAGATCTTTGAATGAGGACTTTAGACCCAAAGTGACTGCCATCATTGAAAGTAAAGATGTTGACTCTATCCCTGTAAATGAACTTGTAAGGATGTTGAATGAGGACTTTAGGAAAATTCTTAGATCTTTGAATGAGGACTTTAGACCCAAAGTGACTGCCATCATTGAAAGTAAAGATGTTGACTCTATCCCTGTAAATGAACTTGTAAGATCTCTTCAATCCTATGAATCTGATTTACCAAAGATAAATAAATCTAAATCTATGGCCTTAAAATCTGTTGATGATATTGATGATTGTGGATTTGATGATAAATTATCATCTATTGAGATTGCTTATCTTGCCAAGAGCTTTAGAAACTTTCTGAGAAACAATAATAGGAGGGCAAGAAACAGAAACAATGTTGATACTAGGAATGTGAAGAAAAATGACACTGCTAAGAACAATAATGATGAAAAATCAAAAGAAAAAATATGTCAATCTTTAAATAATTCTTTAGGACAACATGTTATGGTTGTCAGGGTTATGGTCATATAAAATTTGAGTGCCCAACTTTCTTGAGGTCAAAAGGTAAGGCTATGGCTGTTACTTTGAGTGGTGATGAAGTTTCTGATTATGAGTCTGAAAGTGACCAAGAAGGAAACTTCATGGCTTTCACTGCTATTGCTGTAGTAAGTGAAATTAAGACTATTGATGAGAACCCTTCTAATGGGGAACTCTCAAAAAATGCAGATTTGCAAGAAGCTTGTAACAAGCTTTGCAAGATAGCAGCTAAAGATGCTATGAGTGTGGAATTAGGTTTGAAAAAGATAAACACACTTGAACTGGAAAAGAAAAATTTGTTGCTGAAGTTGTTTGATGCTAATAAACTCTTGAAATCTGTTAAGATTGAGAACATGTATTTGCTCGAAAAAGTTAAGAGTTTAGAATTAGAATTATCTGTTGCTAGTGAATAAATAGATAGAATTTATACCTCTAAACTAGATGAGATGTTTCATGTTTAAAAGTTTGTTTCTGATAAGACTGGTCTAGGGTTTGTTAACAATGGATCTTCTACAATTGTGAATCCTCCTAAGTTTATACCTGCTTCATCATCTTCTGTTATTCATCAAACTTTTTTTGATGTTCAGATTCACAAAGTAGTAGCTCCTGTTACTAGAAGAACTAGAGTAGATCTGAGTGAGTCTGAGTCCAAAAAGTCTAATCAATCTAGAAACAAGAAAAACCATAAACGTGGTTTAGTCACTTTTGTGGTAAAGTTAGGCATACAAGACCAAATTGCTTTAAGCTGCAAGCTTTAAAGCAATCTCCCAAACAAAAAGTGCTTGTATCAAAAGCATAAGATCTTGTTGCACTTATTCATGAGTTTGTGAAAGTTCTTAACCTTTATACCAATGTTGGAGATGACATTAGGAATAGTCCCAACTCCAAGTTTGCATCTAAAAAGGTCTGGATGCAAAATACTCAATCTCGGTAAGTCAGTCTAACATAGTCCTTGTGTTAATTCTTTCTATCTCTTGTGACTAAAAACTGTATTTCTTTAGAATTGCATTTGCATTACATTCATACATTGCATTCTAGGTTTGTTTTGTTTTAGTTTTCTTTTAAAAACAAAAAAAAAAAAAAAACAAAAAACAAAAAAACAAAAAACAAAAAACAAAAAATTGAAAAGAAAAATAAAGAAGAGGTTTTTGTATTATGCATCTTCAAGATGTGTAATTGAGGTTAGCCTATAAATTTGTATTTCATGACTGTGTACCTTGTTTAACTTTGATGAGCTTTATTTTTCTACACTTTGCTAGTTTATGCTATGTAGTACTCATATTGTGTGAGTTGTTTATGGTTTTTAAACACATGCTCTTGATTTTGAAGTCACATTCTTTTAATTGTAATGACTAAAAAATCCTAGGAGAAAGGCATAAATAACTATCTCACCACTGTTACTCACCAATTATGAACACTTGTGTGCAAATCATAAAAGCCATTCTCGGTAAGGTGTAGCACTTGCACAGCAAAATACTTAAGGTGTTATTGTACATTAGTTAAAAGAAAAATATGCTTTGAAAGAAAAATCAAAATCAAAATCAATATACAAAAATAAAATAAATAAAATGCATGATTGCAAGCGTGTTTTCTAAGAGATGTGGGAGTTATATGATGTAACTCTTTAGGTGATAGTCACTTTCAAACATATGTGATGAATAACATAGAAAGTGTGGTTATTCTTTGTTTACATATCACCTTGTGAGTTTCTCATGCACTTGCTAGTTGCACACACCGCAAGCAAAACTTTGTTAAATTTGGTACATGTGATTGTGTGTTAAGTTTATGTGGCCTACCAAAGTTTTGTTTTTTCTTTGAAAAGTTTGGTTTTGAAAATCATTTGAAGTCATGAACATACAAGTCATATCATAAAAACAGTTTTTCAAATGATTCTACAGAAAAAGTTTTCCAAAATTTTCAAAATTTGCGTTTCTTTGAAACTCGACTGATCGAGTCTTTTCTTCGATCACTCAAAATGTGAAGAAGAAAAACGGATTTTATTTTAAAAGTCTCGGGTTGCCTCGATTCCTTCCCGATTCCACTGGACCGATCGAGCCTATTTTTATGTTGTTTTCAATTCTTGCCCAACTCCTCTCGGTTGATCGAATTTCAAATTTTTGAAACATATAGGAATCAAATTTGACTTTTTCAAAAGCTTGTTTTTGTCTTTCTCTTCGATTCCTCTCTCGATTCCTCATCCTTTTTTTTTTTTTTTTTGTCTTCTTCGTGGTCAAAGCTTCAAAGGTTTTCATCTACACTAGGTAAGACCTTTTTATCCTTCCTTTTTCATCATTTTACATGTTTACATGCATTTTTCATGAAATATTTAGGGATTTTCACACATTAGAAAATTTGGGGCTTTTGATGAAAATAGAGTTTTTGATCAATTTTAAACCATGGGTTTTTGTTCATGCATCATTTAAACATATTTCACATACTTTAATTTCAAAAATTTTAAGTTTTATTGGAAATTTCGAAATTAGGGTTCTAAGTTCTTGAGAATTTAAGGATTTTGTGAAATTTGTCAAAATTGAGTAAATTGGCTAATGTTATTGATCAATTGAGTAACTATAACTTGTTTTATACATGTTGTGTTGTTAAAATGATCAATATAAGGATTTTTTTTGAGAATTAGGTTCTTCAATATTGGGAATTTTCTATAATTCTTAAATTCACCTTGTCAATTTTGTAAAATGTGATGATTTTGGACTATTTAAAAACATTAGATCATGCATCATGTAATAGTTTTAAAATTTGCATGTTATCTTATCTCTAATCCTTCTTATGCAATTTGCCCTTGGTTTTTGTTTTGTTTTTCTTTTTTTACTCTTAGACATGGCTCTTAAACCTAGTGGGAAATTTAAGACTAGAGCTAAAAGGAACCCTGGGTCTTCCTCTTTATCTGGTTCTGCCGTAGGTGTTAGGTTTTTTATTAAAAAATGCAAGGAAACCTATGAGACCTTGAACAAATATAGGTCAATTTGTGGTGAAAGGGAGGTAGTTCTGAGTGAGTTAGATCCTTCCACACGTAGGACTTTTGTGGCTAGGAATTGGGTTTCTCTGTGTGAGTTGTCTGACACTCCTTCTGCTACCTTGATTAGAGAGTTTTACTCTAATCTTTCTGTGTATTCTGAGGAAATCGGTGGTCATTATTTGACTACTTGGATCTGTGGTTAGGAGTTTACTATAAGTAAACAAGTTGTTTCTAAGGCTTTAGGAGTACCCTTAGTTCGTAAACCAGTTTATCCTTACACTGAGTTTCTTGCTATAGATGATATGATGTCCCGTCTTTGTGGTCGTCTTGTTTCTTATGGATTAGAACCAAGAATCAACTCTAGTGAGTTTACTGAGCTTAACTCATTATAATTACGGATCACTTGTCATAACATCTATCCTATCTCTCATGTTCATATAGTACCTATAGAGTGTTGTGCTTTTCTATATGCTCTTATCACAGATGGTTCTATGTGTTTTCCTTTTATGTTTATTCAGACCATAGTTGATGTCTATAGGAGTAAGAGTAAAGGTAAAAAATTTATTCTTTCCCTTGTTTATTTTTAGGATTTTGAGATATTTAGAGATGTCAGAGTTTCCTACCTTTGAGTTAGTACACATTATGGCCCCGTAGGAACTACCTATCTTAGGCAAAGACAGGCATAGATGAAGAGTGTTGAGCCAAGCACTAGGACGTCTAAGAGACCACGAGGAGATGCTTCTACTACCTCTGGTGCCATGCCTACTGCTAAGGAGACATATGTGTATCCGATGGTTGCTGTGGATCTTGCTAGTCGTCTTGAGGATGTTGATCCTTCAATAGCTCCACCATTGTCACTCCATGCTATGCTGCAATCCATTATGACGACTCAGGCTGCTCAGGGACAGTTACTTGATGAGCTATTGACTGAGGTTGCATCATTGCAAGCTGATTTCTCGAATTATAGGAGTTTTTTTTCCACCACCTCCACCCTTTGAGGATTGACATTGCCTTTGGCAATACGTAACAAAAATGGAGAGTAGTTTTATGTACATAGGGGGAGTACTATGTATTTTGGCTAGGGGGAGTACTTTGTACTTTGTTTTTATTTCTATTTTATTCAATTTTGACGTATTCTGTTTTTAGTTATTTTCTTTGTTTTACTTAAACATTGATGTGGTGAGATTATGATAGTTAATGATTCTGAGGTTATTCATTTTGATGTGTTCACTATCTAATTGTTTGTTTTGGTGATTTCAAAGTTCAAATTCTATTTAGAATGTTTTACTTTATTTTCCACACATGCGTTTATGAGTTGTTTTCAATGTTTCAGGAATTTACAGGTTAAATCTTTCAACAGCTGCTAATTATACTAGCAACTAATAGTTAGTAGTTGTGTAAGATTTGTATTAGGACAATTACTTGTATTTGAGCTGATTTTTGTTTAAACATTACATTTGTATTTGTGTTTTGTCACAGATTGTCAAAAGGGGAGATTATTAGGTTCTAAAGATTTAGATTAAATGTTTAGAATTATGGTTGTATTGTGTTGGCAAACTGAGAGCAAAACATGTCTAGTTTAAGTGTTTAGAGTGTGCTTAAATAAGTTTGTTTCAAGATTTCAAGTCCAGTTGATTGCAGAAAAGAGAAGACAAGTTCTACCTTTCTCGACCAATCGAGAAATAGACCCGATCGATCGAAAATCTTAGATATGGTTTTCTGCAGAAGGTTATTTCAGTCCAATCACTACAAAAACGTTTAGGGTTTCACTTAAACTTCTCCACATATAAGAAGAAAACCCTAGCTACGTTTTGAAGACTTTTGGAAGACTTGCGTGTTACTCTTTG
Organism: Quercus glauca; assembly: GCA_023736055.1. Taxonomy (NCBI): domain Eukaryota; kingdom Viridiplantae; phylum Streptophyta; class Magnoliopsida; order Fagales; family Fagaceae; genus Quercus; species Quercus glauca. The sequence goes on along the minus strand of CM043318.1, from coordinate 80,148,156 downwards.
CGAGATTTTAGAGGTTCAGTACCTTCTAACTACACAAGATTCTACCGGAGCTTAAATTACAATCAAGAATTGGTAGAACTAGTTGCTGCTACAAAATCAACAAGTAAAGGTGATCTGAAACCTTTGAATGGAGTCTCAAAGTCACAAGCAAGGGTGTGCTCGTGTTGCTGTTAACCCAAGAAGAGAAGGAGTCTATGGATTTAGAGCTTGCACATGGTCATGTCAATAAGTTACTACATGAGGTAGCATTAGATTTAGGGTTAAATCTTTTGTAAAAATTTAAACACTCTTATAGTGGATTCGTTTTACCTTGAGGATAGCTAGGTCAAATCCTATCCAAGTTTTTACCTTGAAACAGTTTAGTTTCATTGGTTTTCCTGGGTAATCATATCGTGGTGTTATTTACTTTTCTGCAACTTCACATGATATGATTTATTTGTTTAAACTTAGATCTGAAAATTAATTTAAATAATCACTTGGTTAATATGTTAGGTTAAACAATCTGGTTTAAAGGGTCTAAACAACCTCTCACTTTCTAGTCATTGTTTATCCATGTAACTAAGATTGATTTTTTTTTTTTAATAAGAAAAACTAAGATTGATTCTTAAAACCTATATATGACATAGAGATATAATCTATTGTTCATAATCTGCAAAGAGTGATAAGAAAAGGCATAATTTTCTAGCTGGAGTGGCTGACTTTTGCTAAGACATTAAAAAGGTCAAATTTCAATAATGAATAATGTTAGCGTCTTCAAATGAAACTCTTTATGAAATACCTACAACCATTGATAATGAAAATTGGTAGTTTTATTTATTTTTTTTTTTTTTTGAGGAAAAAATTGGTAGTTAAAATACTATTTTGTTAAGCCTTATCAGTGTGGCAGCTAATCACTTGGTTCTTGTCCACCATTTCCCTTTTTATCCTACCGAATGAAGATGACTTACTGCCTACGTAAAAACAATATAAAAAAAAAATAATTAGAAAAGCCGTCTCCAAGCCTCGAGGAGATTATCCAAAGCTAAATCGTCATAAGACAAAGCAACATTGGAATTGAAACTCAATCTTCCTCTGGTTCATTCTACATATCTGAATCAATAAATAGCACTAATTAGGAAAGAAATTTCATGGCTTCTTCAAGTAATATATTGTCTCTATTTGTTTTTGAAGAAAAGGGGAAAAATCTCATTACATAAATGAAATACATTTCTCATGACATTGATGGTAACAAATAATTATAAAAGGAAAACTTAGACACATGAAAGAAAAAAAAAATTATGTCTAATAATTGTATTGTATCTAAATAATAGACTTGTACAATATGTGCTTAGTACAAAATGGAACAAGCATTTAAATGGGGAAGATGCAGTCAATTAAATAATTTCAAAGTAATCATATATAGAACATATAAAAAGAAAAGAAAATGCATAAGCTCTGTAGTTTTTTTTTTTTTTTTCAAAGTAATCATATAAAGCTTTGTAATTGACCTTGAAATCAAGTCAAGATTGCAATAGAAAACTTGTAGGAAGGGGTAGATAGGCAAAAATCAAAGACCAAATTTCCAAAATATAACTTGCTACATCTATGATAGTAAGTATATTAGTATAATGACAGTAGGCTATATGAATTCTTTTTTCCCAATTACCAAGGCAACTTAGCAAAGGATGAACAAGAAAAACAAGAAGAATCCTAAGAGAGTACTAACTTAGGATTTCATGCTAGAAAGTTTGCAAAGTAAAATGCACATAAAATCATGTAAATTCAAGGGAAAAGAAACATCTAGTTTGTACTTATAATAAACTAAACTAATAGTTCTTGGTAGTGTAAATTTTACACATGTGGTAATTTACAAACCTCTCTCTCTCTCTCTCTCTCTCTCTCTCTCTTGTTAGACACACAATTGCCCCTAATATGGAGTTTCCAAGACCTTATAATGCTAAAATGTGAGATAAGGCAGGATCAATGTTATCTGAATAAGACCTACAAAAATAAAATTTGTCTTAATAAATATTGCATTGAAAGAGATCTCAAATAAATATCTCAACCAAGAGGATTTAACAATTTCACTTTAAATTTGTAATCTAATTACATATAGGTCAGCTATTTAATACCAAGATAAGGTCATCAATTTCCCACAAAAAAAAAAAAAAAAGGAAGAAAAGGTCAAAACTGCTGAATGCTTAAAAATAACTAAGTCTAATTTTGGGCCTTATAGAGTTAAAACATTGAAAATAATGAATAAATAATCGTTGCAAATAAGTAATGCCTTCTAAAGATTAAATAAAAATAAAAATAAAGATATAAGGCGATATAAACGTTGTATCATTAGAATTTAGAAGACCCATTTACTGCCTTTTGTCATGAAGACATTTTATTAGTTTTTCAAGATACCATTCAAAAAGAGCCCATTTTATTAGTTCTCTCGATTTGATCACACGCACGAAGTTGGGCTGAGTCATGCTTGACCCGGTCTATTACTAAATAATACTGCCTGAGCTCCATTGATTCTTAAATACAACAAAGCACATCCGGTCCAATTGGAGCCCACATCAAATTTGAGGTCTAATTGGGCTTTTTGATATGAGTAATGCTAAATAAAATCAAACTTGGGCCAACAAAGTTCATACTTGTATCCCGTTGGTTATAGAAGCATTGAGCTTTTGGGCTTTACAACTAGCTGAAAAGGAGCAGTTCTAGTTAGTCATGGTGGAAGGTGATACCAAGGTATGCTTTAATTTTTTTCAGACACTTACTATACAACGTATAACTCCAAATTCTCCAATTGAAGTTGAAGTAGAGCTTACTGGCTTTTTGAAGCGAAATGGAGCGCTCAACAATTATGCATTTATACTCAATTTGGCAATAAAACATGCAATTTTAGGATCTGTTTGAAATCTGCTTATTTTGCTAAAACTGAAAACTTTTTACTGAAAGTACTGTAAATAAAAATAAAAATTAGCTGAAATAGTATAGTGAAACCCATGAATAGTGCCAAAAAAGTGCAGTAGAATCCATGAATAGTACAAAAAATAAGCTGAATAGTAAAATAAGTTGATTTTTTTTTTTGGCCAAACACACAGTTTGTATTGCCCAATTAGGCAAACCAACTCATTTTGTGTTACTCGTGTATGCGTGACAATTTTGCAATAATCTTTTTTTCTTTTTTAACATGAAAGGAATTAAAATTTTATAAAGCCTAATTTAGGAGTGGGGAGATAGTAAAAGGCATTTATTTGCAGTGGCAGTTTTAGTTTAAAGTTTAAACTAATGCTCTGAGACAAACGGTGAAAATTTATTATTAAATACTTCAAGTTGTACTGGGTTTTTATTGTCTAATTAGGGGAAGGGAATGCCCAATTGCAACCCAAAACTAACGCAGGCCAGACCAAACTTCATTAAACTTAACTTAAGCTAAGCCCAGAATAAAAATATACCATCAGCCCACTCTAAACTCAAAATAAATTCATAAAATAGAACCCAAGCCCAAACCCAAATTCTTTACAAACGAATGACAAAGCCCATTCAAAACTTTCCATATCTTATCTATTATCTATTTATTATACTGTATTTTATTTATTTATTAACTTTATAAAAAGAGCTAAGAGCTGTAGGAACAGTAATTTTGGTTTGTTGAACCAAAACAGTTTAGAAAAACTAATTAATCTAAACTCATAAGTTGTTCATAAAAATAATCTGAAACATGGCACTTTTTAAGCGTTCAAATATTTTTTTTTTGAACTATGGTCTTCCTATTGAGTTTTATGAGTACCTATTTGTATTGCTGTGATTTAAATGAGCTTAACTTTATATAGATTTTCCTTTTTTTTTTTTTATCTCCAATAAAATATATAATCTTTATGTTTATGATTTTAAATGGAATTTTATGTTTATGTACGGATATGATCAGATAATCTTTAAGATTCACAAGGTTATTGGTTAGACACTGGACATCTTACTATAAAGAGTTGTGTATTTGCTCATTAACAAATCAATTCTGCAAATTATATGACGATTACAAGATCTTTACCATGCATTGACCTTGTCTTCACATTCAACAATGCCACATGTGAGTTTACAATCGTAAACACATTACACTTTTGCTATTAATAAAACTTTTATTATCTAAAAAAAAAAAAAAAAGTATCCAAAAAATGTCCAAAAGTCATTATTAATTTTTATTTTTAACAATGGATAGCTATCCAAATTTCTAGATCCACTCCAACATGCCATAGATGAATTTTCAAATGGCTGAATTGATAAATTCGTCTAGAAAGTATAAGTATTTATATAGCTTAATAAAAGGCATGTTACAAATAATTACGTGTGCATCATCATGAAATCATAAACTCATAGAAACTGTGAAGTTTCTTTGAGTTTTACCATCAAGCTATAGCAATTCCTATATTTAATACCATACTGTTCATAGTTGCTACCCTAAACAAAACCTTTGACCCTCTTAAATAAATAAATATATTAAAAAAAAACCCATAAAAAATCCCAGAAAAACAAATTAGAAACCCAACAACAAAGTCACCAATAAAAAAAGCTAAATAAAATTGGGAACATTCGGCCAATTTATCAAAAACATTAGCTCAGCCCCTAAAAAATTTAAAACAAAACTAATATGATTTCAAATCATTCCATCAAATCCCACCCCCCCCCCCCCCCCCCCCCCCACCAAAAAAAAAAAAAGCCATAACCTAGAGAGGGACTCTAGTAGTGAGATGTTAGGCAAAGGGAGTGAATACTAATACCAAAATGTAGCAACACTGAATGACATGTCGTACTAGATTTGCTTCTAAGAGAAACCAAAACTACACCAGCAAGTTATTTTCTCTTTGACTCATCTCTCTCTCTCTCTCTCCTTTACTGTTTGGAGTTTGGACCCATGTATTGGGTGCTTTTTTATTTTTATATTTTTTATGAACTGTCCATGTGTTGGTTGGATGATTTCGTTTTTTTATAACATACTAGTTATTAACCCGTACTTTGCATGGGTTTTTTAGAAGTAGAAATATTATTTAAAAAGTCATATTACATAGAAAAGTTTTATTATTATTATTTTGTGTAGGCCTCTTTTATTTTGTGGTTGAATTTGATTACACACACATATATAAGTTGTAAACAGTATGCATGAAATTATTTTAGTGTATTTGAGGACCATGACGTTAATGTCTAGTGGTTCTTCCACTCAATTGTATAATTCCATGTGTGCAAATTGTTAAGGACAAATTTTGTGTAATTGGCTAATCCTTTGACAAAACGCACTTTACTTGTATTTGGGTAAATCTAGGATGTGTTTAATACTTCAAGGAACATGTTGTTCAAGTGTAGTATTAAAGCCATGAAGATTAGACCAAGAAACAAGTGAAGAAAAGGTGTTCATTAAAGCTGAATAGATAGCTCGACACCTGTGGACAGATAGCTCGACAGCTGCCCGACACCTCTCGACAGCTGACTATCTATCGAGCTCTTAAGGTGTTTTCTTATCGCAATCTCGACACCTTCTCGACAGCTGGTGGATCGATCGAGAAAACTTTTGTCTCCTCGACACCTCCTCGACACCTAGCTATCTATCGATGTTTATTAAAGCTCGACACCTCCCGATCGATCGAGGTATCTATCGAGGTTACAGAAATCAGAATTTTCAGATCTGATTTTTGGGCCAGGCTTTTGTATTTATGTAGGGTTTCTTTTCTCACAATCTTAGACCTATATAAGGCTTATTTTAGAGGCCGTCACATAAGAGAATAAGAGAATAAAAAGAGAACATATTCAAAAGGTGATCGATGCCTTATTCTTTCTGAAAGAAGCTACTACGTCTTTGCGCCTTAGGGTTTTGTAACCAAGTGCTTCTTTATCTTCATTCTTAATGAAGTGAAGAACTTTGTAGCCAACATCTTCTTCTAGTTGGTGATTGAAGTTGCGTACTAGGATCCGCGCAATTGTTTAGTCAAGTACTGGGATTCGTGCAACAAAAAGGGTGGCGTTCATATATTGAAGAGTTCAGAGGTTCTGAAGCAGTAGAAGGTTTCTGCTGTGAGTTCATCTATGGGGATTGTAGAGTTTAGGGACAAAGGTTTTGTACTAGGTCTGAAACTTCTCTTTTCTATAGTAGATTGCTTTTCAGGAAGGTTTCCCCCCAGGTTTTTTACTGTGAAACTGGTTAGTTTCATTAGTTTTCCTGGGTCATCATATCTTGTCTTATTTATTTTTTCGCTGCATTCATTATTGACATGATATTGATGTTTATTTGTTTTAACAAGTTTTATTGATAATAAATTTAATTAACAACTTGGATTTAAAACTTGTTAATTCTATCAACTGAGGTCTAAATTTCCCAACAAGTGGTATCAGAGCGGGTTCACTCTGATTGGATTAATTTCCTGAGTGTGATCCTTGACCCCTATTATCATGGAATCTCTTGATTGTTTTGATTTGCATGATCTTGTGTTGAATGATGATGATGATATTCAAGATGCCTATTGCAAGCTTTATAATTTTTGTATGAAATCTCTTGAATGTTCTACAAAATTGAAAGCTAAATTTAAAAAGGTCAAGCTTGAAAAAGATGATTTGATTGCAAAATTGGATGAAGCTAATAATTTGAATGAGAATTTTAAAAATCAAATTTCATCTCAGGTGGACAAAATTAAAAGTTTGGAAAAGCAACTAGCTGAATCTAAAACTGAAATTGAAAAATTGACTAGTGCCAAACTTGCTGTTGAGCCTAACTCAAAAGAAAAGGAATTTTATATTCCTCCTTTTAAAAGGAAAAATTAAGAGTTGAAGGCTAATATTGCTAGGATAGACAAAGGTAAACAATTTGATGTTAATGCTGATGTTTCTACACCTATGTCTAAAACTTCTCATAGGTTGAATGATAAATCTGAATTTGTCCCCATTTGTTATCATTGTCATGTTGTTGGTCATATTAGGCCAAATTGTCCTAAGTTAAGGTCTCTGTCAACCTCTAAGGTTAGACCTCATTCTAGGAAGCCGAGTAGTTCTAAAACTACTCATGTTTGTCACGAGTGTGGTGTTTATGGACACATTTGTCCTAATTGCTTTAAGTTGTATCCTCATAAACAATTGTGCAAACGGTCATAAGTTTCTTCTCAAGGATCTACACCTTTGTTTGGAGAGTTATTAAAAGTTTTGAGCTTTTTAACTCAATTTCAGAATAATTTTAATTCTTCTATGTCCTTTAGTAGACATAATAGGACATGTGTCTTTTCATCTTCACAGCTAAAGACTCATGCTGTGTGGGTGAAAAAGGAGCCTAAGACTTAATTGTCTTTTCTGTTTGTCCTCTGCTTTAATTCTTTCTATCTATAGTAGGACTCTCTTTGCTTGATTTCTTATCTGCTTTTGGAATCATGCTTTCATGCATCTACATCCTTCTATCTTCCTCATGCATATGCATCTTGTTTTATGCTTTGCTTTGTTAACATGTTTTTGTGTGTTTACTTTCAGTTTTGTTTATTTTGTTTTTAATATAAAAATAAAAAAAATTGAAAAATCAGAAAATACAAAAACAGTGTGTGTTTTGTGTACATTGGTACTTGTGTACCTTGGATGGCCATTGAAACAGAGTTTTCTAAACTTTGTATCAATTTGTAGCTTAGATGAGTATCTCTATGCACAACGAAGTAAGTGAGCTTTGTGGCTCTTGTTTGTGATGAGTAAGATTAAAGTTATCTCTTAGACTTAACACTCATATCACTCTTTTTGACAGGTAAGACTAGAAAATCCTAAGAGAAAGGCATAAATAACCATCTCACCACTGTTGCCCGCCAATCATGAAAGACATCTGTATGCTTCGGCATAGCAAAAGTGTGATGTCAATGACATTTGTGTGCTTCGGCATAGCAAAATTGGAATGTCAAATATCAATGGGTATTTCTTTTCTCTCTCTTATATGCCCATGCATGATATGCTTAAAAAGAAAATATGCAAATAAAATAAAAAGCAAAAAGATTAAAAATGCTTTAAATATGATTGCAAGCGTGTATTCTAGGAGATGTGGGAGTTATAGGATGTACCTCGAAGGTGATAGTCCCCATCAAACAGTTATGATTGTGTATGAGTTAAAGTTATTTGCTCATATCTCAGATCGTCATAACATGTATACACATATGCAATCTTGCGATGTTTTTCACACACAACACGCAATATTCTTTGCTACTCTTGATACATGTGCAAGTACAATGTAATTTGGCCATCACTAGGTTTACATGTGCTTATGTATGCTCACAAAACTGTCTTGACTTGTTTTTGAAATATAAAATTAGTTAGACTTGTTTAGTGTGTGTATGTGTTTTGCATCTTTCTTTTGTCACCCATAGCATCTTGTTTCATTACATTCATGCATTTACATGGATTTCTTTGTGCCCCCTTGATCATCCTTGATCATCTTTATGTCTCTCGGGTGAAGCTTTCTAGCTTCTTGTACCCTTTGTCAATCATGACAAAAAGGGGGAGAAAGTGTGGAGACTTTGTGGTTTCTTTCTTTAAGATTCTACAAGTTAGGGGGAGAAATACATTCCTTTGTAAGGGGGAGTTGTGTTTCATCTTATTAGGGGGAGTGTTTACCTCCTTCTTCTTGTACCTTGGGTCTTGTGACCATGTTTACATACATTGAACTTATCTTATATGTTAATGTATGTTTCTTTCACCTACCTCTACATGTGTTGCTTCTTTTCTATCTTTATGCACATGTTTCTTATTACTTGTATACAATCTATTATTTCTGTTTCACACTAAGATGCCTTGATGAGTTTTGTTTAAAGTATTTCAGAAAAACAGGTTGTCAAAGTCTACTTGCCATAAACTCTCTTCTTGCAAAGTTTTTCAAGAGTTTGTGTTAGGATAGATTTTATTGTATTTAACAAGTGATGAGTTGAGTGATTTACGACTTCTTTCATATGCTCATTTGTTTGTTGTGGTTTTGTCACGGATTGCCAAAGGGAGAGATTGTGAAGGACAAATTTTGTGTAATTGACTAATCCTTTGACAAAACGCACTTTACTTGTATTTTGGTAGATCTAGGATGTGTTTAATACTTCAAGGAACATGTTGTTTAAGTGTAGTATTAAAGTCATGAAGATTAGACCAAGAAACAAGTGAAGAAAAGGTGTTTATTAAAGCTGGACAGATAGCTCAACACCTGTGGATAGATAGCTCAACAGCTGCCCGACACCTTCTCGACAGCTAGTGGATCGATCGAGAAAGCTTCTGTCTCCTCGACACCTCCTCGACACCTAGCTATCTATCGAGGTTTATTAAAACTCGACACCTCCCGATCGATCGAGGTATCTATCGAGGTTACGGAAATCAGAATTTTTAGATCTGATTTTTTGGCCAGGCTTTTGTATTTGTGTAGGGTTTCTTTTCTCACAACCCTAGACCTATATAAGGCTTATTTTAGAGGCCGTCACATAAGAGAATAAGAGAATAAAAAGAGAACATATTCAAAAGGTGATCGATGCCTTATTCTCTCTGAAAGAAGCTACTGCGTCTTTGCGCCTTAGAGTTTTGTAACCAAGTGCTTCTTGATCTTCATTCTTAATGAAGTGAAGAACTTTGCAGCCAACATCTTCTTCTAGTTGGTGATTGAAGTCGCGTACTGGGATCCGCGTAATTGGTTAGTCACGTACTGGGATTCGTGCAACAAAAAGGGTGGCGTTCATATATTGAAGAGTTCAGAGGTTCTGAAGCAGTAGAAGGTTTCTGCTGTAAGTTCATCTACAGGGATTGTAGAGTCTGGGGACAAAGGTTTTGTACTAGATCTGAAACTTCTCTTTTCCATAGTGGATTGCTTTTCGGGAAGGTTTCCCTCCAGGTTTTTTACTGTGAAACTAGTTGGTTTCATTGGTTTTCCTGGGTCATCATATCTTGTCTTATTTATTTTTCCGCTGCATTCATTATTGACATGATATTGATGTTTATTTGTTTTAACAAGTTTTATTGATAATAAATCTAATTAACAACTTGGATTTAAAACTTGTTAATTCTATCAACTGGGGTCTAAATTTCCCAACACAAATTAATTAGGTTAAATGTTAGTCACAATCTAGATCCATCATCATTCTAATCAAATCAGGTGCCATTTTCATCAAAGGATAGGGATTTCCTGCACACAAGCTCCTCTCTCTCATCTAAACCAGACGGCCAAGCTCCTCTCTCTCCTTAAACCCACCTCTCTGCTCTTTCTCATCCTCCTCCACCTCTATTTTTCTCTCCACCAGTAAGAGGATCACGGCCAGAGGATCATGACCACGTACTAACTGGAAGAAAATACTCTCTCTCTTTAAAACCCCATCAACGCCTCTCTTTCATCCTCCTTCTTTGTTCTTCTCAAAAACCCCAACTACTGCCACATACTCCGCCTTTCCCATCCTGCATCCACCTCTTCGCTGCCAAGGACCCGATTCTACCATCCATCTTTCTAAGGCTATGATTTTTTCTAGGTTTTTTATCATATCCCTCTGTATTTGATATTATTTTGGTTTGTTTTGTGTGATATATTTGGATGATTTAATTCTGGTTTTTTGTTGCAGTGATAATTAGATTTCTTGTTTCTAATTTTCATAAAATTACCATTTTGGCTAGCTTGAGTTCTTGCTGTGATATATTTGTAATTTTTGTTTTGTAATTTTAAAAAAAAAAAAATTTCGCAGGTTCTTAGCTAGCTTGAGTTTGTGCAAGTAGGTTTTGTTTTGAGGTTGTGTTAGGTTTGGTAATTATGATGTTCTCATGCATAAATTTTTGTTGTATAAGTATTTAGCCATCTTGTTATGTTACTATAATTAATTGGAGTGTTAAGAACCTTAGGCATGGTAATTTTTAAGTATATATTGTATCAAGAAATATAGAAATTCCCTTTTCGTCCATTTGACGAAAATTGCACCCAAAGAATAAAATTCCTTCATTGGTGACATGTAGCAAAAGTATGGACCATATTGTCTTCTTGTGATTTAAAGCTGCATTTCACGGGGACTAATGGCTGCTATCTTTTTTATTCACAGATAGAAAAAATATTTATTTCTCTTATAGATCAATGACTCATGACTCATGTTACATATATGATTACATGTTAGATGTTAATATGGTAGAAAATTGGTTCTTTAAATTGCACATACAACAAGCAATTATTGTATCCTTGTTAAAACTTTTCATATTGACATTATTATGGCATAATTAGTTACTTTTTACCTAAATTTTCTTAATGATTGTAGTAATATGTGACCATTATTTGTGAGCATTGTAATGACGATGTTTTCTTCATGGTGTTAAATTATTGTAGACAGTCTTGGTCTTTCTAATTGTTTGCCCCCACTTATATGGGCAACAAGGTTAAAAATTGCTCAAGGAACTGGTATGGGTTTAATGTAAATCCAAGAGTTTAGCTCGTGAAAATATGTTCATGGCAACAAGGTTATAGACTCAGCACTGCTGCCTGAAGTGTATGCAAAGAAGCAAATTGTTATAGCATTTCATATTGCACTAAATTGCATTGAACTTGATCTAGAGATGCGGCCTAGGATGTGAACATTGTTAGAGTCTTGATTGTATAAAATCATAGAGAAGAAAGTAAAGAACTTTGTATAATTTTGGTTCTTCTTGTTGATTTTTTATGTTGAAGGAGTTTGGCTTGTTAGCAATCCATGGTTGGAGGGAGATTTGGATGTATATTTTCTTGGAAATATTTTTGTGAACCAATGTATTGATATATGGAGAATGTACAGGGAGTTAGTTCCAAACACTATTTCTAGTAGGCTTGCAATGAATGTGTATCTATCCAACCAATGTGTATAATTAATGTTTCAGGATATTTGATCTCTTCCTTAATCTTACTGATATTTTTAACGTCTATATTCATCAAGCTAATGAGTTTACTTTCGTATATGTTTGGAAAAAATTTATCGATATTGTCACCAATCACCATAGTTTTGTTGAGTTTGATTTCCTGAAGAGTATTTTTTTATAAAAGAGAGTCAAATAAAAGGAAAATTTCAACAAATCTATTGCTAAATTTAAACTTCCTGAAGTTAAATCTCTGTCCACATCACTATATTCTACTCATTAGTTTCATTTCTTAAACACTATATTGCATTCATTAGTTTCATTTCTTGAAGAGTATTTTTCTTATAAAAGAAAACCAGATAAAAGGAAAATTTCAACAAATCTATTGCTAAATTTAAGCTTCTTGAATTTAAATTTCTATCCACATCACTATATTCTAAAGCTGTCTTTGTTTAATATGTAAATACATAGATACAAAAATATAGAAATGAACTTTTCCATTGCATATAGAAATATCAACTTGTTGCAATTATAATTGGTACCTAACTAGAAGCTTACTCAAACATGCACATATAGGACCTAAGATGTTTAAGTAGCTTCATTTGCTACAAAATATGTTTAAAAAAAATTCTATAAATTCAAATGTGCTGTCCAAAATGCTCCTCAAAAATCTGTTAAAATCAAGGGTGCTATTCAGAAAATACTATCAAAGTTCTGTTCGCTAGCTATTATAACTATGCAATATGTTGTCCAACAATTGTGCAAAAAACAAGAAAAACAACCAATATAGTATTTTTCAAAGGTTATCAGTATCAAGATCAATTGAAGCTTGCAAAATATGCCATCAAATATGAATTAGTAAACTAAAAAAAAAAAAAAAAACTAAATGCAAAATATAAGTTTCAATTATAGCAAAATTTATAACAACTATGCACACTTGACTCAAGCCATATAACCCAACATGATCTTGTCCAACCAAAAATCCACAATCAAAAGATTCCTACATATGACATTTAAACAAATCAATATTTCATTTTCTATGCTAATGAAAGTAACTGGGTAGTAGGATTTTAGACAAAATTTATAATTAATAGCAGTAATTAGTTTGTAGGATATAACTAAAGAAATTTATGTGTATACCTAATTTAGACCATATAACCCAACAACATTGCCTTGTCCAACCAAATTACTACAACTAAAATATTCTTGTATATGACATTTAAATAAATTTATTTGTCACTTTTTAATAGTAGTATTTGTTTAATAGGATATTAGACAAAATATGTAATTAGTAGCATCATACTTGAGTTATGTTGTCTACTAATGGTGATGGTTCAACATTACTATGTTCTTTGTCAGAATTAATATTAACTGAGGAATCGACCTGTGTGGAAAAAAAAAAAAAAAAACAATTGTCACATAAAACAAATATATGGACTCACAAAGTCATGTTCTATAATGGAATGTAAATGAACTTACTCTATGTAGGCCACCACGTGATTGAACTTGTCTTGTTCCACTAGTCTTTTTGCGTTGAGCCTTTTTACTTTGAGATTTTTTTTTTTCCCTTTCTAAAGGACTTTTCAACATTTCTCATTTCTTGCAAATGCTTCAATAATATGTCAAAGCATTTATCAACATGTTCATACATCATCTCTCTCTCTGCTGCAAGTGTGTTAATTTGAAGACATTTGTGACTCAAATGAGAGAAACGCTTTCCCATTGACTCTTGTGCACTATCGTTAACATCAATGCCATGATAGTCCTTGATAAAACCAACCCTTACATCTTGTGTCCATCTTTTCAATACATAAAGGCTGGAATTTTCTTCACATTTTTCTTAACAAAAACTTTCAAAGCATGGGAACATAGAATTCCCAAAAAGCTAAACTTCATGTAGCTACATTGGATTATAGTTGCTGAGGCTTCATATTTGACTAAGTGCTCTTGAGTTCTACTCTGATATTTTACTCTGTATTCTGTATTAGAATTAGTTTTTCTTTCCTTGTAAAGAATACAATCCACAATCTTCACATATTCGTCTTGAAACATTTTGAAAATTTCTGGAGTGTACAACTCTACAACATCTCGAAATCAACTAGTAAAACTGGTGTTGTTTACCTCATTTTGAACTTTGCTTGTAGTTCTTGACTTCACTTATCAAAGAATACTTTAGAATAATGTTCAAAATATTGTAAAAGACCATGTTTTTGGCTTTAGGTATTTCTTCAACACACTGTTCATTGACTCATTGCGTTGAGTGCTTTTCATATCAACAATGAACATATGCCGGCCATATACTATAGAACATTTCCCTATCACATTAGAAATTTCATAAGGATTATTAGTAAGATCATATGTCTCAAGAATGTTATTTGAAGAAACTATCCATTCATCTTCATCTTCAAAATCATATACACAATTACTAAGATCATTTCGAAATTGGCTTGATGGATTAAATACATGATGTAGATGCTTAGCAGCATTCTGATAAATTTGCCACACTCATTGATGGGGATTTGATTTAGGAAACACATCTTCTATTGCACTAGCCATTGCAGCAAATTGATTTGTAAATATAGTTCTTGGTTGTTTCCCTGACATTGCACTTAAAAAAGTTTCAAACAACCACTTGAATGACATTATGGTTTCATCATAAAGTGAAGCCACACCAAAGATAATTAACTATTTATGATGATTAACCCTAATGAATGGAGCAAGGGGTCGACCATATGAATTTGTTTGATAAGTAGTGTCAAAACATATAACATCCCAAAAGTATCCATAATCAATTATAGATCTAGATTCAGCAAAAAAAAAATCAAAATTTGATTATCATCATCAAGTTCTATAAAATAAAAATAAAATGGATCTTCTAATTGCATATTTTTAAAGCAATCCATCATAGCATGACCATCTCCTCTCTTTAAAGTGTCTCTCATCTTGGAATTTACATGATTTTGATAGTCAACATTTAGAAACCCAAGATTTTCAAAACCACCAACTTGCATGCTCAACAATTCTATGGTTTCTGTTATTGATATCCCAAATTTTTCTGCATCATCCACAAAAGCTTTTTGGGCTGGTGTAATTTTTCTAATTAATCTTAACATATGTTTCATTAGAGAAGGAGCCAACTCATGATTATGTTGTTCGTGAAAAGAACAACTTCTAACATACCATCTTTTTGAAGTTGACAAATCATTTGTACTAAACAACCAATTTGTGAATTGGGTGATGGAAAGATATCTGTTCATGATGTTTGTCAATAGCTCGTTCACCTTGTTTTGAACAACAAAATGTTCTCCTCTTAACATGTCCAGCACTCCCTCGCCTTATATAATGTTTCCTCACATTGAAGCCCCTTTTGTGAGCATATTGTTTGTAAAACTCATATATACTATCATCACAATCAAATTTCATTCCAATTGTTGGTGCCTTAATTTCCTTATTGTGTTTACTCGAGTTGTTTGGACTTCCATCAATAGGTTCTACTTGAGCTTCTTCCTTAATCCAAAAACCAATAAAAAGCAATAGTGTTAGGAATATTCAATATAAAAAATAATATTTAATTTTTTTATTAAACACAACAAAGAAACCATAGTTGCTTATAGTCTAATCAAATAGTCACAATGAATAAAAACTACAATATTCAAAACTCAAAATACCCAAAAATCCTATTCAACATATGTGGGTGAGAAGGCCCAGCGCCATATGTTGGGCCTGAGGCCCAGTTCAGATACGACTCTCTGTCCGAAGACGATAAAAGTATCAATGCTTTACTAGCCTGGTGGAGGTGCAATCCATAAGGGACAGACGCGCCATCCGAAGACAATCTAGTTGGGCCGAAGGGATCTTACCCACCGGAGCTGTCCAGAACTTAATCGAATAGATATGCTGAAGAGCCCCATGCCAGAGCTGAGCTTCTGGCACGTCCAAAAGCATAGCTATCATGAAATACCCTGCCAATAAAGCTGCCACCCGCCACATTTAATGCACTGCAGCAACTTTCCTGGCCGCATTTATGTGGAGAAGACACCTGAACAGTGTATCTTCACCCACCACCACTCACTAGGGATTAAAGCAAACGGCTGATGTGACTAGTACTCGAGTGGGCGCCTAGATGGAGGACAAGTGTGCGGTGAAGATGGGAAAAAGGGGTGTATATATAGAGGGAGCAAGTCTCGCAGAGGGGAGGAGAAAAAATTGTATTCACTGAGTCTTTACATACTAATCCTCTTCGGACAAAAGAGTTTTCCTGTTAAAAAATCTGGACTCAATCCTTTTTTCTTTTAGATGGTTTTTGCTTGTACGAACCGTTGCTAAATCCGCTACTAGCCCAGTTGTTCGACCCATTCTCTACAAATTTATTGTTGGGAATTTGTTGGGCTCACAATACAGGGAGTTGGTATCAGGCCCAACAAATTTGGACCCTACAATTGGCGCCGTCTGTGGGAAACAGCTTGAGCGAAGGTGGAAGCAACACCTCAAAAGATGGCTGAACCAAGGCAACGACCGGCTGAGTCCAGGTCATCTAAGCACACCGATCCCTTTCTTCATCTGGAACGGAGGCAGGATCGTGAGGGAAGTGTACACACCGCACATGACGATCAAAACCAGTCGCATGGGGAGAGCCACATGTCTCATGCAGAGAAGAACAAAGACATGCAGAAGGAAATAGACAGGCTCAAAAGGGAGTTACGCCATGCAAAGAGGAAACGCAGTCCCTCATATTCTGACGAAGATTTTGAGGATGAACAGGATGTGGGCTATAAACAGAAACATCGAACGCCGGTCAGCGAATCCTTTACCTATGAGGAAATGCGTCATGACAAGAGGAACCCTCAGAATCCCTTACCGAGGGGCGCAGGGAATGATGCTATGAGCAAAGCTCTGGATCAGATCTCCAGGTCTCCTTTTACACGTAATATCGAGGGTGCCAGACTTCCCAGGCGTTTCCACCAACCTACATTCACCATCTACAATGGCCGGACCGATCCAGTGGAACACGTGAGTCATTTTAACCAGCGGATGGCAGTCCACTCTAGGGACGAAGCCCTGATGTGCAAAGTTTTTCCCTCCAGTTTGGGACCAATAGCCATGAGATGGTTCGATGGTCTGAAAGCAAACACTATTAGCTCTTTCCAAGAACTAACCCAGGCTTTTGGGTCTCGCTTCGTCACTTGCCGAAGGGTTCCTCAGTCCGTGGCCTCGCTGTTGTCCGTTAGCATGAAAGGGAACGAGACTCTGAAGTCGTACTCAGATAGATTTTGGGAAACATACAATGAGGTAGAGGAAGACTGTGAATCGATGGCTGTTAGCTCTTTCAAATTGGGCCTCCCCACTGAACATCCCCTGAGAACATCCTTGACGCGCAACCCTGCCACCAGTATACGCCAGTTGATGGACAGGATCGATAAGTACAAAAGAGTGGAAGAAGATCAGCAGCAGAGTAAGGGGAAGGAGAAGGTTATCCCTCAGGAGGGGAGGGATTTCAGGTCGGACAGGCAAAATCACAACAGGCCGAGGAAGGACTGGACCGGACAGAGCACAGCAAACTTCCAGGCGGTCAATGCGGTTTTTCGCGAACCAGTACACCAAGTCCTGGACAAGATAAAAAACGAACCATTCTTCAAGAGGCCGAACAAGATGATAGGAAACCCTGAAAGGCGCAATCACAATCTTTACTGCCAGTACCACCTGGATCATGGACATACTACCGAGGATTGCAGGAGCCTGTGGGATCATTTGGATCAGTTAGTCAGCGAAGGCAGACTAAAGCACCTCCTGCACCATTCATACGGACAGGGAAATCAGACAAGCACGGGGCCTAGGAGAGGCAACTCAGTGAAACCTCCCTTGGGGACAATCAATGTCATTTTTGCTGCACCTGGGAGGACAGGGTCCCACCCATCCAGGGTGCTGTCAATAGCCCGAGTACCTTTGGAAAGTGTTAACAGAGAGCCGAAGAGACACAGGGTGGATATTCCAATTCTGGGATTTTCGGAGGAGGACAAAGTAGGGACTATCCAGCCGCATGACGATGCCCTAGTAGTTACTCTAAGAATAGGCGGATACGATGTCAGGAGGGTAATGGTAGATCAGGGTAGCGCAGCAGAGATTATGTACCCAGACCTATACAAGGGGCTGAACTTGTCCCCCGAGGACTTGACTCCGTACAGTTCTCCTTTGGTCAGTTTCGACGGCAAAGTGATCATTCCGAAGGGGCAGATTAGATTGCCTGTGCAAACCGGTCCTGAAACGGTGGAAGTGGATTTCATAGTAGTGGACGCCTATTCACCCTACACCGCTATAGTAGGCAGACCTTGGCTTCATACTCTTGGGGCGGTGTCCTCCACACTACACCAGAAAATTAAGTATCCGTCCGAAGGAGCAGTCGAAGAAATCCGCGGAGACCAGTCTACGTCTAGACAATGTCTCGTGGCGGCCATCCAGCACCATCCTCAGGCTGAGACCTCGGGCTGTAACGAAGGGAATTTGTAGCAATTAAAGTCGTCGGTGCTGGACACCGAAACTTCGGCCAAAGAGGCAGAATGCGAAAGCCTAGTAAGGGTGGTTATCGGTAACGACCCAGAGAAGTTCTTTCAAGTTGGATCCATGCTTCCCCCTCAGGAGAAGGAGGGGTTGATAGAGTTCCTCAGAGCCAATGTTGACGTATTCGCATGGGACCCCGCGGAAGCCCCAGGAGTAAGTCCAGAATTCATCTGCCACCACCTAAACATTAATCCCACCATTATTCCTAAAAAACAACCACTCCGACGACCGTCAAGGGAACACGCTGATGCAGTCAGGGATGAAGTGATGAAACTCAAGCAGGCAGGGGCCATTAAGGAGATCTTCTACCCCGAATGGCTGGCTAACACGGTGGTGGTAAAAAAGAAAAGTGGGAAATGGCAGGTGTGTGTGGACTTCACCGATCTTAATAGAGCTTGTCCAAAGGATCCGTTTCCGATGCCAAAGATAGACCAATTAGTTGATGCTACTGTCGGACATCCTCGGATGAGTTTCTTAGATGCCTTTCAAGGTTATCATCAGATACCCTTGGCTCTCGCCGACCAAGAGAAAACATCCTTCGTGACCTCGGTAGGAAATTATCACTACAAGGTGATGCCGTTCGGCTTAAAAAACGCAGGGGCTACCTATCAGAGGATGATGACGAGGATGTTTGAGCCACAGCTGGGCAAAAGCATGGAGGTGTATATTGACGACATGGTGGTTAAAAGCAAGATTATTGCCGAACACATTGGGGATCTCAGGGATATCTTCGAAATTCTGAGGGGACACAGATTGCGCTTGAATGCCTCCAAATGTTCGTTCGGTGTTGGATCAGGCAAATTCCTTGGGTATATGGTCACACACAGGGGAATCGAAGTTAACCCCGATCAAATAAGGGCCATCAAAAATTTGCGAGCTCCTCGGAATCCCAAGGAAATTCAGAAGCTGACTGGGATGACCGCTGCCCTTAATCGGTTCATTTCCAGATAAGCAGACAGGTGTAGGCCTTTCTTCTCGTTAATCAATAAGTGGAAGGATTTTGAATGGACAGAGGAATGTGCTATTGCCTTCCAACAACTTAAGGACTACCTGGCTAAACCCCCCATCATGTCCAGTCCCCAGCCGGACGAAGTCTTGTTCGCTTACATTGCCGTGGCCCCTAACGCTGTAAGTTTGGTGCTGGTCCGAACAGACTGTGGAGTGCAAAAGCCAGTCTACTACGTAAGCAAGTCGCTACAAGAAGCTGAAACTCGCTATTTGCCACTAGAGAAAGCCATTCTGGCCGTTGTGCTGGGCACTAAGAAGTTGCCCCATTATTTTCAAGCTCACACCGTTATAGTCCTTACCCAACTCCCACTCAGAGCCGTACTTCGAAGCGCCGACTACACTGGAAGAATTGCCAAATGGGGAACGATGCTAGGGGCTTTTGATATCAAGTACATGCCGCGCACATCAGTGAAGGGCCAAGTCCTTGCGGACCTGGTCGCCGAGTTCATAGAGCCCCATTTAGAGGAAGCATCACAAACTCTAGGCTCGGGAGGAAGGCAAGTCAGCACGATCGCGTCACAAAACGCCTTGCCCTGGGAAGTGTATGTTGACGGAGCATCGAATCAGAGAGGCTCAGGCGTAGGGTTAGTGTTGATATCCCCCGAAAAAATCATCATTAAAAAAGCCTTAAGGCTAGACTTCTCAGCAACGAATAACGAGGCAGAATATGAGGCTCTATTGATGGGGATGAAGATGGTGCGAAGGATGGGAGGAAAGGCCGTTGAGATATCCTCAGACTCAAAGTTGATCGTTGGCCAAGTGCTTGGAGAATTTGAGGCGAAAGATGAGAGGATGCAGGGATATCTAAACCTGGTCAAGTCCCTACAGTCGGAGTTTGAATGCTTTACCCTTCGGCACGTCCCTAGAAGTGGCAACACGCATGTCGATTCTCTAGCTACACTCGCCACCTCTTCGGCACAGGAATTACCAAGGGTCATCCTGATTGAGGACGTACAGAGGCCTACGGAGTTAAGAAAAAAGGTACTCCAAGTTCACTGCGTCGGAACCAACCCATGCTGGATGGATCCCATCGTCAAGTTCTTGAGGGACGATGTGTTGCCTGAAGAAAGGGTGGAGGCGGACAAAATACGGAGAAAAGCTACAAGGTTCTGGCTGTCCGAAGACCATAAACTGTACAAACGATCCTACTCGGGCCCATATCTGTTGTGCATGGCCCCCGAAGCGGCTGAATTAATGTTAGAAGAACTGCATGAAGGAATCTGTGGGAGCCACACTGGAGGGAGATCTTTAGCTCATTGAGCTATTACTCAGGGTTATTGGTGGCCAAACATGCAGAGGGAGGCTCATGAATACGTGAAAAAGTGCGACCAGTGCCAGCGGTTTGCGCCAAGCATACATCAACCTGGTGGAACCCTTAATCCGCTATCCAGTCCATGGCCTTTTGCCCAATGGGGTCTGGACATCGTAGGCCCTTTCCCTAAGGCAGCAGGAAACAGGAAGTTCTTGCTGGTCGGAACGGACTACTTCACCAAATGGGTAGAGGCTGAGCCTCTAGCAAATATCAGAGACGTGGACGTGAAGAAGTTCATTTGGAAAAACATCATCACCAGATTTGGAGTCCCACATACTCTCATCTCAGACAACGGGCTTCAGTTCGATAGCAAAGCTTTCAGAAGCTATTGCAGTGAGTTGGGAATCACAAATAGATACTCTACCCCCGCCTATCCCCAGGGGAATGGGCAGGCTAAAGCCACCAATAAAGTCATAGTGAATGGGCTAAAGAAGAGGCTGGATGATGCGAAGGGTAGATGGGTAGAGGAACTACCCCACGTATTGTGGGCGTATAGAACCACGCCTCGAAGATCCATTGGGGAGACCCCTTTTTCGATGACCTATGGGGCTGAAGCTGTTATACCTCTCGAGACTGGGTTCCCCACCTACAGGATTAGCTCTTTTGACCCAACCAACAACGATATGCAGCTGGAAAAGAGTCTGGATCTGATTGAAGAACGAAGGGAAAGCGCGATGGTCCGATTGGCGCACTACCAGCAGAAACTTAAACAGGGATATGACATCAATGTGAGATTGAGACCCCTTGAGCCTGGTAATCTTGTCCTAAGGAAGGTGGTAGGGAATGCAAAGAATCCAGCATGGGGAAAACTGGGGCCGAATTGGGAAGGGCCATATCGTATCACTTCGAGAGCAGGCGTTGGAGCATATTTCCTGGAAGATCTGGATAATCATATGATGCCCCGGCCATGGAATGTAAATAACCTCAAAGGTACTACTATCAAGTGAATTTTTCTTTCAGTCATGATTACACTCTTGTTACGCTAGTTTTTCCCAAGTGTTTAAACTTAAATCCAAGCATGCCTGTAGTCCTCGGACCAGATGACTTGGGTTGGTTAACACTCCCTCACGATTTCTCAAGTGTTTAAACTTAAATCCAAGCATGCCTGTAGTCCTCGGACCAGATGACTTGGGTTAGTTAACACTCCCTCACGATTTCTCAAGTGTTTAAACTTAAACCCAAGCATGCCTGTAGTCCTCGGACCAGATGACTTGGGTTAGTTAACACTCCCTCACGATTTCTCAAGTGTTTAAACTTAAATCCAAGCATGCCTGTAGTCCTCGGACCAGATGACTTGGGTTAGTTAACACTCCCTCACGATTTCTCAAGTGTTTAAACTTAAATCCAAGCATGCCTGTAGTCCTCGGACCAGATGACTTGGGTTAGTTAACACTCCCTCACGATTTCTCAAGTGTTTAAACTTAAATCCAAGCATGTCTGTAGTCCTCGGACCAGATGACTTGGGTTAGTTAACACTCCCTCAAAACTTAAATCCAATCACGCCTGTAGCCCTCAGACCAGGTGATTCGGATTAATTAACGCTCCTTTACAATTCTTACAAGTATTTATCCTTAAATTCTATCGCGCCTGTAGTCCTCGGGTCAGTTGATTTGTTTTAGTGTGCATGCTCGTGTTACTAGTCTAATCTGACGTTTGGCGGAGTATGTAGACTTAAGCAACATTCCGCCAACTGTTATTGCCATAATTCTTTGTTTTAGCTACATATAGAAGGTTACCATGTTTTTGATTTATTCTTAATTACCACACTAACATTATTAGCCATAATAACGCAATCTGATTAGTACTACAAAGGCAACAAGTGGCAAAAATAGACTATTTCATTCATTGAAAGACGATTTCAATACAAAAATGGCAAAAATATCCAAACGATTACACAAGTTGAACTTCCTAAGCTTTATCTTGAGGCTCCGGGTTAGGCTTAGGCAAATCGCTCGCATCTCCGGTCTGAAGAGGGGCCTGGCTCGTCTCAGCTGGGGCTGGGGGATTCTGATCGGCCGAGGACGCTTCCAAGGTTTCAGGCACATCACATATATCGGGATTATAGTAGATGCTCCCAGGTTGCCTTAAAGCTGACTCTGCAGGGACCCCAGTTACATCGAGGCATTTGCTCCACGTAATGTCGCAGTAGCCCCTGCAGACCTTGGCAAACTCCTCGGTCAGCCTTGCTTGGGTCTCTTGCACCCCCAGCATATAAGAAGCCTGCTTCTCAGCCTCAACTGCTTCCTTGGCCAACTGAGCGTCCTCCTTGGCCAATTTGGCAGCGTCCCTGGCTTTTTGTAGCTCAGCGCGAAGTTCCGTTACCAACGCCTTCTGAGTTTCCAGATTAAGTTCAGTGGTGTAAAACTTCTGGCGTTGGTCTTCGGCTTGCTTTTCAGCTGTCTTCAGGCCTGCCTCTACATTTTTCCTTGCCTTAGCCTCCTCTTTCAGCTGCTCGGAGAGGCGAGTGCTTTCATCCTTCGCTTTGCCCAGAGCTAACTCAACATCTTCCCTGGCTCGAGCTGCAGCTTGCACATCGACGTCTTTCTTTTTATTCCACTCTTCGGCCACATAAATCTGTTGGGCAATCTGCATGAAAAACCAAAGAATTCGGCGTAAAGCTATGAACGCACGTAAGGGATGAAAAAGGGCTACAGATGAACACCACTTATCTCACCATGCCTAAATCCCTTTTGAGGGACAAAAAGAGCTCCTTTTCGCTGAAGCGCCTATAGGACTCCATGTCCTTAGGAAGGAGGAGAGGTTGCTCCAGCGCCTCTGCTATATACCCGGCCTTCCCACCGGCGTAATTTCGGAGAGAGGCGTCATAGGGGATGGCTGTGGCATCCAATGTCAGCTTCGGAGACCACTCTAGAGTCCCCCGCCGCACGTCTGCGACCATATTGTCTTCTCTATTCTCAGTTGAAGAGGCCCGCTTACCTCTAGTATCATGGGCCTTCTTCTGCTGCTTGGGGCCCTTCGGAGGGACCACTTCCCCTTCCTCAACATCCGTCACCTCGGTCACCACCCTTTTCTTCTTCAGATCAGGCAGTGGTTTTAGGCCGAGATCCTTCGGAGCTGGAGGAAGAGGAGGGGGAGGTGGGAGTTTGGCAGTGGGCTGGGACGTGCCAGTACCCTTAGCCGCCACTGTTGACCTCCTGTTCTTCATCAACTGGTCCAGACTCTGCATGTCTTCTTCTGAGTCGTCTGGCACGGCTATGTTCAGGAGCGGAGCAGCAGAATGCCTGTCAAGCACCTCTTCGGCAGACAAAATTTCTACTTCCCCGGAGCTTTCCCCTTCGAACTTGAACTGGTCAATCTGCTGGTCAAGTGAAGGGGTAGAAGAAACTCTTTCCTCCTCTGCTACCGGTTCAAGGGGGACTTGTTGAACGGGCTGAACGAGTGCCGGTATGCCTTGCGGATTAGGATGGGGCACTGGGGCGAGGTCGAAGGGGGCCAAAAAGGTCTTCCGAGCGACGTCAATGCGATTTATACGGCGATCCCCAAGTGTTATGGCGTTGCCTCTCGGCTGGAGCTCAGACTTTGGGGTATAGCCGAGGATGAGTGGAACGGATCTGAGCTGCCCGTCTTCACTCACGAAAATCTCCGACTGAAGAAGGTAGTTTAAGGCCGCAGTATTTGTGAGACTCAGCCGAGGAGTTACGTACCACCTATCTGCAAACATGGTGATAGAACTGTCAGTATATTGCAACATGGCGAAAAGGAAGTCCGAATAGCTAGATACAAGAAAGAAAAGCTCAAGGGGGAAAGTCCCACCTGGCGTTCCTGGCGTGGTTGGGCAATGAATCCCATCATGCCAAGCACCCGAGACGATCAGATAATCGTCCTTCATCCCTTTGTTGGACTTGGGAAGACCGGAGAGGAGTCTGACGATATCGGATCGAGACCTTAAATAGTATCCCGCCCCTTCTTTGGTACGACATTCGTACATGTGTACCACGTCGTGCCAAGTTAATCCCAAGCCTAAATGGCGGTTTAGGTCATCAACTGCACCTAAGATTCTAAAGGTGTTGGGTGCGCACTGGTCAGGACTAAGCCTATGGGCGGTAAGGTAACTTCTGGTGACGGGACCCATGGGAATGGTCATCCCTCCCTCCAGGAAGGCGATGATGGGGATTATCACCTCACCCTCCTCTCGGTCTAGTAATAACCCCTCCGTGGAGCAATACCTCAAGCCCACCTCCCGAGGAATGCGATATGTCGCCCTAAACTTCTCTATCTGGGAGGGACTGTCCACTAGGTACTCAAATCTACCCATTACTAACAAGGTTCGAGGAAGGGAAACACGAAACGGCGATTGGGACAATCTACCACGGGCCAAAGAGGCAATCTGAATGTAATACGAAAATCTTGGGGAAAGAACTTACGCAGAATCAAATCGGAGGATGAACTATGGCCTCGCGGTGAGATCGTAGCGGATTCTGGAACGGTTTGAAGCAGATGCAGGAAGAACTTTGAGAGTCTGAGCGCTTGAGTTCGCCGGAAGTTCTGAAGTTTGTAAAATAAGAAGACAATCCCATCTGTGGCTTTATATAATGGCAGGTAAAGGGGTGGGACTTACCCCGCCCAAAAATTTTGAGGAGAATCTCGTCCGTTGATTTGAAATGGACCGCTAGATTTCAGGGACAAGACGCCGCCTGGAGCAATTAATGACGCCTCGGAAACGACGCGACAGCAGCGGTTATAAAGAAGGCGCCCAAATTCATGCGCGCACACGTGTGGCGTCAAAGTTCAGTGCCCTCATTTGTCAAAGATCAAAACCCCACTTTTTCTCTTCGGATGCGAGGTAAAAAGTGAAATTTTGAGGGGCTATTGTGGGTGAGAAGGCCCAGCGCCATATGTTGGGCCTGAGGCCCAGTTCAGATACGACTCTCTGTCCGAAGACGATAAAAGTATCAATGCTTTACTACCCTGGTGGAGGTGCAATCCATAAGGGACAGACGCGCCATCCGAAGACAATCTAGTTGGGCCGAAGGGATCTTACCCACCGGAGCTGTCCAGAACTTAATCGAATAGATATGCTGAAGAGCCCCATGCCAGAGCTAAGCTTCTGGCACGTCCAAAAGCATAGCTATCATGAAATACCCTGCCAATAAAGCTGCCACCCGCCACATTTAATGCACTGCAGCAACTTTCCTGGCCGCATTTATGTGGAGAAGACACCTGAACAGTGTATCTTCACCCACCACCACTCACTGGGGATTAAAGCAAACGGCTGATGTGACTAGTACTCGAGTGGGCGCCTAGATGGAGGACAAGTGTGCGGTGAAGATGGGAAAAAGGGGTGTATATATAGAGGGAGCAAGTCTCGCAGAGGGGAGGAGAAAAAATTGTATTCACTGAGTCTTTACATACTAATCCTCTTCGGACAAAAGAGTTTTCCTGTTAAAAAATCTGGACTCAATCCTTTTTTCTTTTATATGGTTTTTGCTTGTACGAACCGTTGCTAAATCCGCTACTAGCCCAGTTGTTCGACCCATTCTCTACAAATTTGTTGTTGGGAATTTGTTGGGCTCACAATACAGGGAGTTGGTATCAGGCCCAACAAATTTGGACCCTACAACAAAAATTATACTCAAACTTCCGAAAAATAAGTAGTAAACAAATCCTGGCCACCAACAATAAATACCCATTCAAAACCAACAAAACCTTCAGCTCTTAAGTTATAGAACTCAACTATGGTAATAATCATAAGGACAAATCTTCAAACTTCAAATATAATGCAATTTGAGAAACAAATTTAAGGAAATAATTATCTTTAAAACAATTTTTTTTTTCCAATTACAATAAACAATGGAGTGGTAAGTGGTGGTAGGAGCTATTGCATTTGTCATTGTTATAGGGAGAATGCCGAGAAAACAATGGAGTGGTAGGAGTGGTGGTCCTTGGCGGCGAATATATGGGTGCGGGATGGGAATGGCAAAGAGAGAGAAGGTTGCTAGGAGAGGCATCGGCTGAGTGAGAAAGTGAATGGGGTGGAATTGGCGAAGGGGGAAAGGGGTGAAGAGGAGGAATGGAGATATGGTCAGGTGAGATTGGCGGCCACTGCATGTGGCCGTGATTCTTTGGTCGGTCTGGGATTTTGAGAAAAACAAAGGTGGAGGAGGAGGATGAGAGAAGCTTGGCTGTGTGTGGGATTGTGGTGCCATTTGGTTTAGATTGAAATAGAGAGAAGCTGTTAACGTTAAGTTAACATCTATTTTCTTAAAATGAGTCATGTGCGTGTCACATGACCCTTAATACATGTTTCTTTATTTGTTTGACATTTATCCTGTTTGCAGTAGTTGTTGCAAGCTTGTGTCGAGGAAATCCTTGTTTTTCATCAAATATGATAGATTTCTTACTAGATTGGGTAGCATTTTTATCGGTCATACTTCTTCTTCTTCTTTTCTTCTTCCCAAATTTAATTTCAATGGTTTCAAGCCATTACAGCCCATCCACCGTGCCCATCATGCATGTTGTGGGTAGATTTTATTTAATTAAATGTAATTTTCATGTTTTAAATTGAATTGATTTTTTATAATGTTATAAGAATTTCTTGAGGTTGCTATTTGAAGCATGTACTTTAATATAAAAATATTTGAAACGAAACAATGAGACTTCAGGTATGTGTTTAGACAAAAAGTATTATTATGATTATTAATTATATAGAAATATCTCTAGTAACATACGATAATTTTCAAAAAATTAAAAAAAAAGATTAAAAAAAAAAAAGAAGAGTAACGTATAATATAAAACATTATGGTATTTTTTAAAATGGTATTTTGTGTGTTTATTGCGTCTAATATTTTGTTAGGCAGACTAATATTTATTATTCTTTGTGCTTCTCCTTTCTTTCTTTCTTTCTTTTTTTTTTTTTTTTTTTTTTTTTTTTTTTTTTTTTTTTTTTTTTTTTCTGTTTTTAGTTTTTCTAAGCTTTTGATTGAACATAGAAGAAAATTTCAATTAGATATATATTCTTTTTGTTGCCTTTTTTAATGCAAGAATATAGTTGGCTTGCCTATATTGTAATTACCTCATTGCTTTGTTTTGTTTTTATTTTTCTTTTGTAACCATAATTGTTTAGTTCTTAATTTTTAATAGAAAAATAATGATCAATCTAAAACCTTTGTTTTAAAGAGCTAGAGAGAAACCTAACACCCTAGAACTAAAACCTTCTCATTCTCTCCACCTTCTCCATCTGTAATTGTTAATTACTATAAGAGGAGGTTTAAACCATCACACACAAAGAAACCTTCAAAATTCTTGGGGTTGTTTGGTGCTTGAGAATCATTGGAGAATACCCGAAATCTCCAAGTGGCCTTGGATTGACCAAAAAGATTTGGTTTTGCAATTGGAGGATTAAGTCACAGCACTACATAAAACGTTGGCTATAATAGTGTTTTTTTTTAGTGGCGTTTTCAAAAAAACATTGCTATAAGTATTAAAATGCTATTATAACTTGAAAGCTCGAAAATGTGTGAAAACACAAGAGCTATTTAGACCCACAAATTAAAGTTACGACTCGATTGATTTTACTCTAACTTAATACTAAGTACGGAATAGAGTAAATGTGAGTGGATAAACAAACAAGCTACCCTAACCCATAATCATTATAACACAGCAGTAAAATGAAAGGTGAAAGAGTAAGGAAGAAGAATGCAAACACAAGATAACACGCCAATTTGTTATCAAAGAGGAAACCGAAGAACTCGGCGAAAAACCTCTCCGCGACCCTTTAAGCGGTAATCGATCCACTAGACAATCAGTTGGCATACATGGGTTAGCAAGAGACCATCCAAGCCTAATCTACCCGATGCACCTAAGCCCCCCAGGCTCCTACTCCAACAAGGCTTCTTAGAATCGTGTCTTGTCTAGCTTTCCAGATCCCGTAATACGCTCGATTGCATCCGCCAAAGCGTAGCTTCTTCTAATGCTTCCTAGCAGCACCAAAACCTCACTTGACACTCTGAAAGGGTGTGGTAAGTGTTTGGACTATCAACCTCTCAATGGTATGGAAATGGAGAGGTAGGAGTTGAGGAAAATTCAAAAGCAATTGTGTAGAAAATTGTGGTTATAACAATCTCTAACTCTCAAGGTTTGTGGTTAGGGTTTTCTCTCTGAAGCACTCCTCAACATCTGTAGGTAATGTGGATATATATAGTGTAGGTACAGAAAGTGTGTATCAAAAATGATAGTTCAGCAAAACAAAATGTTTCGCGGGTATCTCGCGAGAAGGCCTTACCTGCGAGACACTTGTGAAAACCAGCTGTCTTCATCCTGTCCTGACTCTTCGCATTCCAGTCATGTGCAGGGCACACGCATCACTTCGCGAGATGCTTAGTTACGAGTTACCCGCGAAAACACTTCAGTTTTCAATTTGCCTTAAGTCTTCACACACTCTCTCTCTCACAAACAACCCTTACAAATAAATCCCACATTAAATACAGGGTACAAAAGATTGAACAAAATTACAATTAAATTTGGCACGGAATTAAAGCCAACATAAAATAGTTGTAAATTACAACTTTACATAACCAATTAAAAAAATCGCCTATAGTAGCGTTTTAGAAACTTTGCTATAGATTTGGATCTATAGTGACGCTTTCCAAAACGCCACTATAGACAAAGATGAACCCAGAGTAATGGTTCTACATCAACATTTTGTACCGCTACTATAGGTCCAAATGGACCTATAACAGTGTTTACAAGATTTATAGTGATGTTTTTCAAACGCCGCTATAGCCCTTTTATTTTGTAGTGCAAATCCAAACCAAAGACTAACAAGGAGAAAATATTAGAGGGAATTTGTTACTAGCAGGAGCTGAAAACTCAAGTACATAGTCATAACATAATTTGGAGGGTTTTGTAAGTGATATGTATTATGTACTGCAACTATTCTTGATTAGTGGATCATTTAGTGCTAGAGGCTCGAAGAGTTTTTTCTGCCAATTTCTCGAGTTTTTCTCTTCGTAAACACTTTGATGTCTTGCTATAGTTATATGGGTTTTGCTGCTATATTTTATATGAATGATGCTATCAATTGGCTACTTACTTAAAAAAATTGTGCCTAATTTTCTAGTTAGATTGAAATTAACAATGGTCTATTCTCAGTTTAGGTTCTCATCCAGTTTTTATGATTCGGCTCTGCTACCATGTGAAAGTCTGAATGATTGTGTATTAAATTGCAAGTAATAAGGTACAAAGATCTACCTTATATATAAGTAGACATGATGTACTGTACAAGTAACCTGCCCTATGGGCCTAAGTCGATTGGGCTTATATGCTAATTTTTTAAATAAAAAAAAATTGACATTAGTCATAATTTTGGGGTCTAAATAGTGTTTCTTTCGATGGAGAACAAAACTACAGTCCATGCACAAATCAGCTGCCCAAGCGCATTGGCTATGAGTGTAGACCCATAGTAAATTGTCAGCCCTGAACACCCAAAGGGCATATTTAACCGAAAATATTTATTATTTAGTTTATCAAAAATAACATATTTTTATACCTTTTTTGTTTTCTAAAACTATTCTTATTCATATACTCTAATGTGTAATCCTTAATTTATTTAACAAAATAACCTTGATTTAAAATGTTTAAAGAATATTAATTATGAATCATATAATTTAAAGGAAAATTATACATGACTTAAAGAAAGAATATATTTATTTTAAATTAGATAAAATTGGGTAAGAGAAAATAATATATCAGTCATTCTATAAATTATAGATTAAATTTATGTATAATTTCTTAGATAGAGTGCATTTGATTCCCCCAATCAAATTCATATACATGATTGCTGAACAATAAAACTTAATTAATGACTTTTTTCCAACAACAATTAAATTCAATACAACTATTAATTTTAATTTAATTGGAGAACTTAATATACAACATCTTAGGAACTATACTTGTTCTAAAGATTAGGTAAGGTTGATTGATATGTTATAGCCAAGGCCGAAGTGGTTATTGATAATTTTTTCATTGTCGAAATTCTACTTATAATTAATTCTCATGTAAATATTTAGTAATTAAACAAACCTTAAGTATAATATATGTTAATTTTTTTAAAACATATAAAATTACCAAATTATAATCATTTTAAGTCATAT
Source organism: Quercus glauca (assembly GCA_023736055.1). Lineage (NCBI taxonomy): Eukaryota > Viridiplantae > Streptophyta > Magnoliopsida > Fagales > Fagaceae > Quercus > Quercus glauca. The sequence continues at coordinate 80,117,361 of CM043318.1, read as the reverse complement.
TATAACCATTTGTGCATCTAAAATTCCGAGTTCAACTTAAAATAATATTCCATATTCCACTTATACTATATTTTTTAAATCCTATATTTATATCTTTCAACTTTTTAACATTACAAAACATTTATATAATAGGGAAAAAATCTATATTTTACAATTAAATTTGACATATATATAAAAATATTTAAAAGAAAGCATTAAAAATGAAAAATAAAAATAATGCCGGGTCGGGGCAATTTTCTCCTCTTGCCCCCTCCATATATATATATATATATATATATATATATATACAGATATATGCTTTCATTAATTGGTATCGGTGTACTTGTTAAAGAGGTTTTAAAAATATATATCTCACTTATATTGAGAAGTAATAAAAATTAATAAAAAATATTTTGTAAATTAGAGGTGACTCAACTTCCTATAAAAATCCAATCAATTATAATAAAAAATAATAATTATATTAATAGGATGTGCAATTGTGCACCGTTTACAGTATACATAGCATCTGAAGTTCACCAGCCATCGGAGTGATGTATTTGGCCAAAGAGTTAGGGGTACAAGATTACTCTTGAAGGAGAAGAAAGCCATGTCCTACGTACAAACACCTCCCCGGAGAAGATTTATCAATGCATGGAATGGTTTGTTGGGATTAAAGAAATGGGAGATCGGAACCGAAGATAGGATCATCGGAACCGAACGACACTATACTCAGCGCTACAAGTATGCATGTGATTGTTGTACTGATGACCAAATCTGGATATATCTAATCTCCTCCAAGACTTGTGTGTAAAGCGTAAACGTTATAGTGAGTTTTAATATTATCAATAAATTTTTTCCGACTATTTTATGAATAATTAATAATTTAAAAATATTATTTTTAAAATAAATATTGATGCTGTTGAAGGTACTTTTTTATTACTCTCCACAACAAGTATGCATGTGATTGTTGTACTGATGACCAAATCTGGATATATCTGATCTCCTCCAAGACTTGCGTGCAAAGTGTAAATGTTATAGTGAGTTTTAATATTATCAATAAATTTTTTCTTAATATTTTATAAATAATAATTAAAAAAAAATCTTATTTTTAAAATAAATAATGATGCTGATGAAGGTACTTTATAATTGCTCTCTCTCTCTCTCTCTCTCTCGTTAGATTCCTCCAATCAAATTCAAATACATTATCACAATTAATGATATATTTTTCAATGACAATTAAATTTAATGCAACTATTTATTTTAATTTAATTAGAGAACTTATTATACAACATCTTAGAAACTATACTTGATTTTCTCTAAATTATATATGTATGTATGTATGTGTGTGTGTGTGTTATTTTATAAATTAAAAAATTTATTTTGAAATTTTCTTGTATAAGGGAAGATAATATATATATCATGTTAAAGTTTTGTTTTAAGAATAAATTATATATGCTTTTGTTAATATGAAAACACAAATGTAAAGAAATTGGTAAGAGATTTATGTGAAGTGTTTACAAATAAAGTAAGATAAGAATAGAAAGGCACTATAATAAAATTACAATTTTGAACTTTCAAGTTCACCATTTATATATCCCTACACCAGCATTTTAGGAGAAAACTCCCAAAAAAATTACAAGGAAAGGAAATAAATTGAAAGGCAAGAAATTACACAAACTAGCCTATATATGGCATTTGGTAAACTTATGTTACCAAGCTTTGATCATCTCCCATCATCGAAGGCCAACATTACGTGATGTTTCACACTATCATAACCAGTGGTAATTTTATTACTAACATCATATTCACGAGAATCAGATGGCCTACCAAGTAAGTATTCAGTCTCTTCCAAGTTGGAACCTACATTAACCCACGAATGCTTTTCCATTTTTCTTAAACCTTGAAGTTCCATTGCTACTTCTTTCATATTAGGCCTATACTCCCCTTTCAATCTTAAGCACCTCATTGCAAGATTTGAAACTTCTTTTAGTTGCTCTACATTTTCTTCATTTGCTATATTCTTCTCAAGAACTTCAAACAATCTATTTTCTTTCAAAGAAGAAAGAAAATACAAAGCAAGGTTTCTCTCCTCCTCAGGCCTATCAAATGAAATTGCCTTTTTCCCTGTTAATAACTCCACAAGGACCACTCCAAAATTATAAACATCACTTTTCTCTGTCAATTGGCTTGTGTGCAAGTATTCAGGATCTAAATATCCAAAAGTTCCTTGCACCATTGTAGCTATGGCTTGTGTTTGGTCAAGTGGAACTAATCTTGATGCTCCAAAATCTGATACCTTTGCTATGTGTTTACCATCCAGTAATATGTTTGAAGACTTGACATCTCTATGGATTATAGGTGGAGAAGCTGCAGAGTGCAAATACGATAGTGCTTCTGCAGATCCTGTAGCTATCCTAAGACGAGTTTCCCATGGTACAATAGACACCTTGCTTTCATGATGTATGTACTGAAAGAGAGTACCATTAGGTACAAATTCATAAACTAGCAAAGGAACTTGTGTCTCCAAACAACAACCCAATAGTTTAACCACATTCGTGTGGTTAATTTGAGAAAGTACAATAACCTCATTGATGAATTGCTCAATTTGGCTTCATCTACTATTTTTGACTTCTTAATGGCCACAATTCTATCATCTGGAAAAAATCCTTTATAAACTATACCAAACCCTCCTCGACCAATGATTAGATTTTCATCATAATTGTTGGTAGCCTTCTCCAACTCTTCTGTTGTAAAGATTTTTACCACGTTAGTTGAATTATCTTGTCTAGAGAGTTGTTGTTGTAATATTAAACCACCATTCTGCTGAAAGAACCTTTGTTTAAGCTTCATTAGCTTTCTTTGGTTTACTATCAAGTACAGCCAAGAGCTACAGACAAGCATAGCTATAATGCATACGCCAATACCTATATTTGAAAGAAACAAATGTAATACTCCATATATATACACAAAGAGACGTTGTATAGTTTCTTTTTCTTTTCGAAAATCTGGGAATCAAGTCAATTTAAATCTATATTATATTTGGAAGTTAAAATGCTAGTGAAGAGCACAAGAGAGGTTAGTAACAATGAAGAAAACTTTATTTCTCACAATGTACAAGTAAAGATAAAATATAATAAAATTTGACAATATAAGAGATCAATTTTGAGTGTATTACCCTTCCAAAAAAAAAAAAAAAAGATTTTGAAAGTATTAGCTTTCTTCAAAAGGAAGGAGATAGAGAGAGAGAGAGAAGCAAACAGTAATGGAGTACATTCATTCTATAAATTTATAAATATAGACTTAAAATTAGATTAGTAGACAAATTGAGTTAAGTTGAATACTAAAAGCTGTTCATTTAATTTTGTATTGAACGCATGGACAATGATTTTAAATTATTCCCCACCACATTGAATAATCCACTTTCGCTTTTCCTTTTTTTTTTTTTTTTCCCGATAATACTAACTAATTGGATTGATAAAATCTCAATCCAACAATAAGTTGAAGAAAAAATATCAATATTATGTGGAAGTTCTAACCCAACCAATCTAAACAAAAAAAAAAAAAAAAAAAAAAAATACAATTCAAATTACCTTTTATTTTTCCAGACAAACTATCATTCTTTATTACTATTAGAATAATGCTAAAAATACAAACTATTTTATAAAAAAATTTTACAAACTGTTGATGTGGTAAATGATTATTGGTAAATGAAAAAGTGATATTAATTGTGAACCTAGATAAAAACTAATAAGAAGTTGGTCACATTAACATTTTGTAAAAATGTTGTAAAATAGTTTGTGGATGTAACATTACCCTTACTATTTATTATTTTGCAATTGTAAAAAATTAAATCTTAGATTTTTTTTTTTCCTTAAAAAATGGTAATGGCACTTACCTCAACCATTTGAGGTTTTTTTTCCCCTGGTTTGATTGTTTCAACCATTTGAGATGTAACTACAAATAATTATAGTTTAGGGGAAAAAAGTGTCTTAATCATATGGAATTTTTTTAGTGTTGGATAAATAACACATTAGGGAGATTCTAATTAAAGTATTTGTATAATATAAAAAGACGTAACTTAAGGCAGAAGTTTAAGCCTATAGATATAATTTTAGTAATATTGGGTGCTATGACATAATCCTATAATGTAAGTGATGCTAGCTAGAAAGTCGAACTTTTGGAAAACCTTGTCATAACTCATAAGATGTTAAGAAGTTATAATTGAAACATTAATTTAAATAAATTCACAATAACACTTTTTTTTTTACAATCCACCAGTCATAACATAAAATGTCAAACATTATAAGAAAAGTTATGAAAAAATTTTATGTCACTAGAATTTTATTGTGTGAATATTCTTCACAACCAAAAAAAAAAAAAAAATCACAACCAATGAACCAAATGCTAAGGAAAATCATATAATACTCTTGAAAGTACATCTCTCACTATAAATTTAGTTAATAAAGCTCATTATTATGTGAGAGAAGAGAATATCATAAAGATGTACTCTTGAAGCACAAATTAATAAATTAAATACTCATATATATATATATATATATATATATATATATATATAGTACAGTCGTAATTGACAATCAACTGCAAATTTAAAAAGCATTTTTCAAGAATGCACCACAATATATATTAGTAATTAAAGGGTTGTATTTAATGCATACAAACTATTTTACACAACCAAAAATACCTAAAAAACTATGATTTAAAGTCACAATTTCAATTGTTTTTTGAAGTATATATAATATTGTGTAAAATAGTTTATACATAACAAGAATTTCCCATAATTAAATATACTTACCAATGGCGAGCTAATTGCTAGATTGGATGGTGGATGGACACATGCCCCTCTGTCATCAAAATGGTACCCCACGCTGCACACACAATAATAACTTCCTGGGTCATTAACACAATTAGTGTTTTTGCCCGTGCAGTTGTTATTGCCCTCTTTGCATTCGTCAATATCTGGTGGTAATAAAGCCCATCTTTAAGTAACTTTGAGGAAATATAAATACAAGTAAGGGTTATAAGAAAGTTCGTGAACACAATTTTTATATCACAATTCTGTCGTAGTTTGTGAAAAAGATTCGCTGCCATCTTTGAGGTATGCATTAGAAATTATACAAGAAGAATACCTTGACAACCATCTTTGAGGTATGGGTTCCCACGGTAACCATCCATGCAGAGACAAAAGTATCCTCCATTTTCAGAACCCTTACAAGTGCTATTCCCTCCACATGGATAATTCTTTGTGTTCACAGCACATGTTTCATTACCGACCGCCCATGTTTCATTTCCGACAGCCCAATCAAGAACCATTGGCATCTTTTCCGGAAGATTTTGAAGGGAATCAGCTGAGAAATTGAACTTGTCCTTTTGCACAATAAAGGAATAGCTGCATGGATTAAAATTCAATACTTTTGAATGATTATTAAAGCTATGTGCTTCCAAACTAATATTTTTCATTCCTTCAGGAATTTCCGTCTGGCAACAGCCGATCCCAGAGCAAGAGCCATCGACCACATTGCTAGCATCTACACATACCGACGTGCAGCCGAGGGAGAAAGAATGATTGTTCTTAAAACCATTAAGGTATGCGTAAGTGTCACACCCGACGGCCGTGAACACGTTTTGAGTGTCAGAAATTGTGAAATAACGGGACCAGAGAGTACTGGGGTAATTGGTATTATTCACAAGCGCACCAGTCTTGTTGTAACAGTCCCTGGCTGTATAGGCCAAGATCTCTATATTGTGGTCTTCGATGGAAATGTTTTTAACAATGACATCTCCATACACAGGTTGGCTTTTCGAGTTATCACAAGTGACGGAAAAACTTTCATCTAAGTAACATCCTTGATTAATTCCGAAAGGTTATGGAATTTCGACACCTCCACAACTGTTCTGACAATTAGGTAGGGCTGATGGATATGATAGTACAGCTGAGGCTGAAGTAGTCACTGATAATAAAACACCAACCCATGTGACTTGCAAAAGCATCTTGTGGAATCGGAAACCCATATAGCACCCAATATTTTCTGAGAAGAGGAGTTTACTGTATGTGTTTCTGTACAAAACAACTTCCTATATATAGATGCTAGATTTTATTTATTTTAAAACACAGTTTATGTCTAGTACAGTACACAGTCGAATTTGGAATTTAAACAGGTGTCAGAATCTCATTTAATGTATTGATGCACTAAACACATGCTTAACCCTTTATTTTAGGAGATGCTGGAATTTTATATGCATTAGAAAATTAAGATAGACCCGTTCAAATCATATACCGGGTGTTACTTATATTTGTATGATATTTGCCACAGTTATCTATGACGTTAAGTTCTAGAGTCCATGCCGAGACTTTGATAAAGTCATCAGAACGAGTCAATGACTAAATGGATTGAATCAATAAACAATGAAGGTGGACTTTGAAAGAGGGGTTCAAATCCCATTAACACACTACCCTCTCCATACATATATTAATTACTTTTTTTTTTTTTTCATTTTTCATAAAAATTTTCTTTAAATAAATTATTAATTAGTGCTCTAAGACCACTCATTAGCATTTCTAAAAAAAATAAAACAGTGAAATCAATTACAGACACCTCCAATTCCTCAAAAAAATAAATAAATAAAAATAAATAAATAAATAAATGCAAATGCCTCCTTAGTTACATCTCAATTCTCAAGTAACTCAAATGAGAAAATAGTATTAATCAGATAAAAAGCTTCATCAGTTATAACCATCAAATATCAAGTGCCTTATAGTATATATAGAGTGGCGTTAGCGTTACTCATTTTGAATTCCACCATCAATTCCCATTATTTAACTATCGAATTATTCACATATTGACATAGGCACAAGAAAAAAAAAATTTATAACCAGCAGCTGCTCTTGTGATTGTTACACTCAAAATATACAAAACAAAATTTTTTTTTTCTTTGAAAGCACTTCAGCTCAGTATTATGAGTTTTGGACCTTCCCAAAATTATAATCTCATAATAATACAATTAATTACATTAAATGATGTGCAACTTTGTATAAATCGCAATCTTCCAACAACATAAATATATTCTTTAAGACTACTTGTTCAAATTTTAATTGGTATACGTAGTCTTGGAGATTAAGCCAAGGCCAAACTGCCAAAGTCCCTGACGTTTAATGATTGAACCTCTCAGTCTTGGAGACTAGGCCAAGGCCAAACTGCCAAAGTCCCTTACGTATAATGACTATATTTGTCTCTTTCTATGGGTTGGGCAAGTTTAAGTTACACCTGATATAACTTTAAAAAATATTACACTACTTAATAACTTGTTATTGAATTCATATTTTAAAAATTCAACCGGTGGATTACATGTTCTATATATTTTTAATATGTATGTAAATTTTCATGTCAATCGAATGTTTTTTACCATTCGATTCATAAACTCATTTTTTATGCATTATTTTAAATTACAATTAAATTTAAACAATTAATTGATGACATAACTATTAATTTTTAATCACCTTGAAATTTTGCAAACATGTAAAATATACAAAGATACTATAATCTAACAGTGATATTTTTAAGATATGAATTCAATAACAAGTTATTAAGTGCTGTAAGATTACTTATAGTTATATCGTATAACTTGAACTCATCTCTCTCTATATATAAAAGTCATAACTAACATATATGTCTTCATTCAAGTTTGAATATATGTAGATACACGTTATATATGCCCACACATTATATGTAAGACCATTCTACATAATAAAATAAAATAAAACACCGGTACTCTTGTGAATATGAAATGGTATTTTAATATTACCTATAATATAACATAAGCATTATATTGTGCGTGTGTGTATGTGTTTTTTTTTTTTTTTTGGTTATGATTTTTATAATCCATGTTATAATTTCTTCATTGTCGAAATTTCACTTAATTCTTATGTAATGAATTTTAGTAATTAAAAAAAAAAAAAAAATCTCATGTACAATATGTGTCAATTCTTGTTAAACTTATAAAATGATTAAATTATAATCATTTTAAGTCATATTGTAAGTTTGTAACCATTTGTCCATCTAAAATTTAGAGTTCAAATTTAAAATGATATTCTATATTCCACTTATAATATATTAAAGTTTTAGCAAAAAGGCCAAATATTTGGCCTTTTTGCTAAAACTTTTCAGTAAAATGCTCATGTTCTGAAACTATCTAGCAAAATGCTTCTGTTTTAAACTCGATTTTCTAAAAATCGAATTTCAGTGAAAAACTCAATTTTTAGAAAATCAAGTTATGTGAAATCAAACTAAAAAAATAAATAATAAATAAAAAATACATGGAACTCAAGTTCCATGTAAAATTTATCACATTACTCGATTTTCGTCAAATCGAGTTTTTCATTGAAACTCGATTTTTTAAAAATCAAGTTTCAAGATAGGGGCATTTTGCTAGATAGTTTCAGAACAGTGACATTTTCTTATATCTTTTGAACGAAATGGGCAAATGCTAATTTTGGCCTATTTTTTAAATCCTATATTTCTCTTATAACTTTTTGACATTACAAAACATTGATAAAACATGGAAAAATAATTTATATTATTCAACTAAATTTGATATAAAAAAAATATTTAAAGAAAACATCAAAAAATAAAAAATAAAAATAACGCTAGGGAGCAATTTTCTCCTCTTGCCTGCTCCTTACAATTAATATATGTATATATATATGATGAATGTTTTTGTAGGGTACACGTACGTATATATGTACGTAGAGAGTACATAAACAAGTTGTTCTAGTATTTTAGTAACCAAAAAAAAAAAAAAAAATCATATTTTCAGTCTAGTAACTACGTACTTTTTTCTTTTTTTTTTTGAAAAATAGTAACTACGTACTCTTATAAAGACCTAAAATTTATTTAATGTGTTAGTTGGTTAACATTTTCCTTTCAAGATGATGCCAGCCTCCGTGAGCTGCGATGGAATTAAAACCACATGAATTGATGACATTTTCTAAACCCATGTCTAGGTCTTTTGTAGGGTGGCAAAATCAACGCAAACCCACCAATTTAAATAAGACCCAAACTCACTCAATTATTAATTGAGTTAAATAGGTATTAATCTAATTAAACTCAATTAACATTAATTTTTATTAGGTTTTAACTAGATACCCAATTAAACCCAATTATGACCAAGTATCATTTCTACAAATCACCCAACTCTAAAATACCCCAAAACCATTAAAAAGACCAAAATACCCATTAAGCCTAAGAAAATTACCAAAATACCCCCTAAACTTAAAAAATGACATAAATACCCCTGAAACCTAAAATTTATCACCAATCAAATTTGGAGTAATTAATAATAAGTGTGCTTGTGTGTAGGTTTTTTTTTTTTTTTTTTTTTTTTTATAGAGAAATGCTAGTGTGTGATTAAATTTATAAAAAAAAAAAAAAAAAAAAACCCTTAATAACTGTCAAATTATTATCATGATGACTTATGTGCCAACGCCAGATATTGTTGTTGTGATATTGATGTTGATATTGTTCCACTACCATGAAATTGAGCTTCATCTTCTTTCAGTGGAAACACTAATTTTTATATCCTTGTTGAAGATATTTTCAACACCACATAAAGAAGTTTTTACTATATATTTTTATGTACTAGGGGAAAAATTCATCTCTATCTCTCAAGTGACAAGCAATCACTCTATGCATTAATTTAAGCTATGAGTTTCCTGATATTCCTGTGACTAAGAAACAAAGAATTGATGAACTTTTCTTATGCGGTATGACTATTGTAGTTTTCATTAATGTCCTAGTGAGATATTTAATTTAATTTAGCATGTTGAACTTTTCACTGAGCTATTTAATTTAACATGTTAAGAGGACAAATTTTATTTTTAATAAGAGACTTAAATCGAATCATGCTTACACTGAATCAAATTGGTGTCTTTTTAATGAACCTATAGTATCTATCATTGAAAAAAATATATATATTTAATAAATTCATCTTCAACTTTGGTTCATATCAAGTTTGGGACTTGGAAAAAGGTAAGGAAGTTTCATTTATTCAATTATGATAACGCTGTTTCAAGGGAAACCAAGAGCTAGTGTATATGAAATTTCACTAAGAGGAAAATAAGAAGAGAAGAAAGAGAGCTGGTATTGAGCATGACAGCTGCCAAAATATTCCTCGCTCCTTCATCATACCTTAAATTATCATAGACTCCGTAAAGTCTAGTCAATGCCATGCACATCACGGGATTTACTGAAATTTTAAGGTACCACGTATTGTTAAGGAAATTGATAATTATCTATAAAAAAAAAGAGAAAAAAGTAACTTTGAGGCATGTTAAAAACCATTTCTATAAATTAACAATTGTCATAGCTAGTCAAAGGAGCTTGGTATCCATATATATTTTTTAAATCACACACTCATGTTCAAGTACACAACACACGCTAACATGTTCTGTAATGTACATAAATTTTCTAAGATAAAAAGTGTTCTAGAAAACACATGTACATAAATTTTCAAAATTATTTTATTTGTCAGTGTTTGTGTTACTTTATATTTTTGAAAGACTTTGTAAACTTTCAAGATGAAACCAATTTTAAACACACATTCACACCCCTTCTCACGTAAACAATCTACACAAAATATTTTAACAATTATTACTTAAAAAAAAAAAAAAACACTTAATTAGCCAATGCAGTTGAAGTAGAACATATAGGATAATTCCTTCTTTCTTTTCTTGGTTCCTATATATCCTATTTTAGTTGTTGACTTTGCCCTAGATAACTAGGGCATATATAGACATTTATAGTCTAGTTGGGCATAAAAACAATCAATTTGACAGTGCTGACAGGTGTCCAATTGCAATATTAAAAGTATAGAGAAGATATATAAGGTGTATGGGACAAAAATAGGATTTTATATTTGTTATTCCAGTTGCACTCATTCAATTGATTTTTGGATTACTCATTCAATTGACCTTTGTTCTAGTTAGATATTTAATTTTATTTAACATGTTGAACTTTTCATTGAGCTATTTAATTTAACGTGTTGGGACGACGACTTGTATGTTTCATTGATGTTCTACTGAGATATTTAATTTCATTTAACGTGTTGAACTTTCTATTGAGCTATTTAATTTAATGTGTTGGAATGACAAATTGTATTTTTCATTAATATTGATGTTCTAGTGAATTATTTAATTTCAATTAACGTGTTGGGATGACAAGTTGTGTTTTTCATTGATATTTCAGTGAGATATTTAATTTCATTTAATGTGTTGAAATTTCTACTAAGCTATTTAATATAATGTGTTGGGATGAGAAGTTGTATTTTTTTTATTAATGTTTCAATGAGAGAGAGCTATTTAATTTCATTTATGTGTTGAACTTTCTACTAAGCTATTTAATTTAATGTGTTGGGACGATAAGTTGCATTTTTCATTGATGTTCCAGTGGGATATTTAATTTCATTTAACTTGTTGAACTTTCCACTTATTTATTTAATTTAACAACTGGTATTTTTCATTGATGTTCCAGTGAGAAAGCAACAAAGATAGGGATGGAAAGTTATCTGTTGACTCATGAATCATGGCTTCAATTGGATATGAAGGTGCATGGAACATTATGCCCAACACCCACACCAGAGTTGTCCATATTGTTGGTGAGCCTCTTGCTATCAAACAAGGCCTTTTTCCCTTAAATAGCTTTTCAAATGGTTAATATATTTGCAAAAAACTTGTGATAGTAATTGATTTTGTTTGTATTTACAATAAAAACGTCCAAATTTAAATTCTTCCTTCCAAATACTACTATCAAATTTTTTTTATTTTTTTATTATTATTAATTAGAAAGTTAGGAGTATGGGAATTTGAATCTTGAATATCCCCATTAGAACTACTAGGAAGTGCCAGTTGAATTACAAGCTCTTGACCCCATTGTCAAATTATCAAAAGAATGAAATAGTTAATATATTCATGAGTTCCAATTAACTCAAATGTATATATTAAAAAAAAAAATTATTCTCATATAAGAGACTCAGTAAATGATAAAAATAAAAACAATAAATTAATAAAGATGTACTTTTTTTAAAAAAATATATATAAGAATAGCCTTGCTCATACAGTCATACTTATTTAAGAAAACTTGAAGTACCTAAAGTGAGTTCAAGATTAATAATCCTTGAGTACACCATGATTGCAACCCATAATATCATCGAGAACCTCTAGTTTGAAAATACTTAATCTAATTCAGGGATGACTTCTCAATTTAGGTTTAGATGCCTTGCAGGCATACTTACATTGATTCTGGTAGGCCCTGTAGAGGCAAAGGGATTTGGAGCCATTGTTAAGTTATCTCCATCACCCTCTAACATTTGAACCCCAACTTTCATGGAAGGACGATCCATTAGGTGCCATTGGATGCATTAGAGTCTCACAATCTCTAGTTTCTTTGCAATTTTAGTATCACCATTATCCTTAACATAGACTCGTAGGTCTTCCTTTTTCTCTAACATATTGTATATCCATTCTAGAAAATATATTTGGCTAGTATTCTCCACAGTTAAACCAACATTTATCCTACCGCTGACCATTTCAAGCAACAATATTCTGAAACTGTAAATATCTAATTTTGTAAGACATGCTCCCAAAGTTCCTAGAGAACACTTCAGGTGCAATGTAACCCATGGTTTCCCTAGTTGTGGTCATGGACACTGCACTCTAATCCTTTGCAAACAACTTGGCTAGACCAAAATCAAAAATTTTTGGATTGAAATTTCGATCTGCCAAAATATTATGAGGTTTGATATCAAAATGGAGAATTTGTTAATCACATCCTTGGTAAAGATATTCAATTCCTTTTGCTATGCCAAGAGTAATGTCTCGTAGTTTTTCCCAGCCAAGGAAATGAACTTCTCTAGTGAATTATTTGCTAAGAACTCATAAACTAATGCCCTTCTAAATCCATCAGCACAGAAGCCAACCAAGCGAACAACATTAACATGGTGGATTCTACCCATTCTTCCCCATTGCCCTTAGAACTATTTAGAATCTTCACGGCAATATGACTTTCATTCGAAAGCTTTCCTTTGAACACTATTCCATAGGCTCCTTGTCCTAACTTCTCAGTAAATTGATTTATAATCCTTTTAACATCATTATATGAGTACCTTGTGGGCTTGAGAGCTCTGTAATCCTCCAAAAACCTTTAATCCTTGCTTGATTTTCTTTTTCTATTTTGTCATAGCGATAGACACAGTAGAGTATATATACCACTAGTCCCAAAAGAAATGACCCCAAGGTGAAAACTACATGTTAAACATATTCGTGAGTCTATAAAAAAAAAAAAAAAAAAAAAAAAAAAAAAATTTACTGTAAACTTTCAAAAATGGCCAACAGAAAACTCACCAGTAATCACTATTGTTGTTGATCAACCTGTAAAATATTTTAACATAATTAGCTTCTAGTTGCACCTATTTAAAATTAAAAGATAATTGTTTGTATTTATATCCCTAATAGCAAGAAAATTATTTGGTATTCTCAAGCAATTATTTTGGTTAATTTTTAGGTTTCAGGGGTATTTCAGTCATTTTTTAGATTTAGGGGGTATGTTGGTCATTTTTTAGGTTTAGGGGTTATTTTGGTCATTTTTAGGTTTCCGGTGTATTTTGATCATTTTTTTAAAAGTTTTGGGGGTATTTTGGTCATTTCTTAGGATTCATGGGCATTTTGATCATTTTTAGGTTTTGGAGTATTTCAATCAATTTTTAGGTTTAGGGGGTATCTTGGTCAATTTCTAAGTTTCAGGAGTATTTTGGTAATTCTCTTATGTTTAGGGGTATTTTGGTTTTTTTTTTTTTTTTTTTTCAGGGGTATTTTGGTCAATTTTTTGGTTTCGGGAATTTTTTAGTAATTTTTAGGCTATATGGATATATTGGTAATTTTTAGTGATTTTTGAGCATATTTGGTCTTTTTTATGTTTAGGAGGTATTTTGGTAATTTTAAAGGACTTTCGGAGTACTTTGGTCATTTTCAAGTTTTAAGGGCATTTTGGTAATTTTGATTATTGGATAATTGGGTAGATTGGGGTTTGCCCATAATAATTAGATTGGGTCAGGTTTGGATTAAACATAATTAGTTAAATGGGCAATAAATGGGTAAATGAGTTTTATGTATCCTACTCAATTATGCACACTCCAAACCCGCTCATTTGACACCTCTAGTCTTTTCTATGCTAGTGGAAGACAAGGTTAGAGCCTATATGGATTGTAGCCTTGTTGTCACTGTTAATGTATATCCACTAAAAGCACATGTCTTAGCCCAATTTACTTACTGTGCACATTTTTTGCTTGTATAACACTCTTTACTAGCCCAATGGGCTCAGACCCAATATACCTTACTTATTGTGCTCATATTTTGCATGTACAACACTCTCTCATGCCGGTATATAAAGGCCCTCTATTGAACAATTATAGCGAGGCAAATTATTCATTTATTTTCTGTTTTTATTTTCTCAACAGTCACAACATAATTCTGCCGTTTATCCTCACACACCAAAAAAAAAAAACCAGTCACAACATAATTTGGCCCTTTGCATGTGCGTCATATTAAGGTTGGCGATGATTTGCTTTAACTAAGTGATCTCTCATGTTTTCCTAAAAATAAAAAGTGATCTCACTTGTGGTTGATATTGGTAGGAATGGCAACGGGTCGGATTTGGGCCGAGTTTTTTCATACCCGGATCCGACCCGCGGGCCAAGACCCGTGGCACAGACCCCGCCCGTTTATTAAACAGTTTTTTTTTTTGGGCCCAGACCCGCCTCGCCGGGCCCCGTTAAGCCCTGTCAGGTTTGGGCCCAATCCACGGCCCAAATCGTGGCCCAACCAAAAAAAAATTGAATTGAAGCCCAATTTAAAATAATGATACCACATCACCAATTTAGTAAAAATTAATTGACAAGTCAGATTTTCATCATTTTATATTATTTTATTTATTTTAGTTATTAAAAAAAAAAAAAAAAACAGATCTAACATCCAATTGCACGGCCATGTCTCTTCTAATTGTTGTGCCGACGCCGATGACACCAGCTTGTCTCCATCAAGTTCTTGCCACCGGCGACAATACAGAACTTGGATCAAGATGCAGATCCGCCGACCCAAATGTTTAAAAAAGATATTAAACAATATTCCTTCAAATCACTATAATCATGATCTTGAAGTGTCCCGTTGAGAATAATGCTTGATAAATTGGATTTGTTTGGATGCTCTAGAGAGTAATAATGTCCAGCTCATAAATCTGTGGGTTCTCTTCTCATCAAACATGCTTGACTCTAGAGAGTAATAAGCCTAAAACAGAATTTTAAGTGCACCTGACCTACAACTACAAACAAATGTCATATACCTCCACACCTCATAAAAATGAAAACCCATTAAAGCAACACAGGTATGTAAGAAGCTGAGCATAAAAAAAAATTCATATACCTCCCGGTGAATGCTTGCTTGTGAGGTGTGAGACTGAGAGTGACGCTGTGAGAGTGAGGTGCAGGCGCTGTGAGCGTGAGGGTGAGGCGCTGTGAGAGTGTGTCTGTGACTGTGTGCTTGTGTGAGGGACTGAGGGGGGCGTGAGCTCAGAGCTGAAATGAGGGAGTTAGGGTTAGTTTGTAGCTATATATATATATATATATAATAACCGGGTCGGGTCCGGGTTTGGGTTCGAGTCGGGTTTTTTAAAAACTCGGACCCGCTTCGGATTTTTTTTTTTTAAAACTCATACCCAACCCTATTCCTTATCGGATCGGATAAAACTCAGCCCATTAGGGTCGGACCGGGCCGGGTACCCACGGGTCGGCCAAAAATTGTCATCCCTAAATATTGGTCTGTATTCTGCCTCGGCCGATTAGAATGTAATAGTTTTTTTTTTTTTTTTTGAGTGAATAGTTGTTTGTTTCTTAGTTTTCCATGAGATAAATTATTGACGGAGTAAAAATATGCATCTTGCCGTGGTGTTTACTCATGCAAATGAATGATGCTAGTAGCTAAATAAATATTTCTTGGCCAAGTGGTTACTTTATGTATCATAATCTATATATATAATAATTAATAGTCGGACTTTTTGATAACCACTTTTTATTTCACCACCTGATTACATAAGTTACTGACACAGTCGCTCTAAATTTTACTAATAGAAAGAGATATTACTATTAGACACAGCGTTTGGGCTTAGGGGTCACTATAAATTTTGATTGGTTCATTACTCCTTCCCACGAACCACTATTTTTTGTTCTTATCTTACACAACCACAGCCCCTCTGGGGGTTTCTCCACACATATTCAAAATCTCACACAAACACTGATCACTCCAATCCTATTCAAGTCCTCACACAACCATCTATCAAAAAAAAAAAAAAAAAGTCCTCACACAACCCCCATCTCTCTCCAAGTCTCTCTCAACTTTCAATGTCTCTGCAATTTAAGGTCAGATAAATAACAATTTTGAAGTTAGGATTCCAAATTTCTTCAAAGTAATGATTCTAATTTTGTTTTTAAATTGTCTAAGATTAGGGTTTGCTATTAACTACGGATTTAAACGATGTTGGCTTTGTTGAACCTGGGGAAACCCTATAGAAGATTAGATTGTACGGGGGCTCCGTCTCTTGGCGTTTTAAAGAATGGTTTGTGATGTTTTTATTTTAATTTAGGTTTTCCCCCTTATCCGTTCTCTTTATTTGGAGTAAATTTATGGTTTTTTTAAAAATCCAAAAGAGCCTTACATTATTATTGTTCATTGAAAGGTTTTTTTTTTTCCTTTTTTATTTATTTTATTTTTATTGCGATTGATTTCAGGTTCAGTTACTATGTTTTTGCCCTTCTGATTGATTTCTCATAGTTCCGAAAATCCCCCTACAAGATTCTCTAAGCAGAAACCAATGGCTGTCTAAGTGGGTATGTATTTCTTATTTGAATTGCGATTGTGGGAATTATTGTTGATTGAAGAGATTGGCAGTAAAGATTGGGGTTTTAGGGTCGTTTTTGAGAAAATTCAAATAAATCTTTTGGTGTGTTTTGTTTGATTCTTTGTTTTGTTTCATGTGTTAACTATTAATGCTTTGGGATGTCATATAAACTTCAAACCTTTTTTTTTTTTTTTCCCCGGTTTATGAATATTGATATAGGGAAAAAATAAACTATTTCTACCCAAAATCAAAACATAAAACAGTTCGACTCT
This sequence comes from Quercus glauca, assembly GCA_023736055.1. NCBI lineage: Eukaryota > Viridiplantae > Streptophyta > Magnoliopsida > Fagales > Fagaceae > Quercus > Quercus glauca. The sequence continues at coordinate 80,100,155 of CM043318.1, read as the reverse complement.
TTTATTTTATGTTTCAAACTATTTGACTCTTTAAACACAGTTTGCTCTTTCCCTCTTTTCTCAATCTCCCAAGTCCCAACCTCAATCTCTTTCCATTGTTTAACCCAACTCTCTTCAGTCTCTGCAACTCTGCCCTTATGGTTATGAACACACTGCTTCATTTAAAATAGAAAACAACAAATACATTAGGGACACATGAACCATATTGTGAGTTTCCTTTTTGTGTTTTTCTTACTTTGCCTGTGTTTTTATTGCTCTTGGTATTTGAAATTTTCTGTATACTTCATTGTATGTGTGTGTGTGTGTGTGTGTGTGAGATAATTTGGAGTGGTTAGATAGTAAATACTTAGTAACTATTTATATCATTCGTGTTTTCTTTTACTGGGTTTGAGATATACTAGTGTGATGATTTGGAGTGTTGTGTGGAACTTTGTGGAGCTTAGGGATTTGAATGAATTTGGAATTGAAAGTTGAAGAATTATTTGTTGTTTAAAGTTGTACTACAAGTTGAAGATTTAGGTTGGTGACTGTGTTGTCTGCTCCCTCAAAGTGTTTGTAAAAATGCCCAAACCAAACTTTCCATCACTTAGGAAGTACAAGGTAAAAAACTGATAGAGGACTTTCCATCCTTACTGAAAATTATTTTGAATCTTAACTTCAATGTGAAGGGTTTCACTAAATTTTTTCAAATAGGCTTTTGCTTTGAGGAAAATATTTCCTATTAATATAGCAGTCCTATTGGTAAGTGCTCTGCTTATATTCCTTTTGGAGATTACTTTATGGGTATTTTTAGATTTGCTTAGGAATTTTGATTCATGGGAACTGTTTTTGTTAAGGTGGTGTTGTCTTTGTTACAAAACGAGGATAATGAAGTTTATAAGAAGCCTAAATCTGAGATAAAGAAAGGGTATTTCTTTCCCCATTGTTAGGAAGTTTGAACAGCAAAGAAGGAAATCTACTAAATTAAAGTAATAAAATGAACCCTTTGTGCATAAATGTTTTTTTTTTTTTTGGCAGTGTATGCCTAAGTTTTAGTTGGCTTGGTTCCTTATTTTTATTGCTTTGCTCTATTAGAAAATGTTGCAAAGTTTATATCATCAATTTTGGCTGTTTAACCTGTTTTCTTTAAATTGTAAACGACTCTGTATTTTTCCTTTTGTATCAGTTTCTTTCAACAAGAACAGTTACTCAACCAATCAAGGGAGAAGAGTTAGTGAGGGAGCCAATTTGTAAGGTATTCTTAAAGAAAATTAAAACTTAAATAAATCAACAATTCCCTCTTCAAAACCCCTTTGCTATCAGCCTTCAACATTCTTTGGTATCTAAAACATTCATTGGCTTTAATATACTAATCAACACAGAATTTTGTCCAATTGATTCACTAGTTTTTTCGCTTTGTCTCTCTATAATTACCCATCTCTCTCTCTCTCTCTCAAATGTTTTTGTTAGGGCAATGTTTGAAAGAATGTTAAATGTCTCTGTGTGTGGTTGTTTTTAGAATAAATAGATTATGACTTTGGGAATTTACTTTCTGACTTAAGTGGTTTATAAATATTGGGGTCTTGAAGCTTATTTTATCATAATTTGCCACAAATCAAATTTTATTTAGAATATAAAATAATCAATTGATATTGT